>CM063521.1:10378750-11830625 GCA_032199755.1 Ambrosia artemisiifolia
TGTCTGAAAATCATATGATAGGTCCTATTCCCAACGATATACAAAAGTCCTTTCCTTATATAAGTTATTTGAGTTTGTCAAGGAATTCCTTAGATGGTGTTGTCCCGTCTTCAATTGGTGATTTGAGCATGTTAAATGTATTGGATTTATCTCACAATCACTTGTTGGGAGAATTACCAAACGAATTGTTCACAAATCTGTCTCACTTGAGTATTTTAAAACTGTCAAATAACAGTTTGAATGGCGAGGTACTTTCAGGAAACTTCAACCCGAGTTACAAAGGAAGGATTCACTTGGATGGCAACCATTTCACTGGTAAAATTGGAAACATGAGTAACTGGTCTGAACTCAGCCTTTTGGATATTAGTAATAACTTTTTCAGTGGTTTGATCCCTAGCTCAATAAGTAACATAAGTACGGATGAATTCCAGTTTCTTGACATCTCACAAAATTATTTTTTAGGACCCATCCCATCATTCTTAAATCTGCAAAGTATGGATCATCTTCATTTGGGTTCCAATGAATTTACTGGATCAATACCCAATTCTTTTCGTAATTTGACTAGAGTTTTGACTTTAGACGTTGGCAACAACTTCCTGTCAGGCATGATTCCTAAATTTCTTGGTGAACTATCGAGTTTAAGAATTCTTCTTTTAGGGAAAAACAAGTTCAGCGGATCCATTCCAAGACAACTGTGCCGTTTATCTAATGTGAGTTTGATTGATCTTTCTGGTAACTTACTTTCTGGATCAATACCTAGATGTCTACAAAATATTACTGGGCCAAGTTACCAAGCTTTCACACACACCAGCTATTTACATGCTATATCTGCTACACTTTCATCCTACCATTACAGGAACATTCTAAATAAAGGGTTGATAATTACTGATGACACATATAAAATACAAGATGAAGTTTCCTTCACAACAAAAGCCCTCTCCCTCACATACAAGGGTGACATTCTTGATATCATGTCTGGGCTAGATCTATCGTGTAACAAGCTAGAAGGTCATATTCCAGAAGAACTAGGGTTGTTGACCCAAATTCGTGTTCTGAATTTGTCTCACAATAGGCTTACTGGATCCATTCCAGTGAAATTCTCAAATCTTGCCAATATAGAGAGTTTGGACCTTTCTTACAACAATTTAACTGGTAAAGTTCCATTCGAGCTAATTAAGTTGAATTCACTAGAAGTTTTCAATGTCTCTTTCAACAATCTATCAGGTAAACTCCCAGAGTTTACTAAACAATTTGGTACCTTTGGCAAAGACAGTTATAAAGGGAATTCACTTCTTTGTGGACCACCATTGGAAAATAAATGCAAGACGGAACCACATGAAACTCATCCATCAAATGATAAACGAACTGGAGGGAAATGGTTCGATATGGATATGTCATCATTTTATGCAAGCTCAGGTTCCACATGGTTTGTGTTCGTGT
This sequence comes from Ambrosia artemisiifolia, assembly GCA_032199755.1. NCBI lineage: Eukaryota > Viridiplantae > Streptophyta > Magnoliopsida > Asterales > Asteraceae > Ambrosia > Ambrosia artemisiifolia. Next base: position 10,380,191 of record CM063521.1, read on the forward strand.
TGGGATTTGCAACATTTATTTACGTAAGTCCTTACTTCCGCAGAAGGTGGTTCAACTTGGTTGAAGAATGTATGTATACATGCTATTACTTCTTTTATTATTCAATAAGGAAGGTATTTTTGTTCTTTAAGTAGGGACTATTTCTTTAATTAATAATGTATCACAGGATAAACAAAAAACTTGCATACGATCATATGTACTTATATATAATTCTATTTAATATTGTTGGTAATTTTAGTGTTATCAACGGATTTTGATGGTATTGGATTAACTTGTGGACTAAATGTTAGTACATGTATTTTAGATGATGTCCCTAGCCTAGTATAGGTGTTCGTATGTTGCTTTGTGGTCGTTTATTGTAATTTGTACGTTTTTATAGTGTTGGGGATCGATGTGCGACTATGATTGGTTTACACGACTAGCTTGCTAGTCGTGTGTCTTTTTGGGCGACTATGGTCATAGTCGTATGCTTTTGAGGCGACTATAATTCATAGTCGCCCCCATGGGCATGGGCCGACCAGCTGTCACTTCACACATTTCTCATCACCTAGTGCCTCGGTTTCAGTGTCTGTAGCTCAATATCATACACCTGCGCTCTGTTTTAATACGAGTACAACTTTGAACCATTTGTGTGTGTGTTTTGATATCTCGTGTGCATGTTTGTTGGTGTACTTGTTATCCAAACATCGTCTAGAGACTTCCGCACTCTAGCCGAATCAGCTCGTGATAGTCGGGTTGTCCGAAAACGATTCTACACTAAATTAATCTTCTTAAATTAATATTAAACGAGTTAGGAGATGCGGAAATGTATGCTAGATATATTCAATAAGCTTTGGTGTATTTATCGGTTTTCTAATTAACTTATACATATACTAGGTTACAATCCCGTGTATTACACGGGTTGATAAATATAATCTTATGAGTTATGAGTTGATGGTAACCAACGTGTTATGATGGAGTGTTAATTATACCTGGCTTTAGTATAGTATACAAAACGAGAAAATGTGGGGATATCTAACCGATTATGAGACACAAAATCATTGAAACAAATATCAGAATTCGTGCAATGAAACAAAATTCAAATTTTCTAGATCGGAACTCCATCAACATGAGTTTTTTCGAAGATCTTATTTAAAGTTTCCTATGGTAATAAACACACGGATAGGGCCGTCTCTGAAAACACCAAAAAAAATTTAGGCCTCAGGCGAAAAAAAAAAAATTGGGTCCAAAATTTTGTAAAGAGGAATTAATTATAAAAAAACATGAGTATGGTGCTAGAGCCAAGGATTGAAATTGAGACCTCTACATTAAATTAACATAGTTTTTCTAACTCAATTAACAAGACTTTAATGTATAAAATACAAATATATATCCTAAATATAGAATTTAATATATATATATATATATATATATATATATGCGTATATTTTTAAAAAACGTTTGGGCCCACTTAAAAGTCGGGTCTTGAGCCGATGACTACCACGCCCACCCTCCCAGCGGACCTTGCACACGGACAACCCAAGAAGTCATAGAATCTCCACACCAACCCAACAAATCCCTTCCTTCTCCCTCTCTCAAACACACACACAGAGTCACGTGCACGGAAAACCAATTCGAGAATTTCAGGAATAAAATCATCGGTAAAGAAGTATTTGACTATCACCGATGGAAAATTGAACGAAACACACAAACAAAATAAAATCAATTTTGACTTTCCAAAAGTTATTCTGGTTTAGTATTTTTTTCGTTGAAGAACGATTTGAACTCTACAAATGGTTTTTCAAAATTTGATAAATCTTAATCCTCTTTTATCACTAAGAGTTAATGAGTTTTTTTCCTATAGTGGTGTTTAAGGGAAACTATTTACCATTTTAGTGTTCCTTCAAAACTATTTACCAAATTAGTGTTTTCATTTACTTTTTGTTACTATTTTTTTATTGAATCATCCATTTAAAAAAAATAGAAAAAAAGGGATATACATCCCACGCTTCGCTTTACTTCTTAATTTTGTTTTATTATACACTTTTTTTTATTATTTTATTCAATTAATTCTATGTTTTTGTATTTTATTTTTCAATCGACCCAAATCTAGCGTTTTTATCTTTATATTATTTATTACCAACTCATTATAAATCTTTTTTTTTTTCAATCAACCCATGTCAAATAGAGACTTTATGATTCATGTTAAATTAATTTTAACAATGAAATAACAAAGATAACAAAGCCAATCAAACACTAAAACGTCAAATATAAATGAAAATAAAAAAAAGTCAAATAAAGTCGAGTCACTACTAATCTCAATATCAAACAAAATAAAAGAAAGCATGTAAAAAAAATCGATTCGCTCAGTGGTCATTCTTCTAGGCTTAGATGAACATGTTGCTCGATTATGGCCAGATTGCCTGCAGATTCCACAACGCAAAGTCTTTTTCGTCTCTTTAATATCCATTACATCTTGTACACCATGTACCTGGGCGTGATTCAACCACCTTAAAATGCTTATGTGCCTTGATATTGTAAAGCTTGATTGCTCTAATAAGTTCTTCCTTGTCACCAAAAGAATCTTTTCTCAACTCAAGAGTCAAATCAATTTTACTCTCAGAATGTGATACGATCCAATTCTGATCAGCAGTCACACTATTTCTTCTAAATTGGTGTAAGTTAGAGGGACTTGAACATTATTATTATCTAATGTTTCATCTCTATTAACTTGAACTTCATCTTTAGTCTCATCTTCTCCTAACAAATCATCCACATCACTTTCAGTTTCATCCACACCAGCATTGTTCACAACCGCAATTTGAGATATTGTGTTGAAATCCTCATTTTGAATCATATGCGATACTGCATCAACGTGGTTCATTATGTTAAACAAAAGCAATTATAAAAATAAAGTTAATTCTTGAAGTTTTTAATAAGTTCAAACCTTATGGCAGTGGCATTCTGTTCAAGGTCCAAAAAATATGAATGTAAAAAATAAAAAGGTATTCTAGTTGTCAAGTCACAAACAAACAAAAAGTTCAAAGTCAAACTCAATATTTGTACTAGATGTACACTCAATAGAAAAAAGAATCCAACTTTGCTTTGAAGACACAAACAAAGTGTCTGTGTTGTAAAATAAAGTGACGATTAAAAATTGTATCGATTATGGATATTAGATACCTGTTTTGCTATTGAAGTTGATATGTAAATTAGGGATGGCTATTATGTGTCTTTGATGAGGGCAGAGAACATGAAAGGGCTTGGATAGTAGGAGGATTTGATTGTGAAACGTTAAGAGGGAGAATGCCTTTTTTTTTTATTCTAATAGAAAAGGAGTCAATAAAAAAAATAAAAAGTAAATAAAAATACCAATTTGGTAAATAGTTTTTAAGGAGCACCAAAATGGTAAATAGTTTTCCTCTAAACTCCACTATCGGAAAAAACTCAAGAGTTAATTTGTTTTTCAAAAACTGAACAACACTTAAGTGATCTAAACAGAGATAACGGTAATTAGTGTCAAAACTTACTGCTTGGCACCAAAATAAATGCATCGAAACATTAATAAAAAAAGTGGTTCTTGATAACAATTGACTAACACTCTGTTCCAGAGTTTCATTAAAGGATGGAAGAGACTCATCTTCCTTTCTCTCCAATTCCTTTCAAATGGAAAAGATTGAAAATCACCCTAAAAACCTCTTTATTATCCCTCTCATTCTCTCTCTTTCCCTCCTACAAAAACCTCTAGAACACATTTTTTCCTCACTTCCTTCCCAATCCTTTCTCTTCCATCCTTTAATGAAACTCTGGAACAGAGTGTAAAAGTATTGAAAACCAGTTGATCCAACTCATATATAAACATCGAATGATCATCCATATGACCATATGAAGAAACAACCAAATTAATTACCTCAGTGGTAGGTGATTATGGTTGTCAGGGGCGGATTTACATGGACCCGAGGGGGTGGCGAGGCACTTCCTGAGATTCAAATCTATAGTAAAAAAAATTCAGTTTTTACAGTCGTGCACCTTCGAAAACACTTTGAAGGCACCTGTGAAATCGACATTTTAACAAGAAAGGAAAAGAAATTGTTATTTATTTGCAAGGGAAAAGGCAAACGGGATATTGAGTTAAGCTTCATATGTACTTTTAATGGAGATTTGTTTATGGAGAAGATGAACTTTGAAAAGATGAAGTAAAGAGAAGATGAATTTGATTGGGTTAAAAAAAGTCAAAGCAAAAAAATATGTTTGTCAGCTTTTTAATCAAATTTTCACAACAAATCCCTTTAATTAAACTAAAATTACAAATCAAACCTTTAAGTGTTGTTTTGAGTTTTAAATAAGTCTACACATACATCTCATATTATTAGATACTAGTAAAAATGCCCGCGCGTTGCCGCGGGTGTTTATGTTTTTGCCCTGCTCGGTGCGCTACCAGTTTCGCTTATGTTATTTATAAAATTTATGTGCTAATTCAACAATATATCAATTTTCAAAGGACAATTTATTATCTGACCACCAAATGCAAATTGGTATACATTTCCCTCCTCGGTTCGAGAGAATGGTAAACTGTAATTTTCAAGCTCAATAAATGATTTTGGTGCTTCTATACTCATATACGATAGCATCTTGCATCTTGATCACCTAAAGAAATGAAAAACCTTTGTCATCATACCAAAACAAAAATAAAATAAAGAATAAACAAATCTTTTGCAACAATATATTATCTATAAGATAATGCATATAGAGAGAACATGCAAAATATAGGTATTAACCGAGTGAAATGTTATGTGAACACTAATACATGTGCACTGTGGTTCATTACGTTGACACTGTCCATACAAACCAATCAGTTGTAGATAAGTACCTAGCAAGTAGCTTCCCAACGGCTTTATACATGCATAATAATAATAATAATAATAATAATAATAATAATAATAATAATATAGAGATGACTTGCATTAGTCATTTATACAATTGTAATCAAATGTTGCACATAGGGGCACAAAGGGAAGGATTTGGCAAAAATATAGTTGTTTACCTTGTGACCTTTTGTATGCCATCTTAAAATGATGGTGAAATTACCTTCTTACCTATCTCTCCTCCTTAATAAGGTAGTAGAGATTAATGAATAACTAAGTTGAATGATAATAAATAAGTTTTGTTGTTTGATTACTCATCATCATCATCATCATCATACTCAGTTTATCCCACCTATAGCAAAGCTAAGGTAGGGTCTGAGGAGGGTAAGATGTAGACAACCTTACCTCTATCCCTAAGAATAGAGAGGCTGCTTCCAGTGAGACCCCCGGCTCGATGTGATTTGGTATCAAGCCTTGGACATAAGGCACAGAACACTTAGCAATCGGGACAAACCCGATCGGTGCATGTACCCCTTTGTCTTTTGGCTATCAACGCCACCACATGATGCATGATTAACCGTCCGTCGTTTTTAACGTTATTTTCACGAAATAAGTAAAATAACGTTAAAACTAGTGCAACTTTACTTTTGCCCCCCGAGGGCCACACATATATACATTATATGCGCACACCGTAAGTGGGGCGTGTGTTGTTTGATTACTATATACGTCAAATTCATCGTATAATTAAGCAAATAGTTACGAATAGTTTTACAATGTCGTTAAATATATAAGTGTTTAACTATGTTTCTTCGACCTATTTTGATGCGACTAGATTTGAACGGCCCATTTTGTGCACCGCCTCACGATAAACTCTAGATCCGCCATAGATGGTTGTGAATTCGTGGTTACTGCAGGTAAGGTCATTTGCACACACTCTTGAGAACCTACAAGAAAGGAACAAGAGGGTCGTACGAAGGGAGCAACTGCTAGGTAATCGGAATTGATCTAATGTACAAACACAAAAATGGTGTTGGTTTACGAGTGTAACATAACGTACAAGTTTATACAAAGGGGGGTGACCCCCTTAATATAAGACATGCATAGGACAAACATCACTAACCCTTAACTACATCATAGGCCTGGGCCCCGGTTAAAGGCTTGCCTCCCTTCGGCCCAATATATTTAACCACATCTTCACAATGATATCGTCTCCTAACATGTCTTGAGAACTCTATGCACTTATATGTACATGGTTCTTTATTTGATCGTGAAATTCTGAACTTGAACTGTCACAAATCTGCTCAAAACAACACCAAGTTGTTTTCCACCATATAGTGTCATCAAGAATATTACTTTGATTCAACATAAGCTATGTCTAGCAAAAATAATGAACAATTTGAATTATCAAAACTATGCAAAACTTTGTTTTAAAAATCATTTTAAACATTTCCTTGGTTTTGCAATATATTATATTTATATTATCACTACGGGTTTATGAAACCGTAGATCGAAACCCAAAATATCAAACTATTCAAAAGTATCTTATGAAAGCAAATGTTTTGCTTCTTCGTTAAACAAAAGATTAGAACCTAAAGCTTTTAATGAGGCTGCAAATGACCCTAACTGGATTAATGCTATGAATGAAGAGTTTGAAGCATTAAACATAAACAATACCTGGGAATTAGTTATATCACCTATAGGTAGAAGTGTTGTAGGGTGTAATTGGATTTATAAAATAAAACATAAATCTAATGGTGAAATAGAAAGAGATAATGCCAGATTAATGGCAAAAGGATATAGTGAAAAACAAGAGTTGATTTTGAAGAGACATTTTCTCTGATAGCGAAACTTGTTACTGTAGATGTATTTTGTCTGTAGTTGTTCAAAATGAGTGGAAACTCTTTCATTTAGACATAAATAATGCATTCTTGTATAGGAATTTAAATGAACAAGTGTATATATGGCTATATCCGATGGATATTTTTCTAAAAATGAAAACAGAGTTTGTAAACTTAAGAAGTCATTATATAGATTAAAACAAGCTCCAAGGATGTGGAATGAAAAGCTTGTTAGTATTTAAGTGACTTAATTTTCTGTCAAGGTAAATGTGTTTATTCTTTGTTTTTTAAAACTTGTAATTCTCTTGTTATATATCTACTTTGTCTATGTAAATGATATAGTTATAACAGTGAATACTCTTGATGAGATTAATAAGGTTAATGAGTGTATAAAAAGACAAGTTTTTAATAAAAGATTTAGGTGAACTGAAGTAATTTTTAGGAATAGAGGTAATCAAGAATAATAATGGGATTTGTTTGTCCCAAATATAGTATTGCCTGAAACTTTTGACAGAGTATGGCATGACTATATGCAAACCTATAAACATTCCTATTGATCATAATCACGTTCTTTCTGCCATATGTAAAGAACATGACAATTTACTTGAAAATGCAACTGGTTAAAAAAAATTAGTGGGCAAGCTGATATACTTGGCTCATAAAGGGCCATATATATCATATGTTGTGCACTACTTGAGTCAGCATATGCACAGTCCCACTGATAGGCACTTAAAAATTGCTTTTAAGTTGCTAAGGTATCTAGAGAAGTCATCTGGAAAGGCGTCATGATCAGTAAGGGCTTAGATTTGACCTTATAGCCTTTGCAGACGGACTGGGCAAAATGTCTCGAGTCAAGAAAATCCATTACTTTATTTTGTATTTTCCAGGGAAATTCTTTGATTTCATGAAAAAGTAGATAACAAGGAACATTTTCAAGGTTTCCAGCAGAAGCTGAATACACATCTATGTGTATTGCAACTTGTGAAATTATGTGGTTAATCAAGGTGGTTTTGTGATAATAATGCAGCACTTTCTATTGCTAATAATCCTGTATTTTAGGATAAAACAAAGCATTTTGAGCTAGATTTGTTCTTCTTAAGAGAACAAATTTTAAAAGGAGCTGTTAAAACATTTTGAGATATATTTGTTCTTCTTAAGTAAACAAAGTTTAAAGGGAGTCATGAATGTGATGTACCAAAAAATCTGCGGTTCCTAATGGAATAGGTAACAAAGCTACCTTGCCACCCACTGCGACTAAATCACCCCCCCCTAAGTTAAACTGGTGCCTTGCTGTTGCACCAGGTGCTAAAGCGTGGGTGTTTCAGTTGTGGTTTGATCCACCTCCTTTCTTATACAGGAACAATATTTCTAACAACCATGGAAGGGAATAAGGAGGCTAAAGCTCTAAAAACAGTAAGGGAGCAAATCACACCTCTTTCAATTGAACTAGAAAGGGTACGTGAACTCTCAACATTTGTGGCCTTAAGCAGAGGTGATGTTAATGTCAAGCCGAAGCCCAAATCGGAGGTGCTCCGAACATTGCAGAATTTTTTTCCTCCGATTGTCGTGATCCCATGTGGAAGATTGACACAATTAGTCGACCAAGCATTGCATAATTGGTTCAGTTTTTTTATCATGTTGGTGTAGGACTTCATTTCCATTCCGACATGGTTCAAGTTTAGAAGGGCATCAGCATGAGGTGTAGTTTATTTTGTTTTCCCATAACGCGATGTTTCGAACCTCGGGTTTTAAGGATAAAACAACTATTATATCACTATTAGAAAACTGCTAAGTTTTCGACAGCAAAATTTGTCGAAAATTTGTCAAAAATCATCATTAGCGACAAATTTGCCACAAAACAATTCCTGGGAAAAAAAACTTGTCGGAATTCCAGCTAGCGACAAATCTGCCACAAAATCTTCGGCAATATTCCGACAAAAGCTCTCGTCGCACCATTTCCGACAAAGTTCTGGCAAAACGCCTTTTTATGTTTTTCCGACAAATCTTTGACAAATTAATCTCAAGTCGGGGGTCTCTCTGGAAGCAGCCTCTCCATCTCTAACGATGGGGGGTAAGGTTTGCCTACATCTCACTCTCCCCAAACCCTACTAATAGCGTCGCTATTTGTGGGATTTCCTGGGTTCGGTTGTTGTTGTTGTTCTAAAATTACAAATACCAAGAAAAATAATTTATAAATAAAAATATATATATATTATTTTTTTGCGACAAAAAATTCCTACAAATCCTTTTGAAGGCCTTCGACAAATTTTCCACATTCCAAAAAAAATCCACCGGATTAAATGTAACTTTTCCGACAGAATTCTCACAATTATTTGCGACGAAATTACGACAAGTCTGGTTTCCGATGTTTCGACAAAATTGAGACAAATCTAGTTTCCAATATTTCGACAAAACTGATTTCCAATGTTTCTGACAAAACTTCAACAAATGGTAAAAACTCTACCTAAAAATCAGAAATAACATTAATTTTAATGCAAAAAATGCAGCAAAACCCTGAAATATTCCAAATATAATCCTGTTTATAGCCATAATATAACAATACCAAAAATCCTAATCAAAAGCAAGTTATTTGATTCAAAAATAACATCGGATCTTTAACATTCCAAACATAATACAACAAGAGTTTTTTTACTTCTTGCCGATGTTTTTAACCAACTCTTCCATACTTTTTCGCCATGCCGCTTGGTCGGCCCGCTCTTGTTCACGTTCTTGTTGAAATTGTTCAAAATGGGCTTCTATATTTTGTTGGGCCTCTCGTTCACTTTTTAATTCCGCTTAAACTTTTTGAAGCTAAAAGTTTACAGAAAAAACATATAATTAATACCCATTAACAACATAAAACCCAACACTACCCAACTACTTGTAGGTTCAATAATCACCACCATGCATAAACGAGTAACAATTTGAGATGTTTGACAATTAGGCATAAACTATTACCTTAACAATTAGGTCCTAAATAAATAAATAAATAACAATATTCATCTATTAAAAAAACACTTAAAAGGTAAAAACTTTCTATTTTTCTCCCTTGCTAAACATAGAAACATCCTTATCTATTTATCCATCAACAAATATAGGTTAAACATATTTATGGCCATGTAATGTTTTTGCTGAAATGAATCACCAACATGATCCATGATGTATAATATTTGATACATGATGTGAAATGTTTATGCTGAATTAACAAGTTCAATTATTTACTCGGTTTAAAAAAGCGCATCTATGGTGCACCTAGACGCATGGCGCCTTAAGGGTCAAGCTTCATCATTTCAGCCTGCATAAGGCGCATGCTTTACCGCACAAGCGAACCCGAGGTACACCTTTTTGGCAAAAAGAGACCCTAAGGCGTGCGCCTCATGTATTTCTCATGTTTTTATGAAGCTGATTTTTACTATAGAATTATATAAATAAAACATTCTCTTGACTGCTAGTAGTACTAGTTACTAAATACTAAAGTACTGTTGTAGTTACTTAAGCATCGGGCATGAAAAGCGGTGCGCTTTCACTTCGCGCCTCGAGTTTATACCTTGTCACTTTTATGCGCATCTTGCTTTTTGAAAACCAAGAACATATATAGTCAAAGTCAAATGAAACCACAAAATAACAAGTTAACCGCAATGTTTTAAGTGAAACCACATGGTTATAAAAATCCAAAAAAACGAATCAGTTAGGTTTGGTTTCATCACAAAACCAAACTGAACAACGCTGACATCTATAATTATATATGTAAAAATATGTTTCTTTCCTACTTCAGATGTAACATATGTTCGTTCATAGCATGTTGGATCATTCAAGTCGCTTAATATATTTATATTACTTTTATTAACAGCAACTTCTACCCAAGACGCAGCAGCATCAACAACTATATACCTATTGTTAGCTATTATGCGACAGCATCAACAACTTGAGGTGTATTATCAACGCAACCTACAAGATGTTTGACAGTTAGGCGTAAACTATTACCTTAACAAGTAGGTCCTAAATAATCACTCAAACTCAATAGTTTCTTAACAAATAGGCGTAGTATGCTATGACCTTCAAGCAAAATCTAACTAATCTCTACTACATTATAAAGAGAGAGCAATGGGCAAAGATGTCCAACTTGACAAAGTTAAGATGGTATGTGAAGAGGCACAAGTATAATCCTCTATTTTTTTACCCTTTTTCTTCCTTTTATGCTTATGTACAACTTTTAATACCAATTATACAAATTACTAATGCAATTGATTTCTAATCATCCTTTTTGAAACCGTTGATTCATTACAGCTTTCAATGACATCCCCTTACCACCCTCTTCTATCATAGGTGATTGAATGCTTATTTGATGAAGCTCTACAAATGAATCGTCTGGACTTCAATTCGTCCTCTCAAATCCCCCTTGCGTATCCACTCCACCCTCAGTTAAGAAGTCTGCAAGAGACACAGCTGAACAAAGATAGTGCTGCCACTATTAGCCGTTTTCTCCTCACCACCCGTCTGTCACAACTGTCTCTTCACCGTACATTAGGTAATACTGAATTCTATCCATTTTGGTTCCTTATGGTAACTTTTTCTCTCCATTTTTGTAAGTGTTGTTGCTCAATTTCCTTATGTTTCTCGATTTGTATGCAATTAAAGTTTCCTGGCGTCAATGTAACTGTCTTTCTCCCATCCCTCAGCAGCAGAGTCAATTTAAGAAGATTAGTTGTCTCTGTTGATCCTCAATTTCAAACGATTAGTGATCGATCTACAGATGTGTATTCGTCTATTCAACACTCATCGGGTAACTCTGAATTTGTTACTATGAGTAATCTATTTTTGTGTTTAAATGACAATAGGATTAATTGTTCTAATGACTTCCTGTTCCTTTTTGTTTCCCTTTTCCCTTGCTTTTTGTAATTGTTGCTCAATTCATTGATTTTTGTTTCCTTCACCTTTCTGCTATCTTTTTAGTCTTTTACCTGTTAACCTACAGTTCTCCTCTATAATGTTATGAATAAGAATGAGATCACATTGATCTTTGGATTCTGTTAGTATAAGAAAGAGCTCACAGTATCTTTGGATTCAAACTTTTGGTAGAAACTATGTAAAAAATCTAACTCTAGCAAAATCTACGACAAGATTGGTGCACAGTTTGGAAAAATAGCTCAAGGTTCATCTTTCACTTGGGAGGCTATGGATAATGCTACTGGGGACTGCTGCGTGGTGGTTAATACTTTGTCCAGGATTGACGAAGAGATAGAGATAGTATGGGAGGGTAATCAATTCCCGGTTTGGGTTGTGGAAGACTGGGCGGACGGATCACAACAGTCTGTCGATGAGATTACGTCGGAAGTAGCACCAGAGGAAGTTTATTCCGGAAGATCGGTTAATGGGGTGGAGGACATGGAGGATGGGGAGTTCCGACCAACTCAGTCGCCGGAGTTGAACGATGCGGTTGGAAATGAACAGTCAAACTCGGAAGCTGTAGAGTCACAAGAGGATGGTGCGCATGGGGATTCAAAGTTGGACGTGCCTGGTAACGAAAAGGGATTGGGGGGAATCTGGGTTCACAGTTTTCGGAGGGGGGTAGTTCCGAGGTCGGCGCTATTAATAATGATAATAATACTGACAATAACTATAATACTAATATTAATAATATTTGCAATAATAATAATAATATATCTATTGACAATAACGACAACAGGGTTCGCCCACCTACCCACAATAATGACAATGGTATTGGAGAATTTGGTGGGGTATCACAATCTATTGATGGATCGGATCACATTGCAACTGGGCAAATATTGGATTCAGCTTTACCAAATGGAGAGCCCAATTCGGTTAGAACAAAAAAAAGGATAGGTCCATGAGGAGCCCTGATGAGATTTTAGGTAATGAAAAAATGAGTAAAGTATATTCCTCTCCTGTGGGTTTCCCAGATTTAAACAAATCTGCGAGCAGCTACCCTCAATCGGTTGAGGCAGACCATGGAGATGGAACTGAGTTGGGGAGAGAAAATGATGCAATCGATCCGAATGAAGTGGGGCCTGCTGAAATTGGAATACATGGGGATGAAGATAACATGGTCCATATCAAGCATACAGATGAAGGTGAGTTGGTACAGTCAATTGGTGGGGAGCAACGAAGGACATCAGAGGCTAATACTCCGAATAATGATGATGGTATTGGGGCCGAGGTCGTTTTGACAGTTCAAGCAGGGGCTTTATTGGGAATTAAACTAGGTGGTTTCGAGAGTAGCATCAAGGAATTGGCAATTGGCGATGGTGATTTCGATGAAGCGCAATGAATATTATGTCAATTAACATCCGGGGGGTTAGAAATCCAAGGAAGACATCTTGGATAAAAGGTTTAAAGTCTAGCTTTGGTATCCAGTTTCTCGCTGTGCATGAAACAAAACTTGAAAGTAAGTCGTTTTTTAATTACAATTCACTGTGGGGGAACTCTATGTATCAGTTGACCAGGTCTGGGCAGAGGGTCGATCCGGGGGGTTATTATGTCTGTGGAATCCTGCGGTATTCCATCAGATTGGGGTTAAAAAAGATAGACAGTTCATGGTGGTGTATGGGGTTTTGGTATCTACTGGGGATAGACTTAATATAGTAAATGTCTATGCGTCCAATGATGCGGCAAGACGAAGGGTATTATGGGAAGAACTATGGAGGGTAAAAAATGAATTGTCAGGACTTTGGGTTTTCCTTGGGGATTTTAATGAAGTCCGAGATCCAGCCGAGAGGAGGAATTCAGAATTTGTTGCGAGTGATGCACGTAGATTTAATGATTTTATAAGCAGTTCAGACTTGTATGAGTATAACATGGGGGGCAGCAAATTCACCTATATGTCGGATAATGGAGAAAAACTGAGTAAGCCGGATAGATTTTTGGTGTCTCGGGAATTTTGGGATAAGTGGCCTGGTGCGATTGCGAACGCTTTATCGAAGTATGCATCCGACCATAGTCCGATTACACTATCGGTGACCCCTGCTGACTTCGGACATATCCCATTTAGGTTCTTCAATTCATGGCTGGAAATGGGTGGTTTTGTGAATTTGTGAGGGCTCAAAGTAACTCTTTTGTCTTCTCGGGTCCTCCTGATCTGAAATTAGCCATCAAGCTTAAGTTTCTTAAGAACAAGATAAAAGATTGGGTCCGATTGGAGAGGGAGAAAGTGGAGGATGAAGTCAAAGAGAAGAGGTTGGAGTTTGAAAGGTTGGAAAAAGTGGCGGAGAATAGGAACTTGGTGCAAATAGAGAAGCAAGTATTGGAGGAGTGTCGGGTTTTTTTGGCGGAAGCGGATAGAAAAAAGAACATGGATCTTCGACAAAAGGCTCGAGTCAAATGGGCTAGCGAAGGCGACGAGAATTCTTCCTATTTCCATGGGATTATAAATTCCAACTTATCTAATAGTCGAATTAATGGGATATCCTTGGATGGAGTTTGGGTGGACAACCCGGTTATAATTAAGGATGCTGCCTTCAACTTTTTCTGTAACAAATTCCAAGAACCGGTACGGGTGCGACCGGACTTCTTCTGCCCTAATCTATGTTCTATTTCGGATGAGGAAGCCGATGCCTTGATTGGTCTGTTTACATTAATGGAGGTGAAAGAAGCAATATGGTCCTGTGATGGTGATCGGGCCCCCGGCCCAGATGGGTTCAATTTCAAGTTTTTGAAAAGGTTCTGGGACAGTCTCGAGTCAGATTTCATGAGCTTGTTCACTTCTTTTCACAATACAGGTACTTTGAATGCAGCGTGCCTACCGTCTTTCCTTGCGCTGATTCCGAAGAAGAAAAATCCTATGGGCTTTGCCGATTTTCGTCCAATAAGTCTAGTGGGCTGCATTAACAAAGTAATATCCAAGGTGCTGGCTGAACGACTGAAGAAGGTAATTTCAAAGCTGGTAGGACCGGAGCAATCAGCTTTTCTATCCGGCCAGAGTATTATGGACGGTCCTCTTGTTATCAATGAGTTGGTGGGATGGATGCGTAGGATGAAGAGGTCTGGTTTCTTGTTCAAAGTAGACATCGACAAGGCGTATGATTCGGTATCGTGGTGTTTCTTGGATAAGATACTTGAACAGATGAGGTTTCCAAGAAAGTGGCGGGAATGGGTAGGAGCAATAGTTTACAATGCGCGAGCTTCTGTTCTTATAAATGGATCGCCATCATTGGAATTTACATGTCGCCGCGGGTTAAGACAAGGTGACCCGATCTCACCATTCTTATTTGTGCTTGTGATGGAGGATCTGTCGGGTTTTATGAGGAAAGCCGGTCAAATTGGTTTATTTCGGGGTATTCACTGTGGCAACTCGGGTTTAGTTCTTTCTCATCTTGCATACGCCGATGACGTTATTTTCCTTGGTGAGTGGTCAAGGACAAATGCGAAGAACCTGAGAAGAATCCTTCGGTGCTTTTATTTGGTGTCGGGCCTCAAGGTGAATATGGAAAAATGCCAATTATTCGGTATTGGAGTAGAACAAGCAGAGATAGATAGCATGGCTGCAATGCTAAAATCTAAGGTTGGTAACTTTCCGGTTAAGTACCTTGGGCTACAAGTGGGGGCTAATATGAACCATTGCAAGAATTGGGAAGCGGTGGTGGACACGTTTCGTAATCGACTCTCAATTTGGAAGGCGAAGTCACTCTCTTTTGGTGGTAGGGTGGTTCTAATAAAGTCGGTACTAAACTCGTTGCCAACTTATTATTTTTCACTCTACCGTGCGCCGGAAAGGGTTATCGACACACTTGATAGATTGAGACGGGTCTTCTTCTGGGGCGGGTCGGAGGAGAAGGCGAAGATGAATTGGGTAGCATGGGATCACGTGGTGGTGGCGCCCGAGTATGGTGGACTTGGTCTTGGGTCACTTAAGGAGGCTAATCTTGCGCTTCTAGCAAAGTGGTGGTGGCGATTTAAAAATGAAAGAGATTCGCTTTGGTGGAAGGCAATTTGGTCGATTCATAGTAGCTCGAGGGGTTGGAGTTATGTGCCGGTTAAACTCACTATCCCGGGGCCTTGGAAGCAAATAGGGAATTCGGTGGGGGAACTTCATCGGGTTGGGATAAATGTTTCGGACCTCATCATCGGGAAACTGGGTGGGGGGTTGGACATTGGGTTTTGGGTTGACAAATGGGTTGGGGAAGCTGCCTTATGTTTCCAATTTCCAAATTTGTTCGCGCTTGAGAAGAACAAGATGTGCCGGGTCGCCGATAGGGTGGGTAGGGGGGTTGGGGTTATCACTTGGGATTGGAAAAGGAATCTAAATGCGGCTGAGTCCTCGGAGCTGCTTCTCCTTTCGGCTTTGCTGGAAGGCGTCGCTGTCTCCTCGGGTTCGGATCATTGGGTTTGGGCTCTTAATGGGTTGGGACAATTTTCAGTCAAGTCATTGAAGGATTGCTTGGGTTCTACATTGTATGCGGTACCAAACTACAAGTGCAAAAGGAATTCATGGATCCCAAAAAAGGTGGAAATCTTAGCGTGGAGAGCATTCTTGAACCGGTTGCCGACTAGGACAGCATTGTCAAGAAGAAATGTCAACGTAGGCTCGACTTCCTGTCCGTTTTGTGCAGAATTTCCGGAATCAACTGATCATGTGCTGCTAGCGTGTCAGTTCGCGCAAACTGTTTGGAATCTGGTGTCACAATGGTGCAAATTGAAGCCTTTCTTTGCGTTTAGTATAAAGGATGTCCTGGATCTTGCTGAATTCGAAGAAGGGTCTGCAAAAAGGAGGAAGATTATTCATGCCATATCTCTCACAACTCTTTGGTGTCTTTGGAAAACAAGAAACAATGTGGTCTTCAATCAACAACAGTGTTCGGTTAGTCATACTCTTGGCGAGGTGAAGACATTAAGCTACTTATGGATACGATCTAGAGCTAGATTAAATAACCTCGATTGGAACATATGGCGGGGATTTCTCTTACATAGGATTGGGCTTTAACTATTTTGTCGTATTTGTTTCTATTGAAAGTTTCTTGGTGTATCTTTGTACTTGGTGTATGGCTAGTTTTCCCGCTAGCCGATTGGTTTGAATATATAATTTTGTTGATCGTTCAAAAAAAATGAAAATTAATTAATTTAGGATTGACTTTTGGTAGATCACATTTATAAATGTAACTATAATGTTGGCATTTGTACCGTTTCACCGGAAATTGTTGATAGTTTAGGATTGAGGTTCGAAAGAAAATCATCTTTATAAAGTGGTACGCCTTTTCCGTAGAAGTTTGATTTTTCATAACTGATTAGTCTGATTATATATATGTTTTCTGGGGGGCTTTCACACACGTATTATATAAGATGGATAGATGGAAGGGTGCATACAGAAGGCTTAAGTGTTAGATGCAACCTCTTATATGCGATGGATAGATGGAAGGGTTTATTGACTTTTGAATTTTGATCAAGGTTAAGAAATTTAACTATTAGGTGGGCTTATAAAATTAGACTCTGAACTAGTATAGAGTCCATTTTATTGTGACTTTGACATAGTATAAAATAAGGATAGTTAAACAAATGTTAATTAAAATAAGGATAGATGGTTTCATGGTTTCAAAACCAAACCGTAAACACCCCTATATATATATATATAAGAAATAAACCTTTTTAAAAAAATTATAAATTTCTTACCGCACACATTCGTCGCCATTTCTCAAGGGGAAACCCATCAGGCGGATGATCACATTGGATACCAAAATCATATCCTGTATCTGGTACTTTACAATTTGCATCCTTAGCTTTCTGTTTAGATTTTTCTCTCAGATTTCTCATATAATCTCTAAATCGGCTTTGGATCTCTTCGATAAATGTATCATATATGGCCCGATCAGCTAGTGGATCCCATCTATACTTGGTCTGTAAAAATGTAGGTAAAAATGCCATAATTAAAACAATTAATCAAAACATCTATATATATAATAAAAGAAAGCAATTTTAATGACATGGCATTCAATGAAGCATTCTCCTCATTGAGTGTGCCATGTGTCATACCATGTGGCAAATTAAAAAAAACAAAAAATAATAAAAAACCTATAGTTATTTTAGGAAAAAAGAATTTAAAAACAAATTTAATTTTTTTCTCTCTTATGTTTCCTCTCATAATTTTTAAACGTTAATATCTTTTATATACGAGATTTTCTAAAGAAAAAAATGACACCAAATTAACGAGCGTTTTATTATTTTTCCAACGAGTACCATAGTGCTATATAAAAAACAGAGAAAAAAAACGACTATTTTTTGTGGGGTTTCGTTCATACGGAAAAAAAAAACACAAAGTGTTCAGGTTATTCATTAATCATGTTTTTTCTTTTAAACCAGGCTCTTATCTACGATGTTGCCCATTCGTCATGCTATCATTGGAATTTTACTCTTTTAAAGATGCATAGGTATACTTAATCAAGAGAGTATTAGTATTATTAGAATTGTAATTAATTGATAAAATTACCCGAAAGCGATCAAACAAACGCATCCTCACGTTATGTGGGACCTTTTCCCATGTGACCCAATCCTCACGTTATTGGGTCTCCCTCTACATCTCCAACCTCCCGCCGCCGCCACCGCTCCTCCTCCTATGACCTAGAACCGCCACCGCCGCTCCTCCTCTTCCGACCTCCAACTGCCACCCTCCAACCCACTCCACCTCCAACTCTGCTCCTCCTCCGACCCCCAACCTACTCCAACTCCAACGCTACTCCTCCGACCTCCGACCTCCAACCGCCGCCCTCCAACCCACTCCACCTCCAACTCTGCTCCTCCCCCGACCTCCAACCCGCTCCACCTCCAACCCTACTCCTCCGACCTCCACCAGCCGCCCCCCAACCATCCTCATCTCCTCCTCCGACCTCCAACCGCCTTGGGTGTGTGTGTTTGATTTAAGAAAAAGAAAGCAGGGGTGTCTTTGTGTGTATGTGTGTGTTTGATTTAAGAAGAAGAAAGCAGGTTTGTTTGTGTTTGTGTTTGATTTATGAAAAAGTCCTAAAAATACGTTTTGTCAAAAAATTGTTGAAAACGTCTTAAATATATGTTTTTGTCGGAAACTTCTTTAATTTATTATTTTAGTTATATAAACATATAAAAAATTAACAATTATTAAAAAAACATGTTTTTGTCGAAAATATATCGGAAATGTCTTAAATATAAGTTTTTGTCGAAAATTTGTCAGAAAAGTCTTAAATATATGTTTTTGTCGGAAACTTCTTTAAATGTATTATTTTACTTATATAAACATATAAAAAATAACAATTATTAAAAAAACATGATTTTTGTCGAAAATTTGCAGGAAATGTCTAAAAAAATATGTTTTTTGTTGAAAATTTGTCAGAAAGTCTCAAAAATACGTTTTGTCAAAAAGTTGTCGGAAACGTCTTAAATATATATTTTTTTCAAAAATTTGTCGGAAACTTCTTTAAATTCATTATTTTACTTATATAAACATATAAAAAATAACAATTATTAAAAAAACTTGTTTTTGTCAAAAATTTGTCAGAAAAGTCTTTTAGTTTCCGACAACATTGCGACAAAATAATATTTCGTATTTTAAAATTTATTAGTTTATTTATATAAACAAAGAAAGAAATAACAATTATTAAAAAATATGTTTTCGTCGAAAAGTTGTCGAAAACGTTTTTAAACTTGCGTCGAAATTCCGACAAATCATTATTTTGTAGCTTATTTGTTAAAAAGTTGACGGATGAAGCATGGTTTCTACTTTTTGTCTGAAATTAGCAGCAAACTTGTCGCAAATAAAATTTTTGGGAAATTTGTCGGAAATTTTTGTAGTAAATGGAGCCATTTTCTAGTAGTGTATGGTGAGTTCCTCCGGATGGCACCCTAGAGTTGCAGCTTGCATTGAATGACCACAATGCACTAATTTGTTGCCTGACCTAGAGTCCGAATGACGACCAACTTCTTACATGTGATCTAGAAGAGGTCATGGGGCATTAGGATGTAAAATCTGGTAGATGTCTCAGCATCTTTAATAGGAGAAATCGCAGTATGATTTCATGCAGTTGGTCTCCGCATGGTCAAAATGTGTTTTCTGTTTTGACCACCAAGAGTACTATGATGTGGGATCTGGATGTCAAGAGTTTGCATGGTTGGACGCGTAGCACTACATCAAAGAGTTCTAACTTGTAGATTACAATTGACGGCAAGCATATCATTTCAGTTTCGGATGAAAAATAGTTATTTTTGGTCGGGAATCAGGTGTTCATACACCTATCCAAGAGGAAGATAAAATTGTGACGTTTGTTTTAACTGAGGACGATAAGTTTTTGCTCGTGAGTCTGCAAAATAGAGAGATACACTTGTGGAGTATCGATGGGGAAAGGTGGGTTGTAGCCAACTATAAAGGTCGCAAATGTTCCCAATTTGTAGTGCGGGCTTGTTTTGGTGGGGTTGGACAGGCGCTTGTAGTTAGTGGTATTGAAGACTCTCAGATCTACATTAGGCACATGGAGACAAATGCAAGTTATGGATAAGTATACAGGTCAAGAATGTTTAAGGTGTTTGGTTCAGTCTTGTTTTTAGGGATTGGCCACGCCTTTGTTGCTAGTGAGAATGTAGATTTGCGAGTGTTTATATGACACATGGAAACGGTTGAGTTGCTAGAGACTTTAGGTCATTCTGGGTCTGTTAACTGTGCTACTTGGAGTTAACCTAGTGAACCCACATATGTTGGCATGTGGTAGTGTTGATGGGGCAATACTAATTTGGGATTAAACACAAACCACACTTGGTTTGTATGTATTGAACAACATTGGGCTTGAATCCCATGTTTCTGAATTGGTACTCTAGCTGATTAACTGTAAAAGTTTAAAAAAAAAACTACCAGGGAACCCGCGCGTTCCGGCGGAGTCGACAAACAGGGCGGAAACATAATTCAAACCTTAAAACGATTAAAAAAATCAATATGTAAGGTGTATGTTTGTGTGTGTAAGCATAAGCACCTGTGCTTTGTGTTGGGGTAATATTTTAAAGTCAATAGGGAGACATGCATATAGCATGCTACGTTCTATATACCATATGCAATTTGACATACATGCCGGTAAAAAAATGAAAATAGCGGTTTGACTCATTAGCAACTATTATTATACTTATAGTCTCACTCAATATGCAGAAAATGCCAAATCTGGAGAGATTGTCGAGGAGAAGAAAGGTTTATAAGATCTACATTAGCAATCTGCAAAGAAGTACACCCGTAACTTTTTCCACATGATAAAAGCAATGCAATGAAACTGCTTATCAAGTGCACCATAAATTTCTATCAATGGCATCGAAAAGTGAAATTGGAAGTTAGGTTAGTTGAAAATATTCTATATAAGACTTCTCAACCTGAGAACTTTATAGACGTGCGCAAATAGGTTTTTTTTTCCAGGAACCGAATCCAAACCGGTTCGTGTAGAACCGGTTTCGGTTCGGTGTCGGTTTTGCCGGTTTGAAAGGCCGATTTTAGTTCGGTTCAATTTGGGTTTGTGAACCAATTCATGGACACACTTCTTTTTATGAAAATACATCACAATTATTTTTTTTACATAAAGTTTGACTTTATTGATTTTTACAATCTATTTAAGGTGTATATAGGTATATATTTGTATGTGTAGAAATCTTTTATATATTTTTGTTATATATAAATTTTTTTATATAAAATTGTAATTTTTTTAATAAAATGTAGTAATTACTTAATTTTGTTTGATACCCTTCTTAAATGCTTTAGAATCACATAAGCAATGTTCTGAACTCGCGATCATCCCTAAATCCTTCTACTTGTCCCTGCTGGGGGGCGAGTACAATTCCGACTCGTCCCCTACAGGTGTTTATGGGTTTTTGGTGTGTTAAACACTATTTTAACACATAAAAACACGTATTCACATACCGACAAGTTATATAATGATTATAAACACATAATAATTGAAAACTAACACGTTCACATTCGTTCACCAATCCCCGGGACTCGAGACTTGTGTGTGTGCGTTAAACCCGTCTATTCTACAAATCACCAATCCTTGTACATATGGTTATCCACCGACTCCCAATGATCCCGTGGATCATTGTAACGACCCCTGATGATTCCCGGAACAATCATAATGACTCAATTGACCTAGTTAAGGGTAATGTATGCATGACTCGCTAAGGTAGACTTCCCAACCTGAGAACTTTATAGACGTGCACAAATAGTTTTTTTTTTCTAGGAACCGAACCCAAACCGGTTCCTGTCGAACCGGTTTCGGTTCGGCCTTGATTTTACCGGTTTGAAAGGCCGATTTTAGTTCGGTTCAGTTTGGGTTCGTGAACCAATTCATGCACACACTTTTTTTTATGAAAAGGCATCACAATTATTTTTTTACATAAAGTTTGACTTTTATTGATTTTTACAATCTATTTAAGGTGTATATAGGTATATATTTGTATGTGTAGAAACCTTTTATATATTTTTGTTATATATAAATTTTTTTATATAAAATTGTAATTTTTTTAATAAAATGTAGTAATTACTAATTTTGTTTGATACCCTTCTCAAATGCTTTAGAATCACATAAGCAATGGTCTGAACTCGCGAGATGCATTGCTGACGTGCTATCACTGTAATGAGGTAATTGATGACAAAATGGGCCTATCTTGTGGTTCAGTATGAGGTAAAGACGAGTAACTTATTGATGTGGGTTAGGCGGTCTGCGTTGGCACAAATCATTTTTTGTCCATGATGAAATTTATTATTAAATCATGAGGGTGCCAAATATGTTTATGAAGATTAAGTTAATTTTAATAGTAATAAAATTGTTTGAATATAATAATTAGAATGTTTTATGCATTAAAATACCCATTGATTATCTTCTAAGGACATTTAGGGAAGAAAAGTGATAAAATTTAGAAAAATGTAAATAAACTTTTGGTATACCATCTTAACTTTGGACAATTTAGACATATTTGCCCATGCCTCCTCCTTTATAATGTAGTACTAGTGTTGATGCCCGCGCGTTGCAGCGGGTTCGTTCCACAAGGAAAATTTAATCTGTGACATTTGGTTTGTTCGGTACCATAACTTGATTTAGCAACCGGGAGAGAAAACCAAATACGGTGCCCTTAGTAAACAAATAATTATTGTTATTATTATTAAACACGATGTATTTTATGGTAAAACTAATATAACAATGTATTATGAATACCTCTACAAACAGAAAAGGCATATGAAAATTGTATCTCTTGAAAATTACATTAGAAGACACGAAAGCAAACATTATTTGAATCGTTGAAGAGACAAGACTTTCGATTTACCCCTTATCAATTTTGCTCCAATTCACCCAAACAGTTTTAAGTTCACCATTATAGTCTTTTAAGTTGCTCAACCCATCTCTTCCACTGGTGCAGAATCAAAACCATCAAAGTTCTTAAGGATATTGATCAAATGGTATCCCTTTCGCATTCCACCTCCTGCTTACCCAACCCTTTAGGAAGTTTGACCCAACTTGTATAGGATTTTACAAGAGTTATGTATACCAGT
Organism: Ambrosia artemisiifolia; assembly: GCA_032199755.1. Taxonomy (NCBI): domain Eukaryota; kingdom Viridiplantae; phylum Streptophyta; class Magnoliopsida; order Asterales; family Asteraceae; genus Ambrosia; species Ambrosia artemisiifolia. The sequence continues at coordinate 10,403,362 of CM063521.1, forward strand.
GACAAATGATGTGTGATATCAAAATTTAATGTCCAGAAGGAAAAATCGAATCTTAATTACGCCCAAATGAAAAAAAAAAAAAAAGAAAAAAAAAACTTTGTTGAATATAGACGGAAGATGGAATAAAATGGCCCTACCTAACTTTGTGAAGCTTGGAATCCAATATTCACATCCACCAGAAGTCAATGGGTAACCACTAAGCCTTAAAACCTTGGTGATTTTATTGCTGTAATTTAATTTATACATTTTATATCGACTTAATGAAACACCAAAAAAATTAATCCATCATGGCATACAACAAAAAGACAACATACTATGATGATAAAATTATAATGAATTGGAATAAAAACATACAATAAACCTAAGCAGATAAACAATTAATAGTCAATATAAACAACCAAAGATTCAAAAATGTCACCCCCCTAATAATCAATTCAACATGAAATAAGCCCAAAAAACCAATCTAATCGAGAAAAGTGTCTAACCTTGTGGAAGAAAAGGGGGTTCGGTATTCACTTGAGTAATCACCATTTGATTCCATCAACCACGACTGTAGTAATTATCCATAGCAAATTGGGGTGTATTCAAATGACAAATAGGAGAAAATCAAACCAACAAAGCAAGTCAATTTGGGATTTTCCAAAATCAAAACCGTGCTTGGAAATTAGCTTATAAATGAAATTCAATTATTATTACTCATCGGACACACCTCAGTCGCTTGAGTCTATATCTAACCATCAAATAACCGTCTGCATATCATCGTCATTGGTGTCATTTGATTTAAACGGATGGGGTGATTCAGACGCTCCACTAAAGAAGAAGAAACTATTCATTTGTATTGTGTGGGAAAGTAGAAATTAATGATGGAATTAAATATCATTGAATTCATTGCATTGAACATGAATTATGATTGGAAGGTGAACTAATCACCATTTGTGTAGTTAATATTGTATTCATTATAATCAACCACCAAAGAAGATGAAAAGTTATAGTATGAATTGAATTGACTAAGATGCTCCTAAAGTGTCTTAAAACTTTGATGAATGTTCAACTTTAATCCCTTTAAAATGGCCATGTTAGCCATCACTCCTCCTTAATAAGATAATATAGATATAGATATAGATTATACAATGGTTTCCAAAACTATACCATTTCAATACTAATATAACATTCTAATTTACTGAATAAAGCAAGTAGAAGGTACTAAGCATTTATAGATACACATTGGCCAACTTCAATTTGTTCAATGCATTTAGCGCGCTTCATTTTCAGCCATGATTTCTTTTCCCGTTTGATCCGTTAGAATTATAAGACGAAGGTTAATGGTTATTAAGTCAAATTTCCATCTCTTAAAGAGGATACAACAATTCTTTTGCATGAAAACAAAACATCAATGGCAAGAAGACTATTTTGAAAATAAAGAAAAGAAGAGACTTACAAAATATTTGCTCATGGCCTTTCTTGTATCCTCATCAGCATCATTGTATATATCACGGAAAAATTTGTTAAGAGCTGCATCACCATTAAGTTTTTCATCTTTTTCCTGAAAAACAAAAGGGCTCATTTAGCCACACTATCTAGACCATGTAACGTTTCGCATGATCTTAGGGAAGCGTAGTGAGTTATCTATTTAAGTCCATACCTCCTTTTTAACCTGAGCACTAAAGAAAATTTATTGGATGTTCATAGGCTTTTCACATTCTTGCATTCAAGAAATTGATTACATTAATGGTTTTTTTGATCAATCACATACCATGGGGGCAAGGTTGGAATAAGTTCTTAAGTTGTGAGTATGGTGTTATGATAAAATTACAATTTTAGTCTCCTAAATGTCTTAATTGTCCCCAATATCCCTTTAATACCCTTATGAAATAAGCTTTATTCTCTTATACTTGTTGCTTTAAAAATTGTACCCATGTCAAAATTCCAATATGGTAAATCACTCCTCCTTTATAATGTAATTATAGATAGATGAAGGATATTTTTTATTTTGTAATATATAAATGTAGCATGAAACATGAGGTTATTAAATACCTTAGTGATTATCATGTGATATTTTTTTTACTATACCCATATAGGTGGCTATTAGTAAAAAGAACATCTATTAGTAATCTTTGTTATTTTTGAAAATTGATATAAAGCTACTTTAGTTTAGATTATTTGCAACATTACATTAACGGGGATTGGGAATCGAGGGTACCAAGGTTTCATTCAAGAAATTTAGGTATTGAATATTACTCTTCAATTTAGAATGTTAAATAGGTCAGAAACCAACAATGCATTAAGCAACAATGGTACTTTAACCTACGTATGTAAATTATTTATTTTAGCTAAACCAACCAGTGACCACTCATGTATTAGTTGTTGAAGGATTTGAGATAGCACATCGTTTTGCATGGAAAATGATGTATATTTGGGGTCAAGAATGTCGTGGATGAAAGAAAATACAAACATATTACGATTTATGAGCCGCCGCCATGATTTGTTGGTATTCATCTTCAAATTTTGATGTTCATATACTACTTAAGTTCAGACCATTGTCTATTGGCTTTCATCTCCAAATCCGGATGATTCTATATGATGTTGTTGACAAATATTTATGCTGAATAAGGATTGTTCTTCCATTCAATACACATTTGATGTATTATGAAAATATTTTCGTAGGAAAAGAAAATTGTAAAAAATATATCGGTAAGATACTAAGTAAGAAATTGAAATGTGTTGTGTTGAGATCAAGCCAAGCCCTCCAGTGAAATGTGTTGGATCTTCACAATGGGCTTATCATATACATTCGTAAACTTATTTAGTGTTATCTTTTATGGAGAAATTTAAAAAATTGGTTATTTAGTACTACTTTGGCCCTTGAAATGGCCCAAGTCCTACACATATGACATACCTTTATACATTTGCAAGTCGGGCTTATATTCGGACCAAATGAAAATACAGGTCATACGATATGGAAAACCAATCAAATTCAAACAAGACCAACATTCAACATCTAAAACGATATAAAAAATACACATAAAATCAAACTTAATGGACTCGTGTACTAACTTTGTGAAATCTTCTTATGTGTATACCTAGAGGCGTATAAAAAATCGTACTTGGAACAAAACCAGGCAAAAAAAACCCATAACCAGTTGTTTTTTAATACCCATGTATTCTATGTCCGAAACTGTAACCAACCTTACCTGTAGGATATAGATAGCGTATACAGTCTAATCTCAATATGCGAAACCAAAATTGAAACCGATTTATACTGGTTTAATACCCAAAACCGATTCTAGCTGAAACTTGTTTTTTTAATTCCGACTCGGATTTTGTAATACATGCTACAAGGTATATTTAATACCCAATAGTTTGAACTCATTCTACAAGTTATCAAGTTGATTGCCTTTAGGTGAATGGTATAAATACAATGATTTTTCATTTTTGTTTTTACTAAAGAAAATTGCTCGAATAGTCCCTGTGGTTTACTCAAATTTCACCTTTATTCCCCAACTTTTAAAAATTACAGGTATAGTTCCCAACTTTTGGTGTTTCTTAACTCGGATAGTCCCTGAAGTGGGTGTGGAATTACTAAATTACCCTTTTGATGGATGGAGGTTAAATAATCCAGTTAAGTGAATGTGAAATTACTAAATTACCCTTACTTTAATAAAAATAAAAAAAATCAATTAATTAATAAAATACAAAGAGGGTCCACTTAACCCCTTAGCTAATTATGTTTCTACACCCATTTTAGTGAGGCCCACCAACTTCATCTTCCCCACCACCACCACCACCACCACCACCAACCACATCACAACCAGCACCTCCCCCACCGACCAACACTTATAAATTATAAACCCACCACTTGATCTTGACCGTCGATTATCACTTCAATCCATTCATAAGGTTTGCAAATTGCCAAAAAAAAAAAGAAAAAACAATTCTATCGGAATATTAATACAATCCGGCCTCAAATTCAACGATCTAAACATCAATACTTCACCAAATCCAATGGAATCTTCCACCACACTCTCACCTAACAACCCTAAAAGATAAAATCTTGTTGTGGTGCAGAGAGTGAATCAGAAACAATAGATGAATAATAATAACTAGTGGTTTTTACGGCCGCGTTGTGGCTGTGGGTCATACATGCATCACCAACGCATATAACCAATATTTAAAACAACAGAAAATCGAGGGGAATGATAACTTTAATACTATCATATAATGTTAGGTGTTTTGGGCGGAGACTATCATTAAGTGAGTTGTTCCAAATAAAATATTCATTGATCAATGATTCTCTTTCTAATCTCTTTCGTATACATACACGGACATCTCTCTCTCTCTCTCTCTCTCTCTCTTCCAGCAAACCACAACTCCTAACCACACTATAGCTTCAAGCAAAGAATAAATGAGGAACTTGAGATACTGGAACAATAGTCACTCGACTTGGATAAATATGCAGAGACCTTTGCATGCCTAATTGTATAAATAAAAAAATCAATCAACACTTAATATTGTAAGTAACATCATATATAGTTGTCCTTGTCTAAACAGAAAATAAAATAAGATAAACAGTCAAATGTACCTCATTAATGTCGCATTGCTTTTCAGCCTCAATATAAATAAAAACTTTAACATGCTCAACAATTAATTGCAAGTTAGTTCCAAAAGCTTTGACATCAACAAAAACGAACCAAAATCAACCAAAAACCGAGTTAAACGAAACTCAACTAATCGGAAGCAAAATTGTTTAAAACTAGGTTGTATTCTTGGTAACCGAAAGTAATTGAACTAAACCGAACCATTCATATTTTCATGTATTTTTAAGCAACTAAATAAATAAATAATAGCCCGTGTTTGATTTTGGTTATTAACCGAACCAAACCGAAAATCAACAATCTAACGAATAATCTGAAACAGAACAGCCGTGCACACTCCAACCAATGTCCGTTTTTATCACGCGAGCACCCTTCTAGTTATAATAAATGATTCAAAGAATGGCATGTGTCATTATCAGAATCACTCTTCCATAGTCATCTTTTAGACTAACTTTAATTTAAATATTAAATTTTAATTCCTACAATATGAGAATATGCTTTATAAAACATACTTTCTAAACTAGTATTATTTAGAGCTTACAAAATTTTAGAAAGTTATAACACCATCCTTGAAAAATAAATTTTCTCCAAATTACTTAGTACAAAATAAATCAATTATAATATTTAAAGTTTTGATAATTCGAAAGTTTACTCCAACTCAAATCTCAAATCATCATTACTGGAAAAAAAATTATATCTCAAATCACCATTACAGGAAAATTGCTTTATATATCAAGTCACCATTACTATCATCAAGTGGGTAACAAATATATAAACTTTGTTTGAGTTATAGAATCTCTATCTGTATTTTATTTCTACCCAATAAGTAAAAACCTTAGGGAACGCATGACACATTATAGGCATCATTGATTTTTGTTTTTTTGCCTAAACTGCACAACCCACATACTTACTCATTTCATATTTATCCGATTTCCTTTTCAACATTACATTTTTCCTTATTTGGTTTTGATCAACCTCACATGTTTTCATTATCTAAATTTACCATTTATATAATAAAATTTTAATATATCCTTATTTTGTTTATATTTTTCTACTTTATGTATTTAAGAGTTGTGATTCTTGTTTTTCTGTTTTGCCTTATATGACCCATATGTTTAAAATTACTAAAATGAAAACAAGTTTTACTAATTGACGTGTGTGATACTATACATATTTTAGCACTGATTTTAACACACGTTTGGTTTTAATATTTATAAAAATGGTTTAGACCTTAACGTTAAAACACACACAAAAAGGCAAGTGTACCCTGTCATATATGTAGTAAGCTGAGATAAGAACCGGATATCGATCCATGGACGCGCGCGGAGCAATGGTACTAAAACTCTATCCCCGATTTACCAGTAAGAAAACATAGTTTGAAGTTTGTTTAAACTAAATTAATTCTAAAAACATAAATTAACATATGTTAGACTCCAAATAGAAAATATAACTATATAAACTATAATATACCAATCCTAGCATGTCATCTACATATCATATGAAATACAGGCGTGTGATCAACATTCCCATTTTCTGACAGTTTGTGTCCCTTTCGGGCATCCTAACATGACAACTATACAGAAAGCTAACACGAATACACACGTTAACCACTTCAAGTCGTTTATTAGCGAGCAGCTGATATGATCTCGTGAGAATCTTCTAAAGATAAGTTAGTCATATGTTAAGAGTTTTCTAACCTCACTAATCAAGGAAAGCAATACCGAATACACAATACAACCATCGAGAGTAGCATAAAGTAGAGCATTTCACAACCTATTCCATTTTACCAACTTTGAACACAAATTTACTAAGATCGCCATTTTAACCAAAATAACTAGCAAAGCTCATTAACCGTGTCAAAGACTAGTAACAACACCATTAAGCTTTTTAAACCCTTTTACGTGCCGGTAAACACCTATAATTATTATCCGAGTGACTTTAACCAAACCAATACCCGGTTACAGTTTCATGGTGTAAACTTATTAACAAGTTAACTAGTCTACTACCGGATGATTAAACGAACGGTTTTTCAACATGTATCCGCCTAACACACACGATAATCATCAAAGTCATTCAAACATAACTACAAATCCAATAACAATGAAACAAGGTTGCACTATGATCATCAAGATTCAAACATGAAAAGCGCCAAATTCATACAAAACATGATTACATACAAACGATTGTTTTACTACTAAAGATTACTAAATATTATACGTAGACTGAAATGTAATACATAAACAACACATACAAGCCAAAATATTCAGATTTGAATCAACTTAATAGTTTATAGATCAAACCATAAATCTTGAATGTGAAGGATTGGATGATGCAAGATGATCTGGATTGAATCCCGAGCTTGTTAAACGGCCTTCCAGCATCTTCTTCGGTCCAGAAATCGCCTCAAATCGCCCAGAGAAAACCCAATGCGTGACCAGTGAGTTGTGCTTTGTATTTAAGCAAATTTTGCAGATGTGCACGGTCGTGCACTTTAACTTTACGAAGTGACGTGCAAGTGGGCAAGTGGATCAGCTGGTTCCTGAAAATATCTTGGGACCCGCACGATCGTGCACTTGGGGTGCACGGTCGTGCGGGTCAGCTGGTGTCCGAGTAACTTGAGTGCACTGGCTGGTGTGTTTTATTTCAAATAAGTCAAGTCAAATCTCTAGCTCAAAGGGAAATTGGGATTTAAATGGGTTGAAAGGTACAAAAAAAAAGTCTGCTACAATGCGTTCAACCTCTCTAATCATTTTAATTACACATTTATATTATTACAAAATGTTATTGATCATTTTTGTAATTATACTAACACTTTAATAAATGAACAAAAGAATGTTGGTGAGTCAAGCCAGTCTGAATTGGCCCAATTTTGACCCATACTAGAAAATGTCTGGTGTCTCCCCTAACCTGTTTAACCTGTCCATCTTGCTATCTCTACCGTTTTATAGACTTCTTTCACTCTATGGCCCTCCAGTTTCGTAAAAAAATGATAAATAAAAGTAGATGCCGAACATGCACTTTTACATTTCTCCATATGGTGTTTACTCACGTTTGTGTTACGCAAATGGTATCAACCATCATATTTAAACTTGAATTTGCATTTACTTTTAAGGTTTACAGGAAACGTTTTAAAGGGTATCCATGTTTTAAATATTCACAAATAATTACTGCATTCAAAGTTTTGAATTCCCCTTTTTATTTCCCATCTCATGTGTGAATTGTTGGAAATAATGTGAATGTAGATTTAATTATAATTTAGTGAAATTATAATTATATTCTTCATGTGGTGAAATCAAGACAAATAAAATGCTTTATGAGGGTTGAATAGAGTTTTTATGAGGCTTGAATAGTGTTATGGCTAATAAAGAAAATTTAAGTCTCTAATTATGTGAGACTTTTCACTAGCCATGGTTCATGTATACATATGAGGTTTTGTGCCTCATTTTGAGATATGAGATACATGGAAAAAATTACACTAAAAACTCTTCCGACACACATAACTCTAGAGTAGCAACCAAGTATCGATTATTTTTCAGGCAAGTGGGATAGTCCGGCAGTGCACCATCGTCACTGTTTCGAACCGGTGTACCCTGGGAACAGACGAAGAATCTATTTAAGGGAATTGTGTCAAACACAAGCCCGGTTCACTTCTATGATCTTGTTTTCTTTTTATAGTTTGCTACAGCAAGTATAGAGATTCTGATGCATGTGAGCTTCATGTACAAGAGGCGTTGAAGCGATCACAATGTAAGTATTCTAACAAACTTAAACAGAATCGTGAACAAACTTTCGTGTTCTTCCTAAGGAATTTGAGTTCGCGAAAGTTTGTACATGTTTTCTTTTGGTACATCGAATTGGATTACATTCATGATGAGAATGCAATCTTTAATCCGAATGTTTGTTTGACAAAACGAATTTTTGATTTAATTTTCGGATTCATGGGTTTTGAGTTGTGTTTAGATAAACCGGACTATTAACATTTTAATATGTATTTAAACATTGTTTTTGAAATATTGAATTTCTAATGAAAGTATTAGAAAAGACATAATATTTGTAAACACATGTAAAACGTTTGATAACGTTTTCTTTCTAGTAAGTGTATTAGAAAGATAATCTTAAGGTATTTGAAATGTATACATTTTCCAATAAGAGTATTGGAAATTAAAAGGTTTCGAAATATATGGTTTTGAAACATGTATTTCTAACAAGCGTGTTAGAATCGACGACGTTGAAAGAATAACGTGTCATGAAACATTTCTAATAAGCGTATTAGAAATTATTATTTACAAATCATAAGTTTAATTTGTAAACTTATATATTGATTTCTCTAACGGGCATGTTAGAGCTTGATGATTTTGTAAAGACAAAATAAGGTGTTTATATTTTCTAACAAGTATGTTAGAAAAGATTATTGTACGAAATACACAAACGTGTTGGAAATTTTTATTTTGGAAATTTTTGTGAAAATAAAAAAGTTATAAACTTATTTTGGTTTATTGAAGGTTTTAGTAAGAATACTAATTAAAACTTCAAAGTTGAAACTTAAAAATAATAAAAATACCATTAAGTTGGGTCAAATATTCTTAAAGGTTTTAATGGGGTGTTTCAACTCATGGGTTTATGGAGAATTGGGTGTTTCAACCTTTTCCAACATTAAACCAGCTTGGTTAAATTTGACGATTTTTAACGAGTGAGTTTGAAACGGGTATATATTGGAAAATCCAACGTTAATACCATTTATGTAAATGGCTTAATTTTCTAACGAGGGTGTTAGAAACTGTTTATTTTATATAAACCAACAAGGTCTAAAACGATTGTCATAATCGTGTATTTCTAACAAGTAGGTTAGAAACGGTTGAGAATATAAACCAATGACCTTTAAAATGATTTTGGTAATTGTTTATTTCTAACGGGTGTGTTAGAAAAAGGTTTATTTGATATAACCAAATTCTATATGATGAAACGTGTAATCGTTTGCATTCTAACAAGTATGTTAAAAATGGTTAATTTTGAAACCGTATATGTTTATATGGTACACTTATAGTTTCTAATGAGCGAATTAGAAGAGGTTAATTAATGAAAACCATATACTTTAACAAGCGAGTTAGAAATGGTTTAAACAATAAAACTATATTAGAGTTTATGGTTTTGATTTTAATCAAAACATAAATATGTATAGTTTATGGAAAATACTTGTAAAAGCAGAAATGTTTTGTCTGAATAAAACATGTCTTTTGCAAATTATATATGGTTTGATACTTGTATGAGAAGTATGATGACTTGAACCATATAATAGTCTAGAGAGACTATTTAGTGTAAAACAACTTATGTTGTTTTGGACATATTTACTTGTTCGACTACTTGTGAGTAGTTAAGTATAAACAACGTTGTTGTTTTGAACAGTGTATTGAGGGAGTACCTCGAAACATGCCACGAGACGATATAATTGTTATTATTTCGTCGAACGATAAAGTGTTAAAGAGAATAACACTTTGAGATTTGATGTTTATATGTCCTTATATTAATCCGGTTAAAGATATATGTAATATGTTATATATATTTTGGATTATATTGAAATTATAATTTGGTAAATTATAATTATTAATTGGTAAAACTTTTCATGTGGTGAATTGAAGAAAAACTCTTTAGTAGAGTTAATTTATTTATGACACTTGATTATAGTTTTAAGACTAAATTAAGTGTATAATTGAAACTCTTGAATAGAGTTCTTAATGCCATTTGATGATGTTTTATTTCACATGGTAAAACTCTTAAGTAGAGTTCTTAATGCCATTTGATGAGGTTTTATTAGAGTCTTAAGTCTCTAATTAAGTGACTAAGAAGAAAAAACTCTTCATCCATCCCCATTGAGATAATCATGATCAACGTGGCAAGTGTATTGAAGTTAAATGCACGAAAACGAGATATGTCATCTAATGTTGAGAGCATTTACGTAGAAATGCACAAATGTAGTTTTGATGACTATAACATATGACAGGAATATATGTTATTATTCACAAGTCTTTGATAAATATTGTTATAATTTATTATAAAAGACTTAGAATATTGATGGACGTGTAGAGTCTCTACAAACCATCAATGTTGGTTGAACTATATGGAGGATTCATGATATATTTTGGGATAGTCACCCAATAAATAGGTTCAACAAAATATATACATATCACTTAGGGATATGTGAATGTCATGTCGTTGAGTGTCAATCTAATTGACTTGTTGATGATGATATGTTCATCAAAGTGACTTATATTAAGACTTATGTTTAAGTCCTAAAGAGTCAATAGTGAAGCCTTGGAGATTAAAGGCAAACGAGTCTTGATCCTAATGGATGGAATTAATTATGGTTTTGAAGCATTCTTTAAACCAAGGTTTTGGAATGGTAAGCAAAATCTCATTTTGTGTCTAAACTAAGAAGTGAATGTTATGAAGAGATAGTGAGTTATCTCTTAAGGCTGTGAAGAATCAGAATGAGGCATCTTCTGTTCACATGCTAAGTATTCGTAGTCTAAAGCATGCTGGACTAATACTTGTTAATTTAGATGCTCCACGGAGAATAAATTAACTTTGAACATTCAAACATATGTGACGACATAAGAATGAATTTTGTAAAAGCAAATATATAATTCATTAAAAAGGATTATTCGAAAGGACCGAATAAATAGTTCATTGGTTATGATACTATTTAGCTAAATATGAGAAGAACTCATATAGCTAAGAAAACGGTTCGTGTGGAAAATATGGTTTGAGTAATATAATGGATGACCTCAATAACACAAAGATATAGATAGTCGCTATCTTATCACGGGTGTCTCATGTCATCATGAGGGATATTACTCAAACTTAATCAAAGTGCAAGCAATGTGGGGGGAAGAGCCATTTAAGAAACAATCCGTAGGGATGTAAAAATGGTACTTGAGAAGTTTTCAAACTACAGATGAAAGGAAGAAACTTTCATCACCCCATTTGGTAGTTATCCAATAAACACATAAGTGTGGAGGTGACTTGCAGGTTTGATATGAACGGATGTGATTTTCGGAAGTACAAATCACACGAACCTAGAACAGACTTGTTATAAGTCAGTCCTATTATGTGGACAGAATTCTTGAGAAGTTCAATGGAAATGACTCTAATGTGGCTAGAACTTTCATTAATTCTTGAGAAGCTCAATGGAAATAACTCTAATGTGGCTAGAACTTTCATTGACACGAGTCAACGTCTAGCTAAGAATCGAGGTGAGCCTGGTAACCAATTAGAGTACTCAAGAATTATTGGCAGCCTGATGTATCTGATGAGTTGTATCAGACCAGACTTAGCAAGAAAGCTAAGTAGATACATGAGCAACCTAAGTTCAATTCATTGGAATTACGTGACATAGGTGCTTTGGTAATTAGGATACATACGAAACTACGGGCTGCAATATAAAAGATATCCAACAGGTGTTGAAGGTTACTATGATGCGAATTGGATATCTGACACGAATGATTCCAAGGCAACGAGTGGGTATTTGTTCACACTTGGAGGTGCTGCGATAACATGGAAATCATCTAAGCAAATGGTTATTGCTAGATCCACGATGGAATCAAAATTCATCGCTTTAGAGGATCAATAGGCAAAATGGCTACGTCAATTTGTTAAGGATATACCTAGGTGGCCGAAGCCGGCATTGGCCTAATGCATACGCTGTGACAGTCAATCGGTAATTGGCAGAGCTCATATCACAATGTGTATCAGTAAGAACAGGTATATAAGACGTAGGCATAATACGGTACGACAACTAATCTCTACAGGAGTTATCACTGTTGACTACGTGAAGTCAAAGGATAACATCGCGGATCCGCTAACAAAAGGCTTAAGCAGAGAGTTAGTTCAGAAGTCGTCAATGGGAATGGGGCTAAAGCCCATGAAAGGCTAGGTTTATGCGAAGGAAACCTAACTCAGCTGACTGGAGATCCCAAGATCTGAGTTCAATAGGACAACCTAATTGTATGAACTGGCGAAGGTCACTATGGGGGAGAGTTGGTGGAAACCCCACGTATTAAAAGGGAGTTTACTATAAATTTAATAAGCTTCCTAGTCCATTCCTAAAAAGTGACAAGGTAGAGGTTAAGCTTATGGCTTTTAATGTTCTGACTGAGGTAACCAGTCCCAGTAGATCACCTATGTGAGAGAGAAGTGGGGTCGCTTCGAAGGGTATTGTTGGGGCACAATACTTAATAGCTCTCGCAGAACCAGGTACGTGTCCATGACCATAACGGACACAACAATGAGGACTTGACGTTGTCAGGGAGAGTCTTGTGTGAAGCGTATTGTCGTCCACACAAACGGCAGACGAGTTCAAAGACATCGCGTTCTACTCAGAGCCAGTGGGCTAAGTGCGTTTCATAAGCGAAGGTTCAAAGGGTCACACCTACCTATCGTATGCAAAACTCAACTGTTGAAATTTAATCGGAATGAGGTTGCTTCTCAGAATGACTCCTATTCATATAGGGGTTTGTTCGAAATATGCGTGTTTTGATAAATCTCCATTCATGTGGGGGATTGTTGGAAATAATGTGAATGTAGATTTAATTATAATTTAGTGAAATTATAATTATATTCTTCATGTGGTGAAATCAAGACAAATAAAATGCTTTATGAGGCTTGAATAGAGTTTTTATGAGGCTTGAATAGTGTTTTATGGCTAATAAAGAAAATTTAAGTCTCTAATTATGTGAGACTTTTCACTAGCCATGGTTCATGTATACATATGAGGTTTTGTACCTCATTTTGAGATATGAGATACATGGAAAAAATTACACTAAAAACTCTTCCGACACACATAACTCTAGAGTAGCAGCCAAGTATCGATTATTTTTCAGGCAAGTGGGATAGTCCGGCAGTGCACCATCGTCACTGTTTCGAACCGGTGTACCCTAGGAACAGACGAAGAATCTATTTAAGGGAATTGTGTCAAACACAAGCCCGGTTCACTTCTATGATCTTGTTTTCTTTTTATAGTTTGCTACAGCAAGTATAGAGATTCTGATGCATGTGAGCTTCATGTACAAGAGGCGTTGAAGCGATCACAATGTAAGTATTCTAACATTAATGTTGTTGCATCTATGTCTAAATTAACAAAGGCTATGTTCTGGGAACTTCTGGTGATATAAGCTGAATGAAGTAGGTGCCACAATATACAAAAAAGCCAACTTCCCGTGAATGTTATGAAAAGAAACAATATAATGATCCTCCTATATGCCGAAGCAACGATGATCCGGATGTAATCTGGTAAAGGTTTTAAACTTTCTTGACATGTTTATGAAAGGAAAACAATCCATTTTTGGCCTGCTATAATGAGTCAGGTTGGTTGGGTTGCCCCATAAACACGTTTTCACTTTTTTATTATTTTTAGCAAAATGTTAAATATGATTCATAAACATTGTTTGTACAATATTTACAAGTCATGCTAAATTTTAGATCATGGAGTTTTGGTGCAAGTCAAAACTCAAAAAGTATTGATATATTGGAAACTGATGCATATATTCGATCTGCTACTTCCTGGCACATAATAAACTACATTTTTGTTAATCTCGTTTTATGATTATCATCTGAATTAAAGTCGCCATGTTTATGGTATTCGTAGCACATATAATCATATATGTAGATTATAGGGGTTTTTTTTTACGAAAGCTGAACATGGTACTGAATTAATCAACAAAACATGGCGGCGGCTGGAACACTGCTAATTCACCCTATTTTAGGGTGTTCTATTTTTCTGGAATTTTCTGGATTTTTTTTAACATATATAACTATGACAAAACTGATAACTAGTACTGAATTAATCAACAAACGGGTTCTAAATATATAAACCCGAACACGAACTATTTACAACACAGAAAACTAGTTAAACATTAACCTAAATCGAGTTCCAACACAAAATGTTTAAAAGAAAAAGGCTATTTTGGTTTAGTGGTGAAATGGTGTGGTAAGTAAGAAAAAACACGGGATTAGGTTCAACATGGTTAACTAGGGGATAACTTTTGGGTGTGGAAAACAGATAGAACGAAAAGAACATGCTAAATCAAAAGGGTATCCTAAATGCCTCAATCATATTCGTACAATCTCACACGTTTCTGATCTAAACAAGTATGCTAATGACAAGTTCTAAATTACACAAAACATCCGGCTCACTCGAAAGCATGTCAAAGAAATGAAAATCTATTCTAAGGCTCAAATGCTCACGTAACCGGAAGGAAATGGGTGCAAGTGTACGAATGTAACACGCTCGTATCTCATTTGTTTGCCGCGTCCCAAGTTATGTTTATCAAAAATTATTTAGGCTTGATGTTTATAAGAATATATATACATATATTTACTTAAAAAGGTTATATTTTTTTTATATATATACAAGAGGACAAACAAGATATAATCCCTCCCCACACTTGAAACTCACATTGTCCCCAATGTGACAACAGAAAACGTTTATGAATTAGCTATCTATAGTGTGAAAAAGGAGAATAATACTCCCCTCGTGTCGAAAAAACGCCCGGGTAAATAGATGGCATGAGCATCAACAACGGTGCTCGCCAGTTACCTGCACAGCCAACATTCTTGACACAACAAACTTATCAAACCCATTGATCATCAACATCCACAAAATAAAATAAAATAAACTAAACTAAACACTGAATACTGAAATACTGGAAGAAAAATAGTTCAAATACAATACAAACATAATGTCTTGGGTACGCAGACCCAGAAATAAAGTACTGAAAGCAAATAAAAAGAACCACTAACAACTGTATTCATGAAGAGGAAGCGACTACTGGTCGGCCCGGTCCATGTGGTGCTGACTGGAGCTTCATGGCTAGTCGCCAGGTGGTGCTCCATAAGGGAACCTGGGAGGGCTACCGAAGTAACCCGGGTGAGCCCGCTCCAAACTTGTAAACAGATACTCGAACCCATAACCGATATCCTGCTAAACCCGCTCTAAACCGCCACGCAGGTACTGCTGTTCCTGCTAAAAGACTCCCTGCTAAGCACTGATATTCTGCACAATAAGGTCCATAGTCTGAAACTGCTGGTAGAACTCAGGATAGGAGGGAATGCCCGGCGGCCACTGCTACTGATCTGGGCGAGGAGGAATCTGTGGTGGTGTCCCTGGTGGTGTGTGGGGCTCGTCACAGCCTGGCTGCTCTTGGTCCTGCATAACCTCATCTTCAGCGGGCTGGGGAGGCAGTGGGTCCCAAATCACACCGTGTGAAATGAGGCGTGGTCCGTTATCTGTAGCAATGACGAGGTTCTGGCTCCCAAGTGAGCGCAGATCAAGGTATGTCCCTGGTGTGACAAGAGTCAACGTGTCTTTGACCTCGTCAGTCAAGATGTCTAAAGCCTCCCCTATCACTGTGACGTTCTCACCACCATGTATCTCGCTCCCTTCGTTGGTTCCCCCAGCAGTCAGAAAGAACTCGGCCATCCGTGCGGCCAAGTTCAAGGGAGTGTCCTCGTAGAAATGGTACAAGAAAAGCAGATCGGGAGTCGGACAGTTCCCAGAACTGTCCTTTCGGCCACAGATCGTGTGGCTGAAAATATGGTGCAACATACGTAGCAATGGGTCCTTGATCTTGGTTGCTTTGGCTGACCTTGGATTGTATGGCGGACCAATAGCAATCGACTCCCAAAATGCACCCCTCTCATCGTTATCTGCAAAGCAGTGAACTGATGGGAAGATATCTTGTGACACCCTGCATTTTCAGGATATTACTTTTACTGAACCCTAGTTAACTTTCATGTACATTCGTGACTAAACACCTAACTAGGGTTTGTTAAGAAGGTCTTACGATATGTTATGGGATAATAACATATGTTGGATGATATTAACGTACGTTATAACTAGGAAGGTTTTGTCTTGACACACACACGAGTCCTGTATCCCGAACGTTGGTGGTTTGTCAAGCATACATAATCATATGATCTATTGGGTGATGATGAATGTGAATTAACATGCGTTTGTGAATTACATGTTTATGTGGATTACTGTTTTAATAGATAGTCAGTACGTAAACCCTACGAATTATGTGCATTCTGTAATTAACATGTTATGAGATGGTAAAAACAATAGTTTTTACATAAGTTAGTATGAATAATATTATCGAGACTATTCTCGGGATTAAAACCGTGTTAACGGGCCCGTTTATCAAAAAAAAGCCCATAAACCCGTAACCTTGGCCCATGGTCCAACTTCTAGTATATTATTGATAAAAAAAAATAGAAACCCTAGAGGCTCCTTTGCGCCGTGAACCCCCAAGACACCCACCATCACCTTCACTTTCAATCCTTCATCCATTTTCATCACTAATCCAAGTTATTTCGGGTGCTATCTTGAGGTTTTAAAGATTCTAGCATTTCGAGGTACATGTTTTATGTGTTATTTGATGAATATTGATACTTGAAAAGTTGTAAAAACCTTAAAAACTATCTATGTAAAAATCGCAAATAATAATTCTGTAAGGAGTTTTGATGTTTGTCGTGCATGTTGATGGGTATTGTTGTTAGTAATCGAAACTAGGGTTATTGGTACGTAAATACATAGATTTAAATGTGATAATATGGATTGAATTCTGTTAATATGAGTTATTTTATGATTATGGGTTAATAAGAATGATCTGTCCCCCCGCCAAAAGGCAGTTATTGAATGCTTGCAAAGTCCCCATGCCCAAGATTTCCTGAATGTTATCCCAATCGAAGGTTTGGGCCAAACCATGTCTAGGGTTGAATACAGGGCAATTCTTAAATATCGTTTGATGATCCCCATGTACCATGAAGATGAAGTCTGTCCAATTTACCGTAAGGCATGCTTGGACAAATACGGGGAACACGCGGTTCATTGTAAGGAGTTTCCTGGTTTCAAATATAGGCATGACTGGGTCCGGGACGTCCTTTGGGACATTTTAAGAAAGGCTGGGATCTCAGCCAAGAGGGAGGCTCCTGTGAATTTCCTCTCGGACCACGCTGACGGGAGATCCACCCTACGCCCAGCAGACCTGCTTGTCTTTGGGTGGGCCGGGGGGAAACACGCTTGCGTCGACCTAACAGGTGTATCTCCTCTGGTTGGTTTGAGGGATAGTGGTTTCTTAGCAGGGCAAGCTGTACGGAAAGCAGAGGCGAAGAAAGTTGAGAAGCATGCTAAAGCCTGCGAGGAGAACCAACACGTTTTTGTTCCCCTGGCATTTGATACCTTTGGCTCTTTGGCGCCGGAAGCCATCCGTTTCCTGACTAGAGTCCAACGGGTTATTCATAGCAGTGTCTCGACTCCGGGGGGACATGGGTTCGTTTTTAGTAGATTAGGGTTTGCCATCTAGAAAGGGGTGGCGGCGCAGCTTGTTGCCCGCCTGCCCACTATCTTGATGTAATGAGTCACGATTATGTGTTTATGAATGAAGGATATTCAAAGGTTGGATTAAATTGTATAAGAATGATTAGGGTTCATGAGAAGCATGTTATTAGAATTCTGATTTTCTGAAAGATTCATTGTGACGAATTGTAGGGGCTGTAATGGGTTGGTAAATTGATAGTTTTGATGATTTCTTTGCATGATTGTGATGTACATAGTATTAGCTTTTCATAATGGGCAAAACCATCAGATTTGGACATCGGTTGAGTCGTTTTTGGAATTTTAATTGATTAGGGGTCATATCAGATTTTCGGAATTGAAAATTTGGTCAACTTTAAATGGTCATAACTGGAGATTTACAAAGAATTAAGTTATGAAATTTTTACAGTAGGTCAACATTGGAAAAACTCGGCTTTTCCAAGTGGATTCATCCCGTTTGGATGAATACACAATTTTTGGGAATTTTTCTACTAAACTGACCTGTTGTGGAAATTTTCTGGACATAGCTGTGTTGTATGAATTTTTATAATTTTTGTGTTTGGTTTTAAGACAAAATAAAAATAGGGATTTGCAACTGAATCCCCATGAATACTCAGTAAAACTTTGGGATTTTAATTCATTCGTTAAGTGGGTTAAATGACTCGTTTTTCACAGCGCACAATCTGTCCTAAAAACGCAGATTGTGTACGAGGTATTTATGTGACTATTTGAAGTTGTATGTGGTATGTAATTGACATGTACTTGTGTGGAAACTTGCATGAGATGTATTTGATGTGTTAAACTTATAATAATCACCATGATCACCAACGGGATACGTAGGACATACTTGTGCATGTAGAGTCACTAGGTGTCACTACACAGTTTTGAACTTTTAAAAGTATCGAATAAACGTACGATGTGGTATATTGGTTATGCACGTGTACTCGCATAGTGACACATAAAATAGGGAGTCGGTAGCGAGTCTCTATTACATTGGAGTTTGGATATTTTTGCCTGCAACCTAAGGTGAGTTTCACTACTCTTTTCTCAAAAGCATGTGTCTCGGGTTGAGACAACGTAATTAACTTTTTCTAGTCCGGGTTGGGACTACTACTTTCTAGTCCGGTTTGGGACTACTTACACATCCCGGGTTGGGATGCTATGGATCCTTGTGTGGGTCGGTTTTTGCTAGTTCGCAAACTGTGTCCTTGATGAACTAAACCAACTCTATCATCTGTAAGTCCTTCACATACCGAATGAGTTGCCGGGTTATGGCAAGCGGGTTATTAGTTGATAGCGCTATTAGGTCTGACAAACCTCACACCGGCTCGGGGAGTGCGGGAGTGAACTATAACTTAACAGATTTTATCATTGTTGGTAGGCAATGATGTAAGGCATGCGGCTCACATTTGTGGCTACACGTACATCAGCAGTTCGGTATATCGGTGTTAGTTATCATGAATGGGTTAGCTACCCTTGACATGAACTAGTGTTTACGCGGTTCTTGGAACCAACTCAATTACTTGTTTACATGGTTTTGGAAACCAGCGCAGTTACATACTCATTTACTTTACTTAGTGAACTCACCAGCATTGTCTGTTGACCCACGATTTACATGCTTTTGCAGGTAGTTAGCTTCCGGTGCCAGGATTAGAAAGCACTGCACACTTCACTACATTTGGGGTCTTGGGCATACACCTAAATTACATATTATGCTTTTACATTTTCTTTCATATGGTTTTAATCTGGGCGCGTTGTTTTGCGCATGGTTTCTAAAAGGTTTAAATTTGGTTTACGCTTCCGCAGCTTAACTAAACTTGATTTTTGAAAACGAACTAAATGGTTTGGGCATTTAGAGTTCGTTCATATGACTTATGGCTATGGGATCCTGGTATGTCATGCGCCTCGCGGTATAAACCCCGCCGTGGAAATTTGAGGGTGTGACAGATTGGTATCAGAGCCATTGGTTATAGTGAACTAGGACTGCATGTTGAGTCTAGTCTATAATCATCATAGCATAAGTACACTCACAACTTAAGTGCACAACTAGCTTTTAGCTACATATATCTACAACACATGATTTCGGGAGATATGTTATCTTCTAGTTCTAGACCTAATTCTGAACACGTCAATGGTGGGAACCCAGGGTTACACCAGGTGGCGCATTACTGGGAGTAGTATCCTAACAAACCTCGTGGATGAGGAAACAACAATTGTACAGGGGAGAAAGCCCTTGCGAGCGTTGTGGCGCACGTACACAGGGCACGATGCGCATGACGTGATACCATCAAACCAAATCAACTGTGAAGAAATTCAAATACCGAGACTTATCCTTTTTCACTGAGCAAGTAGACAATTAGTTTCTATTCCTTGTTACTTAATCTTTCTTACTTCCATTTGAAATTCAAACGGAACTGGGTTACACATATAGAACTTATTTCTTACTTTAGTACCTTACACATAGTATGAACGGGCGGACATATGACTGCATATCCCTGTTACTCATAAGTATATGGTAGATTCATGGGAACACATTAGATTGGGGCTTGTTACACACACTCTTGGGGAGTTACGAAGGTCTGCGATGCAGTGCAACATCTCAAAGGAAGACAAAATCTACTAGTGACTGACAGTCACGATTGGAGGAACGAATGGTGTTGTTGACCATTGAGCTGACTTAGATAGGACCGGAGAAGGAGACGGTACGTGATGAGAACCATATAACATTGACATCGCGAAAGAGGAAGGATAAGGGATGGAAGGGGAACCTGAGCAGGACGAGCACATGGGAAGAGAGGATGAATGATCTACTATCTAAGACAGAGCGTGGCGACGATTGGCTCTTACCTTTTCTTACCTATCTTTTCTTTCTTTTTCCTTTACTATCTTAGATAAGACTGAGTTCTTATGATCAACGATAGGGTGGTTGAAACCCTCGCATCTTTCCAAGCTAGTAAAGATCCATCTTGCTAAATCAATCGTTTCCCTGACTTCCACATTTGAACTTTCTTATTCCTTGAACGCACATGCCACAACAACAACCTACCATCATATTTTCAAGCCTTTTATTGGTCGTAAACCTCGATAACACTAACGGAACTGAAGGAGACCGTCTGATTGCTTCGATAGTATAAGTCATTTCCATGCGCATTTGCCCCGGGCAGGATGGGGTAATGTATGATACATGCACACTCGATGAGTTACAGATACTTGGATGGAGAACGTTGCACCCTATGATGAAATCTAGAAATTTGACGGATGGGTCTGAGATCGGCGCCTACACTACCAAGCTACGGGAGTTAGATACTTTGTACTCAAATCTATTTAACCTACTTTACCAGCGGATCGAATTTCATACCAAAAGGGTGGGTCCCAAAGATTCGTGGCTTGGCCACTGCAGCTCACCTACCCAGAATCTAACAAATCTTTCACCTGGCTCGCAAACTCATTGATGAGGCTGTTGAGCATGGTACTTTTCCGAAGCATAGAGCTTCATCTTCTAGTTTTAGTGATAGCAAGAGAACTTGGGATAGTGTGAGGTACAAGTCCTTCAACAAACAATAACCACAACGGTAACAACAACAATGGGGCTCGTGGAATAGCAATTGTGATTGGCTCTGGGGAAGCTAGGACTGATAACAATGTCGTGACGGGTACAACACTCTTGCTTCTATTTTATATGATACTGGTGCGGACTATAGTGTTGTGTCATCGAAACTTAGCAAACAACTAGGGATGGTTCCTACTCTTCTTGATACCCCGTACACCATAGAGCTAGCTGATGGGAAGCCTGTTGAGGTAACCAACACCCATTGTGATTGTAAGCTCGAGTTGGATGGGCAATCGTTTGTCATCAACATTTTACCTATCACCCTTGGAAGCTTTGATCTCGTGGTTGGCATGGACTGGTTGTCCAAGCATCCCGCTGAAATTCTCTGTCGGGAGAAGATTGTTCGTGTCCCCCTCCCAGGTGGAGAACTTTTATCTATACAGGGTAATCATGGTGGTGCCATGGTGGGCATCATCTCTTCTTGAAAGCCCAGAAGTGTGTTCGTAAGGGCTATCCAGCCATTTTGGCTAACATATCTGACACTCGAGCTGAAACTGAAACTGAAACTAAGATTGAGGACATCCCAGTAGTCCGAGATTTCCCAGATATTTTCCCAAGAGGAACTACCTGGACTTCCACCTGTTCATCAAGTGGAGTTTCAAATTGACCTTGTACCTGGAGCAGCTCCAGTTACACGCGCGCCATACCGCCTAGCACTAGGCGAATTTCAAGAACTGTCTACCCAACTCCAAGAGCTATTGGATAGGGGCTTTATTAGACCTAGTTCTTCGCCATGAGGAGCTCCAGTTCTGTTTGATAAGAAGAATGGTTGGAGTTTCCGCAGGTGTATCGGAAGTTGAACAAAGTAACGGTTGAGAACCGCTACCCTTTACCTCGTATTGATGACTTGTTCGACCAGCTTCAAGGATCGAGTTTCTATTCTAAGATTGACTTGAGGTCAGGATATCATCAACTGAGAGTCCGAGAGAAGGATGTGGCGAAGACAGCCTTTCGAACTCGTTATGGACATTATGAGTTTTTGGTGATGCCATTTGGGCTAACCAATGCACCGGCTGTGTTCATGGATCTAATGAACCGCGTGTGCAAGCTTTATTTGGACAAATTCGTCATAGTGTTCATAGATTACATACTGATTTATTCCAAGAGCAGGGAAGAGCACGAGCAACACCTGCAGCTGATCTTGGAACTCTTGAGAAATGAGCAGTTGTATGCAAAATTTTCTAAATGTGACTTTTGGATTCGAGAAGTCCAATTTCTTGGACATGTGGATAACAAGGCAGGAATACATGTCGATCCCGCCAAGATTGATGCTATTAAAAGTGGGAGGCTTCAAAACTCCCACAGAGGTGCGCCAGTTTCTTGGTCTTGCGGGATATTATCGTAGATTCATTGAGGGATTCTCTAAGATCACTCAAACCCTCACTGCTTTGACACAGAAGGGTATTACTTACAAGTGGGGAGATGCCCAAGAATCTGCTTTACAATTATTAAAGTCGAAACTTTGCAGTGCACCTATACTATCACTACCTGAGGGTACAGAGGACTTCGTGGTGTACTGTGATGCGTCTATCCAAGGGTTAGGGTGTGTGCTGATGCAGCGTGATAAGGTGATCGCGTATGCCTCACGTCAATTAAAGGTTCATGAGAAGAATTACACCACCCATGACTTGGAACTAGGAGCAATGGTTTTTGCTCTAAAGATCTAGAGGCATTATCTCTATGGGGCGAAGTGTACGATATTCACTGACCACAAGAGCCTCCAACTCATATTCGATCAAAAGGAGCTGAACATGCGACAGCGTCGATGGGTCAAGCTTCTGAATGATTATGACTGTGCCATCAAGTATCATCCCGGGAAAGCTAACTTAGTAGCTGATGCCCTCAGTCGTAAGGAAACGAAACCCAAACGAGTGCGAGCTTTACAACTTACCGTACATTCTAATCTTCCTGATAAGATACGTGAAGCCCAGGGCGAGGCTTTGAAAGAAGAAAACATCGGGTTTGAAACTTTACACGGTGCGGATAAGCACTTGGAACGGAAGACGGATGGTCTTCAATACTTTATGAATCGAGTCTCGACACCACGTTTTGGGGATCTTAGACAACTGGTGCTTGATGAAGCTCACACCTCTCGATATTCGGTACATCCGGTTTCGGACAAGAGGTACCAAGATCCTTAAACTCTCTACTGGTGGCCAAACATGAAAGCTGAAATAGCCACTTATGTTAGTAAGTGCTTGACTTGTGCGAAGGTTAAGATTAAATATCAGAAACCTTCAGGCCTACTCCGGCAACTAGAAATCCCTACGTGGAAATGGGACGGAATTTCTATGGATTTTATCACAAAGCTTCCTAAAACGCCAACGGGCCATAACATGATTTGGGTTATCGTGGATCGTTTAACCAAATCGGCACACTTTCTTGCAATAAAGGAAATAGACTCTCTGGTGAAACCAGCAAATCTCTACGTCAAGGAGGTAGTCTCTAGGAATGGGGTGCCTACTTCTATTATATCTGATCGCGATGCGCGATTCACTTCTCATTTTTGGACTACTCTCCAAAACGCTTTGGAACTCGCTTAGATATGAGCACAACCTATTACCCACAGATGGATGGACAGAGTGAACGAACCATCCAAACATTGGAAGATCAGCTATGAGCGTGCGTGGCGGGTTTTCGCAACAGTTGGGATAAGCACTTGCCTTTGATTGAATTCTCGTATAACAACAGTTACCCCACTTCAATACAGTGTGCGCCTTTAGAGGCACTTTATGGACGCAAGTGTAGGTCTCCCATCTGCTGGACTGAAGTTGGGGATAGCCAGCTAACAGATCCCGGACTTGTGCACGAAACTTCCGAGGAGATAGTGCAAATCAGAAATCGGATGGCTGCTGCTCGTGATCGACAGAAAAGTTACCGTACATTCTAATCTTCCTGATAAGATACGTGAAGCCCAGGGCGAGGCTTTGAAAGAAGAAAACATCGGGTTTGAAACTTTACATGGTGCGGATAAGCACTTGGAACGGAAGACGGATGGTCTTCAATACTTTATGAATCGAGTCTCGACACCACGTTTTGGGGATCTCAGACAACTGGTGCTCGA
The DNA here is from genome assembly GCA_032199755.1 of Ambrosia artemisiifolia. Lineage (NCBI taxonomy): Eukaryota > Viridiplantae > Streptophyta > Magnoliopsida > Asterales > Asteraceae > Ambrosia > Ambrosia artemisiifolia. The sequence continues at coordinate 10,427,997 of CM063521.1, forward strand.
TGAAGCTCACACCTCTCGATATTCGGTACATCCGGTTTCGGACAAGAGGTACCAAGATCCTTAAACTCTCTACTGGTGGCCAAACATGAAAGCTGAAATAGCCACTTATGTTAGTAAGTGCTTGACTTGTGCGAAGGTTAAATTAAATATCAGAAACCTTCAGGCCTACTCCGGCAACTAGAAATCCCTACGTGGAAATGGGACGGAATTTCTATGGATTTTATCACAAAGCTTCCTAAAACGCCAACGGGCCATAACATGATTTGGGTTATCGTGGATCGTTTAACCAAATCGGCACACTTTCTTGCAATAAAGGAAACGGACTCGCTGGTGAAACCAGCAAATCTCTACGTCAAGGAGGTAGTCTCTAGGAATGGGGTGCCTACTTCTATTATATCTGATCGCGATGCGCGATTCACTTCTCATTTTTGGACTACTCTCCAAAACGCTTTGGAACTCGCTTAGATATGAGCACAGCCTATTACCCACAGATGGATGGACAGAGTGAACGAACCATCCAAACATTGGAAGATCAGCTACGAGCGTGCGTGGCGGGTTTTCGCAACAGTTGGGATAAGCACTTGCCTTTGATTGAATTCTCGTATAACAACAGTTACCCCACTTCAATACAGTGTGCGCCTTTAGAGGCACTTTATGGACGCAAGTGTAGGTCTCCCATCTGCTGGACTGAAGTTGGGGATAGCCAGCTAACAGATCCCGGACTTGTGCACGAAACTTCCGAGGAGATAGTGCAAATCAGAAATCGGATGGCTGCTGCTCGTGATCGACAGAAAAGTTACGCTGATAAGCGTAGGAAACATTTGGAGTTCCAGGTTGGGGACAAGGTTCTATTGAAGGTGTCACCTTGGAAGGGGTGATACGCTTTGGAAAATGGGGAAAGTTGAACCCGCGATATGTAGGACCATTCGAGATTGTCGAAAGGATTGGTCCAGTAGCTTACAGGTAAATCCTGCCTGATGAACTCAGTGGGGTGCACAATGTATTCCACGTACCTAATCTGAAGAAATGCTTATCTGATATAATACTGGTAGTGCCACGGGAGGAGATCCAGGTGGACGATCAGCCACGGTTCGTGGAAGAACCAGTGGAGATTCTTGAGCGGGGCGTCAAGAAACTCAGACAGAGCACCAAACCTATTGTTAGGGCACGATGAAATTCCCGTCTAGGACCGGAATACACGTGGGAACGCATGGATAAACTGCGGCTCAAATACCCACCTCTTTCTACTGAACCTGAACATGCGTATGAACTAAACTCTAAACGTGAAGCGACTCACTCAAAGTGAATTTCGGGGCGAAATTCCTTTCAACTTGGGGATGATGTGACATCCGGTAACCAAGCATACAATTTTACACTGGCTTCACTGTTTACTTACTGAATTTCGGGACGAAATTCTTTTCAACTTGGGGATGATGTGACACCGTGCATTTTCAGGATATTACTTTTACTGAACTCTAGTTAACTTTCATGTACATTCGTGACTAAACACCTAACTAAGGTTAGTTAAGAAGGTCTTACGATATGTTATGGGATAATAACATATGTTGGATGATATTAACGTACGTTATAACTAGGAAGGTTTTGTCTTGACACACACACGAGTCCTGTATCCCGAACGTTGGTGGTTTGTCAAGCATACATAATCATATGATCTATTGGGTGATGATGAATGTGAATTAACATGCGTTTGTGAATTACATGTTTATGTGGATTACTGTTTTAATAGATAGTCAGTACGTAAACCCTACGAATTATGTGCATTCTGTAATTAACAAGTTATGAGATGGTAAAAACAATAGTTTTTACATAAGTTAGTATGAATAATATTATCGAGACTATTCTCGGGATTAAAACCGTGTTAACGGGCCCGTTTATCAAAAAAGGCCCATAAACCCGTAACCTTGGCCCGTGGTCCAACTTCTAGTATATTATTGATCAAAAAAAAAAAATAGAAACCCTAGAGGCTCCTTTGCGCCGTGAACCCCCAAGACACCCACCATCACCTCACTTTCAATCCTTCAAACATTTTCATCACTAATCTAAGTTATTTCGGGTGCTATCTTGAGGTTTTAAAGATTCTAGCATTTCGAGGTACATGTTTTATGTGTTATTTGATGAATATTGATACTTGAAAAGTTATAAAAACCTTGAAAACTATCTATATAAAAATCGCAAATAATAATTTTGTAAGGAGTTTTGATGTTTGTCGTGCATGTTGATGGGTATTGTTGTTAGTAATCGAAACTAGGGTTATTGGTACGTAAATACATAGATTTAAATGTGATAATATGGACTGAATTCTGTTAATATGAGTTATTTTATGATTATGGGTTATTAAGAATGAGTAGTGTTCATGAGAAGCATGTTATTAGAATTCTGATTTTCTGACAGATTCATTGTGTCGAATTGTAGGGGCTGTAATGGGTTGGTAAATTGATAGTTTTGATGATTTCTTTGCATGATTGTGATGTACATAGTCTTAGATTTTCATAATGGGCAAAACCATCAGATTTGGACATCGGTTGAGTCATTTTTGGAATTTTAATTGATTAGGGGTCATATCAGATTTTCGGAATTGAAAATTTGGTCAACTTTAAATGGTCATAACTGGAGATTTACAAAGAATTAAGTTATGAAATTTTTACAGTAGGTCAAAATTGGAAAAACTCGGCTTTTCCAAGTGGATTCATCCCGTTTGGATGAATACACAATTTTTGGGAATTTTTCTACTAAACTGACCTGTTGTGGAAATATTCTGGACATAGCTGTGTTGTATGAATTTTTATAATTTTTGTGTTTGGTTTTAAGACAAAATAAAAATAGGGATTTGCAACTGAATCCCCATGAATACTCAGTAAAAATTTGGGATTTTAATTCATTCGTTAAGTGGGTTAAATGACTCGTTTTTCACAGCGCACAATCTGTCCTAAAAACGCAGATTGTGTACGAGGTATTTATGTGACTATTTGAAGTTGTATGTGGTATGTAATTGACATGTACTTGTGTGGAAACTTGCGTGAGATGTATTTGATGTGTTAAACTTATAATAATCACCATGATCACCAACGGGATACGTAGGACATACTTGTGTATGTAGAGTCACTAGGTGTCACTACACGGTTTTGAACTTTTAAAAGTATCGAATAAACGTACTATGTGGTATATTGGTTATGCACGTGTACTCACATAGTGACACATAAAATAGGGAGTCGGTAGCGAGTCTCTATTACGTTGGAGTTTGGATATTTTTGCTTGCAACCTAAGGTGAGTTTCACTACTCTTTTCTCAAAAGCATGTGTCTCGGGTTGAGACAACGTAATTAACTTTTTCTAGTCCGGGTTGGGACTACTACTTTCTAGTCCGGTTTGGGACTACTTACACATCCCGGGTTGGGATGCTATGGATCCTTGTGTGGGTCGGTTTTTGCTAGTTCGCAAACTGTGTCCTTGATGAACTAAACCAACTCTATCATCTGTAAGTCCTTCACATACCGAATGAGTTGCCGGGTTATGGCAAGCGGGTTATTAGTTGATAGCGCTATTAGGTCTGACAAACCTCACACCGGCTCGGGGAGTGCGGGAGTGAACTATAACTTAACAGATTTTATCATTGTTGATAGGCAATGATTTAAGGCATGCGGCTCACATTTGTGGCTACACGTACATCAGCAGTTCGGTATATCGGTGTTAGTTATCATGAATGGGTTAGCTACCCTTGACATGAACTAGTGTTTACACGGTTCTTGGAACCAACTCAATTACTTGTTTACATGGTTTTGGAAACCAGCGCAGTACATACTCATTTACTTTACTTAGTGAACTCACCAGCATTGTTTGTTGACCCATGATTTACATGCTTTTGTAGGTAGTTAGCTTCCGGTGCCAGGATTAGAAAGCACTGCACACTTCAGTACATTTGGGGTCTTGGGCATACACCTAAATTACATATTATGCTTTTACATTTTGTTTCATATGGTTTTAATCTGGGCGCGTTGTTTTGCGCATGGTTTCTAAAAGGTTTAAATTTGGTTTACGCTTCCGCAGCTTAACTAAACTTGATTTTTGAAAACGAACTAAATGGTTTGGGCATTTAGAGTTCGTTCATATGACTTATGGCTATGGGATCCTGGTATGTCTTGCGCCTCGCGGTATAAACCCCGCCGTGGAAATTTGAGGGTGTGACATATCTGAATCCATCTCCTCTTGGGTGTAGATCCCTAAAAACCTACCCAATTTAGCTACAAACCATTTATGCCATTTCCCTTAGCCTAAAAGATATGTCCTTATCGTGAAATGTCTTGATCTCCCCCTCTTTTGGTTTTTTGTAGGAGTAGGAAGCTAAGAACTCAATGGTAGGCTCAAGGTAAACCGGGCGCGAAATGTTAAGTAATTCGCCATCTATGGCGAAACCATGCTATCAAATCTCTCGCGCTGGTTAAGGGTGTCCAGCAAGTCCAAGTTCAGTCTGATGGGCTGGCCAAATGACCTTCTCCGGTTCCATAACTGCATGAATTTAGTGATGCAAGGCGCATCTTTCTTCTTTCGGTTGTTGAAGTCGAGAAACCGGTTTGCCATCTGCACACAAAAACGAATACCCAACTGTTAGTATACCAAAATGGAGGTCCCGGATGTCCAAAACGGACCTACGTGCATTCTGACCTGATTCTGCTTAGGTTGCACGACCGTGCACAAATGTGCACAGGCGTGCATGCTTGTTTGCAGATCAGGTCTGAGGCTGCACTGCCTTGTGCACTGGCAATGCAGTCAAGTTTTCTCGGCACGCACGGTCATGCACACGACTGTGCAGACAACCGTGCAGGCTAGTTCAGCTCGGTGATTCCGAGCTGCACTGCGAGTTAGGCGCACTACCTTGCACGTCCTGCAGACTTGTGAAATTTTCCAACAAACACACCCAAATCTCAATCATTATTCAAATATACTCACTATACAATTGATTTGGGCAAGGATGTGCACGGTTTTAACAACAATAACTAAAAACTACCAATTTTAAACCATAAACTAACAAGATTCGAGGGTTAATTAAAGAGTTACGAAGGAAACCCCCAAATCTTAGACCTAGAAAGCAAAAACTAACAGATCTAAACTAAAAATATGTAAAAGATGCCCGCACGGTCGTGCAACCCCTTTGCACTGCCCCTTGCACTCCGGTGCTGATCATGGTGCTGCACTCCTCGGCTCGCACGGTCGTGCAAGACTACAGATTTGCAGTTTTGCAGCCTGCAACTGCATTTTCCTGCGCAGCGCCTCTATTTTGTCTGAAAACATCATTTAAGCTAAGTATAACCTGTTTGTAGACTGTTTGCGCTCCATTGCTCCTTTCGGCTCCGATCAAACCTGTACGACCCTGCAAAAAACTCGAAACTACGTTAAAAGCTAAGAAATTTAAAATAAACTAAGTTTTAAACTAACTAAAGACTTATTTACCCTTTTGGCATGCCCATACACGTCGCGCTAATTTTATTAACGAGTCACTAGCTAGACTCACTTCCCCACACTTATTAAGCACGTGGGGCGTAGAGGTCAAGTACCTCTACAGATTGGTCAACCGGTCCGTCTATGTAGACTTTTAAGCGATGACCGTTGACTTTGAAAGTCAACCCCTCTGCATTTTCAATTGAAACAGTCCCGTAAGGATATACTTCCTTAACTGTGTACGGGCCTGTCCAGAGGGATTTCAACTTTCCCGGAAAGAGACGCAAGCGACAGTTTTAAAGCAGGACCAAGTCGCCTACCTGAAAATCTTGTCAGTGTTATAGGCGACTGTCGTGCAACCTCTTGGTGTGCTCTTTATAAAAACTCGAGCTTTCATAGGCCTGCTGCCTCAACTCCTCCAACTCGTGTCGTGCATTACGCACTACATAATAAACTTCCCATACTACATCAAAATGTAAGGGCACTAACCTCCCATTTATGACTTCATGCTATTAAGCATCCAATGAAGTGTAAATATATATATATATATATATATATATATATATATATATACATACGTCAAAAATAAGGATTACCTCTTGGCGTGCAGCTACCCACCAGTTGACATTTCTTAGTAACAGTCGCTCTGATACCAACTTGTAAGACCCTCAAAACCGACAGGTCAAACAGTTGGCATTCAAATACTAAAACCATGTTAACAATTCAAAATAAATCTTATTTTATTTCAGAAAATACGCAGCGGAATGTTAAAAGGAATTATTAAATTTCCAAACATGGTTTGCCCAAGACGGGTCAAAAGAATATTTAATAATCGACTAAAAGCTTAAAAAAATATGTAAATAACGTTCGAGCAAATCTCGTAGACGTCTTCTTAATTGAAATGTCAACCGCAACTGAGTAGCTCCACCGCATGCCAAGGCGCCCTTTATTCATCCACAACCTGAAATCAATCTAACGTGTATGCAAAAGTCAGCTACGCTGAGTGAGTTCAAGTTTTATAAGTTTTCAATAATAGTAAGTTGTTAAAATAAACAATAACAAAATACTACAACCTTAGAGTCAACAATACGCGCAATTCGCCTAATTGTTCCCTAAGCAATATTTAAAGTCTAGGATAAGCGCAATCCCCCTATTCAACCCAAGACTTCAATTTCCAACTATAATAAGCGCATTCCGCTTATCAACACAAAGTACAATCAAGTCTATTTAACTCAACCAAGTCTAGAGATCAAAGCAGGCATCTCCCACTTCTATCATAGCTCAGTTTATAATAATCCATACAACATAAACCATGTAACAACCATGACACAAAAAAACTAATACCATAAATCAGAGCAGGCGTATCCCACTTCTAATAACACATAAGCCGTAAACTATGTGAACCATGATAAAAACTATACCATAAATCAGAGCAGGCCTATCCTACTTTTATTAACACATATAATTCATACCATATAATAAAACATTAGGCGCATTCCGCCTACTCACGTTTCATACCAAAATAATATGTATGAGTTAATATGGATTTCATTCGTACACAAAATATTTATAACTTCAGAAAAAATATTTTGTGGCTTCATAAAAATAATGTTGCTAGTTTAGCATGCACGTCAGCCCAAAAATATTTAGAAGAACAATAACTAAAATAGTGGGCTCAAGAACTCACCTTATTGTGCCATTCGTTTTACAATGAGCTAGAGGATTCTAGAGTGGCCAAGAAATCAACAACCTGTTATAGATATATACATTACTAAAATTTCATGCAATCCATATACGTGGACTATTAAACCACTTTATTATATTGGGTGTTATAATTTTCCTGGGAATCCTCATACATAGCCCAACATGAACTATAGTCATCATCAAAGCTTAGCATGACCATGCCCAGCCGTTTATGTATGCATGCATCTTGGACTCAAGATTTGTATTTGTATGTGTTCACATGAGATAACTACCTTTAGAAATACATGAGATAATCAACACCAAGAATATGAATCTTGTGATCATTACTCAAAACATTTATTGGGTTCACTCATGTACACGCATACACTAAATATCCATATTGAAATTCAAGTAATAATACTTGTTTTAACATCTACCTTCATACTACGGTATCGACATGGCCTCAATGCTTACTTGCAATAAAAAGAGCAAGCGATGTGGAACCGAGTCGACTGCTAAATAAACCAAGAGATCAGCGAAGTTTGTTAACGGTTATGCCTTGTCAGCTTGCCTCAAAGCCAAGCAAACCACCAGGCTTCAGCCATGAACAAAACGCCATCTTTGATCAGTGTTGTTTACATCGTCTTAAGCCACCGCCATAACTTGCGGTTTCTCCGCTAGACATCACCATACGTAACCACGACCGTGGACAAACCGCACCGTCGTCGACATCCCCACAAGACACATCGATGAACGCCACCACAAACCATCAGTCTTGATCGACACTTCTCGTGTTTAAAATCAAATCCAACATAGGTTCAACCCAATCAACAAAAGAATAACCATACGCGACTGAAATGTAAGGAATGTTACCTTGTCACGAGTTAGGATTCACTTGACCGAGAACCAATCTGATCCATCACTCATCGGACGTCTTTTTTTCCTGCTTGTTTATCCCCTTCCTTCTACATGGCCGCATACTTCCTGTTTCCTTCTAGGCGTCAATACGGGAATGATTGAAACAATGATCGGCAAAGGTATGTCAAGAAAATAATTTGGGATGAGGTTTTTTTTCTTTGGTTGTGTCGTTCAAGAAAACCAAGATCGAGTGGTGGCTGATGCTAGGGTTTTGTGAAAGAAGAATATATTATATATTGCACAAGTCATATCATTTCCTCTGGATTGTAGTTTTAAATTAGGTAAACAATAGTCCTTTTATACAATTCGCACCCTTCAGGTATATAACCAAACTAGATGAACTTTCAAAGCTAGTAGACACCAATTATTCGTACACATAAGTATATTGGGAGGTTCAGTGTTATAGACAAAATTTTAGGGCGTTACAATAAAGCAGGACCAAGTCGCCTACCTGAAAATCTTGTCAGTGTTATAGGCGACTGTCGTGCAACCTCTTGGTGTGCTCTTTATAAAAACTCGAGCTTTCATAGGCCTGCTGCCTCAACTCCTCCAACTCGTGAATCTGCAAGAAACGGGTCTCACCGCCCATCTTCAGATCCAAATTCGCCGTCTTCAAAGCCCAGAATGCCCTATGCTCAAGCTCGACTGGGAGATGACAGGCCTTGCCATAGACAAGCCTAAAGGGAGTCGTCCCAATAGGCGTCTTGTATGCAGTCCTGAAGGCCCACAACGCGTCATCAAGCTTGTCAGCCCAATCCTTGCGGTTTTGATTTACCGACCGCTCAAGGATTCTCTTCAATCTCCGGTTCGTGGCCTCCACCTGTCCACTTGTCTGTGGATGATAAGGGGTGGACAACCTGTGGTGCACACCATAACGTGCCAATGCGCGATCAAGCTGCGCGTTGCAGAAATGTGTACCACGGTCACTAATTAGTGCCTTAGGGGCACCAAACCGGGAAAACAAGCTGCGAATAAACCTCACAACTACTCGGGCATCATTTGTGCCTCGGCCCACTTTGACACATAGTCAACCGCCACGAGTATATATCGGTTACCCTGTGAGGAGGGGAACTGTCCCATGAAGTCAATGCCCCAGATGTCAAAGACTTCACAGACTTGGATCGGGTTTTGCGGCATCTGGTCCCGTGCCGATACGTTCATCGCCCTCTGGCACGAATCACATGCACCGACCAATATCTGAGCTTCATGAAAGAGTGTGGGCCAATAAAATCTGGAGTCTAACACTTTCTTGGTAGTGTAATTCGCTCCATGGTGACCTCCGGTAGGCCCCTCGTGACAATCCTTCAATATCTGCGCTGCCTCAACCCCAAATACACATCGGCAAATCAGCTGATCCGCCCCGACCCAGAACAAAAATGGGTCATCCCAAAAGTAATGCTTCAGGTCTGCGAAGAACTTCCTCTTTTGTTGGTGCGACAATCCTTTGATAAGGATCCCGCACGTGATGTAGTTCGCGAAATCCGCAAACCAAGGCGATACATCTTCAACAGACTCGACACTCATCCGGAACTCGTGGGGAAAGTTGTCATTTATTGTCTCCCACGCAGAGTGCTCGGCATCATCATGCTCGAGTCTAGACAGATGATCGGCAGCAACATTCATGGCACTTTTCTTGTCCTGAATCTCGATGTCGAACTCTTGCAGCAGTAAGATTCACCTGATCAGGTGCGGTTTCGCGTCCTGCTTGCTGAACAGGTATCTAATAGCTGCATGGTCCGTGTACACAATCGTTTTGGACAGCACCAAGTATGATCTAAATTTATCAAAAGCAAACACTACAGCCAGAAGCTCTTTCTTCGTGGTTGTATAATGCTCATGAGCATCATGCAGAGTCTTGCTGGCGTAGTAGATCGGGTGGAAGTGCTTGTCCTTCCGCTGTCCCAAGATTGCCCCTATTGCGAAATCACTAGTGTCGCACATGATCTCGAATGGCAGCACCCAGTCAGGCGCCACCAAAATAGGGCCCTCCACAAGCAAACATTTTAAAAGGCCAAAGGCCTTCAAACACTCAGCACCAAAGATGAATGGTGCATCCTTCTCCAACAAACGGGTCATGGGACGGGCGATTTTAGAAAAGTCTTTGATGAATCGCCTGTAAAAACCCGCATGACCCAAGAAGTTGCGGATCGCTCTGACAGAGGTGGGCGGTGGGAGCCGAGAAATGGTATCCACTTTGGCAGGATCAACCTCCAACCCATTTTGGGAGACCTTATGCCCTAGGACTACTCCTTCCTTCCCCGTGAAGTGGCATTTTTCCCAGTTTAGCACAAGACTGGTATCCTCGCACCTCTGAAGCATCCGCTCCAGATTCCCCAGACAATGATCAAAAGAACCCCCGAAGACTGAAAAATCATCCATGAATACCTCCATGGAGTCCTCGATCATGTCATGTGTAAGACCCTAACCCGAAATCATGCGGTTAACGACCAATCTTAAGGGTTTTGACCTTACGTAAAACCACTCCCGATTAAAACTTTTAAAATTATGAGAAACTTAAACCGTTACGATCAATACATTTTTTTTCCATAAGTTTTACATTTTTAGCTATTAAAAATAAAGTAGGTTTCACAATTCTTAACGGGAGTATCTTGTATCTTTTGCGGAAGCCTGATGAGTGTTCGGGTGTGTTCGGTTCTTCTCGCGACTCGATCCTTCCTCCGGGATTTCCATCACATGTTTACCTAGCACCATTACACAAATAATGGTTAGTGGGATTACCAATAATGCATTTACTATAGAAGGAGTATCGTTACACGTCAATATGGAACGATCCAGACTAAACGGCCAAAAATAAAATTTTTAACAAATTGACTCAGAAGGCCTGAACGGTCGTTTACTGGGCCAAAGCCCTTTTTGACAATTCTAAAAGCATAAGATTCATATTGTCACCCCAATGTTTTTAACCCATTAACTTGTTCGAAAGGCTGTAAGCCCTTATGGACTTAGTTTTTCACCAATTCCAATATTTCCTCACTATTAGTAATTGTTAGGCGCATTATCGCGCATAGGACATAATTATGTAAACGACTTACCGATTTGGCACTCACACTTCATGTGGGTGGTTTTCATACCCGTACTACTTCGCCCAAGGCATTTATTTAACTACTGACTTACCAGATAGCGTTGTTCCATTCCAAACCTTGATAACTCTTGTCCATAATACTTGGCATCATGTGCCCCGTTCCCAAATGCTCGCCTGTGGAGGACTTCCTCGATACACATTAGAATTTGGGATCCGAATGGTGACACATCACCATTTAACCCATTTATATATTTTGAAACTCAATGCTTGATATACAAGCGTTAAGTACCGGGTCCCAATGGTGAGAACATCGCCACTTGACCCGTTCATGAGTTGCACACTTCGGATGCAACACTAACTTTGTTACTTACCATACACTATTTCTATTTTAGTCTAACATGAATGAACCCACTTAAGGTGTTTTGCCTTGTTTCCATATATCGACTCTTTAATTGTCATAATCAAGTTACAGCCTAACTCTTCAAGATTTACCCCGTTTAATATATTTCATTTCTTGGGTGCACATGTCACCTCATTGATTGTCATAAGGTAGTTTATACATAAATTCATATGTTTAAACCCGTTTAGCGATTTTCACCAGTCGGGGTTCTACCTTTCTCCCATAACTAAGTCTAAACAATTAACACGCAATGCATAAGTCATGATATTTAGTATAATAACGTAAGAAACACTTACCTTGTATCCTAGCGAGCTTCATGCTTGTACTTGTATTTGTTCGACCCGTTCCTCTCCAAGCTCCTACCTAAGCTTGTCAGAGTCAAACTACCACATTGTATCCACAAGATGATTAGATTAGTCAACCATTAACATGACTATCACACCTTATGAATTCACACACACTTCTTCATCAAAGCATGCTATATAATAAACAACTAGTTTTTGTTTCATGAATATTTCCATTCACTAACCGTTTGACCCGTTAGTGAAGTTACATATAAAAAAACCAGGTAATAAACGGTTTTGAACGCTTTAAGTATATCACATAAGTTGCTCTATGTCCTAAGAATCAACACTTCATGCCCAAAGCAAGTATGTATATGATCTTATGCCCCTTTTTGATTAATAACATTAATAATGTGCAGCAATTTTCTATACAACTGCTGTATTTGACCCTTTTGACCCATTTAAAATCTGAATTAGTTGAACATGTTCAAAGATGGATTATGCTTCGCTCAAAGACCTTTCCAGGCGTACAAAGAACACCTCCTAACGAGTTTTCTATGATTTTATATGAATATTTTATGATCAGGTCAGCAACTATATTATGTGCAGCGATTTCCTTTTCAGCTGCTGTAATTGACCATTTTGACCCATTTAAAGTCCGAATTAGTTGAACATGTTCAAAGATGGATTGTGCTTCGTTCAAAGACCTTTCCAGGCGTATAAAGAACACCTCCTAACGATTTTTCTATGATTTTATATGAATATTTTAAGATCAGGTCAGCAACTATATTTTTAATTTTCACAGCTTTCAAAGCTTCTGCCCAGCTGTTCTAATTCACCTTTTCGACCCGTTTAACAACTATATTAACTTCATATGATTGAAAACAGCAAGAATTTACTCGATAAGCTTTCCGAAAAGGTATAGAACACCCAAATCGGATAAACGGTTGATTTTAGATGATTTTCCTTAAGATTAATCAAAATCTATATAAAAGCTACGAAAATCATGTTTAGGGTCCTTTCAAGTTCGACTTCCCTAGCTTTCATTCTTGACACCTATTTCATGATTATTACACCTAGGTGCGTTCATGGCATATGACACCATACGATTCATAAATGTTCATGTTTATGCATCACTAGCAAGCACACAAGTTTAACAAGTTTGACACAATTGGTTACTCTTTCAAGCATGTCATCAAACACCTTATATGCTTAAGTTTCCCAAAACTAAGATCATGAGTAATTATTATTCTACCTTTACCAATCATCAATTAACCACACTTTGGTTACTAATAAGAACCACATCATCATCTAGTGCAACTAAGCAAGTGCAATTAAACAAATAACCTCTAAACCATTAGGGATGATCAAACATTACACATTACACATTACACATAACTCCTCAATTTCATGAACTTAACCTAATTGAGCCAAACCCACTTTATGTTAAGTATGAACATAATCAATTACACATATAATATGTGATTCATAACCAGATTAGACATGATTGAGGCTCCCTAAAGCTAGAGAAACCCCTAACAACAAGAAATCTCACGTTTTATCAAACCCAAGATTTTCATCAAAATCAAAAACGAATTATAACATCAAATTCTACCAAATAAAAGGTACCTTGATGTTCTATAGGCCTTAGATAACTCGTTTCTTGCTAATGCACTGAAAAACCCCTTGGTTTGGCTTGGATTCAAGCATGTTCTTGTGTTTAGGGTTTGCTTGTTGAAGGAGAACACATCTCCTGATGTTTTTTTTTTCGTAACACACACACATGTGTTTGTTGTTTTGTTTTATTTTTTTATTAATAATAATCAACTTCATCACATTGGCAACTATAGCCCCTCAACTAACCCCCAAGGTCATTTCCTTATAAGACTAACTAGTCAAGTTAGTTTTTTTTTTCCTATATCATTTGCTCTTTTATATAACTAATAACATTAACTAGGTTATTTCAATATTGGAACATAACCCTCATTTTTATTGTTTAAGTCTCGTTTCATTATTTTGCTAATCACGCATAATGGCATAATTAGACGAACAAATGGTTTTGGGGTGTTACATCATGGAATATCGCCACCATGCAACGCTGGAAGGTCGCTGGTGCAACATCTGATCGATGAATATAAGCGGGAAGTGATCCTTTCGGGTGACATCATTGAGCTTGCGGTAGTCAATGCAAACTCACCACCCCATGACGGTTCTCGTAGGAATCAGCTCATTCCTATCATCTGTAACCACGGTCATGCCACCCTTCTTAGGCACAACGTGTACAGGACTCGCCCAAACATAATCTGAGATCGGATATATCAATCCAGCATCCAACAATTTGATGACCTGAGACATAATAACCTCCTGCATATTGGCGTTCAGACGCCTTTGGTGTTGCGCACAAGGCTTATGGACATCCTCCATCAAGATTTTGTGAGTGTAAAATGAGGGATTAATCCCCTTGATGTCCATAATCTTCCAGGCAATTGTCCGCTTATGAAGTTTCAAAATCTTGAGCAACTCGCTCTTTTCCTCTACAGACAACGAAGATGAAATGATCACCGGTAGACGACCTTCCTCATCCAGAAATGCATACTCAAGATGCGGTGGAAGCTCTTTCAGCTCCAGAGACGGTGGATCCTCAACAGATGGCTTTGACTTCTCCTTTTCCTCTCGCTCAATTTCAACAAAACGCTCCGAACTCTGGGAACCATCATCACCTATCTGATAGTCCGGCTGCTCAACTCTATGGCCCTCCTTCACAATGCCATCTAGGTCCCCACACAACAGATGTGTGTCCGAAACACCCATCTCCAAAGTACCCCGAACATGAGAGCCGACACACTGGTCTACTATATCAAGATAGTATAGTGTATCATCTTGACTCTCAGGATGGCGCATCGACCTCTGAATGTCAAAAGTCATGTGCTCATCATTGACTCGGAGTGTGATCTGGCCCGCAGCCACGTCAACAATCGTCCTAGCCGTGTTATGGAAAGGACGTCCAAGAATCAAAGGCACTTTAGAGTCCTCATCCATATCTAGGATGACAAAATCCACGGGGAAAATAAATTTGTCAATCTTCACAAGCATATTCACCACAAATCCCCGCGGTCAATTGATCGAGCGATTGGCCAAGCGAATACTCATCCTGGTGGGTGAAGGTTCACCCAGATCCAACTTTTCAAAAACTTTATAAGGCATAAGGTTTATGCTGGCACCCAAGTCTGCAAGTGCATTGCTGACAGTCATATTTCCTATCAGACAAGGGATGGTAAAGCTACCAAGATCTCCCATCTTCATGGGCAGTCTATTCTGCAGAGTTGCAGAGCAGTTCTCGTTCAACAACACACAGGACAGGTCCTCAAGTTTTTGCTTGTTTGTGAGGATGTCCTTCAAAAATTTAGCATACTTAGGCATCTGGGCCAAGGCTTCCACAAACGGTATGTTTACGTGTAGCTGTTTGAACAGCTCAAGAAATTTCCCGTATTGGGCCACGTCCTTTTGCTTCCTAAGTCTGCTGGGGTATGGAACAGGAGTAATGTAATCAGTGACTGGCTTTACGACCTGTGCTGTACTTGCTGGGACTCGCCTAGCGTGCACCTCATCAGAAGTCTCAGTCTGGACCATCTCAGTGATCGGCGGTGATGCCGATGTGTCAGGTCCTGTGGTTTTACCACTCCTCGTCATGATGGCATTCACATGCCCCCTCGGATTTGGCTCAGTGTTACCCGGAAGACCACCCTGGGGCCTCTCAGACAACATGTTAGCCATCTGGCCAACCTGATTCTCTATGGCCTGCATAGACGCCTTATGGCTCCTCATCTCACCCTCATAGTTGGTAAAGCGCTCCTCGTGCTGTTGATAGCGCTGTTCAGCAATTTGATTGGTGTTGGTCGTGTTGGTGAGGAGCTGGGACATCATATCTTCCAGCCTGGACGTACCCTGCTGGGCGTGCTGCTGGGAGCTGCTTCCAGCGCCATGATTCTGGTACGGGCTCGGTCTCTGCTGGTAAGATTGACCATGAGACTGGTAAGGCTGGTGTTGGGACTGGTGGGACTGTTGTGGTGTAGGGGCTCTCTGCTGATATCTGAGCGGGTTCTGGTTAGACGAACCAGATTTCCACCAAAGTTCGGGTGATTTCTCCAACCCGGATTGTAAGTATTACTATAAGGGTTATTTTGGGGTCTCGTTTGATTACCCATGTAGTCCACTTCCACGTGGCCTGTATACATAACCCCCTGAGCACACGACCCAGGCTTGTGAGATACCCCGCACTGCTCATACAGACATTGGGCCTGCGCTACATGTTGCTGAGATTTATAGAATCTCGTAGCCAGAGCCTCTATCTGTGCCGAAATGCCCGTGTAATTATCCACGACATGTACACCAGACCTGGTAGATGAAGACCTGGATCTATCACTCTGTCGGGATTTAGATTTCAGAGACGCCTTCTCAATAATACTCCATGCTTCATTAGGGGACTTTGTTCTGATATCTACCCCAGCATATACATCAAGGCGTTCCTGCGACTCACACCTGAGCCCCTGATAAAACGTTTGCACCAAATGTCTTTTTGAAAGATCATGGTGCGGGACACTCAAGAGTAGGTGTTTGAATCTCTCCCAAGCCGTGTACAGTGATTCCCCATCATCTTGACGAAAAGTCATGATGCGGTTCCTCAACTTTTGAGTCTTTTATGGAGGAAAGTATTGCTGCATGAACTGTTGCGATAACTCTGCCCATGTTGTGATCGACCCTGCGGGTTGTGACAAAATCCAAGTCTGGGCTTTGTCCCGCAATGAAAATTGGAAGAGTCTCAAATGGGTAGCATCATCTGAGATACCCGTCATCTTAAAGGTGGCTAAAACCTCTAAGAAAGCAGCAATATGTCGGCTTGGATCCTCGTGCTCCAGTCCACCGAATTGCACCGAATTTTGTATCATATTTACGATACAAGATTTAATTTCAAAATGGTCCGCCAAAATAGCCGGTCGGACAATACTCGGTGCCAGTCCATCCCCTCCAGGACGACCGCTATCATTAAGCGGAATGTCATCATCCGCCATGATAAGATCACTATGGGCGTCCGACCCCTCGTCGTCAGCCAGATCGTACCTCGCCTCGTCTACTGGGACCTCAACTATAGGAGTAGAAACAAGAATTTCAGAAACTAGACGCGACTTGTGAAGTCTAATCCTCTCGCTTCTCCTCAAGACACGCCTCTGCTCCTCCTCAGAAAGATCACCAGAAGGCCCGGGGTTCGTGGACATCAACCTGCAAATAAGAATGATACAGTTGCAGCAGGCGAATAGATGACAAACCCTAAGGCGAATTAAGACAGAAAAACAAATAAATAAAATATAAAATCCATAAATACATACGAAAATAACGGAAAGCTATATACTCAAGAAAATCAAATAAAAACTAATAGAATCAATAGAATGAATAGAAATAAACAAGCAAAGCCTAAAACTATACAAAGAATGAAATAAATAATTAGCCCAAATACGAACAAACAAATCTAATCAATCAAATAAAGAACAAACCAAATTCATAGACAAACCAATAAATCCAATAATCAATCAATTAAATCTATCAACATCCTAATGAACAAATAATCAAATCAAACAATCCTATAAGCAGATAAATGAATGAATATATATGCAAACCAATAAACCAATCTAAAATCAATCCAAAATATCAACAGACAGATAAATCAAATAAACAATCAAAGAATCATATATGCAAATAAATGAATGAACTAACGAATCAACGAAGTATAAACAAGTATTCACAAGCATGTACACTGGTAAAAGGTTGACTCGGTTCGTTCCTAAAACTCGTCGCGTTCCCCGGCAACGGCGCCAAAAACTTGACGTGTGCGATACTATACATATTTTAGCACTGATTTTAACACACGTTTGGTTTTAATATTTATAAAAATGGTTTAGACCTTAACATTAAAACACACACAAAAAGGCATGTGTACCATGTCATATATGTAGTAAGCTGAGATAAGAACCAGATATCGATCCATGGACGCGCGCGGAGCAATGGTACTAAAACTCTATCCCGATTTACCAGTAAGAAAAGATAGTTTGAAGTTTGTTTAAACTAAATTAATTCTAAAAACATAAATTAAAATTAACATATGTTAGACTCCAAATAGAAAATATAACTATATAAACTATAATATTCCAATCCTAGCATGTCATCTACATATCATATGAAATACAGGCGTGTGATCAACATTCCCATTTTCCGACAGTTTGTGTCCCTTTCGGGCATCCTAACATGACAACTATACAGAAAGCTAACACGAATACACACGTTAACCACTTCAAGTCGTTTATCACCGAGCAGCTGATATGATCTCGTGAGAATCTTCTAAAGATAAGTTAGTCATCTGTTAAGAGTTTTCTAACCTCACTAATCAAGGAAAACAATACCGAATACACAATACAACCACCGAGACTAGGATAAAGTAGAGCATTTCACAACCTATTCCATTTTACCAACTTTGAACACAAATCTACTAAGATCGCCATTTTAACCAAAATAACTAGCAAAGATCATTAACCGTGTCAAATATCAGTAACAACACCATTAAGCTTTTTAAACCCTTTTACGTGTCGGTAAACACCTATAATCATTATCCGAGTGACTTTAACCAAACCAATACCCGGTTACAGTTTCATGGTGTAAACTTATTAACAAGTTAACTAGTCTACTACCGGATGATTAAACGAACGGTTTTTCAACATGTATCCGCCTAACACACACGATAATCATCAAATTCATTCAAACACAACTACAAATCCAATAATAGTGAAATAAGGTTGCACTATGATCATCAAGTTTCAAACATGAAAAGCGCCAAATTCATACAAACCATGATTACATACAAACGATGGTTTTTACTACTAACGATTACTAAATATTATCCGTAGACTGAAATGTAATACTTAAACAACACATACAAGCCAAAATATTCAGATTTGAATCAACTTAATAGTTTATAGATCAAACCATAAATCTTGAATGTGAAGGATTGGATGATGCTAGATGATCCGGATTGAATCCCGAGCTTGTTAAACGGCCTTCCAGCAGCTTCTTCGGTCCAGAAATCGCCTCAAATTGCCCAGAGAAAACCCAATGCATGACCAGTGAGCTGTGCTCTGTGTTTAAGCAAATTTTGCATATGCGCACGGTCGTGCACATAAAGTGCACGGCCGTGCACTTTAACTTTACGAAGTGACGTGCAAGTGGGCAAGTGGATCAGCAGGTTCCTGGAAATATCTTGGGACCCGCACGGTCGTGACCGTGCGGGTCAGCTGGTGTCCGAGTAACTTGAGTGCACTAGCTGGTGCACTGATGTGTTGCAAAGCACATCTCCTTTTCTACGTATTTTGTACATTATTTGGTCAGGTTTTTATTCGTTTCGTGTCATTTTTATTATGTATTTATTATTTTAATTATTTTGTAACCGTTCGTGATAAAGGAGCTTAAAACAGTGAAAAATAATCAAGACGCGAGCACATGATTCGAGCAAAGACGGACTACTACTGCTGCTGCTGCCAGTTCCTGCCACTACTGCCACTACTACCACTACTACCACTACCACTAACACTAACACTAACACCACTACCACTACCACTACCACTAACACCACTAACAACACTACCACTACCACTACCACTACTACTAATAATAATAATAATAATAAATATGAACTGTGACATTTACCTCACGTCACAAACTAATAAGAAAAGAGAAATGGGCTAAGCCCAATTTTTGGAGGTCACGAGAATATTAAAAGCGAGGATATTATTTTTATTCGAAGGACAATTATCGGTAGCCACAAAAAGAGAAGGTAGCAGAGGCATCGAACATCAACACAAGCTCCAAAGTTAGAGAGGATTAATTGAAGGAGAAAGAAGGCTTGGTTCAAGTATTGAAGGCTCGGGTTTGATCATTGCAAGTTATAGCTTTTATATTTATTTATTTTGTGTCTATGAATATTGGTACCATGACTTTGCTATATTTTGAACCTATGTTTTTATCTTGTTCCGATACTATTGGGTTTGGCTAAAACATTAGTGGCCACCTAGGTTTGACATGATGACTTTTTGATTTTGGTTTATGTTTCGGATTTGGATTTTATAGTTGGATTTATGTTTTAGTAAGAAACTTGTTTATGATTCTATGATGTGTGTGCGTACTTTTTACTAATTTATGATCTTTTGATGTTCCACGAGTGTCTTAGTGAATGTCTTTCATGTTTGGATGCTTGTTAGAATTACTTGCTTTGTGCTTGTAATTTACTTTATGGTTTTAGGCCTAAATTCCATAAGAACATTAATTGGGAGTTTAGAGGTAATTAGTATTCTTCCTACTCTTGAGACCGAGAGGTGATAGGTAGTCAGGTTTGTCTTTGGTGCTAGAGGTTTCGGGTAGAAACGCTGAGAGATCAATTTTTCTTAGGTTTTCTAGTATTATTTGCTTATCTGTGTCATAGATTGACTTTACAGGTTACTCCTTGCACTTTAGGGTGTATTGTGATTGGAGAGTGAGAAATCTAAACCAGTCTAGCGAGTACTTTAGCATCGTTAGTGAGATCGAGAGGTGATCTAACCAATCAGTGAGATTAGTAGCCTTTAGGATTCCTTTTCGGCCAGTCTTGGTAAATGATCCGAGAGCCACTAGAATACTAGGGGTGAATATTATAAGATCCTGATTGCTAACATAGTTTCCAAAGCCGGGGCAGTTCCAATTTCATTAGTAGGATTCGATACCTAGGTGGTTGCCTTTCCCATCTCTGATTTCCCTCTTTAGTGATCCTCTGCTATCTATTAATTTAAGCCTTTTAATTTATTTACTTTAGTAATTAATTGATAAAAAATTCACAAAAATCCAATTTGCTTGGCTAGGAATCGATAGAGGTTTAGTACCGAGAGTCGCCACATTGTGTCCACGGTTCGATATTCCGGACTTACTTGCTCTGCTACACTGCGACCGGTACACTTGCCGTTAGTGTGTGGTTTTGTAGGTTTTTCCATTTTTAAAACTTGACCGATTTATTTACTACACATTTTACACATCAAGTTTTTGGCGCCGTTGCCGGGGACACATTGCGCTTTCGAGGACAACCCGAGTCGGGGATCTAGTCATTTTGTAGATATTTTTTATTTATTTTTCTTCTCTTTATTTTTATTTATTTATTTATTTATTTTTATATATATTTTCTCTATCTGGTGCCCGTGATCTGTTTGTTTAGTGTCTGTTTGCAGTGAGATTTTTAGGATGCCAGATGATAGTGGAAGAAAGACTGTAGCAGACTACATAAAAGAGCGCGACCAGGCCGGTTACAATGAAGAAGGCATCTACACACAAATACAAAATCACTATATGCCTATTTGGAGGGAACCCGATAGTATTTTTGCCTCTTCAGTACCAAGGATCTATATAGATTGGTATGAAGGGGAAAATCCATACTTACAACCATATAATATCACTCCAGCACCGGAGACAATAATGGACGAAGAAGTCCCACCTCCGGTCCAACAAGAACCCATTGAAGATGATTTTTGGAGTGATAGTGAGGTTGAAGAAGACGTCGGGTTGATTGAAGAAGGAAGTGATACGAACAACAATATGGACGATGGAAAGAAAGAGCATATACCATCTTGGGAGGAGGAGTTTGGTGATGAGTTGGTAGATTTCCCAACTCTCGATGAAAAAGAATTTGACCATGTTGGCGATCTGTTATTTTTAGAAACTTTACTTGCATGGATGCCAATAACGGAGATCAATACACCAAACGAGGAAAAAGAGGAAGAGGTGGTAACGAATAAGAAGATCAAACCACCTCATCACATTCAGGATTGCCGGCCCGTGCCGCCACCATCACGGGAGAGGGTTCACAATCAGATGGACCATACCCCTCATCATATGCCACATACAAGGTTTGGTCCAGGTAAGTGTAAGAATAGGTGCTCTGACCCGTTTGAATTTTTCAAACGTTATTCTATATTCACCATTCGTTTTTTGACGAACAATGGTGAACGAGCTCAATTAAACGGGTTGGATAAAGGGTGGATAAAAGAGAAGCCACCTGATTGAACTTAGATTAAAACCCAAGTGTAGAGTTTTGTATCATCATCCGCCAGGTTTTTTTTAATTTTATTTTATTTTCATTCTTCTTTATTTTATTTTTTTATTTGTATTTTTTTTTTGTTTATCGAGTCATGTGGGATTGTCTTGGCCTTTTTCACAGTTGGATCTCCCACGCCCGTACTCAATCTCCATTCGGGTGGGGTCGATCTTAAATTTTTTTTTTTTTTGTAAACAGGCATCTCACTTGTCATTGAGTCATTTTACTTTTAGTTTATTTTTGCAGGATTCTGACTATGGCCGCGAAGGAAATGCTATACGGCTGTAGATGATGGACGGACGAGACACTTTTTGCGCACTATCACCACATATTCCAGGGGAGTTCGTTCCATTTATTGTTGTTATATATTTATTTTGTTTGTTTTGTTTCTTTTTGCAAAAAAAAAATCTATTTTGCGTTGTTTTCTGGAGCACATTGAGGACACTGTGCCTTTCTAAGTGTGGGGATAGAAAAACTGCGTTTTTATTTTGCTTAGTTGTAGGTTGAGTAAAAAAAATTAAAAAAAAAAGAAAAAAAAGTTGGTTTGGTGTTAGCCCCGATCCTTTTTGCGCATAGTAAACGAGCTTTTTCAATATAATACGTCGGTTAAAAGCAGGGTCGATTGTCGGGTTTACAAGTCTTAGCATATGTTTCTTTAAGTTGCGGGATAGTAGGTTTGACTGAGTTGTTTTTCTCAAATAAAATGTTTTGGGTGCCTGGGATAGTGGATCAAACTGGATGGTTAACTGGTTTTGCACTTGCTAGTATCAGTAACCCTTATTTTCACATGACAGTGAGTTTTGAGCCTTTAAATATTATATATAAATATTCACTATTTCGTTTTATGTGTGATATACCGACTTTGTTGCATTATTTTAGAACATGTGCGTTTTGATGCATTCTGAGACCATAGGCTTGGACTTGATACAAATATCATACAGGCATTAGGATTACCCATTTTTGTTTAGCCTTTTCGTTTGTTTTTGTTATTTGGCCCATTTCACCATTTACCTTTAGAAACCACTTTGAGCCTAAACCTTTCGTTTGTCACTCATTTTATTTTATATTGATTACCGGATTGTATATATTTATGTAATGAAAAAAAAAATATCAGCATAAAGAGTAGCTGACAAAAAAAAACAAAAAAAAAACTCAAAGAAAGAAAAATATATGAAATAGAGAAAAAAAATAGAATAAAGATTGTGGGTCGAGAAGACCAAAGAGTTAGAGTTTATATGTTTATGGTTTATCCGGTTTATCTTTTATTTTTCTTTTTAGCCAATTTTTCCCAATAAAATTTCCTACCTTTAACCCTTACCTACCCTTTTGAAGTCCTCTTGATTTGTGTTAGTGTTAGCAATTAGGTGGAAATTTGATTGACGTACAAGCTTATGATAATTTTGCTTCATAGTTCGGTTTTGAGAGATTCACTTCAAATAAATATATAACCGAGAGATGAGTGATATTGTGAGGGGTGCTTACAAGTGCATAGTCAGTTGCTTGAAGGTAAGTGAAGCTTGACTAGGTAGGCCTTGTTTTTAAAATTGTATCATCTTAACTAGTCAGCCTTTTGAACGATGTAAGTCTTGTGAAACTGCTATGCTTGTTGATTTCGTAACTTGCTTTTGACCCTGTTTGATGTAGGGCTGGCAAATCGTGTATACCCGACCTGTTAAGACACGAACCTGTTAAGACACGATACACGAAACCTGACTACCTGTACACGACACGAAAATTTTTCGTGTCTATTTTTTCATACACGAACCTGTTAATTTTTTTAACAGGTATACACGAAAAGTACCTGTTAATACCTGTTTGTGACTATTATACTAATTCGCATGTTTATGAACCTATTTAGTGAGACAAAATTTCCAAAAGTTCACCAAAGACCTAGGTAATACCTGTTTATGTACCTGTTAATACCTGTTTGTGTACCTGTTAATACATGTTTGCGTACCTGTTTGCGAACATTATACTTAGGGCTGACAAATCATGTATATCTGACCTGTTTATACACGAACTTGTTAAGACACGATACACGAAACCTGGCTACCTGTACACGACACGAAAATTAACAGGTAAATTCGTGTCTACCTGTTTAGGACACGAAACCTGTTAAAGTCATACCTGTACCTGTTAAGATTGTTCAGGTTCGTGTCAGGTAATCGTGTTCGTATACAAAATTGCCGGCCCTAGTTTGATGCTATCGTTTTTGTTAAGTGCTTTGATGAAAATGTTGTCTGGGATTTT
Source organism: Ambrosia artemisiifolia (assembly GCA_032199755.1). Lineage (NCBI taxonomy): Eukaryota > Viridiplantae > Streptophyta > Magnoliopsida > Asterales > Asteraceae > Ambrosia > Ambrosia artemisiifolia. The sequence goes on from CM063521.1 coordinate 10,452,184, forward strand.
GTATAATTCTTTTTCGAGACGCAAAAGATTTAAGTGTGGGGATGTTTGATGTGTTGCAAAACACAATTCTTTTCTTACGTATTTTGTACATTATTTGGTCAGGTTTTTATTCGTTTCGTGTCGTTTTTATTATGTATTTATTATTTTAATTATTTTGTAACTGTTCGTGATAAAAGAGCTTAAAACAGTGAAAAATAATCAAGACGCGAGCACCTGATTCGAGCAAAGACGGACTACCACTACCACTACCACTACCACTACTACTAATAATAATAAATATGAACTTTGACATTTACCTCACGTCACAAACAAATAAGAAAAGAGAAATGGGCTAAGCCCAATTTTTGAAGGTCACGTGAATATTAAAAGCGAGGATATTATTTTTATTCGAAGGACAATTATCGGTAGCCGCAAAAAGAGAAGGTAGCAGAGGCATCGAACATCAACACAAGCTCCAAAGTTAGAGAGGATTAATTGAAGGAGAAGGAAGGCTTGGTTCAAGTATTGAAGGCTGATGTTTGATCATTGCAAGTTATAGCTTTTATATTTATTTACTTTGTGTCTATGAATATTGGTACCATGATTTTGCTATATTTTGAACCTATGTTTTTATCTTGTTCCACTACTATTATGTTTGGCTAAAACATTAGTGGCCACCTAGGTTTGACATGATGACTTTTTGATTTTGGTTTATGTTTCGGATTTGGATTTTATAGTTGGATTTATGTTTTAGTAAGAAACTTGTTTATGATTCTATGATGTGTGTGCGTACTTTTTACTAATTTATGATCTTTTGATGTTCCACGAGTGTCTTAGTGAATGTCTTTCATGTTTGGATGCTTGTTAGAATTACTTGCTTTGTGCTTGTAATTTACTTTATGGTTTCACGTCTAAATTCCATAGGAACATTAATTGGGAGTTTAGAGGTAATTAGTATTCTTCCTACTCTTGAGACCGAGAGGTGATAGGTAGTTAGGTTTGTCTTTGGTGCTAGAGGATTAGGCTAGAAACGCTGAGAGATCAGGTTTTACTAGATTTTCTAGTATTATTTGCTTATCTGTGTCATAGATTGACTTTACAGGTTACTCCTTGCACTTTAGGGTGTATTGTGATTGGAGAGTGAGAAATCTAAACCAGTCTAGCGAGTACTTGGTTTTTGTTTTTCTGCCTAAACTGCACAACCCACATACTTACTTATTTCATATTTATCCGATTTCCTTTTCAACATTACATTTTTCCTTATTTTGTTTTGATCAACCTCACATGTTTTCATTATCTAAATTTACCATTTATATAATAAAATTTTAATATATCGTTATTTTGTTTATATTTTTCTACCTTATGTATTTAAGAGTTGTGATTCTTGTTTTTCTGTGTTGCCTTATATGACCCATGTGTTTAAAATTACTAAAATGAAAACAAGCTTTAGTAATTCAAGCAATGTGATACAAGATTCTAATCTACTATTTTAATTTTTAATAAATCACACATATCACGTGCAAACGTGTTTTTTTAGTACATATGACTATGCCTAGTATATTTTTATTTTAGTATATATGTAATGGTAATATTCAATTGATTTGTACAAGAGTATACAGGTTTATAAATACTAGATGTTAGCACCTATAGTGGAGAGAAATACTCCTCTATACTAAAATTATATATTGACTAAATAATTGACATTAAAGTGAAGGATTGACAGGAGGCTATTAATACTTGATTTGAGCTTTCCTAATAGTATATGATTAAATTTTTTTTTTTTAAGGCAAATTTCATTCACAACGACCGGCGATTCAACTCCGATTGGGAGAAGAACGTCAAACGGCCACAACTATACAAATTATACAAAATCGAAATTACACCACATATTCCAATCAATCGAAACCTTTTTAACTCTACTTCTAAACCAAAGAAAACCCAAAGCTTTAATATCCGCCACTACCTCCGTCACCATATGCCTTTTATCTTTGAAAACTCTGTCATTCCTAGCTTTCCAAATCCTCCAGCATGAAATGATAACTATCCCTTGCATCACCATCCTCTTAATATACGAATTATCGAAAAACTTATGAACCTCCAACGTATCTTTTGTATCGAACAAAAAAATCGGCGGGAGACCACACCATCTGGCTATACCTAACCACACTCCCAAAGCGAAACCACAATTAGTAAAAATATGGTCTGAAGACTCCTCTTGATCACCACAGAAAACACACATGGCATCTCCGACATCAATGTTTCTTCTTCGAAGCGCTAATTTAGTAGGGATGCGATTCAATAATGCACGCAACATAAAAATATTACATTTCTTTGGAATCCACGTACACCAATCGAACAACGGAAGCTCATCATTAACTTGGTCATTTATAATCCATCTCTTAATCGCTGCCACTGAAAATGAGCCGTCTGTCCCATGCGACCACTTCCAATAATCGTTTGTATCCGACAAATGACATCCCCCGATCAATCTGTGACAATCAACGAGCTCTATGACCTCCTGAGGCGCGTCCGGATACGACTTCCAATCCCAGCTCAGCAAAGTCGATCCTCTGTCATAAACCACACGATCGCTCACTTTACACCACTTATTCCTCTCAAGCTGAAATAAAGCTGGAAAACGCACTTTCAGAGGTCTATTATCTACCCAATTATCAATCCAAAACCGGATAGTAGAGCCGTTACCCACAACGCCTTTCACCATGGCATTAAAATCGACATCTTGCACCTTGACTTTATACCCAAATGAAACAATCTTCGACCAAGTCCCTATGTAACGGCGATTGCAATTGACCATCTCCCACTTTCTCCTAGACCCATGAATAGCATCAATAACCTTTCTCCACATAGCATCACCTTCGTTGCGATACCTCCATAGCCATTTTAACAACAAAGCTTTATTCGACCATTCCAACTTTGATAGCCCAAGACCACCTTGTCGTCTAGATCTAGTAACAAGGTCCCAACCCATCCAATGAACTTTATTCCTTCCTTCTCCACTTCCCCACAGGAACCTTTTAATCATCGTTTCGAGTTTCTTAATCACACCAACTGGCGCTTTATATAATGATAAATAATACGTAGGAAGAGCTTCAAGCACCGACTTAATCAAAGTGACCCGACCCCTGATCGATATAGCATTCGCTTTCCATTTCGACAGCCTATTCATAAAAACTCTAACCACGCTCTCCCAATTGTTTTCCTTATTCATATTAGCCCCCACCAAAATGCCAAGATACACAAAAGGAAACGAACCCACCTTGCATCCAAAGCCATTTGCTATTAATTGAACTTCACCCTCGCTCTTCCCAATACCAAAAAACGTGGACTTATTTATATTTATTTTCAACCCCGAACACAAATGAAAAATACTCAACATCCGCCTCAAGTTATTAAAATTAAAAACTGACCAATCCCCTAAGATGATAGCATCATCCGCATATAACAAATGACTCAAGACAGGCCCTTCATTCGGCAACCGAACCCCTTCAAAGACACCAACCCTCACCGCCTTCTTAACCATAGCCGAGAATGCTTCCATGACTATAATAAACAAGAAAGGTGAGATCGGATCTCCCTGCCTAAGCCCCTTTTCACAAGCAAACTCAAACGTGGGAGACCCATTCACCAACACAGACGATCTAGCCGAAGAAATCACTCCATAAATCCACTTGCACCATACTTCAGGAAAACCCATTTGTCTCATGATCGATAATAAGAACTTCCAATTGACATTGTCATACGCGTTTTCAAAGTCTATCTTAAAAAGAAACATATCTCTATGAGTTTTCCTCGCCCACGTCAAAACTTCACTCATAACCAAAGGCCCATCTAGAATATAGCGCCCAGACAAAAACGCAGATTGTGACTCTGAAGTAATTTTTCCCATAACTTTCTTCAATCTATTAGCCAAAACCTTCGAAACCACCTTGCTCACTATACCGATTAAATTAATCGGGCGGTACTCCCCTAAATCAACCGGATCTTTGACCTTCGGAATCAATGTGATAAAAGAAGAACCAACCCCCCTATTTATTTTCCCAGACTCAAAAAACTCCAAAAAAATATTACGAAAATCTACCTCGAAAAAACTCCAGAACCGTTTTAGAAACCGAAAATTGAACCCATCTGGACCAGGCGCTTTATCATCTCCACATTCAAACACCGCTTGCTTGACTTCTTGATCACTAAAAACACCAACCAGCATCCTTCTGTCAGCCATCGAAACCTGTTTCATACCTTCACAAACAAGCGTAGGTCTCGTATTCATATGCTCACAAAATTTGTCCCTGAAGAACTTGTAGACTTCCTTCTTGATCTCAATCGGATTATGGACCCATTGACCATCCACAGATAAACCCGGAATCGAATTCATAGCCTTCCTTTTATTTATCATACCATGAAAAAACCGTGAGTTCTCGTCACCATCTTTAGCCCACTTTACTCTCGCCTTCTGTTTAAGATCTTTCACCTTCAAATACTCTAAGTCACACAACTTCTTTTTCGCCTCCTCATAAACCCAAACCTCTTCCTCCGATAAATCACGAGCTTCCATAACCTCTTCTAGCTCCTCAACTTCTTCCTTCAAACACATCTCCTCTTCCTTATCTAACACTAAACGCTTCTGCCTCCAAGCTACAATGCTAGCTCTCAAGTATCTCAACTTGTGAATGAAAAATAAATCAGCGGCGCCTTCACCAACATACTTGTTTAGCTCCAACTCCACCATTTTTTTAAAATCAATCTTTTCGAGCCAAGAATTAAAGAACCGAAAAGGTTTAGGCCCGAAATTCTTCGAACCCACCTTTAACAATAAAGGAGAGTGATCCGACTTTTCCTTCGCAAGAGCACGATACACCGCATTCGGCCACTTATTAAAAAAACACCACGACACAAGAATTCTATCAATCTGGATTAATTTCATTCCCGAACAAAACGTAAATTTTCTATCACGAAGCGAATATTCATGCAACCCCACGTCTTCAATAAAACCATTAAACTCCCGCGTCGCAACAATTTCAAACCTAGAATTCTTCCGTTCCTCTTTATCCCGGACACAATTGAAGTCACCGCCCATAACTAGAAATCCATCCAAACTCCTTATAACTCTAGCCAATTCCTCCCACAAGGCTCGCTTACTACGGTTAGTATGAGGAGCATAAGCATTCAACATGTTGCACCTCTCCCCCGAATCTTTAAGAACACCGCTAACCAACAAAAATCTATCGCCTTTAAGAACCGATTGCTTAACAAAAACTTTAGGATCCCAAATAGATAACACCCCTCCTGACCGACCATTAGCTTCAACCCACTCACTACAAAAATCCCCTCTCCCCCAGAAACGATCTAAACAAACATCCACTAACGAAGAAAACTGTAATTCTTGTAACATCACAAAACCAATCTCATGTTTAATTCTCAACCCCCGCACCCAATCACTTTTGCCTTGATTACCTATACCTCGAATATTTAGCGAAATCACATTCATGATTCCACCTCTTGAAAACCTCGTACCTGAACCTCTTTGGCAACCGCTTCCTGGAAGTCTTCAATATCGTTAGCTCCTAACACTTTACCCAAGTTGATAGTTTCTTCAACTTCAAAATTCCGAGCACTCTCCACGAACCTGCCATCATTCTCTAAACCCAACTCATCTCTAGTATTCAGATCCACACAAGCTTCAATGTTACCTTCCTGAGATAATCCCTTATTAAGATCCGGGGTCGCAAACACATCCGAATGTACCTTATCTTGAACTACCAGGTTTGGTGAAACAGCTTCTATAAAACGGACAACATCGAACGGGTCACTATTATCATCTCGAAGCCGTTTTTTAGGCCTTCCTTGATCTGAAGAAACTCTAGAACCACTCTTCTTAGACGCCTTACGACGGAACTTACCTCTCTTCCTAGAGCCCCCTACCAACGATTGATCCACATTATTACTATCATTGTCTACACCATTCACCTCCATATCAACAATTCTCTCTATAACGTTCTCCTGACTCCCATCCAAGTGATCATTCCCATGTTCAACAACTAATGCTTCCTCTACTTGGTCAACCCCATTTACTTCGTTTTGTATCTCATTAACCGGCAACTCATCTTCTGCAACACTTTTCATCTCCTCTTCGCCGATCTCCTCATGATCACTCTCCGTAGAACCTTGCGATTCATCTTCATCAAACAAGCAATCCGGAGCCCACTCCCCTACATCCTCTTCCACCCAAATCGGAAACGACATCTCTTTCCACTTCAGTTGCAACCTATCTTTTATCCTTCCCACTTTATTACACAAGACAGCCACCGACCCGTTCGACAAATCACCCTCATTAACATCCACTTGAGCCTCCTTTACAACTCTACCAAATCTGGAGCAAATACTATTAAAAACTTGGTTCATGCACAGATTAATTGGGACTCCATATACCTTCACCCAAGCCACACGTTCAACAATCCATACTTGTCCTGACCACTTTTCCATAGTCTCGAACCATAAAGTCCAAATCTCTTTAGCCTCGATAAAACGCTCCCTTTCTACCCCATCCTTGAATACCAACATTATTCCAAACCCTCCAATATATTTTATCACAGCCGAGCCAAATCCAACAGCCAACATGCATGATTTCATTGAAATTAAAAAATCATAAGTTCTCACCTTACCTATCATGGCACATTTGTACCATTGCTGAAATGCTTGCATATTATCGTCCAACTTCACAGAATCAGCCATGTTAGCATTTGTCAAAGTATCCCTAAAAGACCTTTCCCCCAACATGCTTGCCCCTTGACCCACTTGTGCACCACTCTGTTGCCTGATCTCTTGACTCGCATGATTATTTCTCGGCTCTTCCGTACGTTGTTTCTGTTGCACCGGTTCCTCCCGTTGAATCTTTTCGCCATCCACAAAACGAGCTAACGTGATGAATAACTTATAACTTCCCATCCAAACATCCTTCATCTTTCGTTCCAGATCGATCCTATCCTTGACATGACGAAAGGACACGAAACCGAAACGTTTACCCAATCTATCCAACTTCCTTGCGATATACGTCCAATCCACCACTTCAAAAGCCTTGAAAACCTCTACCAGATCAGTAGAAGCGCATCCCCTTGGCAGATTTGAGACGAAAAACCGTGTGATTACGTCGTTTTTGGAATTCCTATTCGCCGCCGTCATTCCTAGGTTTTCGGAGCACCTAGGTTTAGTATATGATTAATTGATTGTTGTTTTCTATCTATAGGGATTTGGTTTAGGTGGACATAAATAATTTCTTGCTTTTTATTTGAGCAAAACTATTAATTTTATTTTTCAGTTTAACAAACACAGTCACTAAAATCTTAACGTGACTTCAATACTTTTTTTTTGAACGGCAAATTTCTACTCCTTATGGGACTTGAACCCATGACCTCCCCCTTAGGTGTTCCTAGAAGCTTTGCTTCTACCATTGGGCCACCAACCCAATGGCACGTGACTTCAATACTTAGTTACCACATATTTATTTTAATTAATTGCCTCATTAAAGCTATTCTGCACACATCAAGAAGTGTTTAGTATATACTAGATCTTTGCCCGCGTTAACACGCGGTTCACCAACTTACAATTATTTTGAGCGGTAAAACGTATAAAAAAATATAGTAGAAATATTTTATTCAAATTTTAAAGCAAGCAATACATTTTTTATTCAAATATCACCATTCTCCTTTGCAGTAGAGCGTCACGGGTCGGCAAACGATCGATCACCATTCTCCAAACAAACACATTGATTTTAATCGGAACCCAATTCTCCCACTTAAACGCTAACTGTCCTGTACTATTTTATTAATTACTTGGTTTCGTTGGTTAGGCCAAGTCTAGTGCGAAAGCTCGTTATTATTCCACACGTGTTCTCGCTAAAACATTAACATATGTGATATACAAAAAAAACATAACCAACTTTCGGACTCGTTATACCTCTCCTGATGGCTGCGTTCTGTTGACTGGCCCCTTAAGTCGCCCCCTCGACTCATTTCCAGTGACAACTGTTAATAATCAACCTCTAACAACCATCAATTAATCACCTTCGGCTTATATCAATTAATCACATTTAGCTTCTGGATGAAGGTTGGTATATAGGTTGAGTGATGGTCAGGGAGTGTTGTGTTTTCACTTTATGTGTAACTTCTAAGGTTTCTGCTTGCTGCTCCATGGTTTGTGTTGACTCTATGATTAACCTAATGCACTGCCTTTACACTCTATATTTGGTTTACTATTAAGTCCTCACTTGTTGACTTTCATTACCATTAAACCTTACTACCCTTGTTGACTTTTATAAGCCAAACATCATGCATACACTTGCTGCTACTATATATTATGCAGAAATTTACTAAAATAAATAAATATATATATATAGAGCTGTTACTTGTCTCTTTATCCTAAGATTATAATCAAGAACACATGCACACATACAAAAGCTCATAAGATGTGTAGCCTTTTTCACTAAACTTATCACTAAATTTTTAGTGACATTTTCAATGATAGTTTACTTTTTCTTATGTTCAACACATCTGAACCATTTCCTCTTAAGCTAATATTTTGTTTTGCCTAGTGACTCATTAGAGATATGACATGTCTCAAACGATGATCAAGATTTGATGTTATATAAGTTCAAGTAATGAGAAATGAATTCCTATTATAAATTATGCACCTGAAGATATGCAGCAACTATTGAAGCTCAGAATCTCCAGCAAAAATAGCGACTTTTGTGACCAGTTCAGCTGCAAATTTATAAAACTACAAAAGATTAACAAAATAATATAGCAGACAACGTAAAAAAATAACCTTCAAAATACATGAAGACACCGTACTTTCGGCGCCAACATTTGCGTTGACGAACAATGACCACACACGTAACCTTCTTCATCCGGGCTCCCCTTCACCATAGCCATAACCATATCTCTGACTCAAGCCGATGGAAGACGATTTAGCTGTCCCTTGACTTCTTAATCAATGAAAATGGTATTCTACAAATGGAAAAGCAAAAGATTGAAGTGATAAAACACAGAATGCTAAAATAAAAAAATGCATTTCAAAGTAATTATCATCAACCATATTATCAGTATACAACCTTTTGAATCGTATTTAACACGAATCATACAAAAATGTTTATGGCCAACGCTATCTTTCCTGTCCAGCCCGTACCAAAACTTACATTTCTCGACATATTACATGTGTTCCCCATTGTCCATTTTGCCAACCTTAGGTATCAACTTCTAATATTTAGGTCGCATTCAAAGATTTAACTTTTTGTTCACATCTGCGTTGTATAAGAAAAGCTATAATGGCTACATGAGAGTACACTTACCGAAGAATGTAAATTCTAGTAAGCTAACATAATCAGAACAATGACTCCCTGTGGCGTAACCCCGATACTGCAAAAATATTAACACACAAAAATCAAAAGTGGTTAGGACTAACTCCTAAGCACCATTTAATAAACTATGGTAACCATAGTAATATATAAAGATAGTAATAAACTATGGTAACCATAGTAATATATAAAGATAGTAATGTATCTGTTAACATTAACACAACCATTTAATCCATGAATAGCTACAACAACAATAAAGAAAACCTATATTAATTTTATGATATCAGATAACATGAGATCAGATCAGCTCAAACAATCACTGAATTATAATAATATGGAAAGCAGATAAAACCAATTACCTTCCCTTCACATGGTGGAAACCTTGCATCCATCGCCTATCAACCAAAAGTGACCCAAGTAGCCAACAAAAAAAAAAAAAAACAAAATACAAAAACCACATTCACAACACTTGCCTTTATTTCAGCTCCTGATTTGAGCTTTCCAGCATATATATCGTCCCGCAAGCTCTCCACAATCTTTATTGTGATCTTTGGGCCAAAATCCGACACCAATAATGCCTAAAAGCATAAAAGATAAGACGTATTTCAATTATATAATTACAAACTTCGCCTCAACAATAAAGCCTGAGGCCCTGAACCATGAAGATTAGTCGAGTTCTACACTCGTTACATGAAATCACAAAAATAATAGATAATGATTCCCACCCCATGTTCAACTAAGAAAAAAATAAAACGCAAAATCCATTATCATTAAACATACCAAGAGATGTAGTTTTTCCACCTCCATTAACACTAACTATCATGATTACTGCAGGTTTCCTATGACACAGGACTAAAAAAAAGTCAAACCCCAAGGGGGGTATGGTGGTTACCGTACCAAATAAGAGGTGATAGCAATGAAACTTAAACATAATCATATAAAACTTAAACATAATCATATCAACTTATTCTAATCTTCTTCACACATACCTGATCAGAGAGATATGCAGCATATTCACGTTTTCCATCTGCATACTCGGTTGCAGCCTGCCAATAGATAGGAAACAAAATCTTTTGTAAATGATACAACGGTATGCAACGTTAGTAGAGTAAAAAGATTACCTTGTGATAATAAGATTTCATTGAATCCCAATGCTGACTTGCAGTAGTTCTATAGTCCTGATAATCATCTCCTATAGCTGCAAGCAAATTTAGATCAGTCAAAACTTGAAAGTGAAACTGGTTGAAAGCCCAAAATGTTACTTCTCAGGAAAAACGCCTCAACTAATATAGTTGAGGCGTTTCAAAATAAACGCCTCAAACAAAGTGCCTAATCTCTCAAAATAAAAAATAGAAAAAAAAACTGAACAAAAAATGAACAAAAAAACTGGAAAAAAAAACATAAAAAATAGTTTTAAAAGAAACGCCAAACTATAATACCTAATATAGTTGAGGCGTTTCTTTTGAAACGCCTCAAATATTATAGTTGAGGCGTTTTCTTTGAAACTCGTCAACTATATTAGTTAAGGCGTTTCAAAGAAAACGCTTCAAAGAAACATTCATCCATAACAAAGAAAGCAACAACCACTTTTGTCTAGCAGCTTTACCTCTGTATATTTTTGTCTAGCAGCTTGCTCACGAGTTATTTTTTCCTCTTGTTCGTTTAAACATTCCTACAAATTAGGCACATTTTTGTTAATCAACTAATTAACATAAAATAAAAACTGATGATGCTAAAGTTGCATACTTGTTCTTCTTTGTAAAGAGGTTCAAGTGATGAGCCTATGAGATAGTTGCATGCTTGCAATTTCAAAACCTTCAACAGACGAATAAAAGTAGTAAGCCAAAAATCAGAAAGTAAAATAAAAAATTTATGCGATAATAACACTAACCTTTAACTGCATAAATGAATGTTTTTATCTACTTCAGCAAGTGATGTCAAATTAGGAAGCCAGCGAAGAGTGCGAGTCCATCAGAACCAACAGATATGCACGACATCAGAATTAGTGATTCAATGAGAGGACATGAGGTTGTAGTTCCAGATAAGCAATCATCCTTCAGTTGTCAGCATTTATGGAGCATAAAGCATTAGCATCTTATCAATGAGTTTCAACCGATAGATACAGGGAAGGAAGATAAAAAATGTTAATGGTTATAGCAATAATAGTAGTAATATGATAAAAGAATACCATTCAAGTAAAAGTGAAAGAAATATGAAACTCATTGATTACCCCAACCACACCAAACTTACTTAAAAAATGTGAATAAGTTCACCATCCTTTCTTTTAAAATATATCTAATTTGTTTGAATAAAAACCACTACATATCATTTATAGTGTATTAAATTGACAAATCGTTACACTTCATATCATTTCTAGTGTATTCACTAACAAATAGGTAAGCATGTAAAACAGATCTGAAAACGGATTCATCAACTCAATCGCAAAGACATTCAAAACTAAATCTGAAAACATAACAATCTAGTAAAACATGGCTGAAAACATAACCCTAAATTGAAACGCAGATCTGTAAACATCTGAGTCATCAATGATTGATTGTAAGATGAAAAAAAAAACTTAACTTATGAAGAACAGAAACGAATCCGATAAAATACAACAAAAGAAACAACAAATTTTATTCAATAATGAAATCGGAACCATTCAAAGGAGAAGAAAATATATAGAAAAATGCATACCTTCGATCAATTAAAATCCGGAACAAAGTTTGGCTAAGAATAGAGGAAATGGAGACCGACTTTGAAGTGGTTAGGGTTAGAGATGCTGTGTAATGAAGGAGACGAAGAGGTAGACTCACAAGAAAAGCCTATCCTATATATGAACAAAAAAAAATTCAAGCTGTAAAATAAGTCCATAAAAAACAGTTCAAGATTGATAGGGTTTTGGTGGAGGTTTCATACCTTTGAATTCGGAGATTGATAGAGATTACAGGAGAATGATCGTCGCCTAGAATGATAGTTTTAGGGTTTAGAAGAGTAAAGTTTAGGAGGATGATTGTGTGTTTAGGAAGGATAATATCTTTGACCGATTTTGACAATAATAATCATAATTAATTACCTAATTTAATTTAATTAATGATTTTTGATTTAAAAAAAAAACGAAAATTTTATAAATTCTCTCAATGTGCCATATGGCATCACCAATGGAGGAGAGATAATGGCTAGGGGGGTAAATGAATGACATGTGTCCAAAATTGCTCTAAAATATTATATGTATAGATATTAGCCAAATATCATACAACACACAATACACAACACATACAACATACTATCTATTCTATTTTCAATCTAAAGTAAAAATCTACAAGTTTAAAAAATGAAAAAGGTGATTGTTCTTATTGCTATTGTTGCTGCACTAATGTTTCTTTTGGACAATGTGCAAGCTCTTGATTGTGATCCAGATCGAGACATAGAAGTATGCTATCCGGCCTTACGCAATGGAGGAAAGCCGGATTCGGTTTGCTGCAAGAAACTATTTGAGCATAAAGATTGTTTATGTGAATACATCAATATTCATCACTTCAACCGGCCCCTGAACTACCAGATTCTCCGTCCATTCACAGCAAAATGCGACCACATTGGCATGCCTGTCCCCTTCCCCTATTGTCCTGACAATTAACTTATAGTTGTGCCACGATACACAAGTATTGATTAATAAGAGTATTGTTTTGATGTGTTTTGTGGATTCATTTATTTCCTTAAGTATTGGGCATATTGGGTTCATTTTCTCAATCACAAGGTGGCTTTGTTAAGTCCTTCCATGTTATATTATTTTGGTAATTCAAGAAAAATAATACATTATTGAACATTCATGGAGATATACGGTTTATGAATAATCATAAAGATCATTCATGTAACATTAAGCGATCTCTTTTAGTTGTTACAATGGTGGGTCTGAGGAATATCTTCTTAGGGACTAGATATATATGGTGGTACTTATTTACTTCTGTTATAAAAAAAAGAAAAATAATAATGCAAAGAGTTGGAAGTGTATATTTAGGTTGCAAAAGATTAATCAAAGGTCATAACATAGTTTCTTTCTTTATCTAGGGACAATAATCCTTTCATGTTATTTTTTGGGATATAGATTTAAATTGTACGACCAAGGACAAACGAGTAATCGTACTAGAAATGTATTTAACCGGATTCACCATGTCTCTTTTTTCTTTCATAATTTTTTCATATTTTATAGATCGATAATAATGCAAACAATAAATAAGTGAACCGAATGCAAAACTGTGATAAAAAGCAATCAGGCAATCGGAGACGTTTGTGGAGGAGAACATGGTTATAGAGAACTCTAGGGTGCATATAGGGGTGTTCTTTGGGTTATTTTTTCGGGTTTCGGGTCTTTCAAGTCTGGTTGTTCGGGTTGAGGTTATTCGGGTGCAAGTTAGTTTGGGTTAGTTGTTCGGTTTTAGATGTAATATGAAAAATCTTTTTTTTTATTTCATAAAATATCATCAAATTCATCATATTATAAAAATGATCACCCCTAGGTGCATATGATCATTAATCAAAGTATATATCATGATAGTTCTTTTCTTTTTAATTATGGCTAATTAGAACAAGTGTATTCATAGAGATATTTTAGTTGTTAAAAAAACTTGGTAGGGAATCTCGACAAGTTCCTTATCATTTACCATTTAGTTGAATGAGTGGTAGTTAGGGGCAACATTATGGTTCGTCGAGCCAAAGCCGTATAAATGAGTGGTGAATAGTCAGGGGTAAAATGTTTGTCGGGTTAAAACATAAATTTGTGCCCTGACGTGTGCGATACTACACATAATTTTGCACTGATTTCAACACACGTTTTGCTTTAATATTTATAAAAATGGTTTCGACCTTAATATTAAAACACACACAATAGGGCAAGTGTACCCTGTCATATATGTAGTAAGTACAGATAAGAACCAAGTATCGATCCATGGACGCGCGCGGAGCAATGGTACTAAAACTCTATCCTCGATTTACCAGTAGGAAAAGATAAGTTGAGTTTGTTTAAACTAGATTAATTCTAACATATGTAAATAACTTAACTACGGCTCCAAATAGAAAATATAACTATATAGACTATAATACGTCAATCCTAGCATGTCATCTACACATAATAAGAAACAAAGGCGTGATCAACATTCCCATTTTCAGACAGTTAGTTTCCCTCTCGGGCATCCTAACATGACAACTATACAGAAAGCTAACACGAATACACACGTTAACCACCTCAAGTTGTTCATTAGTGCGCAGCTGATATGATCTCATGAGAATCTTTAAAGATAGGTTAGTATCACCTTTCGGGAGTCCTCAACCGCACTAGTTAAGGAAAGCAATATCGAATACACAACACAACCACCTAGACTAGCATAAAGTAGAGCATTTCACAACCTATTCCATTTTACCAACTTTGAACACAAATCTACTAAGATCGCCATTTTCACCAAAATAACTAACAAAGATCATTAACCGTGTCAAAGATTGGTAACAACACCATTAAGCTTTTAAAACTCTTTTACGTGCCGGTAAACATTCATAATCGTTATTCAAGTGACTTTAACCAAACCAATACCCGGTTACAGTCTCCTGGTGTAAACTTTATTAACAAGTTAACTAGTCTACTATCGGACGATTAAACGGACGGTTTCTTCAACAAGTAATCCGCCTAACACATTCGACAATCATCAAAGTCATCCAAACACAACTACAAATCTAATAACAACGAAACAAGGTTGCGTTATGATCATCAAGATTCAAACATGAAAAACGCCAAATTCATACAAAACATGATTTCATACAAACGATTGTTTTAACTACTACTAATGTTCTTGCCCGTAGGCGTACGATTAACTAAAATAACATCAAACTAGCAAACAAAATCAGATTTGGATCTAAGAAAGCTTAAAGGATCAAACCATAAGATTGCTAAAGAGATGGATTGGATGATGAAGGATGGATCGGATGGATTCCCGAGCTTGTTCCACGCTTATGCAGCACTTCGTTAGCCTCGAAAATCGCCAGAAATCGCCCCCCAAAGATCCAATAATCAAATCAGTGGCTGAAATGGGGTATTTAAAGCTGAACAGGTCCTGTGAGCGGTCGCTCGGTGGGAGTGAGCGAGCCGCTCACTTTACAGGCAAGTGGCAGAGCTGACGTAGGGCTTCTGGAAGGTTTCTGGAAAAATCTGGATGAGTGAGCGGTCCGCTCACAGGGAGTGAGCGGGCCGCTCACAGAGACTGAGTTCCCGTTTTCGCGCTGGAAACTCCGTTTTTTCATCTGTTATGCTTCCGGGACATCGTTTAAGACCTGAAATCGCAAAGATACCCAAATAAGTACCAATTCATGTGTATACGGTCAAAAACGTTTGAAAATGGGAGTTAAACGAGGACATTTATATGTGTAAATTAACGTATATCAAACCTCCCCACACTTGAACTTTGCTTGTCCTCAAGCAAACAACAAAACATAAATAAACGAAAAACACGCCAAGAGGCAACAAAGACAAAATATTATAACCTGTACAAACGATAATAATCAAAGCCCACATAAGATATAAACAGGGGACAAGATACTAAAAAGCAACGACTCCCTTCCGATCCACAAAGCATGCTAACCCGTACACGACTCACAATGTTCACACACACTCGGTTTTATTTATGATACATACGTGTAATGTGTATGTGTAAATCGCTCCATCGCCAAGACAATGAATCGTGTAATATCATAAGCTTGTCAAAAGATATAGTCTTCACCAACTAACGTGTGAAAAAGCACAAATCAAGAGGTCTTATGAGGGTTGAAATGTCAGGCAGGGGTAAGGGTGTGGAATGGAAATATAAACAGTGACGAAAAGGCTAAAACTCGGTGGTTAAGTCTAACTAAACTGAAGCAAAAACTACTATACAATACATACGCGAACATAACCGCATTTTATTCAAATCGAGCTAAACACACAATTTTAACTTTAAAGCTCTAAAAACTGCTCGAACACTGCTAATTCACCCTATTTTAGGGTGTTCTATTTTTCTGGAATTTTCTGGATTTTTTTTCTTTTTTCTTCTTTTTTTTTTCAACAAATATATCTATGATATAACTGATATAAACAACATACGGGTTCTAAATATATAAACCCGAACACGAACTATTTACAACACAGAAAACTAGTTAAACATTAACATAAACCGAGTTTTAACACAAAAGGTTTAAAAGAAAAAGGCCAAATTTGGTTAAGTGGTGAAATGGTGTGGTAAATAAGAAAAAACACGAGATTAGGTTCAACATGGTTAACTAAGGGATAACATTTGGGTGCGGGAAACAGATAGAACGAAAAAGAAAAGGCTAAATCAAAAGGGTATCCAAAATGCCTCAATCATATTCGTACAGTCTCACACGAATCTGGTCTAAACAAGCATGCTAATGACAAGTTCTAAATGGCACAAAACATCCGGCTCACTCGATAAGCATGTCAAAGAAATGAAATCTATACTAATAGGCTCAAATGCTCACGTAACCGGAAGGAAATAGGTGCAAATGTACAGATTTAGTATGCTAGTTTCACATCCGTTTGTCGCGCCTCAAGTTATTTTTATCAAAAATTTGTTAGGCTTGATGTTTATTATAAATATATACATATATGTACTTATAAAGTTTTTTTTTTTTTTGATATATATAAGTAAAAACACAAGAGGACAAACTAGAACATTATATAATCCCTCCCCACACTTAAACGTCACATTGTCCCCAATGTGAAAAATAGAAAGCGTTTATGAATTAGCTAACTATTGTGTGAAAAGGGAGAATAATACTCCCCTGGTGGTGATATCCCGAAAAGCATAGTGACTGCATTGAGCATCCATACCGGTGCTCGCCAGTTCCCTGCACTTCCAACATTCTTGACAAAACAAAATATATCAAATCGATTCATCATCTCATTATTCAAACCAAATAAACAATACTGAAATAAAATACGAATGTTTATGAAGTATCAAAAAAACTTGGGGCTCGTTTGTCCGATTATGAAGAAAGCCCCAAAGTTTCATGAACAGTACTTATCTAAACTAAGATCAAAAACACTAACAATATTAAAATTTTGGGTTTTGTTAAACCATTATGAAGAAACCCCAAAACTTAAGATAATTAACATCAATCTACACACTAGAACATATGGAATTTGGGGACTTTTGAACAATTATGAAGAATCCCCAAAATTCATGAACAAACCTAATTTACACTAAGATAAACACTATACTATAAGCATAACATGAGATTAATCTATTATTAAGCTAAATTACACTAAATATTATGCTAAAAATTCAAACAAATCTTTAAAATTTTCGGATTTGATTTGGACATTATGAAGAAAACCCAAAAACTCAAAGATTTGGACAATAACATACCCTAATCTATACTAGCAAAGCAAACAATCCATCTAAAAACTTTAGGGTTTGTTAAACATTTATGAAGAGACCCAAAAATTCAGAAAAGACTGCATAAAACTAGATTACATTACACTAGAACAAGAAAAATTGCAAGAATACAAGAGATTCATACCTTGGACTTGAAGATTTGGATGTGGAATTGATAGGTTTTTGGGTGTTTCTTTGAGAGCAAGTGCAAGCATTTTGGGTGAATATTACTTGAGCGGTCGTTTATATTGGTTTTAGGGTTGACATTTTGTAAATTTAAAGTGAAATGCCAAAACTGCCCCTGCTTAAACTCGACCAGACTCAGTGAGCGGCCGTTCAGAAATTTTTTTTAGTGAGCGGCCGCTCACTCTCAGTGAGCAGCCGTTCACTGCAGGCAGATGTGTTTTTCTGCAGCATTTTCACCTCAAAATCGCCTGCACTTTTCCATTTCGATATAAACAACCAACATACCTGTTTTGCGACGCTTCTTAGTAAAATAACACGGTTTTGAAGTGACTTTCCACACAATCATCTGGCGCGAATCAATCCTATAAACTTAACAAACTAATAAGTATTATGAATCAAATTAAAAAGGACCAAACTGCCCCTACCCTACTAAAAACTTTATGAAGTTATGTAGGACATTTCTGCCCTTGCAAATAGCTACATTTTGCTCGAGTGAGTGAGTCGATAGCTGGACTCGCTTTTCCAGGCGCTTTTAGGTGCGCGGTCGTGGAATTCAAGTATTTCCACATCCGGGTCATACGGGCCTGAATTGAATAGCTAAGATCGCTGCCCGTTGACTTTAAAACTCAGTCCAACTTGGACTTTAACTTCTAGGAACGACTGTTTTCATAAAAGATTTTCTTTAAGATCGCTTTCGCCCGAATGGAAATTGAGTACGGGCGAGAAGATCGATCGAGCAATGAATAGACATCGGCCATCCCCACACTTAAACTGACGCAATGTACGAAATAATTACAGATAAAAAATAATTACAGACTCGATTTAAGAAAAATGGAAGAGATATACACAAATCAATATACCAAAAACTATACACTAAACTTAAATTATGATAATATATAAAATATGAAAATATACAATATTTTCAGCGAAATCTGAGTCGCTCGCACATCGCGAAGAAGTATAGACCGCTTCTCGCGTGGCGCAAGTGACTACAATGACTCAAGGCGCTCGCGCGTTGCAATAAGATAAAGACCGTCTTTTGCTTGCGCGAAAACAACCCTTTTTCACCGAAAATCAATATAACGGAAGTTGATGGATAGAAACGATGATGGATGCCAATGTATTGAGTTAAAAACGGAAGATAGCGGTTATTCACGTCACGCGAAGGACTCTGGTGATCCTGTTCGCGTATCGCGAACAATAAAAGATAAAACCAGGGGTAATTAGGAACTCGCTTAAAGCGGAACCATAAGCCCAGCTTCTTTGCAAATCGCAAGGAAGCATTTTTCACAGAAAATTATTTTTATTAAAACCACTTCTATATTAAATAAATTTCCCAATTTTTCTTAACCCAAACCTTTCATAAAAGCATCCGAACCATCAAATTTAAACATAGCATACCCAGACTTCCATTGTATATTTAAGTAAAATAAAAAGTATATATACATAACAATCAAATAAAAACCAATAGAATCAATAAAATCAACAGAAACAAACAGACAAAGCATAAAACTATTCAAAGCATGAAATTAATAATTAGTTCAAATACGAACAAATAAATCTATTCAATCAAATAAAGAATAAATCGAATTCATAAATAAACCAACAAATCCAATAATCAATCAATTAAATCTATCAACATCCTAATGAACGAATAATCAATCAAACAATCCTATAAGCAGATAAATGAACGAATATATGTGCAAACCTATGAACCAATCTAAAATCAATCCAAAATATCAACAGACAGATAAATCAAATAAACAATCAAAGAATCATATATACAAATAAATGAATGAAATTACGAATCAACGAAGTATAAACAAGTATTCACAAGCATGTACACTGGTAAAAAGTTGACTCGGTTCGTTCCTAAAGCTCGTCGCGTCCCCGGCAACGGCGCCAAAAACTTGACGTGTGCGATACTACACATAATTTTGCACTGATTTTAACACACGTTTTGCTTTAATATTTATAAAAATGGTTTCGACCTTAATATTAAAACACACACAATAGGGCAAGTGTACCCTGTCATATATGTAGTAAGTACAGATAAGAACCAAGTATCGATCCATGGACGCGCGCGGAGCAATGGTACTAAAACTCTATCCTCGATTTACCAGTAGGAAAAGATAAGTTGAGTTTGTTTAAACTAGATTAATTCTAACATATGTAAATAACTTAACTACGACTCCAAATAGAAAATATAACTATATAGACTATAATACGTCAATCCTAGCATGTCATCTACACATAATAAGAAACAAAGGCGTGATCAACATTCCCATTTTCAGACAGTTAGTTTCCCTCTCGGGCATCCTAACATGACAACTATACAGAAAGCTAACACGAATACACACGTTAACCACCTCAAGTTGTTCATTAGTGCGCAGCTGATATGATCTCATGAGAATCTTTAAAGATAGGTTAGTATCACCTTTCGGGAGTCCTCAACCGCACTAGTTAAGGAAAGCAATATCGAATACACAACACAACCACCTAGACTAGCATAAAGTAGAGCATTTCACAACCTATTCCATTTTACCAACTTTGAACACAAATCTACTAAGATCGCCATTTTCACCAAAATAACTAACAAAGATCATTAACCGTGTCAAAGATTGGTAACAACACCATTAAGCTTTTAAAACTCTTTTACGTGCCGGTAAACATTCATAATCGTTATTCAAGTGACTTTAACCAAACCAATACCCGGTTACAGTCTCCTAGTGTAAACTTTATTAACAAGTTAACTAGTCTACTATCGGACGATTAAACGGACGGTTTCTTCAACAAGTAATCCGCCTAACACATTCGACAATCATCAAAGTCATCCAAACACAACTACAAATCTAATAACAACGAAACAAGGTTGCGCTATGATCATCAAGATTCAAACATGAAAAACGCCAAATTCATACAAAACATGATTTCATACAAACGATTGTTTTAACTACTACTAATGTTCTTGCCCGTAGGCGTACGATTAACTAAAATAACATCAAACTAGCAAACAAAATCAGATTTGGATCTAAGAAAGCTTAAAGGATCAAACCATAAGATTGCTAAAGAGATGGATTGGATGATGAAGGATGGATCGGATGGATTCCCGAGCTTGTTCCACGCTTATGCAGCACTTCGTTAGCCCCGAAAATCGCCAGAAATCGCCCCCCAAAGATCCAATAATCGATCAGTGGCTGAAATGGGGTATTTAAAGCTGAACAGGTCCTGTGAGCGGTCGCTCGGTGGGAGTGAGCGGGCCGCTCACTTTACAGGCAAGTGGCAGAGCTGACGTAGGGCTTCTGGAAGGTTTCTGGAAAAATCTGGATGAATGAGCGGTCCGCTCACAGGGAGTGAGCGGGCCGCTCACAGAGACTGAGTTCCCGTTTTCGCGCTGGAAACTCCGTTTTTTCGTCTGTTATGCTTCCGGGACATCGTTTAAGACCTGAAATCGCAAAGATACCCAAATAGGTACCAATTCATGTGTATACGGTCAAAAACGTCTGAAAATGGGAGTTAAATGGGGACATTTATATGTGTAAATTAACGTATATCATGCCCCTAGAGAGGGGGGGGGGTTGTTTCTTGCCTAACTGGATTTGCGTCGCTGGTATTAATCGCCAATGTGGGTGTAGCCCACTTGGTAGAGGCATATGCCTCTTATAGAGGAGATCTATTGGCAAGAGTTTAATTTAGATTTATTGGTGTAATAGTATAGGAGATGTAATATTTGCTATTTAGAAAAAAACTGGTATTAATCAGAAAAAAAATATAAAAACATTAATTTACGTGCACTGAGAATTACAATGGCAAAATATTGATAGCCAGCATAAAACTTGGTGATAATTAAACGAGTAAATGTGTTAGTTTTTTCACTTTTAGTGTGTGATGTTTGTGTATACTTCCAAACGGACAGATCCAAACGGGCCATCCATCAACCCATTAAATTATATGATGTTAAAATTTGCTCAGTATTTACTGTTTTCTTCTTCTACTTCTACTTGATCTCCATATAATTGCTGATGGATCTGGACATACTTGATATGGGATTTTCGTTTCAGGAAGTTCGGGTACGCTGCAGCAGTCATATAAATCCAACAAAAATTTAGTAAAACTGGTCGAACACGTAGGTCTTCGAAAGTGATATTATTAAACAACTTGCATCTTAATATTGCTCTATTATCTTAAAAGTAAAACTTCCACCATTAAGAAAAAACACGGTGGGGCCCTGGCCCTCACCATCCTTCGCCATTTGGTGGGTCGATCTGTTTTATTTTTAACCGCCTCACCCATTTTCGACACTAGATAAACCCTTGTTTTAGATCTAGTTAACAAAAGAGAGTCAACACTCTTATTTTGTCAATGCTCTCTTTGTACTTCGAAATCTCATACAAATATATATTAAATGGTCAAGTATACGCTATAAATGTTTCTTCTTTCTCTTTTAGTTTTTGACATAAAATTCCATATCAGTTTTGAGTTAGATCATAAAACACAATTCTTCTTCTTTTGAAATCAAACCGGATAATGACGTGGGTAGCCTAAAGCAAAATAAAACAATAATATCACACAAAATCTGCTTGAAAGGTTAAAAGGTATAAAGGTCCAAAAGCTGATAAAGCACTGAGTACAAAAGATGACCTGTCTTGTTATCACACTTCTCGGTCAAAATCCCCCGCTATCCATATTCTGCATGTGGAGACGCTACACCATACAGACCGCAGGTCCAAAGCCATCCTTAGTTAAAAGTGGCAAGTCCCTAAGTTGTAACATGGATCAAGAGATTATGGTTACTCAAAGAAGAAGATGCTTTTCTTATAAATCAGATGACTCCCTCAAAGATCTAAACAAACCTTTTCTTACATCCATACTTACATATTCTTCTATTCTCTTTGACAACCCATGTGTGAAAGATTCTATCTTTCACTTAACACTTCACTTGAGCATACAATCGACATTCTGGCTTTTAGTCTCACTAAAACCAGAATCGTAACACTTAAAACATAATACAATTGAACCTCCTTCTACGTTTTGCAATGTAGAGGGACACCACGACCTGCGTTAGGCAAAACTAAACCCTTTAACCCTTTTACCATTCCTCGGACTCTGCACTAACGTTGGACTTATATTTGTTGTAGCAACAAGTTGGCGCCCAACGTGGGGCTGCGCCATTGTTTCCTTTTCCAAAATCAATTGTGTAGCTCCAACTCTTCAATATGCCCCACCACGTTTCCCCAGAAGAAGTAAACCAATCTTCCCCCAACACCGACTAGAATTCTCCCAACAGATCTGTCTTTCTCAACCCCTGGGAGCACTCCTATAGGTGCAACCTCCCTGGAGTTTTCTCTCTTCCAGACGCCAACCCCCTCTCATTCACGGGAGGCATCTCCTCTCCTCAACACTATGCGAACCCCAGAACGCATAGATCTGACTCCTGAAGGAGCTGCAAACAACTTCTTGCAGCTAAGGACTCTCCTTAACCAACATGTGATGAAGGAAAGGGAAAAAGGAGTGAGAATACGACTAGACTACAATGAGGAAGAGCCTACACTCTCACCTGGACCACCTCTTCCTCCCCATCTTACTCCTTCCAGCTCTCGGTCCACTCTTCCCAACTCTGGAGTAGGACCTAGCTCAACTTTCCTTGCCTTTTATCATGTACCTTACCTACAGGGAATGTCGAGTCCTACTCCCTTCCCCGTTCACATCCCAACCTCCAATCTCAAGTGCACCTATAGGGCATGAGCTCACTTTAGATCAGCTCTTACAGTCCCCGATCTCAAGTGTACCACCCCAACTCCCATTTCATGGGAACAAGCAATGGCTACTTTGCCCATGGTTTGTAGTGCATCCATGAGCATGCCTATGGGAGTCAACAATATGACAATGCCTGAAAGCCTTCAAGGCTTCAGCCTCATGCCTCACATGATAGCCTAAATGATGGTTCATTTTCCCTGGCAGCTGCAGCTCATTAGCCGGGCAATATCTGCTCATCAAGGAAACTCGAATGGGAAAAACATCACAGGAGTTGAAAACAACATTAACCAGCCGTATAAACCCAGTAGCTTGTCTTGTTTCTCCCCAGGTTTATGTAAACATTGGTCCGGTCAGCTCGTATTTGGTTTAATGACCTGCCAGCTGGAAGCATTCGATCCTTTAACGATCTGGGCAGAGGATTCTTGGCCAACTTCTCTCAACAAAGACGTTGTGTCAAAGATGCCACTGTCATCTTCTAGATCAAGTAAAAGGATTATGAAAGCCTTAAAAAGCTTCATCGAACGATATAAGAAAGAAGGTCTCACCTATGTGGGTGCTGACGAAAAGATCAAGGTTGCAGGGTTCATGAAACCTCACTAGAGATTTCAACAAAAGTCTCCCTAGAACCCTCGAAGAAGCCCTTGAAAGGGTTGAAGCCCACATCCGAGGGGATGAAGCTGTGGATACCAAAGAACAAAGAAAAAGGGCCGCTAACTGGAGAAGCTCCAGCCCAAACAGAAAAGGAGGTAACTATGGGGCCTATGACAGAAGGTCTAGGGGATCTGAATCTCGAAGGATTGAAGGTAAGAACCCTCCAAGCAGAGATTGAACCATAAACTTCACAACCTTAACAAAAACTCCTCAAGAAATCTTGGCAACTGAGGCGGTCAAGCCAGCTCCAGACCTCCCCGTCCCTTACCAAAGAGCAAAAGAAACGAAAACTCCAACCAATATTGTGAGTTCCACCAAGAAAAGGGACATCACACAAACGATTCTTTCCAGCTCAAGAAAATGATCGAGGAAGCTGTTAAATCTTGAGAGTTAGCTCATTTGGTGAAGGGGGTTAAAGAAAACATAGCTGAAGGCAAAAAGAAAGAAGTTAACATGGTCCTAGTTGAAGTAGAAGCTCCCAACAAATGCCAAAGGTTGGAAGCTCGGGAACGCCAATGTGTTTGCTTCCCACCACCTGAAAGAGATAAGAATATGATCCTCTAGTCGTGGAAGCCTTGACAGGTTCCACCAAGACACAAAGGGCTTACATTGATACTGGAGCAGCCACAAAAATTATGTTTGAAAAATATTTCAATTTACTGAGCTCAGATGAACGCTCCAAGCTTCAACCATCTGAATCCTCCATCAAGGGTATAGTTGACATACCCCTCAAGCCTTTTGGGGAAAATAACACTTGATGTTAGTTTCTCTGAAGGAAAAATTTAGAGAACCGAACCACTTACTTTCATAGTCCTTAACCTCATCAAGCTATCTAAACATGTTAAACTTCAATGGAATACCACCACATTGCCTAGACCTAAAAGTAAATACACCTGTGATTATGTTGCGTAACATTGATCAAAAATCAGGTTTATGTAATGGCACTAGACTCCTAATATCACAACTTTTGCCAAGGATCATTGAAGCGCGTATAATCACGGGAACTGTTGTTGGCCATCGCGTTTACATTCCTAGAATAAATTATGTAGACAAGATCAAAGATTTGCCTTTTGTTTTTAATAGACGCTAGTTTCCGATAAAAACATGTTATGCGATGACTATCAACAAAAGCCAAGGCCAATCATTAAAAAAATGTTGTTTATTTGCCACAACCTATTTTTAGCCATGGCCAACTATATGTTGCGCTTTCAAGAGCAACATCACCTAAAGGTTTAAAAATACTCATAACATGTCATGGAGATTTAGGTTGTGGCAAAACCAAAAATATTGTTTAATCTGATTTGTTAGGAGACATTGAGCGCCATGAGGTCAACATTATAACTCACAATCAATCACACACCATGACTTAAATAAAATAAATGATACATGTATGATAAAATTAATATATTGGATACATATTAATAACAATTTTCTGTTTTGCAGGTTTCTCAAAATGCAAGAGGGTAGTCTGGCTTCATTAGTTCCTAGAGGTGTCACAGTACCAGTTGGAGTTCGTTTTATCAGAAAATGGCAACGACGGAACAAGCACATCGTACATACTATTTCTTGATTGACAGACATGTAAACCTCATTTTGCTAAAAGAGATGCTTTATTTTCAACAATCACAAATTATAAACTTAATACATGTGATAGGGAGATGAAATTCAAGCCAGCATACATTGGATGGACAAGGATATGTATGAAAAAAAATAACTTTGAACGTTTGCTACATACTAGACAAATATATATGCAATGAATCGCCTTCAACAACTAGAGTATCGCCACTTCCAGCAAGCATTCGACTAGACCGAATTCCAACACCAAAAGACTTTACTAGCAACTGTTTTTATCTTTGTCCGTATGCTGACCTCGGACCACGAGCTGCTGCAGAATATACATGCTTAACTAGTAAACAACAATAGACCTAATACTAGCAAATTCATATGTATAAAATGTATTTACTATGTTGCAGATTTCATGGAAAAACATGAATGGTTAGAACCCGATAAGACCAACCAGGGGAGAGACAACCTAAGACTTCATCTCAAATATAATAGTTAATTTGATTTGAATATGCATATTATGAAAACTTACCTCTTATAATATGTTGCTGGCGTTTTACATTTTAATTGTTTTGGAAAATGTATTATTGGTGCATGCATGTCCAATATTATACGATGATTATTAAGATGAGTGTTTGTACGTGTTTGTCATTTACAAACATATGCATCGGGTATATAGGCGTGAATTCAATATAACAAAACTTAGAAGGTGAACTGATAATAAACAATGTCAACATGAAGTGTTTTATTGTGTGAGATCACAGGATCGATGAGGGTTTGATATTTGAGAGAGAATTCTTGAAATGGAAAAGAAACAATACATATTTACAAATGAAGAGGTTCAACCCTATATATACATTTCGATCGGTTGTGACTTAACCGTCGTGACCCTTCAACTAACATAACCGCTACTTTATATTGTGACACACCGGTTCACAATCTATTATTTCTAAACTTAGGATATCTAATAATACTTATGATATATATTATATGGAAATCAATAATTACTTCTAACATTCTCCCTCCTAATTCTTGATTTCCCAAGGTCTTGTTTATAATAACATTGGTCCTTCATCTTCCTCGTGTTGGATTAGATGAGCTTCCTCCTTTCCTTTTAGTTCTGGACATTTATTTTTGTAGTGTCCAAGTCCATTGCACTTGTAGCATCTGATGTTGCTTCTTTCATCTTGTGCTTGTTATCATAGCTTTTCTCAGACCACTTACCTTTACCACGTTGAAATCCAGAGTTCCTTTGATTTGTTTTCCATTTTCCACAGTGCTCGCATTTGTCTTCTTTAACCTTTTCTTTGGTGAATAAGAGCTTACTGTGTGATTCACCTTCTTCTGGTTTCTTGATGCGTTCTTCGTATGCCTTTAATCTCCCGATGGCTTCTTGAAATGGCATAGTTTTAAGATCCGCAAATTGTTCAATTGCAGCAACAATCTGAATGTACTTTTCTGGTACTGAACTGAGTAGTTTTCGAACTAGTCTTTTGTTATCAATTGTAGATCCAAGGTTGTTGGCTTGTGATACAAGTTTGCTAATCTTGATGGTAAAATCGTCTAGCGATTCTGCATCTTTCATCTTTAATGCTTCAAATTCTGAGTCTAGCGTTTGCAATCTCGCTTCCTTGACTCTGTCTGCACCTACAAATCGTGCCTTTAAATCTTCCCAAATGTCTTTAGCATTCGTATGATGAGCAATTTGAAAAACAAGTTCTTCGGGCATAGCTTGATAGAGATAAGCAATAGCCTTGGCATTCTTCTTTGCTTCCACTTCTCCTATCGGTTCGACTGCTTCCCAAATTCCGTGAACGTTGAAAATTGCTCTAATCTTTACTGCCCAAATTGTGTAATTTGTAGAATTTAAAACCGGGCATTGGAAGGTCATTGGCGATCCTTCTTCTTTTACAACTTTATCTTCCTTAGTCATTTTTCGTGACTTCTTTTTCCCAATCTTTGGCAACTAATCTTGTTTAAAACGGCCTACTTGTCTTTTGATCACCACTGGATTTGATCAATTCTCTGCTAACTGCTATTGATCAATTTCTTCCTGGATCAAATTTCTGAC
The DNA here is from genome assembly GCA_032199755.1 of Ambrosia artemisiifolia. Taxonomy (NCBI): domain Eukaryota; kingdom Viridiplantae; phylum Streptophyta; class Magnoliopsida; order Asterales; family Asteraceae; genus Ambrosia; species Ambrosia artemisiifolia. Next base: position 10,480,172 of record CM063521.1, read on the forward strand.
CTTTTTCTAGGAACAGACCACTGGTTGTTCGACCACCACTGGATTTAATCAAACCTCTGCTACACTGCTGTTGATTAATTTCTTCCTGGATCGAACCTTCGAACCTGCTGTTTCTTTCCGTTTTTCTTTTGGCCGACAAGACTTCTTTTTTTCTTAACAACTTAATTTTGATCAGTGAATCAAACCCAACAAAACACTGATAAACAAATCCTTTTATAATATACCCCTCAATAATATATTATATTATTTTGGTGTTTGACTTTCAAAAGTCAACTTCTCCTACACCAAAAATCTTCTGCCCAATATTTAAACAATATTTGTTTGACTTTTAAGAAGTCAACTTCCTCTTCTTCTATCCCTACTGCCCACGAGAAACAACAACTTTGTTTTTCTTTTTTCCTTGATAAACCTTCTGATCGATCACTACTACTTTCGAACAGATTTCAGGAAACCTTATTACAAGAGCCGATTAATCGAATACGTAAACCATGTGACACACTTGTTCTAATTTCCTATTTTTAACCTTAGGATATACACTAATAATTACATTTTGACACATATTTACAATATATAAGTCGGGTCTTGAGTCTTGATTTGATTCAGGGATTATTTCCAACAATTTCCCCCCTAATCTTTGAATCAAATCATCTTCTTGCAGCCTTCATATCCTGCTTCGCTTCTTCGGTGGGAGATACTTGTCTTCGGGCCTTCCTTCTTTGTTTTCGGCATTCTTGCTACTTTCTCCCACTTCTATCACAAGTTCTCTTCCTTTATACTTTAAATGATACCATTCGATCATTTCTAAGTAGAGAACATAGATCATCCTTAGATCTTTCACTATTGGGTCGCTTTGGGTGAGTGTTGGTCCTTCTTTACCATAACCCATTTGAGAAGCGACTGTCGGCCAATTAGACTCACTGCATACTTTGTTGTAGCCTCCCATTTTCTGCACAATCATGTAAAGATCCAGTGTATTGACTGGATAACCGTTTATATCTATTGGAGGCATTTCCACGCGAACTTTTGATTGTAGGAACTCTTTCACGAACCACTTCACGATTCTTTCAAATTCAATCAGAAACTTTTCTTTGTGTTCTTCTACCTTGGTTGCAATATGGATTAAATCCATAAATACTAGACAATCATTGATGGTAGACACTTCGGTTGGGTACATGACTTTTCCTTTTTCCATAAACTCATTCTTATCATCTTTTGGTATGGCGAATGACTCGAAATGTCGATACATAGATGCCTTCTCAATATCTTCGTGTGTGAGGCCTCTGTATGGATCGTTTCTGTCTGCTTCCTGTTCCTTCCCTTTGTTTCTGTGCGCCTCAGTCGCGCCTTTTGACTGTTCTGAATCATTCTTGTTATTCGGACATATAAGAGGGTGATGATCCCCTCCTTTACACAACCAACACTTATCCTTTTTGTCTTTGATTTCTGCCCTCTGATTGTTTGGTTGGGTGATGTGACAAACATCCCCATCAAACTCTATTTCGTAGCCACTTTGGGTTAATCTTTCAATACTAAGGATGTTCTTCCTTAATGTTGGAACATAATACACGTTTTTGACTTTGTGCATTTGTCCACCACTAAAGATGAGAACGGATCCTTTACCCCTAAAATACTCTCTAGGATATCCTTGCGGACACCCTTCTATCCCATATGAATTACTTAACACCATGAACAAATCTTTCTTACCACAACCATGTTCTTTACGGGTTAGACTAGCATACCATATATCTTCCCACCCTTGCAAATCAGTGCCTTTGATTAAGAATTCTATTTTGCCGATTCGTTTTGGGCAGTCCCTTCTATAGTGGAAGGGTTCATTACAATAACTACAACACATACCCTTGGGATAATCGGAGAAAACCTTCTTTTTCTTGACTTGTCTGTTAAACTCTTCCTGTGCAGCCCTCTTCTTTTCTGGCAGATTGATACTCGAACCAATTCTGGAATTTTCGACCATCTTGTGCATCAAATCTTCTGTGGCCTTCTTCTCTGCCACGGTTGTTCTCTCTTGACCCACACGGTCATTGAACAACGAAGGAAACATTGGGGAATCATCGCACCCATCTCTTGTTTCACGGTGATACACGTCTTCTAAGTCGAAGATACCATACGTCTTTGATCGAGGCTCGTAACTCTTGTACAAATAACCGCCGTTTCTTAGATGTTCTTGTTCTTTCTGCAATAGATAATCTCTTGATGCATCCATAAACGGGGAACGGTATAGGCTGTCTTTTCTGCCGAGATTCTGATCATCATGATCAGATACTTTTTCTTTTCCACGGGTCTTTGGATTTGGCTCTGATTTCAGGAAACCTTATTACAAGCTCTGATACCATGTTGTGTTTTGCCCCTGTTATGGATATTATTGACTTGGATTTATATTTATAGGATGATGAACATGTTGAGTATGCACAATCATATGTGCAGGGACTCGGATGAGAACAGAGGGTGGGAGAGAGATTGTGAAACAAACAATATTATTATCAATCCACACAACAAATGATACAATATGGAAGGCTATTTATAGCCTGGTTTGGGCAGTTAAATAACTGCCAATATGTTAACCGACACAACTTAAAACATACAGACACAATGATTCAGTTTTGGCGCCTTATTTCTGTGAGGTTTGACTTTCTGAAGTCAACCCTTTTATTGATATGAATTTCTTGATTATAATCTTCCAACATTATTGCTCATTAATATGTAAAAGTGTTTGTATTTACCATCCTAATTTGATAGCGATACATCTGCACAGTAGGGTCTATTTTGTCAGCAAATAACTTGCGTGTTTGGGCCAGTTTGGTAGCAATTAAGATATGCGCTTGAGGATGTTTTGGCAGCAATAAAACTGCGTGCTTGGGCAGTTTGCTTGCACACACGTATTCGCTTAGGCGCATAGATGCTTATTCGCTTAGGCGTTCAGGTGCTAAGGCGTTTAATTGGCTCAACACTTTTCCATTTTCTATAATATTTTCGCCTAGGCGAGTAGGTGCCAATCTTTGTGATCAACTAATGACATGACAAATGAAAATGATTAAACTTAATAGCCATATGAACCACTTTATAAACTGTTATGTTCTTCTATAATATTTTCGCTTAAGTGCTTAGGCGTTTGATTCACTTGCCGTGTAGGCGCCTAGGCGAGTAGGCGTCAATCTTTGTCATCAGTTAATGACATCACAAAAGAAAATGGTTAAAGTTAATAACCTGGATCATAAAAACAGGGAAACCTTAATTTTTGTAAATATATTATCTTCAAATATGTTGCCATTGCGCGTTTTTAAACCACAGCAGCAGCTGCGCAGCCTGCTGCAACATCAGCAGCTGCGCAAGTTGCTGTAACATCAACCTGCGACCAACAGTAGCATGAGTGGCTAACCGAATAAGCGTTTAGTCATCTAGACGCATAGACGTTTTATTCACAATGCATGTTATGGGCATGTAGGTGTTTACAGTTTTATTAGCATATAGAAAGTATGATTTTTATTTAACTTATTTGAGAGAATTAAATAAAAACCCCACCCAAATTGACCCGTTACATGTTATTCAGTTGTCCAAACTGCGATCAGAGCAGCAATACAAACTGCGACAACAGTAGTTGCGCAGCCTGCTGCAACATCAGAAGCAGTGCCTCTGATGTTTCATCTAAACTGTCAAGTCTATTATTAGCTATTTGAATCGCTTCTGCTGTAACAACGAAATTATGAAACTGCCGTTCTAAAATATTTGTTTTTTTGTTAGAATCTGCTACAGAGGCGCCAAATAAATCTGAATTATACTAGGCTAATAATAAATGAAACAAACAGTAGCGCCTCTGCTGCAACTGTTATCTGCCCAGACCTATTAGGATTAGATTATTACATTTTCTTATGGGCATTGCGAATAATCAGTTAGCCTTATACTATGATTTGAAAGTCTGATGTTTTGTTTGCCTTCTTCAAAATAAATAAATAAAAAAACCACCCAAATTGACCTGTTACATGTCTGTCTTCATAGTAATCACAGCCATAACCCAATCGCTCTTTTGATTTTATACTTTGTATACCATCCTATTGCAAATTACGGTTGAAAGCTTATACAATTGAGAATTGATTTTAATGCTTTGGGCGATGATTTCTTTACAGTGGTAACAAAATAACAGCGACACTATGGGAAGAGGCGCTACCATTTTGCAATGTGCAAGACATGGTAAATGAAGAACAACCAATTGTTGTAGTGATCACATCTTTACGCGTTAGCAAATATTATGGTAAGATATATGTACAAATTTCAGATCATATCTAAACTTTCACTTCCTGAAGTTTATATTTTTTCAAAACAAATCACTTTCCTAAATATACTTAATAAAATTTTACTTTGGTTCAGTGGTAAAACGTCTAAAAGCACTTCAGTTTGGGTGGCGAGTTCGATAAAACCTCTAAACAACTTTCTTTTTAGCGTTTTTGTTTTAGTTTTTACTTCAGTTTGTGTGACGAGTTCGATACAACCCCTAAACAACTTTCTTTTTTAATGTTGTCATTTTGGTTTTTGTTACTTATTTGCATATTCTGGTTTTTGTTATCAAGTTATATTTTTTATTAAACGATGATGAATTGTGTCATCTTATTTATTTTACACGTGTCTTTGACCCGATCACTGATCAAAATATAATTAATAAAATTTTACTTTGATTCAGTGGTAAAACGTTTACCAGCACTTCAGTTTGTGTGGCGAGTTCGATACAGCCCCTGAATAACTTTTCTTTTTAATGTTTTCGTTTATGTTGTGATTTTTTTTGTCATATGCTCTACAGATAGGCTTCAACTGGGCTCGACACTAGCATCATATACGTATTTCAACTCACAAACAACTGAAGCCATTGCCATGCGTAACAGGTAAGAAAACATAAAAAGAATTTACATTTGTTTACCTTGCACTCTAACCAAACAATAACACCATCAGATTCATCGAAGAACCTCAACCACTAGAACCACGCGAGCAACAACCGATACATGCAACTGCAAAAGAAAGAAACAGAAAAACAATTCAAGAACTTTTGGATCAAGACCTTGAACAAAATCGAGTAAGAAATCTGTTTTCTTAATTAACAAAATAACAATACTAAGTCTATATATTTGTCAGCAGGGAAAAACATTCACATGCATTGCATCAATTGTCTCCTATGCAAATAACAAACCATGGTACTACATAAAGTGTCCAGAGTGTCCCAGGAACATATATGAAACACCAACGGGATGGTCATGCGGAACTCATAATCTAGAAGAACCAGCATATTTTTATATAGCTTTCACTAAAATAGCAGATAACACTGATGTGTGCAAAACGTATATATATTTTATAACACAATTCGTAGTTTTAAAAGTGGTTTTTACTCTAAATTAAACTACAGAAAAAAGGCAAGTGTCACTATCGTATAGTAATATAACTTTTTGTTGGTAAGAACCGGATATCAAATCCGTGGACGCGGTTTCTCAATACTAAACTTTTGTTACTGTAAAGTCTGTTTCAAGAGTTGGTTTTAATGTCGTAAATTAAATTATAAAATGTAAAGTAAATAAAAATGGTTTTCAACAACAGTTTTAATCAAGAGTTATCTAAACCGAGAATCCACTAATGATATGTGACGATCATGAGGTGAGGAATGATGGTAATGCAAAATTCTAAAATATATTACGTTCCAGTCATGGTTGCTTAATTAAATGACTCTTAGGAAAATTAAAACTTTACACACATTTTAATCACCGAAAATCATTCTTTGACGTTTGTTTTGAGTAAATCATGTTAATCTTTAAATGCGAGAAAGTCGTTTGTCAAAATCTCTAACTCGACAACTTTAGGGAAAACTAAAACGATAATTACACTTTAATCACCCTAAGTTGCTTTTATGTAGAAAGATATATTTTTTTTTTATTTTCAAGTGGTAAATCTTTGGTAAAAATATGCAAGATTCATAATTTTGATCTTAATTACTAACTCACAATTTTATTATCCTTAGAATCTACCACAACACTTTTATAACCTTTCCAAGTCCAAATGCAAGAATTCTTAAATGGTAAAATCTTTTATAACAAATTGATTAACACTTCCCATTCGTAGTTTCAATATAAGAACCTAAATTCATTAATCAATATTTACCTTTATGTTTTTCAACCTTCATATGTAAATTTTCATCAAATCAACAAGAACTCAGATTTTAACCAAACAAGAAATTCTAAGAAAATAACCAAATATCTATCATGAAGATTAACATAACTAATTACCACCAATCCAAACAACAATCGTATCATAATATCAAAAGCTTCATCGGGTCTAGATAACTAAAATGTTTAGCCCATAAGGCTTACAAAAACACAAACAATCATAATTGTATAGTTAAAATGATTCATACAGAAAGATTTCAAACCACAAACAGTGAATGTTTGGTGCCGGATGCTTGATCAAATGGTGATTATGGATGCTTTCCAAGCCTTCTCCTTGCTCCTAGGACCTCAAAAATGCCTCTTGAAGATCAAATGGATGCTAGAATGATGAATTGAAAGTGACTGAAGCTCTAAACAGTCGCTGGACATCGTCTCTGGTCGTTTGCGAGTTGTATTAATCATTTTCGTGAAGTGCTCGTCAGGCTGGAAAGGAAACAGCTATTAATCGCATTACTCGGCCCCGCGGACCATGGAGGATATAAGTAAACCTTCCGCGCTCCGCGAAGATTAAATTATTATTTTCTGTTTTGAATACACGCCGCAGACCGCGGAGCATTATGCCATCCTCCCGCGGTCCGCGTGGGAGGTTTTTGTAGAAAAAATGTGTTTTCTGCATCGTTTTCAACCGTTTCTCACTCCGATTCCCGTTCCGGCTCGTATACTCTCGCTTAAGGCTCGTAAAATGATCTTTTTAGCAATTTAAGTGTTTCTTCCATGATCCATGAATAATTAGCTAACTCCGGGCAAATCTACACACAAATAGACATAAAAAATACTAAATTAACTATAAATATGTGGTCCTTTCGGACTCACATCAAACACCAACACAACAACTGCCATAAACTTTGATGAAGCCCTAAACACCATTGTTGGAATGTCATGTAGAGATATTGTTGTCAAGGAGGGCTACACAGATTGATTTCAGATACCTAAATCCTTATTGGATGCAATAGGACAAGAACACACAATGCATGTTAGGTACACCAAAACAACAGGTTCATCAGGAAACTTATTGGCAGTTAATAAGGCCTCAAAAAACAAATTGCCGCAATGCCTGCAAAAGTTTTGTACTCAACTACTCACCAACTGCTAAGATTATAAACGTTGGCATAACAATCAATCCCAAAGCCAAACGACAAATGCTGCTTGAGGAACCAGGTACACCATCTCCTCGCTTTAATTTCTAACTCTACAAATTACTAATTCAACACTGTTTTCCACAGGACCTATAAGCGACACCAAACGAACCCGATATCCAGACTGACCAAAAACTGATTGGCACTCTTTTGGTTTTGACAACATCCTGCCAAACAACTTTTGCTCCCATATTAGTAAATCCTTTCATGAATGAAAACAAGTGCAGTATAAAAGGCATTTTGTAAACTGTAACACTTTTGCCAGCAATTTTGCAAGTCCTTTCATGTAATTATCTATGTAAGCATGAAAATGCTTTTGAACTCTTAAATGTAATCTATATAGGTGTGTGTTTTGAACTCTTTAATGCTAGGTTTGTATGGAGTACTTATTCAATCTGCTATGTTAACAGTAATTTTCCCATTTGTTTTTCGGATAATCTGCCGCGAAGAGCAGAAGATAATTCTTGTTTTTTTAAAGCTCCTCCGTTTTATTTTCTTTTTAAAACCCGATTAAAAAAAGTGATCAAAGGTTGAGTATGGGAATGTGTGTTCTCTAGAATACGATACTCGGTATTTACCTTAAAAATCTATGCTACGCATGTCAGGTTCTCTGCCTGTGTCTCAGTTTTAGTTTTTAAGTAAGTAATTATCATATATTTATAAATTTAAAACTTATTAATGGTTTAGTAACAATTCTCTTTTTCCAAAACTAATATTTTGATATTGTTTTAAACACCATAAGTCTTAGGCACCGAAAAAATGATGTCTTTTATATTACTAAACCGACACACCAGTAGTCTTCTCTCTTCTATGAATGTACCTTAATGGTTGGGCTTTATTTGACGTTAAAAAAAATCTTTTGTTTTTTTTTTTGTGACCAAAACTATTTTAAACATTTATTTGTCAATCGGTTAAATCAACACAATTAATCTATAATCTATAACTTATAATAAAAGAATTGAACTTTGATGATGTGGCATTCAATGGAGGCCTCAACCCCTCCTTGATTGTGCCACATGGCATCATGTAGCATTTTTTAATTTTTGAGTTTTTTTAATAAATCTATATATATTATAATTATTTTAGGAAAAGATAAGAATTTAAAAACAAAATTAAATTATCTCTAATGTTTCCTCCCATAACTTTTAAACGTTAATATCTTTTATATACGAGATTTTTTAAAGAAAAAAATTACACCAAATTAACGAGCGTTTTATTATCTTTCCAACGGGTACCATAGTACTATATAAAAAACGGAGAAAAAAAACAACTATTTTTGTGGGGTTTTGTTTTCAAATATATTTTACTCTACTAATAAATCACAAACGATAAACATAACTTAATAGCCAGAGATTCTATTTTTTTATATTTGAATATGATAACTTATGTCAGAAATTTGTTTAAAATAAATAATATTATTATTATTATTATTCATTAATCATGTATTGGCAAAGCATTAATTATGTTGTCATATTAGATATTTTATTATGTTATATTAGATATTTCAACCCCGGGATATTCCCGGGATAAAAACTAGTAATTAATAAAACAATAAATATATTTGACAGCATGACAATCACAATTAATAAAATCCGTGCGCTAATTCAGCACTTATTCATATCAAGTTAATATTCACTTTAATTACCTCATTGGCGTTATTCTTCATGCACCAAGAGGATGCTGACTGCTTAGTATATATATGTTAACCAAATATCATACAACATATACAACATACTATCCATTCAGTTTTCAATCTAAAGTTGAAATCCCCCAGTGTCTGAAATGAAGAGGGTCATCTTTCTTATTGCTGCCATTGCTGCACTCATGTTGCTTTTGGCCAAAGCGGATGCTCAAGATTGTAGTGACCCCTTCCAAGACATTCCGAAATGCATCGACGGCGACCTAAAGTTCCGAGAAAATGCAGATTCAGATTGTTGCAAGGATTTACAAGACCATGAAACCTGTTTATGTAAATATGACGATATTAATATCCCCGGTCTGCCCGAGAACCACAGTCATATTTTAGTATTGGCCAAACAATGTAACCTCGGAGCCAGGAGATGTCCTCAATAGTAATTTAGCTGTGTCATGATACCCACATTATTACATTAACGAATAAAAGTATGTTTTGATATGTTTTTGTGTGCGTGTTTGTCCATTTGTTTATGTTTTGGGGTACATCTTTTCAATCACATGATTGTGCATCATAAACAAAAGCTTGTACCAATGCGTAACATGTGGTATAAACATATATACGAAATAACTGATGTAATGCATATGTAGTTATTGAATTCACGCAACCAATTCTCTGGCGGAATTTGGATGAAAGTTTAAAATAGTTAATGGTTGTAACGGAGATGGTGTGTAAAGTCCAATAAGAAACTAAACATTGCTTCTTTTGATCAACGAAAACATGGTTCTATGAGCCTTCTTTGTTCTTGTTGTATTGGTGATGGTACAAAAAGCTATAGCTTAGATAGATATAAGTATGTAACGGGTTAAAACACATCTCAAAAATAACTTACAAATTTTACTAGAACAAGAAGATGAACACGGGTTTTTAAGTATTTTTTTAATGTTATTTAAATTTTTAGCTTCATCTTTTAGAGACTCCTTTTAAAAGAGGATTTTGCCTAGTTTGTGACCTCTATCTTCTCTACAAGCTCTCCCACCTATGTCTCACACCCTTATATATATGCACATTGGGATATGAGTTTGAGCCATATTGGGCTTTAGAAATTCTTGGGCTAGGGCTAAATTAAATTGCTGATATTGTAAACACGATTGCCCAATGTCTAAATTTTTTACTCTTTAATTCGTTTTAATAAAATTTGTTATGGGAATGTAGCATTTACCATAACTTTTTCATAGTTTGTAACTTTACTTTTTCAAACTTTAGTAATTTGAAAGAAAAAAATGCACCATAAAAATAAGCATTTTTTTTTAATTTAAGTATGGTATTTTTATAGTTTTAATAATATAATAAAAATATGTTACATGATTAAGAGTGTCTAGAAACAAACAAAAAATGAACCATCAACCAAAATCAACAAAAAACCGGGTTAAACAAAACTCGACTAATCGGAAGCAAAATTGTTTGAAACTAGGTTGTATTCTTGGTTAACCGAAAGTAATTAAACTAAACCGAACCATTCATATTTTCATGTATTTTTAAGCAACTAAATAAATAAATAATAGCCTGCGTTTGATTTTGGTTATTAACCGAACCAAACCGAAAATCAACAATCTAACGAACAATCTGAATCAGAACAGCCGTGCACACTCCAACCAATGTCCGTGTTTATCACGCGAGCACCCTTCTAGTTATAAAAATGATTCAAAGAATGGCATGTCTCATTACAGAATCACTCTTCCACATTCATCTTTTTGTCTAACTTTAATTTAAATATTAATTTTTAATTCCTAAAATATGGGAATATGCTTTATAAAACATACTCTCTAAACCAGTATTAATTAGTGCTTGCAAAGTTTTAGAAAGTTATAACACCATCCTTGAAAAATAAATTTTCTCTAAATTGCTTAGCACAAAATAAATCAATTATAATATTTAAAGTTTTGATAATTCGAAAGTTCACTCCAACTCAAATCTCAAATCATCATTACTAGAAAAAAAATTATATCTCAAATCACCATTACAAGAAAATTGCATTATGTATCAAGTCACCATTACTATCATGAAGTGGATAACAAATATATAAACTTTGTTTGAGTTATATAATCTCTATCTCTATTTTACTTCTACCCAATAAGTAAAAACCCTAGGGAACGCATGACACATTATAGGTATCCTTGGTTTTTGTTTTTTTGCCTAAACTGCACAACCCACATACTTACTCATTTCATATTTATCCGATTTCCTTTTCAACATTATATTTTTTCTTATTTTGTTTTGATCAGCCTCACATGTTTTCATTATCTAAATTTACCATTTATATAATAAAATTTTAATATACCATTATTTTGTTTATATTTTTCTACCTTATGTATTTAAGAGTTGTAATTCTTGTTTTTATGTTTAGCCTTATATGACCCCATGTGTTTAAAATTACTAAAATGAAAACAAGTTTTATTAATTCAAGCACTGTGATATAAGATTCTAATCTACTATTTTAATTTTTAATAAGTCACATATATCACGTGCAAACGTGTTTTTTAGTACATATGACTATGCCTAGTATATTTTTATTTTAGTATATGATCAGGCCCGGCTGAAGCCCAATTATTTTAAGGCTAGGGCTTTGGGCCCCCAATTCTATAGGGCCTCCAATTTATTTATTTATTTTTTTGTATATGAGAAATGGGCTTGGGCATAATAGATGAACCTAATAATACACGCAGGCAACCTCTTTTTTCCAGTCTAGGGTTTAATACCCTGTTATCTGCACCCTGCATCGACAAACAACAAAGCAGTAACAATAATCGCAAAGAATAGATGAGAGAGAGAGAGGAATGAAGCGCCGGCCGAAAGAAGCAGCCAATAACGGCGTTGCTTTATTATTTTCTTTGCTATTTGTGATTGAGAAATATTGTGGGTTTAAGAAAAAGAAAGAAAAGGAAACAGATTTTAAGTGTGTGTTTTGTGTGGTGTCGACGTGTTGTGTGTGTGTTTAAGAAGAAGATGGTAGGTAAAGAGAGTCAAGAGATGATGGGTGTGCTTGTGTCGTGTCTTGTGCTTTTGTGGGTTAAAGAAAAAGAAGGATAGTATATTATGATTAATATTTAATTATTTATTTATAATTATTTATATAAGCCCGTTTGGTTTGGACCAAAGCAGCAGCGAGCAGGATGCAACTGTCACTCAAATGAACCATATCTCTTTAAAATGCTTTAAACGAACCACAACCCACATATGGGATTAGCTTAATTTATTTGAAAACATAAGTCAAACGTTTCATAATTCCACATATCTTCCTTTGACCGATGTCAATTGCTTCACTAAAAGAGGATTGATTCATGAACTATTTAATTTATAAACTTGTATAGTTTTTAATTGATCTTTATATTTTCAGAGAGAATGGTGTGTTTGTGTGGTCTTTGAAACAGTTTTTTTTAAGGCCCAAAAATTTTGCTTCGCTTTAGGCCACCAAAATGGTTGAGCCGGCCCCTGTATATGATTAAAATTAATTGTTGTTTTCTATATCTATAGGGATTTGGTTTAGGTTAAATTCTTGGGACATAAATAATTTCTCGCTTTTTATTTGAGCAAAATATTAATTTTATTTGTCAGTTTAACAAACACAGTAAATAAAATCTTTATTTTAATTAATTGCCTCATTTAGGTTGATTTCAATACTTAGTTACCAAATATTTATTTTAATTAATTGCCTCAATAAAGCTATTCTGCATACATCAAGAAGTGCTTAGTATATATTAGCCAAATATCATACAACACACAACACATACAACATACTATCTATTCCATTTTCAATCTAAAGTAAAAATCTACAAGTTTAAAAAATGAAAAAGGTGATTGTTCTTATTGCTATTGTTGCTGCACTAATGTCTCTTTTGGACAATGTTGTTATGTTCCTAAGACCAAGCCAACGTTTACTTTTATTCTATTTTATTTATTTAGGTATTTTTATATTTTATGTGTGTTTGAATTTGTTGTGAGTAGTTGCTAAAATAAAGGAGATTATGGGATGCCCACTCTCCACGTATCTTTCCCATTTACTAGGAGTTAACATAGAATGGTTCTCTGGTTACTCTATATATGTGGTGTATCTTGAGTTTTAAAGGTATGAATGAAAAATATGAAAAGAGATTTATCTCAAATCTAGTGTTCTCTCTATTTTCTTTGAGGTTTACCCACTCTAAGGGTTATTTATCCAAGTGATACACAACAAGTGGTATCAGAGCAGCCTTGATCCCTCTACGGGCCTATGGATGCTCAAAATCTATCCAAAACCGAGTTCCATCAATGGAAGGAATCCTTTGCGAGACTCGAATCCCGGTTTGAAACTGTGTTCGCCGAGCTCCGATCGATCCGAACCGCGTTTGAAACCCATGGACCACCACCAAAAAATACCACATCATTAGTCACACCGCCACCCTCATCGTCTACAGCCTCACCACCTCCAAAACAAGTTTCATTACCCTCACCGCCTCCATCAATAACCACACCAACACCCGCATCCATGGTTGTTTGTGACAGGATTAAGCAGGCTGTGAATTGCTTGGTGGCAATTGCACCAAGGACACCAATCAAAGGTGTAGCCGAGAAAACCGAGTGGCGTCCTCCGTGGCGCTTGATGGCGAGGACTCCGCATGCTATCGTACGAGTTGAGTGGCGTCCGCCATGGTTCACCAAGTCATATCCGGATTTTCGCCTTGCGGACAAGTCGAGTTTAAGCGGGGTGGAATGTTATGTTCCTAAGACCAAGCCAACGTTTACTTTTATTCTATTTTATTTATTTAGATATTTTTATATTTTATGTGTGTTTGAATTTGTTGTGAGTAGTTGCTAAAATAAAGGAGATTATGGGATGCCCACTCTCCACGTATCTTTCCCATTTACTAGGAGTTAACATAGAATGGTTCTCTGGTTACTCTATATATGTGGTGTATCTTGAGTTTTAAAGGTATGAATGAAAAATATGAAAAGAGATTTATCTCAAATCTAGTGTTCTCTCTATTTTCTTTGATGTGTGCCACGTCTCCATGACATAGTCATGCACACATTCACATCCAATTATGTGTTCCATGTTTTGCATTTTATCAGTTAGTGAGTCCGTGAATTGTGTTAGTGTAGTTAGTGGGTTTAGTTGAGATTTCTTTGCTATTGTAAGGCTTATATAAAGAGCCATAGTTTGCTAATGAAATTATGAATGGAAAAATATTAATTGAATCTAAATATCCCTCTATATTTCTTTGAGATTTACCCACTCAACGGGTTATTTATCATCTAGCTTCTATCTATTTTCTTTGGATCAATTGGTTAACGATTAAGTTCGTAACAATTGGTATCAGAGCAGTCGTGATCCACCGTGAATCATGGACGCTCAAATTCTATCCAAAACCGAGTTCCATCAATGGAAGGAGTCCTTTGCGAGACTCGAGTCCCGGTTTGCAACCGTGTTCGCCGAGCTCCGATCGACCCACACCGCGTTTGAAGCTCACCACACACCTACATTGCCACCTCCTAGCCATCAACCACCACCTGCACTTGCCTCTGGTGTTGAACCGTTACCAAACCAACCACGTAGGTTTCCTAGTCCACAAGTCCACAAGTTGTTTCTTACATCAAACAAGCAAACCCATGTTATTCCCACCACACTAATTGTATCAACTCCAAAGCCCACACTAGTAACCAACCCTTTCCACTCCTCCCCACAACTTAGCTTCAACCTATTTGTGAACAAGGAAGAATGGACAGAAGGCGCCGCTGCGAAACACGACTGGCACCCTCCGTGGTGTTTTGATAATACTTCTCCTAACGACGCCGGAAGATACGAGTGGCGTCCTCCTTGGTGCTCCGTTAATACTTCTCATATGGCGGGGAAAATTGTATGGCAGCCACCGTGGCTCGTTGCGGAGACCTGTTCCGATCACATCCTTGAGGACAAGGATATTTTAAGGGGGTGGGATTGATGTGTGCCACGTCTCCATGACATAGTCATGCACACATTCACATCCAATTATGTGTTCCATGTTTTGCATTTTATCAGTTAGTGAGTCCGTGAATTGTGTTAGTGTAGTTAGTGGGTTTAGTTGAGATTTCTTTGCTATTGTAAGGCTTATATAAAGAGCCATAGTTTGCTAATGAAATTATGAATGGAAAAATATTAATTGAATCTAAATATCCCTCTATATTTCTTTGAGATTTACCCACTCAACGGGTTATTTATCATCTAGCTTCTATCTATTTTCTTTGGCCAACAATTAATTTGTTGGAACCACAACAGTGGTATCAGAGCCGTCGTTGATCCCTCTCCGGACCTATGGCTGCTCAAAAACTATCCAACCCTGAGTTCCGTCAATGGAGCGAATCCTTTGCGAGACTCGAGTCTTGGTTTGAAACCGTGTTCGCCGAGCTCCGATCGACCCGAACCGCGTTTGAAGCCCATGCACCACCACCAAAACCTGCTACATCATTAGTCAAACTGCCACCCTCGTCGCCTGCACCGAAACCACCACCACCAACTTCTGTAACCTCGCCACCTTCAACTGCGTCCTTAAAAACCACAACGACGACACCAACACCGGCTCCGACACCGTCACTGAAGCCAATCCATTTACACGTTCTCTTTTCAACCACTTGTCACAATAATGCTAGTTATAAAACTAGAATTGGTCCATCACTTGAAGAACATCAATCACTGGATGAAGGATTTGGTTTCCTTCAAGTTAAGGGGTCTCGTACATATAGTGATGATGAATATGAAGATCACAAGCCTTGTGGATCTATTGAAGAAAAGTTAAGTCATCTTTCTTTTAAATTGGACAGAAAATACAAAATCTTGTTCAATAACGAAAAGATCGAAGAGTGGCGTCCACCTTGGCACACAACTAAAACTGCTCCGAAAGTTACCGGGAGAGGCGAATGGCAACCACCATGGAGCTTTCATCCAGATCATGTCCTTGAGGACAAGGACATTCAAAGGGGGGTGGATTGTTACGTGTCCACTGCCATCATGTTCATTATTATATCCCCACTTCTTTATTTGCTTTTCATTTAAGTAGTTTTTCCTTTTATTAAGGAGTAGTGGTTAAGTGGTATTATGTTCCTTTATTTAAGTAGTAGTGGTTAAGTGTGGTATTTTGCCTATAAATGGCATTCGATTGTTTTTTAAAGATTATGAATGAAAATGTTGAGTCAAGTCTAAATATTCTCTCTATGTTTCTTTGAGTTTTACCCACTCAACGGGTTATTTATCCTCTTGTTTCTATCTATTTTCTTGGATCAATTGGTTAACGATTAGGTTCGTAACAAATGTGCAAGCTCTTGATTGTGATCCAGATCGAGACATAGAAGTATGCTATCCGGCCTTACGCAAGGGAGGACAACCGAATTCAGTTTGCTGCAAGAAACTATTTGAGCATCAAGATTGTTTATGTGAATACATCAATATTCATCACTTCAACCGGCCCCTGAAATACCAGTTTCTCCGTCCATTCACAACAAAATGCGACCACATTGGCATGCCTGTCCCCTTCCCCTATTGTCCTGACAATTAACTTATAGCTGTGCCACGATACACAAGTATTAATTAATAATAGTATTGTTTTGATGTGTTTTGTGGATTCATTTGTTTCATTAAGTTTTTGGGTAAATGGGTTCATTTTCTCAATCACAAGGTGGGTTGTTAAGTGCTTCCATGTTATATTATTTTGGTAATTCAAGAAAAATAATACATTATTGAATACGGTTTATGAATAATCATAAAGATCATTCATGTAACATTAAGCGATCTCTTTTAGTTGTTACAATGGTGGGACTGAGGAATATCTTCATAAAGACTAGATATATATGGTGGTTATTTACTTCTTTCATAACAAAAAAATAAAATAAAATGCAAACTTGCAAAGAATTGGAAGTGTATATTTAGCTTGCAAAAGATTAATCAAAGGTCATAACATAGTTTCTTTCTTTATCTAGGAACATTAATGCTTCCATGTTATTTTTTGGGATATATATTTAAATTGTACGACCAAGGACAAACGAGTGATCGTACTAGAAATGTAAGGCAAGATGGTAAATTCCCTAGTTGGCTCTCCGACTTTTGAATTCTCGTGGGAGAAAGGTATTAGGCAAGATGGTAAATTCCCTAGTTGGCTCTCCGACTTTTGAAAACTTCTTGCGAGAAAGGTATTAGGCAAGGGGATCCTTCATCTCCTTTTCTTTTTATTATTGTTATGGAGGCTTTATTGGGTCATATTCGAAAGGCATGTGATATGGCCATACGGGTTGTTTGGATGGGATTGCGCTTCCGAATGGAGGTCCTAAACTTTCTCACCTTTTATATGCGGATGACGCGATGGTTATGGGGGAGTGGTCGGAGAGTAATTTTTTAAATCTTAGAAGAATCCTTCGGATCTTTTTTGTGTGTTCGGGATTATGTATTAATATTCATAAGTCTACCTAGTTTGGTATTCGGAAGAGTATGGAAGAGGTTAGTGATAAGGCGGCTCACGTGGGTTGTTGTTCGGGAGTGAGACCATTCGTGTATTTAGGGATCTTAGTTGGTGCAAATATGTCGAGAATAAATAATTGGGACCCGGTATTGGAAGTATTTAGGAAGAGATTATCCAAGTGGAAAGCTAAGGTGCTGTCGATTGATGGTAGATTGACGCTAATTAAGTCGGTATTGGAAAGCCTTCCATCTTATTATTTTTCATTGTTTAAGGTTCCGGTTGTGGTGATAAATAAACTCGAGTCGTTGGTTAAGAAGTTTTTCTGGGGAGGCAATGTGGATGTCAATAAACTTCACTGGGTTGGTTGGGATGTGATTACTAGACCAAAGAAGAAAGGTGGATTGGGCCTACGTAAACTTGGAGATTGTAATAACGCTTTACTACTTAAAAGACCAAGTTAATATAGAGATATATGTACAAAATTAAAAAAAAAGGGGGGCCTACAAATTAGGGAGAAGAAGAGAGTAAAAAAAGTGAAGTTACTAAATCTTGAACTCACAACCACTATATTGATAGAATCTGGGCCTGTTCTGCGAATCATACTTAATCGGTTTTACATGATGAACAATATTCTTGAGTATGCACAATGAAACTGTGCAGGGACTCAGAACAGAGGGTCAGAACAGAGGGTAGGATCAGATAAAGATATGCGAACTTAAAATTATGATTCCACACAATGCAAATGACAACATCTTGGGGTATTTATACCCTTACATAAGTCGGTTAATTAACAAACTATTGAACCGACATGACCCTTCCAATAACTGGCACAACTATAGACACAACCTTTTTAATTTGGGGTCTTTTCCTTACACTTTGACTTTTCCAGTTTGACTCTAATTATCATAAGTTTTATTTAAGATTTTCTTGATTAATTGTCCAACATTCACACCCCTAATTAAGAAATCTTAAACGAGTTTTCTCTATTCTTGTTCATCCTGTTCTGAAGTATATATGTTCCTTCTTTTGTTGACTTTCATGTCCTATTTCTGACTTTGACTCTCCGGATCCATTGATCAAGATTAAGCGGTGTTAACGCCATCTATGTCGATTGAAACTGATATGTTCTTGCTGTGAAGTAATAATGCCTTGATAATTATCAACCAGTATCCGAAATTTAGACTGTGTTGGGACAAAGAGGATTGAAGAAACCACCTTTTGATAACCTTAGTCCAAATTCATATTCTGCTTAAGTATAGGAAGAACTGCTGAAGAAGAATGAAGAAGTACTGAAGAACAAATATGCAAAGTACTGAAGAGTAACTCATCAGAAGTTCTGAAGTCTAACCAGACATTTCACTGAAGAACTACTGAAGACAAACTACTCATCAGCAGTTTGTCACTCATCAGCACTTTGTGTTCAGAAGCTTCTAACCGACTGAAGATCAACAGTTTTATTATTATATTGTTTTGTTAAAGTCGTGATTTCAAGTTTCAATGTACAGGCTGTTGTAAGCCTATCTTAGGATAATATCTTTGTTAAATATCTTAGATTACTTCAGACAATGGTTTAGTACATTGGTCTATAAATAGATGAGTTTGTTCATCTATTTTAGACATGTGATATTTTGTAATTCCTTTGAATTAAATTGAAATCCTTCGGGCTTTTTAACTTATAATCCATTTCACATCTGAGAAACATAAATTGCTTTACTGCTTTATACTTGAACTGTATTTACTGTTTCTCATTTATTATTCAGTCAAGGGGGAGTAATAACTCCTCTTAAAAGTGATCTTTTAATCTTTAGAACACTTGTTATTCCGCTGCTTATTAACTCTTACATAAATCTGATACACATAAGTGTTCATAACATAAGCCACTGATCCAACAATTGGTATCAGAGCTTCTGGTTAATCTGATCAATATCAATCTAACAAATTGAGATTCAGACACAGGCTCTTATTGATATTCAATAAAGGATAAAAGGCTCACTTTTTCATCCATCACTTTAAAGAAGTATTGACAAATCCAAACTTCTTAAAAATGGACCCCTACAATACTGGATCTGCCAACAAACCTCCTATGTTAGTCAGAAATGAATATAACATATGGTCCAAAAGGTTGGCACACACTATTTCTCAAACAAACACTGGATGTTGGAGCTCTGTAGTTTTTGGACCTCACAAACCAGTTATAACTGATCCAGAGGGAAAGACTGAAAGACCAAAAGATCCAAAAGACTACACGGAGGAAGATTTCCAAAAGTTTGAGCTAGATGCAAAAGCTTTCTCCATGTTGGCTATGGCTCTCCCAAACGAAATATATGCTGGCCTTTTACACTGTGAAAGTGCTAAAGAGCTGTGGGATTGCCTAAAAGAGCAGTTTGCAGGAACTGCTGAGGTGATAGCCAACATCAGAGAAATATTGGCTCAACAATATGAAACTTTTACTCACATAGAGGGTGAAACTTTAACACAAAAGTTTGAAAGATTTTCTTCACTCATCTCTGAGTTAAAAATTAATAATCAGACCTATTCAAATGAGTCTATGTTGCATAGATTTTTAAGGTCTCTACCTTCAAAATGGGAAACTTACTCTATAGTCCTCAGAACAAGTTCAGATTTTCACACCTTGAACCTAACTAGGTTACATGGTAAATTACTAACTTTTGAGAGAGAAATCAATCAAAAGAAAAAGTTACAAGAATCTGGTAAAACTGCTGATGACTATACTCCAGGTAGCACAGCCTTATTAGGACATGACTCACCATCCTGTTCTAATAATTTTGGTTCTTTTGACCACATTGACATAACAGCTGGGATCTCATCAGATGGACCTTTCCCAGCTTATGACAATGAAGAACTGGTCAAACTGCTGACAACATGTGTTTCATCATGGATGATCTAAAATATTTTAGCAGTGATGACTTGGAAGAAATGGAGATATTGCACCAACTGGCCTTGTTAAGCTTAAAAACTAACAAATTTTATAAAAGGTCAGGAAGGAAATTTCCAGGACTAAACAACTCAACAAAAGTTGGCTTTGACAAATCTAAACTTAGATGTCATAAGTGTCAAAAGTTGGGACACTTTGCTAGAGAACGTAGAAGCTCTAGCTACAACCAACCAATGTCTGGAAATCAATTTAACCCCTCATATAATAGGAATAATGGAACTCAAGGGAGTGCTCATTTTGTACAGGCACAAGCTCCACAAGTTCAATATGTGCCACAAGTACAATATGTTCAGATGCCTGCTCAGCAACAACATCAGCAGATACCTCCTTTTCCAACTGCTCAACAACCTGCACAAACTCAACAACCCCCTCAGCAACAAAGCTTATTTACATCAGGGTATGTTGACTGGAGCAGTCTTCCTTATGACACATCAGAATGCAGTCAGGATGCAGACAATAAGGTCTATGATGTCAACTGGGGAGAACCTGATAATGGCAGAAAGAACTTTGCCTTAATGGCTTTTGAAGGATACTCTTCAAATTCTGCTCTCACACAGGTATCACAACAATCTCTGTTAAAGCTTTGCACTAAATCTTGCAAAGAATCTTTTGCTTTAATTAGAGAAACAAATGTGCATTTACAAGGCAAATCCAATGATATGGAGAGAAAATACACACAGATGAAGTGTGATTTAGAAAGAAAAATTGTTTTGAAAAACAAAGAAATTTCTAAACTGAATGATAAATCCATTGAAACCCAAGCACAGATTAAAACAATGATAGACAACCTAGGAAAAGTCAGACAAGAGCTTGCTGACACCAAGGTTGATTGTGAAAAGTGGGTTGAGTCTTGTAAAGGGTACCAAATGCTGCTTAACAAACAAACTGCAGCTAATGTTAAGTTTGGCATTGGGTATACCCACACTGAATCACCAACAGATTTCACCCACAAAACTGATAATGATGGGAAGAAATTGATTCAAACTTCTGATATGGAGGAATGCACATCCTACCATCAGAACTTTCTCAAAAAGGAAAGTACTGCAGAAGTTAAAACTACTGACAATAAGCCATCAGCAGTTTCAACTACATCAGGAGTTGAGACCCTGAAAACTGCTGATGACCTATTTCAAAATGCTGATTTTGTCGGTAAATTGCCTTCCAGCTCTCTTAATTTATCTAAAAAGAAAGAGAAGGCAAAAGCATGTGAAATATGTGGTCTGTTTAACCACATAACTGAACTTTGTAGATATAGAAAGGTAAATCAGTTAAATAAACAAAGACAACAACTGATTGTGGGAAAGCAGATGAAACAAAATTTTGAAAATACTTTCTTTCCCAACAAACAACAATCAAACAAAACCGTTGCTAAGAAGAGGCTTTTATCTCAACAAAAGTCATCTTCTCAAAGTTCATCTTCAGAAGTTACACCTAACTCATCAGCAGTTTCACAAACTGCTGAAGTTAAAGATTTGATAAACCTGGTTAAACTTCTGATGACCAAAGTTGATGGTGGAAACCAAAAAGAATGTAGAGGATGTAATCTGACACGAAAACAGGATTATATGATCATACAAGTTGCTAAACCAGGTGCGGAAACCCTAGCTTAGAACAAACTGATATAAACTCAATCAAAACACAATCAAAGTCATTTTAAAAGCTTTTCATAGATTAACTTTTCCAAATACTTGGTTACAACTTGATTACAGTTAATCTAGAACACAAAATAACACTCTCAACACTCTCTGGAACACACCTCAAAAACACACACACTAAATGACTCGCTTAACTTTACAAAATCACAAAATCTATATATAGGACCTGCACGTTCGCCCAGTTGTGATGGTTGAACGTAGACCTATTCCACATTCGCCCACATCAGGTGGTCGAATGTGTCTTCTGTTCAGTCTTGTTCCAGATTCGTCCACTGTATCTATACCTTCGCCCACATTCTGTTCACCTTCGCCCTTCTTCTCTTCCTTCGCCCCATCAGCCCACATTAACACATGTTAACCATCTAATCATTAGTCGCAAAACGCATCTACAAACTCCCCCTCGACTATTGATTAGATCGTTTTCTGTCTTCGTCCATGGCTTTATTCAGCAACTTGATTCTGAGCAGTTTCTTTTGCTCAGTTGTCATCTCAGGCTCTAATTTCCTCTTTACCGGCTTTGAAACATTTGCCATCTTCACCTTCTTGCCAAGCTTTCCCTCCAAATTACTTCCAGCATTAATGTCATAAGCAAAGCAAACACCAACAACCTGTGTGTATTTCTTTGCTTGATCTGCATCGTTTGGCTCATGATGAATCGGATTATAAAAGAGCATGATGATGTCTTCGAAGGTGCAATTGATCAACCACATAGGATCAAATACATGAACATGCTTGTATTTGTCCTTTCCATCTCTCAACACGATCACCGCTTCTGCCTTCCTCCAATCATAATACCAGAAAATGAAGTCAGCACTGAAGTGTTGAGGCATAGGCATCAAAGGTATCTTTCTCATCACTTCAGGTGCCTTATAAATCAAGGTAACCCGTTTCAACTTGGTTCTGGGATCAATATCCCTGTGAACTTTCCTCCGGGGATATTGTGGTTTGAATCTGTTCCACTTAGTTCTACTTTCCCAAACCAATTTGTCTGCACACCAACCAACATGTGAATTATTCACTGAAGCACCCGACATTTGGAATCTGCAAAGATCTCTAACCGCCCAATACGGTAGAGTCAGCAAGTCAATGAATCTGTAAAAGTACAAGATTCCAGATTCCCACTTAGCAGCTAAACACTTCAGCCTGCCTAAGTATGTCCACCCGAGAGCTCTGCCTCTGAACTTTGCATTATGAAACCTATAAAAGTTTCCTTGAGCCTCAGGCTTCGGTCGGTTTTCATCCATCAGTCTTAACTTCTTCAAATACTCTTTCAATTCATCAGACTTATTTGAAGATTCTGGCAAATCAGCTCCAAGTACTTTCTCTACAAACTCAGCACTCCTCTTCTTTGCCTTTCTTTTAGCAGACGTATTATGTCTCTCAGTAAAATCAGGAAACACCAAGTCTTCATCAGTTTGTCTGAAGTACTGTGGATATTCCTCATGTGTGATATCCTCTATTTCAACTTCTTCAAATTCAGGGGTATCTTTGTCATCAGAGTGACTTCCAATATCCTTTTCAGGAATATGTGGAATCGACTCATCAACAATAAATTCTTCAAATGTTTTCCCTACCCTCTGTGCAAGCCCATCCAAGATCTCCTTTGCCACAGATGCAGGTACTTCTCCCTCTTCTAGATCAGGATCGTTATATTCCAATTCATATCGCATGTCATCAGTTTGGAATATTTCTGCAAAACGACCTGTGAACTCAATGGTCCATTCTCTTCTTTCTAACATATCCTTGTATACTTGTTTAGCATCATCAGATAAGGACCTCACCTTCTCATTCCAAAACACAGTCTCATCATCAACATTCTCACTCTTTTTCTTTGAACTTGATTCACCTGTGTCTTTCTTCTTCTTTGAAGGTGGTCTCTTTTCAAATGTAAACTTCGAAGTATCATCTCCTCCATCATTATCATCACTACTACTACTATCATCCTCCTTTTGACTTCCCGACCCTTCAGCATCATCATCATCATCATTATTATCATCTTCATCATCACTCTTTTCCGATTCTTCATCCTCATCATCCTCATCTTCCTCTTTATCAGATTCAGATGGTTCAAAGTCAACCTGTTCAACTTCTTTCTCTTTATCCTCCTCACCCTCCTTCAGTTTGGGTGCAACATTGTACAGATTGTCTATCAGCTCACTAAGGCGTTTGTTTTCAGCCTTCAATTCTTTATTATCTTCTTTTATAGCCTTGTACCTGTTCTTGTTTCTCAAGCACTTTCCTTCAAGCTTCTTATTCTTTGCTTCTAGCTTCTTCACTTTCTCGTCAATCTCATCTTGATTTGACTTAGAAGCTACTACGATCTGAAGCATTTTCTCTTCATTCAGCTTGAACTTGGCAATCTCTGCTTGCTGAGCCACTAGCATCTTCATCATGTCGTCCATCTTCTTATTCACCTGCTTCATCACTTCGTCATCCACAGTGACTTTCTTTGACTTGGACTTTGACTTTGATGGCTCAATATCAGTTTCTTTTCCTTTCTGAGGCTGTGTAAACATGTTAAGAACATTATCCAGTGCAATATTGAATTGATCCACTGGTAATGTTGTAGCCTCCTTAGTCTTTTGTTTCTTAGTAGCTGGTGAAGATTGTTTTGATGATGTACCAACTTCAGGTAATCTCTTCCCTCTCAAAAGTAGGTTTAATTCTTTTTCTCTAAGTTGCTTTGTACTGGTCTTCTTGGCCATGGTTTTGTGTTTGGGCTTGGGCAAGTTTACTACAACAGTTTCACCTTCATTCAACTCGTCCAAATTTACAGTTAGCCCTTCATCTTCAGCACCAACAGACTGCTTGCTCTTCTTAGCTTCTTCAATTGATCTGTTAAGTGATTCAGACTCACCAACCAAAGTGGCCTTTTGTTTGGTAGTCCGGACATTTTCAGCATCCGAATCCCACTGTTCTTCAGTCTCAGTCTCCTCTGAATCTACAGACTCTTCATCTACCAAACTAGTACCCTTCTTTGCAGTAGATTTCTTCCTCACCGCTTGTTGTTTTGAACTCCCTTGATCTGTCTTTCCCTTACCCTTCCCTTTGGCTCCGGGATTGACAACCTGTCTCTTTCTCTTCGTGCTTGCATCAGCATAAACTAATGGATCATCATTATCACTATCACTATCAGGATGCCTCGCTGTATTCTTTCCAGGATCCATGTAATCCTCTCTAGCCAAGGCTCCAAACAATCTCCTGTAAGGTGGTCTCTCATTGTCAGGCACACCTTTGTAACCTTTCATTCTAACCAAGGTTCTAACATTCATATGATCCATAGCAAGTATCTGTGTTGGATCCTTCTTCAAGTTTGGATATTTGTGATCAAAGATCATCATCAGAAATCTAGGATAAAGCATGAAGTATTTCTTCTTCAAACCCTTCAACATCTCCAACATGTGATCTAAAATCATCCCAGCAACGTTAAATGGTTTGTTAAGAGTCAACGCAACCATTAACGATCTCAAACTCTTCCTCATCACGTCATAACCCCCACTAACACATCCAAATACTAGTATGATGACGTGAGCAAAATACTTGAACTGTACACTCAGTTTCCCTTTATACATAGAACCATCAGTGATCGGTCCTTTGTATTTCATCCTCAGGAAACAGGCTTTCTGCTCAGTCCATGATAATTCCCTTGGATCCTCACTTGTTTCAAACTGGATCTGGAGAGCTTCTCTGATATCAGCTTCAGTGATAAACATCTCCATTCCCTGAATCTTGCTTCTGATAATAGTCTGATTATCAAAGTAATCATACTTAGCGTTGTTATAGAAATCCTCAACTATATCCTTGTAGATAATAGTTGGTGTGGCCAAAGCATAAACCACTCTGCATCTTTTCAGGAATTTGATGATCTCAGTAAATTCCACGTTCTTCTCAACATATCCCAGATACGCGCAACAATTGTGAGTCTTCTCAAACGGCCATTTATTACCGCTTGATGATTCTCCTTCTTGTACAGTCTCTGGAACTGGATCAGTAACTGCAGTCTCCACAGGAATCTCTATATTCGTTTGTTCTTCAGCCATCTGAAACGTACAATCAAAATAAACGTCAAAACACAAAATCGTCAAAAAACTTAAAATTTTAGGTTTTGGAAATTCCACATTCGCCCAAATATTCTGGTCGAATGTAGATTATTGTGGCCGAAGGTGCAAACTTCTGGTCGAATGAAAAAAAATTTCTGAATAATCATCACATTCGTCCGTTTACAATTACCTTCGTCCATTTATTTCCACCTTCGTCCAAACGCTTGCCCGAAGGTGAAATTTGTTTGTCCCCAAAATTTAAAAATTTTCAAACTTTGTTTTCAAGCCTTGATTTTGATCAGAATCTACCCTAACATGGCCGACTAGAACTCGTCTATCATCAATTGCCCTAAATTGTCATTCTATATCGGTTTTCAATAGAAATTAGGTTTTATTATTTTCATTCAATCAATCACTACTTTAAACAATGTTAAAACCTAATTCCTTTAATCCTCTCCCCCTAAAACTGATATGGAATGAATATCAACCAACATTGATCATTCACAAGCACTGAACATATAAGAACTCTAAAACCCTAAGTCCGTAAACAAAACAAACGATTCTGGCTTCAATCCTTATCCATTACCTGTAAAAATGATATGGAAATGATCAGGATTAACCAAGAAACAAAACGCACAAGCAGGAATTTCACAATCAACAAGGTCTGGTTACGAAGAAAAATTTTGAAAAAATTGGAATGACTGGTCGAACCTGTAAATGGTTTATATATAGGCTGCACCTTCGTCCGTTTATAGGGTCGAATGTGGGAATTTTCCACATTCGCCCACAATCTAATGTGCCCGAATGTAGAATGTGTACCCGGAAGTGGAAATCAAAGACACAACCCACATTCGCCGTTTTATCATGACCCGAAGGTGAAAAAGTTTCCACATTCGTCCCAATTAAGGGCGAATGTAAAATGGAAAACTTGAAAAATTTTGCCAAAATACAAATTCGAATCCCGTTCAACATTTTTCAATCCGTTAAGCTTCCAAAACACAAATTTTCACTTTTGGAATGATACAAAGCCCAGATGGTGTTGTCAAATCTCAGAAATTGACTATCAAGCATCCCCGGTTATCAAAAATAAAGCAGAAATGCAAAAAATTTTGGATTTTTCTGAAATTTTATCAAAACACACCTAAAATCTTTTTGGATTTTGTATCTTTTTGACATTAAAAGTAAATTGCAACAAAATAAAATGCATCAAAGTAAATGAAAGCAGTAAACATTTTGTGAAATCCGGTCAGAGGATCATATCAGTTTTCTGAGAAATCTAAACACAGCGTTGATCTTTTTGTTTAATATTATCATTAGAAACAATATGTGATACGGCAATTGCTGATATTGTGGTCCACGTAAGCTCACATGCAGACAATTACGCAATGCTTTAAAATGATACGAGTTAGTTGTATTAGACTAACACGATGTGGTGCCCACACACACGACATACTCCCGTATCAAGTAATTGCACAAAGCTTCGTCGTAACGCGTGATTATGCCAGAGTTATCCGTAAAAGTTACAAAGTATATAGCACAGAGGTGTACAGGTCAGCAAATGAATGCAGCAGAGTAACATGTGCGTATACACTAGGTTGAGGCTGATATTAATCACTGATTTGCATCAGATGATCAATACGATGTAATAATGATCTATAATCAATTAAAACATAAAGTTCCTCAATTCGGTAACTTCCGGTTTTGGCAATTAAGCTCTTTTAGCAAATATTCTGATAAAACTAGGTCCGTAAATCAATACGACAAAAGTTTATCAGAATATCCCGGATAACCATAACATAACGACCCGAAACCTCAGATTTTGGCAATCCTATCAAACGAAATTACGGTACTAAGACCATATGCCCATGAGGTGTTCAGCCACGAACGCGTAGTTCGTTATGATTGTATCACTAATGCACGCAATATTTAGTCTACGAAGCCTATCAGCATATCACACGTAGTCAACACACGCCTCATAAACTATACAATTCTTTAGCCTGTGTCAGATCCCCACTGATGTACTATCATTTCCTCTGTTAGACCAGGAAATCATTTTTGATTTTCTACTTTTTAGGTCTTTTTGAATTTTATAATGTTTTTGGTTTTTCTGAAAAAATGGCTCCCCCTAAAATAAAGAACATATTTTTGAGATTTTTGATTTTTCTGAAAAATAAAAACAAAAATTTGAAAGAAACAATCCACTCGAAAGCATCAACTTCTTTGAGGATTAAACAATCCCCTCGAAAGCATCAACTTCTTTGAGGATTACGATAGTAAAGAGAAATTCCCCATTAGCAAAGAGAAATTCCCAATTAACAAAATATAAAAACTAAAAACTAAAAAGCGATAAACCGAGGTGCCGATTAGTCCTGTTTTTCCTTTATATTGTTTACTTTTAAAAGATATTCAAAGCGTGAACGGTCAAAAGCTTTAGTAAACAGATCTGCACGTTGGTAGTCAGTATGTATTTTGACCATATCAATCAATTCCTTAGCGTAACAATCACGGATAAAATGATATTTGATCCGGATGTGTTTCGCTTTAGAATGATTATCCGAATTTTTAGTTAATGCAATTGCGGCTTCGTTGTCACAGTAAATATGAGTTTTTAGAAACTGCAAACCGTAATCCACCATTTGTTGTTGAATCCAGAGTACTTGCGAACAGCAACTCGAGGCTGCAATGTACTCGGCTTCACAGGTAGATTGTGCTACGGAAGTCTGTTTCTTGCATTGCCAGGTGATTAACCTGCTCCCGAAAAACTGGCAACCAGCTGTAGTAGATTTGCTATCTTTGTCACAGCCGCCCCAATCTGCATCACTAAAAGATATGAAATCAAAATTATCATCATTAGGGTACCAAAGTCCTTTTGAAGGACAACCCTTCAGATATCTAAGGATACGCTTGACCGCCGTCAGATGACTTTGTTTCGGCTTCGATTGATAACGGGCACAGAGACACGTTGCATACATAATATCTGGTCGAGACGCCGTCAAATACATCAGAGATCCGATGATTGCTCTGTATGTAAAAGGATCCGTCAGCTCCCCCTTAGCGTCCACTCCAATCCCGTGATTGGGTTGAATCGGGGTATCCATCGGCTTTGAGTCCTCCATCTGGAACCGGCTCAAGATGTCGGAGACATATTTCGTCTGGTGAATGAAGATCCCGTCGGGTCTTTGGTCCACCTGCAAGCCTAGGAAAAACTGCATCTCCCCCATTGCGCTCATTTCGAACTTTTCCTGCATGACAGTTTCGAACTCCCTGCATAAAAGCTCGTTAGTTGAACCAAATATTATATCATCAACGTATATCTGCACTAGAAGCAAGTCATCGCCCGTCTTCTTCGTAAAGAGGGTGCAATCGACGAGGCCGCGCTTAAATCCTTTGGAGATGAGGTATGTACTTAGCTCCTCGTACCACTGCCTCGGAGCCTGGTGCAAGCCATAAAGAGCTTTGTTCAATACGTAGACCTTATCCCGGTGGATTGGGTCCTCAAAGCCTGGTGGCTGCCCTACATACACCTCTTCCTTGACTTTCCCGTACAGAAATGCGCTTTTCACGTCCATCTGATAAACTTTGAATTTCTTATAAGAAGCAAACGCGAGGAACATCCTAATAGCTTCGATTCGTGCTACCGGTGCATAGATTTCGTTATAATCAATCCCTTCGATTTGATGGAAACCCTGCACAACCAATCTGGCTTTGTTACGAACAATTACCCCACGATCATCCTTCTTACACTTAAACACCCATTTGGTGCCAATCTTCTTCCTATCCGGCGGCAAATCCGTGAGCGTCCAAACTCCCAATTTCTGGAATTGTAATAACTCCTCCTGCATAGCTTCCACCCAGGCATCATCCTTCAAAGCGTCCTTGTATGTCCTTGGCTCTACCTGCGACACATAACACGCAAACGACCAATCATTTTGACTACCAGATTGTTGAATTTTGGCATATAAAGCTAAAGCACCAAAACTCTCTGGCGAATTAACGCTTTTAAGCTGCCCTCTGGTCATAACACTACTTCCAGGATCACCAATAACTTGCTCCAGCGGGTGAATACGATGAATCCGAGATTCCGGATAATCAGGTACTTGCACTCCCGTCTGAACAGTCAAGTTCTCTACAGCATCCAGATCATGACCCATATTTGATGATGAAGCCACATCAGAAGTTGGAGTTGGGTTCACTGGCGGTGCCTCTGGTTCTTCAGCTTGATCAAGAATAGCTTCTTCAAATTGTTCATCTTCAGATTCTGAAGTGTCTAATGACGTTGAAGCCTCTTGAAATACTTCTTCCTCTTGTATAGGAGCATTGGTATCATTAGAAGCTGGTAGGGGGTTCACGGTGATCGGACACACCAACGGTGAAGTTGTTGCATTTTCACACTCGTAAAGTAGTCTAATGACAGCTTCTTCAACCAAGCTATCTAGATTGAATGATTCAAAGAAATCTTTGTAATCAAACATCCAATCAGGACCCGTGCCTTGAATATTTTGAGTATATCGTTGAACTTCCACGTTAGCCCAGTCTTCCACACGACGAGTTCGCTTGTTGTATACCCGTTTGAGCGGGGTTGCATATCCAACAAAGTAACCCTCCTCGGCTTTAGGACTAAACTTTTCGCTTGGATTCAACATAGTGCAAGGCGCCCCAAAAGGTTCTAGATACTCTAAGTTCGGCTTCCTTCGGTGTAACAGCTCATAAGATGTTTTACCAAACTTCTTCACTGTTAGAACCCGATTTAGTGTGTAATTTGCTGCATAAATCGCCTCATTCCAGAACATTACTGGAAGATTTGAATCAGCGAGCATTGTTCTAGCCGCTTCAATTAGAGTCCTATTCTTTCGTTCAGCAACACCGTTCTGTTGAGGGGTGTACGGAGCCGAATATTCATGATGTATTCCTTTGTTTTCACAAAGTTCATCCATCTTGGCATTTTTGAACTCCGTCCCATTGTCACTCCGAATTCTCTTTATCTTCACATTGTAGAGATTCTCCAATCGAGTGAACAGAACTTTTAGATTGATAAAAGTGTCGCTTTTATTCTGCAAACACATCACCCATGAAAATCTTGAGTAATCGTCAGTGACGACTAAACAATAAAGCTCCCCAAGATGACTTTTGCGCTTGACCGGTCCGAAAAGATCCATGTGCAATCGCTCTAGTGGCATCTCAACAGAGTTAACCTTTTTCACTTTGTGGGACTGTTTGTGTTGCTTCCCCTTTTTACAACTCACACACTTGTCATTCAGATGGAAATGTTTCACGTTTACTCCATCGACAAGTCCATTTCTCACAAGTTGATTCATTTTCTTCAGATGAATATGCCCCATTCTTCGGTGCCACATTATCGATTCTTTCTCTGTCGCCTTGGACAAAAAGCATGTTATCTGCCCCTGTGATGTCATCGCCTTGGACATATCAAGAATGTATAGATTGTTGACGCGAGGTGCCTTCAACATTATCCACTCTTTAGGAATTGTAAAGCCCGGTTTCAGAATATAGCAGGATTTGTCATCAAAATGCACAGTAAATTTCTTGTCACATATTTGACTGACACTCAACAGATTATAGTCTATCTGCTTTACATACGAAATCCGCTCGAAACTCACTATCCCATTGCTCACACTTCCTTCCATTGTGATATATCCGCCTTTGTTTCCTGCAAAAGCTACATACCCTCCATTGATGTTCTTCACGTCGAACAGCAACGCAAGATCCCCTGTCATGTGGCCTGAAGCTCCACTATCAACAATCCAAAGACTGCTAATAGGGCCAGCTGAAGCTCCCTGCACACAAAATGTAAATCAGTTAGTTCTTTCGGGGGACCCAAGCCTGAGTCTTGGGTCTTGGAACATCAGGTTTCAAAGTAACATTGTCACAAACATTTTCAACAACTTTTTGATCAATCTTTTTCTGATTGTTCAAAACAGTTTCCTTTCTCTCATTAACCCTTGAAGTTGAGGCTCCTGGAGTACCATTGGGTGTCCAAGATTGTTCAGTCCTTTTCAAAATACGAATCTGAGACTTTGGGTTCTCAGTTTGTTTCTGAACATTGTTAGCAAATGTAACTTTCTTGGTAACCTTATCTGATTTAACAGACTTAGGTCCAACATTTGATTTGACAATCGGTTTTGGTGGAACCTTTTGCCTATCAACTGTTGAGTTCACCACAGGCTTCCTCCATGAGTTTTCCATAGCAATCCGATTCCTCCTATCATAGTGCATTGGACGAGTGTTCCTCATTTGTTGAAAATTGTTTTGATTATAAAACGATTGTTGTTGTTGAGGAACAACTCTCCTATGTGGTGGCACATAATGATCAATCGGTTTCCTCATGGAATTTCTCACTTCCACCTTGTGCCTCTTGTGCCTTACATATGGGCACTGAGCAAGTAAATGCCCTCGTTCCCCACACTTAAAGCACGCACGGTACTCTTCAAAAACATTCAGAGCATTTGGTTGAGCAAATGATCTAACAGGATATTGATCATTGTACTGTTGCTTCCTTAAACTCTCAGGGAGTGGCCCTTTTGAGTAAGTAGGCTCATTAAAACCATTAGCTCTGTTTTTGGGTTTAACAAACTCTGTGACATGGACCTTTGGTTCTTGAGGAACATCCAAATACAACTTCTTTAATAAAGCTGGTGGAATTTCATTTGTTCTCTCATGTTTTGGGAACCAAATAGTACTTTCTTGCCAAATCTTTTCAATTTTAGCATAGTTGGCATTTTTTATTGGAAAGTCCTCGTCAGAGATGATCTTATCGGATCCTTCCATCCGATAGAACACTTTGACAGGTTTGTCACATTGTTCGTTTTTATCATTCTTTTCAAGATCTTTCTTTACCACATTAAGATCTTTCTTCACAACATTCTTTTCAGACTTATTCACATGATGAACACTTCTCATCGGAACAATTTGAGATGATGAAACTGGTTCATTTGTAATGATGTGATTTTCTTTTGGAATTTCACATGCATTAACAGTTTGGTTACAACCAGTATCATCACTCTCTGAGTCTGAATCTACACTCTCAGCAGTAACACCCTCATCATTGATCCCCAAAATCGGTCTAACATCGGAATTTGGATCACCAATACTTGAAGTATTAGATTCATTTTCCGATGCTGAATCAGATTTTACCGAACTCTCCGGTGTCACTTGGTGACAATTATGGTTTTCAAAAAGAACCGGAGATGGTACAGCCCGATAATTGGTTGTTTTATCATCAATAATGTGGTCTACTACATAAGCAATATGCTTATAGCTTTCCAGCTTTTTGTTTACTTTCTCAGCAAAGCATTTGATGGCGGCCATTTCCAACTTGGTGTTTTCAATTTCATTGATATAGTTGTTAATTGCCAATTGTTTTAAAGACAAAGTGTTTTTCAAGTCGGAAATGTCCTTTTTGTAGCCATCTAATACTTTGTTAAAAGCATTCAACTCTTTGCGAGTAGATTGACTGTTCATGATAGCACTATCACGTTGAACACGGAGTTGTTTAATCTCCTCAGTCAATCTATCACATGTACCACAGTATTTTTCACTTGTATTATCAGTACTACATGCAGAACTTACAGGTTTTGGTGGATCAGTCATGGCCATCAATGCGAAATGAGCTTCCTTCCCTGCAAAGAATCTGGAATAATCAATCTTTGTGAAAGCATCATCTGCAATGCACGACTTCCTTGTCATTAGAAAATCTGCTTCTGCAAGCAACTGATCGATATCTTCATCAAGAGAATTAACACTTGCTTCCGTATCCGATTCACTGTCTGAATCAGAATAAACCGATTCACACTCCTCAGGAATATCAGAAACAGTATCAATCACAACTCCAGAATTTGTTTCTTCAGTTTGAACTTCAACATCAACCTCAGAATTAACCTTAACAGGTTCAAATTCCCCATCCATCTCAGCCTCAGACTCATCACTTTCAACTTCAGTTTCTTCCTTCTCCTCTAACGTCACTGAATCTTCAATATCAACCTGATATGCAACACAAGCCACATTTCCCCCAGTGGTGATTTCCTCAACACCTATCTGAATACTCGACCAGTCAAACCTCTCATCTTGTTGAGTAACCAATGCTTGATTGGTATTCTGTTGTTCATTTGGTGTAGTGATTGGTATGACTGTTCGGTTAGTATTGTTTGGTGTTTGATTTTGTGTCTGGTTTGGTGTGTTTGGTTGTCTATTTTGGTTGTTATTAAAGTTGTTTTGACGGTTTTGGTAGTTGTTGTCGTTGTTTTGGTAAGAAACTTGGTTTTGGTTTTGTTGTTGACGGTTCTGATAGGTAGCATTGAATGGATTCCTGTTGCCTTGTTTTGGTGGTTGGGTGCATTCTCGTTTAAAGTGACCTTTACCTCCACAGTTAAAACAAGTCACTTTCTCCTTATTGAACCCGTAGGTTGTGTTAGGAGAAGTTCCCAAGTCTGTTCTACCTGTCTTCTCAATAAACTCCGTTGCTCTTCGCATTATGCTTGCAAAGGCCCATTGGATATCAATGAGTTCCATCTCCTCCTTGTCAATCTGTGCATAGTCTTCATTGGTCAAGTTGTTATTACCAATTTGACTAGCAACTAATCCATTGTATGATGAGACCATTGCAGAAACTAATGCAATGTGTTGCTGAGCAACTTCAACTGTCACATTTCCAAGATTATATGTCTCCAAAACCACTGTTTGTTGGTTAGGTTGGTTCATTGGTTGTTGTTGAGGTTGACTAGCAGTGTAGAAAGCTGCTTGTTGCTTTGGGGAGAATGGTGGAATGTATGAATATTGATATGGTACTTGTGGTTGTGGTTGTGATAAAGATGAAGTTTGTTGTTGGTAGTTAATTGTAGGTAATTCCACAACATTGGATATACATGCAACATGTGGTGTAACTAGCCCTCCTGAGCTTGCACTTGCTGGAACTGAAGATCCTCCAAAGTATAAGTTTGGATTCTGAGGAATCTGTGCTCTCCTAGCCTTCCTCTTCTCTTCCAATTCTTTGTTTTCCAGCTTCTCAATGAACTCCTGAAGAGACCAGTATTGATAAGCATCCTTCTCCTTCAGAACATCCACATGCTGATCCCAGTTTGGTGGTAATGCATCTGCAAACTTTTCCACCTGCTTTGCCATAGGAATCTGTATATCATAGCTAGACAATTCAGATATCAAATGATTATATCTAGGAGTTAGTTCTTTCAAAGTTTCATTTCCAACATAAGAAAAGTTCTCAAACTCCTTTATAAGCTCTTCCTTCCTCAAACTTCTAGTCTTCTCATTTCCATCATGCTTCCTTTTAAGCATATCCCACAGTGCCTTAGAAGTTGTGCAAGTCCCAAATTGATGCAAAAGATCATTTGTGATTGCCTGTGTCAGTTGAGAAAACGCCTTCTTTTCCACAGCAAACTTCTTTTTCTCATCCTCAGCCATACTCTCCAATGGCACTGGTTCACCTGTGTTCTCCAGAACTGGTGGTGTGTAACCTTTAGCAATCATGTTCCATGCTTCAGCACCTTCCACTCCCATGCCTTCCAAATGTATCTTGAACTTTTTCTGCCACTGATT
The DNA here is from genome assembly GCA_032199755.1 of Ambrosia artemisiifolia. Taxonomy (NCBI): domain Eukaryota; kingdom Viridiplantae; phylum Streptophyta; class Magnoliopsida; order Asterales; family Asteraceae; genus Ambrosia; species Ambrosia artemisiifolia. Next base: position 10,515,839 of record CM063521.1, read on the forward strand.
GTATTCTTGAATCTCCATGAGCTTCGGTGGCCGAGTCCCGCTACCTGAAGACAAATCATTAATCAGTGTGGAAATAGCATTTGTAGTTTGAGTGTTTACCACTGCTGCTGCTACTCCCCAGTAGTCAGACTGTGGTGCTGGAGGTGCACTTTGAGTCATGTAGTTAACCGGCTGCGAAGACTGTGTGCTCGTCTTCTGTGCTGCCACTGTCCATGGGTCCATCACCTGCTGTTGTGGTTGTGTAGTTGCTGGTGTAGGAGTAGTCTGATAACGCCACATGATCACGAACTTCGAGAAATTCAACACTTAGAAAAATTTTCCAAAAACTAGTCTAGGTTCGCCCAAAAGTGATTCAGGTTCGTCCCTTTCTGACTCAGGTTCGCCCAAACAGTAACACTCGAAGGTAAATTCTCACCAGAATGTAAAAACACACTAACACGTTTCTACGTTCGTCCAAAATAATCTAGGTTCGACCGTTTCAGTTTCAGGTTCGCCCGCCCGATCTCCCGAATGTGAAAAAATGTGACCCGAATGTGAAATATTCAACTGAAAAATTCTACGTTCGCCCAGAAATCCCTAGGTTCGCCCAAATTTTCACTCACCTTCGACCAAAAACTCACACATTCGTCCAACACACTCCAGGTTCGCCCATTTTGACCTTTTGAAAAACGGTTACACTTTGAAAAACGGTTATTTTGATCTCTGATTTTCAAAAGTTTGTGAATTTGAATGATCTTGATTAGGTTTTGCTTCGGAGATGATTTGGAACAACTTTAATACTTGGAATTTTGAATTTTATCCACAAAATCACCTCTAATTCTTTCAAAAACACTCAAAAACCATTTTTATGTAAAAACATATGTGAATTGATGAAAATAATGTCCAAATCAGCTCTGAGTTTATCAATTTGTTGTTGTATGATCCTCTACGCTCTGATACCACTTTGTAGAGGATGTAATCTGACACGAAAACAGGATTATATGATCATACAAGTTGCTAAACCAGGTGCGGAAACCCTAGCTTAGAACAAACTGATATAAACTCAATCAAAACACAATCAAAGTCATTTTAAAAGCTTTTCATAGATTAACTTTTCCAAATACTTGGTTACAACTTGATTACAGTTAATCTAGAACACAAAATAACACTCTCAACACTCTCTGGAACACACCTCAAAAACACACACACTAAATGACTCGCTTAACTTTACAAAATCACAAAATCTATATATAGGACCTGCACGTTCGCCCAGTTGTGATGGTCGAACGTAGACCTATTCCACATTCGCCCACATCAGGTGGTCGAATGTGTCTTCTGTTCAGTCTTGTTCCAGATTCGTCCACTGTATCTATACCTTCGCCCACATTCTGTTCACCTTCGCCCTTCTTCTCTTCCTTCGCCCCATCAGCCCACATTAACACATGTTAACCATCTAATCATTAGTCGCAAAACGCATCTACAAAGAACCCACCATTGTTCTTAATGACAAATCCATTGCCAAAAAGACATGGATTTCTAAAATTGGTCCACAACAAGCTGCACCTGTTCTCAAGAGCAAACCCAAAGCCAAACTGGCTTGGGTTGCCAAAACTAACTAATTTGCTATCTTGTGCAGAGGGTCTCCAGAGGTTTGAATAGCATATGGTATGTGGATAGTGGAGGCTCAATGCACATGACTGGATGCAGATACCTGATAAACAATTTTATCAGTCAAAGAGAAGGATCTGTGTCCTTTGGGAACAATGCCAAGGGATATGTGCTAGGATATGGCAATGTATCCTCAGGCAAAATGCAGTTTGACAAGGTCAATCTGGTTGAAAACATTGAGTACAACTTGCTGAGTGTCTCACAAATGTGTGACAAAGGATATTCTTCCTTTTTCACCAAGACAGCCTGCAAGATCATATCAGCAGAAGGCCAGAAGTTGATAGAGAAGATTATTGAAGATCATACTTTGCTGATTGCCAAAAGGTGTGGCAATGTCTATGCAGTGGACATTGAAAAAGACAAAGTATTGAACAAGACTGCCTGTTTCTTCTCAAAGGCATCAACTTCAGAAAATGATCTCTGGTACAGGAGACTTGGCCATGTGAACTTTAAAACCATCAATAAAGTCACAAAAATGGGCTTGGTCAGGGGTCTACCTTTGAAGGAATATCAGTGCAAAGAACACTGTGTTTCCTGTCTTAAAGGCAAACAGCATAAGTCCTCCTATAAGTCTATTGAAGAATCTAAAACAACTGCATGTCTTCAACTACTCCATATGGACTTATTTGGACCAGTAAAGATTATGAGCCTTGGTAAGAAGAAGTACTGCTTGGTCATCATTGATGACTACTCAAGATTCACATGGGTCTTCTTCTTATATTCCAAGGATGAGGCAGCTGAAATCATCAAGTTCTTCATTCTACAAGTTGAGAAGCAATATTCTCTATCTGTCAAAGTCATCAGGAGTGACAATGGGACAGAATTCAGGAACAAAACTCTGGATGAATTCTGTCTGTCTAAAGGGATTTTTAGACAGTTCAGCATCCCCAGAACTCCTGAACAAAATGGTGTGGTAGAAAGGAAGAACATAACCTTAATAGAAGCAGCCAGAACAATGTTAGCTGACTCAGGCCTACCTTTGTATTTTTGGGCTGAAGCAGTCAACACTGCATGTTATGTTATGTTCAGAATAGAGTTCTTATCAACAAGAGACATACAAAGACTGCCTATGAAATTCTTCATGGCATAAAGCCCCTTATCTCCTTCTTCAGGGCTTTTGGGTGTCAATGTTTTATCCTCAACATCAAAGACTCTATCTCAAAATTTGCTGCAAAAGTTGATACAGGTTATTTTTTTGGTTATTCTCCTTTGAGAAAAGCTTACAAAGTTTTCAATTCAAGAACCAAGATAGTAGAAGAAACACTGAATGTCAAGTTCAATGAATCGAAACACACTCTTATTCCAGCAAATCCTGCTGAATTATTTGATCTTGACAACTTTCATTTCGGACCTGAAAAGACTGTTGAATCATCCAAACCTCCTCAAAATGGTTTTCAAGGATTTGAAGATGATAGTCCTGCACCATGGACTCCAAACACAGTCAAAAGATCAACTATTAAACCTTCAGAAGTTTCAATAGCTTCAACTTCAGGAACTACTGATGAACATTTTGAAACCACTGATTCAGCTGAACCTAAAACTCCTGAAGTTCAAATAACAGCTGAACCAGATATTATCAATCTCAGTGGTTTATTTGAAGAACCTGTAGAGCCATTATCCAGTACAGGTTTACAACAACTGATTGAACACAAAGATCATCCATTGGATCAAATCATGGGTGATATTGCATCAGGGGTACTCACAAGAAACCAGCTTTCCAACTTTTGCTTCTTCTCAGCATTCATTTCTCAGTTGGAACCAAATAAGTATCAAGAAGCCCTCAAAGACAACAATTGGGTGCAAGCAATGCAAGAAGAGTTGCTTCAATTCAAGAAACAACAGGTTTGGGAAATCTGTCTCTTACCTCAAGATAAGCAACCAATTGGAACAAGATGGGTCTTCAGAAACAAATCAGATGAGGCTGGTATGATCATCAAGAACAAAGCAAGATTGGTGGTACAAGGTTATTCCCAAGAGGAAGGAATTGATTATGATGAAACCTTTGCACCAGTTGCAAGACTTGAAGCTATCAGGTTATTTTTAGCTTATGCAATTTCCAACAACATTAAAGTTTATCAAATGGATGTCAAAAGTGCATTTTTGTATGGAAAAATAAAAGAGGAAGTGTATGTCTGTCAACCTCCAGGGTTTGAGGATCCTTCTCATCCTGATTGGGTTTACAGACTTGAAAAAGCTCTTTATGGGCTAAAACAGGCTCCAAGAGCCTGGTATGAAACACTTTCAAACTTTTGACTTAAGAATCACTTCTCAAGGGGATCCATTGATAAAACTCTTTTCATTAAACATGTTGGAAATCATGTCTTACTTGTTCAAATTTATGTTGATGATATCATATTTGGTTCAACAAACTCAAAACTGTGTGAAGATTTTAAGAAACTCATGCAATCAAAATTTGAAATGAGTACAATGGGAGAATTGCAGTACTTTTTGGGACTGCAAATCAAGCAACAATCAAATGGAACATTTATACATCAATCAAAATATGTTAAAGAATTATTGAACAAATTTTCTTTACAAGACTGTAAAACATGTTCCACTCCCATGACACCAATCACACAAGTTGAACCAGATGATCAAGGGAAACATATTGATCAAACCATGTATAGATGTATGACAGGTTCTCTTTTGTATTTAACTGCTTCTAGACCAGATATCATGTTTTCAACTTGTGTCTGTGCTAGATACCAATCTGCACCAAGAGAATCACACCTAATTGCAGTCAAAAGAATCTTCAGATATCTGAAAGGAACTCCTACTTTAGGAATTTGGTATCCTGCTTCAAGCAATACCAAGTTAACTGCTTTTTCAGATAGTGACTATGCAGGGTGCAATATGTCAAGAAAATCAACATCTGGTGGTTGTCAATTTTTAGGAAACTGTCTGGTGTCCTGGCAATCAAAGAAACAAACATCTGTGGCAACTTCAACAGCTGAAGCTTAATACATTGCTGCTGCAAGCTGTACTTCATAGATACAATGGCTCCAATATCAACTGCTTGATTATGGAATCAAAGAGACCAAGACTCCACTTTTAGTAGACAGCAAATCTGCCATTAGCATCATTCAAAATCCTGTTCAGTTTTCAAAAACTAAACATATTGAAATCAGGTATCATTTCATAAGAGATTGCTATGAAAAAGGCAAGATTGAGGTGAAGCATGTCACAACAGCTAATCAAATAGCTGACATTTTCACCAAACCCCTTGATTCAACAACTTTTCAGAGGTTAGTATCCATGTTTGGGATGTTAAACTTAGAAGAAAGTCTGTAAGTGTTTCACTTTTTAATTCTGCACATATTTTATTTTCACTTACATACTTATCTGTCACAAACCTCTGAAGACTAAAATTTGAGAAAGAGAAAATACTGATGAACAATTTTTGAAAACTACTGATGAACATCAAAAATGGGATATTTTCAAAAAGGATATAACTACTGATAAAAATCAAAAGTTATTTAAGTGTTTTAAAAGTCATTTGCATCAGCAGTTGAAACTGCTGAAGAGATGACCAAAACCACTGATGAAGAAACCTTCTTCATCAGCAGTTTCATTAAAAAGGGTAAAACAGACTTTTCACTCATCAGAAGTTTGACCTAGTCGGTTAAAAACTTCTGATAAATACCTTTTTCTAACACTTATCCATTCAAAAAGCAAAATTCCCTCTCTCTCTCTCAAATCAAAAGCAAAACCCCTTCTCTAACCTAAAAATACTGTTCGATCAAACAAGCAATGGCTCTCGTGTTAAAACAGGGACATAATCAACGAGGCTACTTTGTGAAAGATGAAGCCTTGTCCCAGTATGATGAAATCCTTGATCTCATCATGAAATCCCAGTATTATGAAGCTTTCACCATCGATCCACCCATTCATGAAGAAACTCTCAATGAGTTCTGGGCTAACTCAGAGACGGTGAAGGTAAATAATGAAGTGATCTCCCTCAAATCCTCTATAAAAGGGAAACTGATGGCCATATCACCGGAAACACTTAGCATCAGGCTTGGTTTGAAGGATTCTAATGCTCCAGAGCATATTCCAAACTCAGATATCCATCTAACCATGACAGAATGTGGTTATCAAGGTACTTTGGCACAAGCAACAGTTTATAAGAAATATTTTGACCCAAAATATAAACTGCTTTTTCATTATATTATAATGTGTCTAAGTCCAAAAACAGGGTCTATTGATCAGATGCCTTCTACTTTTGAACCAATCATTCATTCAATCATAAATGAAACACCTTTTAAGGCATCAAAACTGTTTTTCAATGAATTGGTTCTACACCATGAAAATGATAAAAAGAAGTTTTTGTTGTACCCAAGATTTGTTATGCAATGCATAATAAAAGAACTTGGAGAGGGAGTACTTGTGGGTAAAACAACAACTTTAACCCCACTGACCTCACAAGTATTCTCTAGGCACAACAAACCAGCACTTGTGCTAGAAGATGACCAAGGGGAAGAACAACCCATCCCCAAGGAACCCACATCTTCCAAACCCAAAAAGAAAACCAAAAAGCCAAAACAACAAAAACAAAAACCAACCAAACCATTGAAAAAGACAGTTCAGGAAGTGGAGAAACCTGAAACTGCTGATGTGCAATCTGCACTTGATAAGGATGTGGCTGAAACATCCTCTCAGCACACTCCTTCTCCACCTCCTAAAAGAAAACCAGTTACAGTTATTTTTCAAAGAAAAAGATTTAAGAAACCTGTAACTGTTGACCCAACCTTTGAAACTGCTGAAACAGAACCTGAACCCATTCCAACTTCTGAAAACCTACCCATTACAACTACTGAACCTGAACCTTCCCATACAACAATAGAAATTGCCCAACTTCTCTCAGGACTAAAAGGATCCCATCCAACACATGTCACTCCCCTAGCAACACATCAAATTGGGGAGATGCCTTCTCCTATTGACATGGATGTGGACCTTATTAGCCCAAACCAGGGAGATGAGGATGGACCAGAGTTTATAAGCCCAAACTTAGAAACTCTTGGTACTTTTGAGGCTGCTACTACTCACTTATCACCCAGTTGTGAACCTGAGGACAGTAGTAACATTGCTAAGACCTCAAATTTGGCAACTACTGATGAAGGCCTAGTGCCTGAAGTAGGAAAACCTCAGTTCCAAGACAAAGAGGTTCATGAGACTACTAGTTTGGGACTAGCTCATGATTTAACTGATCCTGCCCTCTCTGAGGACACTATCAGGGATTTAGATGATTCCATTAGCTTGGATGATGAATCAAACATTCCACAAACAGAATTGACGGTTGAGATTGAAGGTCCTGCATCTAAGGTATCCAAGCTCAAGAAGCTGGTCACCAAAGATCAGGTTAAAGACCACTTAGCCCAAAAATCCCCACAAGTGGCATCTTCAGAGAAATCTGAGGATCACCCAAAAAGCCCCCCTTCACAAAAACAACCTACCCAATTCTCTGGGCTTACTGGCATAGACCTGAACCAACTATGCAGCCCAGATGGTCCCCTGTTTCAGACAATGAAACAAATTATCATTGATCAACTCAAACCATTCACAACTGCTTGGGAGTTAAAGGCTAACAACCAGTTTGGGTTGATAAATTCAAGACTTGCTGAGTTGAACAAGAAGATGGATCAAACTCAAGATCAACTAGCAAGGTTGTCTGCTGCAACTTCTCACTCATTGAGGCTTCCAGAAGTGGATGAAGCCAAAAAGGGGGAGAAGACTAAGGAGCCAGAAACTGAAGTTGCTACAACAAGACAAAATCCTGATCCTGAAGCTGAAAAACCAACACAAAGACCAGGAAAAGAAGTAGCAAAAGAGTTCTCATTATCTAAGGCATCAGAGGAAACTGCTGATCCCATTATTCAAACTGCTGAAGACAATCCTTCAGTAGTTGTGAGTCAAGTTACTTCATCAGCAGTTTTACCTCCAAAACCAACATCAGAAGTTTCTAAGGCACCTGATAGAGAACCTGCTTCCATTCCTTTGCCAACAACAACTTCCACAACTGTTTTAAAGCCTACTCCCATTTCCATATCTAAAGAACTATTGGAGAAGAGTTTGAAAAAGGCTGCAAAGAAGGCAAAAGAAGACAAAGTATGGAATAGCCTAGAGACTAGAGATGATCTGAACTTTCAAGAGAAATTGATCAAGTATCAAGAAAAGCTTGATGAGCTTGAGGCTGAAGAGAGAGCACTTGAAGCTGTTGCAGAAGAAGACAAAAGAGCACAGCTAATCACTTTTATTACAAAGAACTCCAAATCCAAACAAGTGGCTCTCAAAAGACTCTCAACACAAGAACTCACAAGAAGAGCTCAGATGCTGTCTGATAGACTAGCAACAGAGAATGAGAGGAAAGCCAAAAGAGCTGAGATCATAGAAGAGTTAGTGGCAAATGGCTATGGTTCAAAGGCCTCAGTCTCCAAATGGAAAGAACAAACACTTTATGAGACTTACAAGAAGTACAAGGCCAGCAGAGCTGCAGAGCCAGAGAGATTTGAAACTCCAGAAGTCCAACCAACTTCTATCATAAGGAGATCTTCTGGTGCACTAAGGAAGCCTGCCACAAAGAGAAAAGCAGAGGGTGAACCCATAGTGAAGACTGATTTCAAGATGGTACTCTTGGAAGGAAATCAGTTAGTGCATGGTGATTTTGATGTAGAAGAAAAACCCCTCCTTACACAATTCAGAGACAAGGCTACTTATGCTTATCAGTTACAACAATCCATTCAAGAGAAGACACATACAAGGGTTGTAACAGAACATCACTTGCCCAACATGCCTATCCAAAGTGGTGCTGAACTTCAAGGTAGTCAAGAATCTCACCTGAGAGTCACTGAAATTGAAGACATTCCTCAATCATCCTCAGGTCAACCTAAGGAAACAGGCTTGGTTTCCTATGCCTCTGACTTTGACAGGTCAAAGGTAAACATCATTAAATGGTCCTTTACTGATTCCAACTCAGTACTTGTGACCAGGAGAGATCGTTCAAGTAAGGTCTACAAAAACTCAAAGGAGTTGAGTGTTTTATCTTCCAAAGACCTTCTTACAATTCAACATCTTACACCTGAACTTGGACCTCTCACTGAGCAACAAAGATGTACTCTTACTACCCGGATGACAGCAGAAATCTGGAGGATACTAGAAGAGAGAAAAGATCAGCAATAAAGATTGGATAAGGTTTTGGCTTCATCAATCTAGGGGGAGATTGTTGGGACAAAGAGGATTGAAGAAACCACCTTTTGATAACCTTAGTCCAAATTCATATTCTGCTTAAGTATAGGAAGAACTGCTGAAGAAGAATGAAGAAGTACTGAAGAACAAATATGCAAAGTACTGAAGAGTAACTCATCAGAAGTTTTGAAGTCTAACCAGACATTTAACTGAAGAACTACTGAAGACAAACTACTCATCAGCAGTTTGTCACTCATAAGCACTTTGTGTTCAGAAGCTTCTAACCGACTGAAGATCAGCAGTTTTATTATTATATTGTTTTGTTAAAGTCGTGATTTCAAGTTTCAATGTACAGGCTGTTGTAAGCCTATCTTAGGATAATATCTTTGTTAAATATCTTAGATTACTTCAGACAATGGTTTAGTACATTGGTCTATAAATAGATGAGTTTGTTCATCTATTTTAGACATGTGATATTTTGTAATTCCTTTGAATTAAATTGAAATCCTTCGGGCTTTTTAACTTATAATCCATTTCACATCTGAGAAACATAAATTGCTTTACTGCTTTATACTTGAACTGTATTTACTGTTTCTCATTTATTATTCAGTCAAGGGGGAGTAATAACTCCTCTTAAAAGTGATCTTTTAATCTTTAGAACACTTGTTATTCCGCTGCTTATTAACTCTTACATAAATCTGATACACATAAGTGTTCATAACATAAGCCACTGATCCAACAGACTGCCTTTGTAAAACCTTGCTTTCATGTTCGGTTGCCCTTTCTCACTGTTAATTAACTAACTTCCTAAAAGACACAACTGATTATTGACCGACATGTCTGTTCATGTTTTGGCACCATTTCTCATTGTTTGACTTTTTTTGTTGATTTTTGATTAATAATAATTCTGATGATTATCTTGATTTTAATGTTCCACCATTCACGCCCGTAATCAAGATAATCTTAAACAGGTTTTCCTCTGTTCTTGTTCATTCTTATTGCACCACATACTCTTCCTTCTTAATTTGAATTCCAATTGTAACTTTGACTCTCTCGATGCTCTTGATAAGGACGGAAGCAGATTAGCGCCGTCTTTGTCAAATTGAAACAAGTTTGTTCCATATTGAAGGTAATTGCTCTGATGATTCGAATATTTGTTGACTGGTTACCGAATCATACGGTGGTTAATCTTTCGGTCCTATGATCACCACTTCTTCAATCTTTGAATTATAATTCTTTGATCCTTTTATGCGTTCTTTTTCATTCAGATTCTATCTTGATTTGCAAACTTTCTTATTTGTGATAGAGACTTGCAAAACTTTCTTTCTCTGTTTTACATCTTTATCGGCCTGTCACACCCCACCTAAGGCGGAAACGCGAGGTGAGACGAACATGGCGATCACAAACATTGTTTACATGAGAAATACTAAATGTCATTTATTTCATCAAACACATAAGTCACATATTCGAATACAAGATACAAATCCTAACAAGTGTTTCAAACTGCTTCATCAAAATAACAAAACAACAGACTTCTGCAGGCATTCCTAAGCTTGCCTCCTTATTATCCTTACTTGGTTTCTTGAAAAACATGCTTACAAGTGTCAACTAAAAAGCTGGTGAGTCCGTAGGTTTTGTTGAATCGATAAAACAGTTTTGTTGCTCAGAAAATTTCGTTGTTTGTGTCTATGCAGAATATAGTTACCATGAGTACCATAACCAAACCATGACGTTCGTGTGCACCCCGCCCCAATGCCTTGTCACGGGACATTGTAAAGTATGGAAAATATGCATTCATATGTGTTAGCGCGACTAACAGTGAAAGGGGATGTCAGCCCAAATAGTACGATTCATATAATCCACGGTTTATTGCTAAGCTAATGGTTATAGTTGTCCGGGGAATTTTTGTTGATCTGTGAAAACTGTGGGTCTAACTCATGTAAGACATATTGTTGTCATGTACATATGTTGATATGTAGCATGTTTCTCCCCCGAAGTTGCATAACAGTAAATCAATAAAAAGGGCCACGAAACTCACCCGTTGATGCACTAATTCACAAGTTGTTTGCACACATGTCCTATTCGGGTCCTACGATGCAAGTGAATACTAATGAGATCTTAACAAACAACTCTAGTAATGTATATCTATGTGTGTGCTACCATTCAAGTTTTGATATTTATGAAAATATTCACTTAAAAGTTGCTGGTAAAAAAAAATAATAACGTCTAAAATATCAAACGGATGACATTTTGGCTTGTTAAATGATTATACAAGCCTCGACCGGATATTTTGAAGATAAATCATGCATACGATATTTTCAAGAGAGTGGAGTTGGTGATGGTAATAAAACCAACAACTATACTTGCATGATTTATGATGTACAAATGTAAATTTAATTTATATAAATGTTTATTTAAACATTTAAGCAAAATTTTACCACCAAGTTCTTGATTTTAATTTGTTATTTTTCTTTAACCGGGTTTTTATAAAGAACAACCGTCACCAAGCTTAATTCACGGACATCCCTAAAGAGATTAGGACATATCATCCCCCGGCATACACTTGTTTTGTGACACAAGTTTCAAATTACAAGTGTTTTTACTAGATCTTGAGTTTGAAGGTATGCTCGTGCATTGGTTCGATCCTGGAAAATCATTTATTTTTACATTTTCAATGTTAAATGATGGTCTCTCGAACACACGAACCTTTGTGTTATCAAACCAAGATTTAGTTGGTATGGAAAAATAATTAACAAAACTTTCAAGAAAAAGATTAGTGGCTAGTGAACTTGTTCCTCACTTTTGGTCATAAAAACAAGTTCAAGTGTTTAGTGTATGGAGGATATAAGCTCCTAATTCATGGAACACCATAAAACACCACAAATGTGAAAGATATTTAGAGTGGAAAAAAATAATGTGTACATAAAATAAAACATACTACATTGGATGTATAAAGTAAGAAATGTGTACAAGTAAAATCATACCAATGATTATTAGGATGTAAGACAAAATGTGTTTGATTTGGACATCCTTCCACAAATGAGAGCTAGTGTGCGTGAGTGATTGTGGTAGGTGAAAGACAAGAAAGAAAGAGAGAGAGAGTTGGTGCGAGAATTTGGAATGGCTATCGTGCTCCTTATATAGGGGATCGAGTGGTGTGTGGAAAAAACATAAATGGTATGCCTAATCTTCTTGATTGGGGTAATGTTTACTGATTTGGTTCATGGATTTGTGCAAGATTTTGTAAGGCAATGAGTTGGATGAATGAAGGAGTGTTGTCTTGTTTAAGAAAGTGACACATGATGGAGATGGTGATGGATCGGCCAAGGATAGAAGACAAAGGTCCATCATTCTATTTTGGGTGTGTATCATCCATGGTGAAGGGTGAGTTGTTCTTGTAAAGTCCATTTAGGTGTAAACTTGTTGTTTTGTCTCATGCACCATGCATGTCAATGGTTTGTCATAATTGGCCGAAAGAGAAAAATGAAAATGTTGGTTATTAACTAAATTTGGTAGTTTTTCCTTCTTGGCATTTGAAGTGTGATGTGGTTAGTCCAAATTAGTGTAAGATTTGATGATGTAGTGTGATAAGGACTTGTGATTATGGTGGGATTGGTTCGATCAAGACAATATATATATATATATATATATATATATATATATATATATACACACACACGTATATACAATGTAAAATCCTACGCATGTGGCCATAAGTTTTCATGAGTAATAGTGAGTTGGTAATTAATTAGGTGGACATATATGTGCATTAAAAAGAACGTATACACACATGTAGAAGTTTAAGGAAACGAATCTATATATATATATATATATATATATATATATATAGGGTAGGGTTCATGTAGGAAAATGGTTTTGTGTGGGAAGTGTAGGAAGTGTTTTGAACAATTAGATTCTAAGATGGATGGTGGAGATTAAAAGATAGGATGATGTTTAAAATCTAATTAATATATTAAAGAAATTAGGGTAGGATTGTCAATATGTGTTTTAAATGAGGGTATCAAGGTCATTATGTATCAAGTTTTTTAGAAACTGTTTAAATGCTTCCTACATTTATGGTAGCTCTCTCTCTCTCCTAATTATTGTTTTCAATAATATCATTCAAAGTCAAACATTCATCTTCACAAAACAAAAACAACCATGCACTTTATTTAGAGAAAACCAATTTCTCTCTCCTATTAGTTTTGAAATCATTCCCATAATTCTTTAATTAATGCACACTAGTTTCTCTCTCATATCAGTTTTAAAACACTTCTACTGTGTTTAGTTTCAATATAAAACACCCTTGATGTTATTATAAAACACTCCCGATGATATTCTAAAACACTCTTTATTAATGCATACTAGTTTCTCTTTCATTATAAAACACTCCTGACGTTATTATAAAACACTCCTAATGTTAACCTTCTGCCATGACTTGAATAATCGAACAAGTGATAGAGATGGGTTATATGTTTGAAGAATCGAACAAGTTTTTGGGTATTGATCAACTTATTTGATATGAATATCTTATGATTCTTATGACAAATAATGAATAATTAGTTAATTTAGGATGATTAATCTTCATAAATATCTAGATGTTAGTTGCTAATTTAGTGGGTTTGTAATAAATAAAAAATGGACAAAAAGTCTATAATGCCCTTCATCTAAAGATTTAATCAGATTCGATCTAATGGTTGAAAATACTTCCTACACAAAACAATTTTCATACCGGATCCTCTACCTATATATATATATATATATATAGGCGCATGGGTACGTATAAGGTAATAAATAGAGATGCATATGAGTACGTGTTCGCCTAAAATAAATATGTGACTTTAGAATTTGGGTTGTCACCAAAAGTTTAGGGCCATCAAGTATTAAATAAATTTCTATATTGTTTTCTATATTTTGAGCTACACGTGCTCACAATGGTATATATAAAAAAAATATGGTCCTGTTGTATGCATATAATTTTTTTCATATATATAAGTTTCGTTTGTTTTCATGCTTGAGTTTTGATCGGAAAATTGACGGTTGTTACATTCTCTCCCTGTTTAGAGAATTTCGTTCGCAAAATTTGGGTATGCCGTCTATATGGTAGTTACCAAGAGGTATCTGAGCTCTTTCTGGTTTTCTACTTATTAGTGGTCTATACTTAGTCACGGCAAGGTCTATGCACACATAGAAAGTAAAAATGTAGTCTTGTCATGAACATGAAACGTACCAGCGACAACATGTTACTCTTACCTTGCTTCCATCACAAATGCTCTACCACGAGGAGTGCTGACAATGCTATTCTGGTCCTTCAGCATCGGACAGGCTCTCTTGAGGTGTTGCGTACTACCGCACTCATAACATTCCCACTGAGCTTCCTGGTTGGTGCAATGCCTGGACAGGTGGCCTGGTTTTCTGCACTTGTGGCAAGTAAAACTTTCGCATGTTCCCTTATGGTGAAAACCGCATTTGTCACACTTAGGATGCGCCCCTTGGTACGGTTTCTTCGCCACTGCCACATACGCATTCGCAACCTCCTGCTTCTTACCTGGACGGTTCACTGATTCTTGGTCATCTAGCTTCCGTTTCTCACCCGTACCTTTCTTGATCAAAGCTCCAGATTGAACACTTCATCCGTCAGACTATGCGCCACAGTCACAGCACTTTGGATAGTGGCGGGTCGTGACGACATCACCATGCTTTGAATTTGAGGTACCAGTCCCCAAATGTACCTTTCAATCCTCTTGAACTCAGGCGTAACCATATGCGGGACAAGTCGAGAAATCTCATGAAATCGAGTAGTGTATGCCGATATCTCCGCTTCATCCATGGCCAAGTTCCAGAACTCGGTCTCAATCTTCTGCAGATCGTTGCGAGGACAGTACTCTGCCAAGAACATGGACTTCCGATCATTCCATGAAAGTTGATATGCAACTTCTCTTCCCAGTGTCTGGACTTGTAGACTCCACCACGTCAAGGCTTCATCCAGGAAGGTGCAAATAGCATAGTGGACCTTGCAGTTCTCAGCACAGTGACTAATGTTGAGCACGGACTCCATCTTCTCGATCCACCGAACAATTCCTACTGCTCCTTCAGTACCGTTGAAACTACACGGATTGCGTGCCAAAAACGCCTTGTACAAGCAACCTTTCTGTACCTCCTCAGTATCTGTGCCACTTCCAGTCCTAGCACCATCTCCACTAGTACCGCTACCTCCGACGCCACCGCCAAAACCTCCACTCGTGCCATTTCGGGCTGCCTCATACTGTGCAATAGCAGCTGCAACTTGTTGTGAAACCAACTGCGCAATGTCTTCAGGGGTCATCGAGTTTCCTTTTCCAGAGTTGTTGTGAGTAGATCTTGTTGCTGGTGCCATGTCCTCTTCCAAATCCACATGATAAAAGAAAACAAATAAGATCATGTATCTAAAGAAATAATGTATAGAAGTCAAGCAATGCACAAAGACTCCTAAAGTACAAATGAGTGGACCTTAGGTTATAGTCTAGGTATCTCTCCATGAGACCTAATTCTCTATAACCAATGGCTCTGATACCAATATGTCACACCCCACCTAAGGCGGAAACGCGAGGTGAGACGAACATGGCGATCACAAATATTGTTTACAAGAGAAATACTAAATGTCATTTATTTCATCAAACACATAAGTCGTATAGTCGAATACAAGATACAAATCCTAACAAGTGTTTCAAGCTGTTTCATCAAAATAACAAAACAAGAGACTTCTGCAGGCATTCCTAAGCTTGCCTCCTTATTATCTTTATTTGTTTCTTGAAAAACATGCTTACAAGTGTCAACTAAAAAGTTGGTGAGTCCGTAGGTTTTGTTGACTCGATAAAACAGTTTTGTTGCTCAGAAAGTTTCGTTGTCTGTGTCGATGCAGAATATAGTTACCATGAGCACCATAACCAAACCATGACGTTCGTGTGCACCCCACCCCAATGCCTTGTCACGGGACATTGTAAAATATGGAAAATATGCATTCATATGTGTTAGCGCGACTAACAGTAAAAGGGGGTGTCAGCCCAAATAGTACTATTCATTTAATCCACGGCTTATTGATAAGTTAATGGTTATAGTTGTCCGGGGAATTTTTGTTGATCTGTGACAATTGTGGGTCTAACTCATGTAACACATATTGTTGTCATGTACATATGTTGATCTGTAGCATGTTTCTCCCCCGAAGTTGCAAAACAGTAAATCAATAAAAAGGGCCACGAAACTCACCCGTTGATGCACAAATTAACAAGTTGTCTGCACATGTGTCCTATTCGGGTCCTACGATGCAAGTGAATACTAATGAGATCTTAACGAACAACTCTAGTAATGTAAATCTATGTGTGTGCTACCATTCAAGTTTTGATATTTATGAATATTTTCACTTAAAAGTTGTTGGTAAAAAAAATAATAACGTCTAAAATGTCAAACGGATGACATTTTGGCTTGTTAAATGATTATACAAGCCTCGACCGGATATTTTGAAGATAAATCATGCATACGATATTTTCAAGAGAGTGGAGTTGGTGATGGTAATAAAACCAACAACTATACTTGCATGATTTATGATGCACAAAAGTAAATTTAATTTATATAAATGTTTATCTAAACATTTAAGCAAAATTTTACCACCAAGTTCTTGGTTTTAATTTGTTATTTTTCTTTAACCGGGTTTTTATAAAGAACAACCGTCACCAAGCTTAATTCACGGACATCCCTAAAGAGATTAGGACATATCATCCCCCGGCATACACTTGTTTTGTGACACAAGTTTCAAATTACAAGTGTTTTTACTAGATCTTGAGTTTGAAGGTATGCTCGTGCATTGGTTCGATCCTGGAAAATCATTTATTTTTACATTTTCAATGTTAAATGATGGTCTCTCGAACACACGAACCTTTGTGTTATCAAACCAAGATTTAGTTGGTATGGAAAAATAATTAACAAAACTTTCAAGAAAAAGATTAGTGGCTAGTGAACTTGTTCCTCACTTTTGGTCATAGAAACAAGTTCAAGTGTTTAGTGTATGGAGGATATAAGCTCCTAATTCATGGAACACCATAAAACACCACAAATGTGTAAGATATTTAGAGTGGAAAAAAATAATGTGTACATAAAATAAAACATACTACGTTGGATGTATAAAGTAACAAATGTGTACAGGTAAAATCATACCAATGATTATTAGGATGTAAGACAAAAATGTGTTTGATTTGGACTTCCTTCCACAAATGAGAGCTAGTGTGCGTGAGTGATTGTGGGAGGTGAAAGACAAGAAAGAAAGGGAGAGAGAGTTGGTGTGCGAATTTGGAATGGCTATTTTGCTCCTTATATAGGGGATCGAGTGGTGTGTGGACAAAACATAAATGGTATGCCTAATCTTCTTGATTCGGGTAATGTTTAGTGATTTGGTTCATGGATTTGTGCAAGATTTTGTAAGGCAATGAGTTGGATGATTCAAGGAGTGTTGTCTTGTTTAAGAAAGTGACACATGATGGAGATGGTGATGGATCGGCCAAGGGTAGAAGACAAAGGTCTATCATTCTATTTTGGGTTTGTGTCATCCATGGTGAAGGGTGAGTTGTTCTTGTAAGGTCCATTTAGGTGTAAACTTGTTGTTTTGTCTCGTGCACCATGCATGACAATGGTTTGTCATAATCGGCCAAAAGAAAAGAAATGAAAATGTTGGTTCTTAGCTAAATTTGGTAGTTTTTCCTTCTTGGCATTTGAAGTGTGATGTGGTTAGTCCAAATTAGTGTAAGATTTGATGATGTAGTGTGATAAGGACTTGTGATTATGGTGGGATTTGGTTCGATCAAGAATATATATATATATATATATATATATATATATATATATATATATATATAATGTAAAATCCTACACATGTGGCCATAAGTTTTCATGAGTATTAGTGACTTGGTAATTAATTAGGTGGGCATATATGTGCATTAAAAAGAACGTATACACACATGTAGAAGTTTAAGGAAAAAAATCTATTTATATATATATATATATAGGCGCATGGGTACGTATAAAGTAATAAATAGAGATGCATATGAGTACGTGTTTTCCTAAAATAAATATATGACTTTAGAATTTGGGTTGTCACCAAAAGTTTAGGGCCATCAAGTATTAAATAAAATTTCGCTATTGTTTTCTATACTTTGAACTACACGTGCTCACAATGGTTTATATAAAAAAAATATGGTCCTGTTGTATGCGTATAAAATTTTTCATATATATAAGTTTCGTTTGTTTTCATGCTTGAGTTTTGATCGACAAATTGACGGTTGTCACACGGTCGTACTTTCTTTCCCTATCTAACCCAACAATTATCATCCTTTTGTTGGTCTACATACTGAGAACTATCTTTGGTTCTCATACAACCATTGTACTTACTCTAATCACACACAAATCTTATTCTTTCAATTTCTTCTTTCGGTCGCAGAAACAATGCTTTTTTCTTCTTCTTTTCGGGATGGAGGCTACCATCAGTTGATCCTTCTTTGGTTTTCTTTCTTACTCTTCCACTATATCATCTTCAACACCCTTGATGTTTTGATTACATCGGGAACCATTGTTCCATTGATCTTCTCGATCTCCACTATTCCATTAATCCTTATGATCACTTCCTTGACTTCTCTCCTGGCCACTCTGCCTTTAAGACGCTTCTGGGAACAACGGTGCCTTCATACACACATCGTTTGTCTCTAATCAATGGAAACATCTTCATCTTCTTCCGTCTTTATCAAATAATCTCCTGGCCATCATACGGTGGGCTTTCTTCTCACAGGTCCTTGGATCTTTAGGCTCTAATACCGTGATAACAATTGTGCAGGGTCTTGGAACAGAGGTTAGGATCGGACAAAGATATGCAAACTTAATATTATGATTCCACACAATACAAATGACAACATCTTTGGGTATTTATACCCTTACATAAGTCGGTTAATTAACTAACTATTGAATCGACATGACCCTTCCAATAACTAACATAATTATAGACGCAACCTTTCTAATTTGGCGCCTTTTTCATACACTTTGACTTTTCAGTTTGACTCTAATTATCATAAGTTTAATTTAAGATTTTTTGATTAATTCTTTTCCAACAAATATCATCTCTTAAAGCACTACTTTTGTGTTTAAAACTTCAATCTTGTCTATAATAAATAAATACCATAAAAAACTTACCTGTAAAAAGAAAAAGAAGATTGGGCCTCTCAAAGTTTTAGGCATGTGATCGCACTTGTGCACCCTCAGAACCGGTCCGAATCTCTGCATGCTAATTTCATCATTAAATGATTTCTAGAGAAGGCAATAACATGCATAGGTCTTGCATCTACATCGAAGAGGGATACATAACTTGCACAGTGTTTTCCACCCAAATGCTATGAGAGTGAAAACAGTTGATTTGGTTAGGATGAAGATGTCGTGGTGGACTTTGAATAATGGAGTAGATGGCGATTTTTTTCAATGCTAAAATTGTTTGAGGGTGTTATGACTTGCAACTGATGATCGGGATTGTTTTTAACTAGTATTTTACGTGTGTCGCGCGTTGCGGCGACAACCTAGTTTTTGCAAAACTTTTTTATATGCAAGACATGCGAACATACCATCATTGTACTAAGAATTCGCGGGTCTTGCCCGTCGGACCCGAATTTAAATTCGCCAAAAGATATAGCGGATAAATACGCCTCAAAGCCGTTCACTATCGCGTAACATATACTAATCAAATTTGCAAGGCGAGAAAGCAAATAATTCACCCTTTCTTGTCGGTAAAGATGAGCACATTTGCCTTTTCTTTTTACTAATGTTACAATTAATTTATTGGGACATAAAACCATTAGCTTCCACCAAATTTGTTGACGATAATGGTAAAAAAAAAGCTACTTATATCCATTTGGAATGTCGAGTATATACTTCTCGGTAGCATAATTTGAAATCTATTGAAAAAGAAATCAATAATTAAATACCTTGGTAATTGTGACAGTGCACAATAAAGAACTTACAGAAAACTTAAAGGGTGGCTAAAAGTAAAAGTGGTATACAAAAACTATGTGGTCCGGCACTCTTCAAGTCTTTCAACTCTGTTTGTTGCTCTCTCATCAACATGCATCACACCAACACAACCATCTACTCCCTCGTCCCTCTCTGTCTTCACAAAAATACACCATTTAACAAAGAGAGAGACCTGACCACAACATACGGTCTCTAAAAACAAAGCCACCTCCAGCTCCACCGCAGCCACCACCACCGCCTCTCCCTCTCTCGCAAAGCACCCATCAACCAGTACCAATCCTCTCTCTCTCTTTCTACAAACACTAGCCGATCCGACCCCATCAACTCGAAACCGTAGTTTCAGTCGCCGTCACCGTCGCTCTCTTGGACAAGAGATCTTACCGGGATGATAACCTGGAAAAAGAAAAAGGAAGGAAACAGAGCAACTTCCACATAACTCTGGCTAATCACTTTCGGCGCGTCTGATAGATCCATGGCAACCGTCACCATCTCCCGTTAATTCAAACCAATTGTCGATGCTTTCTTGGTGGTTTGGGCCACCTTTTTAGGCGTTTTTGCATTTCGATCGACACCGTCAGATTAAAGGCGAGGGACACGTGGCAGACTGTCGGCCGTGAGATAGCTACAGTAATAGCCTCTCACAGCCGACACTACAAATTGTATCTTTATATAATAACAATCTTTTGTCCTAATATGCCAAAATAACTCTCTTGTTTGTCAGACTAAATTTTGTAGTTTTGTCCAACTCTCTTAACGTTTTTAGTTTTGTCTATGATGATCTCTAAGGTAGTGTTTGGTATTATGGAATAGAGGGAGGAATGAAATGGATCATTACAAACTAATAAAAAATAGTGTATTTGTTTAGTTAAAGGAATGAAATCACCCCTTCTACAAGGCATTTCATTCCCTCAAAACCATTTCATCCACCCCATATTTTTTTTTTCATTTCTTCCCTTATTCACCATTTACTAACAACACCACACCACCACCCATCACCATCGTCACCAGCCACCACTGTTGCCACCACCACCACCACCATCGGCACCACCCACCACCGCTGCCGCCGCCACCACCCACTACCATCGTCGTCGCCACCACCAACCACCGCTACCCAGTACCTTCACCCACCCACCAACCACCACCGCCATCCAACATCACCCAATGCCGCCAACCAGCGTCGCCACCCACCACCGCCACTACTCACTATCGTCACCCACCCACCATCCACCTCCACCCATCACCAATGTTGCCACCACCTTCCACCGTTGCCACTACCCACCACCGTTGTTACCATCACCCATCACCGCCATCGCCACCCACCACCACACTACCGCCACACCCCACCACTTACCATCACCGTTACAAACCACCACCCACGACCGCCACCCCTCACCATCATCGCACATCCACCTCCACCTTCCACCGTCGCCGCCACCCACCACTGCTGCTATCACAACATATCACCATCCACTATCACCGCCACTAACCACCACCCACCACAGCCCCTCACCACCGATTTTATTCCTTCGTCTTTTTCTGCCTATTCAACAACATAAGGTAATGTTTTGTTTTATTCCCACATGGCAACCAAATAAGACATGAAATGGTAATGATCTATTCTATTACCTTGTCCATTTCATTACCTCGTCCGTTTCATAAATAAAAATGTTGTAAAGTAAAAAATAACGTTACGTTTTAGGGGTGGGTTATTGATTGTAAAGCTAAAGAGATGGCGGAGAGGCGTATTTTGGAACAAGAGATGCGAGATTTAGATCAAGCAATGGAGGATTGCACATTATTGGAAGAGGAGTCTTGGTCGTTGACTAAAATTAAGCGGCGGTTAGGGGAGCTGGATGGGTTTTATTATCGTGACTTCAAGCAAAAGGCTCGTTGTAATTGGGCTACGTATGGAGACGATAACTCCTGGTATTTTCATGGTTTTATTAATAAACGTAAAGCTTCCAATTATTTTCCTAGGCTGGAGGTTAACGGGGTATGGGAAAAGAATCTGGTTTTAATTAAACGGGAGGTGTTGCGATTTTTCTCTGGGAAGTTCAAAGAGGTTTTGGTTCATAGGTCACGGTTGGTTTGCTATGGGTTACAGTTCTTTCTCAGGTAGAGGCTGGTTCTTTGGTTGGTGAATTTTCGGGTAAAGAGATTAAGAGTGCCGTTTTCGAATGTGGTGCTGATAAAGCTCCTGGGTCAGATGAGTTTAATTTTATATTCATCAGGTATTTCTGGGACTTGTTTGAGACGGATTTTGTGGATATCCTTGGACACTTTCACAGGTTTAGAAGATTTAGTCCGGGGGTTGGTTCTTCTTTTATCACGCTGATTCCTAAGGTAAATAATCCGTCTTCATTGGGGGATTTTAGACCGATAAGCCTCATAGGGTGTGTTTTAAAAGTTGTGTCGAAGGTGTTAGTGAATCGACTGAAGACGGTTATGAATAAGTTAGTTTCAGAGCATCAGTCGACGTTTTTATCTGGGAGATATATTCTTGACGGGCCCTTGGTGACTAATGAGATTATTGCTTGGGCTAAGAAGAGGGGGAAAAAATTTTCTGTTTAAGATTGACTTTGATAAAGCTTATGATAATGTTAATTGGGAGTTCTTGTTATCGGTGATGTCTCACATGGGTTTTTCGTCGGTTTGGTGTGATTGGATTCGTGGTATTCTTATGGCGTCCAGGTCTTCTGTGCTCGTGAACGGGTCTCCTACCTTCGAGTTTGGGTGCCAAAAAGGCATTCGATAGGGTGATCCACTTTCTCCCTTTTTGTTTATTCTCTTGATGGAGGCGTTTTCAGTTAAGTTGAATCAAGCGTGTGATCTAGGAGCGTTTCATGGTATTAGGCTTCCTAATGACGACCCTAGTTTATCCCATTTATTATATGAGGACGATGTCATGATCATGGGAGAGTGGTCTTCGTTTAATTTTGATAATTTGAAACGTATACTTCGTATTTTTTATTTGTGTTCGGGGTTGAAGATAAATCTTCATAAATCTGTTTTATATGGTGTGGGGGTAGAAGATGATGAGATTGATATACAAGCCGATTATATGGGATGTAAGTCGGGTAGGTTGCCGTTCTCTTACCTTGGTATTTTGGTTGGGGCTAATATGAATAGGGTGGCGAATTGGGAACCGGTTGTTTCCAAGTTCAAGCAAAGGCTTTCTAAATGGAAAGCGAATTCGTTCTATTGGTGGTCGAGTAACCCTTATTAAATCTGTGTTGGATAGCCTTCCCACTTATTACTTTTCTCTTTTCAAGGCTCCTAAGAAGGTTATTAATGATCTTGAAGGCTTGATGCGAAGATTTCTTTGGGGAGGTTCGTAGGAAGTGAGAAAGATGAGTTGGGTGGCTTGGGAGGTTGTCACTAAACCTATAAAAGAAGGTGGTTTAGGGATCGCTCGTTTAGAGATTAACAATCATGCGTTGCTTTCTAAATGCCTTGGGAGATTCCTTAATGATCAACAAGCGTTGTGGAGAAGGGTTGTGATTTCTATTCATGGGTCCTCCCGTTGTTGGGGGCTCGTTTCGGTTAATAATAGGATCCCGGGGGTTTGGAAAATTTGTGTTTCGTTTTGGAACAAATACAAGGTTGATGGGGTTGGTTTTAATAGAGTTATCCGGGGCAAAGTCGGCAATGGTCGGCAAATAAGGTTTTGGTTGGATATGTGGTTGGGTTCGGAACCTCTTAGAGACAAGTAACCGTCATTATACGCTTTAGAAAAACACAAAAGGGTGATGCTTGCGGATCCTTTGGAGGTCACAGGTTTCACACGTCGATACATGTGGGATTGGACGCGAGCTCCTTGACTTCTCAGGAGCTGGAAGATAAACAAGATGTAGAGGGGAGTTTGCAGTTGGTGGTGATGGATGCGAGTGCTGATACTTGGTCTTGGGCGGTTGGGAGTTCCAACGAGTTTGAGGTTTCGGCTTTTAAAAGATGGATGTTAGGTACCGATTATGGTCTTGGGAATTTTGGATTTCAGTGGAACGAGTGGGTTACAAAAAAAATGTAACATCTTTATGTGGCGGGCGTTTTTGGATCGTCTTCCAACTAAGGTGGCTTTGGCGAGACGACACGTTTACATTGAGGATCAAAGTTGTGTTCTGTGTGAAAGCTATGAAGAATTAATTGAGCATGTTTTAACCGGATGCATCATTTCTATGGGTGTTTGGAACGCAGTTGCCGCTTGATCTAAGATCCCGAGGCCTTTCATCTTTCATGTTAAAGATTTGGTGGATTTGCATAAGGATAGTGGCGTGTTGGGTAATAAACGATCGATCCTTCACGGCATTGTCATTATTGCGTGCTGGAGGTTATGGAGAGCCAGGAACGAGAAGATTTGTTCTAGCAAGGATCCTATAGTGGTGGATATGGTAGCGGATATAAAGTCTTTGGGTTTTCTTTGGTACAAGAATAGATTTAAACAGGGGGTAGTGGATTGGAATAGATGGTGTTTATTTGATGTAATGTGATTGTTGGTTTTCGTTTTGGTTTTCGGCGTCTATCACCGTCTTGGTGATAGTCGTCGGGTGTGGTTGTTTTAATGAAAGTCAATTTTCAAAAAAAAAGTAACGTTGCTAAAAGAAAACAAGATTGTGCTATTTGTCAAATTATTCTCCGGTATTCACTAAATTTTACTAAACGTCATGTCACAATAACCAAAAAATGCTATTTTTAACTAGTTAATTATTAAGAAACCATTCCCATCAGTTTGTAAATAAAGCTACTAGGTGACTTTCTCTTTGGGAGGTCGTTAATTAAAGTTTCGTTTATGACAAATTGCCATGTGCGAGTTAATAGTTTTACTAAAGTGGCATTCGGGCGGTAGATTTACTCTATAATTGTTGACAAGCTAGGTCATCAACGATGTCTGTGATCATGGGGCATGAGTGGCATTTGCCTACTAGTGTACCTAGGTGGCCGGGGCTTCATTAGATGGTCAAAAATATTATAAGGCTACTAACGTATGTCGGTTTTTTCAGTATATTGAAGAAACACGGTAATGTTAAGTTATACTAAATCCATGATAGTATCATTAACTATCGATTTTGTAGATGAAGTTTCGTTAAAAAATGATGGTAGCTCCTTAAATTAATTGATTTTTTTTTTCTTTAACGATCAAATTCTCAATACCAAGTGTAAGAGAATGTACCAACTCAAATCAAATCATATACAAAGTACATATATTCGGATACTTATGTTGCTATAGTGGATAGTCGACATACATAGTCGTCTTAATTAAGACTAACAAACGTAAAATGTAAAATGGGATGAACCGAGTGGAAGCTTTATCCATTGAACCGTCAAACCGACCCACAAGTTTTTATATCTAGTTCTATAAAATTTGAGTATCAAACGGACGTGAGTGGTCTTTTTCTATAGATGTACCCGAATGTCAAGAACTTTTAAAGATTTGTTTAACGTAAAATAGAAATCTCTTGTTTTCTATTTGACCAAAGCTATTAAAGATTTTTATATATTTGTCGATCGGTTTGACACTTTAACCAACAGTCCAACACAATCAATAAATATATTTGACGATTTGACAAACACAATTAATAAAATCAATGCGTTACTTCAGTACTTATTCATACCAAATTAACACACTTTAATTACCTCATTAGAGTTATTGATCATGCATCAAGACAATGTTGACTGCTTATAGTATATATATATGTTAACCAAATATCATACAACATATACAACATACACAACATACTATCCATTCAGTTTTCAATTTAAAGTTGAAATTATCCCCCAGTGTCTGAAATGAAGAGGGTCATCTTTCTTATTGCTGCCATTGTTGCACTCATGTTGCTTTTGGCCAAAGCGGGTGCTCAAGACTGTAGTGACCCCTTCCAGGACATTCCGAAATGCATTGACGGCGACCTAAAGTTCCGAGAAAATGCAGATTCAGATTGTTGCAAGGATTTACAAGACCATGAAACCTGTTTATGTAAATATGACGATATTAATAACCCCAATCTGCCCGAGAACCACAGTCATATTTTAATATTGGCCAAACAATGTAACATGGGAGCCAGGAGATGTCCTCAATAGTAATTTAGCTGTGTCATGATACCCACATTATTTACTACATTAACGAATAAAAGTATGTTTAGATATGTTTTTGTGTGCGTGTTTGTCTATTTGTTTATGTTTTGGGGTACATCTTTTCAATCACATGATTGTGCATCATAAACAAAAGCTTGTACCAATGCGTAACATGTGGTATAAACATATATACGAAATAACTGATGTAATGCATATGTAGTTATTGAATTCACGCAACCAATTCTCTGGCGGAATTTGGATGAAAGTTTAAAATAGTTAATGGTTGTAACGGAGATGGTGTTTTAAGTCCAATAATAAACTAAATATTGCTTCTTTTGATCAACGAAAACATGGTTCTATGAGGCTATGAGCCTTCTTTGTTCTTGTTGTATTGGTGATGGTACAAAAAGCTATAGCTTAGATAGATATAAGTATGTAACGGGTTAAAACACATCTCAAAAATAACTTACAAATTTTACTAGAACAAGAAGATGAACACGGGTTTTTAAGTATTTTTTTAATGTTATTTAAATTTTTAGCTTCATCTTTTAGAGACTCCTTTTAAAAGAGGATTTTGCCTAGTTTGTGACCTCTATCTTCTCTACTAGCTCTCCCACTTATGTCTCACACCCTTATATGCACATAATTTGCATAATAAGAATTGTATAATCAGAAATGGTATGGGTTTGGGTATCATATTGGCCGATTTGTGGTTCAATATTGGATATGAGTTTGAGCCATAATGGGCTTTAGAAATTCTAAAATTACAAAAATGAAAACAAGTTTTACTAATTCAAGCACTGTGATAAAAGATTCAATCTACTATTTTAATTTTTAATAAATCACATATATCGCGTGCAAATGTGTTTTTTAGTACATATGACTATGCCTAGTATATTTTTATTTTAGTATATGATTAATTGATTGTTGTTTTCTATCTATAGGGATTTGGTTTAGTTTAATTCTTGGGACATAAATAATTTCTTGCTTTTTAATTGAGCAAAATATTAATTTTATTTGTCAGTTTAAGAAATACAGTCAATAAAATCTTTATTTTAATTAATTGCCTCATTTAGCGTGACTTCAATACTTAGTTACCAAATATTTATTTTAATTAAATGCCTCATTAAAGCTATATATTCTGCATACATCAAGAAGTGCTTAGTATATATATTAGCCAAACATCATACTATCTATTCCATTTTCAATCTAAAGTAAAAATCTACAAGTTTAAAAAATGAAAAAGGTGATTGCTCTTATTGCTATTGTTGCTGCACTAATGTTTCTTTTGGACAATGTGCAAGCTCTTGATTGTGATCCAGATCGAGACATAGAAGTATGCTATCCGGCCTTACGCAAGGGAGAAAAGCCGGATTCAGTTTGCTGCAAGAAACTATTTGAGCATAAAGATTGTTTATGTGAATACATCAATATTCATCACTTCAACCGGCCCCTGAACTACCAGTTTCTCCGTCCATTCACAGCAAAATGCGACAACATTGGCATGCCTGTCCCCTTCCCCTATTGTCCTGACCAATAACTTATAATTGTGCCACGATACACAAGTATTATTTAATAAGAGTATTGTTTTGATGTGTTTTGTGGATTCATTTGTTTCCTTAAGTTTTGGGCATATTGGGTTCATTTTTTCAATCACAAGGTGGGTTTGTTAAGTGCTTCCATGTTATATTATTTTGGTAATTCAAGAAAATTAATACATTATTGAACATTCATGGAGATATACAGTTTATTAATAATCATAATTAAGGATCATTCATGTAACATTAAACGATCTCTTTTAGTTGTTACAATGGTGGGACTGAGGAATATCTTCTTAAAGACTAGATAGATATATATGGTGGTTATTTACTTCTGTTATAACAAAAGAAAAATAATAATGCAAAGAGTTGGAAGTGTATATTTAGGTTGCAAAAGATTAATCAAAGGTCATAACATAGTTTCTTTCTTTATCTAGGGACAATAATCCTTCCATGTTATTTTTTGGTATATAGATTTAAATTGTACGACCAAGCACAAACGAGTAATCGTACTAGAAATGTATTTAACCTGATTCACCATATCTCTTTTTTCTTTCATAATTTTTTCATATTTTATAGATCGATAATAATGCAAACAATAAATAAGTGAACCGAATGCAAAACTGTGATAAAAAGCAATCAGGCAATCGGAGACGTTTGTGGAGGAGAACATGGTTATAGAGAACTCTAGGGTGCATATAGGGGTGTTCTTTGGGTTATTTTTTCGGGTTTCGGGTCTTTCAGGTCTGGTTGTTCGGGTTGGTCGGGTTGAGGTTATTCGGGTGCAAGTTAGTTCGGGTCAGTTGTTCGGTTTTAGATGTAATATGAAAAAAAAATTTTTATTTCATAAAATATCATCAAATTCATCATATTATAAAAATGATCACCCCTAGGTGCATATGATTAATCAAAGTATATATCATGATAGTTCTTTTCTTTTTTATTATGGCTAATTAGAACAAGTGCATTCATAGGGATATTTTAGTTGTTAAAAAAACTTGGTAGGGAATCTCAACAAGTTCCTTATCATTTACCATTTAGTTGAATGAGTGGTAGTTAGGGGCAACATTATGGTTCGTCGAGCCAAAGCCGTATGAATGAGTGGTGAATAGTTAGGGGTAAAATGTTGGTCGGGTTAAAACATTCATTTGTGCTCCTGGGGGGGGGGGTTTCTTGCCTAACTGGATTTGCGGCTCTGGTATTAATCGTCAATGTGGGGGTAGCCCACTTGGGGAGGAGATCTATTGGCAAGAGTTTAATTTAGATTTATTGGTGTAATAGTATAGGAGATGTAACATTTGCTATTTAGAAAAAAACTGATATTAATCAGAAAAAAAAATATAAAAACATTAATTTTCGTGAACTGAGAATTACAATGGCAAAATATTGATAGCTAGCATAAAACTTGGTGATAATTAAAAGAGTAAATGTGTTAGTTTTTTCACTTTTAGTGTGTGATGTTTGTGTATACTTCCAAACGGACAGATCCAAATGGACCATCCATCAACCCATTAAATTATATGATGTTAAAATTTTCTCAGTATTTACTGTTTTCTTCTTATACTTCTACTTGATCTCCATATAATTGCTGATGGATCTGGACATACTTGATATGGGATTTTCGTTTCAGGAAGTTTGGGTACGTTGCAACATCCAACAAAAATTTAGTAATACTGGTCGAACACGTAGGTCTTCGAAAGTGATATTATTAAACAACTTGCATCTTAATATTGCTCTATTATCTTAAAAGTACAACTTCCACCATTAAGAAAAAAACGGTGGGCCCTGGCCCTCACTATCCTTCACCATTTGGTGGGTCGATATGTTTTATTTTTAACCGCCTCACCCATTTTCGATACTGTTAGTACCTGATGTCCCTAGGCTAGTATACCTTGTTATTGGACGGTTTCTAGGGTGTTTGGGTGCATTTATACGTTGATTGAGGGTTGAAGGGACTTAGGGGCGATTAGGACAAGTTACAGGCGATTAGCAGTCGCTTCTGATGCATATGGTATAGCATTCCTAATCGCCTGATGTCATGCACACGGGTTGAGGGACTATATAAGGACCTAATGATTGCCCTAATCATTAGTTGTCACATCACACAGCCCCCAAACACCCTTCCCAAGGTCTGAGAGATTTGTTTCGTGTCTGTAAACACCCGCGCTCTGTTTTATTAATCGAATCAATCTTTTGACTAGCTTATGTGTGTGTTGTCATCTCGTTTCCATTGTTTCATTGTCGTTTTGATTATCTAGACCTATTTGGAGGATTCCGCACTCCAAATAAGCGAGCTCGTGATTGTCGGTTGACCCGTGTGTCGATCCTACAAGTGGTATCAGAGCGGAGGCTCTTGTCACGAGTGTTTAGATATTAAAACGAGTCTAAACAGGTGGTTTTTGTTACGGAAAGTTTAGATTTTTATCAAAAACCTGTTAGAAACTTTGAAACTTTGGGTTTTTCATAAAAAAACATAGTTTTTCAAAATCTAAGTGTGTTTTTACGGATTAAAACGTGTGTTTTTTTATTGGGTTTTGTTCTAAAATTGTTTTGGAATCATTTCTAATCATTTTGGGATCAAATACAACGTTTTTAGTATGATTTTGAAGCTAAAATGGGTGTTTTTGTGAAAAAGTTAGTCTCAGACCTGCAGGTAGCGATTAGCTTTTGAAAACAGGCAATTAGAGACCTACTCGCGTGCTTGGAGGATTCCGCACTCCAAATAAGCGAGCTCGTGATTGTCGGTTGACCCGTGTGTCGATCCTACAGATACTAGATAAACCCTTGTTTTAGATCTAGTTAACAAAAGAGAGTCAACACTCTTATTTTGTCAATGCTCTCTTTGTACTTCGAAATCTCATACAAATATATATTAAATGGTTAAGTATACGCTATAAATGTTTCTTCTTTCTCTTTTAGTTTTTTTACATAAAATTCCATATCAGTTTTGAGTTAGATCATAAACACACAATTCTTCTTCTTTTGAAATCAAACCGGCTAATGACGTGGGTATTAAAGCAAAATAAAACAATAATATCACACAAAATCTGCTTGAAAGGTTAAAACGTAAAAAGGTCCAAAAGCTGATAAAGCACTGAGTACAAAAGATGACCTGTCTTGTTATCACACTTCTCGGTCAAATTCCCCAGCTGTCCATATTCTGCATGTGGAGACGCTACACCATACAGACCGCAGGTCCAAAGCCATCCTTAGTTAAAAGTGGCAAGTCCCTAAGTTGCAACATGGATCAAGAGATTATGGTTACTCAAAGAAGAAGATGCTTTTCTTATAAATCAGATCACTCCCTCAAAGATCTAAACATACCTTTTCTTATATTCATACTTACATATTCTTCTATTCTCTTTAACAACCCATGCGTGAAAGATTCTATCTTTCACTTAACACTTCACTTGAGCATACAATCGACAATCTGGCTTTTAGTCTCACTAAAACCAGAATCGTAACACTCAAAACATAATACTCTTGAACCTCCTTCTACGTTTTGCAACGTAGAGGGACACCACGACCTGCGTTAGGCAAAACTAAACCCTTTAACCCTTTTACCATTCCTCGGACTCTGCACTAACGTTGGACTTATATTTGTTGTAGCAACAAGTTGGCGCCCACCGTGGGGCTGCGCCATTCTTTCCTTTTCCAAAATCAATTGTGTAGCTCCAACTCTTCAATATGTCCGACCACGTTTCCCCAGAAGAAGTAAACCAATCTTCCCCCAACACCGACCAGAATTCTCCCAACAGATCTGTCTTTCTCAACCCCTGGGAGCACTCCTATAGGTGCAACCTCCCTGGAGTTTTCTCTATTCCAGAAGTCAACCCCCTCTCATTCAGGGGAGGCATCTCCTCTCCTCAACACTATGCGAACCCCAGAACGCATAGATCTGACTCCTGAAGTAGTTGCAAACAACTTCTTGCAGCTAAGGTCTCTCCTTAACCAACATGTGATGAAGGAAAGGGAAAAAGGAGTGAGAATACGACTAGACTACAATGAGGAAGAGCCTACACTCTCACCTGGACCACCTCTTCCTCCCTATCTTAATCCTTCCAGCTCTCGGTCCACTCTTCCCAACTTTGGAGTAGGACCTAGCTCAACTTTCCTTGCCTTTTATCATGTACCTTATCTACAGGGAATGTCGAGTCCTACTCTCTTTCCCCCGTTCACATCCCAATCTCCAATCTCAAGTGCACCTATAGGGCATGAGCTCACTTTAGATCAACTCTTACAGTCCCCGATCTCAAGTGTACCACCCCAGCTCCCATTTCATGGGAACAAGCAATGGCTACTTTGCCCATGGCTCGTAGTGCATCCATGAGCATGCCTATGGGAGTCAACAATACGACAATGCCTGAAAGCCTTCAAGGCTTCAGCCTCATGCCTCACATGATAGCCTAAATGATGGTTCATTTTCCCTGGCAGCAGCTCATTAGCCAGGCAATGTCTTGTTTCTCTCCAGAAATAGCCGACTTTGAGTTCCCTACCAAACTAAAGATGCCCTCTCACATAAAAACGTACGATGGCACTGAAGATCCTGAAGACCACTTGCAAATCTTTTCTGGGGCAGCCCGGATGGATAAATGGGGAAACCCTGAATGTTGCCTCATGTTCATGCAAACATTGGTTGGGTCAGCTCGTATCTGGTTTAATGACCTGCCAGCTGGAAGCATTCTATCCTTTAACGATCTGGGCAGAGGATTCTTGACCAACTTCTCTCAACAAAGACGTTGTGTCAAAGATGCCACTGTCATCTTCCAGATCAAGCAAAAGGATGATGAAAGCCTTAAAAAGCTTCATCAAACGATATAAGAAAGAAGGTCTCACCTATGTGGATGCTGACGAAAAGATCAAGGTTGCAGGGTTCATGAAACCTCACTAGAGATTTCAACAAAAGTCTCCCTAGAACCCTCGAAGAAGCCCTTGAAAGGGTTGAAGCCCACATCCGAGGGGAAGAAGCTGTGGATACCAAAGAACAAAGAAAAAGGGCCGCTAATTGGAGAAGCTCCAGCCCAACAGAAAAGGAGGTAACTATGGGGCCTATGACAGAAGGTCCAGGGGATCTGAATCTCGAAGGACTGAAGGTAACAACCCTCCAAGCAGAGATTGAACCATAAACTTCACAGCCTTAACAAAAACCCCTCAAGAAATACTGGCAACTAAGGAAGTCAAGCCAGCTTCAGACCTCCCAATCCCTTACCAAAGAGCAAAAGAAACGAAAACTCCAACCAATATTGTGAGTTCCACGAAGAAAAGGGACATCACACCAACGATTCTTTCCAGCTCAAGAAAAGGATCGAGGAAG
Organism: Ambrosia artemisiifolia; assembly: GCA_032199755.1. Taxonomy (NCBI): domain Eukaryota; kingdom Viridiplantae; phylum Streptophyta; class Magnoliopsida; order Asterales; family Asteraceae; genus Ambrosia; species Ambrosia artemisiifolia. The sequence goes on from CM063521.1 coordinate 10,548,626, forward strand.
CTGTTAAATCTTGGGAGTTAGCTCATTTGGTGAAGGGGGTTAAAGAAAACATAGCTGAAGGCAAAAAGAAAGAAGTTAACATGGTCCTAGTTGAACCAGAAGCTCCCAACAAACGCCAAAGGTTGGAAGCTTGGGAACGCCAATGTGTTTGCTTCCCACCCCTTGAAAGAGAAAAGAATATGATCCTCTAGTCGTGGAAGCCTTGACAGGTTCCACAAAGACACAAAGGGCTTACATTGATACTGGAGCAGCCACAGAAATTATGTTTGAAAAATATTTCAATTTACTGAGCTCAGATGAACGCTCCAAGCTTCAACCATCTAAATCCTCCATCAAGGGTATAGTTGACATACCCCTCAAGCCTTTTGGGGCAGATAACACTTGATGTTTGTTTCTCTGAAGGAAAAATGTAGAGAACCGAACCACTTACTTTCATAGTCCTCAACCTACCATCAAGCTATCTAAACATGTTAAACTTCAATGGAATACCACCGCATTGCATATACACCTGTGATTATGTTGCGTAACATTGATCAAAAATCAGGCTTATGTAATGGCACTAGACTCCAAATATCACAACTTTTGCCAAGGATCATTGAAGCGCGTATAATCATGGGAACTGTTGTTGGCCATCGCGTTTACATTCGTAGAATAAATTATGTAGACAAGACCAAAGATTTGCCTTTGGTTTTTAGTAGACGCTAGTTTCCGATAAAAACATGTTATGTGATGACTATCAACAAAAGCCAAGGCCAATCATTAAAAAAATGTTGTTTATTTGCCACAACCTATTTTTAGCCATGGCCAACTATATGTTGCGCTTTCAAGAGCAACATCACCTAACGGTTTAAAAATACTCATAACATCTCATGGAGATTTAGGTTGTGGCAAAACCAAAAATATTGTTTACTCTGATTTGTTAGCAGACATTGAGCGCCATGAGGTCAACATTATAACTCATAATCAATCACACACCATGACTTAAATAAAATAAATGATACATGTATGATAAAATTAATATTTTGGATACATATTAATAACAATTTTCTATTTTGCAGGTTTCTAAAAATGCAAGAGGGCAGTCTGGCTTCATTAGTTCCTAGAGGTGTCACAGTACCAGTTGGAGTTCGTTTTATCAGAAAATGGCAACCACGGAACAAGCACAGCGTACATATTATTTCTTGATTGACAGACATGTAAACCTCGTTTTGCTAAAAGAGATGCTTTATTTTCAACAATCACAAATTATAAATTTAATACATGTGATAGGGAGATGAAATTCAAGCCAGCATACATTGGATGGATAAGGATATGTATGAAAAAAAATAACTTTGACAGCTTGCTACATACTAGACAAATATATATGCAATGAATCTCCTTCAACAACTAGAGTATCGCCACTTCCAGCAAGCATTCGACTAGACCGAATTCCAACACCAAAAGACTTTCCTAGCAACTGTTTTTATCATTGTCCGTATGCTGACCTCGGACCACGAGCTGCTGCAGAATATACAGGCTTAACTCGTAAACAACAAAAGAGCTAATACTAGCAAATTCATATGTATAAAATGTATTTACTATGTTGCAGATTTCATGGCAAAACATGAATGGTTAGAACCCGATAAGACCAACCAGGGGAGAGACAACCTAAGACTTCATCTCAAATATAATAGTTAATTTGATTTGAATATGCATATTATGAAAACTTACCTATTATAATATGTTGCTGGCGTTTTACATTTTAATTGTTTTGGAAAATGTATTATTGGTCCATGCATGTCCAGTATTATACGATGATTATTAAGATGAGTGTCTACATGAAGTGTTTTATTGCTCATTAATATGTAAAAAGTGTTTGTATTTACCATCCTAATTTAATCCATTTCAGCAATTAAGCTGCACGTTTGGGAACTGTTTTTGTAGCAAAAAAAGTTACGCATTCGTGTCTGTTTTGATAGCGATACATCTGCACAGTAGGGTCTATTTTGTCAGCAAATAACTTGCGTTTTTGGCCCAGTTTGGTAGCAATTAAGATATGCGCTTGAGGATGTTTTGGCAGCAATAAAACTGCGTGCTTGGGCAGTTTGCTTGCACACACGTATTCGCTTAGGCGCATAGGCTATTCGCTTAGGCGCATAGACGCTTATTCGCTTAGGCGTTCAGGTGCTAAGGCGTTTAATTGGCTCAACACTTTTCCATTTTCTATAATATTTTCGCCTAGGCGCTTAGGCGTTTATTCGCTTAGGGGCGTAGGCGCCTAGGCGAGTAGGTGCCAATCTTTGTGATCAACTAATGACATGACAAATGAAAATGATTAAACTTAATAGCCATATGCACCACTTTATAAACTGTTATGTTCTTCTATAATATTTTCGCTTAAGCGCTTAGGCGTTTGATTCACTTGTCGTATAGGCGCCTAGGCGAGTAGGCGTCAATCTTTGTCATCAGTTAATGACATCACAAAAGAAAATGATTAAAGTTAATAACCTGGATCATAAAAACAGGAAACCTGAATTTTTGTAAATATATTATCTTCAAATATGTTGCCATTGCGCGTTTTTAAACGACAACAGCAGTTGCGCAGCCTGCTGCAACATCAGAAGCTGCGCAAGGTGCTGTAACATCAACCTGCGACCAACAGTAGCATGAGTGATTAACCGAATAAGCGTTTAGTCATCTAGACGCATAGACGTTTATTTCACTATGCATGTTATGGGCATGTAGGTGTTTACAGTTTCTAGTTACTATTATAGAAAGTATGATTTTTATTTAACTTATTTGAGAGAATTAAATAAAAACCCCACCCAAATTGACCCGTTACATGTTATTCAGTTGTGTAAACTGCGATCAGAGCAGCAACACAAACTGCGACAACAGTAGTTGCGCAGCCTGCTGCAACATCAGCAGCAGTGCCTCTGATGTTTCATCTAAACTTTCAAGTCTCTTTTGGTTTTGACAACATCCTGTCAAACAACTTTTGCTCCCATATTAGTAAATCCTTTCATGAATGAAAACAAGTGCAGTATGAAAGGCATTTTGTAAACTGTAACACTTTTGCCAGCAATTTTGCAAGTCCTTTCATGTAATTATCTATGTAAGCATGAAAATGCTTTTGAACTCTTAAATGTAATCTATATAGGTGTGTGTTTTGAACTCTTTAATGCTAGGTTTGTATGGAGTACTTATTCAATCTGCTATGTTAACAGTAATTTTCCCATTTGTTTTCCGGATAATTTGCCGCGAAGAGCAGAAGATAATTCTAGTTTTTTTAAAGCTCCACCGTTTTATTTTCTTTTTAAAACCCGATTAAAAAAGTGATCAAAGGTTGAGTATGGGAATGTGTGTTCTCTAGAATACGATACTCGGTATTTACATTAAAAATCTATGCTACGCATGTCAGGTTCTCTGCCTGTGTCTCAGTTTTAGTTTTTAAGTACGTAATTATCATATATTTATAAATTTAAAACTTGTTAATGGTTTAGTAACAATTCTCTTTTTCCAAAACTAATATTTTGATATTGTTTTAAACACCATAAGTCTTAGGCACCGAAAAAATGATGTCTTTTATATTACTAAACCGACACACCAGTAGTCTTCTCTCTTCTATGAATGTACCTTAATGGTTGGGCTTTATTTGACGTTAAAAAAAATCTTTTGTTTTTTTTGTGACCAAAACTATTTTAAACATTTATTTGTCAATCGGTTAAATCAACACAATTAATAATTAATAAAATAATAAATATATTTGACAGCATGACAATCACAATTAATAAAATCCGTGCGCTAATTCAGCACTTATTCATATCAAGTTAATATTCACTTTAATTACCTCATTGGAGTTATTCTTCATGCACCAAGAGGATGCTGACTGCTTAGTATATATATGTTAACCAAATATCATACAACATATACAACATACTATCCATTCAGTTTTCAATCTAAAGTTGAAATCCCCCAGTGTCTAAAATGAAGAGGGTCATCTTTCTTATTGCTGCCGTTGCTGCACTCATGTTGCTTTTGGCCATAGCGGATGCTCAAAATTGTGGTGACCCCTTTCACGACATTCCGAAATGCATCGACGGCGACCTAAAGTTCCGAGAAAATGCAGATTCAGATTGTTGCAAGGATTTACAAGACCATGAAACCTGTTTATGTAAATATGACGATATTAATATCCCCAATCTGCCCGAGAACCACAGTCATATTTTAATATTGGCCAAACAATGTAACATGGGAGCCAGGAGTTGTCCTCAATAGTAATTTAGCTGTGTCATGATACCCACATTATTTATTACATTAACGAATAAAAGTATGTTTTGATATGTTTTTGTGTGCGTGTTTGTCCATTTGTTTATGTTTTGGGGTACATCTTGATTGTGCATCATAAAAAATAGCTTGTACCAATGCGTAACATGTGGTATAAACATATAAATAACTGATGTAATGCATATGTAGTTATTGAGCTCACACAATCAATTCTCTAGTGGAATTTGGATGAAAGTTTAAAACACTTGATGGTCGTAACGTACATGATGCTTTAAGTCCAATAAGAAGCGAAATATTGCTTCTTTTGATCAACGAAAACATGGTTCTATGAGCCTTCTTTGTTCTTGTTGTATTGGTGATGGTACAAAAAGCTATAGCTTAGATATAAGTATGTAACGGGTTAAAACACATCTCAAAAATAACTTACAAATTTAACTAAAACAGGAAGATGAACACGGGTTTTTTAAGTATTCTTTTAATGCTATTCAAATTTTTAGCTTCATCTTTTAGAGACTCCTTTTAAAAGTGGATTTTGCCTAGTTTGTGACCTCTCCCTTCCCTAGTAGCTCTTCCACTTATGTCTCACACCCTTATATATGCACATAGTTCATAATAAGAATTGTGTAATCAGAAATGATAGAATATCATATTGGCAGATTGTGGTTCAATATTGGCCTATTGGGATATGAGTTTGAGCCATATTGGGCTTTAGAAATTATTGGGCTAGGACTAAATTGCTGATATTGTAAACACGATTGCCCAATGCCTGAATTTTGTACTCTTTAATTCGTTTTAATAAAATTTGTTATGAGATGTAGCATTTACCATAACTTTTTCATGATTTGTAACATAACTTTTTCAAACATAAGTAATTTGAAAGAAAAAGATGAGCTTTTTTTTTTTTTAATTTAAGTATGATATTTCATAGTTTTTATAATATAATAAAAATCTGTTACATGATTAAGAGTGTCTAGAAACAAACAAAAAATGAACCATCAACCAAAATCAAGCCGAAAGCAGACAAAAACGAACCAAAATCAACCAAAAACCGAGTTAAACGAAACTCGACTAATCGGAAGCAAAATTGTTTGAAACTAGGTTGTATTCTTGGTTAACCGAAAGTAATTAAACTAAACCGAACCATTCATATTTTCATGTATTTTTTAAGCAACTAAATAAATAAATAATAGCACGTGTTTGATTTTGGTTATTAACTGAACCAAACCGAAAATCAACAATCTAAAGAATAATCTGAATCAGAACAGCCGTGCACACTCCAACCAATATCCGTGTTTATCACGCGAGCACCCTTCGAGTTATAATAAATGATTCAAAGAATGGCATGTGTCATTATCAGAATCACTCTTCCACATTCATCTTTTAGACTAACTTTAATTTAAACTAGATCTTTGCCCGCGTTAACACGCGGTTCACCAACGTACAATTATTTTGAGCGGTAAAACGTATAAAAAATATAGTAGAAATATTTTATTAAGATTTAAAAGAAACCAATACATATTCTATTCAAATATCACTAAATATTTCTTTATACACCACATTTTTTGTTTTAGTCTTGACCTTCCCATCAGCATCAAGTATAAGTAACTTAACGCCTGCCCTACTTTTAACTGTTGACAATACGACATAAAGCTGGCCATGTGAGAATACAGAGTCTCTTAAATACAATCCAATACTATATTCCTCATATGCGTTATCTAATTTCAAAACACACAAGTAAACAAAGCGAACAAAAGAGTGGATCACATATCGATTTATAGACATTAACCACTTATTTCAACTACTGAAATAATATAACAGATAAATCATACAATATATCACCTGATGCAGTTGTGGTTTGGACTATATCAGGGACGACCAGCGGGGCTGCTATGGTTAGAACAGAACCTTCATGTTCATTGGGGCAACTGCAGTTTGGGCGTGAGCTGCAAAACAAAGGCTGCAGTGTTAAACATGGTTAAACATCAATTAACTGCAGTTTGGGCGCAACTTTAGTTTGGGGGTATTCGGTTAACACGATAATTCAACCATCCGATTTAGTGATATATTGGTAAACATGATTAAACATCAATTAACTGCTTACCTTCTTTACACATCTAATCTTCTTTGCCCTGTTCTTTCTCTCCTTCAACTGCTTTCTTGACTTCTCAACCTTAGTATCCAAGCCATTATATTCATAACCAACAACAAATGAGAAACTAAACACATTAAAAATATAATAATAACATAAAACACAAAAGAAAAGGTAATATAGTTACCCTAAAGCCTTCTATAATCTTTCCGCAAATGGTGTAACACGCCAACTAACTTTTCGAACCTGCACGCCATAATTTCGTTAGGTTTCATTTTCGGATTGTAACCAAACAATAAAACCAAACTTCGCATTTAAACTTATCTAACAGATGTCAACCCTTAAAGTTATATTTGCTCATATTTGAAGGCAAGAAAATATATAGATTACATATATCACTAAATATTTAACACTCGCATGTGATGTGTGTCCCTTAAATATATAACTAAACACTTCAATGACATTAAGTGATCTGTAAAAGGTTATCCCCAATTTTTTATGTTCAAGCCATAACCTTCTAGTTAATTCAAGTGTCATGAAGCCCATGTTTTCTCATACTAAATTGATTCACATGACCAGCCATAACCTTAAATCAGTATCAACAGTATTAAACATTATCGGACTTCACCACAAGGCTACAAATTAAAACTACCCAAAATAATGAATTTTGATAGACGAACAGCAGCAGCAGGCGCTACAAACAGCTGTGTAGCTACCCTCTAAATCATTGTAGTGGCGCATCAGTACCCTCTGAACTTCTTACAGCTATCGTATTATATATTATCTCCTCGTAGAGTTACTAATGTGCAACACTATAAATAGACATAAAACAACCATCCAATCTTGTAATGTCCAGATCTGGCAATCACCTCATCATCTCAATCAAGTAAAAATCTAATCTTATAATTCTGCTACTTTAGATCCGACATCATTGGTGATCATCGTTTCTAGTTCAGATTTGTACTCTCTACTCTCTACTCTGTTTCTAGTTCTGCTCATGTATATATATCAAGTGCTATAAAGTTCTTATCAATATTTGAGCCACCCACTAAATTCCATTATTGTTCTACACCTTATAAACATCAAAAAATCTAATTTCAAATGTTGTAATAAATGATTCAAAGAATGGCATGTGTCATTATCTGAATCACTCTTCCACATTCATCTTTTAGACTAACTTTAATTTAAATATTAATTTTTAATTCCTACAATATGGGAATATGCTTTATAAAACATACTTTCTAAACCTGTATTATTTAGTGCTTACAAAGTTTTAGAAAGTTATAACACCATCCTTGAAAAATAAATTTTCTCCAAATTCCTTTTTTTTGAAATAAAACTTTCATTCAACCAAAGCGACTACCTATTTCAAGATGGAAAAGGAATCCGAAAACGAATACAATTACATAAAATCGAATTTACACCAATTCTCCCAAGACACTGCATCCCCTCTATCCAGGTTACTGAACCAAAGGAAACCCAACACTTTAATGTCCGACACAATATCCACTACCTTCGGGTCCTTACCAGAAAATTGCTTGTCGTTCCGAGCTTTCCAAAACCTCCAACAAGTTATAATAATACCTTGCACCACTTTCATCTTCACCTTTGAATGTACACATTGCTCGTGAATCCGGAGAAGGTCACCCGTCGAGAAAGCGTAGATTTGAGGAATTTGACACCACATAGAAATACCAGTCCATACCCCCACGGCAATACCACACTCCGTTAGAATATGATCTGTAGATTCGACACCTTCATGACACAATACACACTCCTCATGTTGAACATAAATATTCCTTCTTCGCAGCGCCACCTTCGTGGGAATTCTATCAAGAAACGCCATCCACATAAAAATATTACATTTAGCCGGTAACCACTTACACCATTTGAAGCCAAAGTCTTGCGTGTTAGAATTACTACCTAACAACCACCTTATAACTCCCGCGACCGAAAAAACACAATTGTCTTTTTCATTCCAGCCCCATTTATCATCTCCATCGGACAAGTGACAATCCTTTAAAAGATTTTCCAGCTCTAGGCGATGATGAATATCACTCGGCTCTGTTAAAGCTTTCTTCCAATGCCACGATAGTACTACCCCATCCCCATAAGACGAAATCCTCTCCTCAACCTTGCATTTCTTTTTGACTTCAAGTGCAAACAAAGATGGAATCCTCTCTTTCAGTGGTTCGGAACATATCCAAGTGTCAATCCAAAACCGAATCTCTTTGCCATTTCCAACATCACCACACATCATCGTCTCAATGCCCACACCTTCGCACTTTAGCTTCCCACACATCGTAACCAAGTTCTTCCACACACCGGTAACATTTGAATTAAGTGGTAAAATACTTAGTACAAAATAAATCAATTATAATATTTAAAGTTTAGATAATTCGAAAGTTCACTCCAACTCAAATCTCAAATCATCGTTACTGGAAAAAAAATTATATCTCAAATTACCATTACAGGAAAATTGCTTTATATATCAAGTCACCATTACTATCATCAAGTGGATACAAATTTATAAACTTTGTTTGAGTTGTATAATCTCTATCTCTATTTTATTTCTACCCAATAAGTAAAAACCTTAGGGAACGCATGACACATTATAGGCATCCTTGGTTTTTGTTTTTCTGCCTAAACTGTACAACCCACATACTTACTTATTTCATATTTATCCGATTTCCTTTTCAACATTACATTTTTCTTTTGATCAACCTCACATGTTTTCATTATCTAAATTTACCATTTATATAATAAAATTTTAATATATCGTTATTTTGTTTATATTTTTCTACCTTATGTATTTAAGAGTTGTGATTCTTGTTTTTCTGTGTTGCCTTATATGACCCATGTGTTTAAAATTACTAAAATGAAAACAAGCTTTACTAATTCAAGCAATGTGATACAAGATTGTAATCTACTATTTTAATTTTTAATAAATCACACATATCACGTGCAAACGTGTTTTTTTTAGTACATATGACTATGCCTAGTATATTTTTATTTTAGTATATATGTAATGGTAATATTCAATTGATTTGTACAAGAGTATACAGGTCTATAAATACTAGAGGTTAGCACCTATAGTGGAGAGAAATACTCCTCTATACTAAAATTATACATTGACTAAATAATTGACATTAAAGTGAAGGATTGCCGGGAGGATATTAATCCTTGATTGGAGCTTTCCTAAGGCTATATGGTGTGCCCCCCTTTTCCCCCAACTCCCCCCAAGTGCCACATCAACGTCACATCATTCTCCCCCTTTCCTCCCCTAAAGTTTGGAAATGGTATTCCCCCAAACCCCCTTCATTTTTTATTATATAAAGTTTGATTTAAAAAAAATAATAATAATAAACCAATCAAAGAGCTCGGTGTACACGGGGAGAATTCCCTGAAATCCCCGAAAAAAAACGGGGGGGGGGGGGGTGTTTGGCCAAGTCCCCGAGTCCACCTCACCTCCCCGGCCCAACTCCCCGCATGCACACCATATGGCCTAATAGTATATGATTAATTGATTGTTGTTTTCTATCTATAGCGATTTGGTTTGGGTTAAATTCTTGAGACATAAATAATTTCTTGCTTTTTATTTGAGCAAAAGTATTAATTTTATTTGTCAGTTTAGCAAACACAGTCAATAAAATCATAGCTTTATTTTAGCGTGACTTCAATACTTAGTTACCAAATATTTATTTTAATTAATTGCCTCATTAAAGCTATATATTCTGCATCAAGAAGTGCTTACTATATATATTAGCCAAACATCATACAACACACAATACACAACACATACAACATACTATCTATTCCATTTTCAATCTAAAGTAAAAATCTACAAGTTTAAAAAATGAAAAAGGTGATTGTTCTTATTGCTATTGTTGCTGCACTAATGTTTCTTTTGCACGATGTCCAAGCTCTTGATTGTGATCCAGATCGAGACATAGAAGTATGCTATCCGGCCTTACGCAAGGGAGGAAAGCCGGATTCAGTTTGCTGCAAGAAATTATTTGAGCATCAAGATTGTTTATGTGAATACATCAATATTCATCACTTCAACCGGCCCCTGAACTACCAGATTCTCCGTCCATTCACAGCAAAATGCGACCACATTGGCATGCCTGTCCCCTTCCCCTATTGTCCTGACAATTAACTTATAGTTGTGCCACGATACACAAATATTAATTAATAATAGTATTGTTTTGATATGTTTTGTGGATTCATTTGTTTCATTAAGTTTTGGGTAAATGTGTTCATTTTCTCAATCACTAGGTGAGTTTGTTAAGTGCTTCCATGTAATATTATTTTGGTAATTCAAAAAAATTAATGCATTATTGAACATTCATGGAGATATACGGTTTATGAACGTTCATTGAGATATACCGTTTATAAATAATAATAAAGATCATTCATGTAACATTAAGACTAAGGCGTCTAGGCCCGGCGCACACCTCCCCGGACGGGCCTGATCCGGCAAAACCGGCTACTCCTGGACGAATTGGACGGGCTGCAACTATTGGTTGATTGTGTTGGGTTGGGCCATGCTCAACGGTCTCATGATCGTTACATTTAAAAAAAAATTAACTCTATTTAATTTAAAAAAACAACCTACATCTTCCTATTCTCTTCTACTCTTCTCATTTTCTTTCAAATTTTATAAAAAACCAAATGGATCCCTTCAATCAATATAACCCAAATAACCCGAACACCCCGAACCAAACACCGAATCAAAACCCGAATCAAAACCCGAATCAAAACGCGAACTTCCCGATAACTTTTAGCGGGTGTTATTGGCCCGAAGTTTCATCCTCATTTGCGAACTACAACCAATCCTCCTCAAACGCGTTTCAACAACTTAGCCAAATGCAAATACAACAACTTATGCAATCTAACATGTTCAATCAAATGCAACAACAACCATTGTTTACTACTACCTTCACACCAACTCAACCAAGTCTTACAACACCACGAGTACGTCGTCCTATAGGGCTCGTAGATGAGGAAGATGATGAAGAGATCGAACTTGTTCCCGAAACGCAACCATCACCACCGCGTAACAAAGGAACGGAAAGGCAAAGGCGAAGGGTGGTGAGAAATTGCCTAAGAAACCATGAATGGGAACCGAAATGGAGGTGATGAGTCCCAAAATTAGCAGGTTTTATATACATGTTTTCACCATATTATCACCTAAAATCAGGCTTTTATCTTGGCATTGTCACGGTTTGTTTCCTTTTAATGATAATTGCAGGTATTGAAGGTGAAAAGTGAAAAGAAATGAAAATCGGCTTAAAAGACGAAGATTTGGAGACTTTTTGCAAGGTTCCGGATCAAGCACGGCCGCGCTCGGGGCATGCACGGCCGTGCCAACTGTTCGAGGTCAACGAGTCAACATTTCCAAGTCAACAGGGGTCAAATCTAAAGATTTCAGGAGTGCACGGGCGTGCCAAATGGAGGTGCACGGGCGTGCTTTACAACAGCGTGTTCTCCAAGGCTCAAACCGACCAAGACTGACAGACGGTTACGAAAAGTTAAATGGCATGGGCGTGCCAAGGATGGTTGCACGGGCGTGCATGCCCTGGTACAAGACAATTCTGCATGAAAGGACTCTGCAACAGTACCTGCTGTCTGGCATGGGCGTGCCAACTCGATGTCGAGGGCGTGCTTAAGCTGGTTTGCCTATAAATAGAGCCCTCCACTCCTCATTTTGGACATCCCATTTCACCCGAGTTTTACTCACACTTCAGCCACCTTTGGGGTCTTGCAAGTCACCTTTGGAGCCTGGGATCACTCCATAAAGACTTACGCTGTGTTCCAGAGATTAACTTAAGGGAGGAAGAGAAAGGATCTCCCTCCCCTTCCTTTCTCTCCAATTCCTTCCAAATTGGAAAGATTGAAAATCATCCCAAAAAGCTTTGTATTATCCCTCTCATTCTCTCCCTTTCCCTCCTACAAAAAACTCTGGAACACACTTTTCCCCCACTTCCTTCCCAATCCTTTCTCTTCTCCCCTTAAATGAAACTCTGGAACATAGCGTTAGTGAGAGAGAGTTAAGAGAAGATCACTAAACTCATCCAAAACACCTTCTTTAATCCACCCACATTCACCACTATGTGTTCTTCATACACCTTTGATAGTGTGATTGTTTTACAGCCAATGTCAGGCTAGATTGATCAAGTGTTGTTAGGGTGAAGACTTATTTTGGTATGGATTATATAGTTTATGTTTGTTAAGTGGTGTTGTGTTCTTGTTTAAGTCTTTTCACTTAAAACTTTGCTTGATGAATTAACTAACTAATTACTTAGTCTATGGTCTTGTGGGTGTTTTGGTAGGAAGTGGGAGGACTCATGAGTGTACCCGTGGTGTGTAACAACCCACGCACTTGTGAGCTAACCAATTCCCACGAGTAGTGATTGGTCCATTTGTGGGCAGAAATACACACACTTAGACTTAATCCTCTACTACCAAAATCTCACCTAGGGTCGGTACGGTCTATATACTTGGTCCTAGTGATAAGTCAGACTTTAATCTTGCAACTTGGCTGCATGGTCTATGTGTTAGCCTTGGCGCGGGTTAAGGTTTGATGAACCCGTGTTAAAAGAAAATGAGCTTTATTTTCTTTTATCTCTATACTGCCACACAGTTATTGATAGACCATTCACTTCTTAAAAAAGTTATTTAATTCAAGTAAAAGATGAACTTGCACCGGTTGGTCTTGACCCTTTTATGTTATCAAATGGTTTCTTGTCCGGTCATGCTTCGGCCACCGGCAAGTTGTCCATAAAAGTCTTAAGTGTCTAGATGTCATTATTGCAACATTGGGAGGTGGATCATTTAGGGTTGGGTATACACAGTCTTGAGTCATTTACTTGTCAGTATTGAGAGGTGAGCTTACCGGTTCGGGAGACCCTCACTTAAACACAAGAACACAGCTATGTCTTGCGACAACAGTCACCTCTGGAAAATGCTGTAGCAATTCCAAGTTAAGCATAAGTGTGCACTAGTTCACACCACTTTAATAAACTATTTACTATTAGTCCATACCAAGGTAAAGTCGGATCCCGAAGCAACACTTCGTTTTGGTATTGATTTTTATTCACTACTAGAAAATAGCCCTTCAATGACATACATTTAATGACATACACTGGTTTAATGACATAAAAACGTGTATGTCATAAAAAAAAGTGTCATCTTTGATAAAAACTAATAAATTCTTGACGTTTTTCTCTGCGTGTCAAGAATTTTCGTCATAAATTGAAAAAACATGACGGTAAATGAATATGTGTGTCATAATTTTTTGTCACCAAAATCTCAAATACATCAGTTCGCGCCTCCCCCATAAAATTACCTCCAGCTCACTCTCTCTCTCTGCTAGCTCATAAAACAAAACATCTTCCCCAAAATCTCTCTCTGCTAGCTCCTAACAAAACCCTAACATCTTCCACAATGCGTTCGGATTTTGTATCTTCTTCCATCAATCCATTCGGATTTTGTACCCACAAACCCTAGCTAACATCGATCTGTTCGGATTTTGTTGGTGAAACATAGCTACATCGTTCAACCTAGCTAACTCGTGTGTGCGGATTTTGTACCCACAAACCCTAGCTACATCGTTCTGTTCGGATTCCCCATTCCACAAACACTACACCGCTCTCTTTGAAACCCTAGCTACATCGCTGAAACTGGATTTCGGTATGGATTTTGTAATCGATCTGTTCGTTTTGTTTGTTTTACTAGTTGTTTTTTCTATTGTGTGTATACGTTTTAGTTATTATGTGCTGCTTTTTTGTTTTTACTTTTAATTGGTTGTAGTTACAAAGTCAGGGGATGGTGTCATGTTTTACCCGCCAGTTGTTCGATCAAATTTTTTTTTATGCTTGATGTTGTATTATACATTATGGTCATTGTTTGGATATGATGATGAAAATTGCACTGAAGTTTTGATTTATAATGTTAGTTAAGTAGAGTTGTTACTATAATAATATAGAATCTACTGTCGTCTTTTTAATTGGCTCACATACTTAGTTAAGAATCATGTTTACACTTTATATGCACTTGTAGGTATATATAAGTAACCATGGTGGAATTTGGAAGCCTTACCTTCGATGTCTATCATGTCCTGACGTCTTTTCTTAACTTGATTACAGTGAAGCCGTCATAACAATATTAAAAATGAATTTCATTTTAAAAGTAAAAAATAATAAGAAGAAATAGACTAAGGAAAAAAATAAACTCATGGTATAAAAAAAGAACAAAAATAAATCTGGAGATAAGAAGAGAAACACTAGAAATTAAGATTGTATAAAGTATAAACACTGGAAATTAAGATTAATCGAGTCCTCTGGAGAAGTGGTAGTAAAAACACTGAAGCGGATCTCTTAGACACAATTAATATTGGTGTAACAAGCATATACACCCATGTATATGCTTTTGAAAGTATCGGTTTAGGCAAGGTTGCAGAAGGCGGCCTAGGCGGCCGCCTAGGCGCTAGGCGGAACAAAAAATCGGAATTTGACCCTAGGCGATGAATTAGGCGAAATGGGGATTAGGCGGAGCCTAGGCGGTGGTATTTTTTTATTTTTTTTAATTTTTTTATCAAATTTCTAAGTATTTCTTAGTATTATGTGTATATATCTATACATATTTTCAAAAAACACCTAAATTTGTGTATATATATATAAAATACATATAAAATACCAAAATGCCTAATTCCGCCTAATTTTCGCCTAGTCCCGACTAGTCCCGACTAGTCCCTAGGCTGGACCTCACCGCCTGCCTAGCGCCTAGCGACTTCTGCAACCTTGGGTTTAGGATCTAAGTTACTTGATATGTTCTTTTGAATATGCGTTTTTCCATATTCTCTACCTTGCATATTATTAATCTATGTTGCTAAACCTACGTTATTTAAAATGAAGTGCAAATGGCTTGATTTTCAACTAGTGCATTATTTTTACAGTGAAGCACCTGTTTGATAACTAATAATTTAGTGGTTTTGATTTTCAAACTAATACACGAGACTGTCATTAGACAAATTTGTATAAATTATCAGGTGGTTCATTAACAAAGCTATAGTGTTAGGACTTAGGAAGACTAAGATCATTGTGGGCGTGGGTGTATGTGTTGTTAACAGTTCATGATATTAGGATGTATAGTTCTTGAATATTATAATAGGACTGTTTGCAATGATTTTGTTAATCTTCATATAGGACCGTTTGCAGCTGTGTCATTTTGTTATTTGTATTAAATTTTAATTGGTGTTTGCTTGCTAATCTTCTTCTTATTTTATGTTTTTTTCTCAGGTGTCTTTGCCTTCAGTGCGTTTGTTGTTGTCTGACTTTATGTGCATTTTAAAACTGCTTATGATTATGATCCTTTCTTATCTTTGTTGTTGTTTTAAGGATTTGTTGTTGTTTTAAGGATTTGTTGTTCACGATGTTAAACAATAATATTAGGGGTTAGGACATTCACTTGTCTTCAGGTGTTTCCGTATGGTATGCCTATTCGTATCTGTTTTATCTTTTCTTTTGTATTTGCTGATTTTATTTATGAGCTTGCTTTTGGTTAGTTGAAT
Source organism: Ambrosia artemisiifolia (assembly GCA_032199755.1). Lineage (NCBI taxonomy): Eukaryota > Viridiplantae > Streptophyta > Magnoliopsida > Asterales > Asteraceae > Ambrosia > Ambrosia artemisiifolia. Next base: position 10,564,555 of record CM063521.1, read on the forward strand.
GTCTAATGTGCAGTTGATGATTCTTTATGTCATGTTAATTAATTTCAGCAGTTTATGTAGTTAAGTGTCTGATTGTCTATGTTGTTATAGTGACAAGTTTGATTGATTTCCATATTGTTGCTACCTAGCTCATTCATGATGTTACATAAATGTAGAGCTAATTATATGACGTGTGATTTTGATTTTCCAAGTTGTAATAAGTAATAACTAATAATCAGTTTATCCAAAGACTATTTCAATGTTCCATTTTTGATAACAGAATTGTTGAATTGGTTGTTGTTGCAGCTGCTATGGCATCAGAGTAGTCGTGTTCTTAAAGGATCATCTTCGATAATAACCTTTCCATTTGCTTCAGCAAGATTTAGCTCAACCCTAACTGCCCCTAAGCTCTTTATCAGTGGTAACTTTTTAACTTTGTTATAAATGTTTTAATCAGACTATTATTGCTTCAAAGTTTATATCTTTATTGCTTATGGATCAAAATCAGTTGTATAATATGTTGCCGTTGTGTATAATGGTGTTTTATTTGTGTTAATGATATATTATGATTAAATGTTGTTTTGTTAGCATTAGGGTTTAGGGTTTGTTGTTTTACTAATTCTTTTTGTTAGACTGGTCTTTGATTTTGATACGTGTGTTTAGTTTCAAAGTGACCCCTTGCAATTATCAGTGGCTGCTGCGTTTGTTTTTGGCTGCTACGTTTGTTTTGTTACAGCTGCTATCATTGTTTTTGGCTGTAGGATGTTCAGATAAGTTTGTAAAAATCATTGTCAAAGTGACAGCAGCTGCAAGTCCAAGAATCCTTTTGTAAAAAAAGGATTTTTTGTTTTTGTATAAGGGCCACCCCTGGCCCTTATCCTTCGCCCCTGCTCGTAGTATGAATCGTAATATGAAGAAAGGAATCGGGTATTATTATATAGAGATCGCGGATTTAATTAGGTAGTGTCGATTGTTTTTAGGGAAAAAGCAATCAATCCGATGCTCATAAGATTAAAACAAAAAAAAAAAAAATAAGTTAGCGCCTTATTTGATAAAGCCCATCTCATCATGTGCCTGAAACAAAGCGATCGGCTTTTGTGCAAAACACGATCTTGATTGCCTTAGCCACCACTAGGCGTTTTCTTGGGGCTGCACGTTGAACTAGAGCCTAGGCGAGTGCCAGAAGGGCTTTTGACAATAGGGACCTTGAGAATTGTGAAACTATGAGTGTTTCAACTCCTTAAGAATGCGGTAAATTTAAACCTTGGTTAAGATATATGGTGCGGTTAATTTTAGTATTATTTGCAATTATTGAAATACTTCAGGGTGTTTGGATGTGTATTCAAACTTACTATTGCAATTTGGTCTGACAGTACTTGGATTTGAGTGTTTGGAAGAGTTAACTGTGGCTGCTAACTTTTCTATTGTTAATTTTATAATCTATGGATTTATCATAATTGCAGTTCAGGATTCTTGGACTCATCTTGTTGCAAGAACAAAAAATACCTTTTGTATAAAAGTACCTTTTGTTCATGCAAATATGGTTATTCTCTAATTAGGTTTAATATTTTTCTTATTTTTTTAATGTGTAGTGTGCATGTCAGCCGGGAATAACAGAATGCGGTTTTTATGTCATGAAATTCATGAAAGAGATCGTGCAAGGAGGAGTCGAAATATTGGGCAATGTAAGTTAAGCCAAAATAAACGTAGCGATGCGTTATGATTTATGTAAAATAATTGGCCGGCCTTAAATAATGTATTAATTTTACTGTTGTCTCAGGTTGTGGGTGGAGCCGATCATTACGGGGATGAGGACATAGATGTCGTACGCGAAGAATGGTTAGGCTACGCCGCGACATATATTTTCAAATGATCGAAACTTGTTAGAAGCTAGGCAATGTAATGTCGATTTTTGTAAACGTTAAACGTAGTCTCGGATTAGTTTGTAATTAGATAAATATGGATTATATAATGAAATGATGTTTTTGTTATTAGTTTGCTAATTATTTTGCATATAATAAAATGGCAATAAATCCAGGAGGGTAAATATGTAATTTTACAAGAATTTTTTTTTAGATTAAAAAATTATGACACGCAAAGAACGTCATAAAATTCTGTCATAAATTATGTCATTAAAAACTGTCATAAAAATGTATGTCATTAAAAAGTGTCATGCGTGTCAACAAATGTTGTCATAAATGTGTGTCATAAACAGATGACACGTGAAAGTATGTCATGTTAAATTTATGACACCGTCATCCTTGACATTCTTTTCCATGTCATCAGACCCCTTTCTTGACACGCAATGCGTGTTAAGGAAGGGCTTTTTTCTAGTAGTGATTCCGATCACTCTCATTCTTCTTTCTTTTATTTTATCTTAGTTTTTATTAAAAGCAACTTGAAACTGAATAGGGGAAGTCATATCTTAGGGTTCGATACTCGGTACTTGCTATTACCTATACTATGCTCGATAGGTCCGCTTGCCTATCGTGTGGGTTTAGACTAGCTAGCAGATATCGTTTTATTTCTATAAATTTAAAACTTCGATAAAGTGTTTTAATTTGAAGGTCACCTTTAATAACTCCTTTTCATTGGGTCTTCACATTTTCTTCGGGAGAGTGTTGATTATAAAAAGAAAGTTTAAAAAGAGACCTAATCCACACGACATTAGGAGGCGTTGGTCAAAGCGTGGCTAGAAACATCTACGTGCCCGATTGTTGATAATTAATTTACTTAATTTTTTTATTATAAGTTGTTTCTATATTATTTAAGTTTTACTTTTATACTAATAATAAAACTTAATAGATATACTTTTCATAAACAAAATTAGGCACCAACCAAAATGGCACCGGCTTTTGGAGGAAATGTACCAAGAACTTCCATAAAACAATGGAAGCACCGAAACCATACCGAGACTTAGACTCGGTTAGCGGAAAGTGGAGGAAAATAAATAAGGCGTGTACGTTATTTGCCGAGTTGTATAATCATATCAAGTCGCACCCTCCTAGCGGATACAATGAAAGTATGATTTTTAGTGATGCTATGAAGAAGTGGAATGATACGCAATCTCCCGGTTTCAAATTTGTTCGGGCTTTGGAACTTTTAAGGAATGAACCAAAGTGGTCGACGGTTCCAAACCCCGTGGTAAAAGCAAGGCGTAGAAAGACAAACGCTAAAGCTAAAGGTTCACAAGAGGGAAGCTCGACTCATCAAATGGATTTCAATGAGGAAGCGGAGTTTGATATGCCGATTGAGGTGGCTCATCGTTCCATAGGTTTGCCTTTTTTTAAAATTTAATCGAGTTGTGCTTTTTAAAGTAATTAATAATCTAACTTGGGTTAATTAAATAGGTCGGGATAAAGCGAAAAAGGATGCGGCCGCCAAAAGACAAAGCGGGTCGGGGAGCGGTAGCGCAACAAAGATTGACCTTTTGTTAGCTCAAATTGAAGCTTTCAACCGAGTCAACGAGGAAAAACTAAAGGTAAAAAATGAAAAGCTCAAAATCGAGGAGGCAAAGGTTCTAGCGATCGACACAAGCTCCATGCCCGAAGCGAGGCGTCGAGTTATTAAAAAATTACAAGAAGACATCATTACAAAGTATAGCTAGACGTTTTTTTATGTAATGTCGACTTTAGTAATATTCGACTTTCTTTTATTTGTAACGTTTTTTTAATATTATGTCACTTTTATTTTATTTATTTAGTTATTTAAAAATTAGAAAATAATAATTAATTAGTGACCAAGAGGAGTGGAGGACTACCCAAGGAAGACTACCCCCACACCCTTAGGTAGTCCTCAAAATGTCTAAATGCTAGTGGGACCCACTTTTTGATTACGTGACGGCAAGACTTCTCAAACCTTGCCTCCACCATACCGCATAGTCTAAGCGATCTCTTTTAGTTGTTACAATGGTGGCACTGTGGAATATCTTCTTAAAGACTAGGTATATATATGGTGGTTATATACTTCTATTATAACAAAAAAAAAAAAACTAATGCAAAGAGTTGGAGGTGTATATTTAGGTTGGTGTTTTTCGGGTTTCGGGTTTTTCGGGTTGAGTTGTTCGGGTTTTTGGCCGAGAAAAAGTGACCCGATAGCCAAACCATTTAAAGTTCGGGTTGGGGTTATTCGGGTGCAAGTTAGTTCGGGTCGGTTGTTCGGTTTTAGATGCAATATGAAAAATCTTTTTTTTTCTTTCATAAAATATCATCAAATTCATCATGTTATTAAAATACAGTATCAAAATTCAGACATTATTTGACAAAATGATATAATATAATAGTGTTTAAAAGTCTTAAAACTTGATGTTTAAGATGCTAAAGACTCTAAGCTTAGACGCATCTATAAAAAACAGACATTAAATGTTCAGATTTTTATTTGGGTTTTGAATTTTGGGTTTTTCAGGTCTGGTTGTTCGGGTTTTTGGATGGGAAAATTGACCCAGTAATATCCATTTAATGTTCGGTTTGGTCGGGTTTGAGTTATTCGGGTTTTCAGGTATTCTCTAATTCGGGTTCGGGTGGCTTAAGATTCAGGTCGGGTTTCGGGTTTCAGATAAAAATGATCACCCCTAAGTGCATATCATTAATCAAAGTATATAACATGATAATCATTTTCTTTTTTATGATGGCTAATTAGAACAAGTGCATTAATGGGGCAGTAAGTGTTTCCTTATCTTTATCATTTGGTCTAGATCGGTTTGGTGGAACATCGTCACTTGGTTGAAGATTCCTTAGCCCTAGGATGTGGTTTCATTGCCCGAAAGGTTGGAGTATTTAAAATCTAGGCCAGGATCTAAAGTGTGGCATAAGCTCGTGTATACGATTACTTTGGCCACTATTTGGAGGATATGGGTTGCTAGAAACATGAAGACATTTGAAGATAAGTTCATTCCTTTTCAGTCCATGGTGGATCTCCTCAAGGAGGATGCTTTTCTTTGGTTAATGTAACAACCCGGTTACTGGGCCCAAAATTTTTTACGAATTATTATTACCTATGACGAATAAACTATGCAAAAGGAATAATAAATAGTACGTTATTATGCGAAACTAAAAACCGAACCGTTGGATATGAACTATTATTATATAGAACACGTTTTACGAGACCAGACCAATACGCGTTACGAACCCAAACCCACACCCGAGCCCCCTTGCTTAGTCACAAGGGGAGGACACATGTCCTCCCCATATTCTTCCAACACACCAATGAAACCATCAATGGTTTTTAGGAAACCATTTACCCCATCCCATATAAAAACCCCAAACCACTTAATATTACTTATTTGTTTCAAAACCCCCACCTACACCACCACAATGTGAGAGAAGTAGGGGTGTTCAAAAAATCCGAAATCCGAAAAAATCCGAAATCCGAACCGATATCCGAACCGAAAAAAACCGATCCGAATTCTTATTCGGATATTCGGATGGATCCGATCCGAATCCGAATTACTTTATTCGGATTTCGGATCGGATTCGGATTTCACAATTAAATTATTCGGGTTATTCGGATTATTCGGATAACCGAATAACCCAAATAAACTTCAATTGAGTTTTAGTAAGGGATTGACCAATTGTTTGAAAATTAGTTCAACCCATGAGGCATGAGGCCAATACTAAACCATTATTTTTTCAACATCGTCCATCTATATGGACTAGTTAGTGTCACGTTTCGTGATTCTTGATTTTGTGTTCAACACTATTTTTAAAGTTTGATTTTGTGTTTAAATTTACGTTTTGAGTATTATATTTTGAAGTTTAAACTTTGTATTTGAGTTTAAGACTAATCTCTATTTTCGCTTTTCTATGTTTATTGAATTCAAATTAATAAAATGTTAGGAACCATAAATTAGGAAAAATAAAAAAAAATAAAAAATTGTTGTTTAGTTTAATTTGGATTATTCGGATATCCGTTCGGATTATTCGGATTTATCCGAATCCGATCCGAATTCAATTCGGATCGGATTCGGATCGGATGGGTATATATCCAATTCGGATCGGATCGGATTCGGATAGGCTCCTAAAATTTCAAAATCCGAATAATCCGATCCGAATAATCCGAATAACCCATTATCCGATCCGATGAACACCCCTAGAGAGAAGGAAGAAGAAGGGAGCCGGTGGCTCCTGCCGCCGTCTATGGCGGAGCCCTGGCGACGTCTCCTCTAGAAACCACCTGAAACCCACCCCATATTATAGAAAGAGAGACAGAGGATAGAGACTAGAGAGTAGAGAGAGAAACCGGATGAGAGAGGGAGTTAACAGAGAAGAGGGAGACCCGGCAGAAGCAGAGAGAAAAAGGGGCAAAGGACGTCAGTCAGAGACTAATGAGGTGACCCATTGGGTTACCGGACCTCCGGCGCTGCAGGGTACGACGGTGACGTCGGCGGCGGCTCACCGAGGGTTCCAATCAGGTCAGTAAGTTTAGTTAATAACCCCTGATTCCTTTTCTTTTCTGATTAAGAGTTAACTAATTGATGTTGGGATTGATTGGTTGTAAGAGGTTGAGATAGTAATGGTTTCGGAAGTGTTGGGTGGCTGAGGTGGGTTTCCGATGGCGGTTATAGGTATTATCAGCAGCGGATGGTGGTTGTAGTGGCTGCAGATGGTGGTTGAAGTGGCTGCAGAGGGTGGTTGTAGTGGCTGCAGATGGTGGTTAATAGTGGAACCTAAGGTATATCAGACCTACTACTCGTGAATCATAAAATAATATATTATCTTGTGTGGGACTAAACGGGCAAGTACGGACTAAGACCGAACCGGAAACAAACCGGACATAAGCATGTATCTTGAATTGGACATAAGGGTTGGACAATATAACATAAGACTTGAATATTAGACTACATATTCGGACATTATGGACATTATATACGGACATTTGGACATTAAGAGTTAAGTATAGGAACTCGATAACTTGAGCGTTATTACATAATCTCAGACATAAGAGTGGATAACGAATCTATATCTACTAGCGACTAGTGTACAAGTCAAGCATTGGAAGGCATATAGACTTGTGGACTATATGGGTAAGATACGAGCTATGGATATTAGAAACTAAGTGTAATATATAGTTAGATTCGAACCATGCCAAGACATAACTCGGATATTGAGTTGGACAAGACTATAACCTACATACACTAAGATATGTTATATAACCCATATAATATTGAAATAACCATAGGATTGGTACTTGATTATAAAGACTTTAGACATAAATACTTAGACCACATGTGATAAGAATGATTAAGATACAAACGTGTTGGGTGGAAACTTAAGGTTCGGACATAATTATAGATACCGATAAATATACATTGTAAACTAGCATGTCCAAATAGAACCATGATAATAGAACCATATGCTCAAACTCGTCCCACACGTGAGACCTTTACGAATGAACCTAAGACTAATGATGTGTGTCGACGTAGGATATGAGCAGGAGAATACAGGACGTAATCGCAAACGCATTCCGTTTTACATTTATGCTATGCAACCAAAGGTGAGTTCGTGTACTTCCCCTTTTTCGTGTTTTAACTGTTTTGGGGTGAATACATGCTTGTGTGTCTAAACTGTTTTGTGTATAAACTTACTTGATGTGACAAGGGCTCCCAAAACCAGATGCACACTCATTAACCCAAGGGAGTTGGGCCACTTAATATATGGGTAGTACTACTTGGGGAATCCCCCACGCACAGTGGATCCGGAAGCCCGGAAAACCCTCCACTAAGGTTTGCGGACCGTTGCGGCATATGTTATGCCGTAGGAAATCCATAAAGGGAGTAGGTGGATTCCGTGTTAGGATTGAGGTGTGACTTGTACATCACTGTGTGTTTGAACTATGTAAACTTGTTTTCGAACTGTTAAACTGTTTTAGATTTATTTAACTACTTACACGGATTCACCAGCATAATTGCTGACCGAACTTTTTTAAGCATGTGTTCAGGTACTGCTTTGCGATAAACATGAAGACGAGGTATATATTTGCTTGTGTTGATTAGAGATGGTTACGGTAGAAGATTCAAGCTGCAAGTATAGCGGTTTAGGGCATTTAGAGCTGAGCATGGATTGGGATATGGATCGACTAGCGGAACACACTTTATCAACTGCTTCGACGGCCGCCGCGACTCGTCCCTGCATAGCTAGAAGACTATTAAATTGAGTTATGTATTTATATTTTGGATTAGAATTTGTATTTTACACTTAAATATTAGTTATCGTTGCTTCCGTTGTACAAGTCTGTTACCAATCTGTCATTTCGACCAGCCCCCACCCGGTCGGGTTGTTACAGTTAAAGCATAGAGCGAAGACCCTGAATTTGAGCGGGGAGAATTGGATTTTGTTTGAGGTTGTAGACATTGTGTAATCTCGGTGTTTTTATATTTTGGTATTTGTATTTGTATTTTCCAACTTCTTGCTGACTCTTTATATGCAGTTATAAAGTGTTTGCCATTCAAAAAAAGTTGTAAAGAAAACTTGGAAGGGAATGTCAATAGGTTCCTTATCATTTATCATTTACCATTTAGGGTTTCCGAAGATGTCGGCAAGAGATCGTTATCGACAAGATACCTGGTACGACGTTCCGAACAGGAAGGGCAAGGGTAACAGGCGACAACACAACGACAAGGAAAAGGATCCAGGGGTTAAGTTTTTTGTCTCGAATATTCCAGAGGGCTGTTCGTCTTCCGATCTGGTTAGGGTTTTGAAGGATTTCGGAGTCATACAAAGTACGTACATTGCACGTAAATATGATCGATTGGGTAAACGTTTTGGTTTCGTAACATTCAACAAAGGAAGGAACATGGATGATTTAGATTCGGCTTTGAAGGATGTTTGGATAGGGTCTTATAAACTCTTCATAGTTTCGGCTAGATTTGTCGATGGGAAAGAAATACCAAGAAAAGAGGAAAGGGTCTGGCAACCTGTTAAGGGGAAGGAGGTGCAAGATGAGGGTCAGGAGGAACCTAGGGTTAATCATACGGCTACGGTTGATGTTAATGCGGAGGATAGCAGATCGTTTAAGGACACGTTGTTAAACAAGGAACCGAAGAAAAACGATACTTTGGAAATCAATGTGGAACCTCCTGTTGCTGTGTTTGGTGAAGGGTATGATCGTGCAGTAGTTGTACACTTGAAAGATTTGAAAGCCTTGACGTCTCTTAGATCTTGGGTGAAGAGCATGTGTGATTTAAATGTTGAGATTAAGTATGTGGGAGGACTTTGTGCCTTATTAGTATTCGTTAATAGAGAATCAAAGATGGTTTTTACGTCCATGAAAGATGCATGGGGGGTGCATGTGGATTTGTTAGAGGAGTGGTATGGCCAATCCTTTTCTGTCCCAAGGATTACATGGTTAAAAATTAGAGGTGTCCCACTTAGCCTGTCTTGTTCAAAGGTTTTCGACGAAGTGGCTTCGCCTTTTGGATCGATTATACAACCGGCTATGTTCCCAGAGGAGGATGGGGATTTATCTGTTGCTTGCGTAGGAGTTTTACGTTCAAAACTTGAAAGGGTTAACCAGAAGGTGAAACTATGCTGGAAAACCTTTAAATTCGATGTGTTAGTGGAAGAAGAAGTAGCGGATTGGATTCCAGATTGTTTGATGAATCTGGAAGAGGAGGAGGAGGGGATGGAAGTAGAGGAGAATGGTATCGTTGGGAATTCGGCTAGAGATGAAGCATTTGATTTGAATGTTGCTCAAGAGGATACTCAGGTTAACATTGGGACGGAGGCTCCTGCTCACGAGGGAACAGATATTGGTGATCATGTGCAACTAGGGGAGAAGACCCATTCGGCTAAAAAAGGAGAGGTTTTTGTAGAAAGAAAGGATCCAGGAATAAATCAGCTTCTCCGGTGGGTAACGATAGACCGAAAAAAAAGACAACGCGAAGGGGAGGATGTTTTTGATCTTGACCGGTTTATTTACACTGTTAGCGAAGGACAAAGTGCTTTGGAGAAAGAGGGTGGTAATGGACCGATTCCTAGTATACAGCAGCAAATCAACCTTGAGAGCAATATAGGGGAGAACGTTGAGGAGCATGTTAATGTGGATATAAATGTTCCTACTTCGGTATCGACGATGGACGAGTCTAATGATGTGAACAAGGAGACGTTAGAAACAGTGATCATGGCTAAAAGTCTGGGGGTTAAGAACATGGAGTTTTTCTCTGATGCGGTAGTTCAGGTAATCGTTAATGAAGGCTTTCAAAGTGTTGCTCAATGAATTTTCTTTCCGTTAATATTCGTGGTCTGGGGAATGAAGATAAAGGTAAGTGGATTCGTAATCTTAGAGTTATCAATGAAATCGGTTTTATTATGCTTCAAGAGACTCAATTTGCGTCTCTTGAGGGGGTCGATATAGGGAGGTTCTGGGGAAGAGGAAAGTTCGAGTATGAGTGGGTTGGAGCTTCTGGCAGGTCTGGCGGTTTACTTTCTTTATGGGACTCGAACAGGTTTATGGCCTCTCGGGTGACCAAGAGCCGATATTTCTTATTCATCCAGGGAGTTTCTAAAGATGACGGAAAGGTTTATTCGATTCTTAATGTTTATTGTCCTCAGAAGTTGCGGGACAAGCGCGTTTTATGGGCAGATCTTGAAAGAGTTATTCTGGTTGATAATACGTTTTGGGTAGTTGCAGGGGATTTTAATTGTGTCAGAGACCGGAATGAAAGACGGAACTCCAAGTTTAACGCTTTGGTGTCTAATGAGTTCAATGACTTCATAGATAAGGTGCAACTACTTGAATACGGTCTTAAAGGGAGGAAATTCACTTATATTTCGGGGAACAAATGTAGTCGTATAGATCGCATTTTTGTTTCGTGGAATGTAGTGAATGAATGGCCAAATGCGGAGTATAGGGCTTTGGCTCGGGAGGAATCGGATCACTGCCCGTTAGTGTTGAAGATTGAAGCACGTAACTTCGGTCCAAAACCGTTTAGATTCTTTAATTCTTGGTTACAAAAAGAAGGGTTGAGCGAATTGGTGGAAGAGGCTTGGTCTGCGGATATATGTCAGCTTGGCAACGGTTCCGTTCAAAGAGGTTTAATGTATAAATTGCGTGGCCTGAAATCTAAAATTATTGAGTGGAAGAAAAAGTGGTCGAATATGGAGGTGGAGGAGGTGGAAAATTTGAAAGCTGAAGTTCGTGAGTTAGATGATATTTTAGAAGATAGAGACCTAACAGAAGCCGAAGTATGGGTTTTTGATGAGGCTAAGAACCGGATCAGGGAATTAGAGGACATGTATAAGAAAGATGTTAAACAAAAAGCTCGAGCTCGTTGGGCGCGGGAGGGTGACGAGAATACTAGTTTCTTCCACGGTTGTATCAACATGCGCATGGTATCTAATAATATTCCGGGTTTGAACGTTGATGGTAGATGGATCTTCAAGCCGACCGGTGTTAAAAAAGAGATCCATAGTTTTCTTAAGAGGCGTTTTATGGAGGAGATGGTTGATAGACCGATGTTAGAGTGCCATGGGATTAGTCAGCTGAGTTCGGCTGAAGCCGAAGCCCTTGTTTCTCCGTTCTCTGCAGATGAAATTAAAATGTCCGTGTTTGATTGTGGAAGCGACAAGGCTCCGGGCCCGGACGGATTCAATTTTCGGTTCATCAAGCGGTTTTGGCCGCTTTTTTCTAATGATTTTTTTAAAGTGTTGCAGGAATTTTTTGATACAGGTCAAATTCACCACGGAGTGGGGTCTTCTTTTATCACGCTAATTCCTAGAGTTAAAGATCCGGTGGGTTTGAACGAGTATCGACCCATTACCTTGATTGGTGCGATTAGTAAAATAATTTCAAAAGTTCTAGCTAATCGGCTAAAAAAGGTGATGGGTAGTATTATTCACGAGACTCAGTCGGCTTTTCTTTCGGGGAGGTACATTCTCGACGGTCCTCTTATTATAAATGAGATTTTCTCGTGGGCAAAAAAGACGGGGAGAGGAATTTTTTTCTTGAAGCTTGACTTTGAGAAAGCGTATGATAATGTTAATTGGGGGTTCCTGATTTCCATTATGAAGCAAATGAATTTTCCGTCTAGATGGTGTAAGTGGATAGAAGGTGTTCGTCATTCGGCTCGGTCCTCGGTGCTTGTCAATGGATCGCCTACGTTCGAATTTAGTTGCGGAAAGGGGATAAGACAAGGCGACCCTATTTCACCATTCCTATTCTTGATAGTCATGGAGGGATTGTCTTCTTTGATTAGGGCGGCGAGTGCGAATGGTCTTTTTCAAGGGGTGCGTTTAGGAAATGACGGGCCGATTGTTTCTCATCTATTATATGCAGACGATGCATTGGTCATGGGTGAATGGTCGCATTCTAATTTAAATGCTGTGAAGAGGATTCTGCGTATTTTCCACTTGTGTTCGGGCCTTCGTATAAACTTGAACAAATCTAATTTGTTCGGGGTGGGGAGGGGAGCCGATGAGGTGGATGTTTTCGCTAATAACATGGGGTGCAAAACGGGGACTTTTCCCTTTAAATACTTGGGCATCACGGTGGGTGCTAACATGAACCGTATTAGTAATTGGGACTCTATCATTGATATTTTTAAAAAGCGTTTATCCTCTTGGAAAGCGAGCGTGGTCTCTATGGCAGGTAGAGTAACTCTCATTAAGGCTGTCTTGGAAAGTCTCCCAACGTACTATTTTTCTTTGTATAAGGCCCCGATCACGGTGATTAATAAATTAGAGTCGATTATCAAAAAGTTTCTATGGGGCGGGTGTGATGACAAAAATAAAATACATTGGGTGGCTTGGGAGAGGGTTACTAAGAGTGTGCAAGAAGGTGGTTTGGGCTTATCCAGGTTGGAGGATAACAATTATGCGATGCTTTTGAAATGGCTATGGCGATACAGGATAGCAAAAGATGCGCTTTGGAGGAAAGTAGTTGATGCTATTCACGGGTCAAATAGAAGATGGGAAACCATTCACTGCAATTCTCGTTTTACAGGTGCCTGGTACAGGTTGGTTAAAGCAGGTTACAAGCTTAGAGTTAACGGAAACGGTTTCATGAACTTGATAAAAGGGGTAGTGGGCGACGGTAAACAATTAAAGTTCTGGATAGATCCCTGGCTTTCTACAGAACCGCTTAAACATACGTTCCCGAGCTTGTTCCGTCTGGATCGGGATAAACGCTGTAACGTGGCTGACATAATTTCAGGCCATAATGGGTCGCATGCTGTTTGCTGGAACTGGAAACAATATCCAGCCACTGATATGGAGATACAGGAATTGATTCAATGCCATCTGCTTCTTTCTAATGTTTATCTAAGGGAGCAGGATGACCGCTGGGTATGGAGGCAAGAAGACGGGGACGGATATTCGGTTAAAGACGCGCGAAAATGGATAAAAGGGGAGGTTACTGCCGTCAGCGATTCGGTATATCAATGGTGTAAGTGGATTCCGAATAAATGTAACATTTTTATGTGGCGGGCTTCTTTAAACCGAATTCCTACTAAAGACGCGCTTCTTCGTCGTAATGTTTACATTGAAAATGGTTTATGTGTGCTATGCGGTGAAGCCGAAGAATCAGTGGACCATCTCTTCTCCGGGTGCAGACTTGCGAATGGTTTGTGGGACGCTATCGCTTCATGGTGTAATGTCCCGAGGTTCTTTGTCTTTTCTTTAGCCGATGTGCCCCTCATTTTGAACGATCTCCCTTACAACGAGAAGAAGAAGGACGTTTTGTATGGCATAATGATTATCGCGTGTTGGCGGATTTGGAAGGCTAGGAACGACAAGATTTTTAACGGCTCAACTTCAAGTGTTTCTCATTTGGTCACGGATGTGAAGTCTTTTTCGTTTCTTTGGTTTAAGTATAGGCATAAAGAGGGTTGTATAGATTGGCGAAATTGGTGTAATTTTGTATTGCCGGTGATGTAATCTTTCCCGTTCCCGTTAGTCTCTGTCTTGGAGATTAGCGGTTCGGGTCGTGTTTTTTGTTGAATGAGATTAGCCTTCAAAAAAAAAAGTTAGGGCAACATTATAGTTCGTCGAGCCAAAGCCGTATGAATGAGTGGTGAATAGTTAAGGGTAAAATATATGGGCCGGGTTAAAACATTCACAAAACATTCATTTGTGCCCCTAGGGGGGGGGGGGGGGTTTCCTTGCCTAACTGGATTTGTGTCTCGTAACTAGTATTAATCGTCAATGTGGGGGTAGCCCACTTGGTAGACGCATATGCCTCTTAGATGGGAGATCCAAGGTTCAGTCCTTGGCAAGGCTGTAATTTAGATTTATTGGTGTAATAGTATAGAGATGTAACATTTACCATTTAAAAAAACCTTGTATCAATCAGAAAAAATATTAAAACATTAATTTACGTGCACTTAGAATTACAATGGCAAAATATTGATAGACAGCATAAAACTTAGTGATAATTAAAAGAGTAAATGTGTTAGTTTTTTCACTTTTAGTGTGTGATGTTTGTGTATACTTCCAAACGGAGAGACCCAAATACCCATTAAATTATATGATGTTAAAACTTGCTCAATATTTACTGTTTTCTTCTTCTTCTACTACTTCTACTTGATCTCCATATAATTGCGGATGGATCTGGACATACTTGATATGGGATTTTCGTTTCAGGAAGTTCGGGTACGCTGCAACAGTCATATAAATCCAACAAAAATTTAGTAAAGCTGGTCGAACACGTAGGTCTTCGAAAGTGATATTATTAAACAACATGCATCTCAATATTGCTCAATTATCTTGAAAGTAAACTTTTATGATCAGCCTTTTAAGGCACTAATATAATTTATAAAATTTTTGACAAATTGTGTTGGTGGGTCCAGTGGCAGAGCTTGAAGATCAAATCGGCGGGGGCCGGACTCAATTTTTCCGCATCGGTTGGGGGCGGAAGATCAAATCGGTGGGGGCCGGCCACAATCCATATAAAAATTACCTATGAAAATCACAAACTTCCACCACTAAGCAAAAAAAAGGTGGGCCCTAGCCCTCACTATCATTCGCCATTTGGTGGGTTGATGTGTTTTATTTTTAACCCATTTACACAGCATACCCGCCTCCCCCATTTTCGACACTAGATAAACCCTTGTTTTAGATCTAGAGAGTGTTTGGGATTGAGTTTCAAAACAACTTATTGACTTATTAACTTTTCCAAGAAGCCAATAAGTCAATAAGCTGTTTGTGTAACCTAACAACACTTTCTGTTTTGACTTTTGGCTTTTAAGGGTGGAAAAACTGTTTTTGAGAAGTTAGAAATCCTGTCTTTTGGCTTTGTACTTCTAAATCTCATACAAATATATATGGTTAAGTATACGCAATGTTTCTTCTCTCTTTTAGTTTTTGACATAAAATTCCATATCAGTTTTGAGTTAGATCATAAAACACAATTCTTCTTGTTTTGAAATCAAACCGGCCAAATGGGCCAACCTGCAAACCTGTCAATGCGACCCAAACATGATCCGTTTAGCTACGTTTGTTGGGGAATTCGACTTGATACTGACCCGAACTCGTATCTACAGAACCCAAACCATCTAATTTCTTGTTAGGTTTATGTCATATTAGAAATTCACACTCCTAGTACAAATCATGCTACACGCAATAATACCAAAGTCTCATTAACTTGTTGATGGTTAACATCTACAATTGAGACGTGTTTTCTTTTGGGGTGGATCGGAAGAGAAAGCAAAGATGAATTGGGTTGCGTGGCAAAAGGTTTGTGCTCCGGTTGATTATGGTGGCTTAGGTTTTGGCTCTCTCCTCGACGCTAATTCGGCTATGCTCGCGAAGTGGTGGTGGAGGTTTAAAACCGAACCCTCCGCTTTGTGACGTAATGTTATTTGGTCTATCCATAGTTCTAATCGGGATTGGAACCCAATTCCGACTAGACTCTCTATTCCCGGATCTTGGAAGCAAATAGGGGTAGTGGGTTGGGCCATTAAAGGGGTAGTGGGTAATGGGTTGGGTTTCTCCTTTTGGTTGGATAGTTGGGTTGCGGACGCTCCTCTCGCAGAAGTGTTTTCAGCTTTATTCGACCTTGAACGGGATAAGTTCGTTGCTGTTGCTGACCGTGTATTAAATTCGGGTGCTGGGTAGGGCTGGGTTTGGAAAAGGAATACACTTATAGGTGCTGAACAAGCGGAGTTGGATCATTTTTGCAGCTCGATTGCAGTTCCGGCTCTCTCCGGTTCATCAGACAAGTGCGTTTGGGGGTTGGGTAGCGGCTGTGTCTTCTCTATTGGGGACTTTAAGAAGCTGCTGCATGCTAACAAATTCGATCAGGCCTCCTTCATTCTCGAGTGGAATGCTTGGGCTCCAAAGAAGGTGTTGATTTTAGCTTGGCGGGCTGAGCAAGACCGGTTACCTACCCGAAGTGCTCTTTGGAAAAGAAGCATTAATATTGCTTCTGAATGGTGTCCTTTTTGCGGTGATTTCGCAGAAACTTCGGAGCATCTCTTTGTATCATGTTCTTTCTCTCAAATCATATGGAACCTGGTCGCGCAATGGTGTAATGTTGGCTCGGTTATTACCTTCCACTTCAAAGATTTGCTGCAGCTTCATGCTCATATTGGTGGTTCAATCAAACGAAGAAAGGCCTTTAACGTGGCGTGCTTAACGACTATTTAGTGTTTATGGAAACATAGGAATGAAGCCGTCTTCAAAAATCAACAAGTTCAACTCTCCAAAGTACTCGGTGATATCAAGGCTCTAAGTCTCTTTTGGGTTAAAGCAAGGGCGAAAAATACTCCTTGGATTGGGATACGTGGCACTGTTTCAATCTTTCAAAAATTGGTTGGTGATTGTCGTTTTTCTGTTTCTTTGTACTTGTTTTTTCGGGTGTACATGTTTGTAGCTGTATAGCTAGTTTCCCGCTAGCTTTTGGTGAAATAATATCTTTTGTTGATCGTTAAAAAAAAAATTTGTAGATGGTTAACAAGGTTATTAATGTCAGCACACAGTATTAATGTCACTCTTTGACTACCATTCTACCAACTACTCGGTTAAATATGAGCCTACTTACGTTGAAAGAAACAATGCTAGTCAACCATGGCAGGTTCCCTTTATTTCATGACTTGAGCCACTTTTCTTTCTTATCAGTTAACGGAATCAAAACTTTTTAACCGAGAGAAAGAAAATAACCTTTTTTACATTAACTTTAACAACTTGAGAAGCCAAACTATAATATAATGAGCACGTTCCCTTTGTTTCATGACTTGAGCCACTTTTCTTTCTTATCCGTTGGTGGAATCAGAACTTTTTAGCCGAGAGAAAGAAAATAACCTTTTTTACATTAACTTTAACAACTCGAGAGGCCAAACTATAATAAAATGAGCACATTGCGTACTCTATTTAAAAGAAAAATAGACCGGTCGAAAGGTCAATCACCCCCCCCCCCCCCAACAAGACAAGAAACTTTTCTAAAAGTAAGAATAGTACCTCAAGGTGGAAATATCAATCTGAGAAAAATCCAAGCTGGTTGAGCTATCTGACAATGTGGGTCTACTTGTTAATGGTTGCTTAATGGCCAGAACTTTGCAATTAAAGTTGTTTGCAATGTTGTTGTGGGTCATTGCTAACCTGTTCCATAATAGGTGAATTGAATTAGTATATGTAATGCAGAGTGAAATGGTCCTACTGTATGCATCTATGGTCAACCTATTAGGGTCTACTTGAATATCAAGTACTTAATAAGATAGAATTGAATTCAGAGCTGTTTGCAGCTGGATATCTATCCATCACAAAATTATGATGTTATTATATGGGACAATCTAATCTGTCTAAAATACCTTGCTTTCCTTGTTCTTTAATTTGGAATGTTTCCTATAAATGCAAAATAAATAAATAAAAAGTGAAAATGAGTGATACTAATATTTATATTTGTTAGGAAATCATTATAAGCACAAGAAAAACCACCACACTCTCTCTCTCTCTCTTTACATAGTGTTACATTTTATTTTATTTTTAAGTTTTGCACAAAGTATTATTTAACTAGAAAAGAAGAATTCAATATAGGGTGTTCGTGGTCCGGTTCAAACCCGTTATCCATTTGTTTTTCTAGGTGCTTTTTTGCAACTTTTTGAGAGTGGTGGGAATTTTCTCCTTTAAACAACGCCAATCTGGTTCAAAAACCTTATGGTATCGAAGCAGAATTGACCATATTCATTTAATCCTAATAATATAAAAAAACAAAAAGTATGTTTTCTTTAAAAACCAACACATGTAGTATACATATGTAACTAACACACGTAGTATACATATGTAACATATTACTACATACTTATGTAAGTTTCATGCCAAACCAATCCATGTCAAAAGTTACCTACTTTGATGGCCTGGCCAATAATCCCAAACCGATACTACGGTTTGGTTTAGTATGGTTCGTTTTCAACGTTTCAACGATTTGCCACATGAACTGTCAAAACTGACTCATGAAAACCCCTTATATATTACTAGTGATCACATAAAGATGAATTCAAATATGATTAAAACTAGACATGTAACCACAATAATTTTTATTCTTAAATTAAAAAAACTAGACAAAAAGATCTGTTCATGCTTCACCCCATGAATATTTACATGTGTGGTGTCTATCACCAGCCTGCACCCATGACCTATGGTTCTTGTTTGTTTTTGCCAAACCCTTTTCAATGACCAATGCACTGAAATCATAATTGATTGGAATTAAACTTTTAAGGGAAAATATTGACACACACATTCACTCATCACAAAGTTTATATTTTAATCATCCATGTGTGACATTAACATTTTTGACACGATTTTGACGTGCATTTGATCAATCGTTATTGAACTTTTTACAAATTTGTTCATATTCTATTAAAAAGAAATTCCAATTTGTCGGTATTTACCATCCATCTGTTGACTAAATTTTTAAATCTATTTGTAAGCAAAACTGTTGGAAATTGAACTTGATTTAGAAGTGGTTGAAGAATTGATTATCCAAAAACTGATTAATAGCAAACAAATAGAAGGATCATAACGTTGTAGGGATCTTTAAAAAAACGAGCCGAGCTGAGCCGGTTCAATTTGTAAACCAGCATTCTCCGAGCCAAAGTAAGCTCATTTTGTTGGCTAATTGTTTATCTCAATAAACCGTTCTCAAGCTCATCATTTTGCTTTCTTAAGATAAGCGAGCTGAGCTGGTTTGGTTTGTAAACGAGCCGAGCCCGAGCAAACGTAATTTGGCTTGTTGCCTCGTTTCTTTTAACAAGTCAAACTTGAGATCAACATTTCAAGTCATTAATTAACATGAAAGGGTTGTGCCGAGTTGGTTCGGTTTGTAAACTGCTTGAGCTTGACTAGTTGGATTGTTTTGATAAACGGGTTGAGCTCGAGCTTAATATTTCAGTTTGTTAAGCATTAAGATAACTAGCCTAACATTTATATTAACGACCAGAGCTCAAGCTCAACATTTCAGCTAGTCAAAATAAACAAGCCTTAGCCAAGGTAAGCTCAGCTCGACTCGACTCATTTACAACCCTGAAAAGAATTACCTGTATAGAAAGCTCTGATCATGTAAGCCAACAACAAGAGTCGAAGCACCAATTTCCCTCGTAAAATCAGTGATCCTACCACCTTCTTCATCACCTTCAGTCACAACAATCTCTATCTTCGTCTATAACACATAACCAAACATTAAACAAACCACAAAACAAATAACAAAACAACCAACATATATTATTCACTTACATTAGGAAAGCTACCAACACACATATCCTTAAACGAAAGAGCCAACTGAAAACCTTTTAACCTAAGCAACCTAATCTTTTTTTTGTTAGCTGGAAAAACATGAAGGAGAGTGACTATATCGTTGTACCGGAGAACGTTGTGAAGCGCCCACGACATCGCGGTTCGGGCTATCTCTTCTTCTTCTACCACCACCACTATTTTCCTTACTTCCATTTATAGAAAGTGGCCGGAATTATTTTGGTTTCCGGTTAGTGGTCCGGCTGTAGTGGTTAAAGAGACGGTTGTGTAACCTATAACATATTATGTGGTGCAAAATATTATAGTGTCTTTGTTTTAAGTTGTTATTTGGATTATTATATTTGTGTAGTTATTTGGTTTTATTGAGTTGGGTGGGTTGGTTGTTTTTAAAGATATTTGAATTGCATAGCCCAAAAACTTCATTTTTGGGTTAACTTCCAACAAGTATATGGGTTTCGAGTAGTCATATTGGGTATCACGCTATCAGTTAAGACCATACCCATCCATACAAGTAAAAAGTTTTAAAACTAATCAAATATCATGTCTCATACTCAAATACACGTCCAATTACCCATCCCAAACATTTGCGTTTTGGATTTACCTGTCGTGATTGTATTAGTTTGGCATCCCTAGACGGTCGACGATAAAAATTCCAATTTTAATCTTTAGATACTCGAAAACATATACCACGTACCCTAAAAAACTATACGCTTATGTTGCTCATAAGAGTTGATGTTTTAAATATAACAAATATTAATAATTAATTACTATTTCTTTAACTTTCATCCATGAAAACAAGATTCAAGTCAAACCTTGATCAGAGAGGTTCAAAAACGATTTGAAAAATGACGTAATCATGTAGGTTGATGTTCGACCTTACGGTGTCTTGATATGAATATTTGAAATAAAAAAATTAATTAACCATGTGGAATAAAATGTTTTATTATTTGTAAATTTAAGGTATCAGTAATTCAGTAGTGAAACAAAACAAAAAAGATAATAATAATAATAATAATAATAATAATAATAATAATAATAATAATAATAATAATAATAATAATAATTATTATTATTATTATTATAATGTTTTCTTAGAAATATAAAGTATGATTAAAACTAAAAATTGGAAAGAATAAATGTTGAAAAGTAAGGAAGACAGGCATAAAGATCCAAGAAATACGCAAAGAACCACGCTTGCAACTCTGATCATGATTCTCTCGACACTCATCGCCATTTTAAAATTTGCAAAACTATGAAATAAATCTAATCTTAAATTGCTTTATGCTACAATTTTATACTCAAAACGATTTTGTATATGTTAGTGGGTACTAGCAGTGTGCCCGTACAATTAAGCGAGGAATACAGACATTTTTAAGGGTGTGCATGGTTCGTTAAGGTCAGTTATTAGCCTCAATTGAAACTGAAACAAAAGTCATTCGTTAATCAACCTTATTAATCCATCCGTTAATTGGTTCATTTTATATGCTTAGATTGTTGGTTTTCAGTTCAGTTTAGTTCGATTTGGTTAATAACAAAAACCAAACTTTGGCTAAACCATCTGCTTAGAAGAACATGAAATTGAGATATAATAAATACATGAAATGAAAGTATAAAAGATAAAAATATATGAATAGTTTGGTTTCGGTGCTAGTTGATTTTGGTGAACTAAGAGTATAAAAAACGATATAGCCGATTTTAAATTAATTCGCTTTTTAGTTTTTTCAGTTTTTGAATAATTTTAAACAAAATGACCGCATCTTGATGCTTGATGAATGATGAGCAATAGGGCATCAATGTCGACAGGTATGAGACAGCCTACAAAACATGACTATTAAATCATATACATAAATAAGGTTATCAAACCCGCCCTATTATCATCCTTATTGTTAACCCTATTAAGTGGGTGTCAAAAAGTATGAATTTAATCTAAACAATATCAAGAACTCAAACACAATCACACAACAATAAGAGAAGCGACAAAACGGTGACAAAGATATATTATTAACCAAGCCAAAGTTTACCCTCAAATACCCAAAGGATTCAACAATAGAAGAATCCTTGAAAGAGATACAATGTTCGTTGATGACAACTGATTATTTAGATCAGTTGTCACAACAACAATACAAAGACGATACAACTTACAGTGTTAATCAACCCTAAACACTGAGGAAGACGATGAATACAAAACCAGAGAGAAAACCTAGAAAATACAAAGAAAGACTAAATAATAATACAAGTGAGAGAAATAATCCTTTTATACTCCACACTAGAAGCTTCGATCATCCGCTGACCATGAGACTTAATCTCAGCCGTCCATTCTCAACAATCATAACAAACTCTGAGCCCATTAAGACAAGCCCAATAATGAGAGCCCAATGTTAGCTAATATAAGGGGCCCATAAACTTGCCAATAATTCTTACAAGCCCAACCTGACATAAGAAAGAAAATAATACAGCCCAAACATATTTATTGCACATCTAGTGTTTTGAATCACATACTTTTAACATGCCCCCTTGATTCTAACACTAAACATGTCATATAAACCAAGCTTTTCACAAAGTGCACTATGTTGTACACTTCCCAAATCTTTTGTGAACAAATCAACAATCTGCTGATCAGAACTTACCTTAATTGTTTGAATCACACCATTTGAATCTTTTCCCTAAAAAATGAAGGTCAATCTCAAAGTGTTTAGTTTTGTCATGAAAAACATGATTGGCTGCTATTGACATAGCAACTTTACTATCACTATGTAGTTTGACAGGTAAATCACATTTAACATTTAACTCTTTTAACAAGTTTATAAGCCAAATAAGTTCACAAGTTGCTGAACACATGACCCTGTATTCAGCTTCTACAGTAGATCTAGACACAATATTTTGTTTTTTACTTTTCCAAAATATCAATGAATTTCCAAGATAAATACAAAAGCCAGTTACTGATTTTCGGGTAAGTAAGCACTTAGCCCAATCAGCATCAACATAGCCTTGTAAACTAAAATGATTACTTTTCCTAAACACGATCCCTTCTCCAGGGGATAGTTTCAAGTATCTAAGTAATCTCAATGCAACTTGAAGATGAACATGACTAGGCTTGTGCATAAACTGACTAGGAAATTGCACATCATAACTAATGTCAGGTCTGTCAAGGATAGATAAATTAATTTTCCAATTAACTTTTGATAACCAGTTACATTATCTAATAGTTTTTTAGACTTACTATTCTTAGTAGATATCATATAATTGGGTTCAATAAGTGTTTGACTGGTTTACACCCTAAATATCCAAACTCATTAATTTAGCAATTCTAAATATTTTCTTTGTGAAAGACAAACACCATTTTTAGAATATAATACTTCTATTCCTAGAAAGTATTTAAGTTTGCCTAAATCTTTTATTTGAAAATTATTGCTTAGAACAGACTTAACATTTTCAACTTCAGATTCACAGTTTCCTGTGACAACTATATCATCAACATATACCAATAATGCAAGAAACACACATTTTTCATTTTTTTTTACAAACAATGAATGATCACATACACTTTGAATAAAACCCATTTGTAATAATACATTGGTTAGTTTTTCATCTCATTTTCTTGGTGCTTGTTTAAGCCCATACAAAGATTTAACCAGTTTACAAACTTTGGTTTCATTCTTAGAATAATAACCCTCAGGTAGACACATATATACATCTTCAATGATAGAACCATACAAAAAAGCATTATTGATATCAAGTTGAAACATAGACCAATTATTTTGGACATCTAAACTTATAATAGTTCTAACTATTACCATTTTTACAACTGGGGAGAATGTTTCTCCAAAGTCTAGACCTTCTCTTTGACTATAGCCCTTTGCTACAAGTCTAGCTTTGTATCTCTTAATCTCTCCATTAGCCCTATACTTAATTTTATATACCCATTTACACCCTATAGATTTTATATCCTTGGGTAATTCTGTTAAAACTTAAGTATTGTTCCTATGAAGGGCTTCCATTTCATTATTCATAGGTTCAATCCATTTTGGATCTTGTGAAGCTTCTGAATAGTTACTGGGTTCCACTGTTTTATTAAGACAAGAAACAAGACAGTAATTATCCACAAACAATTTAGAATAATTGACAACTTTTTCTACACCATACTTGACTTTTCCTTCTATAATATAGTCATTAAATTTCTTTGGTAACATAGAATCCCTAACATACCTTCTAGGACTAAACCTGTTTCCCTCAGGAGTATTGTTCTCATCAATATAATCCTCACTATTGGGAAGGTCATTCCCTCTAACACCTAAACTACCAGGCTGCTGATCACTTGGATCTGCCCCCCTAGAAGCTCTGGGAGAGTCATCTAACTCTTCACCCGAGGAGTTTTCTTGAGACACATTGATTCCCCCTTCATCATTGGGAAGACCACCACTATGACCATCAGACTCAGAGTTTTCAGTGCTTGTAGAACTAGTTATATCAAAAAAGTTTAAGTGATCTAGATTATTGAAAACATCTTTATTATTTCTAAATTAAAAGGATAAATTTCTTCAAAAAATTTAACATCTCTTGAGTATTCAACTTGTTTTTTACTTAAATTCCATAGTTTATACCCTTTTTAAAAACAAAATACTCAATCAGAACACTCTTATCAGACCTGCTAGAAAACTTATCATCCTCATTTAAAATGGTTTTAAAACACAAGAACCCAAAACTCTTTAAATGACTTAAAATTGGGGGGAACCCATAGACCTTTGCATAGGGACTCTTACCATTTAATACAGAAGAAGGAAGCCTGTTAATTAAATATGCAGCAGTTGGAACACATTCAGACCAAAAATTAAGTGACACTTAACTTTGAAATAACAAAGCTCTAGCTATGTGTAAAAGATGTCTATGTTTTCTTTCCATAACACCATTTTGTTGTGGAGTATGAATACAAGATGTTTGGTGTATTATACCTTTATTATTACAAAAGTCATTAAACTGTTTGTTTATAAATTCAGTTCCATTATCACTTTTAAAAATTTTAATCTGTTTTTTAAATTGATTTTTTAACAATTTGTAAAGTATGACAATGTTTTCGAAGACCTCACCTTTGTTTTTAAGCATATAACACCAAACTGACCTTGAGAAATCATCTAAAATGGTTAAAAAATATTTATACCCTTCCTTACCTGTAATCCTATAAGTACCCCATACATCTAGATGAATTAACTCTCCTATGTCTTTGGTTTTATGATCACTAAGAGGAAAAGAGTTTCTAATTTGTCTTGCCTTATGATAAATATCACAAGGCTTAGATACAACTTTTTCAAGACTTAAAGACTCTTTTAACACAGCTAGAACTTAGTAAGAAGGATGTCCAAGTCTATTATGCCACATATTACAATCAACAATACTATTAAAACATACAGTCTCATTACGCACATCATTTCCTAAGAAGTAAAGACTATCAAAAGATCAACCAGTCACCATGACCTTCTTGGACGTGGAATCCTGAACATAACATTCTTGTTCATCAAACAACACACTCAACTTACTGTCCTTAGCTAACTTATTAACATACACTAAGTTAAAACAATACTCAGGAACATAAAAAACATCATGCAATACAACACAATTTCCTAATTCAACATCATCAATTTTTTTAACTTTGGCATTGGTTCCATTACGATGTTTGACAGACATGTTATACTGAGACACATCAAAGGCATTGACTAAGTGTTCATCAATGCTAACCATGTGTTGGTTGGCACTTGAATCCATGATCCACTTAAGTAACAATGTTGTCTTAGTATAAACAGAACAACTTGAAAAATTTTCAAAAATTTGATTCAACTTAGATAGAACAGATACATTAAAAAAACCACTAACAACAACAATCTCAACTCTAGCATTTGAGGTTTGGGATTCACTTCCATTCTTTTCACTTATGAGATTCATCAGCTTAGATATCTGCTTAGAAGTAAAAGGAACAGAAGCACTAGATACAACATTATTACTAGACATATTAGCTTTCACATTAGAAGAAGAGTTTCTAAAAGTCTAAGAATTACTCTTCTTCTTAAAACCAGGTGGATAGACCACAAGTTCATAACACCTATCCACAGTGTGCCCAAGCATATTACAATGAGTACACTTGAGATTGCGATTAGGTCCTATCTGTTAAAACTATTAATGTTTCTTCTATTATTGACACTATTAATTTGCTTTGGTCACAAAAGAAACATTAGTACCCTTAACAGCACTATTGGATTTCCTATGAGACTCCTATCTAGATAAAATAGAAAAAGCATGTTTAACAGAAGGCAATGGATCTTGCATCAAAAGATTAGTCCTAACAGGTTGATAAACTTCATCAAATCCCATTAAAAATTGCATAAGTTTTATTAGACTATTAAAACTGTTAAAACTCTTTTGATGCATAACATGTACAAGGTGGTAACTGAACAATAGAATCAAATTCTTTCTACACAGTGTTTAACTTGTGATAGTACTCTGAAAACAGTACTACCATTTTGACTTATAGAACAAATTTTTTAATGCAAGTTAAACACAACTAATCCATCAACCTTATCATATGTTTCTTTTAAATCTAACCAGGCATCTCTAGCATTGTTTGAAAACACTTGACCTAGGTATAACTCTTCACTACCAGAATTTAATAACCAAGACAATACCACATAATTACGCCTATCCCATTGCTTACCCAGGACCTCATCATCAACAGACCTTACAGTACTACCATCAATAAACCCATACTTGTTTTTACTCTCAAGAGCCAATTTCATGGCTTTTGACCATACATTATAATTTTCAGTTCCTTTAAGTTTTAGACTAATGATGGTCAAGGTACTAGTGTCACTAGATTGAATGTACAAAGGGTCTCCTATGTCCAGTTTACTTATCAAAGTACCAACATTATTCACACCAGGGCCACCTCCTCCTTTTGGATGAGGTGGATTAACAACAACAGCAGCATCACCCATTTACAGCAAATAGACACACACAGACAATCAATCAAGACACAAACTAAATGACAGACAAAAGACAAATCAAGACAATCAGATGACAGACAAAGAATAATAGATCCTAAGAAGGACGAAACTGTGTCAGTGTTCAGATAGTGGGTTCATCACTCAAAGGTGCCCACCCAGATCTTAACACAGGAGCCATTTTATTAACTATATATGTATATATATACACACACACAAATAGAAACAGACAATACAGAACAATGAAACAAATAATAACAGACAATCAAATAGACAAACAACTATCAAGAAACAGAACACCAATCAACTGCCAGTCCACCCTAACCTGGCCAAGACTTCTAGACTTTTAAGACAATACTAGAGATCAGAAAAACTTACAGAGTACTCCAGCAGCAGCAAAGCAATTAATACAAGACAAGGAAAAATAAACAGAAAACTTATAGGTTGCAAGCTTCCAATCCAAGAACTCACCAGAATACAGCTTCAGTAATAGATCAACAATGGTTGACCAACAGAATACACAAAACCTGAATCTGTAATATACAGATCCAGAGACAAGCTAATAGATAAGATCTATATCTATAAGATCATATCTATTACATAAAAGACACGAAGAATCAGATCTATAATGAAGATCAGATTCTTCAATAAAAACAGTAGACAAAGACAAGAAGACTCAGAACAAGACAATAAGAATAAGATCTATTGATTAGATCAGATTCAAAGACATACACAACGGAAATAACTTCAAGAACACAGAACCATGAGCCTTAGCTCTGATACCATGTTAGAAAGTATGAATCTAATCTAAACAATACCAACAACTCAAACACAATCACACAACAACAAGAGAAGCGAAAAAACGGTGACAAAGATATATTATTAACCAACCCAAAGTTTACCCCCAAATACCCAAAGGATTCAACAATAGAAGAATCCTTGAAAGAGATACAATGTTCGTTGATGACAACTAATTATTTAGATCAGTTGTCACATCAGAAATACAAAGACAATACAACTTATAGTGTTAATCAACCCTAAACACTGAGGAAGACGATGAATACAAAACCAGAGAGAAAACCTTAGAAAATACAAAGAAAGACTGAATAATAATACAAGTGAGAGAAAGAATCCCTTTATACACCACACTAGAAGCTTTGCTCATCAGCTGACCATGAGACTTAATCTGTAACGCCCCAAAACCCGAACTTTAATTTAGTAGCATGTTTTTAATGTGTTATGGCATGGGGTGAAATAACTAAGTACCTATCCTAGATAAATACACAAGTTATGTAGAAATTCAATAAAGATTGAGTCAATATTGGAAGGGTATCAAACTAGAGGGACTAGATTTGGACATGGGGCAAACTAATGGGTTATAGATAGGGGAAAGTAGGATGTCAACATACACACTCTTGTGTATGTCGATCATCAAGAAAATCCAAGACCCAACCCTTGCTCCTTCATCTCTAGCTCCAAATCAAGAGCAAGTAGAAGCCAAGATGGTGCATGAAGTCAATTATGGGTCATCTAAGGTTTTATACACACTAAGGTACCTTTAATTTGGCTTATCATGA
The DNA here is from genome assembly GCA_032199755.1 of Ambrosia artemisiifolia. Classification (NCBI taxonomy): domain Eukaryota; kingdom Viridiplantae; phylum Streptophyta; class Magnoliopsida; order Asterales; family Asteraceae; genus Ambrosia; species Ambrosia artemisiifolia. The sequence continues at coordinate 10,592,773 of CM063521.1, forward strand.
GGTTATGTTTGTTTTAGAATATGGTGAAAATCTAGGGTTTATGTGAAAACATGAATCAAGGATGGATGAAGGTGTCTAGAGGTTGATAGACACTAAAGGAGCCATGATTTGTGATACTACATAAAGCTATGCTTAATTTATGTGCTAATTAGGTTGTTTTACACCTATGATGGAAGTGGGTATTGGTCTTGGGGTAATCCAAGACCATTCTTAGTTAATTATTGAATGCATTGAAAAGGAATGTGATGATTTGCTATGTTGATAACTATTGATATGAATGGTATGTAATGTAGGGAAGAAATATGATGAATTGTGTTATGAGCTATGGAAGTATGCATGAAATACTTGTACAATGTGTTTTAAATGTTGTATGCACACCATGTATTTGATGAAATGCCTAAATAGGTAAAATGTGTGAATTTGTATGCAAGACTCGACAAGTATGAAAGTAATGTGATATTTGGTGCAATTGATAGTAGGTTGACATGTGGATTTCGTCTTAGAGAGAAATCATGTGTGAACTAGTTGATTGTATGTTTTGGTAGGAAGTATGCATTAGTAGTATGTACACTCTAATGCTTAAATACTATGATTGGAATGATGAATAATCTTGCATGATAATGAGATAGGAATGTGATGTTTATGGTGTGTTTTATGTGATCTAGTCATCAATGTGAACATATGTTCTAAGTAGGAAGTTTGTATAGTTGGAAGTTGACTTTCTGAAAAGTCAACAATGGATGACTAACATGGTTATGTTTGCTAATATGATTGTGGGATTGAGGAAATCATGTGATATATGTTAGATTATCTAGGTGACATACTTGATGATATGTTGGATTGCTTGATTGATAAACAATGGGGTAGTTAATCATGTGATATGCATATTAGTAGTTGACCAATGAAAGTCATGGGAATAAGTAAGTGTAAGACGATTGATAGTATGCGTAGTTGTGTATACTAACGGAATGGTGGGAATGATAACATGAATGCGTAGGCAACATGGGCTCAAGCACAAGTGGCTAATGGGTCAAGTGGAGGCAAGTAGCAAGCATCAACTTGGAGGACATAAGGTAAGTGGTTCTTATTCCACTTAGGATAATGAATCTTAACATGTATATGTGTTTGTAAGTAGTATGAGGACCGTGAGATGATGGAACGTAAATAACGAGGTTAAGGCTTGAATTGGAGTTTATAATGGAATAAACGTGGCTTCGAATGGATCGGCGTGGACGCGTCAAGAAGGGGTGGAAAGGAGAAACAAAATGGGAATGTGCAGAGTCCACCGTAAGGGTACGGTGGCACCGTTCCCTTACGGTAGCCCCTGCACCCTTATTCCCACCGTAGGGCAGCCTTATACCACCGTAGGGGTTTTGAGGCCACCGTAAGGGTACGGTGGCCACCGTACCCTTACGGTGGCCCCTGGGAAGAAACGTTAATTTTTGTTATTGTTGATGTTTTGCTTATGTGCGCGACCCGTAATTGCGTTTAACGCACCAATTAACATTGTTGGACCTTATGTAAGGCTATGTAAGGGTGTAGCATGTAATGGTAATGTCGGTTTTGCAATTAGGATCATAGTACGGAATGATACAAGTGCGTGTAGTTAATTGATGCATTATTCGACGGTATCAAATACGATAAGTAGATTACCATGATTATGTAGATTGAAGATGTGATGTACATGTGGGTTCTCATGCTCGGGTTAGAGGGAGAGAGTTGCTTGTATGTATGGTGGTATTATAGGTGGAAATTGTATGCTTGTATGTATTGTAGAATTATACGAAGGAATTGTATACTTGTATGTATGGTGGTATTATAGGTGGATATTGTATGCTTGTATGTATTGCAGAATTATACGAAGGAATTGTATACTTGTATGTATGGTGGTATTATAGGTGGATATTGTATGCTTGTATGTATTGTAGAACTATACGAAGGAATTGTATACTTGTATGTATGATGGTATTATAGGTGGAATTTGTATGCTTGTATGTATTGTAGAACTATACTAAGGAATTGTATACTTGTATGTATGATGGTATTATAGGTGGAATTGGTATGCTTGTATGTATTGTAGAACTATACGAAGGAATTGTATACTTGTATGTATGATGGTACTATAGGTGGAATTTGTATGCTTGTATGTACTGTAGAATTATGTGAATGATTTGTATGCTTGTATGTATGTGTGGTGGTATTATATGAGGGAATTGCATGCTCGTATGTATTGTGAAATCTTACAAAGGAAGTGTATGCTTGTATGTACTGAGAGGGTATATGGAGGAAATTGTATGTTTGGACATATTGTGGGGTTATTAACCTTTGTTTGAGAATGATGAAAATGTAAGTATGTAGGTATGATTACAGGAGATGTGGAGGTTCGGATCGGGGTAACCTACCCGAACTTGAAAGAAGACTTATAGACAGGATCACAGAGTATTGCGGGATGTTACGTCCGTGTCGTGAGTAGATTACATGAGGTCACCTATTGAACTAACGAATCGGTTACGTGGTGAATGCAGGTTGTCTGGTTTACCTAATTAAGCAAGGGAAGGATGGAGATCGAGCGAGGAGGCGGATTGTACGCGGTCACGGATACATAACCAATAGAGTTGAGTCCCGTTGAATGTATTAAGAAATAATTTAAGATGTAACACCAAAATACTTAGTAGAACCGGTTTTCTAAACACTCAAGGTTGTTTTAAGAAAAGAATTTTTTTGGTTGGTATTTTTCCGCTGCGAGTTTTCTGTACATAAAGTTTAGGGTGTTACATAATCTTAGTCGTCCATTCTTAACAATCATAACAAACTCTAAGCCCATTAAGACAAGCCCAATAATAAGAGCCCAATGTTAGCTAATATAAGGAGCCCATAAACTTTCAAATAATTCTGACAAGCCCAACCTGACATAAGAAATAAAATAATACAACCCAAACATATTTATTGCACATCTAGTGTTTTAAATCACATACTTTTAACAGTGGGCCGTGGATGCATGTTATGAACCGGGGTCCAACCTTCCAAACCAATCCAATGGCCTAACAAATTAAATTGTTACGTACGGATGGTGATATAAGCAGATGTTTGAAGTGAAAATAGTCGTGCCAAATATGAAGAATGTATAATCTTCTTCTCTCATTACTACTCTATAACTCTTATATTTTCCCATCCCTTTTCTGTATTTTTGTTTCTTAATTGAATCATTTCTTCCGTATTGTTAAATTCCCAGTTGATATCTTACGTTGAATCTATAGAAAACAAGTAGTTACTCCCTTATTTGATTACCCCATGCTGTGTTAAAATCATATCACAACAATGTAAGAGTTGGGTTAGTTTGGATTTAAGTCGTTGACTAATTAGTATTGATCCATTAAATTTTGGTGAGAATTGTCAACCAGATCGAGGAAAGTGGCCCATCATATTTAGGCCTGTAGACAAACCGAAAGTTTATCAACAATTCGTTAACTTGTTCAGTGGAGGGTTCGTACGAACAGAAAAAAAAATTTGTTCGCATAATTAAATGAACAAACAAGAACAAACAATGTGTTCGCTCATTTATGTTAATGAACGTTCGTTCTTTTGTGTTTGTTTATTTATGTTCGTTTGTTTGTGTTTGTTTAATTATTTTCTTTTGTGTTTGTTTATTTATGTTCAATTTAACCCTTGTTTGATTGCCATTTTTTTTGTTCTTGTTGTTTTGCGTTTTGACCATGGAAAGGAATCTTGAGGTTTTGCGCTATTTAAGAACAAGATCGAAAGAAGATATTATTCTTTTAATACTTTTTTGTTGGTTTCCATCACAAAAGCCATGACAAAAAGGTTTAGTTTTCCTTTGCATAGGTAATTTGTTTGGGCTGTTATATATTGTTTGTCGTGTCGTGTCGTGCCATCGAAAGTTAATTAAAAATAATGAAGTAGATTACAAGATTTGTTTGACCGGGCGTTATTTATGGTTTTAAGATTAGTTTCTAACAAAGGGTTGTCGGATCATTGTACTATAGTCCTTTCTTGTGTCAAAAAGGATTATGGGCCGATACCATTCAAGCTTTTCAACAGTTGGTTAGAATGCGGAGAGCTAAACCGTATTGTTGCTGCCAATATGGTCCTGGGTACGAGTACTTTAAATGGGATGGGTATGATGGCATTGGTTCTCTAGAAGGTTAAGGCAGAGATAAAGAAATGGCGGACGGTGAAATATCAGGAGGAAAACAAAGCTCATCTGGAGTGGTCCAAGGCTGCCGAAAACATTGAACATATTGCCTTGCCTCGCCCTCTTACTCGCCTTGAAAAGGAATAGTGTGTGGCTCTTCAGTTGAAAATTATGGACATGGAAAAGGCGAAAAACAAAGACATTCATCATAAAGCTAGATTGAATTGGATCAAATCCGGAGACGAAAATACTAAGTTTTTTCATGGTATAGTCAATATTAAAACAGCCCGGAATCGGATCAACGGCCTCCTTTTCGGACCCAATTGCATTAAAACAGTTAGTGATGAAATTGTTCAAATCTCATTATAAAAAACCGATGAGACATAGACCGCTTTACTCCAACCTGGGTCTTCCTGAGTTGTGTTCTGCTCAGGCTGATTCTTTGGTTATTCTCTTCTTGGCTGCTGAAGTGTGGGAGGCTATTAAATGCTGAAGTTTTATAAAAAAATATTGGGATATATTGAAGCCGGGAGTTATGAAAATGATGACGACTTCTTCCATACGAGGGTTATTGATAACGGTTGTAATGCCATTTTCATCGCTTTGATTGCAAATGTCTTGGATCCACAGTCTATTACTAAATTCAGACCCATATCTCTTGCGGGTCCCTCTATAAAATCATCTCTAAAGTTCCTGCTATCACACCCTCAAATTTCCACAACGGGTTTTATACCGCGAGGCGCGTGACAAACCATGATCCCATAGCCATAAGTCATATGAACGACTCTAAATGCCAAACCATTTAGTTCGTTTTCTAAATCAATTTTAACAGTCACCCATAAGTTTTAAGAAGATGCGGAAGCGAAATCAAAACAGTTAACTTAAGTAGTTATGCGCAAAGCAAACGTGCCCAAACCAAAGTATAAGTAAATGATAAAAATAGTTGATAGTGTTTAATGTCCCCTGACAAACATGATGCATGACTTAAGCGTGCTCCGACCTAGCGACTTGCAAAAGTATGTTAGGAGTCCATTCGTCATGCCCATATTTTTGTTTCGTGACAAAACCATATAGAAAAATCGTGAATACTACAGCTAGGTTCTGAAAACATCCCCATCAGGTCAGTTTACGAGAAAAATTTCCAAAACTCGTGTATTCATCCAAACAGGATGAATCCACTTTGAAAAGCCGAGTTATTCTTACACCAACCTACTGACCAAATTTCGTGACCTAACTCGTTGTAAAACCCAAGTTATGGTCGTTTAAAGTTGACCCAAAATATCAATCTGAAAATCAGTTTAGACCCATGTTTGTATAAAATTCCAAAAACACATCAAACGATAACCAAATCGCATGATCTTATCGATTCCAGAAACTAAGACTACATACGACAAGTTCATATCAAGAACCTATCAAAATAATTAATTTAAGGTCACGTTACAGAGCCAACAAGTTGACCTATGTATTCTGTCCAACAGTTGGTTAGAATGCGGAGAGCTAAACCGTATTGTTGCTGCCAATATGGTCCTGGGTACGAGTACTTTAAATGGGATGGGTATGATGGCATTGGTTCTCTAGAAGGTTAAGGCAGAGATAAAGAAATGGCGGACGGTGAAATATCAGGAGGAAAACAAAGCTCATCTGGAGTGGTCCAAGGCTGCCGAAAACATTGAACATATTGCCTTGCCTCGCCCTCTTACTCGCCTTGAAAAGGAATAGTGTGTGGCTCTTCAGTTGAAAATTATGGACATGGAAAAGGCGAAAAACAAAGACATTCATCATAAAGCTAGATTGAATTGGATCAAATCCGGAGACGAAAATACTAAGTTTTTTCATGGTATAGTCAATATTAAAACAGCCCGGAATCGGATCAACGGCCTCCTTTTCGGACCCAATTGCATTAAAACAGTTAGTGATGAAATTGTTCAAATCTCATTATAAAAAACCGATGAGACATAGACCGCTTTACTCCAACCTGGGTCTTCCTGAGTTGTGTTCTGCTCAGGCTGATTCTTTGGTTATTCTCTTCTTGGCTGCTGAAGTGTGGGAGGCTATTAAATGCTGAAGTTTTATAAAAAAATATTGGGATATATTGAAGCCGGGAGTTATGAAAATGATGACGACTTCTTCCATACGAGGGTTATTGATAACGGTTGTAATGCCATTTTCATCGCTTTGATTGCAAATGTCTTGGATCCACAGTCTATTACTAAATTCAGACCCATATCTCTTGCGGGTCCCTCTATAAAATCATCTCTAAAGTTCCTGCTATCACACCCTCAAATTTCCACAACGGGTTTTATACCGCGAGGCGCGTGACAAACCATGATCCCATAGCCATAAGTCATATGAACGACTCTAAATGCCAAACCATTTAGTTCGTTTTCTAAATCAATTTTAACAGTCACCCATAAGTTTTAAGAAGATGCGGAAGCGAAATCAAAACAGTTAACTTAAGTAGTTATGCGCAAAGCAAACGTGCCCAAACCAAAGTATAAGTAAATGATAAAAATAGTTGATAGTGTTTAATGTCCCCTGACAAACATGATGCATGACTTAAGCGTGCTCCGACCTAGCGACTTGCAAAAGTATGTTAGGAGTCCATTCGTCATGCCCATATTTTTGTTTCGTGACAAAACCATATAGAAAAATCGTGAATACTACAGCTAGGTTCTGAAAACATCCCCATCAGGTCAGTTTACGAGAAAAATTTCCAAAACTCGTGTATTCATCCAAACAGGATGAATCCACTTTGAAAAGCCGAGTTATTCTTACACCAACCTACTGACCAAATTTCGTGACCTAACTCGTTGTAAAACCCAAGTTATGGTCGTTTAAAGTTGACCCAAAATATCAATCTGAAAATCAGTTTAGACCCATGTTTGTATAAAATTCCAAAAACACATCAAACGATAACCAAATCGCATGATCTTATCGATTCCAGAAACTAAGACTACATACGACAAGTTCATATCAAGAACCTATCAAAATAATTAATTTAAGGTCACGTTACAGAGCCAACAAGTTGACCTATGTATTCTGTCCAATTTTAAACATGTAGAAATCTTAACTTTAACAAACCCTATATGTATATTATCGATCAAGATCAATATATAAACATATTACAACACTTATCATGTATAAATCTGGTCAAAACATATAAGGTTTATCATAAAGATTAACATCTAATAACCCTACATGTTCACAAATCATAATCATGCATAAACATAACGTATACCACAATATAACATATATTCACATTGTTTTACATGTTGATACTTATTAAAAACTCATGTTTTAGTAATAACAAGTTTACATCAGGTCTGGACAATTAAGTTTATGGTGTTTTGAATATAATTAAGGAGTTTAAACACTAAAGGTTTGATAATATACCTAAAGCTCTTCGTTCGGGTGATAAAAACTCAAGTAAAGCTTCAAAACTTGATCGATTATGGCTATGGAAGAGGTTAGGAGGTATAATATGCGTATGGTGGATGCTAGGGACTATTAGGGTTGTGTTTATGAGAAGTAGGGTGTTTAAAATTCGTTTTTAAAGAGCCTAAACTTGTTTTCCACGTATAAGACTCCCCCGCGGACCGCGGAGGGTCTTCTTAGGGTGGCCGCGGACCGCGGAGGGTCTTCTTAGGGTGGCCGCTGACCGCGGCGCGTCCCCAGATGAGCTGGGCCTGGTTCCTTTTGGACCGGGTCCATGCTTATGTTATTATATTTTTTTTGTCTTTTCTTTTGGGCCATAACCCCTTAATCCACACCACCAATATTCGACCCAATATATTTAGACGCGAACTATCTTGCCGATTCGTCAGGTGTCGGTTTCGAGTTCGGTGATGCGTTTCGCTTAAATAAACGTAATTGCATATTAATTCACAAACAATTAAACACAAGCACATAATTGCAAATAATATCAAACAATCATTTCACAATTATTTATTTTGTTATTTCACCAACGTTCGGCGTTTGATACTCGTGTACGTAGTCCGGTAATTCTTCAAATTACCGTCTTATGCAGTTATTAACCTATAACTGCGCAACATGTGACTTGTCTAACTAACCCTAGTTAATTAAAATGCTGTGTATGTAGTGTCACACTTTCTAACTGGTTGAAAGGTGTTTTCCATACTCTCATATCCCCGATGTAATCGGCTTTTGTTGGCGGGAGAAATATTCTTGATAGCCCCTTGGTGCTTAGCAAGTTGATCTCTTAGGCGAAGAAGTCAAAATATAAACTACTCATGTTTAAGGTGGATTTCCAACATGCTTATGATTCCATCAATTGGAAATTTATCCTTAATACATTGGAATTTATGAATTTTCCTGATCGGTGTATTACTTGGATACGCGACTGTCTTCACTTGAGTAGAGGTGCCATTTTGGTTAATGGATCCCCTTCGAATGAGTTTTCGTTCAAGAGAGGGCTGAGGCAAGGTGACCCTCTCTCCTCGTTCCTATTTGTTATTGCTATGGAGGTGCTTAATATGCTCATGAAACGGGCGGTTGATTTGGGTTTGTTTCATGGGGTTCAATTTGCCGAATAATGGTCCTCTATTGTCTCACCGTTATTATGCGGATGATGTGATCTTTATTGGTAATTAGTCGATCCATAATGTTAAAAGTCTAAACCGGTTCTAAGGTGTCTTTATTTGATCTCAAGGCTTAATGTTAACCATAGTAAGTGCAAGTTATACGGGGTAAACGTTGATGATGCCGAGGTGGCGACGATTGCTAACATTCGTTCTTGTGAAGCGGGTGAGTTCCCGTTTTCCTACTTGGGTATCCCGATCGGGGCAAATATGAAAAGAGCTAAGAATTTGGATCCGGTCCTCAATAAAATCCAGAGTAAGCTCTCCTTATGGAAAGCCAAGACCCTATCATTTGTGGGGAGGATCAACCTTGCTAAGGCGGTTCTCGGTTCGATTCCCTCATATTACTTACCCGTTTTCGATGCGCCTAAGTGCATTATAAAGAAGAACGAGAGGCTTAGGCAAGACTTTGTTTGGGGTACGACTACTAGAGGTCAAAAAATACTGTGGATAAAGTGGGAGAAAATGGTTTGACCGAAAGGTTTAGGTGGTGTTGAAGATTACAACGCCGCTATGTTGTAACACCCTAAAACATTTTACTGATAATATGCAGCGGAATTACGAACTAGAAAATTTCTTGCTTTATAAAACAATCTCAAATACTTGGAAAACATATATCAGAGATACTTTCTAGTGTTACATCTTTTATTGTATCTCATTACATTCAACATGTCTCATACTTAATAAGTTAGGTGACTGTGACCTCGTACAATCCGCTCCCTCACTCGATCTTCATCCTTTCCTTACTTCATTAAGTAGACAAGACAACCTGCAATCACCACATAAACCGTTTCGTTAGTTCGATTAGTGACTTAATGCACATTACTCATAATGCGGAAATAATATCCATTGATACTCCATAATCTCGTTCAAACGTCTTTTTGCAAGTTCGGGTGTGGTACCCCGAATCGAACCTCCAAATCCCATGCATTCATGCATACATACCTGCATCTTCATTGCCATTCTCAATATAAACGGTTAATAACCTTACAACACATACAAACGTACAATTTCCACACACAACCTACCATGACCTATCATGTCATTCTTTCTTTCTTCATGAATCCTCTATGACAATTATGACGTTTCCAATCCTATAATCGTTCTACCCATGATGATCAACCTTTACATACATACAACTCTCTCTCTCTTACCCGAGTATGAGTACCTATACATACACCACTTTGTCAATCTACAAAAGCATGTCAATCTACTTACCATGTTTGTTACCGTTATGCTAACATAGCACCTAAACTATATACACCTACATCATTCTGTACTTGAGTCATATTGGCAATTCGACATTCCTATTACTTGCTACACCCATACCAACATTCTACAAGGTCCAACGATGTTATTCGATGCGTTAAACGCAATTACGGGTCGCGCACATAGGCGAAACATCAACACACGTTAAAAATTAACAAAAATACCCAGGTCCCACCGTAACTTACGGTGGCCACCGTAAGTTACGGTGGACCACAAAATCCCTACGGTGGTTCCCTACTGGTCTACGGTGGAAAATGGGGTGCAGGGGCCACCGTAAGCTACGGTGGCCACCGTAGCTTATGGTGGACTCTGAAAATCCACCCTTTTGTTATCCTTTCCATCCTTTCTCACACCATCCCACGCCAGTCCATCCGCAGCTGCATTTTACCCATTATAAGCTCCAAAACATGCCTTAGCACCATTATTAACGTTCCATCATTTCATGATTCCCATCCTACTTACACACACATATACATGTTAAGATTCATTATCCTAAATGGAATAAGAATCACTTACCTTAAGTCCTCCAAGTTCATGCTCGTTTACTTGCCTCCTCTTGACCCATTAGCTTCCCATGCTTGAGTCCATCCTTCCTATCCTTTCATATCATCATGTTCACATCATTGTTAGCATACATGATCATTCACACTAACAACCATTCCCAACCAAATACCACATTGACTTTCATTAGTCAATTTCTATCACACTTAAAACATACATTCATAACCACATTTATTCTCACATCATGTAATACCACTTATTATCATATATGCCTCATAGTCTAACATGTGATGCATCACATAGTGTTTCTAATCACATAATCATGTTAGGAAGCATAAGCATGTTAGTCATACATTGTTGATTTTTCAGAAAGTCAACTATCAAGTATGCAACTTTCGATATTTAGATACATACATCCATATCAATATACTACTCCTTATCAGTTTCTACCCTAACCATCACATTAGCATGTTATAGCACACATATCATGATATGACTACTTTGGTGTACATAGAATTCATTCGACACATACTAGCGCTTTCATGATTCTACAATTGGCAACATAGCCCAAGAATACCTTATAACACTAAATCCCTACATGGATACTCCCTAGAACACAATTCTCATGCTAACCCACTTTCAATTATATTCATTATCATACTACTTTCATACTTGTCCAATCTTGGCTACAATTCACAAGTTAGACTAATCTAGGCATTTCATCAAACACTTGGTGTGCATACAACATTTAAAACACAATGTACAAGCATTTCATGCATACTTTCATAGCTCATAACATAAATCATCATATTTCTTCCCTACATTACATACCATTCATTCAATAGTTATCAACATAGCAAGTCATCACTTTCTTTTCAACGCACTCAACAATTAACTAAGAATGGTCTTGGATTACACCATGATCAATACCCACTTTCATCATAAGTGTAAAACAATCTAACTAGTACAAGAATCAAGCATAACCTTATGTAGTATCATGAATTATGGTTCCTCTAATGTCTATCAACATCTAGACACCTCCATTCTTCCTTGATTCACGTTTTTATACACACCCAAGGTTTCATCAACTCCAAAATTAACCTTAACATCAAAATCTACCAAATAGAAGGTACCTTTGGGGTTTGATTGACCTTAAATCATCCATTTCTGGCTCATGCAACGATTTCTCCTTGATTTCTCACTAGATTGAGCTTGGTAGTTGGGTTGGGGTTGAAACCCCTTTTTCTCCTTCCTGATAATCGACAAAAACACACACTTGGTGTGTGTTTTTGGTGTTTGCCTCTTATTTAATAATAATAATATGGACTTTGGGTACTTGGCAATTTCCACCCTCCAACTTATAATCTCTTGACTCAATATCATTTTATTAATCCCGCTTATCAACGTCTTTAAATGAAGCAGGTTTTCGGGGTGTTACATATGTTGGCCAAATGGTGGTGGCGGTTCAAAGATGACCCAAACCATCTTTGGATAAAGGTTATTTCCTCTATCCATAAGTCGCGGGTTGATTATATCCTTATTCCTATTAAGAAAACTATCACCGGTACATGGAAAGATATAGTTGGCGCTGAAAGTAACTTGGATCGGCTTGGATTGTCGATGTAGAACCATTTAAAAGTCTCGGTCTGGGCTGGGAATAAAACTCGATTCTGGAAGGACCGCTAGCTTATGGACTACTCCTTAAGGGAGGTCTTCCCAGAGCTTTTCCGGTTAGCGGTTTATAAAGAAGGGTCGGTTGCGGACCACCTGGTTATGGTGGATGGTATTCAGGAATGGAAACTGCCTTGGCTTGCTGATCTATCTTCTACAGCGGCTTCTTTTGAAGCTAATATTTTGGTGTCCAGCTTGCAGGATTACAACAGAACTAATGCGGATGACAAATGGGCCTGGCCCAATAATTAAGGAGTGGACTTTTTTGTGAAGCATGTTAGATTCGAATGGCACCAAAAATCTGTAACAGATCAAGACGGTTTTGTGTTCTCGTGGAACTCTTAGGCTCTAGCGAAACACAATTATTTTCTATGGAGGGTCCTGATTATGGGTAGGGTCGCGACTAAAAAGGAGTTATGTAGAAGAGGGGTCCTGCTTCCAAACAGCACTTGTGATCGGTGTGATTATCACGAGGAAGATGTTAACCATTTATTCCTTAATTGTCTTTGGGCGCAAAGTATTTGGTGGCAGGTTATGGGCTATATTTGGATTCCCTTCCCTCTTACCATGAACTCTATTGCGGATGTGGTGAAATTAGTGCTAAGCAGCCTGGGAGCAAAGAGATAGAAGAAGGTGGTTTACGTGGTTGTTATAGCCACTATTTGGAGGATCTGGCTTGCGAGAAATCAAAATTCTTTTGATGTTGTCTTCTTCCCGACTACTAGGACTGTGGATCTTATTAAAGAGGTTGTCTACATTTCGATTCGGAATCGATCGAAGCTGACCATGTCGGCTTAGGAGAATTGGCTTGATTTTAATATTATTGATATGTTGTAATTGGTTTTGGCTTTTGGGTGTTGGCCGTTTGGCTCTTGTGGTGTTTCTTGGAGCCAGCTCCTTGCTGGGCCTTTATATTTATATATAAAGTCGTTATCGTTAAAAAAAAGTTTCTAACCAACTTGACTAATGTGTTCAACCATTGTTTGAAGATCAAAGATACGTGAATCAGGTCTTTTCTGTTTCTACCTATTTTAGTTTGATTTTCTAGTTTATTTTTTCAATTTCAGATTCGTTTAGTTGTGTTACTGATTATCATGCCAGAAGATGGGAAAGTTCAAATCGATAAGTTTAACGGTACATATTTCAATTAGTGAAAAATGCAGATTGAGGCGTTATTGGTTCAGAAAGATCTAGATATTGTGTTATCAGTGGATAGATCAGAGAAGATCGAACCAACAGTTTGGGAATCTAAAGACAGGAAAGTCAGGGCAGCTATTACGTACATTGGCATTGTCAAAGAATATAGCATTTAACATCATGAAGGAAACCATAGCTAGTGGTATGGTATCTAACATGTACGAAAAGCCTTCGGCATCTAACAAGGTTTTTCTGATTCGATAGCCGGTAAATACAACGATGAGAGAAGGCAGTTTAGTTACAGAGTACATCAAAAAGTTGAATTCGATTTTAGCCAGACTTGTGTCAGTGGACATTAAATTCGAAGATGAAGTTTAGGCTTTACTAATGTTATCATCATTGCCAGATAGTGATTGTTACAGCGATTACTAGTTCTACCAGTGTGTTCATTTTTTATGGGATTCAGGATCTTATTATTGGCAAAGATGTGAGACAAAGAAATTCAGGTGGATCATTAAGTGAATTACAGAATGTTGGCGGAGGAAGGAAGAATAACAAAGGTAGTGGAAGCAAGAACAGGAAGAGGAGTAAGTCTAGGGCTCAAAGTGATGTTACCTGTTGGAACCGCAAAGAGGTTAGACATTTTAGGAATCAATGTCGAGATAAGAAAAAAGAAGTTAACGCTACATCAGATTGGTTCTAATGGTGAAGCTTTAATATGTAGTGTGGAAAACAGTGTAGATTCCTAGGTCATGGATTTTGGTGCTTCATTTCACGCTACCCATGGCAGCGAAGCATTGAAGAATCTCAAGGAAGGTGATTTTGGTAAGGTAAGACTGGAGAACTATGAGGTTCTTGATGTTATGGGCATGGGTGACTTAGATTTAAAAACTTCAGCCAGTTCATGGACTTTGAAAGATGTCAGGGTCATTCCAAGTTTGAAGAAGAGACTAATTTATGTCGGGCAGTTGGATGATCAGGGGCATGAGGTTAGGTTTGGAAATGGATAGTATAAAGTTGTTAAATGTAATTTAGTCATCGCTCGAGGACAGAAACATGGTTCGCTTTACATGGTCAGTATACCGCCTGAGGAAGAGGTTATTTCAAATTAGAAATAAACCAAAGTCCGGCTCACAGAATCTATGGGACAGTAGAAGGTTTGTTTTGCAGATAATAAACCCGGAGCCACGGGTCAGATTCAGGTTGAGAATGTTAGGAAAGGTTCAGAACTACCAGTTATGGGTTTTCGTTGCAGTGGGAGCAGGAGTTGTGCTTCAGTTAGAGTTACTAGACGACAGTGGGTTAAGAGAACCAGTATTCCAACTGACAAAGTCTCTCTAGTTGATTATCTGCTTTATTCGGAGAGTGTTTGTTCTCAAAGTGTTTCAGGATCTGACAGTTCGTGCTACTCTGAACCTGTAGAGACAGAGAGAGGGTCAGTGGCAGACATCGCCATGACTGATGTGTTGGAGCTCAGGGGGAGCTTCAATTGGCCTTCAGGTTAACTGATGAGTAGGCAATGGAATCAAGATAGGATGAGGGAGTTACTAGACGTACAAACGTTCACATGGGAAGGCATTTTGAAGATTATCAAGCCTCTAATGGGAGATTATTGGGTTATGTATGGAGGTTCGATTTGGGTTAAGCCCGGTTCACTTTTAGAAGACAAAGTTGGAGCAGACTAAGGGGCTGTTTAGTAACGCTCTTAATAAGCCTATGAATCATTTAGCGCGTTTCTTTCAGCGTCTGAATTGAATGGTTAAGGCTGAACCATTAAGACTTGGGATGTTGCAGAACCATTAAGCACTGAATGAATCCATTTTTACTTTCCTTACCAATATGGGACAAGAAGACTAACCATTTCGAGGTCCAACAAAACAACACTTAATGATTTGGCATTTAACCATTCATATCTTCTTAACCATACAGACTTCTTAATGATTCAGCACTTAATCAACCAAACAGCCCCTAATTAATTTGGAGACCTGGCCCGTTTCGTTTATTTATAGCCCATTTAGTAGTCTTCTTTGGGAACAAGTTTTGTAACCCTAATCTATCATTATAAATAGGTATCTTGTACTTGTAACTCCTCATCACGAGTGAAGCAAAAAACAATAATAAAATATTCTGGTTGCAGCCTGGACGTAGGTCAGCCGGACCGAACCACGTAAATCCTTGTGTTCTCGTGTTCGTTTATTTTTTTACAGATTAATCGTTTGTGTGTGTGTTGCTTCCGCGTGGACATACCTAACAATTTGGAGTCCTTAGCTTATGAAGTCTGATTAGCTTACCCTGTTCCTGAACCATTTACAGGTTCAACTAGTTTTTGGATCTCCACATAGAATCCAAACTATGGGAAATTTTAGTAATATATTAATAGTTCAAAACTTTTGATTCCAATTATTTAAAGCTGCATGAGGTTGTCTCAAGTACGTGTCAAATCTTTGTCGTTCCTTTGAATAAAAAATAGAAGTAGATTAAAAAATATATTATGAAAAGATTGGATTGTTTCTCCCTTTTTATATGATGTAATTTGGTTGTCTGGTTGTTAGTGGTTCTCAGTTTGAGAACTTGCCTTTTTTTAATGAAAGTTGTTCACCAAAAAAATTATTTAAAGCTTAGAAGGCGGTGTTTAATTTATGGATGTGATAATAATAAACTCAGAAGAAATACACCTGGCTACATATTACCAAATACTATATACATTAGTTAGTAGACATTGTTTAATTGGTTGCCGTTATGGTCATTATTTACAAAATTAGACAACTTGCAATATAATATAATCTTTTACATGGCATTACATAATAATCTTACGTCATTTAGTATATCACAATTTTTGTCACTATGTTATTTTAGAGATGAAAAAATGATATAAATGGAGATGGTAACAGAATTGACTCCGTAAAAATATGAATAAAGAAAGAGACAACGTACTTAGCAAAAAAAGACAACATCATCTTACTTGTTTTCTAATATATATACCATTGTAAGTTTAAGCCATTTCTACCATCAAGGCTATCAATCAACATTCATCAATGGATTCATTTGTCATCATACCATCAGTTGTTCTTCTCTTCTTACTCTTCCTCCTTCCCATTAGAAGGTTGTTGTCGAAAACTCGCCCTCTACCGCCCGGACCACCCGGAATACCAATATTCGGAAACCTGCACCAACTTGACACCTCTGATCTCTCGGGTTACCTATATCGTCTTTCGAAACATTATGGCCCTTTAATGTCCCTTCGCCTTGGTAATGTCCAAACCCTCGTTGTTTCTTCGGCCGAAATGGCAAAAGAAGTCTTGAAAACCAATGATTTGGTCTTCTGCACTAGGCCAATTTTAACAGGCTTCAAGAAATTATCATATGACAATAATGACATTGCTTTGTCACCGTACAATGATTATTGGAGACAGATGAGAAAGATCTGCACCCTTCATCTCTTTTCCATGAAACAAGTGAACTCATTTCGTTCGGTTCGCGAAGAAGAGGTGTTTGACATGATTGATAAGATGAAGGCTGCAAGTTCTACAAAACAACTAGTGGATTTGAGTGAAGCTGTTATGGTTCTTACTAGTAATATTATTTCCAGGGTGGCTTTTGGGAAGAGACCATCTGATTACAATTATAGAAAAGAAGGTACACGATTATCTGAACTTATGTTAGAGTGTCAAGAGGTGTTTGGTCACTTCTATTATAGGGATCATTTTCCTTTAATGGGGTGGCTTGATAAACTCAATGGAAGCATTGCTAGACTCGAAAAGATCTACAAAGACATGGATGAGTTCTATCAAGAAGTAATTGATGTGCATTTGAATCAAAACCAGCCAAACAAAATGGAAGATGATATGGTTGATATCTTGCTTAAACTCAAGCAAGATTATGCAAATGATCTCACTTTTGATCATGTTAAAGGCGTATTCATGGTGAGCTTTTCACTTTCATGGTGATACTTAATTCTTTTTTTAGTTCTTGGTAGTCTAGGACATTCATAAGCGTCATAAAAGATTTTAGAAACATATTTGGTTTCTAGGTAGTTCGCTAGCAAACTATGCATAAATTGCAATAATTTTGCTCATTGACATATAAAAAAAATGAGAATACAAAGTGTCTTTTCTTTTTTCCCTTCATTCTGATATTAAACTAAGATATGTTTACAAAATATATCAGAAAGTCTGCAAAAAGGAAATGTACTTGGAAAACCTTCAAGAAATGTTTAATAATCTCATACACCGCTTAGAGTTAAAAAAAAAAAAAAAAAAGAGAGAGAGAGAGAGAGATAGAGAGACATCTTTCATTATTCATTTCAGATTCAGTTAGGTGGTGTTTGTTTTCTCACCAGAAGAGCTTCTGGCCTCTTATGTCTGCGCCGCGCAGACGCGGGCAGACGTTTAGGGCGGGCAGACTGTTTGTTTTTCGGAAGACCTTTCACTCCAAAAGCCCTTCCTGGCCTCTTCTTGGTGCAGACCTGGACCTATGTCTTCTACCCTCTTCTCCTTCTTTCTTCTCTTCTTTCTTCTTCTTCTTCACCTTTACTTCTCTTCTCCTTCTCTCTTCTTCAGAGTTCTTCTCCTCCTCCCTCCTCTCCCCACCGCCGCCACTGCCCTCCACCTCCCACCTCCCTCCTCTCCCCATCGCCGCCGCCCTCCACCTCCCTCCTCTCACCATCGCCGCCGCCCTCCACCTCCCTCCTCTCCCCATCGCCGCCGCCCTCCACCTCCCTCCTCTCCCCATCGCCGCCACAGCCCTCCACCTCCCTCCTCTCCCCATCGCCGCCACAGCCCTCCACCTCCATCCTCTCACTTGCAGCTTTGTGTTTTGTAATGGGTTTTTGTTACAGGAGCTTGGATTCTAGCTCACTTTTGCTAGGTATTTTATTTTTGTTATATTGAATTATTTAATGGGTTTGTAATGGGTTTATGTTACAGGAGCTGGGTTGGTAGTGTTTTGCTAGGTGTTTTGTAATGGGTTTATGTTACAGGAGCTTGGTTTATGGTGGTTGATGGTGACGGGGATGGTGGTTGTTGGTGACGGGGATGGTGGTGATTGGTGGTTGGGTTGGTGGTGGTTAGTGACGGGGATGGTGGTTGTTGGTGACGGGGATGGTGGTGATTGGTGGCTGGGTTGGTGGTGGTGGTGGTGGTGTTGGTGACTAGGATGGGTTGGTGGTGGTGGTGGTGGTCCGGGTCAGATTCGGTTCAGGTAGGTTGTGGTTGGTTATGGTTAGGTTAAGCCGCAGACGTTAACAAACAAACAGTCTTCTTGTTGCAGACTGCAGACCTTTGGTCCACCTCTTCTCCTGCAGATGTCTGCAGATGTGGTCCGCAGACTGCAGACCTTTTACCTCTTCAAAAACAAACAGCACCTTAGTGGTGCTACAACTGTGTTGATTTCTTATTGCAGAATATCTTGTTGGGAGGGACAGAAACAAGTGCTTCGACAGTGATATGGGCAATGACTTTGCTCATCAACAACCCCAAATCTTTGAAAAAGCTTAAACAAGAAGTGAGGAATGCATTGGGAAACAAAGGGAAGTGTTAGGATCTGAGTATTGGATTGTTTTGATTAATTATGAAATATGAATGAAGTATAAATGGAAAGAGCAGCGGAATAAAGAATAATCAAAACATAGAGAATAATTGTTATCAATCGAATGCTTTCATTAAAGTTGAAAGATTACAAAGGTACAATTATAACTCCCCCTCAGCCTGATCACTCAGAGTTTGTTTGTCTAGAGAGAATGACGAGTGACCAATAGAACAGTACAAGTACTGTTCTATTTATAGACAAGTACAAACCTCTGATGATCACTTAGCTGACGTCACCTAGAAAGCGACCCCTAACTGACTAACAAACTACAACATCTGTTTAAACAATAAACTACTGTTACATTGAAACTACTGAAGGAAAACTCTGTTAAGCTAAAAACTCTGATGTCTTCTTATCATCTGTTGAACCAAAGTGCTGTTGATTCAACAGACCTTTGTTCTTCAGATCTTTGATCAGCACTTGTTCTTTATCAGACTTTTGCTCTTCAGACTTTATCCATCAGACCTTTCATCAGCAGCAGTTGTCTTGTATCAGTTGTTTGAGCATCAGTAGTTTGGGAATCAGCAGTTCTTTGGAGGAAGCTTTCTTGTAAACTCTGTTATTTATTCTTGATCAACACTTAGTATATTTTGGCTTTCTATCATCTGTTCTTTTCCAGGTCAGCAGACCCAACAATCTCCCCCTAGAACAGATGATGCCAAAACTCTGCTTTATTCTTGATCTTTATTCCTCATCAGACTTTCTCTAATTTGCCCTTTTAGTTGCAATTCAAAGTGTAAGGAGAAGAGGTCTTCAGCATCTCTATCCAGTGTCAAATTTAGAAGTGACTGGAGATCTTCAGCACTTAGGCCAGGTGCCTCATCCATGCTCAACTTCTGAATACTACCATCTGATCTGAGCAATGTCAATTCATGGGTCTCTTTATCAGACTTCCATTTTAGAATTTTAGAATCAGAGGAGTGACTGGGATGCATCTTTATTTTGGATGAGTTTGGTGATGGTGGCCTTCCAATGAGTTCTCTGAGCCTGTCTGACACAGGATCAGAAAAAGATCTGATTTGATTCAAGATCCCCTCTTTCACATAAGTATCAGTGAACTGTCTTGTTTCTTCTTCAGTCATTTCTTTTTGCTTCTTAAATTGTCTTCTAGCAGCAATGGTAAGATCTGAAGTTTCCAGTAAACTGTCTAATGTGAAGGCCTGAGAGGGTTTCTTGGGAGCATCATCATACACTGGTTTTCTTGGAAGATCAGGATTGGTCTTTCTTTCTTGTTCAAGCTTTTTGTATGTTTCAATTAGCCTGATCTCTGACCATCTGGCAACAGACTTCATCTCTCCATACTTAGCTGCTACGAGCTCTTGTCTCATTCTTCTGAATTTCAAGGCTCTAGCTTCATCTCTCCCCTTTTTGAAATCAGGAGCAGAGACCTTAGCAGGAGGATTCTTGGCCATGTTCTCTATTCTGATTAGTTCTTCTCTTAGAGCATGTGTGGTCCAGCCTGTAAATTGATTCTTTGTTGCTTTATAAGGCTTGGATGCCAAGATCTGTTCCAGCAGTGAATCCCTTACTTCCATCTCCAAGTGTCTGCTGAGAGGCATGGTTGACATGGAGTTGCTCAGGGTCTTAGCATAATCTTCAATCCTTCTGAGTTTGCTAAGCTCTGCTGAATGGATGCCCTGAGCAGTCCTGTCATCCTTCCCTTTGCACTTCTCTTTGATGACAGCATCAGCCTGTTCACCCTTGTATTTGAGATATGTGTCTATATTGGGTGGAACAGGGAAGCCTTTAAGAGATGGGAAGGATCTTTCTGATGGCTGATCAGTATTATAGAAGGATTGAAGTTCCCCCTTGATTAAATCCAACTCAAGGGGATACTTCTCAGCCAATGGGGTGATGGTTGGTGGTGGTCTGTGTGATCTGAATTGGGCAGTGTGTGGTGAGTAAGATGAGAGTGGAATGGCATTGACTGGTGTGGATGAGATTGGGGTGTTAGGTGGTGTGTTGTGGATGTTTTCATCTTGTATAACAAAGGTGGATTTCCTTTTTCTGCTATACAAGATTTTGGGTGAAGGTGAGGATGTAGCAGTGGATTGAGAAACATCTGTTGGTCCTTTTGTGGAACCAGCAGTTGTTTGGGTTTTGGGTTGTGTTGAAGTAGGTTTGGCAGTTGGTTGAGTGGTGGTTGGTTTAGTGACTGGTTTGGTTGCTGGTTTGGGTTGTGCAGATGTTTTAGCAGTGGTTGTAGTTTCAGTTGTTTTAGGTGCAGTGGTTTGGGTAACAGAGGTTGTGGTGGCAGTGGTTTGTGGAGCAGTGGTTGTGGTAACAGGTGTTTGTACAGCAGGAGTTTCAGCAGTTAATTTGGAAGGTGGTTTTCTAGTGTGTTTGGCTGGCATTTTCCTTCTCTTTGAAGTGCTCACATCTTCCACTTCTTGCTGCTGTTCCTTTTTCAGCTGTACCAACCTCTCTGCCTTGACTTCCAATGTGTCAGCCCTTTTCATTTTGTCTTGAGCAGCCTTTTCAGCTCTTTCATTAGCTGAAGTGTCAACTTCTTTTGCCTTTGATGCTGGAGCTGGCTCAGAGACAGGGATCTGAACATTTGGTTGTTGTGTTTGTGGAGCTGATTTGGGTGACCCTGGTTTGTCAGCAGTTGGCTTCTTCCCTTTTTGTGAGGGTGGTTCACCAAATGGATTAAGTTTTGGTAGCCTATCTCTGCCACTCTCCCCCTTTTTGGCATCATCAGCAGTGAATTCATCATCATCGTCATCTCTGAGAATTGTGGTAGGGGCAGAGCCAGTGGTCTTCAGCAAGTGGTCTTTGATCACCTTGATATCAGCCTCTGTATCATTGAATCTGGCATCAACCATGTTTCTGATCAAAGTCATGTAGGTTTCTTGTGTCTGATCTGCTAATTTTCGATGAGCTATGATGATGGGGGAAACAGATTTCCATAGCTCATTAGCAACATCAGCAGTTGATGGTTGACTTTTTGTAAAGTTATTCAATGTTTCCAATATTGACTTGACATCAGATTTGATGTCAGCAACAGAGGATTCAAGGTTTTGAACTTTAACCGTCAATTCTTGTAGTTTTGACTCATCACCCAAATTAATAGGATCATCTGAGTCCCTACCAGAGGTAGTTTTAGCTGGTTCAGTCCTAGGAGGTGAGTCCATAGAATAAGAACCTGCTGCCCCTTGGTCTTGGTTCTGGGGACTTCCAACTGTTTTTGGAGACACAATTGTGTCTTCAGCAGTTGTTGCCTTCAAGGAAGTCTTAGCTATGTAACCACTGTCCTGCTGTGAGACAATGGTCTCTACAGCAGTAGTGGCTGCTTCTCTTGAAACCTCATCAGAAGTAACATGTACTTCTGGGAGTATAACCTCCTCATCTGTTTGTGGGATGGCTGATTGATTTTCCTCAGTCCCAGTCACTGGTAGTGGCATACTCTCAGTGATAGGTGATTGAGAGGAACTGGGGTTGTCCTGAGTTTTATCAATAGCCTCAAACAGGGGTTGCATTGTTTGTGGGACATGTGGTGGTGATGTAGGTGGAGTAAGAAGCTGATTAGCCCTGGGAGATGGGCTTGTAAACATATGATCAAGTGACTCATATGCCTCAGTTTGAGGTTCCCTTTGGCTTACAACAAGTTCCTTTTGTGAGGAAACTTGAGGAGTTTGCTTGGGTTGAGATATCTCCAACTGTTGTGAGGAAGTAACAACAGTGGTTTCATGTTGCTTTGGTGATGCAACAGGGTTAGCTTCTGGTATCTCATCATCCAGAAGTCCCTTTTTGGTTTTGGTGGTTGTTTTGGTGGATGGACGTTTTCTTTTGGTGGCTGGTGTGGGTTTCACAGCACTAGATGAAGTGCCATGATCACCAGGAGCAGTGGGCTCACCAACAGAGGTTTCAACAACAGTTGTTGTCTTTGTCCTCTTTGGTTGTGTTTTGGAAACTTTTTGAACTTTTTGTGCTTTTTCTTGGGTTGAAGAACCCAGCATTCTAGTAAAAGTTTCATCAGTTAGACTTTTCATTTTAAATGACTCTCCCTTTTGAAAATCCTTTTCAGGTAAAAGCTTTTGTAGAATTACACTTAGAATTCTAGGGTAGAGCAGAAAAGCATTGTTTGAGCCAGATTTTATGGCTTTCACATTTGATACCAAGTCTGAAAACAATCCCTGAGATAGGTTGAAGTCAGAGTCTGACAACATAGCATATCTCAAGTATTGTATCCTCAATGGGATTTCATTGAAGGATGTAGTCTTGGCAGAGGCACAGAGGAGGAGGGTATGGAAGAAAAATTTCATGACTGGTGGGAAAAACTTTTTGTATAGTGTGGAACCAGTCATTTGAGCATCATACCCCCTCTCTTGAAACTCAGTGTGAAGCTCTGTTTTTGGAAAAGTTTCCATACCTGACAAGTCGTTCAGTGAGAAGGTAGTGGAGATGATCTCAGGGGTTATGGCGATACTGGTGGCTCCAATTTTTGAAATTATGGACGTAGGCTTTTTGTCTTGGTACAAAACCTCAGCATTTGCCCAAAATTCTTGGAGTGTTTCCAGGTATATGGGGGCATCAGCAGTAAGAACATTTTTATATTTTGAGTTATTGATGATGTCAATGGTGGAATGGAATGGTGTGTTGTCTTCGGTTTTAACCAAATATGGAAGGAAATTGTGAGTGGCTTTTGTTTGGAGTTCCATTTTAATGGATTTTGATTATGAAAGCGATGATCTTTGATTGAGGGTTATGAGGAAGACGAGAGCGGTTTTTAGTATTTTGAATACAATGAGACAGTAAAACTGCTGTTGGGGGAAAGAACAGGGTTTTATAGGCTCTGGTGAAACCGCTGATGTGGCAAAAACTCTGCTTTTGAGAGCAGACGTGGCAAACATCTGATGGTTGAAACATCTGGTGGCAGACAGCTGTTTTGTTAAACCTCTGTTGCCAACCTCTGTTGTTTAACCAAAAGACTGATGAAAACAGTTGTTTTATCTGATCAGATGTTTGAAACAGATTTTTCAACCAACAGTGGTTGTTTTACCTGATCAGATGTTTGAAACAGATTTTTCAACTAACAGTGGTTTTAATAAAACAGTGGTTGTTTTATCTGAATCAGTGGTTTTAAAACAGATTTTTCAACCAAAGTGTTATTTTAGCAAAATTTGATTTTCTGAAACATTTTAATGTTTTTATTGAAAACATTTTTGTTGTTTTTAATCCATGTTTAACATTCCAATTCGAGAGATCAGATTTGTGAAGGTAGATGTGTCTAAAGCTTTTGTCAGCACATCTGCCAACTGATCCTCTGTTGGAACATGGTGCAGAGAAATCAAACCTTTTTCATAGCTATCCCTGACAAAGTGATGTCTGATATCTATGTGCTTGGTGGTTGAGTGAGAGACTGGATTTTTGATGATATTTTCAGCAGCTTGGCTATCCAACATGAGTGGAGTCCTTAGTGCAGTTATCCCAAAATCCAGTAATTGATTTTGAAGCCACAGAAGTTGGGCTGTACAGCTTGCAGCAGCAATGTATTCAGCTTCAGCAGTGGATGTTGAAACAGCTGCTTGCTTTTTGCTTTGCCAAGAGACTAAGGCATTCCCTAGAAATTGACACCCTCCTGATGTGGACTTCCTTGTGGTATGGCAGCCAGCAAAATCACTATCTGAATAACCAGGCTCTTGGTGCTTGTTTGAGTCCATACAATGCTTTGTTAAGCTTGTAGACATGATCAGGATGGAATGTGTCTTCAAAACCAGGTGGTTGACATACATAGACCTCCTCCTGAATTTTGCCATATAGGAAGGCACACTTAATGTCCATCTGAAACACCTTGATGTTGTGGTTGACAGCAAAGGCTAAGAAAAGTCTGATTGCCTCTAGCCTTGCTACAGGGGCAAAGGTTTCATCATAATCAATACCCTCTTCTTGTCTGAAGCCTTGAACCACTAGCCTGGCTTTGTTCTTGACAACTATACCCCTTTCATCAGTTTTGTTTTTGAAGACCCACTTTGTGCCAATAGGACAGACATCCTTAGGCAGTGGTACAAGTTCCCATACTTGTTGTCTTTTAAACTGAAGGAGTTCTTCTTGCATGGCTTCTACCCAACTGTTGTCTTTCAGTGCCTCTTGGTACTTGACAGGTTGTGTAAGGGATAGAAAGCCTGCAAAAAGACAGATGTTTGAAGATTGGCTCCTTGTGAGCACCCCTTCTCTGATGTTGCCAATGATTTGATCTGGTGGATGAGCTCTTAGGTAGATTAAATCTCCCTGATATGGTATGATGGCATTTTGTGGTGAAGGACAGAGGTTTGGAGACTCTGTTGACATAACATCTGTTGGCACTTCTGAAGAGGCAACAGATGTTTGAAATGGAGGTGGAGGAATGGGTCCAAGTGGTGTAAGATTGGACTGACTTTTGTCAACAGATGATTGACTCTTGTCAACAGATGATTGAACAGTGGATTGGCTGGGTGAATCAGTGGATTGAAGATAAGACTGGCCAACAGTGGCTGACTCAGCTGTGACAGAGTTTTGACAGTTGTTTTGAACCACTGCTTCCTCTGATACATGATAGACTTTGTAGTGGTCTGGAACCACAACATCTATTCTGTAATCTTGTTGTGAAGATTGTGGAGTACCTGCAGGGTTAGTTTTGACAGCAATATCTTCAAATTTGAATTTATCTAAATCAAACAACTCAGCAGGGTTTGCTGGGATTTTTAAAGAAGAAAGTTCATTGAACTTCACATTCAGAGTTTCTTCTATTGTTTTAGTCCTTGTGTTAAACACTTTATAGGCTTTTGCAATAGAAGAATACCCCAGAAAATATCCACAATCCACTTTGGCTGCAAATTTTGAAATGGAATCTTTAAGATTTAAAATGAAACATGGGCAGCCAAAGACTTTGAAAAATGATATCAGTGGTTTGATTTTAAACAGAATTTCATAAGCAGTCTTTTGATGTCTAGGGTTGATTAAAACTCTGTTTTGAACATAACAAGCAGTGTTTACAGCTTCTGCCCAAAAGGACAGAGGTAAACCAGAATCTGCTAGCATTGTTCTTGCAGCCTCAATGAGAGTCCTGTTCTTCCTTTCAACCACCCCATTATGTTCTGGTGTTCTTGGGATACTGTACTGCCTTACAATCCCTTTTGACACACAGAAATCATCTAACTCCTTATTTTTAAACTCTGTTCCATTGTCACTCCTAAAGACTTTTACTGGCAAGTCATATTGTTTTTCAACTTTGGTAACAAAGTCCTTCAAGATACCTGCAGTCTCATCTTTAGAGTGTAAAAAGTAAGTCCATGTAAACCTAGAAAAATCATCAACTATGACAAGACAAAATCTTTTCCTTCTTAGACTCATGATTTTCACAGGGCCAAACAAGTCCATGTGCAACATTTGTAAACACTGACTGGTTTTGGACTCATCAATGGATTTGTAAGAGCTTTTATGTTGTTTACCTTTTAAACAGGAAACACAATGCTCATCACATTTGAATTCTTTTGATGGTAAACCTCTGACAAGGTTTTGTTTGGAGAGTGAGTTGATAGTTTGAAGGTTGGTGTGACCAAGTCTCCTATGCCACAATTCTGTCTCTTTGGTAGAGGCAGCTGAGAACAGACAGACATTAGCAGTAGGATTATCCTTCAACATATCAACCACATACACATTGCCACTTCTGTGAGCAACAAGTTGTGCTTTGCTCTCAGCAATGATGGTGTTAATCTTTTCTACAGCCTCTGGGCCAACAATCTTACAGGTTTGCTTAGTGAAGAATGACCCAAAGCCTTTGTCACTCATTTGTGATACACTAAGTAGATTAAATTTTAGATTGTCTATTAGATTAACATTTTCAAACTTAAGCCTCCCTGCTTTGACAGTACCAGAACCCAACACTTTACCTTTAGAATCATTACCAAAGGATATATCACCCCCTCCATGAGCAAGAAAGTCCAGAAGAAGGGCTCTACATCCAGTCATGTGCCTGGAGCCTCCACTATCTACATACCATAAACTGTCTAAACAAGCAGAAGCTCCCTGCACATCAGTAAGGATTTTAGTTTTGGTGAGTGTCCAAAGCCAAATTGGCTTTGGATGGGTCCTTAGCTGTCTCAGCCTTAAGTTGAGGAGAATGATCAGTGGTTTGGACTAGCTTTTGAACTAGACTCAACAGCTGCAGTTGACCATTTGCCAGTGCTTGTATGTCAACACTTGGTCCAGCAGAGGTTTGATCATTTCCTATCAGTTGTTGAAAACCATGAGGATGTCTGTTCACTTTTGGTTTTGAAGGCCTCTTGGGCTCATCATAAACATGTGGCAGACGATGACAAGTGGGTTGTCCATATCCTCTTGGTAATCTGTTTACAGGTGGAGCATCTGTTACCTGAACCTCTCTGGGAGCAGAGTTTTTGTTCAGACTTTGGGTAACAGATGTTTGGACTGATTCAAAAGTCTGTTTGGATTTTCCTTTTGAAGTACTCATCACTTGACTCTCCAGAGTTTTAGCCTTATACTCTTTTATCTTCTCATCAAAATTTTTGAGATATAAGCACTCTTTTGTTTTGTGATTCTTTTTCTTGCAGATTGAACATTCTTTAGATTTTGAATCATTTAAACTTGTTGTTTTGTTGATGTCATATGCTTTTAGAAGAAAACAGTTTTTGGTGACATGGTTCTTCTTTTCACAAAAATCACAAAACAAGTTGTTCTTGGCTTTCCCTTTTTCTTTCTTCTTTTCAACAGATGTTTCATCATCTGTTGGAAGACTTACTAGAGGGATAACCTTGGCCTGTGGTGCCATTTTACCATCAGAGGTTTTGAAGGTCATTGGTTTGAAATTTTCAAGGACTTCACACTCATCTGACCATGTTGGTTTGAATTGATATTTCTCAATTTCATCAAATGAGGGTGTACCTTCCAACTTTTCAAGAATGATTTTCTTGCCATTGGGTTCAGTAACCTTGATTTCTTGACCTTTTGAGTTTGTAGGGATGACCTCAACCAACTGTGGTTCCTTTTTGTCAGTGGTTTGTGAAACTTGATCAGTGGTTTTAAAACCAAACCCAAATTTCACATGACTTTTAGATTGTTGGTTGACAATCATCTCAAAACCCTTTGATGATTCCACCCATTTCTTACATTCAACTTGGGTGGACTCAAGCTCCTTCTTACAACTATGATATTTTGTTATCATAGTCTGAAGCTGGTCTTTGGTTATACTTGCTTCATGTTTTAGACTGCTGATTTCAGACTCTTTTTCAGATATTTTTGATTTTAACTCTTTTGTTAATTTTTCAACCTGAATTTCTGAATCCAAAATTTTCTTTCTAAAGTTTTCATTCACCTCTTTTATCTTAGCAAATGCTACAATACATTTGTCTGAGCACAAGTCATTTAAGATTTGAGGAGATACCTTAGCAGCAGCCATCAAGGCACAGTTACACTGGCAGTCACAGTCATCACTGCCCCAGGGGTCTGATAGATTCACAACCTCCACTTCAGATTCTTCAGCTGAAACAATCTCACCAACAACACCATCAGTCACATTTTCAGACATAGACACCACTTCCTCAGAATCAGTCTCTTCAACAATTGTTTCTAGTGCCATAAAACAAAAGTCCTTTTCAGTGTTGGCAACTAGAGCAATGTTGTCATCTGTTATCTCATCTGGTAGACTGCTCCAATCAACAAAGCCTTGAGTAAAGAAACTCTGTTGACCTGGTTGACTGGTCTCTGCAGGAGCAGAGGGTGGAGTAACAGTCATTGGCACAGGGGCCTGAGCAACAGGTGTTTGGACATAGTGATACTGAGGAACAGTGGTTTGGACATAATGCACAGGAACAGTGGTTTGGGTCTGTGCAAAGTGAGCAGTGTTTTGCACATTAGGTACATTAGGAATGGTCTGATAAGTGTTGGTCTGTGGTCTTTGATTTGGATAGGTGATCATAGGAATTTCATTTTGACTCCTACACTCCCTAGCAAAATGACCCATTCTATGACATTTATAACACTTTATCTTTGATTTATCCAACCCAACCTTTGACCCACCATGTAAACCTGGGTACCTCCTGCCAGTTTTCTTATAGAAGTTATTGGTTCTAATACTGAGCAGGGCAACCTGATGTAAGATGTCCATTTCTTCTAGGTCCAAAGGGTCAATGTATTGCAAGTCATTGTACACAAAAGATGAATTATCAGAAGCCTGGATATCACCACTAGCTGTGAAAGCACAGTTGTTTGGTGATGAGTAAGAATCATTATTGAAACCAGTTGTTATGTCAATGTAATGATCATAACTCTGATCCTTACTACTTCCAGAACCATCATCCTGACCCAACAGTGCAGTATTACCAAATACATAGTCATCTGACACTTTGCCAGAGTCCTGGAGCTTCTTTTTCTGGTTAAGCTCCCTTTCATAAGTCAGGAGCTTACCATGAAGCTGGGTCAGGGTTAGGTCTTTGAATCCGATAGAGTTTCTCATAACAATAGCTATAGTGTCCCATTTGTCCTGAAGTGATCTAAGAAACCTATGATTCAGTGTTGAATTAGGAAAAGTTAGACCAACCAGTTTAAGTTCACTAATTAGACAGTTAAACCTTTCAAACTGTTGTGTTAATGACTCCCCTTTTATGTGACTAAACGTTTCATATTGTTGGTTAAGTATTTCACGGTTGTTTTCAATCACATCATCAGTTCCCCCGAATTGCTCTTTAAGAGCATCCCACAGTTCTTTAGCACTATTGCAGTGCAAGAGACCGGCATAGATATCATTCGGCAGTGCCATGGCTACTATGCTGAAAGCCTTGGCATCTAGCTCGATTTTTTGAAAATCTTGCTCTGAGTAGTTCTCAACACTCTTTGGTACTTGGATCTTTGGATCCTCGGCACTCGGTACCATTGGAACATGTGGTCCAAATACTACCGATTTCCAGCACCCTGTGTTCTGTTGTGCTAACACATGAGCTACCCGACGCTGCCAGATGTTGTATTCTGACCTGACAAGCATCGGAGGCTTGTTGTGTGTGCCAGTGTTGTGTGGATCTTGATTAAGTGAAGTCATTCTCTTGGTTTTTCAAAAACAAAGTCTGTTTACTAACTGTTGAAACGAAAATAAACTATTACTCTGTTTTAACCCGACAAACAAACGATATCAATGATTGTGAGCTGATCTGTGTATTAAATTGATTGATTAGATCAGATTTAATTGACCAAGCTCTGATACCAATTGTTAGGATCTGAGTATTGGATTGTTTTGATTAATTATGAAATATGAATGAAGTATAAATGGAAAGAGCAGCGGAATAAAGAATAATCAAAACATAGAGAATAATTGTTATCAATCGAATGCTTTCATTAAAGTTGAAAGATTACAAAGGTACAATTATAACTCCCCCTCAGCCTGATCACTCAGAGTTTGTTTGTCTAGAGAGAATGACGAGTGACCAATAGAACAGTACAAGTACTGTTCTATTTATAGACAAGTACAAACCTCTGATGATCACTTAGCTGACGTCACCTAGAAAGCGACCCCTAACTGACTAACAAACTACAACATCTGTTTAAACAATAAACTACTGTTACATTGAAACTACTGAAGGAAAACTCTGTTAAGCTAAAAACTCTGATGTCTTCTTATCATCTGTTGAACCAAAGTGCTGTTGATTCAACAGACCTTTGTTCTTCAGATCTTTGATCAGCACTTGTTCTTTATCAGACTTTTGCTCTTCAGACTTTATCCATCAGACCTTTCATCAGCAGCAGTTGTCTTGTATCAGTTGTTTGAGCATCAGTAGTTTGGGAATCAGCAGTTCTTTGGAGGAAGCTTTCTTGTAAACTCTGTTATTTATTCTTGATCAACACTTAGTATATTTTGGCTTTCTATCATCTGTTCTTTTCCAGGTCAGCAGACCCAACAGGAAGGTAGAAGAAGATGATCTTTATAAGCTTGACTATCTAAAAGCAGTAGTCAAAGAGGCTCTTAGACTATACCCAGTCTTACCACTTTTACTCCCTCGTGAATCAAGAGAACGATGCGTTTTAGGTGGATATGACATACCAAAAAATACTCTTGTATACCTAAACGCATGGGCAGTAGGCCGTGACCCTAAATGCTGGGAACGACCTGAAGAGTTTGAGCCAGAGAGGTTCATGGGTAGTAGTAATGTTGATTATAAAGGGGTAGATTTTGAGTGGATCCCATTTGGGTCGGGTCGGAGAGGTTGTCCAGGGTTGTTGTTGGGAGCTACAACAGTGGAGTTGGCTCTTTCGAATATTGTTTACTCGTTTGATTGGGAAATGCCGGAAGGGACTAATGACATTGACTTTGTAAAAACTGAGGGGACCGTAATGCATAAGAAGAATGCGCTACAACTTGTGGCCTTAGTTTCGGATGATGGATGCTAAGAGTTCACTGCACCTCCTCAGTGAGGGCAAGTGAAAACTTTTGAAGAAAGCATTTACAGGACTATAAATGTTCTTCATCTTGTTCTTGTTTGTAATTTATTGTGATATCTTTCTTTGTATGATATATAATGGAGGATTAATTACGTTTATAAATGGTCATGTATCTATGTTGGCTCAGGCGGCCTCTAAATGAACTGAATGTTAATCGGTGAATGGTTTGGTTGGAGCTTCATGTATGTTTGCTTATTTAATAAATGAACAATTTTAACAAATAATGTTCATTTAAGAAATTAAACAAGCGAAAATAAAAACATGTCTTGAGCATTTAATCGGGGAATTTGTTTGTGGAGTTAAGAAACAAACGAACATGAATACATGTCTGTTTTGTGAACATTTGTTTATATTCATTCATTTACGTTTATTAATTTACATCTGTTTATATGTGTTTCTTTGTGTAGGTGTGGGTATATATCTATACCAGTCTTTGGAAAATATGACCGGACTGGTTAGACCATGCATTATAAACTCTTGCGGTCCGGTTACCCCAATGAAACTTTGAAAATAACCGGTCGTTTCTTGCATGTTGACGGTTGGATCGGGAATCGACAGGTCGTGGTCGGGCCTGATTTATTTGTAACACCCGGAATATTTATCCGTTCGTATTGTTGTATAGTTTGTATATATTGTCTTGAGCAACTCGTTTGTGACCTAAGCAACTTCCGAGGACTTGCAACACCAATGGAATGATTCGAGGACCTATGTGTCTAGTCGAAAAACTACGTGGAACCGTTATGTTATTTTATGAAGTTGAAGGTCTCAAGTGTAACTATGGGCCATATTGTACAATGGTGAATAGATGGAGGGCCATATAGTAAAATTTGGTGTTATCATCAACCTTATAAACAACCCTACTATATGCAAACCTCCTTTAAACGCCGACCTCCTTTCATTCTTTCCAAAACTATAAACCGAGGGTGCCGCAAGTTGCTACATCCTATTTAGAATCATATAGGTTTGATCTTTATACACTCTTACTTGTTCTCTATTGCTACAAAAAACCTCTAACAACAAGTCATGCAATTAGGTGTTTGAACGGTTCCAACGTCCGGCTGCTCACGGATTGGTGTTTCTTCTTGATTAAACGCAGGTTCGTCTGCACTCTATATCATGCGTGCATCTTTGTTATGGCTGGGTTATAACTATCACATTGGATCTCTTGGTTTTATAAGCAATACAAATCATAACAACATAAATTAAGATGCTACACAATCTCAAGGAGCAAATCATGTGGTCAAAGATTAGGAGTTAATCTCAAGGAGCAATCATGTGGTCAAAGATTAGGAGTCAATATCAAGGAGCAAATCATGTGGTCAAAGATTAGGAGTCAATCTCAAGGAGCAAATCATGTGGTCAAAGATTAGGAGTAAATCATGTTATTTTATTTAGTTCCACAAATCCCTCATATGTATTAAATGTATAGATTCATTGTGCTTGTATTTTTCTCTATAAATCCTGCTGTAAATCTTATTAACCAGTCGGTTAATTGGTTCCGTTTATTTATATTGTCAGTTTTCAGTTCGATTTACTTCATTTCGGTTAATAACAAAAACCAAATTTGGCTAATACATTTGCTTAGAAGTACTTGAAATGGAGGTATAATAAATACATGAAATGGAAGTATAAAAGCTAAATGTATATGAATATATAAATGCTTCGGTTTTAGCTTTAGTTGATTTCGGTGAACTAAGGATACAAAAAAAACGTTAATCACTTTTAAATTAATTCGATTTTTGGTTTTTAGTTTTTGAATGATGAGCAATAGGGCACCCATCGTCGACATGTATAAGACTAGCTAAGGGACATGTCTATTAAATCATATACACGTATAAGAGCATTCACAGTAGCTTCCTCATTCCCTATTTCCTCACAACCACATATTACATTAAAAAAGTGGGATTCACAAGTCCACGCTTCGTTAGTTGTGAACTCACACAACACTATCCACGTTTCTTTGGGTGTCTTAATTATTAACCCATCTATAGCTACAGATACAAACTGCCCACGTTTGTTTCGTTGTCCTAAAATGTTAGGCATTTGAGAAACCAATGCTTGAGTTATGGTTTTAATTAAATTTTAATTGTGCCCAAGGCATTATAGCCTAGTGGCATCTTAGTGGTGAGATAAGATTTAAGGGTCATAAGGTTCTGGGTTCGAATCTCACAAAGGGGGTTTCTCATAATTATGAGTTTCCTCCTGAATTGGTGACTTGGTGGTGGAATATGATCGCGTGGCAACATTGGTGGCACGATAATACTCCAGTGTTCCGTGAGTGATTCCAATTTGTTGGCCGTTCAAAAAAAACATATTACATTAAAAATCATTATAGTTTCTCTCTCAACCACTTCCAATATACCGATAAATAGTAGATTCCCAATTTTTTTCACTCACAATCACTTCCAATCCCATAAAAAATTATAGGGTTTTCTGTCACATAATTATAGGGGACCAAATGGCAATGCTCTAAGGTTATTAAACCCATCCTACTATCATCCCTATTTGTTAACCCTATTAAGTGGGTCCAGGGGGCTAGCCCGACAGGCTTAGTAATTCCAGGCAAAAGCCTAGGGTCCCAAAAAATAAGGGCCTTCAATTAACAAACTACTAACTAAAGACATAAAAGATCAAACAAATAAAATAACCTGACCCAAAACTTGAAGAAATAATGGCCATATCCAATTTTTTCTTGAACGAATCCTCAACTCCTATTATCATTACTCGCGCGACCTCACTAATTGAAACCAACATGTATGGTGATTGGCAGAGAAAATATGGGTGAAATCAAGGGTAATCAATCGCCGCCAATGGTTGCTCAATGTTTCAATAGTGAAACAAGGATTACACATGTAACGACTATTTTTTCCAGTGATACTAATCTGTATATGTAGTGTGATTTGTGAGTAACAAAAAAAAAAACAATTTTGCATTTTGATGGTTTGTGATTTTTTTTTTTTATCCCAATTCAAAGGGCCCCGACTTTCAGTTCGTTCAGGACCTCCAAAAACCTAAGACCGGGTCGTGGATGCATGTTATGAACCGGGGCCCAACCTTCCAGGCTTCCAGCCCAATCCAACGGCCCAACCAATTGAATTGTTATGTAGGAATGGTGATATTATGCAGACGTTCGGGGAGAAAATAGCCATGCCAAATATGATGAATGTGCGATCTTCTTCTCCAATCCCTTTTCTGAATTGTTGTTCCTTAATTGAATCATTTCATCCGTATTTTTAAATTCTTAGTTGAAATCTTACATTGCATCAATAGAAACCAACTAGTTACTTCCTTATTCGGTTACCTCATGTTGTATTAAAATCTGATCACAACAATGTAAGTGCTGGGTTATTTGGGATTTAATTCTTGGTAATTGACTAACTACTATTGATCCATCAAGATTGAAGTTTGTCAATAGGCCCAATAAAATCCATAGTAAGCCCATTGGTGAACATTAACCATGCAGGCTAGTCTACAGATGCACAGAAAAACCGGAACTGGAAAAAAACCCTGGAACCGTACCTGACCCTACCTGCATGGTACGTATAGAGTATAGATGTTTATGTAAAAAACCGGACCCAATTTATACCCGGTTGTACCCGGATTTTTTAATAACCCGGAACTGGTTTTTCTGAATACCCGGGACCGGGTTTTCCGAAAACTCATAAAGTATATGTTAAGCGACGTAACTATTTGGCATTTTGATGTTTAGGACTTGAGGCAGCCCGGGAAGGAATGAGTCACTTCTTGATTCAAGAGATGTTGCCATTTGACCACTTCGACTACCCAAGATTGACGCGTCTCATCCAAAGAATTCTATAACCGCGTTATAATAACTCATCTAAGTCGCAATACCATTGGACGTGATTGTGTAAACAGAATTCAATACTCGGCATACCCGGGTTTTTTCAGTACCCAGTGTACCCGGTTTTTTTTTAATTCCCGGTATACCCAGAACCGAGTATTAAAAACCCGAAAGTGGGTATAGCGTGTATGGTTTTTTTTTTTTTTGCTAGGAACCGGATCCTTCAATACCCGATAAAAATAATAACCGACCCTACCTGGAACCGGTTCCATACACGAAACCGGGTATTAAAAAACCCTTTTTGTGCACTTATGCAGGCTATTGCCTAAATTATCCATATGTTTGGTCCATTCAATTTTGGTGAGACTTGTGAACCGGTCGAGAAAAGCGGACCATCGTATTTAGGCCTGCAAACGAACCGAATATCTATGAACTATTCGTGAACTTGTTCGGCGGGAGGTTCGTTTACGTTTGTTTATTTAATAAACGAACGAACACCAACAAAAATTTTTGTTCGTTTTATTAAATGAACGAACATGAACAAACGTTGTGTTCGCTCATTTATGTTCATGAGTGTTCGTTTATATTCGTTATTTTATGTTTGTTTATTTATGTTTATTTATGTTAGTTTTTTTGTGGTTGTTCGTTTAAATTTTAACTAATACATAAGTAGTTGTATTTATAATATATAGATATAAAAATTACTTATTGTTAATATGTATGAATCCCCATTTAGATGTGTTTCTGGATTAATTGTGATGTATAAGACTTGTCCGTTTGTATTCATTAATGTTAAATTACCTCCTTTTATGATTGTTCAATTACATTCCTTTGTGTTTGTTTGTGTTTGTTTATGTTTATGTTTATTCAGTTGTGTTTGTTTGTGTTTGTTTATGGTGGTGATAAACCAGTTCGCTGGTAGCGTTGCGATGAGGTAGAAACTTTTATGCGATGTTCGGAACAAAGCGGAGCAGAATAGATCAAACTATTGAAAGATATATGGTGATGTCGGTTGTACGAGTTTTTATAAGTATTATTGATCGGGTAAATCGCATACCAAAATGTTGGCGATTTGTTCGGAGAGATATGACTGGAATTTGCATTTGAATTTGGAAAGTGATATTTTGAATGAGAAAAGTTAGCTAAATTTAAAATAGAAATCAAATTTCTTTTGTTCATGTCTTTCGTAAATGGAATATGGTCCAATAATTATTTTTTTTTTCTTTTCTGAAGCATGGAAAGAAACCATATTATGAATGAATCGAAATAACATGTTATATATAATATATAAGTATGTACTTAACTAATCTTACTCGTTAATTAGTATAAATACTAATTTTCAATTAGAAATAAACATTATTTGTCATATTATTGATTATTTTATTAAATCAAATTTCAGAATATTACATCCAATTTTCTGAGAAATACAAATAGGAACAAATTAAGCACCCAATATCAATAATATAAGCCTAATTGTAACCTATTTTGGGACTGTTTATGCCTGTTTTATATGTTAATTCTGTGAGTCATGAACGCCCAAAGTTGTGGGAACTATAGAGGAATTAAGTTGTTAGGGCATACTATGAAATTATGGGAGAGGGTGATTGAGATTAGACTTAGAAAGCAAACTCAGGTTACGGTAAACCAATTTGGTTTTATGCCAGGAAGGTCTACTATAGAAGCGATACACATTCTAAGGATATTTACATATGGTTTTCATTGACTTAGAAAAGGCATACGATAGTGTACCTCCTAGGCTGATTTGGGTAAGTCTAGAGGGTAGAGGGGTTCCTAGGAAGTATTTAGACTTAATAAGGGATATGTATGTTAGGAATGATACATGTGTTCGGTCACCGGTAGGGGATACTGATTTTTTTCCTGTGGAGGTAGGGCTCCACCAAGGGTCTGCTTTGAGCCCTTTCCTTTTTGTTGTTGTCTTAGATGAGTGTCAAAGAAGATTCAAGAGTCTGTTCCGTGGTGTTTACTTTTTGCGGATGATATTGTGTTAATTGCAGAGAGTAAACAGAGTTTAAATGAGAAATTAGAGGACTGGCGAGAAGCTCTAGAGGGTAAAGGTTTTAAGATTAGTCAATCTAAGACCGAGTATTTGTATTGTGATTTCAATGGCGTAGAGAATGATGATGACACCCAAATTACCATTGATGGTCAAGTGGTTCCACAGGTGACTAAGTTCAAGTATTTAGGATCAGTTGTACAAAGGGATGGGGAGATCGATAGTGATGTAGTACACCGCATTCAGGCTGGATGGTGTAAGTGGAGAGCAGCCACTGGGGTATTGTGTGATAGGAGGTTCCCTGTAGATATAAAGGGGAAGTTTTATAGGGCAACAATTAGACCTACTATGTTATATGGGACGAAGTGTTGGGCCATCAAGAAAACACATGCACATAAGATGGACGTAGCAGAGATGAGGATGTTGAGGTGGATGTGTGGGCACACAAGGTTAGACAGGATAAGAAATGAGGTTCTTAGAGAAAGGTTGGGAGTAGCTAGTATATCCGATAAGATAAAGGAGGGGAGATTAAGGTGGTTTGGGCATGTGAAGAGGAGACAGACGACGGAGCCAGTTAGGGCGGTGGAAAACCTCACTGTGGAGGGAAGGAGGGGTAGGGGTAGGCCCAGGCTGACGTGGGATGAAGGGATTAGGAAAGATTTACAAGAGTTACACCTCTCTGAGGACATGGTCCAGGATAGGAGCTTGTGGAGACATAGGATTAAGGTTAAAGACTGTTAGGATAGGTTCATATGAGTTGATAGAAATAAAATTTGCACACACACTTTTTTGTTGGTCTTTACATGTGTTTGTCTCCTTGTGCTTTATAGGTTCCTTATATGTTATTTCTAGTGGTACATCTTTTCCGTTTTTACCATGATTCTTTCCACCATATAGGTGATATTTGTAGTTTAAATTATTATTTTATTTATTTTTTATTTTATTTCTATTATTTTTATTTATTTATGTATTTATTTATTATTTTTTTATTTTGAGCCGAGGGTCTCTTTGGAAGCAGTCTCTCTATTCTTAAGGATAGAGGTAAGGTCTGTCTACATCCCACCATCCGCAGACCCTACCAATAGTTCACTATTTGTGGGATTTCACTGGGTATGGTTGTTGTTGTTGATTCTTTTAATAATGGAATAAAAAATGAGTTAATAGCCAACATCGTCCCTGAGGTTTGGTCACTTTTGCCACTTCAGTCCAAAACCCAAACCTTTTACATCTGGGTCCTCATTTTTATTTTATTTTTGCCAAATTCGTCCTTGAAAAGGTTTGGGTTTTGCTAAATTCGTCCATGAGGTTTAGTCACTTTTGCCACTTCAGTCCACAACTTAAACGTTGTCAGGGATGAATTTGGCAAGAAAAATAAAACTTAAGGACCCAGATGTAAAAGGTTTGGGTTTTGGACTGAAGTGGCAAAAGTGACCAAACCTCAGGGACGATTTTGCCTATTAACTCAATAAAAAATTAACATAATATTATATCAATTTTTTCTCTCACATGGTTTTATACTTAAATACCCCTAAATGTACTTTATTATATTAAAAAAATCTTAATAAAAAGATAATACACGTGTCAAGACAAAAAGTCTCATCTTTTCATCTCGACCATTGGATCATCAAGATCAATGGTCCAGATGAGTTCTCTAGTTCTCACAACTCACATGAGTTCTCATTTTATCCCTTCCCTATATAGAATTTTTTTTTTAAATGTATTTGACCATTATAAACTCAAGAAGGACAAGTGGCGGCCCGGCAAGCCCAGCACCCTGCTGCCGCTGATGACGATGATGCGCCTGGGGCGGTAGGGTAAAGTTCCTGTAGGAAAATTGATTTGTGTAGGAAGTGTTTTCGACCATTGGATCTAAAAATGGATGGTTGAGATTAAAAGTTTGGGTTTTTTAAGATTGTACTAAGTATATTTTAATAATTAATGGTAGCATGATCCAATAAGTGTTTTAAATGAGGGTAGTAATGTCATTTTCTTGTATTTTGATATAGAAACCATTTGACTTTCACCCTTAAATCACGCGCCTCTCTCTCTCTCATCTTAATTTTAATCTTAATATTATTAGTGATTATAATCTCTCTCATACATTCAAACTTTTTCATCTTTCAAAAAGAAATACATGTGCAGTATTCAGTGAACCCATATACGAGAATTCTCTACACCAGTGTAAAACACCACAAAAAAACGTCGTAAGTATTTACACTAGTGTAAATCTACCATACACAAAACTATTACAAACAAAATACGCTAGTGTAAAAACCAAACAAACATCTATACATTCATGTTACGCTAGTGTAAAAATTATACATTCGTATTACGCTAGTGTAAAAAATACATAGTACACCACGGTAAATGCCCCACAAAACATCAACAAAAATGTATTACATCAATGTAAAACAACCAAACATTCTACAAAATTCATACTAAAACCAAACATTCTATACAAAATTCGTCAACAGACCCATACATGTTAAGATTCACACCCCCACCACCATTCACATCATCGTCGTCGTCTTCTATTCGTCACCACCACCCGTCACCATCCAGATCTGTTCGTCACCATCACAAGAATAAACCAAACAAGAATCAAATCCCCAAAACACTAGTGTAAAAAACCAAAACTATAAAAGATGATGGTGTGTTTTATTACATCAAACTTTCTATACATTTA
Organism: Ambrosia artemisiifolia; assembly: GCA_032199755.1. Taxonomy (NCBI): domain Eukaryota; kingdom Viridiplantae; phylum Streptophyta; class Magnoliopsida; order Asterales; family Asteraceae; genus Ambrosia; species Ambrosia artemisiifolia. The sequence continues at coordinate 10,632,616 of CM063521.1, forward strand.
TACTTACACTGGTGGAACTGGTGTTTTGTTTTCATAATAATAATAATAATAATAATAATAATAATAATAATAATAACAGAAATAATAATAATAACAATAATAACAATAATAACAATAATAATAATAATAATAATAATAATAATAAAAACATACCATCTTCAAATCTTCATCATCACCATCAGCCATTGAACCACCACACCCCCTCCACCACCGTCAGCCGCCGTCACAGCCCCCTCCCCTTTAACCACCGCTGCAAAAACCCTCAACCACCTCTGCAAAAACCACCATCATCGACCACCTGTTAACCACCATCATCAACCCCCTGTTCACACCACCATCGAACCCCCCTGTTTCACCACCATCGTCGAACCCCATGTTCACCATCATCGTCGAACCCCCTGTTCACACCACCACCGAACCCCCTATTTCACACCACCATCGAACACCCTGTTAACCACCATCATCAAAACACCACCATCCTGGTCCGTACGTTGATCTTTAAACAGATTCAGATCTGTTACAGATTCACCATCATCGCCGAACCCCCTGTCACCAGACACCATCACCCCCAGCCACCGTCTTCTGTTACAGATCCACCACCAAAAAACACCACCACCCCTCCACCAAAAACCACACACCAGGCAGGCCTATATTTCTTGGTTTTAATAGGACTCCTTACAAGCGTTGTTTCTAACTATTCGGTTAGTGTCTTTCACTTAATGAATCACGCCTTTTTCAAAGCATTACTATTCCTGAGTGCAGGTTTTCTTGGTGTCAAGATAGGATATGTGATATAAAAATGGAGGATCTATTATCTTTTCTTTTCTCGTCGTCTTCCTTGTTAGTATTATTATTATTATTATTATTATTATTATTATTATTATTAGTATTATTATTATTATTATGTTTATTATTATTATTATTGTTGTTGTTATTTAGAGAGAGAGAGAGAAGAAGAGAGAGAGAGCAGACGTTGAGAAATGAGAGAGAGATGAGAGATCTTCTTATTAATATTAATATTATTATTGTTGTTATTATTATTATTATTATTATTATTATTATTATTATTATTATTATTATTATTATTTAAAAGGGTGGGTGGGGTGGGGTGGGGTGGGGTGAGGTGGGGTGTTATTATTACCAAAATGTCCTTAAATACTTATGTATAAAGACTATCTTGCCCCTGATTAAACAAAAGCAAAAAAATACAAAACTGATGATGTGTCACCTTATTATTGGGTTAGGGGAGTTCTCAAGTTCTCGCAACTCAGGGGGGTTCTCAAAATATCCGAATATATATATATAGGTAGAGGATCCTGTAGGAATATTGGTTTGTGTGAGAAGTGTAGGAATGATTAAAAATTGATACGTATGCATATTTTTTTTTACGTATTCATGATGTTTTGGATTGTTTTGCTTAGAAAAACACCAAATATAACAAATTAATAACCAAAAACAATGTATTTTAAGCAGAGTGTTTTAAGTAATTACTAGGGTGTTTTAAGCAGAGTGTTTGAAGTAATTACTAGGGTGTTTTATCTGTAATTTAAATTTAATGACTATAATACATTGGATTGTGTTTTGAATTTTTGTATATTGTTGTGTTAAGTGTTTTTCAAGCCAAAACAACCCAATACATCATTCCAAAATAAAAAACATGATGCCAACATGTCAATTCTTAATCATTCCTACACTTCTCACACAAAACAATATTCCTACAGGAACCTTACCCTATATCTATATATATATATATATATATATATATATATATATATATATATATATTGTTGTATGAATTAAAAAAACACTATTTTTGTAGTGATCACCGGATTTTGATAGAAGTTAAAAGCATATTTGTTGGTTTGTGGATTTTGCATCATCTGATGTTGTGGTGGGGAGAGATGAAATGATAAGGAGATGGGATGGAGGGTGGCAGTGAGATGGTAGTGGTGGTGTTGCAGGTGGTGATGGTGGCTGAGTTGGATGGAGAAGAAGATGGAGGGGTATAATAGTCATTTTCTCCACAAACTAACAGAAAAACTAACGGACGTTAATAAGAGAGATGTAAAGTGTTAGCCCGACAAACCACAAGGACTCAAGGTGTTATACTCGTGTTGAACCTCTTAGTTAAGGCAAACCACATAGACGAAAATTGTAATTAACTCTAATCTAAGTTCTAATACATGGTTTTGACCTTGTTGTATTCATGAGGCGGTGGCGGTGCCAACGGTTTTTTCAACAAATTTCCAGTTTTTTTAATCCCAACAAAAATTTTAAAATTTATGGATATCCTTTTAAACTGATGATTAAAAAAATAACAAAAGTGATTTCGTTATGATTTCTTTCTTCATCGCCCCTGAAAAATTTTGTGATGCCCTATTCTTGGTCCTTCCTGATTGGAATTCTCGAAATAGATAAACCAATTATGGTTGATTGTCTTTTAGGGTTTTTTTTTAATTTCAAAATGTTTCGGGCTTTTAAATAGAACAGAGACTTGTGTTTTTGTTTTTTTTTCCCGATTGATCTTCAGGATATTTTGGGTTTGCAAATTATTTTGATTACATTTTGCAACTTTCTTTTCCGGTCTTGTTCTTCGATTATGAATATTTTGGTGACCATATAGAAACAAACATATAACTAAGATTAGATTTTTATTATCATTCCAGGATAAAGAAAATTACATCAAGATAACAGATAGGCGGGCAACAAGCTGCGCCGCCACCCCTTTCTGAATAGCAAATCCTAATCTACTAAAAACGTAACCCTGCCCACCCGGAGCCGAGACACTACTATGAATAACCCGCTGGACCCTGGTCAGGAAACGGGTAGCCTCTGGTGCCAATGATCCAAAGGTATCAAAGGCCAAGGGTACAAAAACGTGTTGGTTCTCCTCGCAGGCTTTAGCATGTTTTTCTACCTTCTTTGCCTCAGCTTTCCGCACCGCTTGCCCAGCTACAAAACCAATATCCCTCAACCCAACTAGGGGAGATACACCTGTCAGGTCAACACAAGCATGCTTCCCCCCAGCCCACCCAAAGACAAGTAGATCTGCTGGTCGTAGGGTGGATCTCCCTTCTGCTGGATCCGAGAGGAAGTTCACAGGGGCTTCCTTCTTGACTGAGATCCCAGCCCGTCTTAAGATTAGATTAATTTAACAATAAAGTTGTAAGATTCATGACCAGCGGTTGGTTGGTAAAATTGGAAGAGTAAAAATGGTGTTGAGAAGGAATGTAGCATGAAGAATCGTTATAGGCGGTGGAAGAAGGAAAGGGGGATACGTGAACTGAAAATAGGAAAAACATAGAAGGGATTAGCTGTTATTGACGTAGTATGGGTTATACCGAAAACACGTCGCCAAAGGTAATATTGAACGCCATTAAATTGTTAGAGTTAAGTTGCTTTTTGTATTATATAATGTCAAATGAATTCGGAAGTTTGTAATCGATCATTCTAAAAAGAACTAACATGAAATAAGAAAAAAAATTATTTATTGAAATAGTATTATAATAACCATACATATATTTTAGTTACATACTATAAAGTTTTTAGTTTATGATGGTGCACATATATTGCAAATATCGAACGCATTAGTCTAAGGGTTATGTGATGCGTTAAAAAATTCATGGGTATATGATCGGGTATGTAGTTCGGGTATTTGGGTATGTGGTTTCGGGTAATCGGGTCGGGTATCACCAATAATCGTTTTTTTTCTCCGTTTTTTATATAACACTATGGTACTCGTTGGAAAGATAATAAAACGTTCGTTAATTTGGTGTACTTTTTTCATTTAAAATATCTCGTATCTAAAAGATATTAGCGTTTAAAAGTTATGGGAGGAAACATGAGATAAAAAATAATAAAGGTTTAATATTTATTTTAGTAGATTAGATTTTAGTATATTTTTGTTCCATATGTTATTTTATTTCCTTTTAAATAAATTATAATATCAGGTTTTTTTTATTAATGATTAAAATAATAAATTCAATACTATCAGCTCAAGGTGCCACATGGCACATTCAATGGGGGGTTGAGGCCTCTATTGAATGCCACCTCATACAAACTCAATTCTTTTATTATAAGTTATAGATGACTAATAAACTTTATTATACAATTTTTATTTTCAGAAAATTTAATTATTTAATATATATAATAAATATTACAAGTTTATTTATAAATTAATCCAAAATTCTATAAAAATATCCAAACAGGTTTATAAAATTTCACAAAAATTATTCTAGACTTATAAACTGATGAACTTTATAAAACTAAATTTTATTTTCGAAAAATATTAATTTATTTATTTTTAACCAATTTAATCTAATTTAATCGTATTAAATTCATAATAAATTCATTTTTCCCTATTTTTATACCAAAATTTTACATAAATTATTTCTATTCATTTAGAACAGAAATATAAATTTTAATTTGAATCTTTAATAATTATAACATTTTTAGATATTAATATTATGTTTTGACAAATAAAATATTAATATATTATATATTCGTTAATTAGGAAAATAATTTTATAAAAATTATCTTCACATTTACTACATTTTAATACAATTATCTTTAATTAAAAATTGTCAAAAATCCTTTTTATTAATTATTTCTTTATTTAATTATGTAATTAACAATATTTTAAATTAATCACCAATCAATTATCAATCCCCAAATTAGGAACCCTATGATACCTTTATTATAGAAAACTTAGACTTTTAAGTTTTCCCAACACTTATTATTGCCTTAAACATAGGGTGATACTTGGATAAGCACAATACTATTTTACTATTTTACATAGCCCCTTTTTACTATTTTACATTTTTGGGGTGAAACATGTTACAACATTTATTTACAATTCAATCATAAGTGTCTATGTGTTATTCTATGTTGCATTATGTCTTAAACATTACTAGGGTAAGCACAATATTCTAGCATAATCATTAACATTGATCAGCCGACGATATACAATGATAAATCTATTGGACTGACAACCCCACCTGGATACGTGTACCTCCTACATAGGTAGCGTGGGTGATTGTTATCGAACATATAACAAAATCGAGTGAACCATATGCGTATGGGATGGACCACAATATTCTAGTCACAAGGTTTGATTATGCACCCGAAAATTTTCGTGATGCCCTATTCTTGGTCCTTCCTGATTGGAATTCTCGAAATAGATAAACCTGGTTTAATCGAAGATCACTTTGATGTTATTGAATTCGGTGAGAGTTTTGTAAATTGATAAACCAATTATGGTTGATTATCTTTTAGGTTTTTTTTTTTAATTTCAAAATGTTTCGGGTTTTTGAATAGAATAGGGACTTGTGTTTTTGTTTTTTTTTTCCCGATTGATCTTCAGGATATTTTGGGTTTGCAAATTATTTTGATTACATTTTGCAACTTTCTTTTCCGGTCTTGTTCTTCGATTATGAATATTTTGGTGACCATATAGAAACAAACATATAACGAAGATTAGATTAATTTAACACTAAAGTTGTAAGATTCATGACCAGCGGTTGGTTGGTATAATTGGAAGAGTAAAAATGGTGTTGAGAAGGAATGTAGCATGAAGCAATTGTTATAGGCGGTGGAAGAAGGAAAGGGGGATACGTGAACCGAAAACAGGAAAAACATAGAAGGGATTTAGCTGTTATTGACGTAGTATGGGTTATACCGAAAACACGTCGCCAAAGGTAATATTGAACGCCATTAAATTATTAGAGTTAAGTTGCTTTTTGTATTATGTGTCTCAACATCACCATCCGTCACTGTCATAAAGGAAGTGTTGCAAACAGAGAGTGGCGGTGACGATGGTTCAACTAGCTAGGGTTCCGGTCAACTTTCAACACGTTTCTGGTAAGCCTTTTTCCATGGGAAAATCACCAAAATAGCCTTGACTTTTTGGTTTTTACCAAACTAGCCACCTCCTGCCTCTTGGGAGAGTCGGCTCACAATTTCCGAGACGTCTTCAAAAGCTTTCCCAATTAAACAACCACGTCACGACACGTGTTCAAAAAATAATAAAAAAATCAAATAAAGCTGCACTTTCTCTCTTTTCTCTCTCTACTCTCTCTCTCTCTCTTTCACTCTCTCTCCTCTCTCTTTCTCTCTCTCTCCTCTCCACGACACCCACCCAGACTTAACCCACGACAGTCAAGTTAACTCATTAGCGTATTATTTTAGGGGCTGGATATTCACACAACTAGGGTTTCTATTTGCACAACCCCTCCACGGGTCGTCGAGGCCTGGACGGCCCGTAGAGGGCCAAATGGGCAAAACAACAGGTCGTCCAGGCCCAGACTGTGACACCCGGCAAATTCAAGTTAACAACGTCGTCTAGATTAAAGTCTACCTTAGCGAGTCACGCGTATTCTGTACTTAACTGGGTTAGTTGAGTCGGGTTATGGTTCGGGAACTGTTATGTGAGTCTAGGGAATCATTATAGGTTGGCCTAGAGGATCGTTAGATGTCAGTCATTAACCAAGTGTACAAGGGGTGACGATTCGGAGAATCGTCAAAGCATAGGGAACATGTAAGTCTCGAGTCCCGGGAATTGGTGAACGAGTGTAAATGTGTTTATTTGCAAGTGTTATGTGTTTACAATCATTATGTGACTTGTCGGTATGTGAAAATGTGTTAACATATGTTAAAACGGGGTTTAACGCGCAAAATACTTGGAACAATACCCTATAGGCGATTAGGGTGAGCTAATCGCCTATAGGGAGGCTGCTAGGAGGCGATTAGCCTCCTCCAGGTGGCGAGTAGCCCTCCTAGGTGGCGAGTAGGGGGCTAATCGCCTAAGGGGGTGGCGATTAGCAGCCCTAATCGCCTGCAACTGGACCATAATCGCCTGCAACGTGGGTTACGACTAAAAACGACTATAAATACAATATTTGACCTCCTAAACTTCATAACACTAACCCTAGTCGCCCCACAACTCATCCCAACACCCACACAACCTCTGGAACACGATTTTGGATCAAACAACTTGATTTCAAGCCTATTTCATCAATCAATCATAAACTAAGGTGTGGTTTTCATCCATGCAATCTTTTCTAACGTTTTTATTGAATCCCTAATGGTCCAGACCTGTTCATAAACACTTGTGCCTTCTGTAAATCGTTAATAATCGTTGTTGTGTGGATTCTAGATGCTATGCATGTTGTATGTGTAGGTTTTAATTAAAAGGTTGGATTTTTATGATTCAAGAAGGATTATTAACATGATGTTAGGGTAGTTACTGATCTATGGTGATGGTTTGATATAGTAATCTGATGGATTGTTCATTAGGGTTGTGTTTACGCATGTTAGTGTGATGATTACATGATACTTGTGTTATGTTTTAGAAACATGATTGCATCCAGGGCTGCTAGAACAAGGTTAAACGATGTATTTTGATCTAAACATGTTTAGGATACTTGTTTGTTTGATATTGGAGGTTTACACACGTTCTAGGGTTGATTTGGAGTGTTAAACGCGCGAAAAACCAAATCTGGGGTGCAGGTGGCGATTAGCAAGCATAATCGCCTAAGGTACAGGCGATTAGCAGGCTAATCGCCTGCTATGATAGGCTAATCGCCTGCTCTTCATGCAATTAGGGGCTAATCGCCTGCTATGTTGTGTTTTTGCATGCTGCATGACCCTAATCGCCTGATAAGTTCTGAAATGCATGTCACATGACTCTAATTGCATGCAAACTCAAAAATTTGCATGTCACATGACCCTAATCGCCTACACTGTAGGCGATTAGCATTCATAATTGCCTGTTGACCAACGTAATTGCTAGTTGACTTTTCCTAATCGCCTAAACTGCTGCTGTATGTATATTTTAGCATTCCGAGACCCGTTTTGACACCTAGGAACATGCTAGGAACCCCGTAACATGCCTGATAACTTGGTAACATGTGTTCGGGTCAACAATGTGTTAATGGGACTACGTGCTAGAGCTTGATGGACTTTAACGTATGTTAAGTGTGATTGCATGATTGTGTGTTTGTAAATACTAGTGTAACACGGGAAACCTCGGGTCACCAATGGGATGTCGAGTCTTGTACGTTGGGTCGTGTTAACAGTAAATGTGTTGTCAAACAAACTTGGTTAAGGTCTGGACATCTAGGGACTAACTAACCTACGGGTTATTAGTCTAAGAACTTGTAACTGTCATATGTTAGGTCGCCGCTTTACGGGGCTAGCATAGCTTGTTGACTTATTCTGTTATCTGAAGTAACGCAACCTAAGGTGAGTTTACGGCCCCACTTTACTTGGTTTTCACTTTTTGGGGGAGAAAACATGTGCTAAACAACTATTTGGTAACAACTGTCATACTATGGGTTTTCAAACGGTTTACTATACGATCTTTGGAAGTCCCGGGGGGAACCATGAATGTGCTGGTTTGCACAACGGGGAAATGTGAATAGCGCTATTGGGGGTGACCAACCCCACCCGTCGGCATGGAGCGCCGGGCGGGTGCATATTGTCTCAAACAGGAACAGGTTTACTATTCGGGCACAACATCTGGTTTGCGAGTTAGTAATGGTTTTCCAATCGTAGTAGTAATTGTACATGCGCCTAGCTAGCGTACTTGGTTTACAATTGTTATAGTATGGACAGGTTATACTTGGAACTTTGATTACAAACCTGTAAACTCACCAGCATTTTTGTGCTGACGTAAACTCTTACATGTTTTCTCAGGTCGCTAAGGTAGCAAAATGGAACTAGGGCGCACGCGTCTGCACGGCGTCTAGTTAGAGTTGCATGGTTTTGAACATTAAACATTTGGTTTCGTTTTGTTTATGTAACGACATTTAGCTTCCGCTGATGTTTGGGATTTTTAAACTATGTTTTTGAAATTCATTTAGTATTGTTTATTGTGATCATTGACTTGGATCCTGGTTTGTCATGCGCCTCGCGGTAAAACTCCGCAAGTGGATTTTGAGGGTGTGACAGATTGGTATCAGAGCCAATGGTTATAGTGAACTAGGACTGCATGTAGAGTCTAGTCTATAACTGAGTCGCACACACTAGATGATCACATGGTACTAAACTTTATACTGGGTTACTTACAGACTTGTCGGAGTGTCTCTAAATCATCTTACCCTTCTGTGTTACATCATCCATTCTATCTTACTGGGTTACTTGCTTACTAGGCAGTGTGATACATTGGGGTTAACTGTGTACTCTTGAGATTGGTCCAAGACTCGGACATCTCCCTTTCCTACCCCAATAGAAACCCTTGTCATGAACTACCGTAGTATTACGGTGTATAGCTAGGAATCTATGTCCGGTGATTTGAACTTTGAACTAGGAGAACACTTGGAGGACCATGTAGAGCGGTTTATCATTTTGGGTGCACACAAAATCATAAACCGAAATGCATGAAAGCCCTAGTGAGCTCTTGGTTCAAATGGATAGTCCTGGGTTGGATCTAGCTTTGATCTTGTAAACGCTAGTGGTTATCATTGGCTGTGAAACTAAATTTTCTCGTCCTTTTTGCCAGAATCATGTCTGGAGCACGAGGAGGACGTGGAGGTGGCCGCAATGGTGGGCGTGGTAATGGTGGTCGTGGGGGTGTGAACCTCACGCAGGATGACTTGAATAACTTGCTGCAGGCTGCCTTCCAGCTAGGGCACAATGGCGGTAAGCTGACCTAACCACTTCTATCTCATCGGTGAACTTTGTTTACATTCCCTGTGGTTTTCTTACGTGTTTCTTTACAGGTGGTCATGTTAATCCACCACCACCACCCATGTGCACCTACAAAATGTTTCGGGACTGCAAGCCCCATGAGTTCTCGGGTACTGAGGGTGCAGTAGGTTTGCTCAGGTGGTTGGAGAAAGTGGAGTCTGTTTTCCTGATGTGTAACTGTCTCCCGGAGGATCGAGTCAAGTATTCTGCTGGGTTGCTCCAGGATGTTGCGTTGACCTGGTGGAACGATATCACCCAGACTATGGGTATAGGGGAGGCTTATGCTATGCCTTGGGAGAACTTTGTGCAACTGCTGAAGAGGGAGTACTGTCCCAGGGAGGAGATTCAAAAGCTGGAACACGAGGTGTGGAACCTCAAAATGACTGGGTCGGAAATCGAGAAGTATACTGTGAGGCGGAACGAGTTGGCTGTACTTTGTCCTGATCTACATGTGCCGGAATACAGGAGGATTGAGCATTATATCTCGGGTCTTGTGCCAGAAATCGCAGGGTTGGTGGCTGCGGGGAATCTTCCTACCTACGCGGAGGTGGTCCGATCTGCTCATAGGATGACTAACTTGAAGGTGAGTGAGGGTATTTTGCCTGCCAAAGGTTCAACTGCTAAGGCTCCAGAGAGCAACAAGCGAAACTGGGATAATGATGTGAAGAGTTCTACACCAGCACCAGCTCAACAGGGGAAAAGGTTTGATAGTGGGGGTTCGTCTTCATCGGGTTCTAAGCCAAGTGGTGGTTATGCGGGAAAGTTACCGAAATGCAATAAGTGTGGACGCCATCATCATGGGGGTTGTGACAATAATCGTTGCCATCGCTGCCAGAAGTTGGGGCATTTTGCCAAAGACTGTAGGGCGACTTTTTCATCGACTCAGGCCCCAACTACTACTCCGACTTCTACTACTCAGGGGACTGCGGGCAAACAGGGATGTTTTCACTGTGGGGAAATGGGGCATTACAAGAAAGAGTGTCCAAAGCTGAAACAGGGAGGGAACGGGAATGGTAATGGGAATGGAAATGGTAACAACGGGGGCGGAAACAGGAATGCACGTGCCTTCGTTATTGGGACTGCAGAGGCAAGACAGGACCCTGACACAGTCACTGGTACGTTTCTTCTCAACGATCGCTCTGTTAGTATTTTATTTGATTCTGGTGCCGATAAGAGTTTCATATCTGTGGAAGTTAGTCGTTTGCTAGATGTAGTACCTGTTCCTCTAGAGGCTAAATATATTATAGAATTGGCTGACGGTAAGAAGATAGAAGCTACTTGCATTCTTCGGGAGTGTCGCATAGAGTTGTCGGGTTTGTCTTTTCCTATCGACCTTATGCCGGTACCTTTGGGTAGTTTCGACGTGGTTATAGGCATGGATTGGTTGTCTCTGTATCGCGCTGAGATCGTTTGTTACGACAAGGTCATCCGGATTCCTCTCCCTGATGGAGAATTTCTTTCTGTGTACGGGGACAAGAGCGGTGCTCCGCTAAGTCTCATCTCTAGCATGAAAGCCCTTAAGTATCTTCGAAAGGGTTATTCGGCTGTTCTAGCACTTTTATCTGTTTCCACTACCAGCGAGAAGAAGATCGACGATATCCCGGTTGTACGCGAGTTTTCTGATGTCTTTCCTGATGATTTATCTGGTCTTCCTCCCCATCGTCAGGTTGAGTTCGGTATTGATCTTGTACCTGGCGCTGCTCCTATTGCTCGGGCCCCCTACCGTCTTGCACCTCCTGAGATGCAAGAATTATCTAACCAGTTACAGGAACTCTTGGATAAGGGTTTTATCAGACCTAGTTCTTCCCCTTGGGGAGCCCCGATTTTGTTTGTTAAGAAGAAGGATGGCAGTTTTCGACTGTGCGTGGATTATAGAGAATTGAACAAGGTGACCATCAAGAATCGTTATCCTCTTCCTCGTATTGATGACCTATTTGACCAACTCCAGGGTTCTAGCTATTATTCCAAGATTGATCTAAGGTCCGGTTATCACCAGTTGCGCGTAAGGGAAGCTGATGTTGCTAAGACTGCCTTTCGTACACGTTATGGCCATTTCGAGTTCTTGGTCATGCCTTTTGGTCTCACTAACGCACCGGCGGTTTTCATGGATTTGATGAACCGCGTTTGCAAGCCGTATCTTGACAAGTTCGTTATCGTGTTTATTGATGACATTCTAATCTATTCCAAGAATGAGACCGAACATGGGGAACATCTACGGTTAGTTTTGGAACTCTTACGACGAGAACAACTGTACGCCAAGTTCTCGAAGTGCGATTTTTGGTTACGCGAAGTCCAATTCCTAGGGCATGTAGTCAATGAACTGGGAATTCATGTCGATCCAGCTAAGATCGAAGCGATCAAGGACTGGGAAGCACCGAAGACGCCAACTGAGGTGCGGCAATTCCTAGGCCTTGCGGGCTATTATCGTCGTTTCATTAAGGGGTTCTCGGAGATCGCTCAACCCCTCACCACTCTTACTCAGAAGGATAGAAAATTCGACTGGGGTGAACCACAGGAGTCCGCATTCCAAAAACTGAAGACTAAGCTTTGCTCTGCTCCTATTTTGTCCTTGCCTGAAGGCACTGAAGATTTCGTTGTTTACTGTGATGCTTCTATTCATGGTCTCGGTTGCGTGTTGATGCAACGCGAGAAGGTGATTGCGTACGCTTCTCGTCAACTCAAGGTGCACGAGAGGAACTACACTACCCATGACTTGGAATTGGGTGCGGTGGTGTTCGCGTTGAAAATTTGGAGGCATTACTTGTACGGTACCAAATGCACCATCTACACCGATCACAAGAGTCTCCAGCACATTTTTGACCAACAGCACCTGAACATACGACAGCGCCGTTGGGTTGAACTCCTGAACGACTATGACTGTGCCATTAGGTACCATCCTGGCAAGGCGAATGTTGTGGCAGACGCCTTGAGCAGGAAGGAATCGACAAACCCTCGTCGCGTTCGGGCGTTGCAACTCACAATCCATTCCTCTCTGCCTGATCAACTCCGTTCTGCTCAGTTAGAAGCCTTGAAGGAGGAAAACCTTAAGGCTGAAACTATGCACGGTGCCGACAAACACCTCGAGCAAAGGCCTGATGGCCTGCGCTACTTCGCAGAACGCGTCTGGGTTCCTTTATTCGGGGGACTTCGGGAGCTGGTTCTTGATGAAGCTCACAAATCTCGGTATTCCATTCATCCTGGTTCAGACAAGATGTATCAGGATCTAAAAATACTGTACTGGTGGCCAAACATGAGGGCGGATATAGCCTCATACGTGAGTAAGTGCTTGACCTGTGCTAAGGTCAAGGTAGAATACCAGAAACCGTCGGGTCTATTGCAACAACCTGAAATTCCAGAGTGGAAATGGGAACAGATTACGATGGACTTTGTCACACAGCTACCTAAGTCACCAAGTGGGAATGATAAGATATGGGTGATTGTCGACCGTTTGACGAAATCAGCCCATTTCCTTGCTATTAAGGAGACCGACACCATGGATCGGTTGGCTCGTTTTTATCTGATAGAAGTTGTCTCTAAGCACGGGGTACCAGTTTCTATTATCTCGGATCGTGATTCTCATTTTACTTCGCATTTCTGGAAGTCTTTGCATAAGGCTTTGGGTACCCAGTTAGACATGAGTACAGCTTACCATCCACAAACTGACGGTCAGAGTGAGCGTACAATTCAAACTCTAGAAGACATGCTGCGGGCATGTGTGATCGATTTTGGCAAAGGTTGGGAAGCTCATTTACCGTTAGTAGAATTCTCTTACAACAACAGTTACCACACGAGCATCAAGGCAGCTCCGTTCGAGGCATTATACGGACGGAAATGCCGGTCTCCTCTTTGTTGGGCTGAAGTGGGTGAGAGTCAACTCACTGGGCCTGAACTAGTGTACGAAACTTCTGAGAAAATCGTACAGATTCGTAACCGATTGGCAGCGGCACGGGACCGACAGAAGAGCTATGCTGATCATCGCCGTAAGCCATTGGAGTTTCAAGTTGGTGACAGGGTACTTCTAAAGGTTTCACCGTGGAAGGGCGTCATACGCTTTGGGAAGCGTGGCAAACTTAACCCGCGATATGTCGGTCCATTTACGATCCTGGAACGGATCGGACCGGTGGCATATCGACTTGATTTACCGACGGAGCTCGGTAACGTACATAACGTCTTCCACGTATCTAACCTGAAGAAGTGTCTGACTGACGAGTCTCTCATTGTTCCACTAGAAGAGATCAAGGTTGATGATCGTCTTCGGATAGTGGAGGAACCAGTCGAGATCCTTGATTACAAGATTCGCAGTCTACGTCACAGTAAGATTCGCATTGTTAAGGTTCGATGGAACTCGAACCGGGGACCGGAATACACTTGGGAACGCGAGGATCAGATGAAGTCTAAGTATCCTCATCTCTTTCCCAAAGAGGCATTCGAATCGAGACACGTTACCACTGCAACGGAATGAATCTCGGGGCGAGATTCCTTTTAACGTGGGGATGATGTGACAACTCGGGTAATTCTCTCTCTTGGTTTCTATTTTTTGTCTGTTTCTTTTGTTCATACTCTTGGTACTTGCATAATTTTCGGGAAGAAAATTCTTTTAACGTGGGGATGATGTGACACCCGGCAAATTCAAGTTAACAACGTCGTCTAGATTAAAGTCTACCTTAGCGAGTCACGCGTATTCTGTACTTAACTGGGTTAGTTGAGTCGGGTTATGGTTTGGGAACTATTATGTGAGTCTAGGGAATCATTATAGGTTGGCCTAGAGGATCGTTAGATGTCAGTCATTAACCAAGTGTACAAGGGGTGACGATTCGGAGAATCGTCAAAGCATAGGGAACATGTAAGTCTCGAGTCCCGGGAATTGGTGAACGAGTGTAAATGTGTTTATTTGCAAGTGTTATGTGTTTACAATCATTATGTGACTTGTCGGTATGTGAAAATGTGTTAACATATGTTAAAACGGGGTTTAACGCGCAAAATACTTGGAACAATACCCTATAGGCGATTAGGGTGAGCTAATCGCCTATAGGGAGGCTGCTAGGAGGCGATTAGCCTCCTCCAGGTGGCGAGTAGCCCTCCTAGGTGGCGAGTAGGGGGCTAATCGCCTAAGGGGGTGGCGATTAGCAGCCCTAATCGCCTGCAACTGGACCATAATCGCCTGCAACGTGGGTTACGACTAAAAACGACTATAAATACAATATTTGACCTCCTAAACTTCATAACACTAACCCTAGTCGCCCCACAACTCATCCCAACACCCACACAACCTCTGGAACACGATTTTGGATCAAACAACTTGATTTCAAGCCTATTTCATCAATCAATCATAAACTAAGGTGTGGTTTTCATCCATGCAATCTTTTCTAACGTTTTTATTGAATCCCTAATGGTCCAGACCTGTTCATAAACACTTGTGCCTTCTGTAAATCGTTAATAATCGTTGTTGTGTGGATTCTAGATGCTATGCATGTTGTATGTGTAGGTTTTAATTAAAAGGTTGGATTTTTATGATTCAAGAAGGATTATTAACATGATGTTAGGGTAGTTACTGATCTATGGTGATGGTTTGATATAGTAATCTGATGGATTGTTCATTAGGGTTGTGTTTACGCATGTTAGTGTGATGATTACATGATACTTGTGTTATGTTTTAGAAACATGATTGCATCCAGGGCTGCTAGAACAAGGTTAAACGATGTATTTTGATCTAAACATGTTTAGGATACTTGTTTGTTTGATATTGGAGGTTTACACACGTTCTAGGGTTGATTTGGAGTGTTAAACGCGCGAAAAACCAAATCTGGGGTGCAGGTGGCGATTAGCAGGCTAATCGCCTGCTATGATAGGCTAATCGCCTGCTCTTCATGCAATTAGGGGCTAATCGCCTGCTATGTTGTGTTTTTGCATGCTGCATGACCCTAATCGCCTGATAAGTTCTGAAATGCATGTCACATGACTCTAATTGCATGCAAACTCAAAAATTTGCATGTCACATGACCCTAATCGCCTACACTGTAGGCGATTAGCATTCATAATTGCCTGTTGACCAACGTAATTGCTAGTTGACTTTTCCTAATCGCCTGTACTGCTGCTGTATGTATATTTTAGCATTCCGAGACCCGTTTTGACACCTAGGAACATGCTAGGAACCCCGTAACATGCCTGATAACTTGGTAACATGTGTTCGGGTCAACAATGTGTTAATGGGACTACGTGCTAGAGCTTGATGGACTTTAACGTATGTTAAGTGTGATTGCATGATTGTGTGTTTGTAAATACTAGTGTAACACGGGAAACCTCGGGTCACCAATGGGATGTCGAGTCTTGTACGTTGGGTCGTGTTAACAGTAAATGTGTTGTCAAACAAACTTGGTTAAGGTCTGGACATCTAGGGACTAACTAACCTACGGGTTATTAGTCTAAGAACTTGTAACTGTCATATGTTAGGTCGCCGCTTTACGGGGCTAGCATAGCTTGTTGACTTATTCTGTTATCTGAAGTAACGCAACCTAAGGTGAGTTTACGGCCCCACTTTACTTGGTTTTCACTTTTTGGGGGAGAAAACATGTGCTAAACAACTATTTGGTAACAACTGTCATACTATGGGTTTTCAAACGGTTTACTATACGATCTTTGGAAGTCCCGGGGGGAACCATGAATGTGCTGGTTTGCACAACGGGGAAATGTGAATAGCGCTATTGGGAGTGACCAACCCCACCCGTCGGCATGGAGCGCCGGGCGGGTGCATATTGTCTCAAACAGGAACAGGTTTACTATTCGGGCACAAGATCTGGTTTGCGAGTTAGTAATGGTTTTCCAATCGTAGTAGTAATGGTACATGCGCCTAGCTAGCGTACTTGGTTTACAATTGTTATAGTATGGACAGGTTATACTTGGAACTTTGATTACAAACCTGTAAACTCACCAGCATTTTTGTGCTGACGTAAACTCTTACATGTTTTCTCAGGTCGCTAAGGTAGCAAAATGGAACTAGGGCGCACGCGTCTGCACGGCGTCTAGTTAGAGTTGCATGGTTTGAACATTAAACATTTGGTTTCGTTTTGTTTATGTAACGACATTTAGCTTCCGCTGATGTTTGGGATTTTTAAACTATGTTTTTGAAATTCATTTAGTATTGTTTATTGTGATCATTGACTTGGATCCTGGTTTGTCATGCGCCTCGCGGTAAAACTCCGCAAGTGGATTTTGAGGGTGTGACACAGACGGCCCGTATAAGGGCTTAAACCCTAAAACAGACGGCCAGTCAAGGCCAGGACGACCCGTCCAAAAGCATCCAATCCAAAAACAATCATTGGTAATCATTGGCAATGATTAGGTGATGATTGTTTGATTTTTTTATAAGTGTAGTGAGTGTGGATGTTTAAAATGGGTTTGAATGTTTGGTTTTTTATAAATGTTTGGTTTTTTATAAATGTTATTTTTTTATTTGTATAATATGATCTTTTTTATATAATTGTGTATATGAATATGAACGAATATCGTTTATGTTGCCGAACTAAACAAAACCCAAGATACGAACAAGCTGAACAATAAAGCATAAATAAACATAATATTCCAAAAATTTACATAAAACTAAGAGTTCAAATGTACAACCAAAATACCACCAACCCGTCTAACCCGACCCACCCTGCTGATCCGACCCACCCGGCTGATCCGACCCACCCGGCTGACTGGTGGACGCCCCACCATGCTGACTGCTGGACGCCCAACCCGGAAGTGGACGCGGCTCCAAACCAGCTTCCCGCCGTCTCTCATTCTCGCTCTCTAACATCCACCGCATGTCAGCTCCCATCGTCTGCACATCAGCCCGCAACGACCCCAACTGATCCAGGATCTGCTGAAGTACCTGGGTCGTGTCATCATGCAACCTGACAGCATGATAAACGCGGCCAGGACGCTGTCGCTCATCAATGGGAGCATCTGGCATCTCTATATCCACCGGTGGGTCGCCGCCAACGTGTGGCATCTGGACCTCAGGGGCATTCGGCCCATCGAGATGTACCAGCGGCTGTCGCTCATCAATGGGAGCATCTGGCATCTCTATATCCACCCGTGCTGCCACCCTCATCTGCTGCATAGTGGTAATATTTAACGGCCTGAAATGCACAACAACAATAATAATATTAAATAATAATATATAAAATTAAATAATAATAATAAATAATATTAAATAATAATATATAATAATAATCTTACTTGGGTCTCATCGGAGGTGGTAAGTTATCCTCCTCAACATGCGTCCACAAATCGCCCGGGCAAATACGCAGCGCGATGGCGGTGATGATCCCACCAATCGGAATAGCCCCCGCCGGGTTCCTGTGAGGGTAGGTCGCGATGTACTCGGCAAAGCACCTGTGTAGCGCAACCGGCCTACCCCTCAGGATGCAGTAAAGGAAGAAAAGATCATTCTGCTGGACCCTTTCGTTACAGTTACACCGCCCGGCAATCGACCAGGTAACCAAACGGTGTATGTAACGGATCAGAGGGTCCCGAATGTTGCTGGCCCTATCCATCCTGCACAGAATAATACTAACATTAAAAAAATTTCGGCAGAGTTTCCTCTGTTTTTGTACGAACCAGACAACACAAGTCGTCTACAAAATCCAAAAACAAACAACCTAAACTAACTAAGTAACAATAATAATTAAGTAACTAAGCGAACTAAATAACAATAATAATAACGAACTAAATGAACACGAACTAAATGAACTAAATAACAATAATAATACCTCTCGCCCTCCTCCCCATACACTGGACCACCGATAGTGGGCCACCAGGCCATAAGCATGTCGTCTGGCAAGGTCGTGATGGCCGTGGTGTACATGTCCTGGACAAGCTCCTCCTCTCTGTACCAGAAGCAAGTCGTAGCCCACTGGTCCATCGTATATGCGTAGAGGTGTCCGAATAATCGGAACTGTACCTCAGGCTCAGGCTCGCCGTCAGGACCTACTGGAGGGTCAACACCTGCTGGATGCGCCGCGTAGCAGAATGTCGAGATGAACTCGATCGTCAGTGGCCGATACGCATCATTCTGGAGATCAGCGAACATCCGCTCCCAAGGGCTGTCGTCTGGGATCCACTCCTCAAACCTGTCCTGAGCACCGATCGCGCGTAATGCGGACCAGTCAACACTGCGCGATCCGTGTATCGCATGCAGCTCCATCTTCTCCCAGCGCGCGATCTCGTAGTCGTCGTTATCGTGCCTGTACCGCCAATCTCTCATATCGCCCAGTGCAAGAGGATTCCCGTCCTCAGGCTGGATACGGCGTCTTCTGTTGCCTCTGTTTGCCATATCTGCAAAACAAAAACAAAACACTTTAGGCGCGCGTTTATATTAAAAGGAACTAAACAAACACAAGAACAATAACACCTAAACGCGCGCCTAAACATAAAGGCGCGCGTGCGTGTTTAGGCGCCTAAACCTAAACGCGCGTCTAAACATAAAGGCGTGCGTTTAGGTTTAGGCGCCTAAGGACAAACGCGCGCCTTTATGTTTAGGCGCGCGTTTAGGTTTAGGCGCCTAAACACAAACGCGCGCCTTTATGTTTAGGCGCGCGTTTAGGTTTAGGCGCCTAAACACAAACGCGCGCCTAAACATAAAGGCGCGCGTTTGTGTTTAGGCGCCTAACGCGCACAAATGCCAACCAACCACCACTGACCACCCAACCACCACTGACCACCTAACCACCACAGACCAACCACCACCACCACCCTATCCCCACCACCACAGCCACCACCACTGACCACCCAACCACCACAGACCAACCACCACTACCACCCTATCCCCACCACCACAGCCACCACCACAGCCACCACCCAACCCCCTCACCTCACCCAACAACCACCACCACCCTATCTCCACCACCACAGCCACCACCACAGCCACCACCCAACCCCCTCACCCCACCACAGCCACCACCACAAGAACCCAACCCCCTCACCCCACCACAGCCCCACCACCACTGCCCCACCACCACAGCCCCACCCCACCACCACAGCCCCACCACCACTGCCCCACCACCACTGCCCCACCCCACCATCCCCTCCCCACCAACCACCACAACCCTCACCACCCAACCACCACCCAACCACCACTGCCACGACAAGAACCCCCAAAAAAACCCTAATAATTAAAAAAACCCTAATAATAACAATAATAATAATCACAATAATAATAATTACAACAATACTAATACCTGTTGATATCTGGAAAGAAGACTTCGGTGTTGGTTGTGGTGGTGAAGGGAAGGAGGAGGCTCGGTGGTGGTGGTGGAAGGGTGTAGGAGGCTCGGTGGTGGTGGTGGAGGGAAGGTGGTGGTTGAAGGCGACGAGAGAGAGAGAGAGAGAGAGTGTGGTTGAGAGAGGGAAAGGGGTTGTGAGGGACGATGGGCTGCAACTGCTGTTTTAGGGGTTTTAAAATTTTCCCTACGGGCCGTCGAGGCCTGGACGGGCCGTAGGGAAGTTAAAAAATTTGAATTATTTCACTACGGGCCGTCCTGCCCTCGACGGTCCGTTTAAATTTAATTTTTTTTAATTTAAAAACAGAAGCTTCTCTTGGAAGCTTTGTGTTGCAACGGCCCGTTTAGGCCCAGACGGCCCGTCAAGAATGCTGAGGACGGGTCGTTTACCCTCAACGAGCCTTGGTTTTGGTGGGTTATTTTGGTTTTTTTTTATTAAAAAACTTGGTTCTTGGACGGGCCGTTGAGGTCTAAACGGCCCGTTGAGGTCCACTAGGACGGGTCGTTGAGCTTGGACGAGCCCTGTTTTTGGTCCTTGTAACGGGCCGTTGAGGCCTGGACGGCCCGTTGAGGCCCACTAGGGACGGCCCATAGGGGCCTAGACGACCCGTCCTGGAGGGTTTTTGGGCCTTAGACGGCCCATAGGGGCCTAGACGACCCTTATGTTTTTATTTTTTTTTTTAAATTTTAGTGTATTTTATATATTTTAAGCTTGGTATTTGTACTTTTTATAAAAAAAAGGAGTATATTTTTATAATAAGTATAAATGAACACATACAACAAATTTTTTCGTTCGTCCGGTCCGGTAACATAAGATAAGCTAAGCTAAGTTAAGTCGCAGTATTGAGGTGATGGAATATCAACCCTTTGTATACGGTCCTCATATACCGTCTCCCACTCACTTGCCTCTTCATATCGCCACCTACGCCATGACGGATTCAGTTTTGGCATTGGGGCGCCTTCTGCTAACTCAATTTTGATGAAATGATTTTTGTTAACAAACGCAAACGATATGAACTTATGTTCTTCGACGCTGTGTGGACCATCGAACATAGGGAAGTACGTCTCACTTTGATCATACGGAGAGAGAAATTGAACAACCACCCTAAATTTCTGAGCAATCAGTAATCCTGAGGCGGCCATCTCCATCCATTGGTCGCGCGTTGCTGGTCCCACTCCAATATGATCGAATGAGTTGGAGACTCTGTCGTAAGTATCGTAATCTACTTCATTTAAAATTGGCCTCCACCGGTCTTCATTCTCGCCGATCTCCTCCTTAAGCTGTCTGCGGATGAATCCCCACATATCCTGTTGCCACCCTAAGCCCACAGCTACGGATCGAAACCCACAGTGACCGTCTCCATGGACATCCCGAATGTCTGTAATGTATCTATGATATGCAGGTGGAAGCCATTTCTTAAACCTTTCGATCTCCAGTTTGTACCTGTAACCATTAAAAAGTGAGATTTAATATGTGTATAAATATGTATGCATGTGTGAATTTATATATTAGTAGTTTGTACCTATCCCTTTCCAACAGTGGAAAATCTTCATCGTAAACAATCGGTTTGTCCCTTGATTGTTTACCTCTTCTGGAAGGCTTTTTGCCCTACGTTGAAAAAATTATATAACAACAACAACAACAACAACAATAATAATAATAATAATAATAATACTAACCGCAGCCTTATCTTCCTTTTTTTCCTTTTCACTTGTTGTTGGCCGACCCCGAGTATCGGTTTGTACCTCAGGAGGTTTATGTTTAGTCATAATCGGATTCAACACCTCCTTCATCTTCTGCAACATGCTTTTTTTCACTTGCACCGGTTGCGACCTTAGTTGCTCAGCGAATGCATTCATTTCGTGCTGAAAGTCAAACTCGGGATTCTCAGCTACTTCTGGCATAAAGTCAAGTCGTGTCCAGAAGACGTCGATATCAGCCAGTGACACTCGTGTATCTGATATATATATTCAATCACAACAACAACAATCAATAATCTACAAAAATTTCGGATTTTTATAAAAATTTCGGCAGAGTTTCCTCTGTTTTTGTACGAACCAGACAACACAAGTCGTCTACAAAACGCTTCAAACATTTATAAATTTGACTATTATATCCTAAAAAAAATAATAAGTCTAAAAAATGATGTTACCTTTCGCATCATACAATTGCAATTGACAGGAACATGGCAATCCATAAGTCTTCTTGAGTCGGTGTTCACAAGACCTCTTTTTTTCCATATAATAATTTATCTTGTTGACCCCTCCGAGCATCAAATCAAGCGCTAGATGGGAAACCCTACCGATTACGTCTTGAAACAACGGTAGTTCATGTTTCCACATTCTTGTTGATCGGCTGTTTTCAAAGGAGTGCTTTATCGCTACGCGCCGTGACTCCATAACTTTGTCTATTTCCATCACAAGCGCGTGGAGCGAGCTGTTCGGGCCTTTTATGTACCTCTTAATCAGAGCATGCTGACTCTCGACCCTGTTGGTCGTAGTCTGACCGAACGTAAGGTTTTTATCTGCCCATGCTTCCACAAACATTTCTTTATAATCTCGGAGCCAAACTGACTCCATGTACTCATAAACCTCTGTAAAAAACAGAATAGTGATGTCAATACAGAAAATATGTACGCTTGTAAAGCAAAATAAAGAATAAAATATATACCCGTTCGATCCTGCCCCCAAAGTCGTCTGTAGAGCGATGCCCGATTCGATTCGTAAGCCTCTTCGTCAGGAGATTTACACAGTCGACCAAAATACTGCAAAAATATTTCCCATTCTTCTTTTGGAAATCCTGCTTTATGATATTTTGCAATATTTCGTTGAATATGATACCTGCAAAACAACAACAATAATAATATTAATAATAATAATAATAATAATAATAATAATAATAATAATATTTTGTTGAATATGACACCGGCAAAGCAATTTCGTAGCATCCGGGAAAACTGTAGCACATGCATTCATCAGAGCCAGATCTCTATCTGTAACAATTACACGTGGCTCCATACTCTTCTCCAGCAATTCTTTGAGCCTCTGAAGCACCCATATGTAGTTACTCGTTTTCTCTTTAACGATAAATGCATGGCCGATACAAAACGACTGGTTTGTCGACGTCATACCCACAATTTGAACAAACGGGATTCTGTACTCGTTCGTTTTGTAGGTGGCGTCGATCAGCATCACATGTGGAAAGGCACGCCAGAGATTGTAGGAGACCCGGTGTGAAAAGAAAATATTCTCAACAGCATCTGTCTCTGGATTCTGCTTGGTGAAGTAGGTAAATTTCTTTTCAACCAGGATACTCTCGAGTATCTGCATAACAATAATAATAACAATATTTAATATTTAACAACAACAAAATTAATAATAGTCTATGACAATAATAGTAATTAATAATAATACCTGCATTGGGGTTTTATCGCCGTAAATTCTATGTTTAATCTTGCTCACTGTATTGTGTATGTCTCGTAGAATACATACATTATCCGGGTTTTGTGCTCTGATGGCCAAATGTATGTTCGCCGGTTCCAGGCCTTGAAAATAAAGCGTTTCCACCATTTGTTCTTCTTGTGGTGTCAGCCGCCTAGCAAAAGCGTGACCCTCAACATGTATAAAAGGGTCGTGGTTATGATTCGCGTGTTTAACCTCCAACTTCCAACCCTCTTTGCGTAGCCTCCCTATTAACATAAACGGACAGTTAATCTTTTTGCTACCCGTAGACCTTATTGTGGCTGTAGTATGGTATTCGCCATGACGGTCGCATCTCAGGTCTATCCTAATTTTTCTTGCATTATTTCCACTGCTTTTTGAAACAGAACGTCCTGTCACTAGGACGTAACCGCTAGCAAGGGCTCTATCGTAAGCCCATTGTTTCATCTCTTCAACAGACCCGAATACCTGAAAATTTATACAAGAGTCGAGTCTAAATTCATACTACTCTAAATTATATACTACTGTAAATATATACTAGTTCAATCCAGCAAACCCTAAAACGTGTAAAGATATACTAGTGTAAATAAATAAACGCACCTGCTCGGTTTCATACGAAACATCCGGGTTAGGTTCAACTTTTATGTTAACATCTTCATAAGCGTCTTCCTGGTTGTCATCATTCGGGTTAGAGCCGTTATAATCTTCCTCTAAGTCCTTAGCACGATTCCCGCGCGAATGGTAACTCCCGTACGTGTACTGCGGGTAGCTTGGTGGCACGAAAAATGACTCCTGTTCCTCTACATATTCCTCGTTGAGATCGGGCAGCATGTTCCCGTCATTACCACAAACCCCGGATTTAACCTCCTCTTCACCAACTTGAACCCCGGGTTCATACCCTACGCTTTCAGAGACGTAAGACTCGTTCTCAGACAGGTCAACGGTTGAAAAGCTTTGTAAATATGTCATCGTGAGACCGGGAAGTTGAAATGGGTCGAGGGTTTTGGTGGTGGTGATGTTTTAAGGTTTTGTTCAAATGGGGAAGAAGCTGATCGTGTAATGGTTAAATCTGGAAATCTCAACGGGCCGTCGAGGCCTAGATGGGCCGTCGAGGGAGTAAATGCCCTAACCTAACACATCTCTACGGGCCGTCGGGGCCTGGACGGCCCGTCCTAAAGTGCCTTTTTCAGACTTCTCAGTCTGAACTGCCTGCTTTTGCAGGAGTTCAGACTGAACAGCTGTTACATCGTACTTATACGGGCCGTCTGGGCCTGGACGGCCCGTCGTTTTTGTCTTTTCTGCAAACAAACGGCCCGTCAAGGCCAGGACGGGTAGTCCTGAAACCCTAATTTCGCTTAACGGCCCATCTAGGCCTCGACGACCCGTCCTAAGGTTGTTTAGGGTTTTTTTGGGGTTGTGTAAATAATATCACCCTTATTTTAAAACAATCTAATGAATCAAAGGTGGTACTTCCAAAAGAAGCACATGAAGAATAATATTTGACAAAGTCTAGCATGCATTAGATCTGTTTCAATTACCACATCCCTGATTGGACATGCTGGTGTGGTGAGCTCCAATCGGAATGAAAGCTGAGATACAAAGTTGAAAACACTTAATGAGATAACTCAAGACATCATGTTCTATCACACCTCTCCTGAAGCGTCATCAACGTCCAAATCTTCACAAACCCACATGACACAATATCGGTTCCAAAGTCTGGATCAATAATCTGTGATTTAGAATATAAGAGGTGGTGGTGGTCCGGTGCCGTCTCCGGCGGTGGTGGTCTTGTGCTCTCAGTATACTTTAAACGCAACCACAACCATGTTAAACGCAACCATAAACCATGTTTAAACGCAACCACAAATATGTTAAACGCAACCATAAACCATGTTTAGACGCAACCACAATATGTTAAACGCAACCATAAACCATGTTAAACGCAACCGTATACACCTGAAGCAGGAGGATGAGGAGCTATTTCCGGGGGTTGCGTAGCAGGCGGCGGAGTCGGTGGTGGTGGTAGAGGATGCACAGCAACAGGCGGTTGCTACTGCTGTTGATGATGATGCTGCTGAAACGACGACGTCTTTTGATAAAATAGAACAACACAGCAGCCTTTAAGCTTTTCCTTTCTTCTTCTGCAAGTTCCTCTCATATACATATATACACATACGTGAGTGAGTGTTGTGTGTTTGTAGAGAGGCCTGATCCAACACCATTACGCCATGAAAATGGAGTGAGTAGAGAGAGGAGAGAGAAAGTGAGGAGAGAGAGAAGAGAGAAAGTGAGAGAGAGGAGAAAGAATTGGGAAGTCTCACAAAGACATTTTGAGATTCGGGAACCGTCTTTCCATGAGGTGGCAATCAGCTAGTGGTCCATTACCGAGGTCTCAAAAAGACGCCTCGGGACCTGTGAGCCGACTCCCCAAGACATGGGAGGTGGCTATTTTGGTAAGTTGACCAAAAGTCAAGGCTATTTTGGTGATTTTCCCTTTTTCCATTGCATGTTCTTCCTTTGGTCAAATCAGTTATCCATGAACCTTAACCCGACGAATCATGTTGGTCTGATGTGTAGGTAATCTCTGGTGGTGTTGGTCTATCACTTTTTCAACAACTAATGAACCTTTTTTATGGATTGATGTACATAAAGATTCAATGAAATCAAATTTTTGTTCATCAGGTGTGACGAATATCATACCCATTTACATCTAAACTGCACACCATCTAACTCCACAATTCTCATAGAATAGCAAGAACTTAAGTTGCAAAATTAGCGACGGAAGTTGCGATTAGCGCTTTTTGCCACAGATTTTGTGACTGGGCCTTCGGTGACCAGATTGTGACGACAACTTTTTGCTACCAAAGTGTTTGCAACTGCTATTGCCGCCGAAACTATTTGCAAAGTATACTTTTACTACAAATTTGGGACAAAATTGTTATGACCGAACTTATCTGCGATTGAAGTCATCAGCGACGACCTTTGTGACCAGGTCAGATTTTCGTTGCTACTACCAGCTTTCCCTACAACCGTTTCTGTGGCGATTTCATTTCCATACAATTAATTGAACTAAAACCTAATTCTAGGTTTCTACTATTTTAAATTTCAGTACACATAATCAAATTTTTTAACAGCTTAAATTACACCGGAATTTAAAACTTTTATAAATTCATATAATGGTAACAAATCACAAAAATATCCAAACATACAAAACTAGTTATGACTCAATTAACCAAAATAGGCACGGTACGTGAGAAATTTCAAAACACATGTACGATAACAAATATATGAATAAACCATGTTTACCTCAAAACATCACACGCTTAACTAGTTGATATGACTCGTTACAAACAATAATCGCGCAACCCAATTTGTTTTATGCATAATATTAATAGATGATCAAAACTGAGATTGATTCAAATTATTTAAAGCTTAGACTAAACGGTGTGGGGGGCCGCCAACACCGCCCCCGTCGCGTGTGGTCCGGCCAAAACGGCTAGCTTCGGACGAATTGGATGGGCCTTATGCTTGTTTCTTATTGGTTGTTTGCTTTGTGTGGGATCTCTCTCCAAT
Source organism: Ambrosia artemisiifolia (assembly GCA_032199755.1). Classification (NCBI taxonomy): domain Eukaryota; kingdom Viridiplantae; phylum Streptophyta; class Magnoliopsida; order Asterales; family Asteraceae; genus Ambrosia; species Ambrosia artemisiifolia. The sequence continues at coordinate 10,659,579 of CM063521.1, forward strand.
CCCCCTTGTTTTCCCTCCTATTTAAAAAAAATAGCGAGATACAAATTTGGAGAGCCTACCAAGGTTGAAGATGATGTTAATAAACTTTATTTCAAATTTCAAGTTACCCCCGAACTATTAAGTAAAGTAAAAATTACTTTTGATATTTTCAGTTAGCCTCCTTGAGTTTAATTCATTTATATTTTAATTATATATTATTTATAATTTAGATTTAATTTATATTTTATTTATATATTATTTATAATTTAGATTTAATTTATATTTTAATTATATATTATTTATAATTTAAAATTAAATAAATAAAAGGATGGGTCAATAGGAATGGAAGACTACCAAAATAGGACTACCCTCACATCCTTAGGCAGTCCTCAACTTGTCTAAAATCAAGTGAAACCCACGTTTTGATGAACTGAAGGAGCCTTGCCTAAACCATATGTAGCCTTAGAAGGCGGTGTTTAAGTCATGGATGTGATAATGAGAAAGTCAAGACATACACACCTGCCAAATATTATATACATTAAAAAGTAGACTTTCTCTAATTGATTGCCGTTATGGTCATTATTTACAAAATTAGCCAAGTTGCAATAGAATATAATCTTGTGTTACATTATTATTTATCTATCTATCAAGCATGGGCAGGGTGGGCTTGGAAGCATGTGATGAAGAAGAAGCAACGAGATGGATACAATTATTTTATATTAAAAATGGTTTTATATGTATCTGATACCCATATGATAATACCCCAAAGAAAATATACTAAAGTCAAACTTGCTGACACAATTGTACCCTTTATTTAGGTTGAGTGTAGTCAAGCGTTATGTGGCGTTATAAGCCCCCATAGCGCCTCTGCACACCGCCCCGCGGGGCGCTATGGGGCGTTTTGACCTTAGGGCGTTTTGTGTATAACGAGCGTTGTGTGTTGGAGAGTGTGTAGATGACCGTTGTTGAACGGTCTTGTTGGACTATTTAAAAAAAAAAATTCATTCTCTATATATGTATATGATATCACACATACAACACACACATTCACACACATACAATACACACATACAAAACTACAACCCTCAAACAAATTCAACACACAAACAAATCATCAAAATGTCGTCTCCTCCCTCCGAAGACTCGTTTCTCGATCTATATAAGCAGTTTTTTCACGATGACGGCGCGGAAGAGGAAGAAGCCGTTACGAGTGCGGCTATGCTAGCGTCTAGCGCGATGCATCATATAAATAATTCCGTCCCACCGCCGATATTGTCTAGGCAATATATAGAACGAGACCGTGTAGCCTCCAATGAGCGTTTGATGAATGATTATTTCAATACGAATCCGGTTTACGGCCCTGATATGTTTAGGAGAAGATTTCGGATGTGTAAAACCTTATTTTTGCGTATTACCGAAGATTTAGAGTCCACATACGACTACTTTAAGCAAAAACCCGACGCTAGAGGGTGTTTAGGATTCACCGCAATTCAAAAGGTCACTTCCGCAATACGTGTACTCGCCTACGGGAACACATACGATATCAATGACGAGTATTTGAAGATAGCGGAGAAAACCACACGCGATACCTTGGAGTATTTCTGCTACGGTATTTACAAATATACATATATTTTTTTGATACATTAGTAGTTACATTTTATATATACATTTGATTTTCTTAGGTATATGCCAATTATATGGAAAACGATACTTGAGAAACCCGACATGGAGCGACCTTCAACAACTATACGAAGCGCATTTAGAAAGACATGGATTACCCGGTATGATTGGTAGTATAGATTGTTGTCAATGGCGATGGTATGCTTGTCCAACCGTATGGCGAGGTCAACATACACGCGGTGACCAAAAGGGACCAACGATGGTTTTACAAGCAGTTGCCTCACAAGACCTGTGGGTTTGGTCGGCCTTCTTTGGTCTCGCCGGGTGTATGAACGACATAAATACTTTTCTGTTTTCGCCATTGCTGGAGTCTTACATTGGCGGAACAATACCGAAATGTGGGTTTTATGCAAATAATAATTACTACGAGCATGGATACTACTTGGCGGATGGTATATATCCGGAGTATTCAATGCTCGTCAAAACGTTTAGTCAGACACAAGATGAAAAAAGGCAATATTTTAAAAGAGTTCATGAGTCTGCAAGAAAGGACATCGAGAGGTGTTTTGGCGTTCTTCAACAACGATGCATTTTGTTAGAAATCCTTGTCGTATGTGGGAAAAAGAAAGGACTAGAATGGTGATGTATGCTTGTATCATAATGCATAATATAATACTTGAAGACGAAGGAAAGGCAATATGCCCAAACTATATAGCAGAAGAAGATGTTCAAGGGACGCAAGCGACACAGGAGGCGAGATTCCAAAACAGTTCCATGTTACGTTCCAAGGATATACATAACGCGTTGAAGGCGGATTTGGTTGAGGAAGCATGGGCGATTCGCCCGATTCATCACAACCAAGAAGAAGAAGAAGAAGAAGAAGAAGAAGAAGAAGAAGAAGGAGAAGAAGAAGAAGAAGAAGCAGAAGCAGAAGAAGAAGGAGAAAACGAAGAAGACGACGACGACGACTAGTTTTTTTAAGTATTTGTAACTTTTTTTAGGTATTTGTAACTTTTTTTTTAAGTATTTGTAGTATTTTTAGTATTTGTAATTTTTATATATTTAATAAAAGATTTAAACTATTTAATATTATTATTTAAATAAGAAAAGAATAATTAACCAATGATTACCCAATCATTTATAAAGCCCTATAACCCCCCTTCCCACTACACCCTCTTTTTCCATAACCCCCCATAACCCCCTTTTATTACATTTTAATATTTTAATACCCATAACCCCCCATAACCCCCCACCATTACACACACTTAGTTTTTTTTTTCTCACAATTTATTAAGTTTTCTATATTATTATTACTTAGTTTATGTTTAGACATATTAAATTTATATAATCTTGTGTTACATTATTATTTATCTATCAAGCATGGCCACTAAATTAAGCAGGATATGTGATCTCTCTGTTTAATTGATTGCCCTTACAAATTAATAAATAGAGATAATGACAGGAGTTGACTATACAAATTAATAAATAGAGAACATCATCTAAGTTGAACACTATACAACCTGCTGATTCCTGAGTTACTTAATATATATACCATTGTAAGTTGAAGCCATTTTTATCAACCATCTTTCATGGATACATTTGTCATCATACCATCAGTTGTCCTTCTCTTATTACTCTTCCTCCTTCCCATTAGCAGGTTCTTGTCGAAAAATCGCCCTCTACCGCCCGGACCACCTGGAATACCAATATTCGGAAACCTGCACCAACTTGACACCTCTGATCTCTCAGGCTACCTATATCGCCTTTCGAAACATTATGGCCCTTTAATGTCCCTTCGCCTTGGTAATGTCCAAACTCTAGTTGTTTCTTCAGCAGAAATGTCGAAAGAAATCATGAAAACAAATGATTTGGTCTTCTGCACTAGACCAATTTTAACAGGATTCCGGAAGTTATCATATGACAATAAAGACATCGTTTTGTCACCGTATAATGAGTATTGGAGAGAAATGAGAAAGATCTGCACCTTTCATCTCTTTTCCATGAAACAAGTGAACTCTTTTCGTCCGGTTCGTGAAGAAGAGGTGTTTGACATGATCAAGAGGATGAAGACTCAGAGTTCTGCGAAAGAAGTTGTGGATTTGAGTGAAGCTGTTATGGTTCTCACTAGTAATATTATTTGCAGGGTGGCTTTTGGGAAGAGACCGTCTGCATACAATGATAGAGAAGAAGGGAAGCGATTCTCTCAACTTATGTTAGAGTGTCAGGAGGTGTTTGGTCACTTGTATTATAGGGATCATTTTCCTTTAATGGGATGGCTTGATAAACTCAATGGAAGCATTGCTAGACTCGAAAATATCTTCAAAGACATGGATGAGTTCTATCAAGAAGTGATTGATGAGCATCTGAATCCAAACCAACCAAATAAAATGGAAGATGATATGGTTGATATATTGCTTAAACTCAAGCAAGATTATTCAAATGATCTCACTTTTGATCATATAAAAGCGGTGATCATGGTGAGCATTTCACTTTCATCCCTAACTTCATATTCTATAAATAGCTGTTTCGACAATTTCATAACCGTGTTGGTATCCTTTGTAGAATATCTTGTTGGCAGGTACAGAAACAAGTGCTTCGACGGTTGTTTGGGCGATGACTATGCTCATCAAAAACCCAAATTCTATGAAAAAGGTTCAACAAGAAGTGAGGAGTGCAGTCGGAAAGAAAGGGAAAGTAGATGAAGATGATCTTTATAAGTTTGACTATCTAAGAGCCGTCATCAAAGAGGCACTTAGATTATACCCAGTCGTACCACTTCTAGTCCCTCGTGAATCTAGAGAACGATGTGTTTTAGAGGGATACGAGATACCCAAGAAGACTCTAGTGTATGTGAACGCATGGGCAATAGGGCGAGACCCTAAATGTTGGGAACGACCTGAAGAATTCGAGCCAGAGAGGTTCATGGGCAGTAATGTTGACTTTAAAGGGGCAGATTTCGAGTTGATCCCGTTTGGGGCTGGTCGGAGAGGTTGTCCAGGGTTGTTGATGGGAACTACAACGGTGGAGTTGGCTCTTTCGAATCTTATTTACTCGTTTGATTGGGAAGTGCCTGAAGGGACTAAAGACATCGACACATTGAAAACCGAGGGAATCGCAATGCATAAGAAGAATGCACTTCAACTAATGGCCAAAGTTCCCGAAAATGACTACTAAGAGTTCACTATACCTACAACTCAATTCGTCCAAGTGAAAACCTTTTTAAAATAAAGCATTTGCAAAGGACAATTCTTTATCTTGTTCGTGTGCATACTTCTTTCTTTATAATGTAACAATAATTCATGAGTGCTTTGTTGTGTTATGCATTAATAAAACAAGAGAAAATCGCTAAGGGGCTGTTTGGTTGATTAAGTGTTAAATCATTAAGATGATCTGAATGGTTAAGAGGCTCTGAATGGTTAAGAGCTGAATCATTCAGCATCCCTTATTAGCTTAATGGTTCAGCACTTAATCATTCCATTCAGATGTTGCTGAAACAAACAGTCTGAATGCTGAATGATTTAGAACTGAATGGTTAAGTGGCTGATTAAGAGGCTACCAAACAGCCCCTAAAATAGTTATTTTCTTCGTGTGATATATAATGGGAGTTTAATTATTATGCTAGAACTTACGCAAAAATGGTCGGAGTGTCGGGTCCATCAATACCATTATATTTTGCGTTTTATATCGAAGGTATAACAAATTTTCGAACGACCTTTTTTTAAAAAGAACTTTTACCCTTGACCCCATTGGTTTTACGAAAAAAAATAATTTTTTTACAAAACAAAATTCATATAAAACGTTAACATGAGTTTTTTTTTCTTAAAAACTTAAAAGTTAAGAGCTCATAAAAGCTCTTAAAAGTTCCATATCAAACATACTCTGTATGACCAATTCCCCTAAGAGTTTTGTCTTCAACTTCTCATTTATCCATTTTCAGAATGTATGTCACGTCTGTATGAATCTATATTATGTCTAACGATATAAATGATGAAAAGGTCGTTCGTTTTATGTGGATGTTACTAAAATTTCAGCAAAAATCACGCTAAAATCGGGTTCGAAGTGGACACTGATTTCCTGTCCACTAGAAAATCGTTAGCCAAAGGGGTGAGTAAATCTTTGGAAATAAAAATAAATTGTGAGTGTTGATTTCCTAGCCCACTAGAAAATTGTTAGCACAGGAATAGAACTTATTATTTTGTCGTTGTAATAATCTCTTATTATTTTGTCGTAAGCATTTTCTCTCGTGCATCACACGAATAGAACTTACACGTTAAAATACAATTTTAATGATTTCTGATCCGCAAATCTCATTCATCATTTCTTCCTATACTCTTTTGTCCTTTAACAAATAGATCTATAGTCGAACAAATAAATATATAGCTAGCCCAAATCCAACTACTGATAAAGATACAAATCAGAATCATCGAACTCTCTATATGATTCTAAAATTATATGGGACATCCTATAAATTGGGTATAAAATATAAATAACTGATGATTTAGGTATTACTGAAAACCATTAATTATTTAATTACTAGCTGATTACTCCGGGAAAGTCCTGGGGTTGAAAAATCTAATATGACTTAATAAAAAATGATAAAAAGAAGAAAGTCTAGTTAAAGCATCATTAAGATACGTACTTTGATCGGTTTTATCTGCTTATATACATGAATCACCATGCGTCTTTTGATATTCATCCATCACCTAATTAACATGTGCATAACAAATTTATCGTATGACCAATTAAAAAGCATATAAAACCATTTAACCGGTGTTAAAAGTTAAAATACAATCTATTATATATATGACATGACCTTTCTTAAGACGACATATATTTGAAAGCCGGCAATTTTCCACATTGTAATAATTATATAGCAATCAAAATCAGTACCTTAGCTATCCATTGTGTTGATAACTTAACGTTTATACAGCCAGGGCCAGCCACAGAGCACGATTCTATCATGTCAGACGCTGGAAGATTTCGCATGATCGCCTACTTGTTATAAAGAGCATATAAAACCATTTAACTGATGTTAAAACTTAAAATACAATATATTATATACATGACATGATTGTGATACAAAGAACAAGTTTCTTCAAGGCGTGGCTAACCAGCAAAGACAACATCGCATATGAGGTGCAAACAACAACTAAATCGAAAGAACTAAGAAGATCATATCGTTACCTTAAGCGAAATCTGGGTTCGAATCACAGATACCGGCGTATGAGAGAAATTCGGGTCCCGTCAGCTTCCTTTAATCACAATATCAACACACCCACAATTAATAAAAAAATAAAATCAAATCAAAGTTTATTAATTCAAATAAAAGTCAACATGGAACAAGATACCTATGCGACTTGATTAAAGATCCACAAGAAACAACACGATTGTCAATTAATGATTACCAAACCAAACCCTCTCTAATAGATCCCAATTTTAGAACTCTCGGAAATTGAAAGATAAATAACAAAGATGCAAATAACATTCAACCGTTTACAGTCAATCAATAAAACGAATAGCAAAAAAAGCATCAAATGCTTAGATTGCTAGATCCAAACAAATAATAAACGTAGGTCAAATAATTCTACAATAATTTATTATTATTAAATCCAAATCAATAAGATGTTTTTATAATAAGAAACAATATCGTATGAAAAAGATAAAATATTTTGAAACTTAAAATATATAAAAGGAGCATTGATGAATGAATAATTTGTGATATAAGTCTATTTTTTTAAAAATTTTACAAGAAGAAACGTGGCACAGGATGGAGAATGCCACCAATAAATGTCACGTCATCAAACACGTATTCTTTTATATATATTAATAGATTTGTTTTTCTTTTCTTTGTCACACCTCGATTTGGTGTTAAGCATTTCATTTTCATTAGTATGGAAATTTTGTAATATATCAATAGCGAAAAGTCATGTTTTCAATTTGTTTAAAGTTTAGAAGGTGTTGTATAACTTATGGACGTGATAAACTGATAATGGTTAAAAGTCAAGAAGAAATACACCTGCTACATTCAACCAAATATTATATACATTTCTTGGCGGACACCTTGTTTCAATTATTGATTGGCCATTAATGTGTCGTTGTTTTACGAAACTAGCCGACTTGCAATAGAATATAATCGGGTAAATGGATTTAAATACTCTCAACTATCGCATATTGGCGGATAATACTTTTAACTAGGGTTGTAAACAAACCAAACGTTTGGCGAACGGTTGGTAAACCGTTCGACGGGAAGTTCGTTTATGTTAATTTGTTTAATAAAAACGAACGAACATAAACAAAAAATTTCGTTTGATTAGCAAAACAATCAAACATGAACAAAGGTCTCGTTCATTCGATTGCGTTCGTGAACGTTCGGCAATATTGTGTTTGTTTACGTTCGTTCATTTATATCTGTTCGTGTATGTTTGTTTACGTTCACTAATTAAAACTTATAAGTTTATAGTTTTTAATTTCCATCCTAACTTTTATTCCACCTAAACTTTTTCCCAATTATACATTAAATACTTAAGTAAATTTTTTTTATCATTATTGCATTCTAAAAACATCAATTTTTTTAGTTGTTCGCCATACTAAACTAATGGAAAACCTCAACCTTTTGTTATGTTCCTTGCCTTACTAGACAATTGAAGATGCTACTACTTTTGACTACATAGTTATAATGCAAATCTATATATCCTTATCTAGTTAATTTTTGTTTTTATATGGTCGCAAGAAACTGAAGAATGTGTGTAAAATTTAGGAAAGTTGATATTGAAGAATCTAGACATTTTTTTGGATAATTATGAACTTTTGAATTAGGAATATTATGTATTCATGTCTAAGTAATTTTAGATAATTATGTTTAAGTTAGTACAATTTGACTTCTCGTTTAATGGATGTATTTTGTCTAACGATTAATAATAACAATGTTTATTTAAGGGGTATTGGATTTTAATAATCAAACTTTCATCCATTGGCCGGCAATAATCTTTACTTCAAAAATTCCCCACAACGATCCCAACTTTCAACGTATTGGCCGACAATGAACCTTTGTTAACTGAGAACTAACTCAGTTAGTGCATGATGTCGTGGACGCTGACGTGGCATGCTCACACTGATGTAGATGATGACATGGTGGGTAGTGGTGGTGGGTTATGGTTTTGTTAGTAAATGGTGAATGAGAGATGGAATGAAAAAAAAAACACGGGGTGAATAGAATGGTTTTGAGGAAATGGAATGCCTTGTGAAATGAGTGATTTCATTCTTTTAACCAACCAAACACACTATTTTTCTTTACCTTATAATGGTCCATTCCATTCCCCCTTCCATTTCATCATACCAAACGCTACCTATACACTACTACTTAGTCATATTATCGATGACCAATAGAAGCAAAATATATATATATATATATATATATATATATATATATATATAAAGTAGAAAAATAACATACTCATATGTAATCCCTCGGTATTTACCAACGGGGAACATAAACCACGGGAAGAGACCTTTTTTTTTGAAAGGCCAACAAAATTTTTATTCATATACCTCCAACTAACAAACTGTTAGTCCGAGCCACCAAATACATATAAGTCACCACAAACAGACATGAGACACATTACATCATTGGTGCAAAATTAGAACTACACCAATCCGCCCATGATATTCAACCAATGTTAGCCCGGTTTTTTAACCAAAGAAAGCTAAAAAACGATTGATTATCGAGAAGACACACATGGAATATCGGCACGAGAGGGATGATACATACAAAGTTGGAGGCTCACCGAAAGGAATTCCACAACTGGAAGAAATATTGTGCTATTTCTCTCTCTTCCCCTCCCCCTCTCTAAACAAAAAGGGGTGTAACACATGACACTAGGTGAGGCTTTCACACTCCTTAATTTCTCTATAAAATTCTTTGTTAATCATATTTTAAATAAAGATAACTATTAACTATTATCTTAAAATTTTCAAATATAATAATAAATATTTTTATCTTTATCTTTTCCTTATCTTCGCTTCACAATTTTTAAACGTTATTATATTTTATATGCGACATTTAAAAAAAATACACCAACGAGCACCATAATGCTATACAAAAAATGAAATGTGTTTAGGTAATTTATTAATCATGTCTAGGCAAATCACTAATCATGTTAAGATAGTATATACACTTTTAAACCTATTGTTACATATAAGAACCCGCTAACTACATATATATTAACAGATGTAGTCAGTTTGGTAAGAATATACTTTTTTTTTCTTTTTTGTACTTTGAACGGTGTTGCTAAGAACATTGATTACAAAGGTTGCTAAATTGGTTAGATGTAGCCTATGATTTTAAGACACCAGGTAAATCTTAGCTGATAAATGATAATTAATCAGCCGCCATGCACATCTCTTAAATCAATCATCATCATGACATATCATTTGAAACCAATTTGTTTTTTTTTTCAGGTTCACATCACAGCTTTAGAAAGACTTGAGAAAGTGACAAAGTTGTACAGGGACTTCACTCAAGCAAGATGTGCACATGTAGAATTAGAAGTAGGTTTTATGAGTTATGGAGTGTTGGTCATTCAAAAAATTTCTTAAAAAACGACCTATCTTTTTTAGGTACACACATTTTGTCACATCATATTAGAGTTGTATATTCTGGAAAGTATACTAATATAATATTTTGTGGGTGTTAATGAAGGTTTGTTATTGTAAGAAAAATACATGCTTTTAAGAAGGTTTGGAACTTGACGTAAAAGACTAACAGCTAACGTGAAGGTTTGTTGATGCAGATGTTATTAGTTAGATTGTGCCGCTTGTATAGATTTGTTATGAACATATTTTGTAAATAATATGCATATTTTGTTTGCAATAAAAAAATTTCAGGAAATTGAAAAAACATCGGTTCTCCCCATCTCCCCCAAGCCTGTTTTTTCTTGTTTTATTCAATCTCTTTCCCTATCTTATTTCTCTCTCTCTCTCTCTCTCTTTATATGATTTTTGAATGGAGATAGTGGTGGTTTATGTTGGTTTTGGTTTATGGTCAGTGGTGAATATGTGGTGGTTGATGGTTGGTGCTGGGTTGCAAGGATGGAAGAGGTGGTGAAGATGTGGTGGGTGGAGATTATTGTAGTGGCCGGTGGAAGGGCATGAGGTGAAGGTCGGTGGTGGGTTACGGTTTAGATTAGGTGGTTCGGTGGAGGACTAAGGTGGTCGTGAAAGGTTTGTGCTTGCTCGGTGGTGTAACTTGTCGGTGATGGCAATGGTGCGGTGGATGGTGATTGTTGGAATGATAAAGTACTAAAACAATGAACAAGATAACAATATTTGAATGTGGAACTGATCTTATTCTCTTGAATTGAAAGTAGTACTTAATACATACAAGAAGCTACCTTATATAAGAAAAAGAAGCTAACTACTATCCTATGAAATTGGAAATAACAAACGGCTACATTCAAAAGCCTTATTAAAAATACCAACGTAAAAGTAGCAATAAACTAGGAAACAACCAAAGACTAAATCAGTTCCTAACATGCACATGTGCATGTTACCATGCAGGAGATTGAATCAGTCTTCAACACCTCCCCTTGATTCAAACTCCACAACTCCCAATTGAAGCCTCAATCCAATGAACCTTTCTCGACCCAATGCCTTAGTTAACAAATCTGCTAGTTCATGAGTGTTACAAAACTCCAAGGCAATTTGTTCTTGTGCAACCATTTCACTCACAAAATGATACTTCGGCTCTATGTGTTTAGCTCTGCTGTGCATTATAGGATTCTTGCTCAAATTAATGGCTGACTTATTATCACAGAACAATATTGTAGCTGCAGCCTGTTCCAATCCAAGTTTTTCTAGCACCCTTCTAATCCAGATAGCTTGATAAGTTGCAGCTGTAGCAGACACATATTCTGTTTCTATGCTATATAAAGCAACAGTTTGTTGCTTCTTTGAACTCCAAGTAACTGATCCACAGCCCAACTTAAACACATGTGTAGAAATGATCTTTCTATCATCCACACAACTTATATCACTATCAGTATAGCCAACAAGGCTCTACATTCTTTCCCTATTGATACCATATTCCAAAGTTTAAACTGCCTGCAACATATCTCAATATTTTCTTAGCTGCTCCCCAATGAATATTAGAAGGAACCTGCAAAAATCTTGACACTATACCCACTGCATAAGCCAAGTCAGGCCTTGAATGAATGAGTGAGATAGATAAGACCTCCAACTGGGCTTCTGAACATGAGAGCATTAGCTTTATCAGCTTGATCTTCAACTTGAAACTTTTCATTCACACACATAGGAATTGATTCAGCATTGCAATCAGTCATTCCAAACTTCCTTAATAAACTCTTTGCATACTTTTCCTGAGATAACAATGTCCCATCTTTGGTTTGTTTAACTTCAAGACCTAAGAAAAATTTGAGAAGACCCAAATCAGTCATCTCAAATTCATTCTTCATCACCTGCTTGAATTCATCAATTAGCTTGGGCAGGAGCTTGTACATAATATATCATCAACATACAAGCAAACATAAATCTTATGATTGTTTGCAAGATGCTTAATATATAAAGTAGGCTCATGATGACTCCTCGTGTAACCATGCTTCATAAAATGCCCATCAATCTTTGTATACCAGGCTCTTGGAGCCTGTTTGAGCCCATACAAAGCCTTCTTTAATTTAAGCACCTTATCTTCTTGTCTTGCAATCACAATACCCTCAGGCTGTTGCACATAAATGTCTTCAACCAAGTCACCATTGAGAAATGTTGACTTGACATCTAGTTGATTCAGCTTCCATCCCATCTAAGAAGCAACAACAATAATGATCCTGGTAGTTTCAAAACGAGCCACTAGAGCAAAAGTCTCTTGGTAATCCAAGCCTTGTTGCTGAGAATAGCCCTTAGCAACAAGTCTTACTTTGTATCTCACCACATTCCCATCAGCATCTATCTTTGTCTTGAAAATCCATTTTAAGCCTACCAAGGTCTTTCCAGCTACCAACTCTACAAGATCCCAGGTTCCATTTCTTTCAATTGCTTCAATCTCTTCAATCATTGCCTCCTTCCATTCTTGCTTTGACACTACATCATTATAACAAGTTGGATCTGCAACACTAAGAGCAAATTGACAAATAATAGGGTCATCATCATCATGTATAGTGTTAGTTTCATAGTTTGCAGTCACCCTCTTGGCCCTTGCATATACATCATTCAAAGACTTAAGAACAGGTGAAGGAGAAGAAGATGTGAAACCCTGCACATTAGTAACCTGCACATCAGAACAACCATGAGTATTAAAACTGCTACTAGCTTCCTGATCATCAGCATGACCGGTAGTATGAGCAGCAGAATGAGTGTCTTTAACTTCATTACTTGTATCATCATAGTTGACTGGAAAAGGATCAATATAATTTGCTTCATACTTCTCTTTGTTTTTTTGGTTCTCCCAGTCCACTTCAATTCCTCTTTAACCTTCACATCTCTTCTTGTAAAGATTCTCTTTGTGGTAGGATTGTACAATCCCATCTATCTCATTTATGTACCCAATAAAGATGGAAGCTTCTGATCTGTCATCTAATTTTCTTCTTCCGTGTGATGGTGACACTGCGTAGGCCAAGCTTCCAAATACTCTAAGATGATCCACTTTTGGTTTATAATTAAACCAAGCCTGAAATGGAGTCTTATTGTTTACTGTCTTAGTGAAGGCAATATTGATAAGATATACTGCAGTGGCCACAGGCTCAGCCCAAAAATAATTTGGCAACTGTTTTTGTTTTATCATACTTCTGGCTAATCCCATATGCCTGTTCTATTTTTTCTCTCAACAACACCATTGTTTTGAGGTGTATAGGGGGTGTGAGCTCTCTTTTGATCCCATGTGACTCACAAAAGAGATTAAACTCATTAGAACAAAATTCTCCTCCCCTATCAGTTTTCAAGGTCTTGATTGAATAATCATAATCTTTTTCAACCATGACCTTGAACAACTTAAACTTACCGAACACCTCAGACTTGTTCTTAATGAAGTAAACCCAACACATTTAGTATAATCGTCTACAAACAATAAGTAGTAGTGACTTCCACCTAGACTTGCAACTTGCATAGGACCACAAACATCAGCATACACCAATTCTAGTTTCTTTTTAGCTCTCCATAGTTTAGAGTAAAAAGGTGATAAAGACTGTTTTCCAAAAATAAACCCATGACATTCACCAAATGACTTAATTCTAGGTATGCCCAAGACCATTCTTTTAACATACAAAACCTTCAATGCATTAGAGTTGTAGTGGCCATACCTCAAGTGCCAAAGGTTGGACACTTCATCAACTGCCTGAGAAGGTATCACATGACTCACTGAACCTGCACTTGATGTGTCACACCCTCAAATAACCACCTGCGGAGTTTTACCGCGAGGCGTGTGACACACCAGGATCCAAGTCAACGGTCACAATAAACGACGTCTAAATGTACAAACATACGTAAATAAAAACCATGCATAAGATTAAAACATCGTTCGACAGTGCGGAAGCATTCAAAGTTTACAAAAGTCATGCATAATTAAAACATAAGTTCAAAAGTTAACATTCCCAAAACATGCAAATACGACCCTAGACGCGAGACGACTCCAGTGGACTCCGTGCGCCTATCTGACAGCTGCTACCTTAGCGACCTGAGAAAACATGCTAAAAGAGTCAACATATAATGCTGGTGAGTTCACAGGTTTTGTTTAAACTTTTAAATAATCTTTTGCAAACCGTTTCCGTTTTGTTTCCATTTCGTTTCCGTTTCGTTTCCGTTTCGTGTTATTACTATGCTTGCGAGAACGCTAGCTAGGCGCAGAATAAGATACTCATACGGGTGAAACCATTGCTGACTAAGCCGTGTAATGACCCTTAGTTCCTATGGGCTACCGTCATCGCCGGTAGACCTTGTTTTATAGAGACAATATGCACCCGCACGGTCCCACCGTCGAGTGGGGTTTGTCAGTCCCCAATAGCGCTATCCATATTTCCCCGCCATATACCCATGTTAGTGGTTTCTAAGGGACTTTTTGATGAACCGCATAGTATATTAAATAAGCCATAGTATAACGTGATAAGAGCCATGAGCAATAAGAGTAAAATAAGTCATAAGTCATAAAAGAGTTTTAAGCATGTTTCTCCCCCGAAAACATAAACCGTAAACTGTGGGGCCGTGAACTCACCTTGGGTTGCGTATACCGTTTATGAGCGAACCGTTTGTGTGATATGAGTAAACCGTCTGTAAGATATGATAGCCCCAACTAGTGGTGACCTATCATGAGATATATGCTAAGTTAGACTAATAACCCACAGGGTTCATTAGTCCCTAAGTCCAGTCCATGACCATGATGTGTTTGAAAAACGTGTTTGACCGACAACCAGACTACGTAAGACAAGACTCGACATCCCATTGGTGACCCGACATTCCACGTGAGCACCTCATACACAAATATACACAAAACATGCAATTCAGCACTTAACCTACGTTAAAGTTCAACGATTCTAACACATAGGTCAAATAACGTACGAACAAGTCCGAACACGTGTTATTATGTTACTAAGCATGTCACGGGGTTCCTATCATGTTCCTAGGTGTCAAATCGGGTTTCGGGATGTTAAAATACACTTACAACAGCATTACACGCGATTAGGGACTTAGCATGCAATTAGGAAAGTCAACACGTGATTAGGGATGGTCAACAGGCAATTAGCAGGGCTAATCGCCACCTATGTTAGGTGATTAGGGCTAATCACATGCATATCAGGCGATTATGGTCATGTGGTATGCAATTCAGGGCTTAACTAGTGATTAGGGTCACAATTGCATGACTTGCTAGCAATTAGGATCACAATTGCATGACTTGCTAGCAATTAGGGGGCTAATCGCCACCTACAACACACGAGTAGCCCATCCTTTAGGCGATTATGCCCCTAATCGCCTAATACATAGGCGATTAGGATTGCTAATCGCCTATAGTGCAGCAATTGTGGTTTTTCGCGCGTTTAACCCTCCAAATCAGATCCGAAACGTGTAAAAACACCCAATAATCATCCAAACATATTAATAAACATATTTCAAGCAAAACCCCTAAGTTTTCATCATTCTAACAGTCCCGAATGTGAGCGTTTTCCCAAAATAGCAATTTATCATGAAAACATCACATCAACATGCAAGAACTTGCCCTAAATAGCAAATATCCAGATCTAATCACATAATCACGTTGTCCGAAAGCATCCTACTGTTCTAACATCATCCTAGAGCAAACCCTAACATCAAACAATCAACAACACACCTCATATCATCCTAAATCATCCAAAATCCTTCAAACGGGTCAAAACATCAAGTATCCAAAATACACGACCAAAACCATTCAAACTCTTGGGACATCATCATACTAACTTGTAACAGCTATAAACATCAAAATAACACAAAAACAATCATGATTAAATCCCAAAAACTCTATCTTTAATCACATATAACACATTTAACACATGTAAAGGTGTGGGTTTGTTTAGAAACGGTTTTAAATGGATTTTCAAAGACAAAAACCTTTATAAGTCAGGTCTGGACATTTAGGGAGTAAAACATAATCATTTAAAGGTTTGGGTTTGAAGAACACACCTTGTTTTTAAGAGTAGATGATGGAATAAGCTTGGAAATGGTTGTTTGTGTGTAAAAATGGGTTCCAGAGGATGTTTGTGGGTTAAGATATGTTATGGGACGGCTAGGGTTATGTAAATAATGTTTTGGAGGTCAAGGGTGGTATTTATAGGTGTTTTTAGTCGTCAAACATGTTGCAGGCGATTATGAAGTTGTATCAGGCGATTAGGGTGCTAATCGCCTAAGAAAACAAGCTAATCGCCTAAGAAAAGGTGCTAATCGCCTATAAAAACAAGCTACTCGCCTACAGGAGTAAGCTAATCGCCACCTGGACACAAGCTAATCACCTGACTGATCAGGCTAATCGCCTATCAGTCCAGGTGTTGTGTATTTGGCGCGTTAAACTCCGTTTTAACATATGTTAACACATTTTCACATACCGACAAGTCACATAATGATTATAAACACATAATACATGAAAGTAAACACGTTCACACTCGTTCACCAATCCCCGGGACTCGAGACTTACGTATGTTAAAACCCAAATGACGTGCGACTCGACTCGACTGACCTTGTTTTGTGTAACGTATGCACGACTCGCTAAGGTATACTTACTAAGTTTTCAAAAGTTAGTTACCGGAAGTTGCCGGGTGTCACATGATGCATCTAGTAAGAACATATTATTGCTAGCAACCATAACAGTCATCAGAGTCACTCTTGAATCTCTTTTCTTGATTACACACTTGCCATCATCAAATAGGGGTGAGTACCGTTTTCTCATCAGTTGTCCAACACTTAAAAGATTGTACTCAAGACTTGGTGCATAATACACATCATCCAATAGTCTATACCCTCCAGTTCCGAGAGTAATCTTAACAGTTCCCTTCCCTTCAACTGAAAGGCCCTTCTTATCACCAAGTCTCACAATCAACTTAAATGAGGTGTCCAGATTAACAAAAATGTATTCGTTTCATGTCTTATGGTTAGAACAACATGAATCCAAGAACCAAAGACAAGTTGATTTAGAATTAGAACCTGAATCAGCCATAAGTGCATATTGATTTGTTGGGACAAACATCATAAAGAGATGTGGCTCTTCAGCAGCAGTCTCATCAACCTCTTGACCTTCATTTTCAGCAATGTTGGCATGTCTTTCATCATTATACCAACAATCCTTCTTTACATGCCCAAACCTATTATACAGAAAACATTGTGGCCCTCTATTTCTTTCAGTAAACCAGCCTCTACCTCTGCCTCTTGCAGGTCCACGACCTCTTCCTCTAGCAACCCCTGGAGGACTCCTATTTGAATCATGAAAGACCTGAAGTGCCTGCTCATATGTCCTTTCAATCTTATCACCATTTCTATTGTTAATCCTTTGCTCTTGCGACTGCAAGGAACCCATTAATTTCACAGGAGATAGGGTAGTGAGATCATATGATACCTCTATTGAAGGTACCCCATAATCAAACTTAGGTGCAAGACTCCTGAGAATCTTCTCAACCACAGTTTGATCTGCCATTGTTTCACCATAGGATCTTTGTTGGCTCACTATGCCCATCACCCTTGAAAAGTAGTCATCTATGGACTCACTTTCCTTCATGTTCAGATTCTTAAAATCTCTTCTGAGCCCTTGAAGTTTCACTGCTTTAACCTGTGTATCTCCCTGGAACTCTATCTTCAAGATCTCCTAGGTTTCTTTGGCTGAAGAGGCAGCAGAAATTCTTGAAAAAAGTTGATCATTAACAGCTTGTTGAATGATAGCCATGGCATGAGCATCTTTCTTTCGATTTATCTTCAGCCTTCCTTAATCTGCATCAGCTTCATTCACCCCAGTCTCAACCAGATCCCATAGATCTCTTGATCTCAGGATAGTTCTTAATCTAATGCTCCAATACTCGTACCCTTCTCCCTTAAACACATGAATCGGGGTAGGAGCCATAGGGAGTGCATTCAAATGTTCAGCCATGGTTGGATTGGACACACCTTTTCAATTAAGGAATCACGCGTATTAGAGCACTCACCAAGCTCTGATACCACTCTGTTGGAATGATAAAGTACTAAAACAATGAACAAGATAACAACATTTGAATGTGGAACTGATTTCTTATTCTCTTGAATTGAAAGTAGTACTTAATACATAACAAGAAGCTACCTTATATAGGAAAGGAAGCTAACTACTATCCTATGAAACAGGAAATAACAAATGGCTACATTCAAAAGCCTTATTCAAAATACCAACGTGAAAGTAGCAATAAACTAGGAAACAACCAAAGACTAAATCAGTTCCAAACATGCACCTGTGCATGTTACCATGCATGATATTGAATCAGTCTTCAACAGTGATGGTTGGTCGTATTGTTGGTGAATCGGAGGTGGAGATGAACATGCTACATAGATTATTAAAAAATGGAAGGACAAGAAGGAGGGGAGGAAGGGGAACCATACTACTTGATGGGGGATAGGAGATGAGGTGGAAGGGAAAGGTGAGGTGATGCTGAGTTGGCGGATGAGGGAGATGGAAGAGATAAGGGAGAAGGGACCATTCCCATGGCCTTACCGTTGGAATTTTATCGAATTAGAGAACGATCATTGATATTGACTTGTGATTTGCGATGATCTTTTTTTTATTAACATACAATAATAACCTTACCCAACATTCTGTCATTAGTATGTTGGTTCTAAATTATGTTGTTGATCCTTGGAAGTTTTGCCCGTAACCCATCGGTACCTTACCCGTGTTGTATATGTGACTTCGAACATAACATGACCAATGAATTGTCGACATGACATACTTTCGTTGAGGGATTTTTGATTGGTACCTTCCTAGCTAAAAGCTCTTTGATTTGTATTGGTATTGGTTCTTTGAATTTGGTATTAAGGAGAAAGTATTGCATACAAAGGATCCTCAACCTACAAAACATAGGAAGGAACCTTAGAGCACCACGTGGTTGTGGCCGTTCTAATTGTGAAGGGTAATCTAGACCTTTTGGCACGTGAGCGATTTTGACGATGATGTTGTTGGAAATAGGTGTCCAATTATCGATTATTTAATGTGACTATCAAAGTATAATTCAAAGAGTTGAACTTTCGACTACAAACAAAGAAATAATATTTAATGGTTTAATATTATTAATCACGAATAACTTCATTGTGGAATAGATATTTAGAGAAATATTTAGTGGAAAGATTATTTGGAATAATCGGTGATCATTGTTTGGAAAAACAATTATTCGGGAAATGGATTAATTATAATTAATTAGATCGTTTAAAGCTTTAAGTGATAGAATAATTATTATTAGATAATAATTGTAAATAGCGTTGAATAATCAAATATTCGTTATTTGATATTAATGGTGAATAACTATAGACGATAATTACAAAAGTGGACTTATTATATAGTGGTGTTTTATCGTTTAATGAGTTAAATAATAGTATGTTTTACTATTAGATAATAAAACATAAACATATGTAATTAAAGAGTTGCCATTGGGGTTGGTGGCCCAATGGTAGAAGCAAAGCTTTTAGGAACACCTAAGGGGGAGGTCATGGGTTCAAGTCCCATAAGGAGTAGAAATTTGCCGTTAAAAAAATGTAATTAAAGAGTTAACTATAAAAATACAAGTGGTGATTAGTTAAATGGTTAATTAATCAAGGCAAGCTCCTTAGGGAGCAAGCCAATTGTTTAGGAATTAAGATATAAATTACGTTTCTATATAAACATCTTAATCTCCTAAACCAAAACCGAAATCTTGTTTAGCCACCACATAAGACAAAAAAGAGTTTTTGAAACACATCACCACCGTCGCCTACTACATTCGACCGGACACCCTATGCCGACGACCTACCACCATGTGCCGTCTTCCTCTCGAGCCGACCCACCTACACGCGACCCTAGATCGGCCTACGCGCCGCCTCCCTCTTTAGCCGAGACCACTCACAGCCCACTCGGGTCACGCGCCGCCACCATCCTAGTTATGGGTATCTCGTGTTGTGTGTCATTCATGTATTGGTATTTGCTAGATCGGATCTAGAGTTCGGGTGATTAAAGATCGAATCTTGAAGTTGTGATTTGGCTATCTAGCGAAGCCATTCGTTGATATATCGTGCGAGTTTTTGGTTTCATCAAGGTAGCGATTCTAGAGATAAGATCCAGTACAAACTTTTATTAGTGTAAAAACCATAGGAACAAATCTGAGCCATTAAAAAAGTAATCAACAGTGGGTAATATTACATATTAATCCTTTACAATTATTAGTTTGTATTACTAATGGTAAGGGCAATTTGGTAAATATGTTATTTTTAATTAAAATATTGTTAAACAAAACTTGAGTTTATCCCATCTTTTTCGTATGGCCCCCCACTTCAAACTTAAGAAAAAAACTACCTTTATCCTTATCATCTCTCTCCTGCTAACAAAATCACCACAAAAAACAAACAACACAACAAACACTCCAAACTTTTAGACTTCATCCTCTCATCTTCTCAAGAGAAAAACCTACTCAAACCCTTCACAAAATCAATAACTTTACCATCTTTCAAAAAAAAAAAAATACGTGGATAATCGTTGTATGCTGGTATTAGTCGAAGTGTGCTGGTATCTATCAACTATAGTGTTCATCGGGGTGTGACTTTTCTAATGTTAACCTTTCATCTTTTTTTTTCTAATTCTGTCTTTCATCTAGTCGTTCAGATCTTGTTGTTCATAGTGGTGTTTGTCTTTGAATATCAGCACAGACAAATTGATATCAACACTTTATGTTGATTGTTGGTTTGATTACAAACATAATGAAATCCAGAATGCTATCAGCACAGACAGAACAATGTCAGCACTTTATGATGATTGTCGGTTTTAATTACAAACATATTGAAACCAGCAAAAACAAAATGCGATCAGCACACCCACGATGCTAGCAAAAACAATATGCTATGATCAATATTGATCATATACATCCAGCATGTTGTCAGCACATAGATAATGATACCAGCACAAAAAATGGCATCCAAATGAAGAAAAATAAAAGAATAAGGTATATGATGATGTTCAGTTGAAAATTTTAAATTGCATGAATAAAGGGATTTGAACTTGAATGAAACATTGGAACGTACTATGGAGTCACTTTAATTTCATATGCCTTGAATGTAGGAATTTCTATGAATATTGTATATTGTAAAAGACAAAAACACCCTTATTGAGACTTATTAATTTATTCTATGTGTCAAACTCTAATTGGTTCCTATAGTTTTTAGGTTAAAAGTGGTTTGTATATGATCCTCCCTGGACGATTCTAAACTCACTTTGATTGTGGTTTATATAATTGTTTGATTTGATTACTATATGGATTAGTGGATTGGAAAAAAATTCGCGTCTTTTATTAACACGCTTCCGCCTAAATAATGTATTAATAAAGTTATTATTAATATTTTTGGTAAAGTATATAAAATAGAGATTTTTTATTAAACCCTTAAACCAGATCCGAGTCATGTGCATTGACCCGAACGTGAGATCGATTCCCAACAGATGCTCTGTTTCACCACAACCCAATAAAACCAATGATTTCAATTGTGTATGCTGTAACCTTCAACCTCCGACCACCACCTGCAACCTCTTATCACCGCGTGCAATCTCTGAAATCGTCCCTATATCGCCTCCCACCAATAATCGGACTCAACGACCGTTACGTACTGTCGTTAAATTTTTGTAGTGAGTTGGAGAAACGATGCTCTTGGTCGTTCTGCGTAATTGAAACATGCCGTGTTGTTTTTTTATTTTTCAGTTTTTTTTTGTTGTACATGCGTGAGATGATAGCCTACATGCGTGAATATGCGTGATTTATTAACATGAATTTGTAGTCGCGTTGTTTTGTCCTATTTGCATGTATGCAAATGCGTTATTATTTGTGCACTACTTGCTTGAATTTGCTTTTTGTGATATTCCTTGTCCATTGCACATAGAGGTGTACAAAAAAAATGGTTTTGAAAAAAAAAACGAAACTGTTTTTTTTAATACTGGTTTTTTTACAACTAGTTTTTTTAACTGCCTTTTTCGGCCATGCACCCACTAGAAAAAACCGGTTTTTATCTTTAAAAAATCGGTTTTAAAAAACCGATTTATACACCTCTAACTGTTTGTCACCTACAAAAAAACAAACCGAAAAAAAGAATTGATTTTAAAACCGAAAAAAAAAAACGGTTTGTCACCTACAAAAAAACCGTTTTGGTTAAAAAAAACGATTTATACACCTCTAACTTCACATATGTTACTTCCTTTGTCCACATCAGGAGTTATTTTTTCAAATGATGTGATATTTTCCAAATTAGGAATGTATTTTTTATGTAAATGTGTGTTTTGCATGCGTCACTTTTTGTGTTGTGCATGCGTCGCATGACTTATGTTTTGTGAGCGTGATGTTTTATGAATTCGTGAGTCTGTGTTTTTTTATAGGTTTTAGACTTGCGTGATTTTTGTATACTTTTTTATGCTGTGTTTTTTGTTTAAAAAACAGAGCATGTTTCAAGTGGTGTTTTTTCGAAATCAAAGCATTCTTTCAGCAGGAGTGGTGTTTTTTTACACGTTAGTTAGGTACGCGATTTTATTTCCTAATTGTATAACTAATTAACGAGAATATGGCGACACAATTTTAACTTAAATGAAATTTGATTTTGCAGTTGGACTAAAATACTCTTTCTATATTAAACGGTTATTTAGTGATGCTTAAATATTATAATCATGCCACCACACCCATTTAACCCTCAATCTACGGCTAAGATCAGTTCTCATGCTTTGTATATTAAAAAGTACAATGAGTTTATCTTTCCAGTTAAATTTTTGTGGCTCCAAGATCTTTTAGATCAGGGGTGGACCTAGCTTGAAGCTAGGTGTCGCGTCCGTTACTACTCAACTTCGCGGGTAGTAGAAAATTAGTGGAAATTTTGATTTTTTTTACGATATTTAGAAAACGTTACTACTAAAATGAAAAACGTTACTACTAAAATTAATTTCTAGATGATTCAATGGTAAAGTGAGATAGTGACAGGAGTTGAACTTGAACATATAAAAAATGAATAAAGATAGTGCTAACTTATCAAAACAGGACAAGAACGTCATGTGATGAGTTGAACATAGACAACCTGTTAGATTCTCGAATTTCCTAATTTGTTTATCACTGATTCACACGTAGAGAACTTTGTAATCCTTCCTACAGAAAAAATATATATATATCCTGCTTATTTTGAGCCATTTCTACAAGCTGTGAGATCAATAATCAATGGCTTCGTATCTCATAATACCATCAGTTGTACTTCTCTTATTACTCTTCCTCCTTCCCATCAGAAGGTTTATGTCAAAAACCCGCCCTCTACCGCCCGGACCATCCGGATTACCAATAATCGGAAACCTCCACCATCTCGACATCTCGGACCTAGGAGTCTACCTATGGCGTTTGTCGAAACGCTACGGCCCGTTAATGTCCCTTCGCCTTGGTAATGTCCAAACCCTCGTTGTTTCTTCGGCTGAAATGGCGAAAGAAGTCTTGAAAACCAAAGATTTGGTCTTTTGCACTAGGCCGATTTTAACCGGATACAAGAAGTTATCATATGTGTTAACTTTTCTACTAGAAAGGATTAAAACTTTATTCAAGAACAGAAATTACAGAAAACCCTAATAGCTGTTCATAAAAGGATGAACAGCTTTACAATCAAAACCATAAGAACTCTCTAATACAATAGACACTTGATTAGATCCAGGAGATCATAAACTCAATGAACTATACTAAAACTGAAACCCTAATCGTCTATGAGAGAGATGAGATACACGAGAACGAAAGAGATCAAAATATCTAACTCGTTAAACTTGGAAAGTGACGACTGAGAGTCGTTTATATAGATAGTCTATAGGCTCGGGAAGAAACACACCCGAGCCTATGAGAACCCTTCGATCAACTTGAAGAAACACAAATCTGTTTAATCCCAGCCGTCCAAAGTTGCTACACGGATCGCCACGTAGACATAACTCCAGGGCTGGACTCCAAAGCTGCAAGCTGGACCAGACCATACTTTGGGCTGCTGACTTTCTGGACTTCAAGCAATGGGCTACCTCTTGGACTTGGCTACCTCTTGGACTTGATCAATTACGACCTGAACTTGAAGACTTGTTCCTACAAACAAAACACTTATGCAACAAAATAAGAATAAATCTTTTTATAACAAATAAAAATAAAATTGATATTAAAAATATAATGTATATTTTTAACACCCCCTCTCAATTTTATTGTTTAAACACATCTAACATTTTAATTTTTCCACAAATCTTTTGATGTCGATGTGTTAATAACCCTTTTGTAAAAAGATCTGCTAGTTGTTCCTCAGAACTAACCTTAGCAGTTTTAATTAATCCTTTTTGAATATGTTCTCTTAAAAAGAATAAATCTAATTCAAAATGTTTTGTTTTGTCAAAGAAAACAGGGTTTGCTGCAATTGATAATGCAGCTGAACTATCACAATTGAGAATAATAGGAACTTTAACATTGACCATAAGTTCTGACATCAAATTTTTGACCCATATTAATTCACATACAGTTGCACACCTGGCCCTGTATTCAGCTTCTGCTGAAGACCTAGCCATTGTGGCTTGTTTTTTGCTTTTCCATGACACAAGACAGTTTCCAATAAAGATACAAAAACCTGTGACAGACTTTCTACTATCTATACATTTACCCCAATCTGAATCTGAAAATGCCAGTAAATCAAAGGTATCATGTTTAGAAAATAACAGTCCTTTTCCTGGTGAGGATTTTAAGTACCTTAAAAGCCTTAATGCTATTTTCAAATGTCCTTCACTAGGTTTATGCATAAACTGACTTAAGTAATGGACAGCATATGAAATGTCAGGTCTAGTATGGGATAGATATATCAACTTTCCAACTAGTTGTTGATATCCTACTATATTCCCCAAAACTTTATCCTTATTTAAAACAATATTAGTTAACACACTATTTTGTTCTATAGGATTAGTTACTGGTTTAGCACCCAACATACCATATTCAGCAAGTAGTTCTGTACAGTATTTCCTCTGGGTTAAACATAGACCATCATCAGTTTTTAAAACCTCAATTCCCAGAAAATATTTCAACTCACCCAAATCTTTTATAAGGAATTTAGTTTTAAAACATTTTTTTAACAAGTTCTATTTCTTCTAGAGAATTTCCAGTAACAATTATGTCATCCACATATACTAATAAAACAACAAACACACCATTACAACTTTTAACAAACATAGAGTAATCACATTTACTCTGAACAAAACCAAACTCAGTTAGTACACTTACTAACTTAACATTCCATATTCGTGGAGCTTGTTTTAGACCATAAAGGGACTTTTTTAACCTACAAACCTTACCAGTAGGTTCATTAATCCCATCAGGAAGTGTCATATATACTTCCTCATTTAAATTCCCATAAAGGAAAGCATTATTCACATCTAGTTGGAAAATTTTCCAACTATTTTGCACTGCTAAACTAATAACACACCTAACAGTGACCAACTTAACAACAGGGGAGAAGGTTTCCTCATAATCTATACCTTCTTTTTTACTATAGCCTTTGGCAACTAGCCTAGCCTTATATCTATCAATTTCCCCTGTGGACTTATACTTTATTTTATAAATCCACTTACACCCAACCTTGTTTTTACCTTTGGGCAGATCCACAATCTCCCAAGTATCATTTCTATACAATGCATCTAACTCTTCATTCATAGCCCTTACCCGGTTTTCATCTTTTACTGCTTCATAATAGTGTCTAGGTTCCCTAGATTTATCTAATGTAGTAGAAAAACATTTATTTTCAAAAGATAGGTTAGAAAAATTGACTACTTTTTCTAAACCATATTTGACTTTTCCTTCTATAACATAATCAGTATATTTATTAGGAAAATTACTATGTCTAGTAGACTTCCTAACACTATCTTGAATTATGTCACCCTCAGACTGGATGGTCTGTTCATTATTAGTATTCACATGATCTGCCCTACCAGCATCATGATCAGTGTCTGTAGGCTGCTGTACACCAGCCCTGCCTTTATCAGAACACTGTTGGTCTGGTTGCAGTAATTCATGTGTTCCTAACTCATTCTTACCTATATCCCTTCTTTCATCATCGGGATCATCCTCATTCAAGAAGTGTTCAGATTCTGTGTTTTCAAAATAGTCAAAAAAGTTTAAATTGTTAACTGTTTTATCAACATTTGTATCAAAGTTTTGATAAACATTTGTTTCTTTAAATGGAAAACAAGTTTCAAAAAATTTTACATCTCTTGAGTATAAAATGGTTTTACTATCTAAACTGAAAGTTTTATAACCCTTTTTCTCATGAGAATACCCTAAAAACACACATTTTTCAGCTCTTTTTTCCAATTTATTTGACTCGTTTAACACAGTGCAAAAACACAGACAACCAAACACTTTTAAATGATCTAAGAAGGGAACAAAACCATATAATAACTGATAGGGAGTTTTTCCACCAAGCACAGATGAGGGAGTCCTATTAATTAAATATGAAGCAGTCAGAATGCAATCAGTCCAAAACTTAACAGGCAGGTTACTATGAAACAACAAAGCCCTTCCAACATTTAACAGGTGCCTATGTTTCCTCTCAACAACTCCATTTTGTTGAGGTGTATAGGCACATGTGGTTTGATGAATAATCCCTTTTGATTTACAAAAAACAACCATTTGATTATTCACAAACTCTGTTCCATTATCAGTCCTAAGAATCTTAACAGACTTGTTAAATTGATTTGACACAATGTTTACAAAGTCTTGAATGTGACCGAATACTTCTGTTTTATTTTTCATAAGACATACCCACACAGCTCTAGAGAAGTCATCTACTATTGTTAAAAAATATTTGTTACCCTCTCTATCAGCCACCCTGTAAGGTCCCCAAACATCTATATGAACTAATTGACCTAATTGAGTTGTCTTATGTTCACTTAAAGGAAAGGGCTCCCTGTGTTGTTTTGCCTTATGGCAAACTTCACAGGGATCATTTTGATCATTTATTTTAATGTTAAGACTTGAACTTAGGATTTTAAGGACTTGGTCAGAAGGGTGTCCTAGTCTAGCATGCCACAAATTACATTCATTTATAGAATTAAAACACACCTTAGACACAGAACAAGAGTTACCACACATATACAAACCATCTGACTGATCACCAGTCACCAGGACTTTCTTTGTTGACAAGTCCTGTAAATAACATCTTTTTTCATCAAAACCAATAAACAATTTGTTATCTTTGGCTAATTTGTGAACTGACATTAGATTGACTGAGTATTCTGGAACTACCAAAACATCTTGTAAAATTACTTTATTTGACAATTTAAGTTTACCAATTTTAGTAACCTTTGCAAAAGTACCATTTGGATGCTTAACTCTAATGTTTAGATCAGACACATCCACATAATCAAATAGACCTTTGTCACTATTGACCATATGTTCATTAGCTCCAGAATCCACAATCCACCCAATACCAATTAGTTTCCCATTACTGCTGGTGAAACAATATACTTTACTATTAAACACAGAAGCACAAAAGACCCTACCAGACAAGTTGCAAGACTGTGAAGGTTCACTAGACTTCTCATGCAAAAGACTTAACAGTTTGGCAACTTGATCACTAGTCAAACAAGCAGCAGAATTAGAATCAGATGTAGTATTATTACTAACAACTGCCTTCTTTGCAGGATTTCCTCTCATTTTTGCCCATGGAGGATATCCTACAATTTCAAAACACTTATCAACTAAGTGTCCTGTTTTGTTACAGTGTGTGCATTTTAAAGACTGATTACCACCCTTACCAACCCTTCTATTGTTGTTAAAACTGCTATTACTAGACTCACTTGCCTGATTACTTTTAACATTAAAACCAACAGTTTGAGTCTTACTTCCTGTGCTGGAGTTTCTATGAGATTCCTCTCTAGAAACCACAGCAAAGGCTTCCTTAACAGAAGGAAGTTCAGATTTAATCAACAAGGTTGTTCTTACATTTTGGTAAACACTATCTAATCCCATAAGAAACTACATTAGTTTTATCATGTGATTATAGTTATTAAAGTCTTTAGAAGCATCACACACACATGAAGGCAATTGCAGTATTTGGTCAAGTTGTTTCCACATAACATTCAATTTATGGTAATATTCAGAAACTGACATTCCATTTTGACTGAAAGAATTAATTTTTTGATATAGATCAAAAACAACCGAACCATCTATTTTATTATATGTTTCCTTAAGATCTCTCCATACTTCAGAAGCTAATTTAGAATACACTTGGCCTAAATACAGTTCTTCAGAAATAGAATTCAAGATCCAAGTTAACACCACAGAGTTACATCTTTCCCACTGCCTAACTAGCACAGGATCATCATCAGGTTTTTCACATTCACCATTAACAAAACCTAACTTGTTTTTAACTTGTAAAGCTAAAATCATGGCATTAGACCACACAGTATAATTTTCTGTACCTTTTAGCTTAACATTTACAATAGTCACATTAGCAGAATCACTAGCATGTAGATACAATGGATCACTAGCATCCAGTTTGCTAACCAAAGTAACATTTCCTAATCTACCATCACCAGAATCACTACTAGAATCAGCCATGACAGTAAATCACACAGGAAACACAAGCAAACAACAAACAGTACACACAAGTATACACACAAGAAAACAAGAACACACTCAGAAACAACCAAAAGAATCAACCAAGACACAGGCGAAGCCACACAGGTGTTCCAAATCGTTGGTTCGTCACTCTTGGTGCCAACGCAGGTCCTTGTGTGGGAGCCACCTAAGCTAGACCGACCCTAAAGCTAAAGCAGGGACTCAAGCCCTGATCTGAGACTCCTTAGGACAACTCTAAGAAAAACAATAACAAGAATCAGAACGATCTCACCAATAGGACCCAAGTTAGGGTTCTCCACAACTCGTAGTGAATAACCTTCACTTAGGGTTATTACACCAGAGAGCAAGAAGAAAAAAAGCCTCCAACGTTCACCAGATTTGAACTCCTTTATACTAACTCAAGAACCCTAGATCTAGGTTTTTCAAACCAGATCTATGATTCAGATCTTCAATCTCGAACAGAGGATTCTTCAACACAAATAGCAGCGGAATCAAATACTCGATCAACAGAGCTCAACCATGAGCTCTGATACCATGTTAACTTTTCTACTAGAAAGGATTAAAACTTTATTCAAGAACAGAAATTACAGAAAAACCCTAATAGCTGTTCATAAAAGGATGAACAGCTTTACAATCAAAACTACAAGAACTCTCTAATACAATAGACACTTGATTAGATCCAGGAGATCATAAACACAATGAACTATACTAACACTGAAACCCTAATCGTCTATGAGAGAGATGAGATACACGAGAACAAAAGAGATCAAAATATCTAACTCGTTAAACATGGAAAGTGACGACTGAGAGTCGTTTATATAGATAGTCTCTAGGCTCGGGAAGAAACACACCCGAGCCTATGAGAACCCTTCGATCAACTTGAAGAAACACAAATCTGTTTAATCCCAGCCGTCCAAAGTTGCTACACGGATCGCCACGTAGACATAACTCCAGGGCTGGACTCCAAAGCTGCAAGCTGGACCAGACCATACTTTGGGCTGCTGACTTTCTGGACTTCAAGCAATGGGCTACCTCTTGGACTTGGCTACCTCTTGGACTTGATCAATTACGAACTGGACTTGAAGACTTGTTCCTACAAACAAAACACTTATGCAACAAAATAAGAATAAATCTTTTTATAACAAATAAAAATAAAATTGATATTAAAAAATATAATGTATATTTTTAACAATATGATAACAAAGACATCGTTTTGTCGCCATATAACGAGTGTTGGAGAGAGATGAGAAAGATTAGCACCCTTCATCTGTTTTCGACGAAACAAGTGTCATCGTTTCGTCCTGTTCGCGAACAAGAGGTGTTTGACATGATCGAGAGGATTAAGACTCAAAGTTATATGAAACAAGTGCTGAATTTGAGTGATGATACTATGGTTCTCACTAGCAATATTATTTGTAGGGTGGCTTTTGGGAAGAGACCGTCTGAATACAAGAATAGAAAAGAAGGGATGGGAATCTCTGAACTTATGTTAGAGTTTCAAGATTTAATTGGTAACTTTTATTATAGGGATTACTTTCCTTTAATGGGGTGGATTGATAAACTCAATGGAAGTATTGCTAGATCAGAAAAGATGTTCAAAGACATGGATGAGTTTTATCAAGAAGTGATTGATGAGCATTTGAATAAAAACCAACCAAACAAAGTGGAAGATGATATGGTTGATATTTTGCTTAAACTCAAGCAAGAATATGGAAATGATCTAACTTTTGATCATGTAAAAGGAGTAATCATGGTGAGGGCTTTTCATTTCATCCTAAACCTTTTTTATTATTATTATTATTATTATTATTATTAATATTATTATTATTATTATTATTATTATTATTATTATTATTATTTATAGGTGGTGTCTACGAATGATAAGCGTTTCTCGCTTGGAGATTTTTGAAACATGTTTGGTTTCTTGGTTGTTTGCTACTTGAATCATGCAAAAGAAAAAAAGAATAAAACTATGTATTTCATATAGTTTGCTACTTGGTTAATTTCTAGGTAGTTTGCTATTCAAATAAGGGACTACAATAGATTTCATTTTTCTTTTTATGAACATTTCGTTTACCATATAAGTTCTTTTTGTAATAACTTGTGCTTGATAATCTTACAAAAAAAAAGTCTAACTAAATAGATAGTTCTGTTTTCTTTCTACAAAATTTTTTAAAAAGTTCTTTTATTGATCAATACAATTCTGTTTTCATATGTTTTATTAAAACTGTTTATTTAGATATGTTTTGTAAATTAATGAGCACCGGCTTTTGAGAAAAATTATTATGTGTTAAATGATATATAGACAAAAATGAAATGAGTTATAGTCCCCTATAGTTATCTGGATAAGACCATCCGGAGTGGGGGCGGGAAGGGGGGGGGGGGACCACCGCCACAAGTGACACATGGCGCTTCATCCCCCTCTTTCCCCCCACCACTCCTTATAGTCTAAGAAAAATGAGCAAACTGCTTTTGAAACCAAACATTTTTCAAAAACATCCTAAGCCTCCTAGCTAGAAATATAAAAAGAAAACTCCTTTCATCCCTAATTAATTCCAAATTCAGTCATTGGTACTATAAGTGTGTTGGTTTGATCATTTTATAGAATATCTTGTCGGCGGGGACAGAAACAAGTGCTTCAACGATGATCTGGGCGATGACTTTGCTCATTAAAAACCCTAAATATTTGAATAAACTTCAACAAGAAGTTAGGAATGTAGTGGGAACCAAAGGAAAAGTAGATGAAGATGATTTTTATAAGCTTGACTATTTAAAAGCAGTAATCAAAGAGACACTTAGACTATACCCGGTCTTATCACTTTTAATCTCTCGTGAATCTAGAGAGAGATGCGTGTTAGCTGGATACCAGATACCAAAGAAGACTATGGTGTACGTGAATGCATGGGCGGTAGGGAGAGACCCTAAATTTTGGGAACGACCTGAGGAGTTCGAGCTAGAGAGGTTCATGGGTGGTAATCTTGAGTATAAAGGGGTAGATTTCGAGTGGATCCCTTTTGGATCTGGTCGGAGAGGTTGTCCAGGGTTGTTGTTGGGAGCTACGACGGTGGAGTTGGCTCTTTCGAATCTTATTTACTCGTTTGATTGGGAAATGCCTGAAGGAACTAAAGACATTGACACTATGAAAACTGATGGGACCGTAATACATAAGAAGAATCCGCTTCAACTAGTGCCTAAAGTTCCAATAATAGCTGCAAGCGTTCGCTAAACTCAATCACGCCATGTGAAAACCTTGGAAATAAAGCAATCTAGCTAAAAGGAGCATCTGTTGGGATAATAATTCAAAGTTATTTAGCCTTTTAAACAATTTATGTTGTGTCAAGTATATGTAGTCCGTATCTTTTTCTTGTATTTATATGAAGTTTGTTCTTTGCTATTTCACTGATACAATTTATGCGTGCATTGTAAATATTCACTTACCATTTAAGCATCTTTGGTCTATTGAATAAATCATCCTTTTCGTATAGTAAACTATTGTATGTACCAAACGATTAATCCATCATTATGGGATCACATACATGAGAAGATGTATGGTGATCGTACGTATATGATTGAAAGACCAAAAGAAGGATGCTAAAGCGCTTTTCTATATGAAGCAAATATATATTCCCAGATCGCAAACACTTCCTGGCAAGCATGAACCCTTTTTTTGATACAATTCGCCGTGTTCTTTTTAGTTTATGTTATAAATATATATTATTGTGGTTATCAATGCCTAATATAGATTAGGCTTCTTCTCTAAGTTTTCTTCTCCTATATATAGAGCCTTTTGTATCTCATTGTAAACATACCTATCAATGATATAATCCTCTTTCTCCCTACATCTCTTTCTTATATTGTTTAGCTATTAGGCTTGTTTTACAACACGTTATCAGCACGAATGTGCTTACCTAAAAACCCTAGTGTTATTTGGCTTCCCTTCGGTACTACGCCGACTGTCATCGACAATGCAATAGAGTTGTTGTTCCATCACATATGGTCCTTCCACAAAGTTTGATGTGAATTTGTTTATTGGTCAGTCAGGTATTAACTAAACTTGTGTGTGTTATTTTATATCCGACTTTTGTTATTTTTTTGTTATGTTCCGATGACTGGGTTATTAATCGTAAAGTTGAGCAAAGAAGATGACACTGTGCGAGTTTCGTTTGGTTTCGAAACCTCGTAGAAAAGAAAATTAGGGTCGGGTGTTAATAATCCTAAATAAATCTTAAACTTATTTTATTATATTACCGTAACCGACTTTATATATGGAACTGGTCAACTGGGTGTTGCAAAAGGTTTAATCATCTATAACCGACAATGTTTTGAGTTTTAGTTTGTTTTGAGTGTTTAAATAGAAAACTATATAAATAAACACTTTTGGAAGCACCGTATGTTTTCATATCTTTATGATTTGTCTATAACGTTATATTTAAGCATAGTGATGAGTTCTGTTTGAATAGTATGTGGATAAATAAGAATGGCGGTGGATTATATAAACAATATTAATTTCTTTTAAGACTTAAAAACATTAACCAAATGTGAATAAGCTTAATTGCTATCATTTATGATTTAACGGGTGATATTATTAGACTTTGGTGTAAACTGCTTAGCAATACTCTTAAGAAATATTAAACGACTTACAAGTAAAGTATTTTATTATCAATATGTATGGTTTAGTTTTTCACTTATTGATTATAGTATTGACATCTTTTCGTTTCTAAATATCTACGTATCTAATTTGAAAATTAGATACCCTTTTTCTTTTGTTTCATTAAAAGTGATAAATTTAGATCAGCTATTGGTATGAGATTTGGTTGTGTTTGTATTAACATGATTTGTGTGAGAGAAATTAGTTTAGTTTCAAGTGTGAATTTCTTATGCATACATATATAAATGATATTTATGATGCATAACAAAATGGTGTTTTCTTTGTATATACATTTTGTAATTTATGGAACAATAATATATTGAAAACCACATACTTGATGTTGGTTAAGTAGAGAATGATGTCTAATAGTTGTTATTGGAAGATTAACACTATTTCCTTTTTAATAAGTGCATATCTATAGTGGTATTGAATTGAAGACGTAAAGTTATGGTTTATTATCACTCTTACGAAAGATTTACATTTGACATCCAAAGTGTCATACACATTGAATCTCATTATCATGTTATAAAAGGCCGTAAGATGTTGGGCCAATAATATTATATGACTTGGACATATAATTACTTCTCCATGGATGTTATGAGAAGAAAAGTTTATATATGACGGAAATTGAATAATAACAATTTTCATTGTCAAACCTTAAAACATGCTCATGAAATAGCAAGATTATTAAAGAATATATAAGGTTTGAAATGACCACCATGAAAGTGGTGTAGTTCTCATCCATTCCCTGAAGTGAATGTGATGAAAAATGATCGGTATAAAGGTTAATGATCATGTACATAACTAAGGAAGTTGTAATGATTCCACCATGAAAGTTTTGTGGTTATAATCCATTCCCTGAAGTGAATGTGATGATATAATGATCAGTGTAAAGTCCATGATCATGGTAATTGAGGAAATATAATTACTTCTCAATTTTATATGGGAAAATTGGATAGAATGAATACGCTCCTGAAGTAGCAATACCATAAAAGGGTATGAAAAAGTTTGAAACGACTTTATATTCTTATGTCCAAGAAAATAATACAGCTTGGTTGGTTTTACTCAATTTCTTGAAGTAAATGAGATTATATAACAATAATTGAAATTGTCATGATCATGGAGATAATTGAGAAAGTTGCAATGATGGTTATAATGTGATCAACCATCAAAGATTATAATAATAGCCAAGTTAAATAATGAGATTGATTATCAAAATGCAATAATGATCATGTTACTAATGAGATTGACCACCACATGTGGCAAATAAAAGGAGTGATTATATAACATGATGGTTTGAACATTGAAGTTACAATACATTCTTTCATATCATATGTTTTGTATTACATACGTGCAAGTAATGCATATTCGATCATAAACTAGAAGTTTAGTTTATGGATCATAATTATTTAATTAGTTGGCATGACCGGTAAGACCACACCGAGTCAATGATGTGAACATAATGAAGAACTTAAAGATTCTTCAATCTGGTACATAGCATGTAATGTTTGCTCTTAAGCGAAATTATATATTTTCCATATAAAGGGTGAGTATCACTATATGTTTTGGAATTGATTAAAAGATACGCATATCCTAACATGATACCATTTAGTATTTAAAATCGATGCATCGTCTAAATGGTTATCAAGTTTGCAACCTGAAGTTTGCTTGATTTATGGCTTAGCTAATAAGATAGCAAGCATATTATTCTAGATTGACATATTTAATCAATTCCCAAGATAATAATGATCATTGGAATAAGTGTTGAACTTCATATAGCTTATGTTCATACACATATTGCTTTCATTGAGATGATCACTAAAACGTCTACTATTAATTGCAATGTCAATGATCATGAAAGCAAAAGTTCATGTTTACATTTGAGTTTACATGCAGTAACATTTATTCACATCAAGCCAATACATGTTAATAGTTTCTCCCCATTATAGTTGGTTTTTGGTCAGAAACCAAATATTGCCCATATAAGATTTTTGTTGTGCAACATATATTGAAATTGATCCACCATGACGCACAAAGATGGGACCTCAAATGGTGGTTGGGAATATACGATGATGAATAGAGCCTTTAATGAGGTATTTATTTATGGCTCAATTAATTGTTATCCATCTTAATGGATTAACATTCCCAACATCAGGGGGAGATAAAAGGCAGTTGGTAACGAAATGAATTGATATGAGTTATAATTGATCCTCAAAAATGAAGTTCGAACATAATTTCAAAGCATAACTCATTTACAACGATTAATAAATCATTTACCAGACACATTAACTGACCTAAATATGTGGACTAGCTAATTAAGTCACATATACCAACTGCTAATGCTCCAAATAATCTTATAAGTCTATTGCACGCCTAAAGCGTGATAGACTGGTTGATTCCATGAATAAAAATCTTCGAGAAATTGGAGCAAGTAATAAAGATGGTCAAGTCGAGGTTATAGTAAAAAGGTCTCCTGAAGAGACATTAGACATGATGGTTCAAGAAGAACCTTAGGTACCTGAAAATAAAGAGATCTCGTTATATAGTATCATGTCTACGAAATGTATGGAATCAAAATAAAATCGACGTCGTTATAAATTTTATGTAATGTAGCGCTTGAAATGAGGATCAAGATTTTAGATCTGCCTATGAATGAATACAAAGAAATGATTGGCCAAAAATGGAAAGACGCAAATACGGCAGAGTTGAATTCTCTATTGAAAAGAAAAGTTTTGGACCAGTAGTCCATACAACAAAAGTTGTAAAACATATTGATATGGAAAGCTCTTTTGTGCGAATCAACATTTAAAATGAAAATGTTATAAGGCAAAATTGGTAGCACAAGAATTTCGCAAAGACCCATATTTGGTTATGAGGAGACGCATTCTCCAGTGGTGGATACAATGATTTTTCATTATGTTATTAGTCTGGTAATGCAAAGAGAGAATTGAAATGCGTCTAATAAATATCATGATTTACTTGACACTGGAAGTTTACATGAAAATACATGATGAAGGATTTAATGTGTCAAAATCTTATAACGTAAGTTCTCGAGAATGTTATGATTGCAATAAATACATTCAATTCTGAATACGTTATGTTTGTTATATGATTGAATTGAATATAAGTGGAACTCCTCATGAGTATCCTAAAGCAATCGAGTGCTTAAAAGGTAATATAAACATTGTAGGATGTAATTATTGTGCACCGATACAACACAGGTACTAAACTGAACCTGGTGATTATGATACTTCAATATATAAGAATGGTACAATATAGATTGAAGAAATAGATGTTATTGATTTTCCAATTGAAGAGTGAATGCACATGCGTAATTGGTCAAGATGGAAAAAGTCCTTGATGGATTGAGGATGCCTCAAGCATTAATATCAGCATTAATATCAATACCTTAAGAAGTATTGTGTAAAGTTGACAAAATACATATGGACTAAAGTAGTCGGGTTGAATGTTTTACAACTCATGAGATATTCCGACAAATAGGAATATAAGTTTGACAATAATATCCATCTTTTAACATAAGTTTTCTCTTAAAAGTTCACTATAATCGCAGTTTACAGTGATAATGCCTAGGCATCATCGATAGACTCTATAGAACTTTTAACGAGTGAATTTTTGAAAGTCCTTGACACAGTTTAATTATTGCTCGACCCTGCAGTTCGAGTATATGTGTAATGATATGTTTATCAATCCATCAAAGTATTTATAGAAATGCTGTGACATTTTACAATGGACAAAGCTCATACTTAATATACATTGAAGGTTGTCCAATTATTTTATATAGAAAATGACTCTTTTCATCTCTTATCAAAGTAGAGATTCTCAGTTTAGAAGTGTCATTAGTTAAATGCATATGTGCATCAACATATTTCTTTCTAGCTATGCATGATTATAATATTTTTATTAAAACTATTTTGTTACATCAAAGGTATGTAAGATATGAAATTATATTTTACTAACCCATGAAAACAAGTTGGGCTAGTCTTATAGATGCAGGGAATGTAGTACAACATAGTTATGGATGCTATGGTATTTGCTCACGAGAGGAGGCACTAGAAGTCTCATATGAAGAACACACTACATTGCTCAACATAAAAGATTGCATGTCAAGGAATCAAGCAACGAATCATTAATTACAAAAGTTTCGAGCTATACGGAGATCCACACCAGTCACTTAGAAAATAGATGTTCAAATGAGGGGGAGCATTATACAAGTTGCACTCTTTTTCCCTTCACTGAGTTTTATCCCATTGGGTTTTCTTAGTAAGGTTTTTAACGAGGCAACATCATCAGGGGGAGACAATACGCGCTGCACTCTTTTTCCCTTAGCTATGGTTTTGTCCCACTGGGTTTTCCTGGCAAGGTTTTTAACGAGGCAGCATCTAAAAGCGTATTAAATTGATAACCAAGGGGGAGTGTTATAAATATATATTATTGTGGTTATCAATGCCTAATATAGATTAGGCTTCTTCTCTAAGTTTTCTTCTCCTATATATAGAGCCTTTTGTATCTCATTGTAAACATACCTATCAATGATATAATCCTCTTTCTCCCTACATCTCTTTCTTATATTGTTTAGCTATTAGGCTTGTTTTACAACAGTTTACACGATTGTTTGATCACACGGTTTGGTTTTGTGCTTATTTTATTTGACGTTTTTTTAGCTAATATATATGTTTAATGCATGAGTATGAACGAAACATATTGGGAGTGTTTTAATTTGACAATTTGTGTTTTATTTAATAATAATCAAGTTGCAATACATACTTTACAATTCAACTTGACTTGATTATTCTATATATCAACAAAACACATTGTTAACAGTAATAGGCCACATGGAATTATTTTATAGGTTATCGTTTATTTATTTTTAAGTTGTATAGACTTCAAAAAAAATTTGATTCGTCAATAATAAGGTTATAAACGTATTAAATTATTGTTTTTCTTTTGTTTGATTAATTTACGTTTTTTACCCTAAGTTTTAATAGACTTTTCATACGACCTTTGAACTTTAATAATTCTTTTCTTATAAGTGATTTACACTAATAGATTATCATACGAAAGTTTAATAATAATTCTTTCTTTACAAACGATCTACGCTTCGACTTCTTAACTTTGATAGAGTTATTGTACGACCCTTAAAGTTTAATAAAATTAAAACAAATTCTTCTTTTAACAAATATTTGTTCTTTGATCTTTTTTTATAAGTTTAATTCTATTTTATTTTACGTATTATTTAGTTAACTTACTGTAATTAAAACTAACTTTTAACTTTAGATATGTTTACTTAACCGTGTTACTTCCTTAATTAGCGCCAACATCCTTCTACGATCCCGCCGCGAAGCGCGGACTGCAATACTAGTTAATAAATAAAACACAAAATTGTCAAATACATACTGTATACTGATTAACCCATAGGATTCCTATAACACAAACCATAGGATTCGTGTAAGTTAAGTTTTGAGTTACTTTACTCGATTATAATAAAGTTGGTAGTTACTAGTTAGCCAAATATTGTGCCTTTATATTGATTATGAGCCGAGTTATGGTTTGAGAGATTGTAATTGAGTTTTCGGTGATTTGTTAGTTATAGTTGTCAAAAATTACAATTTTTAAGAATAAATTGAAGCATGAACATAACACAATTGTTAATACAAAACAGAGCCGCATTGGTCAACATCAAGAGAGAACAGAGCTGGAAAAAGAACCGGCATCAATTTCCATTAGAGATACCCAAAGCCTTTTAAGTCCAGCCACCAAAATGGGCTTCTAGCCCAACATAAAGAAAATCAACAAAACATGAACAAAAGTTTGAAGTCCAAGACAAGAGGCCCATGAGTACAATCCATAGAAGAAGTCCACCAAAACATAATGCAAAAGAAAAACAACCTAGTAATAGAAATGCAAATAATGGAATACCTAGATTTTAAAATTGATAGTATTATTTAGGGATGCAAACGAGCTGAGCTGGGCTCGAACCTTGCATTATCGAGCTAGGCTCGTTACAATTTTCAGAAGCTCGAGCTCAAATCGAGCCTTGTATTTTGGGCTCGAACTCGGTTGAGCTCGAGCTCGGCTTGATAGTATTGTTAAGAACTCGAGCTCGGCTCGAAAGCTCGATCAAAATGTATGTGGCATAAGTTTAAACAAGCCCAAGCTCGGCTCGAGCTCATTTTGGACTATTAAGGAGCTCGTTTTGACTATTAAGGACTCGTTTTGGACCATTAATGAGCTCGTTTTGGACAATTAAGAAGACCAAGTCCTAAAGTAATTTAGTTAATGCCTGAGCTGCAATACAATTGGACTATATAGTATTAATTGACATAAATAAGCAAAGCTCGATAAGGCTCGACGAGCCCAACCGAATTTTACATTCGAGGCTCGAGCTCGATAACCAAATGAGCTTTATTTCAGGCTCGAGCCCGGGCTCGGGCTCGATAAGACTCGGCTTGTTCAAGGTTTTTACCGAGCCGATCTCGAGTAGCTCGCGAGCCGCTCGGCTCGTTTGCACCCCTAGTATTATTCCAAAACTTATTGTATTCTTGTTTATCGATTCTTAGACTTGAGTCTTTGTTTCTTCGAAAATGAAACATATTTAACGGCATTGATGACACAAGAAAAGTTAAGGTGAGTACATAAGTCGAAGGAAACCAAAGGGATTGTAGCATGGTGATATCAAATAGTGCCATAAGGTGTTGTCGGTTCTATATGCATTGTGTAAAAGTTAACAATAGATTTAGTTGAAGGAAATGAAGCAATTCGACTCAAAGTAGTTGCAAGTAAACACAAATAATCACGGTATAATTTGCAACACTTTATTTTGTTTGACGAAGCTTCCTCAATGACAAACAAAAGATGAATTTTATTGCATGCACATCCAAATGTCAGGTAAAAATACTTTTCCACTTAACGTTAATTATACATCTACATGTTTAATAGCAGTAAAAATGAGTCTTTAATGTGGCGTATGTGTTATGGGCTATAGCCACCTAAATGAGAGAAGTCTCAAAATGTCAAGTGACAAAAGAGTTGGTGAATGGCCGTCGATGACTAAAAACTAGTCAGTTTGTGACAGTAGTGTCTAGGACACATAAAAAAATACTTCAATTTGTGCCTGCAGACGTTTGTGGCCAAATGAAAACTCAAACGTTAGGGGAATAAATACTTTTGACGTTCTTTCGAATATCGAAAAATTCAAGATCTTTAAAGCAAAAGCTAAAAGAAATTTGGGATGAAGATTAGTGCTCTAATAACATTTAGGGTGGCGAACTTTGCTCAAAGGAATTCACAATATACGGCTGAAGTAACAAAATACACAGTGATCTTACAGCTCCTTATACTATTTAGGAGTAATGGATTTAAATAATCCTAACTATTGACTATTGGCCAATAACAGTTCCAACTACGAAAATAACAACTAGCGGTCCCAACTTAAAGATATTTTGCTCTCAACGGAACCCCCCCCCCCCCCCCCCCCGGTTAACTCACACTAAAGCTGTTAGCTGAAACTCACAATTCTAGGCAATTATTCACGAGATTTGAAATAGGGAATCGAGACGATGATATTGGTATGTTCGATTGCAGAAATAAGCATGGTTCCATGGTTTAATCGTTGATGTTCTCCTCGGATGGGATGACCGAAACCGACGATTAAACTATCGAAGAGTTTGACTAGTACCAATATACTGTATATAACGAGTAATTTTTAAGCACTGGTAGACATAATATTTGATTATCCTAAGTTTAGTACGTTATTTGTATTATAGTTATATAACCTTAAGTAGTGACAGTTATACCGTTGTTATATTGAACCAACATGTCGATTCATCAAAGGGACACACCCCTTCACCACACCTATAAATAACACCATACCCATAAATTGGATGATTCATTAATATAGCATGTTTCTTTAAATTTTCTGTTTGAATCCCTCAAGCACCTAGTGTTCTATTGATTTTTAAAACTCTTTGTTGCTATCGATTTTGGTGTTTGTCTTTTTCTGGTGTTTGTACTTTGTTTTCTAGCTCTTTGCTAGATCCTTTTGCTTTATTAGCATCTTTTTTATCGCCGATCAAACATAAAAATTTTGTTTTTTTCTTCTTTTGGATAGGTGCTTGCGACCAACATCTCAATAACAAAACCAAACATATATTCATTAATTGTGCAATGTTTATCAGCAACAATATCAATGGTTTCATTTCTCATCATACTATCAGTTGTCCTTCTCTTCTTTCTCTTCCTCCTTCCCATTAGAAGGTTTCTATCAAAAACCCGACCTCTACCGCCAGGACCACCCGGTTTACCGATAATCGGTAACCTGCACCAGCTAGACACATCCGACCTCTCAGACTACCTATGGCGTCTTTCAAAACGTTATGGCCCGTTAATGTCCCTTCGCCTTGGTCATGTCCAAACTCTCGTTGTTTCTTCGGCAGAAATGGCAAAAGAGATCATGAAAACCAATGATTTGGTCTTCTGCACAAGGCCAATTTTAACAGGACAACAGAAGATATCATACGATAACAAAGACATCGCTTTGTCACCGTACAATGAGTATTGGAGACAGATGAGAAAGATATGCACCCTTCATCTCTTTTCCATGAAACAAGTGAACTCCTTTCGTTCTGTTCGTGAAGAAGAAGTGTTTGACATGATCAATCGAATGAAGACTCAAAGTTCTATGAAACAAATAGTGAATTTGAGTGATGATGCTATGGTTCTCACTAGTAATATTATTTGCAGGGTGGCTTTTGGGAAGAGACCGTCTGCATACAATAATAGAAAAGAAGGGACACGAATATCAGAACTTATGTCTGAGTTTCAAGAGGTACTTACTAACTTCTATTATAGGGATCATTTTCCTTTAATGGGATGGCTTGATAAACTCAATGGAAGCATTGCTAGACTCGAGAAGCTCTTTAAAAACTTGGATGAGTTTTATCAAGAAGTGATTGATGAGCATTTGAATCAAAACCAACCAAACAAAATGGAAGATGATATGGTTGATATCTTGCTCAAACTCAAGCAAGATTATGCAAATGATCTCACTTTTGATCATGTTAAAGGCGTACTCATGGTGAGCACTTCACTTTCATTGCGAATTTTTATTTATGTGTAGGTTGTCTAGGAGATTGATAAGCATTGATCTATATGGTTTTTGACACATGCATGTTTAGTCTCTAGGTAATTCGCTACCATGAATCTACGCCAAAATTCCAAGTTTGCTTATTCATGTAGCGGATTCTAATTCATATCATTTTTCTTTTTCAACGTTGGTTATTCTTGTTAATAAGTTCAGAGAAAGTGTAAATATACCATTTTTCTTTAGGTTGATCAATCATTTCCAAATCGTGCGATAACTATGATGGCGTCATTTTGTAGGATATCTTGTCGGGGGGCACAGAAACAAGTGCTTCGACAGTGGTTTGGGCAATGACTTTGCTCATCAAAAACCCCGATTCTCTGAAGAAAGCCCAACAAGAAGTGAGGAATGCAATAGGAAAGAAAGGGAAAGTAGAAGAAGACGATCTATATAAGTTTAACTATCTAAAAGCAGTAATAAAAGAGACACTTAGACTATACCCGGTCTTACCACTTTTAATCCCTCGTGAATCTAGAGATCGATGCGTTTTAGAGGGATTTGAGATACCCAAGAAGACTTTGGTGTACATAAATGCATGGGCAGTAGGGCGAGACCCTAAATGCTGGGAACGACCTGAAGAATTTGAGCCAGAGAGGTTCATGGATAGTAGTGTTGAGTATAAAGGGACAAATTTCGAGTGGATCCCATTTGGGTCTGGTCGAAGAGGTTGTCCAGGGTTGTTGTTGGGAGCTACAACAGTGGAGTTGGCTCTTTCGAATCTTGTTTACTCGTTTGATTGGGAATTACCTGAAGGTACTAAATACATTGACACTTTGAAATCTGAGGGGACCGTAGTGCATAAGAAAAATGCACTTCTACTAGCAGCTAAAGTTCCGATAATGCACGGCTGCAAGAGTTCACGACACCTTAATCAGGCCAAGTGATTACTTTGAAAATATAGCACTCAAAAAAAGACGTTCTATTGAAATGTAATAATTCAATATATTTTAGCCACTTGAAGAGTTTAAGTTGCTTCAAGTTTGGAGTCCAAGTCTTAAGTTTGTTTTGAGTCTTTTGTCCTAAATAAGATCATAAAAATAATATAAATTACATAT
Source organism: Ambrosia artemisiifolia (assembly GCA_032199755.1). Classification (NCBI taxonomy): domain Eukaryota; kingdom Viridiplantae; phylum Streptophyta; class Magnoliopsida; order Asterales; family Asteraceae; genus Ambrosia; species Ambrosia artemisiifolia. The sequence goes on from CM063521.1 coordinate 10,703,355, forward strand.
AACTCATAGGAATTAGCCAATCTAGATTCAGTTGTAGTGGTTTATGATGCATCATTAATTTATTATGAAGCAATGGAGTCGAAATAATCACTCTGCAATAATTTATCATGTCACCTAAGTTAGGGTTCTTTGTGAATGTTAAAGAGGGCGCGGGGCATGTAAAGAAATAGAAAAAATAAATAAATAAAGACAATGACAAAAATAACCATAGTTTAACGTTAGTTTTTAACGGAGTTTAAGAAATGGATGGATCTAGCAATGATTTTGAAACCTCAGTGGTTTAGTTGACAAAAAAAACTTTTTTGGATGGATCTAACAAATATGTGTAAACCTCAGGGATGATTTTAGATATTCACTCTTTTATCTATTGAATAGATTTTCTAATCTTAATCCAAATTGTGGGATCAGAGCCGCATGTTCTTGTGAGTGTGAGGTGACTTCTTCAATAAGATAAGGTTATTTCTTCTATATGTAATCTTTAAACTTATGTCCATGAACAACAATGTAAACACATCATCCACCACTCTTCTTCCTATCTTTAAAGGTGAAGGATATGAATTATATTGAACATTCGTATAAAGAATCTTAGTATCACAGGAACTCTGGATCTTGTGGATACGACTATACCATGACCCATGGTGATCGTGTACGTTTGAAAGATAATCAAGAGAAGGATGCTAAAGCGCTCTCTCTAATATAGCAAATTGTTCATGACCATGTATTTGTTGGATCTGTATGCCAAACTAACAACATCGGACAAATGTTTATGTACTTATGTAAGATCCTAAAGGGTTATACCAAGAGCAATGACTAAGTAACGTTGTTTAATTAATTGTTAAATGACCTAACACGAAATTGACAACCATGTTATTAGAAACAATAAAAATTCCAACGATTAACTATTATTGTTTTGAGAAAGAATAATAGCTAATTGATTAGTATATATATTTTCAATGATCTCCAGCTCAGCTGGTTTGAGGTAGGGTGGGTTTTCCCTTAGGGGTTCCCATCCTGGAGGGAGGTCGCAGGTTTGATCGATGCACACCACAAAAAAATTCTCCATGACGGTTTGAGCTTAGGCAAGGAGGATACTAGTGCGTGGGTAGGGATTCGAACTTGGGGTAGACAAATCTAACATGAAATGATAAAATATGTGTTACGATGTAGTACATAAAATAATATACTATAATATGAGAAACAAACAATTTTAATCTTATGAATATAAATAAGAATGAAAATGTATATTAAAAAATAGTTTTTAACGAAAACATAAATGAATTAAAATAAAACAAAAATTTGAATCATAATTTGTGGATTGTCTTTTTTCTCTCCTTGTCTATGAGCATAAATTACAACAAAACCCCTAATTTTTAAGAAATAAAAACGGGAAACCCCTAATTTTATAATATATTCTTAACATGGTGACAAAGAAAACACGATCTTATGTATAGTTGGTGCTGAATAGCCAAGATAAGACCATGCGTAGTGGGGGGCTTTATATATAAAGCCCCCCTTTCTGATTGGTCCACGTGGCTGCTGAGTCAGCATGGAGAGATAAAGTGAAAAAGGGGTGTAGTGGTGGGGCTTTATTTATAAAGCTTCTGTTTGTGATTGGTCCACGTGTAATTTTTTTTAATCTTTTAACTCAAAATAATTAAAATAAAAGACAAATAAATATAAAAAAATTACAAATAATATTAAAAACACACAACTAATATTAAAAAAAAGTTACAAATAATATTAGAAAAAAGTTACACACTTCCTAAATTACTTATTTAAACATTACATTTTCCTAAATTACTTAATTAAACACTAGATAATTCCTAAATTACTTATTTAATCCTAATTTTCTCCACTATTGAGAGTAGTTGTCCCAGTCCTCGAGTGTGTAGTACTCGGGGGATAGGGAACATGAGCTGTCCCGTCCATCGGATCTCGCATCCGAGGGGAAATAGTAGTACTCACAAGGAGGGGTAGGCATGCTCCAGAGGCGTTCTTCCTCCTCAATTTCCCTGAGGGCTTCCAAGTCCTCAGGAGTTGGGTCCCCATATTCACGGGGTGGGGTAGTCTGGTGGTAGGGGTGGGGATAGTCTGGTGGTGGGGGGTGGAGGTAGGTTGGTGGTAGGGGGTGGGGGTAGTCTGGTGGTAGGGGGTGGAGGTAGTCTGGTGGTAGGGGTGGGGGTAGTCTGGTGGTAGGGGGTGGGGGGTAGTCTGGTGGTAGGGGGTGGGGGTAGTCTGGGGTAGGGCTGTTCATGAGCCGAACCGAGCCGAGCCAGGCCAAGCTCGCGCTCGGCTTGGTTATAAACCGAGCCGGCTCGGCTCGGTTCGGATTTGAAACCGAGCTGAAAATCAAAGCTCGAGCTCGGCTTGGTTTTAAACCGAGCCGACTCGGCTCGGCTTGGATTGGCTCGAATATAAAAAGAAAAAAGAAAAATGGCTTTCAAAATTCAATAGTTTAAACTATTATTCAATAGTTAAAAATAACACAATTAAAATATGTTCAACCTTATACATTGCACGTTAAAATCAAGTTCAAGCAAGTACAAAATAAGTCTCAAATTTTAATGGAATACAGTATAAGTTCATCAACATACGAATTAACTTGAGTACATGGATCAAAAGTAGTATTAAGTTTATTTAAATAACTTGATTAGCTATAACTTCAATCCCAAGTAAAGAATCTCCATGCCACTGTTACCAAATATTAAATTTGTAGCATATTCTCCATCTTGTTTTACATTTTGGTAATATATTATATGTATATAAAAAATATATATATTAAAAATTAGAATTATTCGAGCCAAACTGAGCCAGCTCGGCTCGTTACGAACCGAGCCGAGCTAGGCTCACTTTCTAACCGATCCGAGCCGGCTCGGCTAAGTTTCAAACCGAGCCATATCGAGCGAGCTTTTTTCGAGCTAAATCCGAGCGAGCTTCGAGCGAGCTCCGAGCCACGAGCTTTTTGGACAGCCCTAGTCTGGGGGGTGGGGATAGCAACAACAGTCCGGGGGGTGGGGGCCGACAACATTAGTCGGTCCATTTCATTAATAGCCATGGTATAATCCATGGCCCAAACCCATTCTTCATCCGTGAAGTCATCATTGACTTCAGGAGGAGGAAAGGTTGCTTGTGCAGCAGCAGCAGCAGGAGGAAAGGTTGGTGGTGCCGCCGCAGCAGGAGGAGGAGGGGGATATAACCAATGTTGCGGAGGAGGAGGAAGAGGAGGTTGTGCAGCAGCAGGAGGAGGAGAGGAGGTGAATGGTAGTCTCCGGGGCCTGCCCCGTCCCCGGACCCGGCGAGAGTACTGCCGAACATTAGAGGGTCCGGCAGCTCCTGGTTGAAAACAACTCATATTATTCATTGTGTTGAGGATGAGGAAAGGGTGTGACTGAGAATTGGGAGGAAGTGTTGTATTTATAGGGTTAGAAATATGACTGTTTGGGGGGAAAACGTTTGAAATTCAAAATTTGAAATTTAAACGTTTGGGGGGGGGGGGATTTGAATTTCAAACGGTTTGGAACAGTAACCGTTTAAAATTCAAATGTTTGAATATAATTTTTTTATATAATTTATTTTTTTTATTATTAATTTTAATAAATATTATTCTTTTATATAATTTATTTTTTTTATTATTATTTTATTTAATCTAATAAATTTTCTGTTTAAATTATTATTATTATTATTATGTTTATTATTATTATTATTATTAAAAAAAAGAATGTTTGACCTTGCCACGTGGCAAGGTCTGATTGGTCCAATTCACAAACACATAGCGTTATTTTTATAAAGCCCAGGCATGATTTTAGTATATAGCGCCCCCCCCCCCCCCCCCCCCCCCCCCCGTAGCGGTGTGGGGGGCGCTATTTTTCAATATTTTGGGTAAATGACGCCCCACTACGGTAGGTCTAACCGCTTAATAATAAAGTGTGATGAAAAAAAGGAGCAAATTGACCAATTTCGTCACATTTGATGGATGATTATAATAATTCAAATAGTTGATGATAATGGGTATGCTTGGCAAGGAGCTTTTAAGAGCTTTTAACAAAAAGCTCCTACTTAATAAAAAGTCTTGTTTGATTGAAGGAGCTGGAAGCTTTTAGGTTGGAGAAAAAGCTCTACAGTGAAAAGCTACTAGTACTAGCGTTTAAGAAAAAGCTCATACTAGCTACAAGCTTTTAATGAGTAAATGAATCAAATACCCATTCTATTTTTTCTAATAAAATAAAAACTTTCCGTATAAGCTATTAATTATGTCCATTTTGGTAATTTTATACATTTTATTAAAAGCTTCAGCTACTCTGCCAAACACCAAAATATATTTAAAAAATTTCCACCTACCAGCTTCCGGCTACCAGCTTGCAGCTTGCAGCTACCAGCTAGTTTTGCCAAACATACCCTATATGGTTAAATTGAAGGAAAATGATGGTGCTACTGAAGATGAAATCAAATTTGTTATGCATTTTCAACAAAACCTTGATGTTAGAAAAACCCTTGTCGCAAACCAATTACTACACATTTGCTACGTAATTTTCAACGCATTTCTTACGAAAATATGGTGTAGGAAATTTGTGACGCAATTCCTACGCATTTCTTATGCAATTTTCAAAGTATTGGTCGCTATTGTGTAGAAAATTTGTCACAAAAATAAGGGTGTTTTTTCGTCACAAATTTGTGACGCAGTTTTTTCCTTAAGAAAATATTTTTTCTAGCAGTGATGTGATGCCTATATAAGGCCATGCCCCTCTCTCCTTTCTCGTTTCATATTTTCTTTTGGATTCTCTCAAAAAATTCTTTCGTTTACCGTTATTATTTTTTGTTCCATTTCATATCATCTAAATGGCTTCTTCATCAGATCCTATTCAACCCAAGAAAAACAAGAATCGTGGTGTCGCCCAGACTACTGTTGGTGATATCCCTATTAGATGGAAGGAGGATTTAGTTTGTTTGTGACTTCTAGGATGAGTGGGAGACTGAGTTTCCGTCAAGTGGTCGTACTACCTCCCAGCCATAAGAGGGGAAGATAACTTTTTATCGCATTACAACCTTTGCCTTCTGATTACATTTTTTGTTTGCTTCTCTACTCACCCATTATGGTGTTCATATATCCTAGATGCATTTGATGGGAGTTTGTCGTATTACCCACTTCGAGTTCTTTTGTAAAGCATTTAGGTTGACGCCAACGATAGCAATGTTTCATGCTTTTTTATTAGTTAAGCAAGCGGACCAGCTGGTTTTCCTTTATTCAACAATCTAGCATGTGGCAACATGCTGGTGATCCTCTATGTATGCATGTCGTTGAAAGCCAAATTTAGGAAGCGAAGGGCATCCTTTATGACGGGAGGAGGTGGTATGAATTATGGAAGTATGTGGGTTTTCCAGATAATGAAAGAATTGGATATAGGGTATGTTTGGCAAAACTAGCTGGAAGCTGATGGCTGGTAGCTGTGGCTGGAAGTTGGTGGCTGGAGGCTGGTAGCTGTGGCTGGAAGCTGTTAGCTGTAGCTTGTTAAATATATTTTGGTGTTTGGCAGAGTAGCTAGAACTTTTAATAAAATGTATAAAATGACTAAAATGGGTATTACCTAAAAGCTTGAATGCATATTTTTTTTTTATTTTTTATTATGATAGAATGAGTATTTGTGTCATTTACTCACTAAAATCTTGTAGCTAGTAGGAGCTTTTTCTTAAACGCTAGTACTAGTAACTTTTCAATATAGAGTTTTTTCTCTAACCTAAAAGCTTCAAGCTCCTTCTACCAAACAAAGATTTTTATTGAGTATGAGTTTTTTCTTAAAAGTTTGAAGCTTGAAGCTTTTAAAAGCTCCTTGCCAAACATACCAATATTGGTGCCTAGTGTTGGGTAGGGTTGAATATTAATAAATGGCACTCATTCCATTATTTTTCTTTTTAATTATTATTATTATTATTATTATTATTATTATTATTATTATTATTATATCCAAAGTATACAAATAAATAAAAAACCATTTTCAAAAATTTCGTTTTCAATTTTAAAGTATTTAATTTGATATATCTTTGTAATTATAATTCTCGTATAAATGACACTCCTTCATATTCCTTCTTTTCTCAAAAGTAAACCAAACACCAGACTAGTGCAACTTATAGGTATGTTTGGCAAAACTAGCTGGAAGCTGGTGGCTTGTAGCTGGTAGCTGTGGCTAGAAGCTGGTAGCTGTAGCTTGTTAAATATGTTTTGGTGTTTGACAGAGTAGCTGGAAGCTTGTAGCTAGTAAGAGTTTTTTCTTAAACGCTAGTACTAGTAACTTTTCAATATAGAGTTTTTTTCTCTAAGCTAAAAGCTTCAAGCTCCTTCTACCAAACAAGGTTTTTCGTTAAGTATGAGTTTTTTCTTAAAGGTTTGAAACTTGAAGCTTATAAAAGCTTTTAAAAGCTCCTTGCCAAACATACTTATATTGATGCCTAGTTTGGGTAGGGTTGAATATTAATAAATGGCACTCATTCCATTATTTTTCTTTTTAATTATTATTATTAAAAGAAAAATAATGAAATGAGTAATATTAATAAATGGCACTCATTCCATTATTTTTCTTTTTAATTATTATTATTATTATTATTATTATTATTTTATATCCAAAGTATACAAATAAATAAAAATCCATATTCAAAAATTTTGTTTTCAATTTTAAAGTATTTAATTTGATATATCTTTTTAATTATAATTCTCGTATAAATGACACTCCTCCATATTCCTTCTTTTCTCAAAAGTAAACCAAACATCAGACTAGTTCAACTTATAAAAAGCTCTGAATACGTTTAAGTCGGCTTTCGCTCGTAAGGCACGACAAGAAAGTTCAAAGTGATTAACACGGCTGAGGCCGACGGGATTCATCTGTGATATATGAATACCATGAAACTAGAGCACTTTGAACAAGAATTTGGTGAAAGGCACTCGATAGTTTGCAAAATTACACAATCGGGAGTAAAATACAAAGTTTCCTAGGAAAGGGATGTATAGGAGTTCTAGGTGCAGGAAGGACTTGGTTCAGATCGAAAGGAAATCCTATAGTCGTGAAGGAGTCTATCAAGTTTTGCCTAGGTAAGTTTATTATAACTAACATCCATATCATCGTTAATCATCGCTTTAAACGGAAAAACGAAAAAGCAAGAAAGAAAAGAAAGAAAGAAACGAACATAGTAAAAAGACGAAGGGAAGATGCAAGGGAACATGTCACACCTACATGGTAAATCTTCTAAAATCAGAAGAAAGGAAGAAGGAAGACAAGAGGGTAAAAGAAATGGCAGAGCAACGAAAAGTAAAAAAAAATGAAAAACGGGTTTTATACTTTCAGAAAGTAAGGCAAACAACTTCATGACGTCACCTCGATGGAAAACAACTGTCAAAAATTAAAACGAATACACGACGTCATGGGACAACTTTCTAAAAATCAAATGGCCAGAAATTGCTCGATAACTATGACACGCCCTGTCAGTCAAAAGAGCTCGTGGCCAAAAGATGACCTACGTGGTTCGGAAGCATAATGAGGACGGACCTCATATAAGCCCTATTAAGTTCAAAACCAACTTAAGGATTTATGGGGACATGAAGAGGTATAAGGGTCTTATACCGAACCCAGATAAAATTCGCGACCCACCAAAGTATGTTGTGGCTAACATAAAGGTCAAACCCCTTAATGAGATGATGCCAAGTACATACCACTTCGGTGGTCGAATACACCGAAGTACAGTACAACCACTCCGAGCCTGACAAAAGTACAACTTTTCTGACTAGTATAAATACAAATTTCAAGTACAGGTAACACACACCGTTCACACTCCGAACCTCACTTTTTCTCTCTAAACAAATACTTATCCTCCCGCCGTGGTGGTCACAAAGAGGTCATCCCTCCTCCTATGTGGCGAGCCTAACGGTTTGTTTCCTGTGTAGGTTCACATTAATCAAGATCTAATCAAATTATTCATCTTACGATCAGTTGAACTTAGGTGCCTAGTTTTTGGATCTTCATCACAATGCACGAAAGGTCATACGTGCGCAACATGACTTTTAGCCGGCATTGATGCAATAAAGTGGGATACACAAGTAAAAGTGGATGCATGACCATTATTTTACCTAAACCATAGTTTTAAGCGAAATTAATCTTCCATATACATAAGTATAGCAAACACATAAAACTAGTCATTTTTGTGTTTTAGCTTGTTGTATTATTACGTAACACAACAAGGGAGTACAAACTAGAATATAACAAAGAACACTCATTTTATTTTGGAGTGCTGATTTCCAAAGTTTTCACTTGGCCTCATTGAGGTTTACTGAATTCCTGCAACCATTTTTGGGATCTTTGGCGACTAGTAGAAGCGCATTTTTCTTATGCATTACTCTCCCCTCAGTTTTCAAAGTGTCAATGTATTTAGTCCCTTCAGGAAATTCCCAATCAAACGAGTACACAAGATTCGAAAGAGCCAACTCCACCGCCGTAGTTCCCAACAACATCGCTGGACAACCTCTCCGACCCGACCCAAACGAGATCCACTCGAAATCTACACCTTTATACTCAACAATACTACCCATGAACCTCTCTGGATAGAACTCTTCAGGTCGTTCCCAGCATTTATGGTCTCTCCCTACGGCCCATGCATTCACATAAACCATAGTCTTCTTTGGTATCTCGTATCCTTGTATAACGCATCGATCTCTAGATTCATGAGGGATAAAAAGTGGTAAGACCGGGTATAGTCTAAGCGTCTCTTTGATTATTGCTTTTAGATAGTTAAGCTTATAAAGATCTTCTTCTTCTACTTTCCCCTTCTTTCCTACTACTTCCCTCACTTCTTGTTGAACTTTCTTCATGGCATCAGGGTTTTTGATGAGCATAGTCATCGCCCAAACCACTGTTGAAGCACTTGTTTCGGTCCCCCCTAAAAAGATATTCTGCAAAAGGACACCAACACAATTATGAAAGTCGAATCATGTAGATAGAATATAAATTTTGGGATGTAATATCATGTATATTTGAATGTTCAAGAATGTATTAATTGTGTAACTAACTATAGGAAATCACTCCGTGATTTTAGCATAGTCATTGTATATCCTTGTATTATATATTCTCTATTGAATGGAATGAATAATCAATCTTTTCCAAATTCCTATATGGTATCATCTTTGTACCGATCCATTCTCCCCTAAACCTCTGCTTCCGCCGCCGCAAACTGCTTCTAGTTTGTTGCACCTGCATTCCTCCTTCAATTCTGTTCTTCATCACCCTTTCACATGGACTCCAAACAACTACATCCCGCCCTCACCGTATCCAATATCAAGACCCACATCCCTCTTCTACTCGAAAAAGATTCACCCCACTTCAATACCTGGAAAACCCTCTTCCAGGTACACTGCCAGGCCTACGAGGTCTCCGACCACCTGCTTCCCCGACCTGCTGCTATGCAGACCCCTTTACCCGCCGACCCCGCTGCTGCTGCTGAACAGTTTTGGAGTCGCATTGATGCTCTCGTAAAACAGTGGATTTATGCCACTGTTTCGCAACCTCTTCTTCGCATCAACATACAACCAAATCAGACTGATGCTCTCGTAAAACAGTGGATTTATGGCTGTCGAAAGCGAATTCAATGATAACCAGAATACACGTGCTATTTTTCTGGGTCAGGAGTTCGCAAATCTGTCCCTTGACAACTTTTCTTCGATGGGCGACTACTGTGATCATGCCAAGCATCTCGCTGATCAACTGGAGAGCGTGGGCTCCCCGGTTGATAATCGGATGCTCGTCCTCAAGGTGTTGACGGGATTAACGGAACAATACGATAGCATCTCTATGGTTTTGCAAAACCGTGACCCGCTCCCTCTCTTTTCTGAAGTCCATTCTTGCCTCAATCTAGAGGAAAGTAAAAAGAAGCGACAAGTTACTCGTGCCTCCTCTGCTGCTGCCTCGGCGCTACTTACCACAACCTCTTCTCACCCCAAAACTCCATCTCAGCCTTCGGGTCCCCTACCTTCAACAACAGGCTCCAACAGACCACGCACCACCCGTGGACGTGGACGCGGGTCAAACAGACAGCCCAGGCCTTCTACCAGCAGTCAGCCCACTCCAAACCACCCATACATAGTGTTTCCAAGCAATTGGACCGCCTCTCAGTGGGCTTCAGTTCTTAACAGCAAATCGGGCCCACCACCATGCCCTTACCCGTCCCGGCCCAACTCCCAAAACTCTCAAGGGATACTTGGACCAAGGCCCGATCAAGCCCATCACACCACTTACTCTCCCACTGACATTAAACAGGCACTCTAATCCTTGGCTCTCAACCCACCGGATCATGGAGTTATGGACACTGGTGCATCGTCTCACTCTACCAACGCACAAGGTATTTATTCCCCGTCTAATTTTAATACTCCCCGTCTAATTTTAATACTTGCACTAATAAAACTATTGTTGTTGGTAACGGCATGTCCATTCCCGTTGTGGCCCAAGGCAACCAAGTCCTACCACCACCCTACCCACCCCTAAAACTAAATAACGTTCTTTTTGCACCACAAATAATAAAAAATCTTATTTCAGTCCGTCGCCTTACCACTGACAACTTAATTTCTGTGGAATTTGACCCTTTTGGCTTTCTTGTGAAGGATCTCAAAACACGGGCTCCTATCCTACGATGCAATAGTACCGGCGATCTTTATCCACTCACTGAACCTCTACCACTCAAGACCTCTCAACCATCCACTTTTGTCGCTGTTTCTCAAGATCGCTGGCATCAACGATTGGGTCACCCCCGAAATAATTTGCTTCAGTCTTTGAAACTGAATTCTTTTATTGATTATGGAAAACTTAATAAAACGCTTTGTCAATCTTACATTTTTGGCAAAAGTGTTCGTTTGCCGTTTAATGATTCTGTTAATTCTACTAGTTTTGCATTTGACATTGTTCACAGTGATTTATGGACATCCCCCATACTTAGTACGGGTGGCCATAAATATTATATATTATTCTTGGATGACTTTACGAATTTTTTGTGGACTTTCCCTTTATCTAATAAATCTCAAGTGTTTCACACCTTCACCACCTTCCACAACTTAATCCAAACACAATTTGAGCGTAAAATCAAACAATTTCAATGTAACAATGGCACCGAATATGCAAACCAGAATTTCAAAAATTTTTGCAATAATAATGGCATGCAATTTCGTTTTTCATGTCCCTACACCTCTTCCCAAAATGGTAAAGCGGAGCGCAAGATCCGCACCATTAACAATATGATCCGTACCTTGCTTGCCCAAGCCTCCCTACCTCCCAACATGTGGCACCATGCACTTGAAACCGCCACCTACCTTCTTAACATACTACCCAGCAAACTTCACAAATTTAAATCCCCAACATCCCTCCTTTACAATTGCATCCCAGAGTACGATCATCTTCGTATTTTTGGGTGCCTCTGCTACCCTATTACCCCATCCACCAAAATCCACAAACTCAACTTCCGTTCCTACCCATGTGTCTTCCTCGGTTACCCACCGAATCATCGTGGGTACAAATGCCTTGACCTCACTTCTCATCAACTTATCATCTCTCGCCATGTCCACTTTGAAGAGTCAATCTTCGCATACGCCATTCAATCTCCCACAACCCCCCCTTCCTATGACTTCCTTAATCCCACCATCCACCCACTTGTTTGGACCCATTTACAAAACTCACATAATCCAAACCCAAACCCTCCTAACCCCACTGCTCAACCACCTGTTACGGGCCCCTCACCCCATGGCCCAACTTCTGAACGCACCCAAAACATGCCCCCTCCCATACTTCCCTCACTGATACATTATCTTCACACGACCCATCATCTAGCCCAGCACCACTCCACCCTTCTACTTCTACACCTGACCAGGCCCAACATGCTCCCCCAACTCAGCCGCATCCCACGGCCCAATCATCCCCACCACCTTCGGCCAACACGTCTAACCCCACAACAATTTTTCCACCACCACCGAACACATCCACCACTACTCAGCCACCTGCACCACCTCCGCCCCCACTCGTACCATGCACACTCGCTCCATGAGTGGCATCCACAAACCTAAACATCATTTCAACCTTCACACCTCTACCATTGTACCTATCCCCAAAAATCCTCATGTTGCCTTGACCACTCCCGAATGGCGCACTGCCATGACCAATGAATTTAGTGCACTTATTAAAAACAAGACCTGGGAACTAGTACCTAGGACTCCTGACATGAATATTATACGATGCATGTGGTTGTTTAAACATAAATTCAGGTCCGACGGCAGCTTGGAACGCTATAAAGCCCGTTTAGTGTGTGATGGTCGCAAGCAGCAGCCAGGTATTGATTGTGGGGAGACATTCAGTTCGGTGGTAAAACCTTCTACTATTCGCCTCATATTATCTCTTGCTCTCTCCAAGTCATGGCCAATTCACCAGTTAGATGTCACTAATGCTTTTCTCCATGGCAACTTGGAAGAGACAGTATATATGCATCAACCAGTGGGTTTTCGACACAGGGACTTTCCTGATCATGTTTGCCGTCTACGAAAGTATCTCTATGGCATAAAACAGGCCCCTCGTGCCTGGTACCAGCGATTTACAGATTTTATCACCACTCAAGGTTTTCAGCAGTGCAAATCTGATAACTCTTTGTTTACTTATCATCACGGGTCTGACACTGCATATCTCCTCATTTACGTGGATGACATCATTCTCACCACATCCACCGATGCTCTCCGAAACGCTTACTTGCTTCTCTCTCGGATGAATTTGCTATGAAGGATTTGGGTTCTCTCTCTTACTTCTTGGGCCTACAGGTCACTAGGGATGGCAACAAAATGTTTCTCTCTCAGCAGGCTTATGTCAGGGACATCATTCATCGAGCTGCTATGGACTCTTGTAAACCAGTTGCTACTCCAGTTGACACCCAGTCCAAACTTTCTGCTGACGCTGGTCCTCCTCATGATGACCCCGCTACTTATCGCAGCTTGGCTGGTGCCTTACAGTATCTGACCTTTACTCGACCTGACATCTCTTATGCAGTGCAGCAGAGTTGTATGCACATGCATGACCCCAGACAGGATCACTGGAACGCCTTAAAGCGTATTATTCGTTATCTTCAGGGTACTATCGACCACGGTCTCCATTTAGGTCCGGTCTCTACTTTCTCTCTTGTGGCCTACACAAATGCTGATTGGGCAGGATGTCCCGACACACGCCGCTCCACGTCTGGTTATTGTGTGGCTATTGTCTAACATTTGGTCACACAATATTTTTGATCCATGACATTTGCTATCATTCCGTCACATAAAACAAAAAAAAAAACAAAGTCACGATGATGTGGCTAATAGTTATTTAAAGCCACTCGAAAATTTGTAATTTTAAGTGTGATTATTGTCCATTCTTTAGTCACACATATTTTCCTATGACATTTGTTATCAAATGGTCACATGGAAATAAACAAAGTGACATTTGTAATTTAAGTGTGACTATTGTCTAACATTTGGTCACATAATCTCATAAGTGGCCATTTGTTTTAGCTTTTAGCCACATTGTTAAAAAACTATTGTGACAGTTGATTACATTTGGCCACACTTTTCTACTGTGGCTAGGAAATGTCGCAATTTTTTCTTAAAGTGTGGCTAAATGTTTCGAAAATGTGTATTTTTGGCCACATGAATCAAAAATCAAACAAATAATGTGATCGTAGATCACATTTGGCCACATTTTTCTAATGTGACAGCTAAAGGTCACAGTTTTTTCTTCAGATGTGGCAAAAATTTTTGAACTGTTATGCAATGGTCACATGGATAAATAAGATTTGTGGCTAAAAGTAGGCTGGAAGGTTTTGAAATGTGATTAATGACCTTTAGCCACATATTTAATCAAAAGTGTGGCAGGGCAATTTTGGCAAAAGTGTGGCCGTAGCCCTATTTTGGCGTAGTGTTTGTTCGTGAACAGGTTCAACGGGGTCACATTCGAGTTCTTCATGTACCCTCACGACACCAAATTGCGGACATCTTCACAAAAGGATTACCTCGGGTTCTGTTTGACGATTTTCGCTCCAGTCTCAACATCAGCCCTCCCGACGTTTCGACTGCGGGGTGTAATAACATGTATATTTGAATGTTCTAGAATGTATTAATTGTGTAACTAACTATAGGAAATCACTCGGTGATTTTAGCATAGTCATTGTATATCCTTGTATTATATATTCTCTACTAGCCGATTACCCCGGGAAGGTCCCGGGGTTGAAAAATTTAATATGATTTAATAAAAAATGATAAAAAAAAAGAAAACTCAAATCACGAAAAGAGTAAATAACTTAAACATAATCAATCTTAGTTAAAAAACATTTATTTAAAAAGTTAAAAAAATAAAAAGCATAAACCATATTAAACATAATAAAGTATTAAAAGGATAACCTTCAACATATAATCATCTTCACGTAAATTAAAATATGTTACAATTTGATTAATGAATAACCTGAACACTTTGTGTTTTTTTCTGTATGAATATAACCCCACAAAAAATAGTCGTTTTTTTTTTCGTTTTTATATAGCACTATGATACTCGTTGGAAAAATAATAAAACGCTCGTTAATTTGGTGTAATTTTTTTATTTAAAAAATCTCGAATATAAAAGATATTTATGTTTAAAAATTATGGGAGGAAGATAAGAGAGAAAAATTTAAATTTGTTTTTAAATTCTTTTTTCCTAAAATAACTCAATTTAATTTTAGTAATTGAGAATTAAGAGATAGAGAGATAAATTTAGAAAAATACTCAAAAACACCAAAAACACTCAATTATTAAGCCACGTGGCACTCTCAATGGGCATATATGCTTTCTTTTATATATATATACTAGCCGATTACCCCGGGAAGGTCCCGGAGTTGAAAAATTTAATATGATTTAATAAAAAATGATAAAAAAAAAAGAAAACTCAAATCACGAAAAGAGTAAATAACTTAAACATAATCAATCTTAGTTAAAAAACATTTATTTAAAAAGTTAAAAAAATAAAAAGCATAAACCATATTAAACATAATAAAGTATTAAACGGATAACCTTCAACATATAATCATCTTCACGTAAATTAAAATATGTTACAATTTGATTAATGAATAACCTGAACACTTTGTGTTTTTTTCTGTATGAATATAATCCCACAAAAAATAGTCGTTTTTTTTTCGTTTTTATATAGCACTCTGGTACTCGTTGGAAAGATAATAAAACGCTCGTTAATTTGGTGTAATTTTTTTATTTAAAAAATCTCGAATATAAAAGATATTTATGTTTAAAAATTATGGGAGGAAGATAAGAGATAAAAATTTAAATTTGTTTTTAAATTCTTTTTTCTTAAAATAACTCAATTTAATTTTAGTAATTGTGAATTAAGAGATAGAGAGATAAATTTAGAAAAATACTCAAAAACACCAAAAACACTCAATTATTAAGCCACGTGGCACTCTCAATGGGCATATATGCTTTCTTTTATATATATATATAGATAGATTGAATGGAATGAATAATCAATCTTTTCCAAATTCCTATAGGATGAAAGCAGAATACTCACCACGAGTACGCCTTTTACGTGATCAAAAGTGAGATCATCTGCATAGTCTTGCTTCAATTTGAGCAAGATATCAACCATGTCATCTTGCATTTTGTTTGGTTGGTTTTGATTCAAATGCTCATCAATCACTTCTTGATAGAACTTATCCAAGTCGTTGAAGAGCTTTTCGAGCCTAGCAATGCTTCCATTGAGTTTATCAAGCCATCCCATCATAGGAAAATAATCCCTATAAAAGAAGTAAGCAAACATCACTTGACACTCCAACATAAGCTCACTAAATCGTGCCCCTTTTTTTCTATAATTGTATGCAGATGGTCTTTTCCCAAAAGCCACCCTACAAATAACATTATTATTAAGAGTCATAACAGTTTCGCTTAAATTCACTACTTGTTTGGTTGAACTTAGAGTCTTCATCCGAGCGATCATTTCAAACACCTCTTGTTCACGAACGGGACGAAACGAGTTCACTTGTTTCATCGAAAAGAGATGAAGGGTGCAGATCTTTCTCATCTGTCTCCAGTACTCGTTATACGGTGACAATGCGATGTCTTTGTTATCGTATGATAACTTCTGCTGGCCTGTTAAAATCGGCCTCGTGCAGAAAACCAAATCATTGGTTTTCAATATCTCTTTCGCCATTTCAGCCGAAGAAACAACGAGAGTTTGGACATTACCAAGGCGAAGGGACATTAACGGGCCGTAACGTTTTGAAAGACGCCATAGGTACTCTGAGAGGTCGGAGGTGTCGAGTTGGTGCAGGTTTCCAATTATCGGTATTCCGGGTGGTCCGGGCGGTAGTGAGCGGGTTTTTGACAGAAACCTTCTAAAGGGAAGGAGGATTAGTAAGAAGAGAAAGAGAAGGACATATGATGGTATGTTGAGAAATGAAACCATTGATTCAAAAGGGTTAGCGGTGCAGCTTGTAAAACTTGTTGGTTTTTTTAATGATATAAAGTATCACTCATTAACTGAAACCATTGATAGTCCTGATGGTAGGCATTCCTCAAATCAACCGGGGTATATATTCTTGTTGAGGGTAGAAGATGTACACGAAGTGATGTCACCATACGGTATGTATGACCGGCGAAAATGGCCCATACGTATGACTTTGTTAGTAGTGTGCCCATCACATCAGTCACGTGTTATTTTAAAACATCATATAGCCAGTGTATCATTTTGGCCCATATCATGTGCTATTGTAATTAATACATCATACAAGGGCCCGTCATGTGTAAATTGTGTGTGAGCGGTGTTTCTTTAGCATCAACCTTCGAAATAGTGTAATCAGCAAAGTATATATTCAACTTGAAATTTAACAACCCAACTTGTCATGGATTTTATTCCATTAACCCCGTTAGTTTTCTGCTGACGTGGCAGCCCACGTGGCGTATGACATGTCAAAATATGTACGCTTGGCAGTCAGCTGGGCAGTTTTCTGCTGACGTAGCAGCAAATTGGGCAGTTTTTGCCACATCATTCGCCACGTGGGCTGCCACGTCAGCAGAAAACTATATGGGTTAACCCCAGTTAGTTTTGGTCAAATGGAATAAAATCCATGACAAGTTAGGTCTGTTAAATTCCAACTTTCAATGTGGGATTATTGTGTTCCAACCCAGCAAAGTTGGGATTATTTAATTCCTATTCCCCTATTTAATAAGTCGTCCTTTTATCTTTATTCATTGTTTGGTTTTGTTATTAAAACTACGTGCGTCATCATACGAGACGTATGGCTATCGAACATAGCCAACTCAAATGCAAGGGAGTTGAAGCTCTTGCTTTGGGCTCTAATTGTTTATGGGCCCCAAATTTGGAAAAGAGATTATATATTTTGTTATTGTTTACAATTTTCATATAATGAAGTGCCGAAGAAGTTTCCAATCATTGAAGTTTATGAAGTTTTAGAGGATTTATATGTTTGGATTCCAACTTCCTATTTAATGAGATCGGAACATTTTTTTTTTTTTTTTGAAAAGTGAACTTCATTCGAAAAACGCCACAAGAAGTCCTCAAAGTGAGGACCCAAGGGCACCAACAAAACGACATTACAAAACGTTTAAAGGAGAAATACACCAAACATTCCAATCTACATCTTTCATTTTTGCTCTATTGCGGATCCAAAAATACGAAGTAGACTTTATGTTTTCCACGACTTCAATCGGTCTTCGACGTTACTATGGAAGTTCCTATTGTTCCTTTCTTTCCAAATTGACCACATGGTGGTGATAACGATGCCTGTCAAAACGGATGTAGCTTGATTCGACAATTTTTGCAGTTCCACTATCTTCAGGAGGTCGTGTACCTCGAAAACAATCATAGGAGCCAATTTGCACCAGGTCTGCACCCGCGACCAGATTTCTACTGTGAAAAAACAACCGGTAAAAATATGTAGTGTCGTCTCTTCGTCGTCATTACAGAAAGAGCACGTGATGTTCTGAATAGGAACGCCCCTTTTTACTAGCTCATTCTTTGTCGGTAGCCGGTTACGAATGGCTCTCCATGCCATGATTTTACACTTCAGAGGAGTCCAACCCATCCAACAGATGTTCCAGATGCTATGGTCTGCAGAATCATTCAGCATCAAATTTTTTGCATTATTCACCGAAAACAGCCCATTCTGAGCAGCAGACCACTCCCATTTATCAGCGCCTCCTTTCCATTCAAAGTCATGTATGTCTGATAGCAGATTAAACAGTTTCGAAACCTGTTGGGGTGAATCAGGAGCTGCAGACCAGTCCCAAAACAGAGTTTTTCGGCCTTAAATCACTTTTAATCTGTCGGAGATCAATGCCCATTTATTCTTTTCAATCATGTACAAATGAGGGTATAGAATACGAAGAGGTTCATCATACAACCAAGCGTCCACCCAGAAATGGAAGTTCTTGTCGTCGCCTACTGTTCCCACAAAGTAACTGTTTAACAGCTTACCATTCCAGAGAGTCTTCTCACCCGTTTTGATGATAAATTTCCAACAGCCACTATACGCAAGAGAGCACGGCAGCAGTGACCAAGTATTACTCGAACCATGGCAACCCAACACTACTTTTTTCCACAAGCTTGATCCCTCACTTCTATAGCGCCAAGACCACTTAAGCAACAAAGCGTCATTAACGTGTTGTAGTTTAGAGAGCCCCAAAGAACCGGACTTCTTAGGAGTGGTGACAACCTCCCACGCCACCCAATTTATCTTTTTATCGTCACTAGACCCAGCCCATAGAAAACGCCTCATAATAGCCTCTATTTTTTCAATAACCGCTTTGGGAGCTTTGTACAAAGAAAGGTAATAAATAGGCAAACTTTCAAGAACCGCCTTGATGAGGACTAGGCGGCCCCCAATGGATAAATGCCTAGCTTTCCAAGATAACAAACGGTTATTAACAACTTCAATCACCGAGTTCCAATTACTAATCTTAGACATCTTGGCGCCCACTTGAATACCCAAGTATTGGAATAGAAAAGAGCCTCGCTTACAACCCAAGACTTCCATCATATTATCGATCTCCGAATCATTGACCCCGATCCCAAATAAATTAGATTTATGGATGTTTATACGGAGCCCCGAGCAGAGATAAAAAGCTCTAAGAATACGGGCCGTAACATGGAGATTATCAAGAGACCATTCACCCATAACGAGTGCATTGTCCGCATAGAAAAGGTGGTTTATATTTATAACATTAGACGGAAGAATAATACCTTTATGATCTCCTATATCTTTGGCTTTGTCCAACATCCACGAAAGGCATTCCATCACAATCAAGAATAAAAATGGCGATAACGGGTCGCGTTGGCGAAGGCCCTTTTCACTATGAAATTGGAAAGTAGGGGAACCGTTTACAAGAATAGAGGCATGACTCGAAGTGAGAATACCATTGATCCAAGTGCACCATTTCGCCGGAAAACCCATTTGAGTCATGATAGACATCAAAATATGCCAATTGACGTTGTCGTAGGCTTTTTCAAAGTCTATCTTCAAAAGAAAAGCCTTTTTATTTCTTTTTTTCAACCACTCCGTGAGCTCATTTACCATAAGCGGCCCGTCAAAGATAAGACGACCTGATAAAAATGTCGATTGAGAAGTGGAGATCACCTTACCTAAAACTCTTTTGAGGCGATTCGTAAGGATTTTGGAAATAACCTTGCTAATCATCCCAATAAGAGTGATAGGTCTATAATCTTTGAGTCCCACAGGCGATACAACCTTAGGTATCAAAGTGATGAAAGCCGAACCGCAACCCGAGCTAATGGAACCCGTATCATGAAATTCGTCCAGAATGTTATAAAAATCATCTTCGAGAAGACTCCAAAACCGTTTAACGAAGCGAAAATTAAAACCGTCCTGCCCGGGCGCTTTGTTTGAACCACAATCGAAGACCGCATCTCGTATTTCCTGCTTTGAAAAAGAACATATCAGAAAAACACTATCCTGCTCAGAAATCCGCTTGATGCCCGAACACTGAATAGACGGACGCGAAGGAATGTCTTCCTTGAAATGATTTCGGAAGTGTCGCAGTACTTCACGTTTAACAAGAGAGGGTTTAGATATTCAATCATCTTTAATTTGTAAGCCCGGAATCGCGTTTCTCGCATGTCTGCCTTTAACAATATTATGAAAATATCTCGAGTTTTCGTCGCCAAGGGAGGCCCACTTAGACCTAGATTTTTGCCTTATGTCTCGTGCATTGAGAAGCTCAATCTCTTTAAGACATTTGACACATTCGGACCAAACCCAAACATCTCTTCTTCTAAATCCTGATGTTCCATTAAGATCTCTAAACTTTCCTTCTCTTGTCTCAATCTGCTCTCATCTTGTTTTTCTTTAATTCTGCTATCAACAATCCAAACCTTGAGTTTGTCCCTCAAAGCTTAGAGTTTTTTTGGTTAGATTCAAGTCAGCCGGACCTGAGCATACCCAATCTCCCATAACTGAATTTATCACATCTAAGCATCCCTGCCTATCACACCAAGAATCATACCATCTAAACGGTTTCGGACCGAAATTAGTATCAATGAGAGATAGAAGCAGCGGGGCGTGATCCGAATTTTCTCGTTTAAGAGCTCTAACATAATCATTCGACCATTTGTTGAAAACATTTTCACAAACAAAGACTCTATCAATTCTACTTAGTTTGCACACACCTCGTCGGTTAACCATGTATGTAAACTTCTTGCCTTTCAGATCATATTCGCGCAGCCCCGCTTCATCCACGAAACCATTAAAATCCCGAGCGCACACAGAATCAAACACAAAAATTTTTCTCTCCTCTTGGTTTCTAACTGCATTGAAGTCACCAAAAACCACCCACCAACCACTACCCGATTGAATTAGTCGAAGAAACCTTTCCCATAGGCCTCTTTTTAAAGTGTTATCTTGTGGCGCATAAACATTTAGAAAGTTAAATCTGGTCTTGCCATCTGACAGAAAGCCGGAAACGAGCAGAAAATTTGGGTCTTTAACAACCGCATCTTTATAGAAAAATTTTGGGTCCCAGATGCTTAGGATCCCTCCCGAGTTACCATTAGCCTCTACACATTCAAAAGCATGTCCACTACCTCCCCAAAAACTTGAAACCATAGAAGACAAAACATTGTTCGACATAGTTTCCTGTATCACGATGAACGCCACCCCGGATTCATTCTTTAAACGATTAATCCATCCCGCTTTACCCCGAGATCCAATCCCACGAATATTAACCGAAAGAACATTCATTGCTTACCAAATTGTAATCCTTCTTGAATGATTGACTTCTGAATTAAGGCTTCATGGTCCTCCCAATCGACTCCCAATTTTTCTCCCAAAATTTTAGTGGCTTTAATATCAACTGTATGAACATGGTTAACCAATGGAACAGGATCCTCGGTTGTATCATCAGCAATACCAGAAGAACCCTGAGGAGACGGTTGTGAATTCAAATCAATCGTTTGGACACTCTTGACACCAGGCGCATCCTCCATCTGTTCGGCGTTATTATTATTCAGGCCAAAAAGTTGGTTAAGCCCAAAGGTGTCTTCCTCCAAATGCTCCTCCAAAATATTCTTGGGCTTTTTACCAAGTTTGAGGCTTTCGTTACTACTAATGTAATTGAGACTGGATCGGCCCACATCCGTTTTCTTGCATTTCTTCCTTTTAACAACCTTGGAACTTGTGGGACTATTATGAACTTTTTCATTTGGAATTCCAAAATCAAAGTCAACACCCGGGACAAAGATGTCATCCGTGATTCCCTCTGACATATTACCAATGGTAGTCAAACGCGATTGATTATCATTAAATTCATTGATTGGACAATGAATGAGATCATTAACTCCAAAGTCAACAGCCGGTTCAGCGTCCGGTTCAGGAACCGGTTCATCAAGCGGATCAACAATCGGTACAACCGGCGTGGAGTTACCAGTACCGTCAGCCAAGTTATCCGGCGAGCCTTCCGAATGATGATCCATCAAATCAACCTCCATCGGTCCCTCACTATCCACAGAGTCATCTTCCTGATTAGAAGGAACATCAATGTAATCAGGAGCCCAATCACCCGCTTCCTCCGCCACCCAAATACGAAACTTCCGATCTCGCCAATTAAGCGTAATATCTTCCGATATTCTATTACCGTCTCCAACCAAGACTCCCACATATTCGATCGAAAGATCAATATCAGATTCAACTCTATTAGCTTTATGGACAACCTTACCGAACATACCACCCACAGCATTAATAACTTCATTCGAGATCAAATGTAATGGTAAACCTTGCACCTTCAACCAGGCCACACGTTTGAACCCCAGGGATTGCCCTTCCCAAGTGCTAACGAAAGAAAAACTTTCCTTCATTGATTCTGCTATCAACCGAAAATTTTGAGCCACCTCAACATCTTCAAAAGTTATCAATAAGTCCAATCCTCCCAAGTATTGGACTTTCCCGTAGCCTGGGCAAATCTCGTTAAGAAACACGTAGATCTTCTTCAAAGCCATGACATCGACCATCTTCGAAACTACGGCTCTCCCATGCAAAGATGAAAAGGCATTGACGTTGCTATCAATATTGATCGATTTCCCCAAAAGCATTTCTATAAAAGACCATGCTCCTGTGACAGAAGTTCCAGTACTAGGATCCGAAGTCTTCTCAGTATCAATGTTAGGATTCGGTTTTTTCTTCATCGGCTGCGTGGGAATGGTTGTGTTGATCTCGCCGTCTTCTAGCACAAAACGTGCTATATTAAACCACAGTTTGTAGTCCCCCATTCGGATTCCCTGAAGGTTCTTCAGCAATTCATCTCTATCCTTGACATCGAGCAAGGATATAAATCCGAATCGATTCCCTCCCTTGTCTCTTTTCCTTGCAATATAGAGGTCATAAATCTGACCGTGCAATCTGATATGAGACGCTAGATCCGTCCCACTACATCCCTCTGGTAAATTGGAAACAAAAAACTTCGTAATTCGACGTTGTATCTCCACAGGAATTGGAGTTTTCCGACGCTCCATTGTGTTAGGGTTAAGTTTAGCAAGCTGAAGAGTTTAAAAATCTTCTTTATTTTATTTTGTTTTCTCTTTTCATATGATTCTTTTTTTTATTTGCTAATATATGTTGCATTGATCAGCTAATTTTCTAGAATCTGTTATATTGGTTTTTACTGTTGGAATTAATCTTGACATATTGGTTATTATTATTTGGTTTTATATTTTAGTAGTATATTTAATAATTGTTAGTAGTTGCACATGGTAATAGCTTAGACCATGTGTAGTGGGGGGCTTTATTTATAAAGCCCCCCTTTCTGATTGGTTCACGTGGCAGCTGAGTCAACATGGAGAGATAAAGTGAAAAATGGGTGTAGTGGTAGGGGCTTTATTTATAAAGCCCCTGTTTCTGATTGGTTGTTTATTTTATTATTTTTTTTAATCTTTTAATTCAAAATAATTAAAATAAAAGACAAATAAATATAAAAAAATTACAAATAATATTAAAAACACACAACTAATATTAAAAAAAAAAGTTACAACTAATATTAAAAAAAACGAAACACACTAAAGGTTATCTATTGCAAGACTTTGTTGCATATGAAGTTGTGCAAGTCGTAGGGCGTCTCCCTCGAGGTCGTCGATCGATCTGGACAAAAACTCGATGTCCTTTTCCCTTTGCCTCGCCTATTGGAGCTCGACAAACCTTTTATTCTCGACCAGTCTTTGCTGCATTGTTTCCTAACGTCTTTGGCCAAGGTCGCGAATATCTTGTAGTCTTCGGTTCATTTCTTCAAAATCTTCCTTCAACTCACCACCTCCTACCGAAGACGACTCCGCCTTGCCACCCTTTTTTATCTCCTATCGGGTGGTCTAGGAATATCCTCTTCCTCATCCTCCAAATTAATAGGATCACCTAAACTCACATAGAGAGCATCGGATGACGGTGTATCCGGATCTCGCGACGAGGAGGTGGTTTTGCTATGTTTTGATGGTCCTCCTCCTCCTGATCCTCCTCCTCTTCCTCTCCTGACCTTGCGCCTACCACCCGACCCCATAAGCGGTACATTAGCCCACTTAGGACTTTTTCTCAACATCTCCTAAATCCTCAAATACGGGAATGACCCGCGGGTATCTCTCATCTCGTCCAACGCTCTTGCCAACAAACCATCATCACCTTCCCCACTGCCCTTGTTGTCCTTACAACGATGGTAAACCTCCGAAAACAAATGACATCTATTATTTATGTCCGACCACTTTCTCGATATCGAATCGTTGTCTCGATACTCCCCTCTACACATGACGTTAAAAACAGCTCTCGAATCCGCATCCAAAACAACGGGTGGCAGCTGAGTTTCTGGCACGAGCTCGGGCTCCTCTTGAGAACCTTGGACATAGTTTTGTGGAGGAAAAAATTGACCCGCCATGTTTGGTGGAGGAAAATATTGACCCTGCATGCCAAGAAGTTGCGCGTATTGCATTGTGTTCGCGTCAAAGCCCTCCAATTGGGTGGCAGCTGAGTAGTAGTGTTTGGCCTCGTACCCGGGCGACCCGGGATCCCAAACGGTGAACCATATGGAAACATGTTTGTGTTGTAGGTTTGTTTGTGTTGTGGTGTGTGTGTGTGTGTTTTAGTTTAAGTTGTATGTGTATTGTGTTATTGTGTGTATATATATATAAAATCTAAAAAAAATAAATGTTACCGTTCAAAGAATTAAAGGGCAACGGTCAAATTTTTTTGACCCTTTTTTTTTCAACCATCGGCCACGTGTCTTGATTTTATTGGAGGATTCAAAATGTAACCCGCGTTATTTTTATAAAGCCCCGAGAAGAAATTGGTATATAGCGCCCCTATGTTTTGATGTTTGGGGCGCTATTTTTTGATTTTTTGGGCAAATAACACCACACTACGATGGGTATTAGTGTTTGACCGAACTCTGTGCAGTGGAGTTGACAAAAGTGAACGTTGGGTTGGGCAATGGAAAGAGTCGTAGATGTGTCCTATTCTTTAGAAAGAATATTTTATTGCTTTATCATTCCCACGTTTCTTTTGTAAAGTCTATTTATAGACCCTCTTTTGTTTAATAATGAACAAGGCAACTTTTATTCTTCTTTTGGAATGCTCCAAAAAAAACACCATAAAAGTCCAATACAACTTACTGAGCTTCCTCACTGAATTGAACATCTGTATGAAATTATCCAAAAGAATTATATACTATATGAATTGGGTGATGTTATTTACACCGGTATGTTTTTTAGGGTTTTAGACATCTCTACTGCTCGTAGAGGCCTCTATGAGCAGTAGAGGTGTCAGAGCATTGGAAACCACAAAACTCTACTACTGGTAGAGGCCTCTACGAGTGGTAGAGCTTTGTTGCCCAAAAAACCTAACCCTACTACAACTCGTAGAGGCCTCTACGAGCTGTAGAGATGGAGGCCCACAGAACATTCAATGTTCAGAGTGTGTACAGGTGTGTCAGTCAGCTCTACGACTCGTAGAGACCTCTACGAGCAGTAGAGATGAATTTAAAACCTATACGACCAGTAGAGGCCTCTGCGAGTGGTATAGGGTTAGAAAGTACGACGTATCCGAGTATCAGACTGACATTTCAGTGAAATCACCCCTCTGCAGCCAGTAGAGACCTCTACGACTGGTAGAGTTTTCTTTCAGCACTTTAAACCATCAACCTTGCACGATTTTCAGTCCAAACCTCAAAATTTCAATTTTTTTTCTCCGACGGTTCCGGAATTTCTCCAGCAAAAATACCATCCGGCCAACCAGTTCGTAACACAATGTCTTCGGGTGAATGGTTTGACGTATGTTGCGTCCTGGAAAGCGATAGTGAGCATAGTGAGCCAGAGGTTATATCCGGGAAAACAGCTCTACCGGATTTGAATGAACAACCACAGCTACCCGATTTAAACGGGGAGTATGTAGAAGAACCGGAGTCATGTTACGTGCCTTCAAGCGCTCCACGATACGCACACGAGGCAGGTGACTCTAGCGAGGAACCGAACACGGATATTTCGTTTGAAACAACTCAGGTGTGTTTATTTATTTACGCATGTTTATAATTTATACCTGTATATATGTTGCCCCGTATGTATGTGTGTATGTTTGTATGTATGTATGTATGTATGTATGTTTGTATGTATGTATGCATGTATGTATGTATGTATGTATGTATGTATGTATGTATGCATGCATGCATGCATGCATGCATGCATGTATGTATGTATGTATGTATGTATGTATGTATGTATGTATGTATGTATGTATGTATGCATGTATGTTTGTTTTTATGTATGTGTGTATGTTTGTATGTATATATGTAGGTATTCGCAAATCTTAAAGAGGTGACAGATTGGGTTTCCCTGAGAGCAAGAGCTCTTGGTTACGTCACTGTATATAAACGTACTGAAAACAAGGGAAAGGGGGAGAACAAGAGGCCAGAGCCGAGGGGCATATTGAGGTAGAGATGGTGGACGTGGCAGAGCCGGAGGTGGAGGGCAATGAAGAGGTGGAGATCCCAGGGCCCGTGCCCGATCCTCAGGACCGGCAGAATTCGGCACGCGTTTTTCGGGGGTTGAGGTTGCCGTCTACGCTCGCAGAGCAGTTACGGGTGATGGCGGATGAGGCTGTGGCGGCACGTCAGTGGCGGCAGCAGATGGCAGATGAGGCGCGTCAGTGGCGGCAGCAGATGGTGGATGAGGCTACGGCAGCGCGTCAGTGGCGGCAGGGAATGAAAAGGCTCTCAGTGTGCTGTTTGCGAGCAAGCAGGAGAGGCGTGCGCGTGACGGTTTGGGACCTTTATCACTGCCTGGTGCAGGCACCCATGCCGGGACGTCCTCCCAGCAGCCTGGGTCGTCCTCCCAGGAGCCTGGATCGTCTTCGCTGCAGCCGCCGCCGCCTGTTGACACCACACAGCAGACGCCCCCTCAGTAGTGTTATTTTGATATGATGTATGCTAGTACCTTATTTACGTTATGTTATTATTATATTTTCGTATATTATGTTTGGAAATGCTTGCTTATATTTGTCTGTTTATTTATATAAATGTTTGTTATACGCTTACACGTTTATCGAGACGACAACTGAAATAAAAAACCGCTTACACATAAAAAATTAAAAACTAAATGTGCAACGAGTTGTAGAAGAACACACATTGTTATTTTTTTTAAATAATAGTAATAATTTAAATTAATAATAATAAAAATTATTTTTGTAATATTTGTTCATCATGCCATCCAAAACGAAGGGAAAACAATTCAAGTGAAACTCTACTGCTCGTAGAGGCCTCTACAAACAGTAGAGGTGTCATTAAATGATTATCAATGATTGGCAATCATGGACCACATCTCTACAGCTCGTAGAGGCCTCTACAAGCTGTAGACAGGTGCAAATAAGTTTTAAGAAGGTGCAAATAAGAGATGCCTATGAATTTTGACATGGAATTAAGCAATAACATGAAATTACCCAAAACAATTTAGGGCTTTACCTGTAAGATGAGCGTTGCAAACTAGCCAGAAAACCAAACCAGTTTCCATCAACACAACCATGAAAGACATTCGCCGCCGTTATACGACCTTCAGTTGCTATCGTTGTCGGGTACAATAGTCGGAACCTTAGAGCCGCAACCGCCCTTCATCACAAACTATGACCACCGTTCGTCACCATCATTTGGACAGTCTCTGAGATCGACGCCGATAAGGGAGACAGCCGGAGGGGTAGGCTGACCCATTGTCTCTCGAAACTCGAAAGTCTTCTCTCTCTCTGATCTCTGCATGTCGTCTTGAATAAAAGTGATGGTGTGATTAGATAAAAAAAAGGGAAGCGGTGGAGCTTTTAAGACGATTACACGTGCCATTTGCAGCTAAGAGAGATACACGCATCCACCAAATAGGGAAGAGAGATTTGGTATTTGAAATAAAAAAAATGGTAACAACTGGATTCGAACGTGAGCAACAACATCCGATAAACACTAACCAAACGGCTACACTAACATCCTATATCATTAATCAACCCAGGCAAGAAAAATATATATTGTTGATAAACTCAAAAATTACTGTTCATCTTAATTCCAAATTAATACGTAGTATATAATGCAAGCCTTTTCCATTTTACAAACATAGTAGCTTACATTTTTCTTTTGCAATCGCCTGATTCTTGTTTCAGTTCGTAAGTTTAGTGTTTAGTGAGTGGCCTGATCCAACATTTACTTTCATGATATACGTATTTTGTTTTAAATAACATATATGTATGAAATAACTCATATAGTGATAACAACATAAGCAAGTTTCTATTTTATAAAACATCAGTATAATACATAAAAAAATACCACCATATACTTTATGTGGAGGGACAAAAATAGTATCCGCTAAAAACGGGAAAGGGCCCAGCATTTAGAGTTCTCTTTAGGTCTCTAAAAATGTTGAGCCGGCCCTGCTATAAAAAAACAGTCATATCAGTCGTATGACTTTGTACGCCATCATATATAATTAGTCACTTATGATTATTGAGAAAATCTATGGTCGATTTGGGCGATCACCAACTCATCCAACCCGTATGACATGTCATTGTAACACATGATACAACATTAATGACTAGTTTTAATCTTCATGAGGCCATTACGTTAGGCTATAAGGTGGGCAGACATGAAAAACCTCATGTCTCAGTGCCACGTAGGCTGCCACATCACTTAGGTGGTGTCTGAGACATGGGTGTGGTGTGCAGACATGAACAACCCCATGTCTCAAGCATTTAATATATTTTTTTTTGTTTTCTAATATTTTTTTTATTAGTTTTATAAAAGTAATAAGTAAATAAAATAATGTTCAAACAAATACTAAATTATAAAAATAAAAATTACAAAGCATCCTAACTTAAAAAAAAAATTACAAAGCATCCTAAATTAAAAAAAAAATTACAAACCATCCTAAATTAAAAAAAAAATTACAAACCATCATAATTTAAAAAAAAATTACAATCTAATCGTCTTGTCCGTTGTTCCATATATATTCGATCAAGTCGGCCTGTAGATGATGATGGATGTGTTCGTTACGTAACGCGAAATCGTTTAACTCTTGTTGCGCTTCGTTTACCGGAATAGTATTCTCCTCCACCGCATTTTCATCGAACTCACAAATAGCTCGGCCTTCGTCTTCGATGATCATGTTATGTAGCACGATGCAAGCATACATACAATAACGTATTTTTTTGGTTGTGAAAGCACGTGCCGGGTTTGCGATGATGTGCCATTTTGCTTGTAGAACCCCAAATGTTCGTTCGATATCCTTTCGCGCCGCTTCTTGATACTTAGCAAATTTCTGTCTTTTTTCGTCGTGAGGGTGCTTAATACTTTTAACGAGTGTAGAATAGGTTGGGTATATTAAATCCGCTAGAAAATACCCGTGCTTGTACTCAACACCCGAAACTGTAAATTTTGTATCCGGACCGGTTCCTTTTCTAACATCATCAAACACCAAAGACTGATTGAGAACGTTAAGATCATTATTGGAACCGGGTACACCAAAAAAGGCATGCCAAATCCATAAGTCTTGTGACGCGGCTGCCTCTAAGATTATTGTTGGATGACCGTGATCGCCGCGATAAAACATGCCACGCCACGCATTAGGGCAATTTTTCCACGGCCAATGCATGCAATCGATGCTTCCGATCATCCCTGGAAAACTATGCTTCTCATGATGGTGCTGATACAACTTTTGGATATCATTGGAGTTTGGTTTGCGCATATATTTTGCGCTGTAGATCTTGACAATACGCTTGCAAAACTTATACAAGCACTCACGTGACACTCTTTCCGACATCCGTAAGTACTCATCCCATGAGTCGGATGCCGTCCCGTAAGCCATTTGCCGCAACGCTGACGTCATTCTTTGGTAAGTTGTGAATGCCGGTTTGCCTCTAGCATCGTACCGTAATGTAAAATACGGGTCACAACTCGCCAAATCATCGGCAATACGTATGAACAATCGACGACTCATTCGAAACCGCCGCCTAAACATCTCGTCCGTATACACCGGGTGATCGGCAAAGTAATCTCTAATTAATCGTTCATGTGCACCTACACGTACGTTGTAAATAAATTTAAAAAATATATTTGAAGAAAAATTATACGTTCCAAAAAAAAATACTTGCTACATATATATTATAAGAAAAAATTAAACGCTTACCCTCACGGTCTCTGTTTAAAGGCCCTTGTCTAAGTCGTGGTTGCGAGCTCACTTCTTCTTCTTCATCCGCCACGATTGTTTGTGCCGCTTCCCAAATCGCGTTAACAAAAAGCTGGTTTTCCTCGCTCGACGAAGATGAGGAATCAACCATTGGTAGGTAAGACATTTTGTTTGATAATTTTTTAAAGAAAGTAGAGGTTTTTTTGGTTGGTTTTGGTTGATTTATGGGGTTTTTTTTAGATAGATTGTGTTTAGATGGTTGAAATGGTATTAATTAAAAAACAAAAAAAAAAAATAGCCGTTGATAATATAGCCGTTGGATTTCAAAAAAAAAAAAAAAAAAAAAGAAAAATTCCTATTGGTCCGTCCGGTATGTCTCTAGGGGGACGGGGGAGACGGGGCAGGTGGGGGACGGGGCTTCCGGTGAGGTGTAGAGGGTGGGACGGGGCTGATTTTGGGGGACGGGGGTGTGGGCATGTCTGTTCACCGCCTAGCCTTAGTGGTGTATCAATAGCATTTAGTGGTCCTTGGAAACAAAACTGTAGTTCTTGTCATTTTTTGATAATTCTTCCTTTTTTTTATTCATTGTATAGTTGGATTATTACATGTCGATTCGGTCACAGGGAACCACTTGCAGGAGCGAGGTGGTGCGTCACATCAACTTAGGTTATGGGGTATGGTTTTGGCTCCTCCTTCTTCCCTCAAGTCTATATCCGTGTCACGTCATTCCTCATCCCCTTCAACCAAATTAAGCCTATGGTTCCCTCTTCTTCGATCCCCTTCCCCCTTTATTTTTTTTACTAGTAAATTAGCCCGCGCGTTGCATCGGGTTAAAACTTGAAAACATTAATATTGCTGAACTTATAGAAAGTACCTTTTCTAATAATCCATAATTGGTTTAAAGAGAGTGATGGAAAGAACTTGCTAAACAAACAATAAAAGCCAAAAAAGTTGATGAAACAACTCCAAAATTTACTTACACAGTAGACATATACACGAAACAACTATAAACCTAGTTGTATGTTTTCTACAACGGGACTACATAAATGGAGTTCTATACACACACATGGTAGGGCAATAGGCGAAAGACAATATGCAGCTTGACCTACTTTACAATGGCTATTCTAGACTTTATAGTAACTAACCAATCTATTCATAATTCAAAAATTGATAACCATACAATGAAATTAAATTCTACCAGCACATTTCTTGAAGTGCCTCTATTCTGTCCGCATACATTTCTACCCATTGTTCATATGTTGTAGACTGCTAGTTGTGGTTACACCATCCCTAGGTGAATTGGTTGATGCTAGTAGGAATGCCCACACATTGCGACTGGGACGGGAATTTATGATTGAATTAACCTTTAACCTGTACGCACCATTTGCAAGCATCAGTTTTCATGTTTGTCAATATATTTAAATAAAAATAGTATACCCAATAAAATCATATATAAGTCACTATTTAGGCACTAACGTTAATATTATATCAACTTGCTATTTGATTTAGGTAATTCCAGCTTCTATGAAATGCAAAAACATTTAACTATTCGACTATTAAAAATGCACTGTATTTACTTGCATATTCATGCCCTGTTATTGTGTTACTGTATGAAAACCCTTAGATAATGTAACACGAAATGCATAAAACTATCATATTCCAATTAATCACACCTAGCATCTGATTATTGCTTCAAAGTTTGAACTTTGAAGCCCAGAACGCAAGAATATGACAAAAAGATATCAACATGGCAAAGGTTTTAAGGATATATTAGTACCTAATTGCAGCCAAAACTGTGTTCTTCCATAGTCTTAAGAAAACAAAGTCAGATGTCAATCCCACAACTACAAGAATATAAAGTGAAATCGGTCACAATTGAATATATCACCAAAGTTTATTTTTAAGAATTTGAAAATGATAATTCCATCCTAAAACAAAGAAACATGATATAATATAAGAGAGATGAGAGAACACATACACAATATATGTGTCATTTTTGTCTACAAGTTAATGTCACATACCGGATGATTCATCTTGAGTTTACGTTGATTCGTTGAACACATGTAGTAAAATTTATAATAAATATTAACTCTCATCAAAAGATTTATACCATTATTGTATTAATCTATGTTGTCAAAAGTGCGTGAGGCGTGTGCTTAGGTGTTGCGAGATGCACCAGTGTGCTGTGACCGGAGGCGCAATTTAAGGCTAAACCTCTAAAACATCTTAAATGAACCATAAGTCCTAAACAACCCTAAAACATCCTAAAGTAGCCATAATAGAGCCTAAAATATCTCTAAAACCCCTAAAATGTATCTTATACTAGGGAAATTGGATTTTAACACCCTGAACTATTGACAATTGGCCGCTGACGCACTTAACTACAAAATTGACCTACACCGCACTGTACTTTTAACTTATTGGCCTGTATCACCCTCAAACTAACCATGGTTAATTTTTGCTGACGTGGCATGGTGACGTGTCCATTTTTGCTGACGTGGCATGGTGACGTGTCCATTTTTTTCATAAAAAAAAGTCGGGAAGTTAGAGTTTTCAGAGTTTACCATATAACAAGGGTTTTCCTATATACTTCCACTATATATAAAATATAAAAGTATTAGGGTATATGTTTTGGGTAGACGGGTATTTAGTTTTGGGTAATCGGGTCGGGTATCACCTAATACCATACCCGTCCCATACCCGCGAAATATTTTTTCCCAATACCAAATCCGTCCCATACCCGTCGGATATCGGGTATACCCGTCCCAAGTGCTACGGGTTTCGGGTATACCCGTTGGGCTCGGGTTTTTTGCCATCCCTACCGCCACCATCATCCTAAATCCACAAGGATGTTATGCATAATTACATACTACCCAATTTAAAAAATAATCTGGGTACCATTTTCTACAAAGAAAACCAAAATTCATTTTGACACACCACAATTCGCTACATAAGTTAAAGCAACTATAAAAACTAAACCAAATAGGAAAAAATCAAATAAAAACTCTACACACCATTGTTGAAAAAACAAATTTCGAAAAACCCAATCCCAAATCCAAACCTTAGACACAATAGAGGAGAGCATACCGTGAAGTCGGAACATATCTAACACTGCACAAATTCAACAAAGAAGCTAAGCGAGTTGTAAAACAACAACCAATTGAGAAAAAAAAAACCCTAGACGCCATAGAAAGAAGGCACCATATATTTGAAGTTAGAACCTCTTTTACACCAGTAAAACAATTTAGACAAACATGGAACAATCCTGGAAAAAAATTTAATAGGGTTACATAAAGAGAAGGACTTACATGGGATTAACCAAGGGATTTCAATCCTGCAAAGGCGTGTCAACGCCGAGTGTGTAAGAATGTGAACGATGACCGATGAGGGGAAATGGCAATGGGGACAACTAAAGCGTCTTAAATCGGTGAAAGGGTGGGTATTTGAGGTGAATTGACTGTAACGCCCCAAAACTCCGTATCGCCTAATTACCCCATTAGGCGTGATTAATAAAATAGTAAAACAAGGCTTTGCCAATAAGAATAAGGGTTATCCTATAGTATGGAAACAACCTAATTGATGTTAATGTTATTATAATTGAGCACATAACATTATAAACTTACTTGATTAGTTAGTTTTATTTGTATATGAAGATAACATTTAGATGAACTAAAGGGACTAGAATTGGACAAGGGGCAAAGCAATGGGTTACAGATGAGGAAAATGAGATGTCAACATACACATTTTGTGTATGTCGATCATCAGACAACAACCCAAGACCAAACCCTTGCTTCTTCACCTCTAGTCACAAATCAAGAGAAATTAGAAGCCAAGATGGTGCATGAAGCCAATTATGGGTCATCTAAGGTTTTATATACACTAAGGTACCTTTAATTTGGTTGATTATGATGTTAAGTTTGTTCTTGATCATGGTGAAAATCATGGGTTTTGTTAAAAAAAACGTGGGATTATTGATTAATAAAGGTTCATCTAGCCTTAGGGAACCTCAAACATACTTAATTGCTCAAAAATAGCAATACATATAGATGATTGTTATAATATGTGAAGGATGATCATGTGTAAAATGTGGGTTTGTGGCCTTTTAGTAAAACCCATATTAAAATAGTGATTTGATGATGAAATTGCATGATTGAATGATTATGTAATATGCTAAATGCTATAATGAATGTTGAGAATAGATATGATGATATGGAGGATTTTATACAATGTGTTAACTAAGAAAATTGGTGGCTAAAAGACCATGCATACCAAGTGTTTGTAAAAATGCCAAGTTAGTATTATTGAATGAATATTATGTTGAAAACACACCTTATGATGAAATGAGATGTTAAAGATGATTAGAAGGCTGAATGTGCACTAAACTTAATGAATTTGATATGGTAAATAGAAGGGATAGTTCATAATTAGGACTATCGCCTTATGATTAGTGCACATAACATGTAAAAAGGTTAGTTTGACTTCTAAAAGTCAAACTGGCCCGACTATGAAGTTGAATAAATTGAAGTGTGAAAACTCGTGATATGGGTTAGTTATTTAAAAAAAATGACTAACTTGATTCATCTTGAGTATAGAGAAGTGAGATCTTGTCAAGCTAGGTGGAAGCTTGAGGAAGAAAGGATCAAATGGATAAACGGATCATGAATGCACAAATGAGGCCAAAGTAAGTGACTTATCTTATATAAGTCTCTTAGTAATAAAAAGGATTGCGTAAACCTTTGTCAATTATGGAAATTGTGTTATTAACAAAGAATAGGTGTTTAATCATAAAGAGGAATAAGAAAAATAAGGGGTTCTAGCTTGAAAAAGGTTTTGAATCGCCTAAATAGTAAAAAATGGTTAGAGGAATATAAAATATGGGATTCTAGCTTCTAAAAGGTTAGAATCTCCAAAACGGTAGAGTGGTTAAAACTAGGTCGGGACGTCTAGCGAATTATAATGAAGTGTTGTTATAATGGGTCAAGTGATGTTAATGTCACTTGAGCCCAAGAATTGAAAATTTAATAATTGAGTGTTAAATGGTAAGACGAACGGGTCAAATGATGGTATGACACCATTAAGATTCCCGGATAATAATATTGCAAATTGAGGATTGTCACAGGTTGATGAATTGGAATGAAAAGCGCATGAGATGCCAAAGGATCATATAGATGATTCGAATAATATAGGAATGAGCTAACGCTACCGGGTAAGTCCGTAGTGTAAAATAAGACCCTGGACGAGTAAAGGTGGAGGGAAATCACCCACATGAAACATGGGTGCCCAATCGGTGAGTCGTTTTACATAAATGAGTCAAGTACGCACTAATGTGTTTAGATACGATCTAAAAGGGTGAAGTCGTGAAATCGGTAATACGCTAAGTCAGTAAGGGCTTAGGAGTTTTCAAACTTTCTAACGAGTTGAAATAATGGGTGAGAACCAAGTTATGTCGCCTACGGGTGACTAAAACGGAATATAGACCTCTAAGGGTATTTTGAAAATTCTAAAGATTTACTAAAGGCTATATCCATAAACCGAGTCATAATAAGTGAATCGGATAGTGTTGATTAGTTTAACAAGTGTTCAACGGGTTGACAATATGATTGTTATGTTTTTTGAACGATTAAATAAGGTTGTGTAAAACCTAAGGCCTTAACGGGTCAAACGGTTAAAACCGATCTAAGTGGTTTCTAATGGGTCAAAATCGAGAAGTGATATATATATATATATATATATAGAGAGAGAGAGAGAGAGTTGAACTGAGGTCCATTGGGTAAAGTCATTCACATAATAGAAAGCTTTCATGCTGTTCCTCCACGTTCCATAGTCCTCCGCACCCTTTAACTTCGGAATGCGGGTTATGGTTCCAGTTTCCAGTTCAGCTTGGGTTATAGGATTCATAGTGAGATTGTTATTGTTACCGGCCATTGTTTTAAGTTGATTTTAGTTGAATTATTAATTTTTAAGTCAAAGGTCCTAAGTACGCAGTCCAATAAGAGTCTGATGATCAGATGGCACAAGTACGTCGGGTAGAGTAACGATCCAAACACACTGAATAAGTACACTGTGATAAAGTCGCAGAAGACTAAATCACTGCTCTCAAAGTTTCCTTTGGTAAGTACGCAGCAAAATCAACACACACAGAACAAATACGCAGCAACCTGAAAGATTAGCAAATACACAGTCAATTTCTCGTCTCCAAATAAATGCGCAGTCTTTGACAAATACGCTATGATGATAAGTACGTAAATAAGTAGAGTTTTCTTGTAAGTACGCTTCCCCTAGATAGGTACATAAAGACTATACAGTTATGATAAATACGCAGAGAACTAGAGATTTCCTATTAAGTGCGCAGAAACCCTAGTTAAATACGCGGAGACAAAGAAATTTTAAAAGCTTTGAAGGTTTGAACACCCAAGTACGCAATAACAAGAAATAAATACGCTGGGTAAGAGACAAATACGCCCAGCAGTCAGATTTTTCTAGATAAACCCACTCAAAAACAATCTGATCTAATCCAAAACTATTTCAACTGATCTGAAAAGCTTGGATAATTTATCTACTGGTTACAAACACTTTAAAAACACAAATCTAAACCATCTTTGAATCTTCATGTGTCCATTTTGGTTGAAATCTTCATGACGAAGATTTGAGATTTTCATTTTAATATACACATTCACACGTGCACAGTAAGTTTTAATTATTTTTATTATTATATAACTCAATTAATTCAGCTGCTTCACTCGTTCTAAAATACACAAATATCTATATCACCTGTTATTGGTTCATTTTAACGGTTAATGACCGGTTTCATTCATTAATAAATATGAACCAACACATTTTATTTATATAACAAAAACGGGATATTACAATGTGAATGAACGAAACCAAGCTAGGTAAGGCAAGGACGTGTGAACGAACATGGCGCTCCGACTTACGAATCATTGGACTAACAATATGAAGCAAGGTTAGTAACCGGCTCAAATATGACACAATGTAGCATGTTTTGACTTTTAAAACTAAAGTATGGTGCAAGTAACATCCAGATGTTATCTGGATACACACACACACAAGGAAGAACAAGAACCTCCAAACAAACCTTGATTTCTTAAATTAAAAGTGTAATTCAGCCACAATTGCATGCATGATCAAAAATTATAAATCATCTAGTGATTTGAAGCATGTGATAAGTGATAGACTTTCATTTGATGATGAAATGTTGGGTTCTTGTTAATTGTTTTAAGAACCTATATAAGTATTATATTTGCAAATTGTTAATTTAACTTGGATGAATGCTAATTATATGAGAATTTAGTAAAAGAGAAGATTTCATGTAGTTTGTAAGTGGCTGTTAATCTTTGGAATGTAACCCACGATCATTCTTGCTCAATTTGATAAATAGATTGAAAGAAAATGATGTTTTGCTATGTTTGATGTTTATGTATGAAGGCTATTTGTATGTGGTAAGAAACAAGATGATTGATACTATCATCTAGGAAAGTAGGCATTAATTACTTATACTTTGTGCCTTAAATGTAGAGCGTACACCAAGTGTTTGATAAAATGCCTAAGTGAAGATAATGTATGAAGTTATATGCAAGAACTTAGCGATTGTGAATGAAATGTGAAACTTAATGTATTTGTTTGTAAACTAAATTGAGGAATATGATTTAAAGGAATTCGTATGTGAATGGAATTGACTGTATGATTTGATTGAAACTTGCATTAAGAGTTTGTACCCTATACTTGAATGGAGTAATGAGTACCAAATGCTTGATAGATTGTTACTTGAGATCAAGTAGTGAATATGCGATAACTGTAGAGTATGTGGACTTACTAGCAAACAATCATGTTAGAAGTACGTTGTAATAACTTGAAAAGTAGTTTATGTTCCTTCAGCATGAATGGGGGGTGGCAATTGGGTTACCTTGGACTTATAAGAAAAGATGGGACAAAAATTCATGAAACAATTTCCTATTCCAGCAGAAACTTTGAAAACACGCAAAACAATCATAGAAAAATTGTATGGAGGTGTACATTATATGCTGGAAAGGTCTTTGAATGAGGCACATTTCGTATTTGATAGTCTAGGTCTGATTATGAGGTTTAAAAGGGGAAAAGGGATCCGAAACAGCAGGTGCGCAAAAAATTGTTGCACATTTATAACGTAATCATTAATGAGAAAAGGTGTAAGATTGCACACACTTGTATTAATCTTGAAGTATTGATTGTACGGAAATAATATCATTTTAGGTGGCATGCTTTAAGTGTCAAACACAGTTACCAACTAGTTCATAAAAGTACTTTCACTAACGGGTCAAACGAGTAGTATATAGAAAGACTTATTGAATAGAACTCGTTGTTGAATTTATTGCTTGTTTGAATGACGTAGAATGAATACTAATTTTTAAATAGGTAAGTTCCAAATTAGTATTCTAACACGACATGTTGACTTGAAAGTAAACTAGGTACAAGAAGCTTAAAAGTCAACGGGTCAAGTGGATATCATCTCGAGTTAGGTAAAGAGCTTGTGATTATAAGTCAAACGCGTATAAGGCGAAAACACTCCTACATGCAAAGGTAAGTGACTTGTGAACTAAACTCTTGGTTTAGTAAATGCATATTTATGTATTAATGTAGAATGGGAAATAAGAATGAAATAGTAACTTACAGTAAGACAAGTGAATGGATATAGTTAGTGAACAAGTATAGTCGCCATACGACAATGAAACTAGTTGGGATAAATGGGTCAACAAAGATAAAAATGAAGTAAATGTATTTTAAGCATCAAACAAACCCAAGATTAGCAAATCGGGTCATTTGATGAACTTGCTAAATTAACAACCTTAATTGAAGGTTGAGCATTATAGTAATATAGTCAAATGAGACATTTGAAGAACTTGGTTAAAGACAGCCTTACTTGGAAGTTAAGTATTGCACCAATTAGGCAAACGGGTCAGTGCGTAAGTAAATCTAATGACGACCTTAATTGAAGGTCAACTATCACATTAAGAAAGGCTAAAGAAAACTTGATTGAATACCGATGCATGAATGAATCTCGGGATCACATTACAAAAGAATGAGCAGAGGATATTTGCTCAGAACAGATGATAGTTTAGCCCAGTGGATATTTGTTTGACCAAAGGATAGTCTAGACCAGAGGAAGAATGAGCAAATGATGTTTGCTCAGACAAGAGGATAGTTTAGACAAGAGAAAAAATGAACAGAAGATGTTTGCTCAAACCAAAGGATAATTAGGCCAGAGGAAGAATGAGCAGAGGATGTTTCCTAAGACTAGCTAGGCTTGTCGAAATTCAGTTTTCTTTTTTTTTTAACTTGTTTAACCATGTAAAGGGTTGCTTGTTGATATTTTCATGAAGTCTAATGAACTAAGAAAACGGTTATGTGGTTCCAAGTTGTCTAGTCTACCTCATAAATCAAGGAATGGTAGGAGATCAAATCAGGACGCGGATTGTACGAGGTCGTGGTTATGTAACCTGATAAAAATGAGTTGTGTTGAATATAATAATAAATAATAAAAGATGTAACACCTATAATATCTTGAAGATATGCTTTAAAAACATTTTAGAATATTTTTATAAAGCAAGAAATTTTCTGGTTCGTATTTCCGTTGCGTATTTTCTATTCGAGCGGGTTAGGGTGTTACAGTTCTTGTCTTGAACCGACTAGTCTCCCACGTTTTCTTTGTATTGTAATCGCTTCAGGGATTACCTCAATACGAGCAGGTGCATTTGATGCTGGTATATGTGACTTTGTAACTAGATTTGTGTCTATCAATGCATCTGGTAATTCATTTGCTATTCTTTGCAAATGTATAATCTTTTGGACTTCATATTCACATTGACCACTTCCGGGGTGAGATTGGATAGTGATGATGCACTAATTTATTGTGTTACTAGTCTTTCTTTACTCTTATCTCCCCCTAATACTGGGAACATTCTTTCATTAAAATGATAGTCAACTTACCTTGCTGTAAACATGTCTCCGTCAGAGGTTCTAAATATTTGATAATAGACGAGGAGTTAAACCATTGTAAATGCTATAGGTCAGATCAGATAGTTTCCACAGTTTCTTTTATGTGAATAATTAATTGATCAAAGTAAATGCAGCGGAATAATATTAATT
Source organism: Ambrosia artemisiifolia (assembly GCA_032199755.1). Lineage (NCBI taxonomy): Eukaryota > Viridiplantae > Streptophyta > Magnoliopsida > Asterales > Asteraceae > Ambrosia > Ambrosia artemisiifolia. The sequence continues at coordinate 10,743,716 of CM063521.1, forward strand.
GTTCTAAGTTAATAGTTCACTTTTAGCATCAGTAAATGCTCTCCCCTCAACTGATAAACTAAGATAGCATAAATATAAATGAGAATCAAAAAGCAGTAAATGATATAACACTTGTAAATGCTTCAAATGATTCTCATATATAGAAGAGTGGAATTTTGTAATCAAAGTCTTACAATAGATGGTGTTAACCCATCTATTTATACACTGAAGAATAGACACCTTCTGATGAGTATTTCTTTAGAAGTTGTTCATCAGTACTTCAGAAGTTGTTCTTCGGATGTTTGTTTGGTTCATCTTCAGATATTTGTTCTTCAGTACTTTCAGCTTTGTTCTTCTTCAGAAATTTCCATCTGTTCTTCAGTACTTTGTTCTTCTGTTCTTCAGCTCTTTATTTACTTAGACAAAACTTGCAGAGAAAATATTAGACTAAGGTTAAAATGTTCATCAATCCTCTTTGACCCAACAATCTCCCCCTGGATTGATGAAGCCAAAACCTTATCTAATCTTTATTTAAATCCTTCTCTTTTTCTGCAGTCAAGGATTCTCCATATATCTTTTACCATGAACATCTTGAGTTCCCTGACTTGTTTTAAAGTGAGAAATGGTCCCTGCTCTGGTTCTAGATATTGAATTGCAAGTAGATCTTCTGTTGACAGCTTAGTCAATGCATTCTTATGATGCAAAACTTTGTATGAATAATCTTCTCTTTCCAGGCAGATAGAATTTGTGTTTTGAGTAAAGGACCATTTCACAATTTTAGATTTGGATCTATCAGGATCCATCTTGTAGGGTATGATACCTTTTTCTTGGTTTGAAGATAGGCCTGATGATTGTTTGTCTTTTTATTTAGTGAGAATCAGGTTGGGTCTTCAACTTCTTTCAACTTGTACAACACCAGGTGTATCACTAGGAATAGGAATGTGATGTGTAGTGATCACCTTGGTTTGTTTTTGGTCAGTGATGGTTTGTCTTAGTTGGTATGCATAAGTGGATGGATCCCTATCTTGTAGTATTAGAGGTTTTTCTTCCCAAGTCAAGTCTTGGTTAATAATTGAGTTGGCTTCTAATAATATCATTTTGAAGTCTGTCTTGACTTTTTCCTCTGGCTTCTTTTGTTTCCTGGCAGCAGGCTTTGAAGGTGGCCTTCTTGCAGGATCAGAAGTTTGGGAAACTTCTGAAGTTTGGGAAACTTCTGATGTTTTGAATTTTTCTGGATTAGACTTCTGCAAAGCCTTGAATCGTTTGTATGTATCATTCAGATCAGTCTCTTTCCATCTTGATAGTTGAGCCTTTGAACCATAGTCATTGGCTGCCAGTTCTTCTATAATCTGAGCTCTTTTCATCTTTTTATCTTTTTTAGCATTTTGTCTTTATTTGTCACACCCTCAAATTCCACGTGCGGGGTTTTACCGCGAGGCGCGTGACACACTAGGATCCAAGTCAACGGTCATAATAAACGACAACTAAATGTAAAAGAAATGTAAACCATTCATTAAGTTTTCAAAATATAACTAACGACAGCGGAAGCATTAAACATTTAAACAACTCAGAAACATAAACATTTATAAGTTCGACAACATTTGAAAACCATGCAAGTGAAACCCTAGACGTCGTGCGACACCGTGCGCCTATCAACAGCTGCTACCTTAGCAACCTGAGAAAACATGCTAAAAACGTCAGCACAAAATGCCGGTGATTTCACAGGTTTTAAGTAAAACATTTTCAGAAAGTTTGAAAATGCCAACATGTTACTGTTATGCTATAAGGATGCCAACCGAGATATATGAAACCGCTAATACGATACCAGGTATATACTACCTGTGTGTGACCGAACTGCCAAACCCCGGCATAACTGAACTACTGATCCACGGTGAACTGAACGGCCGAGACCAGCCACCGTACTACCGAACCATGGCTAACTGAACTATCGTACAGTAAGATCACAAAGTAACACTAGCATAACATGATTAGTATGAAAACAAGTACGTACCATGTTTCTACCCCGAAAACATAAACACTGAAAGACGTGCCGTGAATCTCACATTAGGTTGCGTCATCAAATAAATGCGTGATCCTACACGTGCTCGATAGCCCCAACTAGTGGCGACCTATCAATAAGCTTGCATCAGTGTTTTGACTACTAACTCGAGGGTTAACTAGTCCCCGGTTGTCTAGATCTTGACTACGCATGTTTAAAAGTGTGTTTGAATGTTAACTGGACACACCAGACAGACCCGACATCCCGCTGGTGACCCATTACTTCAACTAATCAAGTACATAAGGTTAACACACAAGTTTCAAGCATAACACACTTAGTTTGCATCACAAATCGCATATAGGAAGTCGTACGGTCGAATCGGAAGAATTCTTGGTTTGGTTCGACCCCTAGGGCTTCTGGTTCGACCCATGGTCCCTTGGTTCGACCCTCATGATGTTCATTCAACCTATTCACAAGTTCATTCGACCTAACACATGTTTATTCGACCGTAACACATGTTTATTCGACCCTAACATATGTTAATTCGACCCTAACACGTGTTAATTCTACCTAAATAGTGTTCATTCGACCTTTAATCAAGTTCATTCGACCCATTTGAAATTCATTCGACCTTTTTGAAGGTCATTCGACCCCACGAAGGGTCAAATGAGTTTCTGGTTCCACCCTTTTGCTGCAAAACTTCATAAAACGCACCAAAACGCATCTAAATAGTCTGAAAATGTCATTAACCTATTCCTACAAAATCCTACCAATTTTATCCCGAAATCTGTCCATTTTACAAGTTACCCAAAATGGCAAATTATGGAGATGTCACATCATATGCATGCAATCTTTACTCGATATGGAAACTTATCGAAATCATCAATCAATTAGCTCAACATGCTCAGATTATCATGTGTAAGAAAACCCCTAATCATTTCATCAACAATAACAACATGAATCAAACCTTAGATCTAACACAACCCCCCCCCCCCCCCCCCAATTGAGCAAACATTATCAATAGCCAATTGTGACCCATATCAATCATAAATCATCATCAAAAACAGTCCTAGATCATTGTTATAACATCTACACATCATTCAATCATCAAATAATTCCATACAAGTTCATAACACATCATTTAACATCATTAACACATGTAGTTTTCATAAAAATCATTGTTAATGAAAAGGTTTTGTTTAGAAAGATGTTAAGAAGTTTTTTATCCAAGAAAACATGTTTGAATCAGATCTGGACACTTAGTGTTTGATAAAAATGAATTAAAATGGATGAAAATGGTTTTAGATCAAGAACACACCTTGAATCTTCTCTTGTTTGTGATATAGAGGATATGTTTATTTTAGGATTTGAAAAACAAGATCAAAAACTCCTTTCTATAGGTTTGGGGTTGAGAGAGCACTTGGAGGCGTTTAGGGTTTGTGAAATGATGAAAACTTGCAAAGTAAGGTATTTATACTCCTAATTCGTTCGACCCTTGCAGGGGTCGAATGGGGTTATCCTGAGGTCGAATGAGAGGTCTCCAAGGTTTCTCAACTTGGTTCGACCCCCTTTAAGGTCGAACCAGTTTCACACTTTTCCATATAGAGTAATAAAAGACATGCAGTTGTTTTAGATTCTTCAATGGACTTATAGGAGTGCTTATGTTGCTACCCCTTAAGACAGGAAACACAGTGTTCTTTACACTGATATTTCTTCAAGGGTAGACCCCTGACCAAGCCCATTTTTGTGACTTTATTTATGGTTTTAAAGTTCACATGGCCAAGTCTCCTATGCCAAATATTTGTTTCAGTAGTTGATGCTTTTGAGAAGAAACAAATAGTGTTTTTCAATACTTTGTCTTTTTCAATGTCTACAACATAGACATTGCCACATCTTTTGGCAATCAGCAAAGTATGATTTTCAATAATCTTCTCAATCAAATTTTGGCCTTCTGGTGAAATAATCTTGCAAGCAGTTTTGGTGAAAATGGAAGAATATCCTTTATCACACAAGTGAGAGACACATAGCAAGTTATATTCCAGATTTTGAACCAGATTGACCTTGTCAGACAGTAACTTGCCTGAGGATACTGTACCATGTCCAAGTACATATCCCTTGGCATTGTTCCTAAAGGACACAGATCCTTCTCTTTGACTTATGAAATTGTTGATCAAGTACCTGCATCCTGTCATGTCACACCCTCAAATTTCCACTGTGGAGTTTTACCACGAGGTGTATGACAAACCAGGATCCAAGTCAACGGTCACAACAAACGATAACTATATGATTTAATATAACTTTCAAAACATTGAATACATTTTAAAGAGTTGATAAAATACAGCGGAAGCATTCTAAGTTTACATTTCCAATTTACCACAAGTAAATAATTGAAATTGTGAAAACAATATTTGATAACCATGCATGACATTCTGAGACGCTGTGGGACACCAGTGTCCTAGTTCTTGAATTACCTAGCAACCTGCAAAAGTTTTGTTTAAGTGTATCAACATAAAGTTGGCGAGTTCACAAGTTTTCGTAACACAAAACCAGTTTTAGTTCCCGAATATTTATTGTTATTAAAAGTCATGCCGTGGGTAGCTAGCCCGTGTTATAGCTATTCAACAATAGTGTACCGAAGTTACTTTTGACTAACCCACCGCTGCGCGGGTACGTGTTTTGCCTTCCATCATTGTCTATCAACAATGACAAAGCCCAAAAAGATAAATAATTCACATCCGGCTCCTAGCCGTTGTGAGGTTGTCAACCTAGATAGCGCTACCAACTAGTATCCCGTTTGCCATGGTGCGGAAATTAGATTATTTATCGAGTGAAGGACTTCCTTTGATAGAGTTGTTCAAATAAGCTATAAACAAGAAATTTAAACCAAAATATTCTTTGTAGTAGATCCCAACCTGGAAGCTAAGTAGTTTCAAGTTTTCAACCTGAAATATAGTTATCCCAAAATCCGGGATGTATGCTTTTGCAAAGGAGTAGTGAACTCACCTTAGGTTGCTTTGAGTTTAGTTTCCAACTTCAATTAATAGTATAGGCGACCCGTCTAACGACTCCCTATTTCAAAGTTGAATCTTATAAGTATATATATTCATGTAAGTTTGACCAAAAATCCATTTGTTCTAAACTTCACATATTCTTAGTGTGTTGTGTGACTCGAGTGTAACCGCATATAGCCATTTAACCCGACGACTCGTTGGTGATTATTTAGTTTATATAGTATAACACATAACACACATGATCTATATAAACATATATACTCATATATACATAATATACAAGTCAAGAAACACTTATACACATATTTATTTCAAGTTCTCAAATCTGAGTTTTCTGGACAGATTATGGGTCACCAAAATGAATATTTATAAAATACTAAACGGACACATTTGACTCTCAAATTTTTACAAGACATTCCCATATGTTTTCTTGACATAATACTACTTTTATTTTGGGATCAAAACCTTCTGAAAAATTAATAAAAATTCATGAACACAGCAAGGTATTAAAACGAGCTGTTTGCGACAGTTCAAGAGAAAAATTATTAAAAATCACATGTTACTCCAATTGACATGAATCCAATTGGAGAAGCCATAAAACTCATGTATTTAGTTGCTGACCAAGTTTCACAATCAGATGATTTGTAAAACTCAAGTTATGACCTTTTAAAGTTGACCAAAGTTTTCTATCCGAATTCAGATTTGTCATCCGATTTTGTAAGATCTAAAAGAAATACTTATACTTAACCAAATCAAGCAAACTTGGACTTTCTGCAAATCTTATTTCATATAGTATATTTTATAATCAAAAACTATTAACTTTGGATTTTAAATCAGTAGGTTATCATTAAAACAAATTCGGAATTTGAATCTGCCATAAATCTAGATGATTACAACCTATTAACAAGCCTCCTACGGATATAAACTCATCATGTTAAAACACATACAAGTAGTCTAGGATCAGGTCTTATCAAATACTTAAATATCCATAATCATAATCAAAGTTTATATCAAGATCTTTCAAGTTATCCAAATCTAAAAACTCTAGCATGTATCCTAATATTTCATGATTATAACAACACCATTTAATTCATATACTCAAGTATGGATTCATTTAAACATAGATACAAGTTCCTTAATCAGATCATATCATGGTTTCTATAAACACATATCAAGATTTGCAAGATATAAAAATATACCTCAAGAACACAAGTGAAAAACTCTTAGAATGATCAAAGATCTTCACAAATCTTTTAGAACACTTCAACACCTTGTTATTATGGATTAGAGGGTTTGAAAATCGGAGTTTTGGTGATAAAAATCTAGCAGAAGAGTTGTTGAAATGAAATTTGTGATCAAAAACGACTTTTTATAAAGCAAAACATGACAGCTAATTTATCTTGGCGTCGCGGACCGCGGAGCCAATTATTAATCCGGACGCGGTCCACCCGAGATTTAGTTTCACCTACCGCACGATCCCTCGCGTACCGCGGTGGAAATTAAAATATTCTCCGCGGTCTGCGGGGCAGTCTTTTATTCAATTTTATATTTTATTTAATAATAATTCATTATTATGCAATAATTATGTAATACTTCAATCAATAACGTAATAAGTAATTTATACAAGTCTAAACTACCATCATGTAATTATTTTCAATTCCCGGTTAATCCGGAATCAGTTACGTTAATTTAAGAAGTTTCAGATAGTCACGAATATACACATAAATTCACATAATTTATAACACTGTATATACATAGTTAATATTTCACCAACGTTCAGGGTCTATGACGTGTATGTGTGATTCGGTAATCCCAGTAATTCTCCGAATTACTATTTATTCGTTTCCTAACACATTATAGTGTACCGTGTGACTTACTTAACTAATCCTAGTCACGTGAAATGATATGAACTTATAATCAAAGTTACTAGAGTTAGGTTATGATAATAACCTGGAAATGCGAGGTGTCACATGTCATGTGCATTGAGCCTCCACTATCAACATACCAAATGCTATTTAGACCTCTTGAGACCCTCTGCACAAGGAGTAGATTAGTTAGATTTAGGAACCCAAGCCATTTTGGCTTTGGGTTTACTCTTGAGAACAGGAAGGGTAACAGTTTGCTCATGACCATTTTTAGGAATCCATGTCATTTTAGCCAAATATTTGCTTTTGGGAGAAACGGTGGAAACCTTTTGAGGTTCACCATCAACTTTGGTCATCAGAAGTTTGACCATTTTAATCAATTTGTTAACCTCAACAGTTTGTGAAACTACTGAAGGTTTGGGTCTCACTTCTGAAGCAGAATTTTGAGAAAAAGGCTGATGTTTAGTTTTAGTCTTTTTCTGTTTTAGCCTTTTTCTGAGAAAAGGTTTTCTTTGGTTGTTGTTTGCTAGAAAAAGTATTTTTAAAAATCCTATTTGATTTGTTTCTTAACAACCATTTGTAAAATTTTCTTGTTAAATTGATTCCCTTTCCTATACCTACAAAATTCTGTTGTGTGGTTAAACAGACCACACACTTCACATTCTTTTGCCTTTCCTTTCCTTTCAGCAGTTTTGGAAGGCATTTTACTGACATCTTCAGTATTTTTAATTTTGTCTTCAGTAGTTTTCAGGGACTCAACTCCTGATGTAGGAGAAACTACTGAAGGCATAATATCAGAGTTTTGAACTTCTAATGAGCTCTCATTAGCAATGGTGAGAAAGCTTTGGTGAAAATATATGCTTTCTTTAAATTCAGAAGTTTCTTTTTGAATCATTTCACTCCCATCAGCATCAGCAGTTTGGGGAGTGAAATCAATTGGAGATTCAGTGTGGTTATAGCCTTATAGCCAATGCCAAACTTAACATTTGATGCAGTTTGTTTGTTAAGAAGCATTTGATAACCTCTACATGACTCAACCCAATTTTCACAGTCAACCTTGGTTTTAGCAAGCTCTTTTCTGACATTTCCTAGGTTTTCTATCATGATTTTTATCTATGTTTGGGTTTCAATAGCTTTATTAGTCAATTTAGAAATTTATTTTGTTTTTAAAGCTAGTTTTCTTTCTAAATCACTTTTCATTTGATTATATTTTCTTTCAGAGTCATTGGCTTTACCCTGTAGATGCACATTAGTTTCTCTTATTAAAGAAAAAACTTATTTGCAAGATTATGAACAAAGCTTTAAAAGATATTCTTTTGAAACCTGTGATAATGCAGAGTTTGAGGAAGATCCCTCAAAAGCCACTATGGCAAAGTTCTTTCTACCATTATCAAGTTCTCCCCTTTTGATGTCAAAGACCTTGTTGTCAGCATCTTCCCTGCATTCAGATGTGTCATATGGAAGGCTGATCCAGTCAACATACCCTGAAGTAAAAAAGACTTTATTGACTGGGTTGTTGAGTTTGTGGAGGAAGAGCAACAATGGAAGGCATTTGTTGTTAACCCTGTTGTTGATTAGTCACTTGAACATATTGGATTTGTGGAGCTTGTGCATGCACAAAATGAGCACTTCCTTGAGATCCTTGGTTTCTATGTAACTGGGGTATGGTTCACTTCCAAATGGTTGGTTATAGCTAGAGCTTCTACATTCTCTAGCAAAGTGTGCCAACTTCTGACACTTATGACATCTAAGCTTAGATTTGTCAAAACCAACTTTTATTTGATTGTTTAACCCTGGAAATTTTCTACCTAACCTTTCTATAAATTTGTTAGTTTTAATACTTAACATGGCCAGTTGGTGCAGAATATCCATTTCTTCTAAATCATCCATGTTGTAATTTATTAAGCTATCAAGTAAAAAACACATGTTAACAGCAGTTTGATTTCCATCATTGTCACAAGCTGAATATGATCTTTCTGATGAGATCCCAACTGTGATGGTAATGTGGTCAATAGAGCCAAAATCATTTGAACAAGATGGTGAGTTTTGTCCCAATAAAGCTGTACTACCAGGAACATAGTCATCAGCAGTTTTGCCTGAATTTTGTAACCTTTTCTTTTGATTTATTTCTCTTTCAAAGGTTAATAATCTCCCATGTAATTTTGTGAGTGTTAGGGAGTCAAAATCTGAACTTGACGTGAGGACTATGGAGTAAGTTTCCCATTTTTCAGGTTAAGACCTTAAAAATCTATGCAACATAGATGTATTTGTGTAGGTACGACCATTTATTTAACTTAGAAATAAGTGAAGATAATCTTTCAAATTGTTGTGTTAAAGTTTCTCCATTTACATGAGTAAAAGTTTCATACGGTTGAGCTATAATTTCTCTGGTGTTGGTAATCACCTCATCAGTTCATCCAAATTGTTCTTTAAGACAATCCCAAAGTTCTTTGGCACTCTCACAATATAAGAGCCCAACATAAATTTCATTTGGGAGAGTCATTGCCAACGTTGAAAAAGCTTTAGCATCAAACTCAAGTTGTAGGAAATCTTCACCTGTGTAGTCTTTTAGTTCTTTGACTTTTTCTATTTTAGTTTCAAGATCTGCAATCACTGGTTTATGGGGTCCATACATGACAGACCTCCAACAACCAGTGTTTTGTTGTGATAAAGTATGAGCCATCCTTCTTTTCCAAATATTATATTCATTTCTTACTAGTATAGGAAGTTTGTTTGCAGATCCAGTATTATGAGGATCCATTTTTAAGAAGATTGATTGATTAACAATTTCTTAAAGTGATGGATTGAAAAGTAAAATGAACTATTCTTGAGGAGGGAGAAATCCCAAACGAAGATCCAGGTGGCCCTTCAGTGAACACATTAACAACAACCTATCCATAACGTTTTTCATTTCTAATCTCCAAGAAGGGTATGGGACTGAAGAGGTGAGGAACGAATTTCGTAGGTGTGGACAGATGGTTGACGCATATGTGGCTAGAAAGAGAGATAAGTATGGGAAACCATTTGCCTTTGTCAGATTTAAGGGGGTTAGAGATGTTGAGAAGATGGTCAAAGCGCTGAACAGTATCAGTTTTGGTGGTAAGAGAGTATTTGCTAAGGTGGCACGATTTGGCAAAGGTGAAAAGCTTGGGAAGAACACTACTCGTAGGGAACATCCATCAACAAGCAAACCCGTGTTCAACTACCAAGGGGCTCAGTTTCCTCCTATGCCCAAAGCTGCTCACCATACTGGTCCCTGGAAGTGGGATATGGGGGGAAACACTGCCTCATTGGGGTCAGAGAACGTCAAGGAGGTGGAACTATCCGTGGTGGAAGTTGATGATGAAGGCAGGGGCAAAACGGTGATCGCTGAGGCCAAGAGTCTATATTGGTTATGTAATATGGACAAAGCTTTGTCTATATTGGGATGGCCAAACTTGGAGCTGAGTTACGTGGGAGGTATGATAGTCATGATAAAGTTCTCGAGCAATGAGGTGGCTAAGAGGTTCGCCGAAACACCGAGGTTGTGGGAACAATGGCTTCATTCGGTGTCTTTGTGGGATGGGGAGGAGTTAAAATACGAGAGACTAGCTTGGCTCCTGATCGAAGGAATTCCCATCAACCTTAGAAGTGAAGAAAATGTGGCAAAAATTGGTGCACTATTTGGTAAAACAATTGATGATCTCGGGAACGGTATTTGCTCGGCGAATTTGGCTCATGCCTATATCGGTGTGAGAATGGAGTCAGTGACGCGAGTAAGTCAAGCGGTCTCTATATCTTGGAAAGGGAGGCAAACAAGGTGCTGGGTGTCGGAATCGGCCACGGGTTGGGTACCGGATTTTATTGACAGGGACGGTTGTAAGATCAATTTTGTTGAGGTCCGGGAGGATGGTAATGACGGACAGCAGGTGCCGGAAATGCCTATTGATCCGGTGGTGGAAACTGAAAAGTCTCAGGAGGGGAACGGGCAGGAGGAAGCTGGAAAGGTGCATGGTAATTGTGTGCATGGGGAACACTCAGGTGGGACCCCCAAGAATGATGAGGTGGCGAGTCTGTGTGGTGGTAATGGTTTGAGCCCAACTATTGTTAATTCTCCTGGGCCGGCCCATGTTAATGAAGTTTGTCATGATAAAACTAAAGTGGGCCACTCCACTTCGGTTAAAATGAAAAGGAAAAGGGGCCCATCACTTTCAATTAGGCCTAGGCGACTTAAAAGCTGTGTCTCCCGTAAACCTTTGAACATGCAGGTGAATGGGGCTGAGGGGGATTTATCCGGGTCGGGTTCTGGTTCCGGTGGTCTGAAGAAAAGGCGAAGAAGAACAACTAGGAGGTCTAGATCTGAGCCGATTGATGAATGTAATTTGGATGACTCGTTCGTCGTCAGTGGTGGAGGTATCGCAGACGAGTTCGAATCTGATTGGGAGGAAGAGAGACCTGAACCTTTGGCTCCTTCAGCTGCTGACTCAGGCGGTGATACTGTACTGGTGGATCCGGTTGTAGTCAAGGAGGCAATCTTTAAGGAAGTGGGTTACTATGGGTTTACAGCTGAACGGGTTCGAAAACGCTGTTGAGGACGACATTGATGTCGAACAGGTGTTGGTTGGTCTCAAATGAATTTTCTGACGTTCAATATCAAAGGGGCGGGTGGTCATGATAAGGCGACCAAGGTACGTAATTTAAAGCAGTCTTTTAATTTATCTTTTGTTGTTGTACAAGAAACGCAAATAGAAGCCATGACTGAGATCCAGATAAGACAATTTTGGGAGGGGCCGGGCTGTAAGTTTGAGGTGATGAATGCTGTTGGCAGGTCAGGGGGATTAATATCGTTGTGGGATGAGGAGGTGTTTAGCGTTGAGACGGTCAGGAAAGCACAAAATTATATATTGGTGGGGGGTCGCCTCAAAGGGGAGACTGAATTGATGTGGGTATTAAACGTTTATGCTCCATCGGACCCGGGATTGAGAAAACAACTGTGGGATGACATTGAAGATCTTAAGAATGAATTTGTTGGGTGTTGGATTGCACTAGGCGATTTCAACGAAGTAAGAAACGAGGATGAGAGAGTAAATTCGGCTTTCATTATGAGCAATGCATTGTCTTTCAATGACTTTATAGCCAGAAACGGACTCGTGGAATATAATATGGGGGGGCGGAAGTATACTTACATGTCCTATGACGGTTCCAAGATGAGTAAGCTGGACCGTATGTTGGTGTCATCTGATTTTATGTCAAGGTGGCCGGACGCGAAACTCACGGCTTTGGACAAGGATGTTTCGGACCATTCACCGTTAGTCCTTGTTATTGAACCCAGTCGATCTGTTGCGACACCGTTCAGATTCTTTAACTCGTGGCTTGGGAAAGAAGAACTGGATGGTATAGTGGAAATGGGGCTGAATGAAATGGTGGTGGCTAATGTTCCTGACGTGGAGCTGGCTATCCGACTTAAAAACATTAAAAAACTTATCAAAGAATGGAGGAAAGGCGCTGTTAGGGCTGAAAACAGAGGTCTAAAGGAAGCTATTGCTGGTGCGGCAACACTAGAATCTGTGGCGAAAACCAGACAATTAACCGATCAGGAAATGGCCGAGTGGAAGTTGTTCAGAAAACAGATTCAACAATCCGAGTGGGACAGATTAAAAGACCTACACCAACGTTCTAGAGCGGAGTGGATTCTGAATGGTGACGAAAACTCGGCATACTTTCACGGGATAATGAAGGGTAGGAGAAGGAGAAATCGGCTAAACGGGATCATGATGGACGGGGTGTGGGTGACCGATTTAACAGTTATTAAAGAACGTGCAGTCCAGTTGTTCAAGGAGAAGTTCCAAGAACCTTTCAGTGCGACCGCGTATTCATGGGGACGGATTCAAAAGACTGACCACGGTTGAGGCCGCAAACCTTATCATTCCCTTCTCTACTGAAGAAGTTAAAGCTGCGGTTTGGGAGTGCGGTAGTGAAAAGTCACCAGGCCCGGATGGTTTTACTTTCGCTTTTATTAAGAATTATTGGGGGAAGTTAGAGTCGCATTTTATGAAGATTATGAGTGAGTTTTTCACACACGGCTCGATCAATAGTATGTGTAATTCCTCATTCGTAGCGATGATCCCGAAGGTAAATGACCCAATGACGTTTTCTGATTTCCGGCCAATATCTTTGATAGGGGTAATCGGTAAGGTAATCTCCAAGGTCCTTGCGGGTAGACTTAAAAGTGTTTTGGGTAGTATTATTTCTGTGGAACAATCTGCATTTGTGAAAGGTAGGCATATTTTCGATGGTCCGTTAATATTAAGCGAGGTTCTTAATTGGGCTAAAAAATCCAAGATGCAAATGATGTTATTCAAAGCGGATTTTGAAAAGGCCTACGACTGCGTTTCGTGGAAATTTCTTATTAATGTTATGCACAACATGGGGTTTCCTTCAAAGTGGAAGCTATGGATAATGGGGATGTTGTTTACGGGTAAAGCGTCTGTATTAGTCAATGGTGAGCCGACTAGTGAGTTCTTGCTGAATAGGGGGTTGAGGCAAGGCGACCCCTTGTCTCCATTCCTGTTTACTATAGTTATGGAGGCGCTCCATGTGATGGTTTCTAAAACAGTTTCTGGTGGGGTTTTTTCGGGCGTGAAGCTTCCGCATAACGGTCCGGTACTATCACATCTACTCTACGCTGACGATGCTATATTTCTTAGCTCATGGTCGGAGTCGAATGTAAAAAATTTGAACCGAGTGTTAAGGTGTTTTCAGCTTGCTTCTGGGCTGAAAGTTAATATCCACAAAAGTCAGCTGTTCGGTGTCGGGGTCTGTGATGATGACATCGACAGGCTGACAAGTTGTTTGGGCTGTAAGCGCGGGATATTTCCGGCAACTTATCTCGGGTTACCAATTGGGGGTTCCATGAAGCGAATCGGAAGCTGGAAAGGGGTCATTGATAGGGTTAATGCGAAATTATCAATATGGAAAGCGAGGACCCTATCTTTTGTGGGTCGACTTGTTCTTGTGAAGTCGGTGTTAAGCGCCCTACCGGTGTACTATTTCTCGCTGTTTCAGGCACCCAAGGCGGTACTCAAGACAATCGATGGAATCCGAAGACGGTTCTTATGGGGAGGGGCTTCAAATTTTAAGAAAATTAGATGGGTGGCGTGGGATAAAATCGTGAAACCAAAGAAGCTGGGTGGGTTAGGGGTGGGAAATCTAGAAGAATTGAACTTGAGCCTCTTAGCTAAGTGGTGGTGGAGGTACAAGACATCTCCTAATCAACTGTGGGTCAAAACGATGGACGCTATACACGGTGGCGCTAGAGACGTGGCGGTTATCCCTCATAAAAAACAGAGTGGTGGTGCTTGGAGTTCGATTGCGGAGCTTCAGTCGGTATTTATGAAGAAAGGAATAGATTTACACCAAAGGTTCGGCTGCACAGTGAAGAATGGTGGGTCGACACTTTTTTGGGGGGACAATTGGATACCGGGTGGGTTGTTAAAAGACAGATTTGCGGACTTATTTGCCGTCTGCAGGAACAAAAAGGCCAAGGTGGGTGAAAACTACTCGCGGGTTGGGAACGAAATCATTTGGGGATGGGATTGGGTTCGGGTACCAAACACACCGGGTGAAATTGACCGTTGGAACAGCCTTAACACGCTGCTGGAAGCTCAACAAATACAGATGGGTAATGATTTTTGGGGTTGGGAAACGGAAGGGAATAGGGTCGATTTTTCGGTGAAACAAGTGAGGTCAGATCTCGCTGCAGCTACGCCGGGTCAGACTGGACTGAACAGGTTTAAATGGAGCAAAATCGCTTTACCGAAGGTCAACTGTTTCGTGTGGCGCGCAACGAACGGGGGGATCCCAACTGCAGAAAACCTTGCTGTCAGGGGGCTTAATTTCGGGTCAGTTCTATGCAAAAGATGTGCGGATGAAGCTGAAACAATTGATCACGTCCTAGTGGATTGCTTCAGGTCAAAACTGATATGGTGGCACGTTAGTAAATGGCTCAAAATTCTGCCTCCAAACCATATTTAAAAGTTAGATCAGCTGCTGGAATGGGTAAACAACTTACAGGGCTCAAAAAAGTGGAAGAAGACGATTTACGCGGTGTCACTTATGGCTCTTTGGCGGATTTGGTTAGCGCGAAACGCTAAAGTGTTTAATAACCAAGACACTCTGGTGTCTAGAATGATCGAAGAAATAAAAGAAACAACGTTTTGGTGGATGAAAAAAAGATCGAAAATGGCGGAACTAGAGTCGTCAAAGTGGTGGAACTTCGAAGATATTGACTTTTCATGATTTAATTTAATGTAGGGGAGGTGGATGTTTCAACCCGGATGATAAGTGCTGTGCAATTTTCGCTGGTTTAGGTCTGGATAAACTCTCATTATTTAGCCTTACCTGTGTAAATTGTATTGTTGGTGATAGACTGTATGTTTGGTTTTTCTTTGGTGATGAATAAATGGCTGTGTTTTGCTTGTCAAAAAAAAAAAACTATTGTCCTTGATTGAATATCAATAAGAGCCTATGTCAGATTCTTAATTTGTTAAATTGATACATTATCAGATAAACCAGTGCTCTGATACCAATTGTAGGTCGGATCAGATAGGTTTCACAGTTTCTTCTATGTGAACTATTAATTGATCAAAGTAAATGCAGCGGAATAATATTAATTGTTCTAAGTTAATAGTTCACTTTTAGCATCAGTAAATGCTCCCCCTCAACTGATAAACTAAGATAGAATAAATGTAAATGAGAATCGAAACGCAGTAAATGATATAACAGTTGTAAATGCTTCAAATGATTCTCATATATAGAATAGTGGAATTCTGTAATCAAAGTCTTACAATAGATGGTGTTAACCCATCTATTTATACACGAAAAGTAAACATACAAGTTGTGATAAATATATACTATAATACTATAACTGATTGTAGTATTGAAACTTGTACCAAAACAATAATATAATACTAAACTGCTGAAGATTAGGGCGGTGGGAAGCTTCTATGGAAACTACTAAAGAATAGACAGCTTCTGATGAGTATTTCTTAAGAAGTTGTTCTTCAGAAGTTGTTCATCAGTACTTCAGAAGTTGTTCTTTAGATGTTTGTCTGGTTCATCTTCAGATCTTTGTTCTTCATTACTTTCAGCTTTGTTCTTCTTCAGAACTTTCCATCTGTTCTTTAGTACTTTGTTCTTCTATTCTTCAGCACTTTATTTGTTATAGGGTACGTGATTACGTTACTACACATTCAATAGAAATGATTAAGTGATTATACATTTAATATGATTTGTTATAGCTTGATGTTGTTACAATTATGCTTATTGCTTGATTACACATTCAATAATGAGAAATTAATCGTTTATGCTTTATCACGTGACTAAATATGTACCGTACATCATTACGTGGTTATTATAGATTGATTGGTTAATATTTTGCATTACATTTATTTTTAATACGTGATTAGACCTGTATATATTTTGTGTTTCCTTAAGTTATAGCCAGTACATAACTACATAATCACTTAGTAGGTTTACACATAATACTATAATGAATTTACCTAATCATGTAATGGGTATTCAAAATCACGTAATAACACATAGTCAACTAGTGTTACGCAATCACGTAATGTTACAAATCACGTAACATTATACCTGATTCTAGAATAAAAGGTATATTGCGTAATTACGTACTGGTATGTAGTCCCATCGCAGTATATAAGAAATCACGTAACGTTATACAAAAACACGTAATCATGTAGCTTGTAAAATAAAAAAAATTAAAAATTAAGAAAACTATAGCAATAAACTACTCAAATTAAAGAAAATTAAATGCTCGCTAATATGGTGTAATCTTTTTTTAAAACAAAATATTATCGTATGAAAGTTTATAGCCATTTAAAAATTGTAGGGGAAGTGGGTTTTTAAGTCAACAATAATGGAAGTTCCTATTTTGCCCTTCCCACTTGTTTCACTTTATTTTATCTACGTGAGTGCTAAATTTGGGGGACCACTCAATCTCAATCATTAGATTGTAAGACCAGTGGCCCAAAATGTCTCCTACACTTCTCACTTTAAGACTTTTTATATTTGATCCTTCCCCCAATTAGTTTATAACAACATTTACATCTAAATTGTTCTAATTGTTTATAAAATAACCAAATTAAAATATATCAAATCTTTTCCGAAAGGGACTTCTTGCAGGAGAGATGGCCTTCGGGCCAAGCACCTTCTAGACGCCATGTGTGGGGAAGGTTCTGCAACTGCCTCAAGGCTTGCCTAGGCAATTACGGATGTTATAAACCTTTGGTTGGGGTGGTGGGGGGGACTATCCCAAAGTCCTTGCCAAGTTCGTTGCCTCAGCTCCCCTGCCTCCCCTGCTCAAGCCTGACAATGGGATTCAGCCAATAGTTGTAGGTGTTATTTGGAGGAGATTGGTTTCCAAAGTAGTTATGCATAAGATCAAGAAAGAGATAGCTACTTATCTGGGGGATTTCCATTCGGGGTGGGGATCCCGAATAGGGTAGGGGTTGTGCTCCACAGTGCAAGTAGGTTCCTTAACTATTTCCACTCAGACGGATCTATGGATATGCTTACGAAGGATACTTATATCGCATTTAACCTTGTGGATAGAACGGTACCGTAGGTTAGCCTATGGTGCCCTTCGGTAGCCCCATGGGTTCATTTCCTTTACGCGCAACCTGCTAGGTTATAAGTCAGGGACTTTTGCCGTGGGACTGCTAACGGGGTTCAACAAGGGGACCCCCTAGTTCCTCTTCTTTTTGCTTTAACCTTACACCCCCTTGTTCAGTGGGTCCAGGAATATTGTTCCCTCTTTTTTCAGGCTTGGTACCTGATGATGGCACCTTAATCGTTAACGTAGCTGAGGTTGCTAAAACTATAAATATTATTAAGACGGAGGGCCCTATCTTGGGACTTAAGCTGAACATCAAGAAAACTGATGTTTTTTTGTCGTCTTATAATGGTTTAAAGGTGCAACAAGGTCTTTTTCCCGTGGAGATTGGGAGGCCAGATAAAGGGGTGAAACTTCTTGGAGGAGCTGTCAGCAGGGATTCAGATTTTATTAGCGGTTTGGCGGTTAAAAGGGCTTTGCGTGCAGTGGAACTTATGAGGTACCTCCCCCTTCTGGAGGACCCTCAAAGTGAGCTTCTCCTTCTACGCTCTTGTATGGAAGTTGCTAAGCTGTTGTTTGGGTTACGCACTTGCCAACCTTCTTTTTCTGATGAGGCTGTAGGTGTGTTTAAAAATGGGTTAAGGAGTGTTGTTGAAGATATCGTTGCCTCCCTTCCTTTTCGCTATGGTGGATTGGGGCTCCTTTTAGCGAAAGATGTCTCCTCCTATGCTTTGGTAGCTTCAAGGTTTCAATCTTGGGAGTTTCAAGATCATATCCCGCATAACAGCGGCGTATCTAGCCTTGACCCAGATTATGGGCAGGTATTAGGGCGTTTCCATGCGTCCCTCCCATATTTTTATTACGGTGGTTTCCCTAGTATGGACACCCCCCCCCCCCCTTCATAAGCCTCAGCAAACTTTGCTGAGTGCCCTCTACTGTAAAATCTCCCAGAATTTGGGAATGGACTTTGATTTGTCCCCGCGGCAGAAGGCTGTCATGGAATGCCTTCAGCAACCGCAAGGATTTCCTTACCGCCATCCCCATTGAGGGGCTAGGGCAACACCATGTCTCAAATCGAATATAGGTCGATTCTTAAGTATCGTCTAATGATCATTTTTCCCGGTGGACGGGCCTTGCCTAGTGTGTCATAAGGTCGTCTTAGACAAGTTTGGAGAACATGCGATGCACTGCAAAGAGCTCCCCGAGTTGAAGTACTGTCACGACTTAGTGCGGGATGTGTTGTTTGATGTCCTTCGTAGGGTACGTGTGGATTTCAGCAAAAAAGAAAGCTCCAGTTAATTTCCTTACATACCTGTTGAGGGGAGGTCCTCCCAACGGCCCGGTGTTGTTTTAGTTTTTGGATGCGCAGGGGGGAAACATGCTTGTGTGGACCTCACTAGTGTGTCCCCCCTTGTGGATCTTCGGGGTAATGGGTTTACGGCTAGGCAAGATGTTATGAAGGCCGAGATCAGGCATGATAAAGTCTGCTTAGAGAAACAACACGTGTTTGTTCCTTTTGCATTTGATACTTTTGGTTCATTAGCCCATGAAGCTGTGCGTTTCTTGGATCGGGTTTGTAAGGTTGTTCGCAGCAATGTATCACTTACCTACCACCTTGATGTAAATCCGTGTTATGTATTAGTTAAACATGTACAAAAAAACATGAATATTATAATGGCGGAAACTTTGGCCGTTTGTCAAGCACTTTGGCTTTGAAGTTTATATATGGTGAGATCATTGGTGAAGAGATGCAAAAGATACTTATTTTGGGTGGATAATAAATCGGTCGAACCATTGATGAAAAACCCATTTTTCATATTTGGAGTAAACATATGGCTATACGGTACCATTTCATTTGAGAATGTTTTGAAGATGAATTGGTTCAAGTTGAGTATGACAACCGAAGAGAGCAAAAGGCCGATATCCTGACTAAAGCACTCGTGAAGATCAAGTTTATTGAAATGCAAGAGTTACTTGGAGTCAAGACTTCACTAGCGCGGTTTGGGTAGTAGGAGGTGAACGTTGGACCGGATCGATATAATACCCGAACCCGGGCATATGGGTTGGGTCGTTAACGTCTCTAATGGATCAGGGTTGTGAATGTCATAATTAAAAGAACTTGAATTATAAGAGTTATAGTTAACTGTCAGGTTTCCTATTGTTGTTAGATATAGAAAATGATATGTTTAACTAGGATTAGTATTGTGATTCAATTACGTTTCTTCCATTATATAACCAATCATCCTGGAACCATTGTGGTTTTGATGAGATTCAGTTTTGAGTTATTTTCTTAACATAGAAGAGCAAATTTCTTTCCTACTCGTGTTTAATTATCGATCAGGACTTGCTTGATCTTGATTTAACATCGTATTCTTCAGTAGCTTCTTCTCCACAGAATAGTAGCTCGATCAGTTGAATTATTCTCAAACCATGAAACAATTACCTACAAACTTTCTGATTAAATTGTTGAGTAAATAGAAATCATTCGTTATTCAAGAAGAAACTTGAGAGTCACTTTTTTTTCTTTTAGTTAAACGCATCTACAAGGGATATTGCTTTCATCTTAATCATCTCATGAAATAGTTAATCTAGTAGATCGGTTGATTTAGTTAAGGTTGTAACTAACGTGTAAATGCGCATTAAGGTTCCTTGGAAACGTGAAGAGGGCAGCAACAGTCATTGTGTTGATTATTAAAATTTAGAATTCTGATTCATAACTGTTTTGCATAAATTATAGTTTTAAGCGTAATTAATCTCACATATCTAGAGACATATATGGTACACATAAAAATAGTCACCTTCATGAGTTTTCTTGTTTTATTACTAACATAACAAAAGGAAGTACAAATAGGAATAGGATAAGGTCACCCATTTTAGAGAGCTTTGTTTCCAAGGTTTTCACTTGGCCACATTGAGGTTTAGTGAACTCTTGCAGCCATTATTAATTAGGAACTTTAGCTACTAGTAGAAGCGCATTCTTCTTATGCATTACGATCCCCTCAGTTTTCAAAGTGTCAACGTCTTTAGTTCCTTTAGGAATTTCCCAATCAAACGAGTACATAAGATTCGAAAGAGCCAACTCCGTCACCGTAGATCCCAACGACATCCCTGGACAACCTCTACGACCCGACCCAAATGGGATCCACTCGCAATCTTCCCCTAATTTATACTCAATATTACTACCCATGAACCTCTCTGGATCGAACTCTTCAGGACGTTCCCAGCATTTAGGGTCTCGCCCTACTGCCCATGCGTTCACATAAACCATAGTCTTCTTTGGTATCTCGTATCCATCTATAACGCACCGATCTCTAGATTCGCGAGGGACTAAAAGTGGTAAGACCGGGTATAGTCTAAGTGTCTCTTTGATTACCGCTTTTAGATAGTCAAGCTTATAAAGATCTTCTTCTTCTACTTTCCCTTTCTTTCCTACTACATCCCTCACTTCTTGTTGAACTTTCTTCATACAATCAGGGTTTTTGATGAGCATAGTCATTGCCCAAACCACCGTCGAAGCACTTGTTTCCGTCCCCCCTAACAAGATGTTCTGCAAACGGACACCAACACATTTATGAAAGTCTAAACATGTAAATAAAATCTAAAAGTTCGGATTGAAAGCTAAATGCTCACCATGAGTATGCCTTTTACATGATCAAAAGTAAGATCATTTGCATAATCTTGCTTGAGTTTAAGCAAGATATCAACCATATCATCTTCCATTTTGTTTGGTTGGGTTTTATTCAAATGCTCATCAACGACTTCTTGATAGAACTCATCCATGTCTTTGAACATCTTTTCGAGTCTAGCGATGCTTCCATTGAGTTTATCAAGCCATCCCATCAAAGGAAAATGATCCCTATAATAGAAGTTACCAAACATCTGTTGACACTCTAACATAAGTTGATGGAATCGCGTCCCTTCTTGATTACTATTGTTGTACGCAGACGGTCTCTTCCCAAAAGCCACCCTACAAATAATGTTACTAGTAAGAACCATAGCAGCTTCACTCAAATCCACTACTTGTTGAGTCTTCTTCATCCTATCGACCATGTCAAACACTTCTTGTTCACGAACCGAACGAAAAGACTTCACTTGTTTCATCGAAAAGAGATGAAGGGTGCATATCTTTCTCATCTGTCTCCAGTAATCATTATACGGTGACAAAGCGATGTCTTTGTTATCATATGAAAACTTCTTCTGGCTTGTTAAAATTGGCCTCGTGCAGAAGACCAAATCATTGGTTTTCAATATCTCTTTAGCCATTTCAGCCGAAGAAACCACTAGAGTTTGGACATTACCAAGGCGAAGGGACATTAACGGGCCATAACGTTTTGAAAGACGCCATAGGTACTCTGAGAAGTCGGAGGTGTCAAGCTGGTGCAGATTTCCTATGATAGGTAATCCGGGTGGCCCGGGGGGTAAAGGGCGGGTTTTTGACAAAAACCTTCTAAAGGGAAGGAGGATAAGTATGAAGAGAAGGACAGCTGATGGTATAATGAGAAATGTAACCATTGTTATACTTGATGGTAGACATGACTCAAATGAACCGAATAACCGGGGTATATATATTCTTTTTCGGGGTATAGATGATGTACTAACGTCATCATAGGAGCTGTATGACAGGCGAAAAATGGCCCATACGTATGACTTTGTCACTGGTGTGTGCCGTCGACATCACTAACTCATGCAGCCCGAGTAACCATTTTGGCTCATATAATGTGTCATTATAACATATCATACATAGTGTGTGGATATGTCAGTAGTGTTTCTTTAGCATCAACACTTGGAGCTGTGGAATCAACAAGTTGCATACAAGTATAGATTGAATTAACAAGTGGCATACAAGTATATATAGGTATTCAATTCAACTGACGATGATGTTATTGCCTTTATTTTTATAAGTATGACAAGTCCTTTTCTTTGTTAATTTATTCACTGTTTGGTTGTGGTGTTTCCATGCAGGAGGGAGGTGTAGGTCACATAGATTTAGTCACCACTAATGCAAATTTAATAGAAAAGAAAAAAAACTAAACCAATTGTTAATAAAGGCACTAGCAAGTTACGTCAAGATGTTGGATGATATAAAGTAATTAGTAACAATTAGTTGTTGGATGATACAAAGTCAATATAGGTGTTTCAAAATTAAATCAAGTAAAATGGTAAACAAAAGAAATTAAGAGAATCGATGAATGCAACTATGCAAGTGGAAAAGTAATCAAACGATATACACAAATAATTTTGGTAATCAGTATTGTATTATTGTGATTAATAATGATGATAAGAATGAGTATATAAAGACATAATAGTTGCATACATAAACCTTTAGAATAACCTATTGTATATACTTGTTTAATATTTCCTCGCAAGCTAAGGCCGAGAAGCGACCTATAGCTTGGACGGAAGCCAAAGAAAACGTTGTGAAGGAAGCAGTTTCGTAAACATATTTGTCTTTATAAACTGAACACTGAGTTTCCCTTGTGTAACATTCTCTCGAACAAAATGAAAATCAACTTCTACGTGTTTTGTTCGGGCATGAATCATAGGATTTGCTCACATATACATGGCCCCTAAGTTGTCACACCATAACATGGGAACCGAAGGTGGTGGGACACACAACTCACTTAGAAGTGTTTCCAGCCATGTGAGTTCTGAACTATGTCTGCCAAAGCCTTGTATTCGGATTTTGTGGATGACTGAGATATAGTTCGTTGTTTACAAGTAGACCATGTGACAAGGTTCGAACCAAGGTAGAACTACCGCGTGTTGTGCTGCCTCTCCATCTGCCATTGTTCTTGATCCTTGACTCGATCACAACGATACTAAATCAGGTCCGGTGCGATTGGGGATTAGCATAATCGCTGTCTTCCTCCTCGAAGAGCTCCTGACGCACTGATACCAATGGAAGTATTCAATTAGATCAATCACTATAAAGGCAGCAGCAAACAACCACGATATTTGTGATCAAACAATGATCATGACTCTTTCTAATGATTTTTATTAAAGTTAAAACTCATACATCAAAGGTTTACAATGGACCCCCTTTAATACTAAAAACAAACTTAGGAAATAGAAACCTGTTCTAATTAGGATTAATATTACCAACTCAAATTCAAACAAATAAACAAATAAGAGAAAGTAAAGGATACAAAGTATCCTTAACGTACAAAGTGTAAGAAGCCATTACATTATGCCACCTGTCAACTATGGTTAAACCAACTAAACTCAATTACAGTCAGTTAAACTCAATTACAGTCAAATCAATGGGCATATCAGACATTTTTGCTCCCACCGTTTCCATGGTTTAAAAAACGTCAGAAACGTACGCCTTGAGGCGAGACGGTGATAAACCGAGTATGAGGCGGCGCCTCAAAGGGTTGTTTTGGTACGTACACCTCTAATCAATGAGGCAGTCGAATCTAAATGAGGTGGTTCGCTGGGAATCGCGTTTTAAATGATGAAATTGGCATTTCAGAAGCAAAAAAACATACGTGAATCTAACCTGTTGAAGAGCATAATGGGTGGAGAAGAACCAAAGCTCCTGAAGATGAAGAAGAAGAAGAAGAAGAAGAAGGGTGTTTGGGCAGTGGTTTTGATTTTAGGGTTGTGGCCTGTGGGTAAGTGAGAAAGTGTGTATTGGGAAAGGGTATACTTAATGATATTTTAATATTTAATTTAACTTTTTAGTCTTTTCATAAAGTAACTTTCACCATTTTAAAGATTGTATTGTTTTATCTTTATTTCACTTTATTAAATTATTTTTTTTAACGGCATTAAATTACCTTTTACATTTTTTTCTATTTCCCTTGTCTTCTATTCATTAGTAGTATTAAATTTATTTATTTCATCAGATATATAATTTTTGTATTTATTTATTAATTTCACCTCGGGCTTACGCCTCGGTTCGCCTCAAGGCTTACGCCTCGTTAGGCAAAGGGAAAACGCCTCGAGGCTCGATTCCGTTCTTTTAAACCTTGATCGTTTCGCCACCGTCATCTCCTCCCATTTCGGTGACTCATCTGAAAGACATCGTATCGCCACCGAGTTCCACCAAAACAAAACCCACACTCCAAAAACCTCTCGGCCTTCCTCTGTCCTCAAACCCTAGTTCTAATTGTAACCACCAATTGGTCATCACCACGCTGCTGTGTGATATATACAAGATAACAGTTCTGGGGACACAACAATTATTTGATTACAAAACTAAACCATAGATATTATCATATTGAGGGTTTACAGACCTTGTATTTTGCAGGTATGAAACGATACAGAGTATTACAGACATTTTGGTCCCACAATTTATCAAACGTGCGTCTCAATCTCCAACATATTAATCAAACGTGCTTTCAATTTTATCAAACGTGCGTCTAAAATCAACTTTAATAATCAAACGTGCGGCTGAAATCAACTTACTTAATCAAACGTACGTCTTGATTTTGGGAACAATAAACAGTTGGAAGTGTGTGTGTGTGTGTGTGAGAGAGAGAGATCCCCAAATGAGTGAATCTATCTTATGGAAATTGTCTTTGAGTTGTCGAAAGGGATTTTTTAAAGAAAGGCCTTGATGGTGGAATAATTTTTGAGTAAAAGATAGATGAAGCTTAAAGGGATATTTTGGAGATATAGATATGCATATAGAGAGAGGGGATTAAAACGGTGGGGGTGATGAAAAAGATTACAGAAAATAATAAGAGATGTTTTCTTTGGGTTTCATGGATATAAAGGATTATATAGGGTGGTGGTTGAAAGGATAGAAGAAATATGGCCAAAAGATAAGTAAAAAGCGGGGTATACTTGTTGCGTTTAAAGATAATGGCTTTTTTCAAAAGGTGCGTTTGTTTATGTTTACAGGTGCGTTTAAAAAAATTAATGTACGTTTAAATTTTTACAATGTGCGTTTGAACATTTGAACGTGCGTTTGTTTTTTTGTCTCACCAAATGAAGTTTAAACGCACGTTACATATCGAACACATATGTAACGTGAGTTTAAAAGCCTCTATTATCACAAACTTCGTCTTCTTCGTCTGCAACTTTTTTTAACCATATTTTATGTTTAATTCTTCTTCTTGAATCAAAATCGAAATTATTTGACAACTAATACGAGCGTTTTTATTCATAATACATATGATTTCAAATGATTTATCGTCCCATTTTATAATACTCTGTTTTCTGATTGATACTGATCTTGCATTTTTGGTTCAATGTAATCGACTTTTTTTTTATTGTGTAATCATTCAGATTGGTTAATCGATTTCAATCGTTGAAAATTATGTTTCGATTGAGTCTGTTGTTACGATTTGAAAAAAAAAATTAAACGTTTTTTTCCTAATTTACCATTGGTTAGATTAACCCAAATATGATTAGGGTTGTTAATTACCATCTTACCACCGTCTAAATCTAATGGCTAAGAATGCTTCTTACGCTTTGTATGTTAAAGTTCTTTGTACGTTATCTCTTCCCAACAAATAATAAACTTCAAACTTATCTTTATCTAATAAAAACTTGTAGCAGCCCTTTAATCCTTTATTGACCCATCTGTTTTTGTTGGTTCAACCCGGGTCAAGAATTAAATGGGCCAACAAAGTCAATAAAGGTGTTTCAAAATTAAATCAAGTAAAATAGTAAACAAAAGAAAATCGATGAATGCAACTATGCAAGTGGAAATAATGATGAATAGATTTGTATATAAAGACATAATAGTTACATATATAAACCTTTAGAATAACCTATTGTATATCCTTGTTTAATATTTCCTCGGAAACTAAGGCCGAGAAGCGACATGTAGCTTGGACAAAAGCCAAAGAAAACGTTGTGAAGGAAACAGTTTCGTAAACATATCTGTCTTTATAAACTGAACACCGAGTTTCCCTTGTGCAACCTTCTCTCAAACAAAATGAATATCAACTTCTACGTGTTTGTTCGGTCATGAATCACAGGATTTGCTGACATATACATGGCTCCTAAGTTGTCACACCATAACGTGGGAACCAAAGGTAGTGGGACACACAACTTACGTAGAAGTGTTTCCAGCCATGTGAGTACTGAACTATGTCTGCCAAAGCCTTGTATTCGGATTCTGTGGATGATGGAGATATACTTCATTGTTTACGAGTAGACCATGTGACAAGATTCGAACCAAGGTAGATGCAAAATCTCCCAGTGGATCGACGGTCATCTGGGCAACCAGCCCAATCGACGTCGGAATAGGCATGTAAGATAAAGGAAGCGTCCGTATAGGCATGGAGAAGAGACCCAGAGTCATGTTGAATCCAAAGACCGTATTCCAAAACACCTTGTAAATACCGCAATATCCTCTTAACCGCCAACCAATGGTTTAGTGTAGGAGAATGCATAAATTGGCAGACTTCATTGACTACATAAGCAATATCAGGCCATGAAAAATTGACATACTACAGAGCACCAACAATCCGGCGGTACCGAACAGGATCATCAAGCGGAGAACTATCACCAAGAGACAAATCTACAATGGACGGAATAGGGCATGAGACTGGATTGGATTGAGAAAGACCGGCACGCGTAATAATGTCCAACATATACTTCTTCTAAGAAAGGGTTATCTCAACTCCTTTGGGAATAATTTCAATTCACAGAAAATAGGATAGTGATCCCATGTCCTGAACTGCAAATGTTTTGCTAAGATTTTGCACAATGCACTACTAGAAAAAAGGCCTTCCTTGACACTTTTTTTATGACATACCACATTTTATGACATGCAAAAGTGCATGTCATAAAAAAAATGTCATCTTTGGAAAAAAATGATAATTTCTTGACGTTTTTTTACGCATGTCAACAGTTTACTGTCATAAAATAAGAAAACATGACAGTTTTGAAATCGCGTGTCATGATTTGTGTCGCCTAAAATCTCAAAAGATTTCACTTTTCCATAAACCTCCCCTCTCTCAAATCAAACCCCTCACCTAAAATTCTGCTCGTTCATCCTAATCAAATTAAACCCTAACCCTGCTTTCTTTACTCATCATCTCCATCTGTGAAGAAATTAAACCCACCGAACCTCCACCCTAAATTTCTTCGTTCCTTGAGCTGTGGAGGCGAGGAAGCTGTTAAATAAAGGCGAGGAAGCTTAAAAAAATCATCAAATGTAAGTGTTCCACGACACCGAACCTCCTGATTCGTGAATGTAAGCGAAAGAAAAGGGGTAAAGAGATGCACACTGAGGAAACCCTAACTTGATTCGTGACGTGTTCCACATCGGCTAAGAAGAAGGATCACAGAAGAGGTGAATGTAAGCGAAAGAGGAAGCTGAAACCCTAACTCAGTTCACCATTTCTGTAGCCGAACACCTCTGGCTCTCTAACTCAGGTATGCTTCTTTCTCAACTCTGATTATTATAAGTTTTTTTAATGTAAGTTTTGTGAATGTAAGTGATGAGTGTGTACAACATTTGTAGCTAGAATTACATATTTGATCAGTTTTGTTAGTTCAAGTTGTTGATGTTCAAGTGTTTACCTTACCTGCAGGGTGTTGTCAAATTTCGTGATTGAAGGGTTCTGCTCCTGCTCGTTCTGCGCATTTTCGTTCTGCTCCTGCTCGTTGTGGTATCTATCCTCTCTCCTTCTGTTTTTGTTGTTTATTTTTAGTTTTAATTCGTTATTTAGGGTTTAAATTGGGATAATACTCCAGATTATGATGATAGTTAGTGTTCTTATTGATGAAAGATATTGATAAATCAACATTACACCTCGTTCTGCTCCTGCTCGATAACTATTGATATTTCGAATGTAGTCATTCAATTGTGGTTTTAGCTTATATGGTGTCATACAAGTGGCAATTTCAACCTAGCTATTTATAAATGGGTTGATTATCTTTCATCATGTGAGAGTAGTTTACATTAGATTCATAGTCACATATATATGAAATCTCGAGATCAACTTCTAATCCTAACAGACACTTATGTACATAAAGGTGTATTTGAGAAAGTAGGTGTTGAACCACTAGTGCAGAGGATAGGTAAGTATAAGAGTGCCGGTGATCAACTAATTCGCAAGAACATGTCTGAAGAAAACCGTGAGGCGATTACTACATTGCTTGATAATATCTATCAGAATTGGGTAGATAAGATTTCCCAAGCCACAGGTGAAGTTACTATGTAGTTTCCCTTATAATCTTGATATATATCAAAGTCAGAAACAATTTGAACATTCTTTTACAGGAAAGAAACAAGAAGAAATTGAGCGTTTTATTAACGAAGGAGTTTATCAAATAAAGAAGTTGAAAGATGGATGGATAACAGATATAAAATATGATGATGAGGTATACACATTCTTCACAAACCCAGTTCTTAATTGTTGTCATAATGTCATTTATAGCTTTGAGTTCAAAATGCTAAGAAAAACTTGATTATCGATGCCTGTGATTTGCACACTCATTTACTACAAGATAGCTCTAATGCAGTAGTACACTATAGACCTCACCCTTGTTTTTCTGATAAGTATACCAATTTTCAGATATGTTGTTGGTATTTGTAACCTTCTCAGGTTACATCAATGTTGAGAACAAAATTGGGGGTTTTGTCAAGGTGTGGTACCAGGTGGTTCTGCGACCAGGAAATGAGAACCGGCAGCAGGATAGAGAAGGATATAAGGAGGTCCAGTAGGAGAGGAAGAGTCATCGCCATGGCTGTGCAGCGGCGGCGAAGGCAAGGGTTTCAGATAGAGGTCTTCGGCGCTTCAAATACGTTTATTAGCGGCTATGATTCTGGTATGTTACTTGATTAACCATTCCACTTTTTTACCTCTAAATCTAGCTTAGATCGGTTTAGTTACTACTTACTACTACATTTGGGTTTTGAAGTGAAAGTCCGTTTGATGGCATGTCGGAGTACTTTTGTAGATAGTTGTTTTTGGGGCAACAAGTTTGAACATAATCATCAAAGAAAATTAACATTTTCTTAAAATCAGATTCCAGATTTCTTAACATTTTCTTGAAAACTAATCATGTGTGTATTTTATTTCATGACATGATTTGCGATTTTCTCAAATTCTATAAGTCCTGTTTGGATATTAATATATTATTGTTGTTGAACATAAAGGATTTTAAGCAAGGGATCATTCATTTCTAATTTGTATTTCTTCAGTTTTTGGGTCAAGCCCTCTATATTCTTCTTGAAAACAAACCTAAGCTTGCTGGAGAAAAGGAGATCAGTCATGAGGCCACCAAAACTTATTCGAGTTACATTATACTTTATGGTTGATAGTAGAGGTGATAAAAAGGGTGGTGAGGCATGTAGGGTAATGGGTCAACATTGAGTAGCTTTTGTACCTCAAGGCGCCAAAAACTATATATATACACACACACACACTTGCTTATTATATCTGAAGCATATGTAGATTATTTATACTATCAGGTTAGTCTTATTATATGTGCTTCAATTTGAAAGCCAAAATGTTGACTTTCTAATTGAGGATGTTTTGGCTTGCAGGGGTTGTGGTTGGTAAAGCACTGCTGGGAGAGAGAAGCTTGTTTTTCATGGGAAGAATTACATAGAGGTAAGTTTATTATTTTTTTTCAGTCTTCCGGTTGCAGTTTTGGAATTATTTATTGAAATGGTGAGTATCTCTAATCTTTCATGCTTTTGAGATACATGCGGAAAATTATTTACTTATTTAGTTAGTTAAAACGCTTATTTTGGTAAAATGTTTGCTTTAGGGGTGTAGTATTTGCTTATCATTCTCTAGCCGTGACCGTAGTTCGCTTCCTATCACTGCCCTTCTCTTATGTCATAGATATAGTGATATACCACATCAATATACCACATTAAAATTAGTAGATAGGAATATAGGACAGATTTTCATATTCTTAGTCTTTTCTTGCTTGAATCGTCATGTTCTTATATCACTCAAAGCATTCAAAATCAACCTATGTTCCTCACACAATAAATACATCTCTAGTGTGGTTACAGATTCTTCTAGAAACTCCATGCTCATGTTTAGATTTTGATGTTTTCATTTCATGTTTATGGACTTGTGCTATATATTTACAGATTCACGGTATAAGGCTGTGATCATCAGAATTGATAGCCCTGGAGGTGATGCTCTTGCTTCTGACTTGTAAGTGCTTATATATTTTCACCAGATTTAGAAAGAAATAAATAAAAAAATAACTTATTAAAACCTTATACACATTCTTCCACATTATGATAAAGTCTACATTCTTATTCTTAGTATGAAAGCAGGAATGAAGTTGAAAAAGAAAGACTAACCAAGAGAAAATGTTACAGAACTATTTGAGCTCTCATTATGTTTAAATTTGTTCTTGTGTAGGATGTGGAGGGAAATTAGACTATTGACTAAAATTAAGCCTGTAGTTGCATCAATGGTTGATGTGGCAGCTAGTGGAGGATACTATATGGCCATGGCAGCTGGGACTATAGTCTCGGAGAATCTTACTTTGACCGGGTCAATTGGTGTTGTCACAGGTCCATTACAATGTCCTTAACCCTTCTCTTTAATATTCAGTTAGTTTTTTTTGTTACATCCATTAAACCTTACATAAAAATCTGCATGTTGCTTCTATGGACTTTTAACCCCTTTTCAGAATTTTCCCAACTAGAGTTGCATTTAGACCCATTTATGGTAACTGGGTCGATTTAGGTTATAAGTTTCTCCTAACAGAATGGGTACACTAAAAAAACATTGCTAATATGAAAAGGTCATTAGTCACATGTATTTAATAATAAGTTCATTATAAAGTTCAATAAAAAATGTGTGAACTTGTGGGTCAGCCCAGCCCAGCCCAACCCAACCCGATTAATGTATTAATTTTATTGTGTCTCAGGTTGGGGGAGGAGCGGATCATTACGGGGATGAAGACACGGATGCCCTTCGCGAAGAATGGTCAGGCTATGCCGCAACATTTATTTTCAAATGATCCAAACTTGTTTGTTTGAAGGCAATGTAATGTCGATACAATATTTTTGTAAACGTTAAACGTCTCGGATTAGTTTGTAATTTGATAAATATGGCCGGATTATATAATGAAATGATGTTTTTGTTATTAGTTTGCTAATTATTTTGCATATAATAAAATGGCTATAAATCCACGAGGGTAAATATGTAATTTTACAGGAATTTTTTTTTTAGATTAATAAATTATGACACGCAAAAGAACGTCATAAAATTCTGTCATAATATGTGTCTAAAAAATGTCAACAAAAACTGTCATAAAAATGTGTGTCATTAAAAAGTGTCATAACGTGTGTCAATAAATGCTGTCATAAATGTGTGTCATGAACAGATGACACGCGAAAATATGTCATTTTAAATTTATGACACCGCCATCCTTGACGTTTTTTTTCTTGTCATCAGACCCTTTTCTTGACATGCAATGCGTGTCAAGAAAGGCCTTTTTTCTAGTAGTGATGTATCCAATTACCTTAGCATTGTTCCATGTAAGAATAAAATCATCAACATAGACAAGCATATGTATTATGGTGTCAGGAGCCGAAAAATAAACAGAGACTATTAAGTCTTGGATCCCTTGAAACCGAGGCCATGTAATATCGTGGACAACCTGTGAAACCATACCGTGCATTGTTTCTTATGATAGTTCACACTTTGCGTCGTAAAAGATTAAGTGCGATTGTTCATGATTAAAGATATTTCTAACATATCCAACCGTGGCTAAAATTCCATTTAGTAAACATTATACACCGCAAATATATTTATGTGTATTTGGTAGCCAACCCCACTAGTCATCACCTCCACCTCTACCAATCTCATTTATAGCATGGCATGCTCATATACTAATATGTTATAACCATGATGTTTTGATTTAGTGGTATGGTGTTCCCTTACAAATATGAGATTGTGTGTTCATATTCTTACAAATGCAAGGTAAATGTGAAATTAAGGGTGTTAAAAATGTTTGTCGTTAAAAAAATATATAGATTTTTGCAACACCAAGAAGTTCAAATGTGTTTATATGGTGTGGGAGCAACCTCCCCCAACTCTCCCAAATGCCACATCAGCGTCATATCATTTTCCACATTTTCTCCCCAAAAGTTTGGAAATGGTTTCCCCCAATTCCCCATTCCACCTTCCTTTTTTATTACTTTTATTACTTTTATTTAATTATATATTTTACATTTCATAAATATTTTTTAAGTCAAATAAATTAACAAAAACCGTAAAAATTAAAAAAAATCGCAAAAACATAAAAAAATAAAATTTCATAAATTAAAAAAAATACAAACTAAAGTTCACAAAGTAAAAAAAAATTACAAACTAAAGTTCACAAACTAAAAAAAATACAAATTAAAGTTCATAAAAAAAATCTAAAAACTACTCATCATCAACGAGGGTGACATGGAAATTATTCCGAATGTGGTCGATTAGATCCGAACAAAGGTGGCCATGCACAGTAGTATCGTGTAACGCCAACGTGTTTTATTCTTGTTGTGCCTCGTCACTGGCTCGAGAACTTCTTCAACCTCATTCGGATCGTAAACGCATATCGCACGACCTTCGTCTTCGATTATCATGTTATGAAGTATTATACAAGCATACATAATATATCTCAATCTTTGTGGATGAAATGCACGTGCGGGGCATTGTATTATATGCCATTTCGCCTTTAACACACCAAATAATCGTTCGACGTCTTTTCCTTCCGATTCTTGGCACTTCGCGAACTTTTTCCTTTTCTCATCCATCGAATTCAGTATTGTCTTCAAAATAGACGAGTAGTTTGGGTATATGTCGTCACATAGATAATACCCATGCTTATATTTTACACTATTAAGCCAGAAAGAATCATCAGGGCCGGTGCCTTTAATCATGGGGTCAAAAATCTCAGATCTTGAAAGAACATTTAAATCGTTACACGAATCTGCAACTCCAAAAAAG
This sequence comes from Ambrosia artemisiifolia, assembly GCA_032199755.1. Taxonomy (NCBI): domain Eukaryota; kingdom Viridiplantae; phylum Streptophyta; class Magnoliopsida; order Asterales; family Asteraceae; genus Ambrosia; species Ambrosia artemisiifolia. The sequence goes on from CM063521.1 coordinate 10,777,063, forward strand.
GCATGCCAAATCCATAGATCTTGTGAGCAAGCGGCTTCAAAAATAATTGATGGTTCCCCCATGTCACCCCGAGTAAACTGACATTTCCATGCAGTGGGGCAATTACGCCATGGCCAATGCGTACAATCAAGACTTCCTTGAATGCCAGGAAAGTCGTGTTTCTCTGCATGGTGCGCGTAGATCTTTTCGATGTCATTCTTCCTTGGCGTACGCAAATAAACCTTGTTATATAACTTCATGCATCTTCGCAAAACTGGTACAAACATTCCTGACTCAGTCTATGAGACATCTTTAATTAATCATCCCATGAATCACTAGCATTGTCGTATGCTAATTGACGAATTGCAGCCGTGCATTTTTCTAGCGTTGTAAAACCCCGTTTCCCTCTAGCATCCCATCTTAGTGTAAAAAATTCATCGTAATTAGCTAAATCATAGGCAATTCGTTCGAACAAACTTCTACTCATTCGAAAACGACGCTTAGATTGTTCGTTAGTGTATACACAGTCTTCATCAAAATAGTCGGCAACCAAACGACCATGTGCACCTTTTAAAAGTATAAAATATATTATAAATTTTTCAAGGATGTTATCAAATTTTGAACAATGTTATAAATTTTGAACAATGAATAACACAATAAGAAAATGTAATATACCATCACGGTCTCTATTAAGCGCAGTGCTCCGTGTCAATGGTACTGAAGATGCTTCACTATTGCTTTCGTCGTCCAACTCCAAAATAATATGCGATGTTTCCATCATCGCACCAACGTAAAAGTTTATCGCATTTTCTTCTGACTCTGGTGAACTCATAGCTAAACAATTGGATTTTATAAAATTTTGAAGATGATGATATTTATAAATTTTAGAAAGAAAGTATGATTGTGGTGTGGATTGTAGAGTGGTTTGGTGTGTTTTGTTTTGAATTTGATTTGGTATATATATAAAGTTTGATTTAAAAAAATAAAGCCCAACGTTCAGTTTAAACGGCTATATTTTTTAGCCAATTAAAGCACTCGGCAACAACGGTGGTTTTCCACCGATTTCACCGAAATAAAATCGGGAGGGGGGGGGGGAGGGTGTTCCTGATCGGGGCACTTGCCAAATCAGTCCATCGAGTATTGTCCCCGAGCCCACACCATTTGGTCTTAGGGATCATACGAGAACCAACTTTAGGGAGAGAACTAGAGAACCAGTGTGAACAAAAAAAAAAAAAAAAACTAAAACCCCCACCTCCACCCCATAAAAACCTAAACCCACCCACCTCACTCCCTAAAAACCTAAACCCCCCATCCCCCACCCCCCCTCCAATTGTGAAATGCACATGTGCAGCTAACCCCACACCCCCCAAAAACCAAAACGCTCCATCCTATCCCCCCAAAAAGATTCCCCATCTTCAACCATACCCAAAAACTAAACCCTAAAGCTAAACCCATTAAAAAACTTAACTATAATAGTGAAATGCACATGTGCATGTAGTACAATTATCTTATTTTATAGTTTTATATAGAGGTTTTTGTAAGTTTATTCACCAAAAACCCCAAAAAACCTAACCCCCTTCCCATCATACCTAAAAACTAAACCCTAAAGCTAAACCCATGAAAAAAAACCTAACTATAATAGTGAAATGCACTTCGCGTTTATTTAATGATCATTGAATGAATTTTTTTCCACCATATATATCATATCACGTTCATTTAATGATCATTTCATTATGGTAATTGATAATTTATTCAAAAGTTTGATCTAATAGTGAAATGCACATGTGCATACGGTATATGTATGTATATACATAACAACAAAATGCACATGTGCATGAGACCTGACGTAAATATGACGTAAAAAAAGCCATTTTTTGTTTTTTTTAGAAAGATTAACACTAAAAAAACATTTTGGTGTTTTTACTTTTTTTATTTTTTTATTTTTTTAGGTTATCTAATTTTTTATTATTTTTTTATTTTTTGGTGGAGGGGTTTTTGTGTTCACACTTGGTTCTTTGGTTCTCTCCATAAATGGTGGTTCTCAAATGATCTAAATCCTATATATATATATATATATATATATATATATATATATAGGGTAAGGATAATGTGGAAACCCACTCTTAGAGTGAAAACCTTGGAAACCCTTTCCTGATCAACCTATATCAATGGTTGTGATTAAATGTGTTTTTTCATTTTATTTAATTGATTTCTTTCAAACAAAAAGACAAAATAAAGGGTAGTATGGGTAGAGAATATTGACTATCCTCTCTCCCCTTTCTTTTCAACTTTATCATAATCACATTCTCTCTCCTCTCTCATATTTCTTTTCAAAACACCACTCTCTCACCCCTCATATCTTTCTTCTCTAGACATCTCTCACCTCACAACCCTTTCTTCTTAAACACCATTAATATCTAGTGGGTGGTGGTTGTGAGTGACGAAAGCAAGTGACGGGTAGTGGTTATGCTGGTTCTAGTAACAATCATCTCTCTCTTCTCTCCTCTTTCTTCATCTTCTTGGTGTTCTTCATCTTCTTTCTTCTCTCTCTCTCTCTTTCAAGTCTCTTTTTTTTGTTATGTGTATTTTTCTAGTGATTTTTTTGCTAGTGTTAAAGTTTTTGGTTTCCGGGTGGTTGGAGGTGTGGCCGGAGAAGATAGATCCGCCGAAGAAGACGACCGGTCCGACCCCTCTCTCACTCTCTCTCTTGGCGTAACGCTTTCTCTCAAGTTTATTTTTTTCTTTGCATTTCTCTATCCTTGTGGTTGAATGGTAGCAATAGTGGTGGTGAATGGTGGTTCCATCTCTTTTCTCCTCTATCATTCCCCTCCCTTCCACGACCTAAATTCAGATCCGACTACATTGGTGATGATCTTCAATTTTAGCAGGTATTTATGTGTTCTTGATTTGGGTTTTTGTTGGGTGATAACCTAGTTTTTTATTTGTTTTTTTTTTCATTTATTCAGTTTTATTATTTTTATATAAAAAATTGAAGTGGGTTTTGCTTTGATTGTGATGATATTCATCGGAGGTGTTAGATGGTGACCGGAGACGATTTGAGAGGATGGCCAGTGTTAACAGAGAAGAAGGGGTTGAAGGTGTTCTTTGTGGTTGTATCGTTAAAAGAGTTCTTTGTAGTTGTGTGCTTAATGTGTATGTTATTTGTCAGAATATGTAACACGTGTTATGTTTTATAGTTGTTATTGGGTTGTTTGCAAAGGTAACATGAGTTTATCAATTTGGCTTGAAAGAAAGAAGTGTAACATGTGTTATCAGATCTAATTAAAAAGACTATTATCACGGCAAAAAAAAAATACCTACCCAGAACACTCAAATATCATTAGGCATAAAAAAAACTTCAAAAATGGACACAATTATAAGAAAAGGTAATCGTGTAATCGTGTTTAACACATGTTAGTTTATTTTTATGGATATTCTATTGTAATGGTAAGTCAAACTCCTCGTACAGTTTATTTTGATTCCCAAAAAACTTGGGAGGTCATATGAGATGGGATAACACATGTTAGGTACATATTATTTGGTCTGAACTTTATGTAATCGTGTGACAACATTTAACACATGTTAGTTTACTTTTATAGATGTTCTATTGTAATGGTAAGTCAAACTCCTAGTACAGTTTATTTTGATTCCCTAAAAACATGGGAGGTCATATGATATGGGATAACACATGTTAGGAATAACACTTTTTAACACATGATGGGATAAAAAATATGTGGCCCGACTTTGGTGTCCCCTTTTGATTTAAGTTACTATTAGTAACTCCCCATTAGTAATGCATGAGCCAGGTTACTGGTTGGTACACATTAATGGCCTGAACCTTATCTTATCATGTGACAACATTTAACACATGTTAGTTTATTTTTATGGATTTTCTATTGTAATGGTAAGTCAAACTCCTGGTACAGTTTATTTTGATTCCCAAAAAACATGGGAAGTAATATGATATGGGATAACACATGTTAACACATGATGGACAAAAAACATGTGGCCCGACTTTGGTGTCCTCTTTTGATTTAAGTTCCTATTAGTAATGCATGAGCCAGGTTACTGGTTGGTACATATTATTGGCCTGAACCTTATCTTATCATGTGGCAACATTTAACACATGTTAGTTTTTTTGTTGTCCCTTTTGTCTATCTGCTCTTACCCTTTTTTTTGTATGTTTTGATCGACTATGTCGCCGTTTTCAAACCCTTTTATGGATGTCCTATTATAATTCTTCGATTCCCAAAGAAGATGGGAGGGTATGCGAGATATGATAACACATGTTAGGGGTAACACATGATGAGATAACACTTGTTAGGAATAACACATGTTTAACAGTGGACCACATATGGAAACTAACACCTACCATCCATTATAAGGTTATATAAATATTTGATATTTGTACATCACATGTTAAGGCAAAATATTTCACCAAAAGAGTAAAAGTTTAAGGCAGATATAAACCTACCCAGGACATTCAAATGAACTTCGTGGAAGGGTAACATGTGTTAATGTTGCATGAGAGGTTAACATGTGTTATTTGGTAACATATGTTAAACTTTTATTTTATTGTTAGTCGATTTTTGTCTTACTTTCTACTATAATTTTCACTTCAAAAGTTTACTGGGGAATAAAGCATACAATCTATTAACACGTGTTATTACAAAGTATCATTACAAACTATTGACCACTTTAAAAAATAAATATAGTAATTCTATACATTAAGTACCAAGAAGAAAACATTATTCAAAAGTTTTTCTACATATTTTTCTCGGCTTCTGTCACACCCTCAAATTCCACTTGCGGGGTTTTACCGCGAGATGCGTGACACACCAGGATCCAAGTCAACGGTCACAATAAACGACAACTAAATGAAAAGAATACGTAACTCCAAACATTAAGTTTTTATAACATAGACCACGCGGAAGCGAAATCTTGTTTATAAGGAAACATAAAACATAGTCTGAAAACATTTATTTAATATGATCTAGCACCTAGACGCCGTGCAAGACCCCGTGCGCCTAAATCCAAGGACTGCTACCTTAGCAACCTGAGAAAACATGCCAAAATGTCAACATATAATGCTGGTGAGTTCACAGGTTTTATAAAAGAGTTTCCGTAAGTCTGTAAAGATCGTTCCCGTTAATACTATGTTATAAGAACGTTAGCTAGACGTTAAGTATCGTTACTACTACGAGTTGGAAACCATTACAGACCCGTAATCCGTGATAAGTATGCCCAGTAAGTATGAACCACCGTCATCATCGGTGGCTCCAAGTAATTAGAGACAATATGAACCCGCCCAGCTCCAAGCCGTAGGGTGGGGTTTGTCAGGCCCAATAGATCTATCCACATTTCCCTCGTTATGTCTACCCACATATTCATGGTTTCCCCCTGGGACTTCCTGATGAAACGCCCGTATAGTAAACAACCATAACCATAGTATAACATGATCTTTAAAACAATTTAAGTAATAAGCATGTTTCTCCCCCCGAAAGTAAAACAGTAAAAGTGGGGCTGTGACACTCACCTTAGGTTGCGTTACTTGCAATTAGTTTTGAAGAGGTATAGAACCTCGTCTCCTCATTAGACGCGGCTCACGCTAAGCAAGACGCGACTTAACCTGACACGAACGTACTAAAATCATCCGACCGGAGGTCACAAATACCGGGGGTTAGTACAACTAGGACGGAATAAAGTACAAATATTCTGACTAGTATAAATACCCCCTCAAAAGTACAGGTAACACACGGACACACACACTCCGAACCTCTCTCTCTCTCTAAACTCTCTTTATCTCTCTAAAGCAAATACTTATCCTCACGCCGGAGGGTGGTCACAGAGAGGCCCTCCCTGCCCCCTGTGACGAGCCTAACGGTCTGCTAGTTTTGCAGGTCCAACCCATACAAGATCTTATCAAGTTAACTGTCTTCTTCCTCACTTACGAGGTACGGTCTAACTTTTGGATCTTCAATTGGCGCCATCCTTTTGCAGATCTACTCTCTCCAAACAGATCTGGAATGGCTAAGGAAGATTTACACATCGTTGATATCACCAACAGAGAAGACGCTGATATCGACACATCAGAACAAAACACAGCTGATCACCTCAGGGCGTCCTTCGACGCTACTGCTGTTTCCACAGAACTGGTCACTGCAACCACAGAGATGCAAACCACGTCTGTGGAATTTGATGAGACTTTCCTCCAACGAAACCGTGAATTCTTGCTAAGGCTGAGGGATCAGCAAAGCAAAGAAGAAAGGCTCCGTAGTGTACAAGTGAACTTATTCCCTTCGGAAGGGCTCACCTCTGTCACCACAGTGTCTACTCCAGTCAGTCTCCCAACGTACTCAACTGTCGTTACTTCGGTTCCTATCCAAACTCCTTATGGGTATTTAATGCCTTTTGGGTACACCGGACCATTGCCAACTGGTCTTTCATCTACTGGGCCACTCGTTACTGACCCGGTAATGCCAGCCAAGCAACAGTCCAATTCTAACCCAATAGACGACGAGCTCACCGCACCATACCGACCCGCATACATGACTTCATACTCAAAGTTCACCCCAAGGATAGCCAGTGCCCCACTACCGTCGAAACTGAAAATGCCAGTAACGGTTAAAAAGTATGATGGAACAACGGATCCGGACGACCATGTGTTCGATTTTGGAGGAGCTGCGGAGATTGAGCTATGGCCCATGCCAGCATGGTGCCACATGTTCACTCAAACATTAACCGGAGCTGCACGTGTGTGGTTCGATGGGCTTCCAGCTGGGCAAATTGCAAACTGGAAAGAATTAAGACGGGTATTCTTGCAGAACTTCTCTCAACAAAGACGTTGCACGAAAGATATTACCGAAGTACACAACATCCGCAGAAGAGACGGGGAATCTCTAGAGAAATTCATAGATCGCTTTAACAAAGAAAGTATGCAAATATCCGGAGCTGTTGATCAGCTACGGATATCTGGTTTTTGCCATGGTGTTCGCAACAATCAGCTGGTGGAAAAACTTCATGAAGACTTACCAAAAACAATGGAAGGTTTAATGGAAAGAGCAAGAGCATTTGCTAGGGGCAAAAGTGCCTGCGGTCAAACGAGTGATGGCGATCACAAGGGAAATACGAGAGGAAATACATGGAAGAAAGGTGCTCCGGCACAGCCCGAGAGAAACAATTCTTGGTCGAAGCATAGGTCGCAACCTTATTCAAGGAACGATCGAAACGATAAGACCAATTCCGGATGCTCTTCTCGAAGCACCAGCTTCTCTGACCTCAGCAAAACCCCAAGTGAAATCTTGAGTACCGAGCAAATACAATTCCCAACACCTCCGAAACAGAAGCCCACCTCAGACCGAAATACTAAAAAGTATTGTGAATATCACCAAGCTAAGGGTCATAACACAGATGATTGCTGGTCTCTAAAACAAGAAATAGATAAGGCTTGCAAAGCAGGAAAGCTGTCTCATCTAATCAGAGATTTAAAAGAAGGAAAACCAGCTGCGACACAAATAGCTAACCCAAATAATCAAACGGGAATCCATATGATTCGGGTTGGTTCAGAGCAAGGCACTAAGAGAAGTCATGATCACATTGCTCCATGGATGGAACAGCTGTTGTTTTTTCCACCCATCAGTCCAAGGGAGGCCATGGAAGCACCCATAGTGGTTTCAGGGGTAGTCGCGGGACATAGGGTCCGACGTATTTATATTGACAACGGTAGCGCGTCTGAAATAATGTACTACCAATGTTATCAACAACTAGCCCCGGCCACTAAAGACAGACTCGTCTCCGTCCAAATGCCTTTAATCAGTTTTTCTGGAGAAGTAATACATCCGTTGGGTCAACTCAGTCTTCCTGTAACATTGGGGACGGAGGACAACCAACGTACGGTCATCCTGACATTCCTGGTGGTCGGAGCACCTTCGGTGCATAACATAATCCTGGGAAGGCCGGGAATGAAAGCATTCAACATGGTCACCTCAACAGTTCATGGTGCCATCAAGTTTCCTACTGAAACTGGGGTAGCCACACTCTATACAGAATCAGAATTATGCATTGCAGAGGTTCGTCAGTCCTTAGGACAGCCTCCACAAAAAGAAGCAGAAGTAGATGCCAAAACTACCGAAGAGTGGTCCATTCACCCAACCTTCCCAGAACAAAAAATTACCATCGGTGCCCAACTGCCGGACAACACAAAAAGATCATTATGGAGATTGTTGTCCACGTCATTGGACGTATTTGCTTGGCAGCAGTCGGACATGACAGGAGTTCCGAGAACTCTAGCCGAACATAAGTTGAATATTAGTCCAGAGAAGAAGCCTGTAGCCCAAAAGAAACGGAGCATGGCCCCTGATAGAGTAAAAGCTATAGCCCATGATGTTAAGGTGCTGCTGGATGCTGACATCATCAGGGAGATAAATTATCACACCTGGGTCTCCAATCCAGTCATGGTGCGGAAACACGATGGATCCTGGAGGATGTGCATCGATTTCAAAGACTTGAATGATGCATGTCCCAAGGATTGTTACCCATTGCCGGAGATAGATTCTAAAGTTGATGCCGTAGCTAACTTCAAGCTGAAGTGCTTCTTAGACGCCTATAAGGGCTACCACCAGATCCAGATGGCTGAAGCCGACGAAGATAAAACAACTTTTGTCACCAATCAAGGGCTATATTGTTACAAGAAAATGCCATTCGGCCTAAAGAATGTAGGAGCCACATACCAACGAGTGATGGATCGAGCGCTCAAAAACCAAATCGGACGAAACTTGGAGGTTTATGTGGACGATGTGGTGATAAAAAGCTCAGACGAAGATACATTGTTAAAAGACATCACCGAGACTTTTGACAAGCTCCGGCAGATCAACATGAAGCTAAACCCAAAGAAGTGTTCCTTCGGTTTAGAGGAAGGAAAGTTCTTAGGATTCCTAATGGCCAAAGATGGTATCCGCCCAAACCCAGAAAAGGTCGAAGCTGTTCTCACCATGCAACCCCCGTCAAACTTAAAAGAGGTGCAGGCCCTCAATGGGCGGCTGGTTGCATTACACCGTTTCTTATCCAAAGCAGCCGAACGAACTTTGCCTTTCATGGTTGTGCTGAAAAAGTACTTAAGCACAAAAGAGTTCCGTTGGACATCCGAAGCTGATTTGGCCTTCAATGATTTAAAGAAATGTTTGGCAGACTTGCCAACACTAACTGCTCCAGAACCAGGGGAAACCCTCATCATCTACTTGTCAGCTTCGGAAGCATCTATTAGCTCGGTGTTAATGGTAACAAGATCAAAGGCACAGGTACCTATCTTTTATGTCAGCCGAGCATTACGTGATTACGAGACGCGGTACCCAGCATTAGAAAATATGGCACTTTCCCTGGTACACGCCTGACGTAGGCTCCGACGATACTTTCAAGCCTTCGAAATTGAAGTCCAGACGGACCAACCAATCCTGGACGTATTGAGAAAACCTGAAGTTTCTGGAAGATTAGCCAAATGGGCAATCGAGCTTGGAGCCTTTGAAATTTCATACAAAAGAAGAGGTCCGGTAAAAGGGCAAGTCGTGGCTGACTTCCTCACCGAGCTAGCAATGAGACAAGTCGAAGTGCCCACACCCCCTGAGCCAGATGAATGGACTATCTTCACCGACGGAGCTTCTGGATCCGAGGGATCCGGGGCCGGGGTTGTACTCAAAAATTCCGAAGGACAAGAGATGGTGTACTCAATTCGTCTCAATTTCAAGAGTTCCAACAATGAAGCTGAATACGAAGCTTTTTTAGCTGGGCTCCGACTGGCAAAAAAGGTCGGAGCTCAAAAGGTATACACCTTTACAACAAATAATCCTTCTTCTCCATGAAAAACCTTAAACATCATAAGTAATCTAAAAAGTGCCCTATCCTTGAAACAGGTGGTGGCACACGTGGATTCTATGTTGGTAGCACGTCAAATAAGCGGAGAATATGAAGCCAAGGAGGCTAACATGGTCCTATACCTACAAAAGGTTCGACCTAAGCCCCGTACTAAACAAGCTCCGGCTTATAAACTTAAAACACCACCCCTAATTCTGTTTTGTTTAAACAGGCCAAAAGCTTGATCGCAGAATTTGAAAAATGTGAAGTAAAGCACGTGCCTGGATCGAAGAACAAACAAGCAGATGCTTTAAGCAAGCTTGCAGCAAACACACCGGATCATATGTCACAAGAAGTAAAACTTGAAGTTATGAACGAACCATCAACAGCCGAAGCCACAGTATGCATGATCCAAGGTAGTCCCGTCTCATGGATGACTCCCATCCTGAACTACATCACAAAAGACGAGCTTCCAACTGACAAAGCTCAAGCTCGAAAGCTTAAAGTAAAGTCCCTACAATATCAAGTCATTGATGGCACGCTATACCGAAAGACATTCTTAGGTCCTCTACTCCGATGCTTAGATCCGGTACAAGCCAAGTATGTCATTGAGGAAGTTCATTGGGGAATCTGTGGCATTCATGCCGGGCCAAGGATGATTGTAACAAAGGTAATGAATGCTGGATACTTTTGGCCGGGCATGCATCAAGACGCGGTTGAAGAACTTCAAAAATGTGAGAATTGCCAAAGGCATGCCCCAGTAAGCCTCAGGGCCAAAAACAAACTGATTCCAGTATCGGCAGCTTGGCCATTCCAGAAGTGGGGGATTGACATTGTAGGCCCCTTCCCCGTGTCATCAGGACAAGCCAAATTCCTGCTAGTCGCGGTAGACTACTTCACTAAGTGGGTAGAAGCCAAACCCCTAGCCAAGATCTCAGGTGCTGAAGTTAAAAAGTTCGTATGGGAGAACATCGTTTGCAGATTCGGCCTTCCATTGACCATAGTAAGTGATAATGGCAAGCAGTTTGCTCCTAATCCGTTCAAAAAATGGTGCACTAGCCTCGGCATCGAGCAAGCTTTCGCTTCCGTCGCTCACCCCCAGGCTAACGGGCAGGTCGAACGAGTCAACCGCAGCCTGGTCGAGGGAATCAAGAAACGTCTCGGAAAGAAAAGAAGTGGCTGGGTAGATGAGCTGCCGAACGTCCTTTGGGCCTACCGAACGATGAACAAGACCAGCACTGGTGAAACACCTTTTAGTCTCACATATGGGACGGAGGCAATGATACCGGTGGAAATTGGAATGCCAACCCACCGGGTCACAGGGCAAGGTGATAATGATAAAGAGCTGCGGTCCAATTTAGACCTTCTGGAAGAACGAAGGGAGACCGCAGCCATAAAAGAAGCAAAGTATAAGCAAACCTTGGAGAAGTACTACAACTCCAAGGTTCGAGAAAAGAAATTTAAAGTCGGGGAATACGTCATGCGGAGCAATGAAGCCAGCGGTATGGAAAAGCCTGGAAAGATGAGCCCTAAATGGGAGGGGCCATACATTGTTACTTCAGCAGGAGAGAAAGGAGCCTACAGGCTCGCAACACTCGAAGGCGATGAAGTTCCCCGGACATGGAATGGGATCCACCTTAAAAAATGCTTCATCTAGAAAGATCGACGAATAATAGTTCTTTTTACTTTTTAATGTAAAAGTGGGATGTGAATGCCCCACCTCTTTAATTTCCTTTCATTTTGTATGACGGAATGATGATATTCTCCGTACTAAATAGATGAGACGCGGTTGGTCTCTTGATATAATAAAAATCGATCTTTATAAAACCCATTCTCATGATATTTGTTATACATATATTGAAAAAGAAAAACAATATGCAAGCTTCGGTGCATGAGGCAAAAGTACCTCGGCATTAGATGAGGGGATAAGAATTAGGGCATGGGGGTGTCGAAGGCCCTTTCGTCCGGACTTCTTGATCAAACAAGTTCGAGGAACACAAAATTCCGAACTTAAAAGATACCCCATAAAAAGACTACGTAGCATCTTTTTACAAAACGCGAAAAACGAACGTTCTACTTCGAATGTCATAAAGCAGTTAGGGATATAAAATCTTAAAACACTTAAGGCATATTTTTTAACCGAGACTTAACAAAGTCATGGACGCATGATCAAGTCTCTATTGTACAAGCTGAAGCCTACATAAACTTCAGAACTCACACAAACAATTCTATACTTAGAAAAAATGAAAACAATAAAAACATCCGAAACACAAGGATTATCTACTAGTAATTCCCATTCACTTCAAAAATGTGTGGTCGCTCATATAATAAGCCGCGGCCACAATGTGTCTTTTTACAAAAAAAAAAAAAAAAAACAAGTGCACTACGTGCAACCTTCGACTACCGATCAACATGTTCTGAACCCTTATAAAGGGATGGAAGGTACAACGATTCTAACAGAAATTACTAAAACACCGAACCTATAAGGAACGGGTGGTACAATGGTTAAAGAAAGCTTCACAAAGTTTTTAAGACTAAGTAGACCTCCGAACCTATGTGGAGGAAAGGAGTTGCATGTCTACTTCGTCTTGGAGATGGAACAATCATTTCATTTTCCCTGCGGCGCATCATCAGGTGCGGATAGGTCTTTAAAGGCTTGCACAACTGTTTCAGAAGGTTCGGAGATTAGATCTTGAAGCTTGGAGATGGACGGAAGCACAACCTCATCATAAGACTTTACTGCTTCCAGTAGCTGCTGCTTGGCATTAGGGATCAGCTTGGGGGTTTCATTCATTGGCACTCCTTTCGAGGCCGTGGCATAGCCAGCTCTCACCCCAGCATTATATCCGATGCCGTTCATAGCATTGTTCACACCAGCTACAGCAGTCTTCATTTGAGGACAGTTCCGGATATAGTTGCAAACCAACTCCATCCCTTCAGACAAGATGAACTGCTTCAGCCCAAATAAAGATTCCATCTCCTTCAATAAATCGCCTTTCTCACCAGTCAACCTATCCACATCGACTCTCAGCTCTTTCACAAGCTTCAGGGCTTCCTTCTCACCTGCCTGAGCCGCATCCTTATCTGTGCAAAGAAGGAAATTACCAAAAAATCACAAGTAACAAAGTTGAAGGAAGCACAAAGAAAACAAGGAACATACCTTTCACCAACACAGCCGCAGCATCCTTGGTCTTCTCCAGCAACTTCTCCAGCTCCTCGATGGATTGAATATACTTTCTCTTGGAGGTATCATGGGCCTGCTCGGCAAATTGCAACTTCTCCTTCAAGGCCACGATCTCCTTCTGATAGGAGTCCCGTTCCTCACCAGCAACGGCAAGAGAAGCCTGAGTCGACCGTAGTTGCTCCACCACATTCCCATGCCCACAATCTGTCGCACGCTTCGCCAACTTAACCCTCTGAAGCTCAGAATCCACCCATCGCTGATACATCTCAGAAACCAAAAAATTGGACTGGGCCTGGTTCACCATGAGAGCATCGCCCAGTTCATTATCTTTCATCCTCCGGTAAAAAGCGTGGTCAGCAGGAGTATGCAAGTTGAAAAGCATCATCTTTGAGGATAAGGCATCAATCACCCTCGACCCATTCTTCAAATCCCAGTCCGGGATAAACACGTCTTCCGCGGTAGAGGGATCCACGTCCATTACATCATCCAACGGATCTACAATATTAAAAATAGTCATTGTCTCTGTCACGAACCAACAAGGAGAATAAGATGCACCATACTCATTCTCCTCACTAGCACGAAAGACAGAGATGCGACCTGGAAACTTACCCGGAGAAGAAATGGAAAAACCGCCTGCATCCTCAGTTCCTAAGGTCCGGTCCGGAATGTCGCCCGACTCCGGAAGAACGTTAGACTTCCCTACATCAAACCCACCTTGATCACTGCCTGGAACATCCATATAAATTGGGTCACTGTCGCGAGAAGATTTACGCCCAGAAATATGAAGATCAAATTCGTCCATGATATTACCTTTGGGGGAGGGGATGACTCCAGTCGAAGCAAATTTTACCCTCTTAGGGCTCTTCTTCGCCTTCGAAGAATCTGACTTCCTCTTACGAGCCTGGACGTTTAAATCAAGGGACGCATCCTCCACACCCTCGTCCTCAGTAACATACGTTCCGGATGAATCGACAGATCGAATGGGCACCGGCTTTGGAAAGACGTGACCAACAGTCGCCCCCTCATCAACATCCAACTTATCACCACCACTTCCACCTTCTCCAACAACACCACCAGTCTCGTCACCACCAACACTACCTTCATCCCTATTTTGACTAGCACCCTCAGTCTCCTCCACGTTCACGTCCGAACCTGGAGGACGAATGGGGAACTGCAGCTTAGAAGTCTGCTCTAACACCGGCTTGTTCGAACCTATGGGTTCACTTGAAGGCTGAAAATCTTCATCATCATAATCATCAAACTTTAAGGCTGATAGCAGCGACATTTCTACAAAAACAATAAAAATAAAGGTCAGACTTTATAACATAGATAGGGACGAAGGATAACAAGCAACGCTCACCCTTATTCTTATACAACAGAATCGGCCAACGGTTCGGTTCGTCCCAAATCCTACTAACCCCACCCAGCACTAAGACATGCTCCGGATATTTCTTTATGTTGCACCTATGAGTCACCAACTTATTATACAGACCCGCATCACAACCAAAATCCTGCGGCAATTCCCACTCTGAGGACTCAAAATCTGTCCTCCACAAAGAAACCATCTCCCTGGGTAAGCACCGATCATCCAACCAAAAGAACTGCGTCTTCCAGTTCTTTAAGCTAGAAGTGTCCTTCAGATGACACTCAGGCTTCTTCCTCCTCTTCTCAAACGTGAACCAATCCCCGGCTTGATTCAATTTATAAAAAGCTCGGAACACATCAAGGTCAGGCTTAGACCGAAGAGCCCTGCACTTCAATTCAAAGTGGCAGACTCTTCCCAAACTAAAAGGGTTCATTTGAGAAAAATGAACCCCATGAAAAAGAAGAACCTTGAAGAGAAATTTGGTCATAGGGATACGTCAGTTTGCAAAATCACACACACGGGTGTAAAAAGCAAACTTGCCAGGAAGAGGAGGGTAGATGGCACGATCAGGAGCAGCGAACTTAGGATTCAAGTCAAGAGGAATCCTATAATCCCTCAAAAACTTGTTCAATTTATCCTGGGTTAAGGTAGAGTAACTAGCGTTCATATTATCCTTCCCCATTTTAATGCAAATAAAGAGGAAGAGAGAAGGGTACGAACCTGAAGATAGTGAGGAAACGAAGAAGACGAACGGACAACTGGTGAGGCTTTTCGAAGAACAGGGGAAGTGAAAGAGTTTTGGGGAAAAGTAAAAAAGTGAAAAATAAATAAAAAAACCGCCTTTTATAGAGAAAAAGAGAAACCCTTAAGTATCGACACGTGTCACAATCCCAACAAAGCAAGAAAATGATCGATGGTCGATAAAATCTTGAGATAACCGCCACGTCCCATCCCAAAAGACATGGTCTGGGACGCCTCCACGTGCCGCGTCCATAAAAAACAGCTGGCAGGCAACAGAAAGCACAACCGAACTCCACTAAGTTAAAAATTAACTTAGGGACTTAAGGGGACATGAAGAGGTATAGAACCTCGTCTCCTCATTAGACGCGGCTCACGCTAAGCAAGACGCGACTTAACCTGACACGAACGTACTAAAATCATCCGACCGGAGGTCACAAATACCGGGGGTTAGTACAACTAGGACGGAATAAAGTACAAATATTCTGACTAGTATAAATACCCCCTCAAAAGTACAGGTAACACACGGACACACACACTCCGAACCTCTCTCTCTCTCTAAACTCTCTTTATCTCTCTAAAGCAAATACTTATCCTCACGCCGGAGGGTGGTCACAGAGAGGCCCTCCCTGCCCCCCTGTGACGAGCCTAACGGTCTGCTAGTTTTGCAGGTCCAACCCATACAAGATCTTATCAAGTTAATTGTCTTCTTCCTCATTTACGAGGTACGGTCTAACTTTTGGATCTTCAAGTTTAAACCAATAAGCTATGATAGTCCCGTATAGTGGCGACCTACCATATAACGTATATAAGTACTTAGACTAATAACCCGTAGGTTAGTTAGTCCCCATATGTCCAGACCATAACCAAGTTTGTTTGAAAACGTGTTTGACTGTTAAACCGACCACACTAGACAAGACTCGACATCCCATTGGTGACCCGACATCCCACGTGTCATTTAAAACAAGGAATCATGCCATCTTATGTAATCATACTCTTAACATGCGCAAAAGTTCACTAAGTCTATCACATAGTTCAGATAACACATAAACGGGTCCGAACACGTGTTAACAGGTTATTAGATATATCACGGGGTTCCTAACATGTTCCTAGGTGTCAAATCATGTCCGGGATGTCAAAATGCACTTAAAACAGCAGTACATGCGAGTAGGCTATCACACATGCAATTAGGAAAGTCAACTAGTGATTAGGATGGTCAAATTAGTGATTAGGATTGTAATCACATGTGTTACATGCGAGTAGGGGTCTACTCGCCTGTTTTAACATGTGAGTAGCCCCTAATCGCCATTGCCCCTTGCAGGTCTGTTCCACTATTTCGCGCGTTTAACCCTCCAAATCATATCCGAAACATGTGGAAACACCAAATATCAAACCCAAAACATTTATCAACCTATTTCAAGCAAAAAAAACCCCCAAATTATCACCATCCTAACAGCCCCGAATGCAAGCGTTTCCTAAAATAGCATATTTATCATGTAAACATCACATCAACATGCAAAACTTACCCTAAACGGCAAATATCCAGCTTTCATCACATAACGATGTTGTTCAATATTACCCTACTGTTCTAGCATCAACCTAGGGTGAACCCTAACCTTATCCAAACAACAAAACACATCATATCATCCTAATTCTTTCAAAATCATTCAAACGGGTCAAAACACCTAATATCACTAATACACATCCATAAACGTCCAAACTCATCAATAATCATTCTAACAACCTATTCATCATAGAAACATATCAAACACACAAGAATCCATGCATTTACATCATAAAAATCCTATCTTTGCATGATAATCATCACATAAAGCAAGTATGAAGGTTTAGGTTTATGTAGAAACTCTTTTTAATAAGTTTTAAAGACACAAATACTTAGAAATCAGGTATGGACCTTTAGGGAGCAAAACAATATCATCTACAAAGGTTTAGGATGAAGAACACACATTGGATTTGCAAGATAACTAGTTGTAAAGCTTGGAAAGGTAGGTTTCTATGCAAAAACGTGTTCCAGAGGGTGTTTGTGGGTTGAGAGAGGTTATGGGACGTATAGGTTTGCACAAATGATGTTTTACAAGTCAAGGGTGGTATTTATAGGTGTTTCTAGTCGTCAGACACATTACAGGCGATTACACCATAATCGCCTATAATTACTGGCGATTAGGCTATCCATCATGTTCCTAATCGCCTGTTTGTCTCCTAATCGCCTGTAACCTGCAGATTTGGGTTTTTGGCGCGCTAAACACTATTTTAACACATATAAGCACGTATCCACATACCAACAAGCCACATAATGATTATAAGCACATAATGCATGATAACTAACACGTTCCCATTCGTTCACCAATTCCCAGGACTCGAGACTTGCGTGTGTGCAATAAACCTGGCGTTTCTACGAATCGCCAATCCTTGTACCCATGGTTATGGACCGACACCCAATGATCCTTCGGACCATTGTAATGACTCCCGATGATTCCCGAATCATCAACACGACTCAACTGACCCAGTTAAGTATAATATACATATGACTCGCTAAGGTAGACTTAGTTAACCAATGCTACTAACCTGAGTTTGCCGATGTCACAGTTTCCTTGGACTTCGTATGTTAACATAACCGGTGGGGGGTCTTTGTTATCAACTGCAAAACACACGTTAGTTGGGGATCTTCAAACACATAATGATACATCACTAACATGTGTTAGCATATACTAAAATAAAACACTACACATTTATTCATCAACGCCGCCTTCTTCCTATAGCCTACTCGTGAAAACCAACACTGGAACAGATACACATGTTAGTTGCGATCCTCAAACACATAATGAGACATCACTAATATGTGTTAGCATAGACTAAAATAAAAGACTACACATTTACTCATCAAATCACATGTGATTTATCAACCTCATGTCCCTAATATAATAACAATCTAACATAAACAAAATAATAATAATAAAAAAATAAAAAAGGTTAACATAAGTTTTTTTTCTCATTCAAGCATTTGATCAAACACTTGGTATGCAAACAAAAACTATACCCAAAACTGTCTACCTTAGGTTTATAAATTGCTTGAAAATCTACAGTTTAAAAAAATTGTGAAAATGTTTTAGTAATATTTGTTGCAAGTAACTTTGGAAAATCTATAGTTTAACTAACTTTGGCCTAAATTGCTTAAAAAATAATTGTACCTTGAAGATCTAATGTACAAAGTTATACAAAACTAAAATTAATTTGGAAAGTCATAGGCTTAACAAAATTAATTTTTCCATCATCATTTCGGCCGCTTCTTTTTCAAAAGAAATAAACTTTGATTCTTAACATATAAACCGTAAAAATCCCCAAACAGAAATGGGAAGCTCAGATGAATCAATACCTTCTCTTTGTATCCATTCAAGTACTTACAGCAAATGGGCGTTTGAAGACTTCGATTTTGGTGAACGACATCTAAAAAACTGATGATAAGATTCGTATTTTCATTCTCCATCGGCGTTTGAAGTGGGTTGTGAAAAATCATGGAGAGAAGAATGATAAAAAATGAAGATGAAATTGAAGTAATATTAAATCAAAATGGAATTTGAGTTTGAAACTTAGAAAGAGATGAAATATATTCAGAGAAAGAAAGAGAAAGGGAAAGAGAGAGATTGTACTTGATATTATCATGGGGAGGTGTGAAGATTGAGAGGTGGTTGACAATTGAATTAATTGAAAGGGTAAAATTACCTCACTACCCTTATGATATTATTAAAATGGTTTTTGATTGTGATGATGTGGCTTGATTGTAGTCACATGTTGGGTTTCTAGAGTTTAGCATCTAACTAGGGTTTCTTGTATATACTCATACTATATATATATATATATATATGAAAAAGGTAGTTATTCTGATGAAAGTTTAAGATAATCAAAAGTGTAAATGGGATAGTTACCAAAAGTCAAAAGGGTAGTTCAACAATAATTAGACAGAATTTACTAAGAGTGGATGGAAAGGTTGGTGATGGTATCATACTATCACATAATCACACCTAATAATATTGTGTCATCTCATTTTCATCATACTTTATCACATTCATCACTAATTGCATGGGGTGGTATTCACATTTCTTCACACCCAATAATATTGTGTCACCCATCCACCCATATAAAAGCCCCCCCCCCCCTCTACACACACACACACACACACACACATATATATACATGATCCGGATCATTTGAGAACTCCTCTGAGTTGCGAGAACTCAGGAACTCACGTTATAACCACACGCTTATTTTAATAAAAAATGAATATGTGGTCCAGAATTAAACAATAATAAAATATTGAATAAAATATTAATATACTTATATGGGTGTAAAAATCCTTTACACCGGTGTAAATTGGCGTAAATTAATGTATTTTTTTTTTAATTATTTTACAGCGGGGTTTACGTTTTTTACACCAATGTGTAAATAATAAATTTTTTTTTCGCATTTTACGACGAGTTCTCGCAACTCATCGAGTTCTCAACAGATCCCAACCATATATATATATATATATATATATAGTGTTAGGTTATTTTCAGAAGGGTGTTCTAGTGCGAGAAGTGCGAGAAGAAACCTAAATCCTACTTTTTATTAGTAATGGTTCATATATTTTTGAAGTTTGTACTTTTTTTTATATCATTGTTTATGTTATATATACAAAAATTCATTAAACTAATGCAATCAAATGTTTTTTTAAGGTTTAAACATTTTCCTACACATGTGTTATATTATGCGTAGTTAATGTTCTTACACAAAATTTGTATATGTGTAGGTTATATAAATTAACGAAATGGCTTCATATATTTGTTTTATTTTCAAGATAGATGAATAAACAATACATTTCAACAATTTTCTTATGTTCTTATTTTTTTAAAAGTGATAAAAATGAATTATTAATCTTCTTCTCGCACTTCTCGCATTAAAACCTCTTCTGAAATGAACCATCCCCTATATATATATATATATATATATATATATATATATATATATATATTAGGTCAAGTATAAAATGAAAACCTACTTGAGTTGAGAAAACCTTTGGAAACCCATGTAAAATACATGTTTTAAGCGTTTTGGCCAAAAAATAAAAAAGCGCCGATGGGATTTTTTTAAAAATATAAACAAAGTTGCTGAAAACATATGTTTACAACAGGTAAATAGCTGGAAACATATGTTTTGAGCGCAACTTTTTTTATTTTTTTAACAAAAATCCCATCAGCGTTTTTTTTTTTGTTTTTTTTTTGCCCAAAATGCTTAAGAATATGTATTTTACATTGGTTATTTTTTTCATAAAAAAATAATGTTTTTTTTACATGGGTTTTCAAAGGTTTTCTCAACTCAAGAGGGTTTTCATTTTATCCATCCCCTATATATATATATATATATATAGAGAGAGAGAGAGAGAGATGGAACAACCACTTTCTTTTCAGAGTGTGATGTTCATCACATTGTTATGCTATCACGGTTGTGATTCAGCTAGCGGGGCGGTGTTCGTGACCATTACGGTTTCACGGGGTGGCCATTACGGACTAACCCGCCCACCCTAAGGGTTTATTTGATTAATCTTTATCGTAATTAAACGATATGATATGACTTGATTAGATTTTTTATAGTTATTCTCATTTACTCCTAAACCACTTTTGAATGGGGATATATATGTAAGATAATAGAATACTGAATTGAATTGATTATTCACTAGGGATTACAATATATAGAGATGATGGTAACCCTAGATACCTAAAGTGGACCTGTGGGCTCACACTAATAAACCTTGATTCCAATACTCCCCCGCAGTCGAAGCGGTAGAAAATTGGAAGCTTAGACTGAAAACAGAAAAGAAAAACGAAACCCTAATAATAATAAAAAAAGTAGTTTCAATCTAGGTTCTTGACTTGTAAGTTAAACTTTTTCCAAACTTCCATAAGCCTGCAATTTTCAATCCATAATCGTCAATGACAATCCACAATTTTAAATGATCCCATAATATCGCAAGACGCGTCCAATGCGGCAGGGCAGCAGCAGCGGGTAGCGGCGCGGCGGCGGACCATAGTCCTGCAGGCGGCGCGGCGGGAGACCGTAGTCCAATGAGCAGCGGCGGCGAGGCGGCAAGGAACGACAAAACGAAGAAGTGGAATCAATAAGATAAGCCGTAGCATCATCTGTGTGGTTGTACTTGTGAGCCAAAAGGAGAGGATTCAGTGGTCGGCAAATTAAAGCAATCCGTTGGAGAATTTATTTTCCCCAAAACTAAATTAACTAAATTAATGGAGCTTTAGTTGTGGAATGATGTTTACACCACGCACAAATTTCATAGGTGGACGCTTATGTCAGCCATCAAACATTAATCCACCAAAAATAATTATGCAGACGTTAGTCACAACTAACAAGGCTTGGGATTAATTAAAAGTGGCTGTATCTTTTCACCGACTATTTTGTGCAGCGGCGATAGTATGAGTGGAACAGGTTTAGCAATAACGGTTGAAATCTTAAACTGAAACGGGGACTTTATTAGAAACTGAAAATAAGGAAAGCGAACAAAAGCTAAAGAAAACGAAGGTGGCTGGACAGGGCGGCGACACCAGTGGCTGCACGCCGCCCTGTCTAGGGTTTTTCTAAAGTGGTGACAACTAGGGTTTGGTTATTTGTGTGATGCAGCGGAGACGGTATAGAGCCTAGGCTGGCTCTGATACCATGTAAGATAATAGAATACTGAATTGAATTGATTATTCACTAGGGATTACAATATATAGAGATGATGGTAACCCTAGATACCTAAAGTGGGCCTGTGGGCTCACACTAATAAACCTTGATTCCAATAATATAATGGGGACTGGGCACCACCAAATTTGGTCACAGGTATCTCATTATCAGCACGGTAACACTGCTGCCGGTAGTGTTGATAGGGGTCCCGTGAAGCAAATTCTGCTTGTAGTTAACGGGAGTTTCTCTCTACAAAAATAAAAAATATATGTATTTAATCATGGCCGGCCATTAAGGGGTGCGGGGAGAACTCCCGGCCCGGGCCCAATTTCTAGGGTGCACATCGACTCTTCGGCAATCCAAGTTTATTTTAAGAGTATTGTCCTTAATTCGATGGATTTTTGTATGTTTGAGCCCTAAAATTGTTAATTAAGTATTAATCAAAGTGAAGGATAGTTTATTTAAAACAGAAAGTAAAGAAATTTTGAGAGATGTTAAGAATTAAAGAAGAAAATGAAATGGTTTGAGAAAAAAAATTGAACGTTTATTAATGGGTGTAGGACTAGAGATGATGAAGAAGATGAAATAAAGAGGACCCACACATTTATTTGTTTTTGCTTTTTACCGGTTGGTTTTGACTTCATTTTTAACATTTAATTTTGTTATAAAACTAAAAAAAGTTAATTGCCAAACTTCCCCCATTTATATTTTCACCATTTGTGGGATTTGAACTTTCAACCTCCCTCAAGAGGGTTTGTTCCCTCTACCGTTAGACTACAACCTAAGTAGGAAATAAAGTCTGATCCATCAATTTAATGTTACTTTAATCGTAGCTTAAAAAAAATACTTTATATCATTTATTGCGTTAAGGCCTAAAGCTAAGGGCACAATTTTTACAGCTCGATCCAGGCACCTGAATTTTCAGGGCCGACCCTGTATTTAATGTAGTAGATGGAGGTGGTGGCTTCACTTGTGGTGGAGAAGGTGCAGTAATATATTATTATTAATATTATTATGTGTGAAAATAATTAAATATTGGGTAAAGAATCAGTGAAGTGCTGCCTCTAAAAAATGTTTTAGTTAAATGATGTGGCAGTACAAGATTGGTATAAATCAGTGAAGCTGGAAAAAAAGGGGTTGCACCCCACCCCCTAAGAAGAAAGAATTACTCATATGAGTTATGTAAATTTTTCATAGAGGTAGCGAACCTAGACGAAGAGATGGAGTCGATCTTAGAGGTTCTTCCTTGGTAAATTCTTTGTTAAATTTCATTCTTCTAACATAGGTCAAGAAGAAAATAGTAACTCAAAGGAAAAATAAAAGAAATTTGAGGTATGGGCCAGAATTGATGCAATAACAAGAATGACTGAGCTTGAAATTTTGGGTTTGGTGGGAGGGGGGGTCACGGTTCCCTTAAAATGGTATGGGTCATATTACAATACGCAATACATATAAAATTACCAGAAAAAAACGCGTAAAATTACACTACGCAACAAAAAAAGGCGGGAGCCGGAGCAGTACCCCTACCACCAACTATCCTCCGCCCTTGATCGACAGGCGTTTGGTTATAATTGGTTACAAGAATTGCCTTCCACGCACCCATACTCGTTTAGTTACCATCTAAAACATATGAGGAACGAGTTGCATTTTGTTTAAACGTTTTTAAAAGGCACGAAATCACAAATTTAAAAGTAAATTTGAAAAACTAAAAGGTAAATAAGTTGAAACCAAGAAACCAAGAGAGGAAGAATCAAATGCCTATCGAATGTATTCAGACCTTAAGAAAGAGGACCCAAACTTTTATCTTATTATTTTTACACTCGAGCCACCCCTACTTACTCTTAAAATATCATTCACTATTTTAGCTATTACACTCTGTTCCAGAGTTTCATTAAGGATGGAAGAGAAAGGATATCCCTCCTGTTCCTTTCTCTCCAATTCCTTTCAAATTGGAAAGATTGAAAATCACCCTAAAAACCTCTTTATTATCGTTCTCATTCCCTCCCTTTCCATCCTACAAAAAACTCTGGAACACATTTTTTCCCCACTTCCTTTCCAATCCTTTCTCTTCAATCATTTAATGAATCTCTGGAACAGAGTGTTACTGATGCCTCCAAAGCCATAAAATATCCCAAAAAAATGTCTAGGTTCTTCGATATCCAACTTTCCTAAATTCTACATACTCTGTGATTTCTTGTGAACATTAACAAACAAATATTAATTAGACAAAGATACATAAACTTTGCATTATAACTTGTTAGAAATAGATATCAAAAGTACCTGAATTTTAAGCCAAACTTTGTTTCTTATTGTTGAATTGATACATGACTTACAAACCCCCCTTTTATTTATAAGCCTATATTCCTTGTTCACCAAGGAACATTAATTAAGAAACCTTTTGACCTATCTAGGAAATCTATCTCTAAAATCTACATTACAAGATTTAACAACTAAGTCCTTCTATTTACTGAACCTTGCGATACAAGATTATTTTATCATTCACCCCCCTAATCTTATAACACCAACAAGTTCCCTCATCTCGACAAACTTTATTCTTGGCAATGCTTTTGTGAGAATGTCCGCCTTTTGTAAGTTCCCACTTACATGTTCAACATGTATTTGATCACATCCAATACACTCCTTAATAAAATGATATCGAGTGTGTATATGCCTGCTTTTACCAAAAAAATATCGGGTTCTTCATTAACTCGATTGCTGACGGGGTATCAACCTTGATAGTCACTTTTCTTTCTTCGTCACCCGTTATTTCCGATAGCAAGCCTCTAAGCCATAGTACGTGATAAGCTCCTTCTGTAGCCGCCATAAACTCTGCCTCGCAAGACGATAATGCCAACGTACCTTGTTTTTGAGACACCCAAGAAACCGACGCATCATTAAAGTAGAACACGAGTCATGTTGTGCTCTTTCCATCATCCATGTCCATTGCGAAGCTACTATCACTATACCCAAGTAACATTCGGCTTCCACCTTTAGGATATAATATTCCGAAATCAAGACTTCCTTTCACATATCTTAGAACTTGTTTCACTGCTCGCTCATGCGTCTTAGTTGGTCTTTGCATGAACCTACTAACCAAACCCACAGAAAAATTCAGATCTGGTCGGGTATGAGTGAGGTACTGAAGGCTTCCAACTATTCTTCTATATTCGGTTGGATCTATCTCTTCACCTTCATCAGCTTTGGATAGCTTTAGTCCGGGATCCATAGGAAATTGAGTAGGATTGCAATCCCACATTCCAAATTGCTTCAAAACTTTTGTAGCATAACCTGTTTGAGTTATCACAATTCCTTCGGCCTTTTGACAAACCTCTATCCCGAGATAATAGCATAATTCACCAAGGTCGCTCATCTCAAATCTTGCCTCCATTTGTTTTTTAAAACCTTGGATTTCGTCCACCGATGATCCTGTGACTATCAAATCATCAACGTATTTGCCGATAATTAATAGTTTTCGATTTACATTCCTTCGATAAACCGCATGTTCCCTTTTACACCGAATGAAACCAAGTTCTTTTAGTGCCATATCGAGTTTAGTGTTCTAAGCTCTTGGCGTTGACGCAAGCCGTACAAAGCATTATTAAGTTTGTAAACATGCTGCTCTCGTCCCCTTTTATGAAACTTTCCAGTTGAGTAACGAACACGTCTTCCTTTAATTCGCCATGCAAGAAGGCCGACTTTACATCCAAATGGTGAACCTCCCACCCGTAGCTAGCGGCTAATGCAATTAACAATCAAATAGTTTCAATTCTAGCCACTGAGCAAACACCTCCTCGTAGTCAATCCCGTATTTTTGAACATACCCTTTTGCAACGAGGCGAGCTTTAAACTTAGACACATGTCCTTATGCGTCCTTTTTTATCTTGAAAACCCATTTGACTCCAATCGGCTTTGTCTTCGGTAGTGGTTCAACGAGTTTCCACGTGTTGTTTTTCTCAATCGATTTTATTTCATCTTCCATCGCCCTCTTCCATGGATCATCTTTGATGGCTTCTTTAAACACGATTGGTTCGTCATCTACCGATGATAGTAGCAAGTGATCGTCTTGTGTCAACATATATGTGAGCTTCGGCAGATTATCAACCTCAAAATCAGCGTATCGTTTCGGAACAGCCGAGTTTCTTGTTGATCTTCTTAACTTGGCAACTCCCTCTTGACTTGCTTCGGCATTCAGAGCATCACTTGCTTCGGCATTCGACCTGCCTTCTTGATTACTTGTACCTGCACTAGACACAACAGATTCGTTATTGGGCCTATTAAGCCCACCTTCTCGTGCCTCATTTGCAATCAGCCCACTCCCTTCTTCTGTGTTTGGGCTTGATCCAACATAGTCCATTCGGTTCGGACCAGAATGGGCCGAAGCCTCTTAACCTTCGGACTCAATAACAAACTCAGTGCATATTTCGTTTGTTAAGTCATGGTTTGATCGGAACTTTTCCCAGGAAAATTCTTCGCTTTCTTTGAACTTAACATCACCATCTCTGGCCATGTATATACGTCCTTTAAGGGGATCATACATACGATGGGTATTGTCTCCGTTTTTGGGTTGAGATCCAAAGTACACCATTAACACTCCTCTATCGTCAAGTTTATTTTGTCGCGGTACAAAGCTTTTCACAAAACTCACACATCTGAATACTCTTATCTTGGATAAATCCAGTTTCCTTCCTTTCAGTCTTCCGAATGGTGTCGCTCCCTTTAACGCTTTTGTAGGTGAGCTATTTAATAAAAACACCGAGTGCATCACAGCATCACCCCAAAAACAACTGTGGTACATTCATTACTTTTAGTATGCTTTTAGTGGTTCCAATCGCCGTTCGGTTTTAACGCTCTACAACCCCTTTTTTTAGGGGTGTAGGGAGCCGTGAACTGTCGATATATTCCTCGTTCCTTGTAGAAATTTCCCAACACTTGTGAAGTGAACTCTCCCCCGTTATCCGTTCGTAAGGATTTCACTTTGGTTTCAAGTTCATTCCCGATCCTTGTAATAAACGCTTTGAGAATTCTGGGGACTTGATCCTTAGTCTTAACGAGGAAAGCCCACATATACCTACTAAAATCATCCACCGTTAGTAGTATATATTTGTTACCTGCTTGTGTTTTCGGGGTTATAGGTCCACATAAGTCTGCATATAGGAGTTCAACCGGCCTACTTGTAAGACCCTACCCCTAAGTTGCTACAATTAGCCGATTTAAGTGGGTGTAAATATGAATTGGACACTAGTTATCAATTACCAAGTTAATACAAAACATAATTTATACCAAAAACCGGATGGGGTTAAGTTCACCAAAACATCCAAAGTGGCTAATAGTAGTTAGAATACAGCGGAAGCAAAGTAATTT
This sequence comes from Ambrosia artemisiifolia, assembly GCA_032199755.1. Classification (NCBI taxonomy): domain Eukaryota; kingdom Viridiplantae; phylum Streptophyta; class Magnoliopsida; order Asterales; family Asteraceae; genus Ambrosia; species Ambrosia artemisiifolia. The sequence goes on from CM063521.1 coordinate 10,804,272, forward strand.
CATTCGAACTAAGCTACGTTACAGCTAGTTCCTACGAAAGATGTTCTATAGAGCGCGTTCGGTTTGTTTCGATTGCTTGATCTTCCATCTGGGTGTGCATAATACCCCCAACCTGTCATACAAACATCAAATAGGGTTAGTTAGCATTAGAAAATCGTCAAAATCGAAGAAACGGCTAAAAACCCCATGCTGGGTGCTGTGAGTGGCCGCTCCCTAGTGAGCGGGCCGCTCACTTCGTTTACAGAAGCTGTGGTCGGCCGCTCACAGAGAGTGAGCGGCCGCTCACAGCGCCCTGCTGATGTTTTCTTGCTTTTTCCCAGCCCAACGCTTGTTTAAGGCTGCAATTTCACTACCTCGGCCCCTACAATCCCTCCGGGTTGCTTTTACCTTGATTTATAAACATGTAGGGATGCCTCCGGCTCTATAATCCGCATCAGGGATTGTCTACGTCTCGATCTTATACGTCAAACATAAGATATACCTGAATTGCTTATTTGACCCATTTAAAGGCCAAGATGGTGTCCACCCGGCTTTAGTCCCATTTCGTCTAGATTACCATAGCCATTCGTTAACGTATCATGTATCGGACCTTGTCTATACCTCGATGGTTTCTAGACTACAACAATAATCATTTCCATCATGAATAACTACATCAATTTCCCAAAAATCCTTAGGACTAACCTTATGTCTATCCTTTATACAAGATCATCCACTTACGTCGTTATCATTAATACTTTGTCATCAATACATCATCAACAACATAGAGAATTATGTAAAGTGATTCATGCGGACGACGTACCTCAAGACTCCCCCTTTTGGAGAGTATCCAGCTTGCTTTTAACGTCCTTGACTCCACTTGATTCGCCTATCCGAGCAAATCAAACTACCGATAGTACCTATTATCAGTGTTCAACGGTATACATAACTCATACAAGTGTTCATATTATTGAATGCGGTCTTCACCCAACAACTTATCAATCCGTATTTCATTCAAGCGTTTTAACAAACAGTTGGTGGGCACATTTTGACTAGTAATTTCATAAGTTAATTCCTAGTTCTCATATAACCCTATTTCAAGCATCACAACCAAACATCAAGTTATTGTGATAATTTAGCTATGTTCAAGCAATTTAGGACAGATTTTTAAATAAAGCCTTGTGGGTTTTCACCATGGGGACGAACCCCTCCCTTACTATTATAGATGGTGTGATTTCACCCCCAATATCAACAATTGAAGCTTGCGGTTAGGAAGTTGATCTCCCCATATTCACACAAGCTAGTATACTTCATAAATTGAAGATTTTCTCACTAATTAAGGTTAACATCAAGAACCCCATTTTTTTGGAGATCATCACCAAATCAAAAGATTTAACATACCTCTTGTTCAGATTTTGATGGTGATTCGTTTTAGGCAATCATGCAGCAATTTCACCTTGATTTCCCTATTGAATTTGGAGATTTCAATGTTTGTAGGGTGAGTGTGTGTTTTGTGTGTGTGTTTGTGGTGTTTTGGTCGACTAACAAGTCTGACCATCCACCCCTCTTTTGTTTTTGATAATATTACACCCCATTTTGTAGATATGGCACTTCTAATCCATAAGTTTTTAAGTTGTCTAATTGACCACAATTTGTTCTAGACAAGCCTTAGTGCTTAGCTTATGTATGTTTATGTAAAATAAGCCTAACCCATGTTCCAATGGATTAATATTGTTAAACATAGTTTTTGGAATTTGGGGCGTTACACTTGTTGCATGATATTTCACCTCCTTTGGAAAGAGACCTCTTGTTTGTTTACCAACCACACACGCGCCACATATTTCGGACGTGTTTTTTCCATGTGGGAGACCCATTGCTTCCTTTGACAACAACTTTAGTGCTTCGAAATTCTTGTGTTCGAGCCTTGCGTGCCACAACCAACTTTCGTCTTGTAGATTGGCCTACAAACAAACTGGCATAACAACACTCAAGTTTATTTTGTAAACTCGATTACTCGATCTTGGCACAAACATGAGGATCGAACCGTTTGGTTTATACATCCTCAAAACACCATTCTCGATAATTACTTTGTGTCCGGTTTCATCCATCTGACCAACACTTATAATGTTGTTACTAAGAACAGGAATGAAGTAAACATCATTCAAGATTCGCCTTTTACCCGATCTACCTTCGAAAGTTATTGTTCCTTGCCCTTTTATTTCGACACATGACCTGTATCCAAAACGAACTCTTCCCTTGATTCGCTTGTCTAACTTTGAGAACCATCCTTCGTTCCCCGTCATATGATTACATGCCCCATTATCGCAAAACCAAGTATTGTTTTGTCGAGGGCATGTATCATAGTTTGAAAGATCTACCTTATTTTCATTAGGGAAAACAACATTATCAGTGGTAGCCATGTATAAGACCGGTTCCTCTTCTACGACCAAATTATTTTCATCCGGTTTTTTCCGAGTAGGACAATCACCAGAGAAGTGTACCAACTCGTCGCACTGAAAGCATTTTATTTTTTATCGATCCTTTTGTGGCTTCTTGAAAGACTTCTTCCCCTTCCCTTGATTGGAATTCTTTCCTCTCCCCTTATCCGTTCCTTTGGATTTGGTTTCGGCTGAAGTGGACTGACCACGACCAAACCCACCTTTCCTTTTCTTTGCTTCCCATTCTTCGTAGGTTAACAATAGTTGATCGTTTTTAGACGAACCTTCCTCGACGCCTATCCTCTCTTCATAAGCTTTGAGGCGACCTACAACATCATCAAAGGTTATCGTTTTTAAATCAATAACTTGTTCTAAGGAGGCAACCATATGGATGAATCGCTTGGGCAGGCCATTTAGAAACTTCTTGACAAGTTTCGGCTCATCAATCTTCTCCCCAAGGGATGCCGACTTTGAAGCTATACTAGCCAATTTGTTTTAGAACTCGTCAACCGTGCCACTTTCCTTCATTTTCAATCCTTCGAATTCGGACATGAGTGTTTGAAGTCGAGCTTATTTTACCCTCTCGGCTCCTTGGTGTCGAACTCTCATAGCTTCCAACATCTCCTTAGCCGTATCGAGGTTCCCGATTTATAGAACGAGTTCCTCGGGTATGGCTTGAAAAAAAAGTGCTATCGCAATGTTATTCTTCTTTGCTCATCCTTCAACCATCTCCCAAACACTATTAACATTTAAGATGACCTTCATCTTCATAGCCCAAACCGTATAGTTTGTGGCCGTCAAAAGCGGTACTTGAAGAGATGTTGTATTGTGGTCCTTCGTTGTAACAATCTGCCGATTAGTGTTATCCGCCATTCCTTCTTGCTGGAAAATCTCTCTGTTGCTGCTCGGCCTTCCTGATCTTCAGACGAACCTGTCGCAAACCAAGAGATAAGATCTCGTTGTATCTCACAAGGTTGTCGGACTCAATGATACTATGTTACGAACGTACACAACTAGAAATCCCGATGCTTTGATACCAATTGTTAGAAATCGATATCAAAAGTACCCGAATATTAAGCCAAACTTTGTTTCTTATTATTGAATTGATACATGACTTACAAAACCTCCCTCTATTTATAAGCCTATATTCCTTGTTCACCAAGGAACACTAATTAAAAAACCTTTTGACTTATCTAGGAAATCTATCTATAAAACCTAGATTACAAGATTTGACAACTAAGTCCTTCTAGTTACCGAACCTTGCGATACAAGATTATTTTATCATAACTACGTAGTTAAAAGTAGTATCTTCAATTATCTAGTAAGGAATCATAACAAGAGTTTGAGGTTTTCCATTAGTTTAGTATGACCAACAAATAAAAAAGATTCATGTTTTTGGAATGTGAGAATAATCATAACATTTACTTAAATATTTAATGTATAAGGGGGAAAAAGTTTAGGAGGGAAATTGAAAGACTAAAAACTTCTAAGTTTTGACTAGTGAACATAAACAGATATAAACGAACAAACGTTAGCAAACACATTGCCCAATGTTCACGAATGCATTCGAACGAACGATACCTTTGTTCGTCTTTGTTTGTTTGTTTACTTAATCGAACGAAATTTTTTATTCTGTTTGTTTATTTATTAAACAAATAAACATAAACGAACTTTTCACCAAAAGGTTTACGAACTATTTACCGAACGTTTAGTTTGTTTAACCCTAGGAGTAATATACGGATATTTACTTGATAATATGTCATTTCAAATACTAGTGGTAGTCTAAATGTTACAATGTGCATCTCGAATTCTCGATCATTGACCCAATGACCCACTTTTAATCTATCGTGCAATTTTTGACTTATTTTTACATACTAATTGATGCTAATTTGTCAAAAGTAATTTTCCCTAAGATCAAATAAACTATAATATATTAATTAAATCTGGACAATTGAAAAACCTTTAATATAAAATTAGCCAGTTAATATCTCAAAATTACATTTAAGGTATCCATGAAAACACAAACCATACGAACATGCATATGGGAAAAAAAAAAAAGTAGCTTCGCAATATTGATAAGACTTACATAAACATTCATCATACTGTAAAAAGAAACTAAATTTTTTACTAGTAATATTTTTTATTAATATAAAATATGAAAGTTACATTAAGATATAAGGTAGACGGGCAACAAGTTGCGTCGTTACCCCTTTTTGAATTGCGAACCCTAATCTACCAAATACAAACCCCTGCCCCCTGGAGATGAACTATTGCCGTGGATAACCTGTTGGACCCTAGTCAAGAAATTAATAGCTTCTGGCGCTAGGGAGTCTGAATTTAAACTAAACGGATTCGCTAGTTTTCATTAAAAGACAAGGACTGTAGGGCGTCAACTGACAGCCATTTAAATTTATGAACAACATACCAAACAAAACTTGAGCGACACGCTAGATTTTTTTGACAGTAATACCGATAAAAGAAGGCATGGGCTATTAACACCCCCTTGCTTTTATTTTAAACCCCCACGAAGTGCCTCGCTATGGCCAAAGCGAGATGCTTCAGTTCCTTTTTAACGAACGTCAGTACGAGGTCAGGAAAAGCTGAAATTTTAAATCCGAAGCGCCTCACTATGGCCAAAGCGAGGCGCTTCGGATCACAGATTTATTTTGGGTCGTTTTTTGGTGTTTTGAAGTCTTTTTTTTATTTAATTATTGTAAAAAAAAAGTTTAAAAAAATTTTAAAAACAAAGTAATAACCCTAATTAAACTAACATTAATAACTCTAAAAGTGTTTATTTTTTTATGTTTTATTTAAAAAAAATAATAATTCTAATCAAACTATCATAAACCAAAATGAAAATTCTACCTTTCTATATTCTACCCTAAATGGAAATTCAGTACTTCCGGGAAAGATACAACATTAATTTTCGTTATCCTGTATCATCTATAAGAATTCAATTCCTAACAACTGTTCACCGCCGTTAAGTTTAAGAAACATAAAATGCGTGAATAATCGTTAAGTGAGGTGAATTATTATCATTTATTACATCTTTGACCTAAAGTACTAATGTGACTGGTCTTTGCTCTCTTCCCAATGTACTAATGAAGACCTTGATCTGCAATATTTGAAAATTATCATTTCTTGACATGCTTGGTAACAGAGAGGAACACTTTCTTCTTTTGTTCTACAATCTTTGTTAGTTGCTACTGTTGTTCTAGTTTTTTCTAATTTTAGAAAGGTTTGAGAGAGAATGTGGTTGTTCTTGAATCTCAGTTAGTCTGAAATGTCACGAAAATGTGAAGACCTTGATATTCGAATGCGGTATGCGCGTTTAATTTTATTAAATAAGTGAAAAAGGCGAATTGGTCAAACTTTGTAGAGGCCTATGTTCTACGGGAGGTGAGTTGGCAATCAAGGGATCCGCTTGGAGTCTAAAGCTTCGCATGTCATCTTGGTCGAACTCATGTTGCAACATTCGTCTCCCGGGTATATCACTCTGGCCTGTTGAGAGACCACAAGGCTGCTTCTGCAACTCTAACGTCATAATTGGTTTGTACATATTGATGATAGTCGTTTTCGGCATACAGAGAGCAAACCGACGAACATCATTCAAAATTTCAACTTCCGGCTAACCTCTGTGCCATCATCGACTACAGCAAACTGACGATCTTCCTCCACGACACCCCTAAGAGGCCTCTCGTTATATCACGGTACAATTTAGGGTTCCAAACCGACGATCTTCCTCCACGGCTAACCTTTGTTTTGCCTTTTAATAATAAGTTTTGTTTTTATCAAACCCTAACGTCTAATAGTAGGATATCGTTTAGCTCCTTGTTTGAATTATGAATCTTGTTGTCGTTACGGTTAGTGGATACCATGGATCAGAGAGATTTAAGCTAATCAGACTCATATCTTAAGTCGGTGCAAGTTATGGTTACCAAGGCAAATGAAGTTTAAAGGCTGAACACGATTATAATCAAACCTGTCTGGATTCCTTCATGGAGAATTCCAATGGAAGTTGCTATAATAGTTAAACAATTGTTCATGCAAGCAAGTAAAATTCAGTTGTTAGATAAACCGAGGCCTATTGAAGTTTAAAGGCTGAACACGATTATAATCAAAACTATACGTTTTTGTTTACCTTCCATTGATTTCAAGTATGTTCTTTTTTCTTCTCCGACATTAAACTTAGTACAGGTGTGGCCTGGTTTTACATCACCAAACGTATGCATTGTTTTTGGTGTTTAAATTTCATTAAATAAGTGAAAAAAAGGGAATTGGTCTGACTAGTGATGGATGAATGATGGGGATAAACCATTAGGAACAGTATCGATCGCTTTACAATGCCGAAAACGACTATCATCAATCTGGTTTACGAGGAATGGGATGAAGGTGTGTGTTGTATGTATAAAATGGTGAATTATTATAGTGTGTTAGGTATATGATGGAAGGGTTTGAAAAGATATAACACAAGTCCTTCTTTTATGTTCTTTATAATTCAAAGGAACTAGGTTGCAAAGGAACTTCAGGTCAGCCAGACGTTTGTCAAAAGAATTTTGTACTATGCATTCTCACACAATATCCAACAACTGAATTTTACTTACTTGTATGAACAGTTGTTTGGATTGTTTGGGAATATATTTTCTGATCGAAAAATCTATAACTTTTGCTTATCGAAAAATTGTACGAAATCATCTCATTCCATTTTCTCCATATCCATACTTGGTTTCAAGTATGTTGCAAAAGACATTTGGTCTTCAATTAAACGAACCGAAACGCGTCAAACAGAGTCTGGAAGTCCAGGATATTGATTAGAGATGCAAAATTTGTATTTTGGAAAAAAAGGGTATCGACAGTATAGTCCATGTACCACGTACAATGATTTATGAAAGTTGTTCAAACTCGGATGTTTCTACCAGAAACCACAAACGATCAATAAACGAACCGAAACGCCTGAAACGAATTTTGTTGGATTGGAAACAACTTAAAACACTTTAAAATGAATTAAAAATATTTTTTATCAATAAAAAGTATTTAAAATGAATTAAAACAATTTTTTTTAAAAAAGCCTAAAGCGCCTGGCTATGGCCAAAGCTAGGCACCCCTAAACCCTAATTATTAACGTGTGTTTAAGTTTATTTAACATATGTTTTCCGGTTTTTAACACATGTTTACAAACACACCACTTTGTATATGTTTATATTTTGAGTCTAAAAACGAAATGCATGGGCAATGATCGGCTCCCAACATGCTCGCATACACTCCTAGGTGTGTCAATGGGTGTGTACGAGTGTCTATTCATGCAATTACGTGTGTGATAGCGTGTGTGGTATGTGTGTATATACGTGTATGTTCACAAGCATTCTCAGCACATTATTCAAGTGTTAGCCGATTGTGTCCCTTGTGGTTAATTTATGTGTGTGTGGTCGAAGGTCTTGGGTTCGGGTGACCATGTTCTAGTCGAGAATAATGAGAAATAGGCAAAGGAAATCAAGATGTCTTACCACGAAATGAATGTAGAGAAACCGAGGAATTGTGACTTGTTCCAACCGAATATCTCCACTCTAAGGCTCCTAGTGCTCGATCAAGGGTCAATGAAGATCGGTAGAGGTGTGGTGATGATCAAGAAACAAGGGGGATAAGGTGTTATGGGTTCGGCCGAGGGATAAGATCCAAGATATGTGAGTTTTGCTTGGTGTGGTGAAGTTTAGATGTTGTGTGCACACTTAGGGGCTATGGGCCTGTTTATATACAGGACGAGAGAGAGAGAGAGAAAAAAATGTAGAGTGTTGGATCTTATAGTGGCAAGTCAAACTTTATGAAAGTTGGTGATGAAAAAGGTGGTTTCTAAAAGAGGATAAGTAGTTGACTTAGGAACAATGGATGCTTTGTCTTGGAAATGTAATGGCCGATTATTTTGTTGATTGGAGGATGTTTTGGAAAGTCAAAATCACATAGGTCCATGGAATGGGAGGATAAGGTGTATTGTTAGTGAAACACGTAGGTTTTTGTAATCATGGGAAGGTGTTGGTGTGTTTGTTTGTGTAGGTCAGCCTAGGGCCGATTATGGGGAATGGATTTGTGGGTTTTGGATAGCCAACATGTGTAAGAATGAATTGTAGGGTGGCCATAGTTCTATGTTAGTGTAATACATAGAATTTTGTGATGTGAAAGTGTGTGTGTGTAGGCATGAGCCGTGTGTGTGGGTGTATGGATGTTCATGGTGTGTCTTGTACATGTACTCATGTTCTTATCCAATGTATAGTGATGTATGTATACATAGATGTAGGTATCCTAGGTTAGTTTTGTTTTATCCCTTCACATACACACGTTCGTATATATGTATATATGTGTGTTTAATGGTTTTGTTTGTGATGTTATCACTTGTATTGATATTGTATAGGACATAGAGTTATATGTACATGGTATTCACCTAGTGGATTAACCCTATATTGTCAGGTGTATTCATTTGTAGGCCGATTGTATATGAGTCCATATATACATATATTTTCAAGACTCATTTAATTAACAAACTTGTTAAGATCGATTGGTATATGTCCATATGTGAATGTCCTTGTGTTTCGGCTTGGATTTAAAATGTGGGGTTTAGTGAAATGTTATTGACACTGTGTTATCCTCACATTATGTCATGTGTTAATTCACTTCTATACATATGTTGATTTGTTTTGTTAACACATGGTATTTATGTCTTGAGAGTTAAATCAATGAATGGTGAAACTCGATGATTACATGTGATGAGTATTCACAAATGTCTTCATGAATGTCCGGGTTTGCATGGGTATACGGCTCATTGGAATGGATTCCTGAGTTATCATAGGTCTTGCTAGACTCGGGGTGACACACGTATTGTGATAATATGTCTAATGCATAACTGAAATTGCAAAATGGTGAGAGTGTGTACGGATCTCAACCTGGAAATCTAACGGGTGTCACATTATCCCCTTGTTTTTGGAATTTCGTTCACGAAATTGATTCAAGTCATTGGCTGCAGATGCTTCGGGAAAGAGAGCTTGGTACTTGCGCCTCATTTGGTCTTCACATTCCTAAGTGAATTCGGGTCAGCGTTTTGAATTTCATCTGACTTTCACAAGTTTGATCCGGCTTCATCACAACTTCTGGATTTTTCAATCTGTCACCTCGATGGGCTCCTCGATAAAGTGGAGTTGTTCATCGATGTGAATTTCCTCGGGAGGATTGCTCAACGATCCGTCGGGTAGACACTTCCTAAGGTTGGATACGTGAAAAGTGTCGTGAACACTGTTGAGTTCTTCTGGCAAGTTAAGCTTGTAGGCCACGGGACCAATCCTAGCGAGGATCGCATATGGGCCTATGTAGCGAGGGTTGAGCTTGCCACGTTTACCAAAACGTGGTACACCTTTCCAAGGTATGACTTTCAATAGAACCCTGTCACCGACCTGGAACTCGAGTGGCTTGCGTCTCTAATCTGCATAGCTCTTCTATCGGTCGCGAGTGACCTTCAAACGATCTCAAATCTAGAAGATCTTGTCTATTGTCTCCTAGATCAGCTTGGGTCCAGTCAGGTGTTTGTCTCCAAATTCAGCCCCACATAACGGAGATCTGCACTTGCGCCCGTACAAGGCCTCAAACGGGGTGGCCTGGATGCTGGTGGTAGCTGTTGTTGTAGGAGAACTCTATCAGTGGCAGATGCGTATCCCAGTTTCCACAAAAATCAATAACGTAGGCACAGAGCATGTCCTTAAGTGTCTGAATCGTCTGTTCACTCTGACCATTTGTTTGGGGGTGATAAGCGGTACTCATGTCCAAACGAGTGCCTAGAGAATCCTGTAGAGTCTGCCAGAACCTTGAAGTAAAACGACTGTCACGGTCTGAAATGATTGAGACAGGCACCCCATGCCTAGTCACAATCTCCTTGATGTATATTCTTGCTAACTTTTCCAATTTGTCAGTTTCCTTAATTGGCAAAAAGTGTGCAGACTTGGTCAACGATTACCCAAATCACATCATGACCATTGTAAGTCTTGGGTAGCTTGGTGATACTCTGCCTTGCCTTTCGAATACGTGAGGCATCGGCTGACGTATGTAGTAATGTCATCTTTGAGGTTTGGCCACCAATAAAATTCCTTAAAGTCCTTGTACATCTTGTCGGCTCTGGGGTGAACCAAGTACTTGGACTTGTGAGCCTCCTCAAGAATCAATTCTCTCAATCCACCAACACGGGGCACCCAAATCCGATTCGCAAAGTACAACATACCATCATACCTAGGTTCCAATAATGCAACCATCTTGAACATGGATTCATCCTTCAAATGCTCGCTCTGGAGTGCTTCCTGTTTGGCTTCACGAATACGGGCTATGAGATTCGTGTGGATGGTTAAACCTAATGCGCGAACACGCAGGGTTTTAACACGTTACTTCCAGCTTAAGGCATCTGCCACGACACTTGCCTTACTCGGATGATACTTGATTCCACAGTCGTAATCGTTTAGCAATTCCACCCATCTGTGCTGCCTCATGTTCAGATCCTTCTGGTTGAAGATGTGTTGTAGGTTCTTGTGATATGTGAAGATAGTGCACTTGGTATCATATAGATAACGTCTCCAAATATTGAGGGAAAAGATCACCACACCTAGCTCCAAGTCGTGTGTCATGTAATTCTTCTCATGAACCTTGAGTTGACGTGAAGCGTAGGCGATAACCTTATTCCTCTGCAAAAGTACACACCCAAGTCCTTGGTGTGAAGCGTCGCAATATATCACAAAATCATCTGTACCTTCTGGAAGTGACAGAATCGGTGCACTACAGAGCTTGTGCTTCAGGGTCTGAAATGCGTCCTCTTGCTTGATTCCCCAACCAAACTTCTTGTCCTTCTGAGTCAAAATGGTAAGGGGTTGAGAAAGCTTCACAAAGGCCGAGCGGCCGCTCACTCGCCCCTGACTTTATAAAACAGAGCTTTCAGCTCACTGATCGATTGTTGGGTTTTCTGGAGACGATCTGAGGCGATTTTCCGGGCTAACGAAGTGCTGAACAGGCGAGGAACAGGCTCGGGAAGGCGTCCGATCCATCTATCATCATCCAATCCTTCACTTTAGCATTTTTATGGTTTGATCCTTTAAACTACTTATGATCCGAATCTGATTTTGTATGCTATTTCTGATGTTTATTTAGTAGATTATACGCCTACGGGCAAAAACACTAGAATGTAGTACGTAGAAACAATCATTTGCTTAGTTTAATCATGTCTTGTATGATATTGGCGTTTTTCATGTTGAATCTTGATGATCATAATGCAACCTTGTTTCATTGTTAATGAATTTGTAGTTATGTTTGATTGACTTTGATGATTATCGTGTGTGTTAGGCGGATACATGTTGAAAAACTGTTCGTTTAATCATCCGGTAGTAGACTAGTTAACTTGTTAATAAGTTTACACCATGAAACTGTAACCGGGTATTGGTTTGGTTAAAGTCAGTTAAATAATGATTATAAATGTTTACCGGCAAGTAAAAAGGTTTAAAAAGCTTAATGATGTTGTTACTAATCTTGGCTCGTGGGTCCTATTTGAGACCACATAGGGATTTATGCAAGAGACACATGTGATTCGGTTTTTGTGGATCGACGAAACCAGGTGGTCGTAAATAAACTGTCTCTTGAAGGTCGCCATGTAGAAAGGCATTTTGGACACCAACTGTCGAAGTGGCCACCCTTTTTATGACAGCAAGAGACAGGACAACTCCTATGCTAATAAAAAGAAGCACGTAATTAATTAGGTGTTGTAACACGGGAGGTTTAACATAAAAGTAATATAAAAATAATATATATGCGTATAAAACAATAATAAAATATTAATATAAAAAATAAAATATGAATCATTAGGGAATTAGAGCTGATCAAATTCAAAAATGTCACTATAGAAATGATAGGGTTGGGATCAAATGGACAGTGAAAGAAAAATAGGAAGTCGTAGGAACGGTATCAAATGGATTTCGATTGAATTCGTTCAAGCGGCATTGGAACCGTCTCATCGAACCCTACGGTCTTAGTTTTTAGGTTTTTGCGTTTTTCGGATTTTAAGCTTGTAGTTTTTAAACTTTGTGTTAGATCACTGTGTCTTTTATGTAGCATTGTGTCTTTTTCTAATTTTTGTTAGTGTGTCGCTCTTGGGATTCATTGTGTCTTTTTTCCTCAACATCGTGTTACATTTTTCGGCATTGTCTTATATTCCGTAACTCATTGTGTCATATTTCACGATCTGTTGTGTTTTTTGTATCTTTTTCGCCCTTCTAATTTATTTTACATTGTGTAAGATAACTTGATCCATGAATGATAAGTCGGTGAATTAGGAGATGAGAAAGTGACCAACAAGGAGGATGTCAGTTTGCAATGTGAGTTATTTGTCAACCGATGTGCGGTATAAAGTATTTCAAGTGTACGAAATTCAATGATAAATGTATGTTTTGTTGTTAAATATTAAATAACTAAAAATACGACTCTTTTTAAGGTTTCGCAACTTGTACGCCTCATAGAAACGAATAAAAGAAGAACCGGAAGTGAAGAAGAAGTTATATACGAGAGGCCCAAACCTAACCTAGATTGGCCATTGTTGTTTTGTGGTACTTTAGCCAGGTTTTGGTCCACAAAAACCTGAATCCTTTGAAGCAATGAAAAAGATGCAAGATAAACTGGAATAAGAACATAGATGAGGTTTTTGTCTAAGGGTGGATGGTCTGGAATCACGTCAAAAGGGGGGCTTTATCTCCCACCGGACCACCCCGTTAACGGTCGTTATTGCATTCACAATTGGTTAGCCCCCCCCCCCCCCCCCCCGGGTCGTTTTGTGGTATTTTTGCCAGGTTTTGGTCCACAAAAACCTGAATCCTTTGAAGTAGACCTGGCAATTTCAACCCATTTGGTTGAGTTTGGGTTATTTTGGGTTTAAAATTTGACTTTGTGGGTTGAAATGGGTTTAGTATAACTTTCAAGGGGGGTAGGATGGGTAATTTTAATTGTAGGATATAAGTAAGTGGGTTAGGATGGGTAAATTAAAAATAACAAATGGGTCAGGATGGGTATTTTTAGATAACCATATACAAATCTGAATTAAAACTCACCCAACACCAAAAGCGTTAATGCCAATGTCATTAAAAACAAAACATTATATCTTTTAAATTTGTTGATAGCCCTGGTCGGTTCGAAACCGTTCAGGTCGTTAACGGACGACCAGGTATAAACAACACGGGTCGTCAACGAGACCGATCTCATCGAAATGGTTCGAGTCGTTAGCGGGCTTGACCGAGTCGAAACAGTATGAGTTGTTGACCGGCCAGCTCGGGTCGAAATGGTCTGGTCGTTGGCGGGCCCGGTCGGGTCGAAACGGTCCGGGTTGTTATCGGGTCCGGTCGGGTCGAAACAGTCCGGGTCACTACAGGACGGGTCAGGTTGAAACGGTCTGGGTCACTACCGAAAGGGTCAGGTTGAAACGGTCTGGATCGTTACCGGGCCCGGTCGAGTAGAAACGGTCCGGGTCGCCACAGGGCCCGGTCCGGTCGAAACGGTCCCGTCGAACTACGGGACGTGTCAGGTTGAAACGGTCTGGGTCGTTACCGGGCCCGGTCGGGTAGAAACGGTCAGGGTCGCTACCGGGCCCGGCTGGGTCGAAACAGTTCGGGTCGATACGGGACGGGTCAGGTTGAAATGGTTTGGGTCTTTACCAGGCCTGGTCAGGTCGAAACGGTCCAGGTCGCTACCGGGCCCGATCGTGTCAAAACGGTCCGGTCGCTACCGGGCCCGGCTGGAACGAAACAGTCCGGGTCGCTAAAGGACGGGTCAGGTTGAAATGGTTTCGGTCGTTACCGGACCCGGTCGGGTCGAAACTGTCTGGTTCGCTACCGGGCCCGTTCGGGTCGAAACGGTCTGGGTCACTACGGGACGGGTCAAGTTGAAACGGTCTGGGTCGTTACCGGGCCCGTTCGGGTAGAAACGGTCCGTGTCACCACAGGGCCCGGCCCGGTCGAAACAGTCCGGGTCGCTACCGGGCCCGGCTGGAACGAAACAGTCCGGGTCGCTACGGGACGGGTCAGGATGAAATGGTCTAGGTCGTTTCCGGGCCCGGTCTGGTCGAAACAGTCCGTGTCGCTGCCGGGCCCGCCTGGGTCGAAATGGTCCGGGTCGCTACCGGGCCCGGCCGGTTCGAAATGGGCCGGGTCGCTAACGGGCGCGGTTGTTGACGAGCCAGGTCGGGTCGAAACGGTCTGGATCGCAAACGGACCCGGCCGAGTCGAAGCGATTCCGGTCACTAACGTGCCTGACCGGGTCGAAACGGTCCTGGTCGCTAACGGATACGGTTAGGTCGAAACGGTTCGGGTCGCTAACGGGTCCGGTCGGGTCGAAATAGTCCGGGTCGTTAACGGCCCCGGTCCAGATCGATAACGGGTCAGTCGGGTCGAAACAGTCCGGGTTGTTAACCGCCCTGGTTCGAAATGAAATATTTCGGATCCCTTAAGATTTTATTTTTAAATTTTTTTTTGTTTTTTATTTTAAATTTGTTTTTTTTTACATTTTAACTCTTTAATTTTTTATTGTTATTTTAATCTATTTTAATGTGAGCTTATTCTAATTCAAACCATTCAGGCCCAAACCCATCCTGACCCAACCCATCCTAACCTATTTTTTTAATTTACCCATCTTAACCCACACCCATCTTAACCCAAACCCATCCTAACCCAACACCCAAACCAACCCAACCTACCCATTTTGCCACCCCTACTTTGAAGCAATGAAAAAGATGCAAGATAGACTGGAAAAAGAACATAGATGAGGTTTTTTGTCTAAGGGTGGATGGTCTGGAATCACGTCAAAAGGGGGGCTTTATCTCCCACGGACCACCCCGTTAACGGTCGTTATTGCATTCACAATTCGTCACCCCCCCTCCTCCCCAAACCCAAAAAAAAAGGCACCTAGGAAATAAGGGAGTGACACCATTCTTTGATTTCAAGCTAAAGTTGAGGGCAACAACGCCCAACACCACCCAGCCTAAGAATTATGTGAAATTCAGTTCTTCCTACCGTGTTATTGTTGACGCTACTAATCGTGTGCAACTAATCACCGGGACTCTTTAGTGTTGTGCGTGCTATTGTTTTTGCAACAAACAAGCATACCCAAATCCTTCGTCGATAATACACGTGGAGTGTTTTTTAAACACTACAATGTTTTAAAACATACAAGACACTTGACCCGATACGTCTCGGATTACACGAGGGTAAATAATGAGACGGTTAGCTAGCTAAATCAGACATGGAACCAAAAGACTTGATGTCTGGGTGGTTAATCATTAATTATAGATCGTGTAGTTGCTCGAATAATTGTCGCACTTTATGAGAACTAATAGTGATTGATGATTGATCATGAGTACCATATAATGACGATTGCTTCAACTAATAGTTATTAATTTGATTCATCGAGTATCATACACAATCATAATTGCACGCTTATAAATTTAACATGTTTATACTCTAAAATTGCAAACTAAAACTAAATATACACTTTTAATATCTAAAGTTACTACATAAAATAATTGTTTTAAATATATAAAAATAAACGGGTCAACCCATGAACCAATCAAATTGACCAGGTCCGACATGTCTACCTAAGTAGCTAATAATGTTAGCAGGTTAACCCGAAACTGACCCAAACTCATGAATATGGTTTTTGGTTTTCAAATAACATTTCAAATTGGTCAACTTCTCAGTTAAATTCTATCATCAGTTGAAATGTTTATGATGTATTTAAGTTACAATAAGTAATTTCTAAAAACAAGTATATTAGGTTTATAAAAAGTAAAAGTTGAAAAAATAATAACTTTGCAAGGTGGGAATATGTAGTTTCATTTTAAACTGGATTTAAAGTACACATAAACCAACAAAAATTCTACATCAAATTATTAGTTAAAAATTCTAATCTAGCAGCTAAAATCTTTACTAATTACAGCAGAACATATAGACAAATTAAAAGAAAATACAAAGATGCTAAGATTCGAACTGATAACTAAACCTAGTAGCAGACTTTGTACATGACTAAGAAAAGATTAAGGTTAATTACCTATTTACAATAAACTAAGAGTTGGCTTCTAAACAAGGATCCACTTCTGGTGGTTTGGTTACGGACGTGGTCGAGGCTACACCATTCATTCTAGCTCGTGCTTCTGCAAACATCCGCTGCTGCTCTGCAGCCGCTTCTTCTTCCGTCATCTCTCTTACATTCGTGCACTTTCCACCTCTCACAGGGTCCTGCTCAATTATAAACAACTGATTAACACCGAAATATTCTAATGATCGACATCTAAAGTATAAGTCTTAGATTTGAAAACCAGTACCATTGTTTCAAGTTTGTGTTGTTCGTATGCAGCATAAACATCTTCTATGTATTCCCCAAAACCAAGAACCTGAAAATGGTGAAGTTACGTCAAGATTAAGAAACAAGTAATAATCAATGGAGCAAAGAGAGCTCTATATGGTATAGGTTTCAAAAGGTCAAGCAAGGGCATTTGTATGTGATGATGATTTGATGAAACAAATAAGAATATAAGCATTGTCAAAGCGTATGTGATGATGATTTGATGAAACAAATAAGAATATAAGCATTGTCAAAGCGGAGAACATTCTTTTATCAAAGGCACCAAAACCCATATTAGGATTGGACCCGTTTCAATCGAGCAGAAACCGTTGTGGTATGGTCCAGAGTTGAAACTGGCTAACATAGAGCAAGGTTCCTAGTTATGGGTGTTGAATGGGTGGCAAATTAGACCAACACATCTGAAAACTTGACACATACCCAAACACAAAAAGTGTAGTCACATGTTGACATGAACACGACCTGTTTGACCCCAAAACTATTTTATATTATGTTATTTTTGTAAACTAATACCCAAGTTTCAAATTAACAACCAATAAATACAAATTTATATCAAGCAATAACATATAATCTATAAAACACAATGTTCAATTCTCTTTTATCATTCAAATTTTGACATCAAATAGTCGAATCTTGATCAATTTAAGTTGTAACAAACAAACAACTTGTAAAAAAGTTATAAAACAAATAGGTTAGAAGGGTCAACCCATGAACCCACCAGGTTGACCGAGCACAAACCATATCGATAACTATGTTTGTGAATTCAACAAATAACCATTTAGACTTGACCCAAACCCACAATTTCATTAAAGTGTCATTTTTGTCATAAAAATTTCACACCCCTAGACCCTTAACCGGCAGGTATAAGTAGATGCAGCTTCTTTTCTCACCACCTCATATAGGGTTCCGAGTCTCGTATTCAAATAAGGACTAAGGCTAACAAAAACAGATGACAAGGTCATGAACTACATATATAGAACAAACCTGTAATGCCTTGAGCACATGCTCTGGTGCAATTGTTTTTCGGTCTTCTTTGCTACACACTTCATTTGACTCTGATGAAACCAGATTAATGAACTCTGCAGAATGAAGCACAATGGAATTTTTAAACAGCAGACAAAAATAATCCAATGAATTACGAGATCGTTTGTTTTAGCAAATAGCTTAACCAACAACAAATAATCTTACCAACACAGCAGTCGATCAGTAGATCTTGAGTATCTCTTGCAACGCGTACATCAGGAGGTAACATTTCCTTAATAATCTTTGTCATAGTAGCTGTAAAATTATAAACGATGCATTAGCGTATAACTTTTCATCAATATGCAGGTAGCATTTTAATGATCCATCAATAAATTAGTGCAGATTATAGATATACAAAATTCTATTTTTGATATACAAAATTAATCCAGGAACACATTTAACCAGAAGACCAAATCGAACATTGAGAGAACAAAGAATCAAACAGACCTTTTGGGAGTGAAGCATCTTCTTTCGTCTTGCCAACAATATCCATAGGATCCATTTCTCACTCTACAAAATCAACAAATTAAACTTATAATCACCAGATCTAAAATCGATGTAAGAAAGAGTAAAATAAATAAATAAAAAATAGGCATCTCACATACATCAAAGTTACAGATCTACCAGATACATCAATCGAAACCATTTTTCGTCAATAAACTAAACCATAATTACACATAAATCAAATCCAAACTTCAAAAAAAAACAGATCTATCAAACAATATCCATAGGATCCATTTCTCAGTCTACATCTTAATCTACAAAATCAACAAACTAAACTTGTAATCTCCAGATATAAACCGATTTCAGAAAAAAGCCTATGCGTCTCTCACGCGAATCCATTTTTCGTCAATAAACTCAACCATAATCACACAAAAATCACATCCAAACAAAATTCACAAAGATCAGAGATCAAATTCTCACTCTACAAAATCAAAAAAATTAAACCTGTAATCACTGGATCTAAAACTGATTTCAGACTAATCTACCAGATACATCAATTGCTTCATTTTTTTGTCAATAAACACAAAATCTACAAAATCAACAAATAAAACCCGTAAAAACCGACATCAAATTTACAGATCTACCAAATACATCAATCGATTTAATTTTTTGTCAATAAAGTCGATCTACAAAAAGAACAAACTAAACTCATAATCACTAGATCTGAAACCAATTTCAGAAAAGAAAAAAAAAACCTACGCGTCTCTTATACATCAAATTTACAGATCTACCACATACATCAATCGAATCCATTTGTTCGTCAATAAACACAATCTACAAAATCAACAAACTAAACTCGCAATCACCGGATCTAAAATCAAGCTCAGAGAAAAAAATAACCCTGCGCACCTCTCGTACATCAGAACTACAGATCTACCAGATATATCAATCGAATCCATTGTTTCGTCAATAAACACAATCTACAAAAGCTTCAAACTAAACTCATAATCACCAGATCTAAAACAAACGTCTGAAAGACTCTCATACATCAGATTTACACAGATCTACCGGATACATCAACCGAAATCATTTATAATCAATCAATAAACACAATCAACAAAAACAAAATCATAATCATCATATCTAAAACTGATTTCATAAAACAAAAACACTACGAATCTCTCATGCATACATCAATCGATTCAATTTTTCGTCAATAAACTCAATCTACAAAATCAACAAACAGAACTCGTAATCAACAGATCTAAAACCGATTTCAAAAAATAAATTAAAAAAATACACATATCTCATACATCATATTCACAGATCTACGAGACACATCAATCGATTCAATTTTTTGCCAACAAAACTAAACAAAAAACACATATACATCAGATTTAAACAATATTCACACAAATCAGATCCATCAAACATCATACAAAACTTCAGATCTAAACAAATCACATATATAACAAAAGTAAATAAAATCTCGAAACAAATCGATAAAAAAAAAATTCACAAAAATCAGATAAATCGACAAATTAAACGCAAATATAATTTTAATAAAATTCACAGGCACCAGATCTGTAAAAACAAGTTGCACAAATAAAATAAAATAAAAATCGAACCTAACAATAAGAAAAATCTCGCATCAACGGGCGAAAAGAGTATCAGATCGGGATATTAACAATATTATTATTATTAATATTAATAATATTATCGATCGGAAAACAAGGATCGGAGGTGGAGACGATGAGGAAGGATATAGAGGGGGAAGTTTGCAGGCGAATAGGAGAAGTGTTACACACGCGCTGTTGGAGGTGATTAGTTGTGGGCCATGTGATCTGGACGGTGATTAAGGGGTGCGTGGATGACAAGCGCGAAGGGTGAGAGTGGGGTTGTTGGTTTAGGTGGATGGGATATTATTAAATTAATAAGAAACGGGTGGTGTTTGATTAAACATAAAAGTTTATTATTATTATTATTGTTGCTAGTACTGTTGTAATTATGTTTAGACTTTATAAACTTGGTTATGTCATCTTGAATCTATGGTCTTTATTTTCGTTAGAGTTTTTTTTTTTTTTTTTTTTTTTTTTTTTTTTTTTTTTGAAAGGTGTAGATCAATGGAAATCCTTGTACAACCCTAACCTATTGGTCCCAAGTTCGAATCCCTACCCACGCACCGGTGTCCTCCTTGCCTAAGCTCAACCGTCACGGGGAATTTTTTTGTGGTGTGCATGAATCGAACTTGTGACCTCCCCCCAGGATGGGAACCCCTAAGGGAAAACCCACCCTACCTCAAACCAGCTGAGCTGGAGATCATGCCATTTTCGTCTTTGGTCCAGTTTGTCACTTCAGTACAAAAGTTTTTTTTTTGTAATTCCTTACCTGTGGTTTGGATTTTTTGCCAAATTCGTCCTTTTCACTAACTCCGTTAAAAAATCTCGTTAATGCAGGGGTAGGGTTGTCTTTTTGCCACTAAAATGAGGGACAATATAGACATTTCATCCTATTATTATTTTCCCCTTTTTAATTAAAACCCTAACCATTCTCCACCCACCCTTCACACTTCTCTGCACCACCTCCACCACCATAACCACCCTTGTTCCACCACCTCCACCACCATAACCACCCTGACTCCACCACCACCACCTTGACTCCACCACATGTTATGAACAAAAATTCTATATAAACAGAAATCAGAAATTCTTAAACAACAAAACCAAACATTCGATTGAGGGATGCAGAAACCACGCGTCACCACCATCAAGACCACCATCACCGGTTCTAAAACCACCACCTCCACCATCTCTCTTTCTAAAAATCCAGCAGCACCACTCAATCGAAGACTCCCACCACCACAGCTATCATCGGAACATACCTGCAACCCAAAAAAAATCTTAATCGAAGCAATGGGTGTGGCGGTGGGGGTGTGTGTATGTGAGAGAGAGAGAGAAAGAGAGAGAGAGTAAGCAAGATCACATTACAACCACTGCCCCCAACCACCGCCACCTGAACCACCGCCCCCATACTATACAACAACCCTACTGAACCAAAACCCCACCTTGACAACCACCGCCACCTGAACCACCGTCGGAACCACCACTGGATTCCTCCTCTTCTGCTCCCTCTCCGGCGTCTTCTTTCTCCTCTGATCTCTCTCCCGTCTCTTTCTCTCTCCTTTGCTCGATCTCCTCTCTATCACTCTAATAATAAACAGTAAGGCGGTGGGGTGGGGGTGTTGGTTGAGGGGTTCGACCGGTTGCCGGAGCTATCGCCGGAGGTGGAGACCTCCGGTCTCTTTCTCCTTCTCGTTCACTCTCTCTCTCTCTCTCTATGTCTCTCTCTCTTTCTTCTTCTTTTTTTTGAACTGCCTCTCTCTTTCTTCTTGTTATCAGGTTTTGTATACATAAAAAGAGAGTTAAAAGTTAAAATAAAAAATAAATAGGTAAATGACTATAATACCCCTGAGTTAACAGAAAAAATAAACCCAGTTAGTGAAAAAGACGAATTTGGCAAAAAAATCCAAACCACAGGTAAGGAATTGCAAAAAAAAAAAACTTTTGTACTGGTGTGGCAAACTGGACCAAACCTCAGGGACGAAAATGGCTATTAACTCTTTTGATTATGTGATTTAATAGTTAGATGAACCAACTAGGTGTATTATTATGTCTCTTCATTAACATTGGCATCTTTAATACACATATCACTTAGGTTATGGGGTGTACCTTAACACCTAGAGTGTTAACGCTGATGTAGCATTTTAACTTTTATTGTACTTTATAAACTTGGTTATGTCATCTTGAATCTAACGGTGACAGGGCATTAAAGTGGTACAAAGTTAACATGTTAACATGAAACAAAAGATAGAAGGTTAAGGGGATGAGGTAGAGTTAAGGAGCGTTAAACCATTTCCTTAAAGTGAGCTAATGTGAAAGGAGACAAAGTAGAGGATGTGACATCTAGGCGGAGTTAAAGATGGTTAAAGTATACCACATGGTCTTGTAACACCCTTTACATTCATAAAATAATGATCTCCTTTTAATAAAGCCCCTCAAAAATTAATGTTAAACTCATTGTGTGTTGTGTGTGTATGTAAATGTCTCCCAAAGAGCCTTTGCATCAAGGTTGTTCTTTACCATCAATATATGACAATGACAACTTTTTTATAGCCAAAAGAGCATCTAGGAGTGGATTTACCTATGTGGGCGCGGCTTCACGCAATTCCACTTGGTTTAAAATTTTTAGTAGAAATGTTGTTAAAAATTCAAAAAAAAAAAACTGGATGAACTCACAGATATTTTGTGTATGAACTCGTAATGCAAACATGATGATGGCTCAATGATTAAGGCTTCTTGGTTGTTGACAGGTTTTTCTTCTTTTGGTTTCCATTTTTCTTTTCTAAATGGCTAAACCTGAATTAGATTTTCATATACCAACATCATGTTCACGCAGTGGAGACTTGAGACCTCCTAGCACACATCTTTATATAATCAAATTAGTTTTATAAATTTCATATTTTTCTATTGATCATTTCTTACTCCATATATTTATAAAGTATTTTTTACCTTATTCACTGGTTAACTTTAGATAGAAATAAGTCATTCGAGTTTTTCTTATCGATTAACAGTACTACACATTATATTTTAGTATTTATATAATTATCATTTTTTTATACAATTAATGTTTATAATACTTATGGTATTATCTTTTTTCAAATTGTTTTTCTTGCAAAGATATGAATATATGATGTTAAAGAATAGTTTATAGCTAAACAACTGAAAGTCTGAAACCAAAGATTAAGGCTTCTATTGAGCTTTTAAACATAAGGATAGAGAAACATTAAGTCATTAGATAATAAAATTATAGATGAGTAGGTCACTGTTTGATAAATAAAATTTGTTAATCGGTCGAGAACGTACGTAATGCAATGTTTTTAAAAGATGAAAACTCATAGCGAACAACTGTATGTGATTTTTTAATTAGTAAAGAACATCTTATTTATATTATATGTTTTTTAATTTTTAATGACGTTTTTTTTCAATATTGTATCATATTTTTATTATGTGATGAACGACCTAACCCGTCAAAACGACCCAAAATTTTTTATATTCGATCATATGAAATTGGAACATCTAAAATAATGAACTCACTGAAAAAAAAAATCTTAGATAATAAAATTATAGATGAGTAGGTCACTGTTTGATAAATAAAATTTGTTAATCGGTCGAGAACGTACGTAATGCAATGTTTTCAAAAGATGAAAACTCATAGCGAACAACTATATGTGATTTTTTAATTAGTAAAGAACATCTTATTTATATTATATGTTTTTTAATTTTTAATGACGTTTTTTTTCAATATTGTATCATATTTTTATTATGTGATGAACGACCTAACCCGTCAAAACGACCCAAAATTTTTTATATTCGATCATATGAAATTGGAACATCTAAAATAATGAACTCATTGAAAAAAAAATCTAGCAACAACGTTGTTCTTGACCATTTACGTTTGACGTGACAACCATTTATGGCATATTTAACCAATTTTCCTGTAAGTTTTTTTTTCATTTATACATATATGTATATACGTGTCTAAAACTACAAAAACTAGTATATGTATATAAATGATTTCATATACTTGTATAAAAATAAAGATTGTGGGTAAGAACATGTTATTTTAATGTACATACATGTTAGAATTTAAAAAAAAACAAGTATTATACATAATTCTAGCGGGGAGCCCGCGCGTTGCTGCGGGGTGACGATTTGCAGCGCAATATTCAATCCTATTAGTTTATCAATCCTCTTGGAATATATTGTGTAGTACTTCTGTTAATAGTTTTATTCATATAATTTAATGTCACAGTATTAAAACTATACTTGGAAGGTAAAAACTATCAACTCCAATTTGTACATAATTCTCATGAAGGTGAATCGAATATGAAGTTGATGTCCTTTACGATGACTTTTAGTAGACATTATGTCGTTATCTTCATCGGAAAGAATAAGAGTTCAGATACTTGGAGTCACCATTTATCAAGACACTAATAGCCTCGTACTTGCACAATAACTAATCACCCCTCCAAACAAAATTGAATGAAAAATAATAACACTAATAGTACACATCAATAAATAATAAATAAATAAAACTTCATACACTTAAATGTAAAAACTGATCATACACATTAAGTTAAAATCAATCATGATTTCTTTTTAACAATTCTTCAATAAAAATTAACAACACTTGCCATCAAAAGAAACTTATCATTTTTCTATTGTAATTGCACCACCACCCGTGAATACTGTTGTAGCAAACAAGACAAGTGCATTCCGAATGCAAAAAAATGATGGAAAAAGATACTATTTTAATTCAACATTTCTTATTAAATCAAATATAGGAACATACATACAGCAACATTAAAAATAAAATCACAAAGTTAAAGTTTGGACCTTCTCTTGAAGATGACAAACATATTAATCACCTCATCGTGTTGTTATCCTATGAAATAAGCAAAGCTTTCATGTATACATCTTCTTCATCTTATACATAGTTATCCTATTGTATAGGTGCCAAACCTAAATTACTAAAAAAAATGTTAACGCGTTTAAATCCATCTCCACCATGGTTATTTGTCTTACCAATAGGCGAGAAGCATGCTGCGCGATAGAAACTGAGATTTCAAATCTAAGTCGTCCCACACGCATTCATCATAAAGCACTCCCTAGATCCAAAATCAGCAAGCTTCAAATTCCATCAGGGTTCGAACAAAACATGATCCAACTTAATATCAAGATGCACAATACCTAGCTTTTCATAGAGACGATGGATTTGGACAATGTTAGGCGCTTTTTCAAGTCACTCCTTGTCATTTTGATTAGAGAGGATACGTTTTTCAATTAATTTACAAGTGAAAGAGTTGCCAAAGATGGTGGAGTAACACCGATAAAGAAGCCCAAAACGACCTCACCCGATCTCATCGTTGAGTTGATAGTCTTTATTCAAAAGTCGTTGTTCAAAAGTTCTTTCATGTTATGGTTTTTTGATCCGTTGAAGGTTGTTGAGAGGGAGGAAGGGTGCAGATAGCTTTTATAGCAGAAATTATGGACCCCGGATATTAATTGCGACGTGTGACTATTCGTATTTGAGAAGTTGAAAAGAATTTGTGGTGTGTGATTAGAATCGTTATGTGTACATGTTGCATTGAAGAGTGTTAAATGGAGTCCGTTAATTCTTGTAAAATGCTAATTGAAAAACTACATGCATGACATTATAATAAAATGCTAATTAAATAATTCAGTTAATTCTTGTAAAATGCTAATGCTAAATTTACATGAAAATAACAACATTGACTTATTATAAATTTTCTCTTGAAAAGGTTTAAATAAATTAACTGAATTATTTATATGTTTTATTGAATTTGCAGAAGTTTATATTAACATTGGAATTGAATGATGATAAAGACAAGAGAAAGGCTATGAAGATTGTAGCAGCTCTTTCAGGTAAAGAACTACTTTAAAACGTGTATATTTGTAGTATTGTTAGAAGTTACTTATTATCAAATAATAATATATTAAATTATGTTTTTTATTAAATGATTGAATATTAGTGATATTAACTATGTTTTGTAAGATTTTTATTGAAAGTATTTTATAATTTAAATAAATAAAAGGGTGAAATACAAGGCAATTAGTATAATGATTATATTTCATCACATTATTGATTATATTTTAACTTTAATTCAACATTTCTTATTAAATCAAATATAGGAACATACATACAGCAACATTAAAAATAAAATCACAAAGTTAAAGTTTGGACCTTCTCTTGAAGATGACAAACATATTAATCACCTCATCGTGTTGTTATCCTATGAAATAAGCAAAGCTTTTATGTATACATCTTCTTCATCTTATACATAGTTATCCTATTGTATAGGTGCCAAACCTAAATTATTAAAAAAAATGTTAACGCGTTTAAATCCATCTCCACCATGGTTATTTGTCTTACCAATAGGCGAGAAGCATGCTGCGCGATAGAAACTGAGATTTCAAATCTAAGTCGTCCCACACGCATTCATCATAAAGCACTCCCTAGATCCAAAATCAGCAAGCTTCAAATTCCATCAGGGTTCGAACAAAACATGATCCAACTTAATATCAAGATGCACAATACCTAGCTTTTCATAGAGACGATGGATTTGGACAATGTTAGGCGCTTTTTCAAGTCACTCCTTGTCATTTTGATTAGAGAGGATACGTTTTTCAATTAATTTACAGGTGAAAGAGTTGCCAAAGATGGTGGAGTAACACCGATAAAGAAGCCCAAAACGACCTCACCCGATCTCATCGTTGAGTTGATAGTCTTTATTCAAAAGTCGTTGTTCAAAAGTTCTTTCATGTTATGGTTTTTTGATCCGTTGAAGGTTGTTGAGAGGGAGGAAGGGTGCAGATAGCTTTTATAGGAGAAATTATGGACCCCGGATATTAATTGCGACGTGTGACTATTCGTATTTGAGAAGTTGAAAAGAATTTGTGGTGTGTGATTAGAATCGTTATGTGTACATGTTGCATTGAAGAGTGTTAAATGAAGTCCGTTAATTCTTGTAAAATGCTAATTGAAAAACTACATGCATGACATTATAATAAAATGCTAATTATATAATTCAGTTAATTCTTGTAAAATGCTAATGCTAAATTTACATGAAAATAACAACATTGACTTATTATAAATTTTCTCTTGAAAAGGTTTAAATAAATTAACTGAATTATTTATATGTTTTATTGAATTTGCAGAAGTTTATATTAACATTGGAATTGAATGATGATAAAGACAAGAGAAAGGCTATGAAGATTGTAGCAGCTCTTTCAGGTAAAGAACTACTTTAAAACGTGTATATTTGTAGTATTGTTATAAGTTACTTATTATCAAATAATAATATATTAAATTATGTTTTTTATTAAATGATTGAATATTAGTGATATTAACTATGTTTTGTAAGATTTTTGTTGAAAGTATTTTATAATTTAAATAAATAAAAGGGTGAAATACAAGTCAATTAGTATAATGATTATATTTCATCACATTATTGATTATATTTTAACTAATCATAACTTTGGGTTTTAATGGGGTTTCAATTAGTATAATGACAATAAAGAAGTCGAGGGTTACATTGTGGAGAAGATATTAACCGTGCATTAGACACATATACCATGGGCATCATATGTTGTATAAAGGGGCATAATGGGAAGAAATGAGGTAAAATATAGAGATATATGCTTATGCCTCTTCTTATGCCATCTTAAAAAAGGGAGCAAATTACCTTGTTGCCCATCTAGAATGTATTATATAGTAGTATAGATATAGATATACACATATGTATAACTCAAAAATGATAATATACACAGATGTATAAATGCAATAAATATATATGTATGATTAAAAAAAATTAAAAATATTATTCTTGCAAGAAAAGCTACAATTTAGCAAAAAAATAAAATAAAAATGCCTTAGAGAATTTTGTAGTCAGAATGGTTCTCTCACTTTCTCAATTTCCCAAGTGTTCTCTCAATATCCATACCCTACATATGTGTGTGTGTGTGTGTGTGTGTATATATATATATATCCAAATAATGTAGTCATAATCATTGGTTCTGACCAATAAAGAAAATTAATTCTTAGTTGCAGCCTATGGACGTAGGTCTCTCTCACTGAGATTGAACCACATTAAAAAAATTATGTTCTTTATTTTATGTTCCTACGTGAATTTGTTTTGTGTTATTTGTGTGTTGATTCGTTTCTACGTGTTTTTTGCATCCTATCAAAGGTAGGGAGGAAAGCAATTGTAGGGATGAAATTGTGAGTATTAACTTACTAGATTATTGCCTGTGTAGATACACGGTTTAACAAATATTAATACTTTAAAGGTTTAAATTTCTTAATTGAAAATAAAAATAGATATGTATAATAGAAATTTTAATATACATATGAGAATAATAAAAGATAAACAACGGTAACACTTACATAAAAGTAACAGGTTGATGAAACTAGAACCTGAAATGCAAAGTAATCACAGTTAGGTAATTACTTAGATTCTTAAAAATAACACGTATGATGATGATCTATGATTCAATATTGAACCAAAACTGTCTGCAATGATTCAGAGAGATAAACATAAGAGAATATATTGTGTTCAAATTAACTAACAATATTGTAATAGATCCGGAGTTTATAAATTTAGGAACTCTGACATGACATTCACTTTATTATAGTTGAGCATCTAAGAATCCATTGTTATCAAATTGACTAACAATATTGTAATAGATCTAGGCTTTTTAAATTTGGGAACTTTAACGTGACATTCACCTATTTATAGTTGAGCGGTCGTGATCCTGATTTGTATGCGGTAAGTGATGTGCCATCATTTACACATATAAAACATGCATAATTAGTCTCATAATAGGGCAAAATTGGGCTTAAATTGATAATTGTAGCTACTTAATTGTTCCTATTTGTGTTTTCAGGAAATTGGAGCTCCAAACCAAAAACATGTGATTTTCAGGTAAAAACAGTGAAAATTGGAGATTCCTGAGGATACGAGACTCGCAGCATGTTTCCCATACGTGTAAAGACCTTTTCGGGGCTTAAACGACGATAAAAACAGTCCACGACTGACCCAACACGCCCATGCACACTTGTAGGAAGGCCCTGCACACTAGAAGACAAAACAGCAAACTTGGGGAGCAAGAAAACAAAGTCTGACACTTAGCACGCCCGTGCACTAACTGATTTGCCTATAAATAGCAAGCTCAACTCAGTCATTTGGCATTCCTTCTTGTGCCTTCTTAGCCGACTTCCAAACTTCTTCCAGAGATCTTGGGGTCTTGTGGGAGGCCTTAGGGCCATCCTAACATCCCACCAATGTTAGGCCTCGTCCTACCTTGATCATCATGGCCGAGAATGGAACCGTAGGAGTAGTTCATGCAATAAAGCATCGAGTGTCGTGAGGTTTACATTAGATACATAGCATCAAAAAGATAGAAGGCTTGTCTATGAGCAGCCATGATTCTTGTGTTGAGCATTCATTATGGTTGTATCTTTCTAGTATCTCCAAACCCATTTCGATTTGTAGACTTTTATTATTAGTATTAGTTTATTTTTAGTTATTCGGTGTGTTTATCTTCTTAACTAATTCATGTTTGTTTATCTTTGTGACAGGTTCAACTAGTGATTAACTTGATAAATCTAAAATCAACCCTAACTTAAATCATAAATTAAACTATCATGGGGTTTGATCGGCTTCTGATAGTCCCGAGCTAGATCCAAGGCAAGGAAACCGGTAGTGAGACAGATCCTTCGGGCTTCTAATATCCAAACGGGATTCTAAGCAATGGCTTCTGAAGTGGACCAGATCCGAGTGACACGATTCTGGTTCTTACCATATGTATACGTGATTTTGTTGGCAAAAGGAGGATTCCCTACGGGTGCACCAGTGATCTTCGGATTGCACACCCTTAGGATTATGTTCCACCTTTGTTAAGGATTTCATTCATCTCGGGAGGTTATGGGTTGTGTTTGTCATATGATCACTAAACCAAACTTATCTTTAATGGACACATTAAATTAATAAGTTGTTACTTTTAAGATAAACTAGTAAAAATGCTCGTGCGTTGCCGCGGGTGTTTATGTTTTTGCCCTGCTCGTTGCGCTACAAGTTTTGCTTATGTTATTTATAAAATTTATGTGCTAATTCAATAATTTTCAAAGGACAATTTATTATCTGACTACCAAATGCAAATTGGTATATATTTCCCTTTTCGGTTCGAGAGAATGGTAAACTGTAATTTTCGAGCTCAATAAATGATTTTGGTGCTTCTATACTCATATACGATAGCAGCTTGCATCTTGATCACCTAAATAAATGAAAAACCTTTGTCATCATACCAAAACAAAAATAAAATAAAGAATAAACAAATCTTTTGCAACGGTATTATCTATAAGATAAAGCATATAGAGAGAACATGCAAAATATAGGTATTGACTGAGTGAAATGTTATATGAACACTAATACATGTGAACTGTGGTTCATTACCTTGACACTGTCCATACAAACCAATCAGTTGTAGAATAAGTACATAGAAAGTAGCTTCCCTTAACGGCGTCATACATGTGTAACCTCCGGTCATCCTCAGTCATGTTTCCTAATGCTGCATTTATACCACCCTGCGGCTGCAGGCATTTACAAAATGCAACTGAATAGGTCTTAATATCATATTCATAGCAGAATAATATGGCTGCCGTTTCATGAGAATTGCAGCTAATTCAATGTAAATAAAATGACAAATTACATAATACTTTAAATTCACTGTTATATTATGACAACATCAATTTGCAACCAACCATTGCTTTTCACTCAAGAGGCAAGTGCAGAAGAATATATCAAAATATAACTTGTAAATGTGTTATAATAAATAGTACGGGTAATCCTTATAGCATTCAAACACGTCACATATAAATACATAAAAAAGTAATCTTAATATTCGAAATTTTTGGCCTATTTCGAGTGAATGTTGTATACATACCTAAAACGAATACATATTAATAACACACTTACAACCTTGCACCTAAATTAAATAATAACCACATGACGTTACCCAAATCAGCAAGGAAACGCTACACTGTGCGTTGCTTGGAGACCTAAATCTGTTGGGGTTGAGCCTGAAACGTTTTGAGAAACTGATCAAATTAATTTTTCTACAAACAACAACTAACAAAATCAAAAGAAGAAATCATTAGTCCAGGACTTATTATAACCTAGGCCGCCATTCAATACAAAACCGGCCAATATGGCAATATTAAGTAAAATGGCAAAAAACTCATCATGTACATATCGCTTTATATGTGATATATAAAGTGGTAATGTTGATCGTAACCACATAACCACTTCTTGCATTATGTGTGAAGTTGAACATCGTATTTTGAGATATGGATCAGGAAAATGTTTTGGTCAAAGATATTTACACATGTAGTTTAAGCATAGGAATCAACAACTCACCATTTGATCTCGGATCATTTGTAACAGCAACCCGCTTCAAGCCAACATCATATACCCATTTGCATGCATCGTTGACGTTCAAGCCACTTATAGGTTCCATTTATTTGGCTGTAAACCTATTTATTTAAATACAGGAATTCGAAGTTGAAATTTAAGGTCAAAATGAGTTGAATGATTTTAAGTCACCTCTAAGCGTGACGGGTGAATCAAGTCAAACCAGATCACACCAATCCAAACCGAAAACCGAATTTGACGATGGCTAAACCCCAGGACCGGAAATGGTGGCAATTATGGCATTTCACAATTATTAGAAAAGAAAAATGAGTTCATATAATCTTCTAGAATATTGTTAAACAAAAAGCAAGCTTAGATAATTTTGAGTTGTAGCAAACCCCTACGCCACCGTCACCATCACCGCTCCATCTCCTGTCCAACGGCCACCTATAATATGTGGAAATCAGAAGAAAGAGATGAATTTTGGAGTAGAAGCATCAGGTACAAAGTAAACCAGTTATAGTTCCATTACTATTAACAGAGTGATTGACTGATTGTAACGCATGAGTTGAATGCGAGACGCTTCCATTACGCAAAGGGTTGATATGTTATTAACAGGGGTAAATGCATAGGTTAATGAATTGAATGCGTAGTAATAATAATAATAATAATAATAATAATAATAATAGAGATGACTTGCGTTATTCATTTGTACAATTGTAATCAAATGTTGCACATAGGGGCATAAAGGGAAGGATTTGGCAAAAATATAGTTGTTTACCTTGTGACCTTTTGTATGCCATCTTAAAATAATGGTGAAATTACCTTCTTACCCATCTCTTCTCCTTAATAAGGTAGTAGAGATAAAACAAGAATACTTTATCTAGTTCTCATTAGCCCAAAGCCGTTAACCAATGGGGGATACGTTGTCCCTCATGTTGACTGTAAGAGAGACTCTTCGGTGTTTAAAAGTCGTCTCCTAGGTAGGGGGTACGTTGTCGCGGGGGTTGACTGTAAGATAGATCTTTCGGTGTGTAAAGCGAGAGCTAAGTGAGGTGGACCAATCCTCTACTACAATTTAAGGTGATAAGTCAGTGGACCTAGTGCTTAAATGAGCGGCTTAGCAGTGGTTTGGGAAGTACTTGACATGCAGGACTCAAACGTTGGTAACACAAGTCTTTAGAGTTATGAGGTGATGCGGACCTTGAACATACCTTTCATCAGTAGGGTCGTTTCCCTCAAAACACAGAGCCAAACTTTCCAAAAAGCTGGATGACAATACGAGTGGCTATAGATTGTATCCATGTCCTCTTATCAAGTTAAAATCATTAATTTTACTCATTAGAAAATTCAAATACACTTTTTACATATACAGCCAACAAATATTTCACAAATTATTTACACACATTGATCACAAATTATGACTACCTCCTTTTAAATTTTCATTATGCTGTCTTCGTATAAATGATACCATCGCTAGTAAATAGCAATTCTACTCAACAACATAATACACACTTATATATCCTATGATACAACAATATAAAACACTGTTTCTTGATCAAAATTTCATCATCTAGTCGTCTGTGATAACACCATAGACGATATAAAAATATAAACACGTATCTACCCAATGTATGAGTTCCGTATACAAATACATTGTCATATCTATTCTCTACCAAATACCCATCAAGATTTCGATTATGTAGTCCTTGTGTAATGATACCATGACCACTAAAGGTCCAAGACACTTTTACACGTGTCATGATCCTTCATATAACATACCAAAGACCCCTCCCTAGCTCCTCTACAAACCCAAAATTGTTGGGTCACATTCCTGACCAGAATACCCTTCTGTCCCTATCCTAAACATCCAAAATCTAGTCACACTCATGCAGGACCTATATGTAAAACAACACCTCTGTCCCCGTCACAGCCATGTCTGTACATGTAACCATAGCAATGCTACCCTCACAGCCCCTATATAATATCCAACCCTGAGTGTTGAGTTGAGACAAAGAGAAAGAGGCAGTTAGATATTGAGCTCAAAACAATGAATGTTAGTGGTTGGTTCTCATATTTCTGGTTTTAATGTCTTATCATCTTTAAACATGTATAATCTTTATGTAGATCTAGCATCCTACCTTTGTTTTTTTATATTTCATATTTTCATCATCATTTGTTGGGTATGAGTTGGAACAGTCTCTCTGTCTCGTGATGGGACCGACACAGGATAGATGTAACGTTTGTCTTTGTGTGATCACCATTTCCGGTCCGTGTTAAATGAGTGATATTTTACTAGGTACATTTGTTTGTCATCATTTGTGTTTGGTAGAGGTTCACTGGATGCAGCGGTTCATCGATCTGTTCCGTAATCCCGATTATTGGATTCGAAACGAGGATTGAGAGAGAGATGGGAAAGGAATCGATCGATAAACCTCTGCATCCAGTGTTCATTTGCTCGACATGATCTTGTTTGTGATTAAATTATGTTTTAAGATTCTGTTTTAATTTTTAAATGGACGTGTTTGTTAATTACGCCGTATTAATTTCTTAAAATATTGTCTGTATCATGATTATGCGTACTTTTTTTTAATTATTTTGTCTTAATTATTAATAGTTTAATTTAAGATGATGTTGATACTTGATGGGCTCGAAAGTCTAGATGGCTCCTTGTATATTGTAATGTAATAAGACCGGGTGTACTGGGGGGCGCTATGCCCCCACTTTTAAAAACTCGCGCCCCAAACACCATAACTTGTAGGCGCTATGGAACCAAAACCGGGTATGGCGTGATTGTTATAACGCCAAAACCATTTTGCCACATCCAATTAAAACGTGACACGTGGCCTGGGTGGGGGAAGAACGGTCACTTTTTTAGATTAGGGGGCTCCATATATAAAGCCCTACCACTACACCCCTTTTTCAGTTTCTCTCTCCATGCTGACTCAGCAGCCACGTGGACCAATCAGGAAGGGGGGCTCCATATATGGAGCCTCCCACTACACATGGTCTAAGGTGATGCTAAATTATGATTAATATTTTTATTGTGTTAAACACGTTAACTTTTGTTTCCAACTTAAAATCATATTTAAGCTGAACACGATATGTTAGGTTTTCAACTTAAAATCATATTTAAGCTGAACATGATACTTATTAATAATCTAACTAGTTAAATGAGTTTGTTAGGTTTTAACTTTTAAAATAAAGTAAATGGTGTGTAAACGGCTTAGCATACACTTGTTTTTTTTAATAGTAACGAAATTTAAATAGGGTAAATAGTGTAAACGAGTTAGTAAGAAAATTCTATGAATGATCATTTTTATTCTATTTATAAAAAAGTTAAGCAGGTTAATTTGTTTCTTAAACAGTTTTTGCATGTTAACTCTACCAACATCTTTAAATTAAAATTTTAAACTAGTTAAACCGGATGATAAAAAATTAGCCGAAATTTTAATTATTTCATGTCTTATTATATTTCTAGTCATTCGTTCTATTAATTTTTTATTCAACAACTTAAATTACATTAAATCTGTCTTTAACGGCTCTTGATTTTAAAGGAGAACAACACCTAACTTCAATACTTTTACCAATTAAACCTAACCCACCTAAACACAAAGTAACATAATACAAGTTCCCAACCCTCCTAACATAAGTATAATATGCTTTTTTTTTTCAAAACAACCAGAATAACAAGAATTTAACTAGTGCCTTTTAGTTGGAAACAATAAATTTTATCGAAAGTTCATAAATATATTAGATGGATTGATACATAAATTCTTGTTATTCTATATTTATGTATCAATCCATCTGATCAAAACCATTCTTTAAAAGCACGGTGGTAACTACATGAGGCAATTGCTAAAAAATGCCACTTTATAAAAAACCCTAGTTTCTCCGAAAAACTAGGAGGCGAAAAAAGACGGCGGATTGGTTTTTTCATCGTGATCGACATGGCGGCAAGGGAGAAGTATAAGGAAGACACGTGGTATGATGCTCCGTCTAGGCACGGTTCCAAGGGGCAGCGTGGAGATTCATCGAAGCAACAGGAGGTTAAGGTAACAAAGTTCTTTGTGTCCAATTTACCGGGTGGTTGTTCGTCAAGAGACTTGGTTGAAACGCTTAAAGGGTTTGGTCCGATTCATAATACTTATATAGCAAGGAAGTACGATAAACTTGGTAAGCGATTCGGGTTTGTTTCTTTTGCTAATATTCGTGATCCGATTGCTCTTGAAAACGACATGAAAGATGTTTGGATTGGGTCATATAAGCTGTTCATTGCTTTGGCTCGATTCGTTGATGGGGATAAGATGAACTGGAAAGGGGGGCAAAGATGGACGCCGAAGAAGACTGACAATGGGAAACCGAATAACGTTTGCATGGAGACTGAAAAGGAAGGGGAGAATGTGGTTCACAATGAAGGGGGGGTGGAGTAGGGAGAACGTTTAGAGACACTTTGTTAAACGTTGAACCAAAGAAGAAAACTGATCTGATGGAAGTCGTGGTACAGGATGATTTCAAAGGGAGTCTATTGGGAGTTATGTTTGGTTTAGTTGGTAGGGTCTCTGATCTAAAAAAACTCGATAAAGTGAAGGTCTGGCTAAACTTGATAGGACAGGATAAGGTGGAGGTCAAGTATATGGGGGGTCTGTGGGTGATGCTAGTTTTTCAGTCCTTGAGTTGCATGGAGGATTTTTTACGTAAAGAAGGGGTGTGGAATGCCTGTTTTGACAGCTTACAGAAGTGGGATGGTCAAATCCTACCTATGGAGCGGTTGGCTTGGGTGAGAGTAATCGGTCTCCCACCATGTTTGTATGATCGTAGTATTCTGGACGACATTGGTGGTAGATTTGGTGTCCTGGCTCAACCGGCTGCTGTTGATGAGGGTGTTAATGATTTTTCTTATGTTATGATGGGTATTTTATGTGATAGAGCCTCAAGGATTAATGACAGTATTGTGGTTAAATGGAAGGGAGTGGCGATTGAGGTGTTGGTGGAAGAGGAGGTGGGAGATTGGGAACCAGAATGTTTAGAGGATGGGTGCTCGATGTCCGGTGACGAGGATGAATCCAGAGTTGATATTGGAGTGGAGGAGAATGAGTGTTGCGATCCCATGCAAAGCGGTCCTGCTGAGAGTTATGTTCCGGTTGAAAATACTCCAGTTGAGGTGGTCATTCAAGATGAAAGGGTAGCTCCTGTGGTACAGAATACGACGGAGGAAAGGCTAGAGAATTCGGCGGTAGAGGTAAATGTTGAAACGGAGGTAAACCCGGTTGGATCTGGTAGTAGGAGAAAGGGATATAGAAAAAAAGGTAGGGCTCAGAAGTCTCCGTCTTCTTTGGGCCATGACAGACCTAAGAAGAGGGCTAGAGATGGAGAAGATATGTTCGACTTGGATAGGTTCATTTATGCAGTCAACAGTGATGAGGCTAGAGACATTCATGGGTTGGCGCAGCAATCCACTTTGAACGAGGGTCCGATTCCTGATTTGAATGGTGTTAATGCAGAGGTGCCGATTACAGGTAATCCAGATATTTCTAATGGTGTTTTGTTGGAAACTGTAGCGACTGTTAATCTTGGTTTAGAGCTTGGTGTGGAAGAATTAGATAAATTTAATGATTCAGTTTCAAAGGTTATTCGGGAAGAAGGTTTTCAATTGGTGGACCAATGAACGTGATGTATTGGAATATTAGAGGTCTAGGGTCGGAGGACAAAAGTTCATGGTGTAGGAAGTTAAAGGTGGAAAACGAGATTAGTTGTATTATGCTTCAAGAGACTCAATTTGAGTCTTTGGAGAATGTTAAGCTCAACCGGTTCTGGGGTAATGATGATTATGAGTATGTGCACGTGGATGCTACGGGGAGGTCTGGAGGGTTAATTTCTATCTGGAACCCGAAGGTCTTTTCGAAAGAGTCGGTGTATTCAGATAGGAATTTGCTTGTTGTTTCGGGTTCGCTTAAGCATGATGGTAGGAGGGTTCATTTAGTCAACGTGTATTGTCCGCAAAGAATAGTGGATAAACGTAGAGTCTGGGGTATGCTGAAATCGGTTCTTGTGCAAGATGGTGCCATGTGGTTGGTGGGAGGTGATTTCAATAGTGTGAGAGATAGAGATGAACGAAGGAATTCAGTTTTCAATCAACAGGAGACGAGTGAGTTCAACGATTTCTTAGATGAGGTTGGAATGCACGAGTTTCCGTTAAAAGGGAGAAAGTTTACTTATTTAGTGGGCAATAAAATGAGCCGTCTGGATAGAATCTTTGTCGATTGGGATTTCCTCAATGAATGGCCTAATGCGGAGTACCGGGTTCTTGATCGGAAAGGTTCGGACCACTTCCCTATTATCTTAAAAGTTGTTTCCAGGAATTTTGGACCTAAGCCATTTAGGTTCTTTAATTCGTGGTTGCTTCGGGAGGGTTTCGATGATTTGGTGACAGATGTTCTAGCTAGTGGGGTCTTCGTGGGCGATCCTTATATGCGTCTCATGGGGAAGTTTAAGCTGTTGAGGAATAGAATTAAGATATGGAAGGAGTCGGTGACTCGGGATGAAATGGAGGAAGTAGACGTCCTCTCAAAGGAGATCAGGGAATTGGAAGGTATTCTAGAAGTTCGTGACCTTCAAGAAGATGAATTATGGGTTATGGAGGAGGCCAAGGCTAGACTTAAACATCTGGAGTATTTAAAATCGAAGGATACAAGGCAAAAATCTAGAGTTCAATGGGCGAAGGATGGGGACGAAAACTCCCGGTTCTTTCATGGTATGATTAATACTAGGAGGGTTGCAAACTCTATCATGGGGTTATCGGTTAATGGCGTGTGGGTTACTAATCACAACGCTATCAAGAAGGAGGTGTTCCAGTTCTATCGCAGTAAATTCGTAGAAGAAATGGGGGTTCGGCCGAAGCTAAATTGCTTTGGTCTTAAGTCTATTAGTAACGAGGAAGCGGCGGGTTTGATTAGTCCGTTTGTGGAGAAAGAGATCAAAGATGCGGTTTTCCAATGCGGGAGTGATAAGGCGCCGGGCCCGGACGGATTTAATTTTCGTTTTATAAAGAGGTATTGGGATTTATTCTCGGGTGATTTTGTTGATTTGATGCGCCACTTTGCTAGTTCAGGTGGTATCTCTCGCAATGTAGCAACCTCTTTTATAACCTTGGTCCCCAAAGTGAAGGATCCCACTAGTCTTGGGGAGTATAGGCCTATTAACCTTATAGGGGTGGCGAGTAAAGTCATCTCTAAGGTTTTGGCTAACAGATTGAAGAAGGTGATGGACAGTGTTATCAATGAAACACAATCGGCTTTTGTTGCTGGTCGATTTATTCTTGACAGTCCTTTGGTGATCAGTGAGGTTTTGTCTTGGGCTAGAAGGAGTGGTAAGGAATTGTTCTTGTTTAAGATCGACTTTGAGAAGGCCTATGACAATGTCAACTGGGACTTCTTAGTGTCGGTTATGAGACAGATGAATTTCCCGGATCTATGGTGTTCTTGGATCAAAGGTATTCTAAGCTCGGCTTGTTCTTCAGTTTTGGTTAATGGGTCGCCGACCTTTGAATTTTCTTGTGGGAAGGGAATAAGACAAGGTGACCCGATCTCACCTTTCTTGTTTATCATGGTGATGGAGGCTCTCTCTGGTATTATCAAGAAGGCTTGTAGTATTGGTTCGTTTCATGGTGTTAGTCTCCCGAGAGATGGCCCGGTGATCTCTCACCTTCTTTATGCGGATGACGCCATGGTGATGGGGGAGTGGTCGGAGGACAACTTTGTGTGTCTTAAGCGTATGCTTAGAGTGTTTCACCTTTGCTCGGGCTTACGGATTAATATACACAAATCGTCTTTATACGGTGTGGGGGTGGAGCTTGGAGCCGTGCAGGATAAAGCTAGGGGCCTTGGGTGCCGGTCAGGTTCATCTCCTTTCTCTTATCTTGGTATTACGGTTGGGGCCAACATGTCCAGAATAAGCAACTGGGATCCAGTGGTTAAAGTGTTTAAGACCCGGTTATCTAGTTGGAAGTCGTCCTCTTTATCGATTGGGGGTAGATTGACTCTCATCAAGTCAGTTTTACAAAGTCTGCCCTCATACTATTTCTCCCTGTTCAAAGCCCCGGTGGGAGTGATTCATGTTTTGGAGGGGCTGATTCGGAAGTTCTTATGGGGGGGCAGTGGGGATGTGAGGAAAATGCATTGGGTGGGTTGGGAGAAAGTCGCTAGACCGGTAAAAAAAGGTGGGTTGGGTATACGAAGACTAGAAGATTCTAATGATGCCTTTCTAGTTAAGTGGCTATGGAGATATAAACAAGAGGGTGGGGCTTTATGGCGTAGAGTGGTAGACGCTATTCATGGTTCCAACAGGAGATGGGAAGTTTATCCTCATAGTGCCAGGTTTGCAGGCACTTGGGTTAAGCTTGTTAAAAGTGGTATGCGGTTAAAAGTGGGTAATACTAATAGTGTGGGTATGATCCGGGGGCGTGTTGGCAACGGTACGAGTATTAGATTTTGGATTGACCCGTGGGTAGATAGAGAGCCTCTCAAAAACGTTTTCCCTGATTTATTTCGATATGAGCTTGACAAAGGTTGTATGGTTGGGGACAGAATTGTGATTAATGAAGAGGGTCCTGGCTTGTCTTGGAACTGGAGGAATGCTCCCATGTCTGACTCGGCTTCGAACCAGTTGCAGCAGTGTGTGCAGCTGGTTGAGGGGGTTCAGTTGCAGCCTGGGGAAGACAAATGGCGCTGGGATGCTGACGGGTCGGATGGGTTCTCGGTCGCTGATGTCAAAAGATGGCTGGATAGCGGCAGGTCTGATGTGGTTTACTCGGCGTTTAGGTGGTGTAAATGGGTTCCGATTAAGTGCAACGTGTTCATGTGGAGATTGCTCTTGGATCGGATTGCTACCAAGCAGGCGTTGGCTCGTAGGAATATTAGTTGTGGAGACGGGCTCTGTAACTTCTGCGAAGAGAGTATAGAGACAGTCGATCATCTTTTCACGTCTTGTACGGTGGCCACGGGTGTTTGGATGGGTATAGCTAG
The DNA here is from genome assembly GCA_032199755.1 of Ambrosia artemisiifolia. Taxonomy (NCBI): domain Eukaryota; kingdom Viridiplantae; phylum Streptophyta; class Magnoliopsida; order Asterales; family Asteraceae; genus Ambrosia; species Ambrosia artemisiifolia. The sequence goes on from CM063521.1 coordinate 10,844,636, forward strand.
GTGGGTTGGTCTTCCCCACTTTTATTTTTTCTCGGTGGCGGATATTCTTTTAATGGAAAATACGGAGTCTTGGTCTAAGGAGAAAAAAGCGGCTCTTCATGGGGTGATTATTATTTCTTGCTGGAGGATTTGGAAGGCTCGGAACGACATCATCTTCAAGAATGAAAGGCGGACTATAGTTGACATCGTTACGGATATTAAAGCGCTTGGTTTTCTTTGGTTTTCTAGTAGATACAAAAAGGGTTTGGTGGGTTGGAGGGATTGGAGTAATTTCTATATTGATGTAATGTAACTTGTGACTGGTTTTCGGGGATCTCTATCTTGGAGATTCTTGTTTGTTGTTTGGTTTTTGAATGAAGTTCGCCTTTCAAAAAAAACTACATGAGGCAACAAGAATATAACATTACAACCCTTCTTTTTTTAGACACGTGCGTGATGGCAAAAACTTCCAAAAGAATGCTTCAATTATTATTGGGTTAATACTTAACATATGAACGGGTAAAGCGTAGTACAGATAGTTACTGGAAATAGTAGTTGAGTATGAGAAATTACGTAGATGGTCTAACCTTTTGTAATTTGTAACACTGTTAAGTCAAATTTTTACAATTTGTAATACATTTAGTTCTTAAAATTAGATTAGATGACATATGAGGATCAAATGTGTTACAAATTGCAAAAGTTTAGACTAAAAGTGTTATAAATTGTAAAAGTTTGAATTATCCTTGTAATTTCTTATTACATATAGACTATTTTCAAAATCTTATAAAAACCACAAGGACTATTCGTGCACTTTACCTTATATAGGTATCAAAACGTGAATTCAATCATGAGATTTACACAAAACTATCATAGTTAAGTTTCAATGATTTTGAATAAATTCTTGATCATTTTGACAAAGGACAACCGTATACACAAATCATCTTAAGTTACGTGGTCGTTGTACAACCACCGTTCAGAAACTAACGTAAAACTTTTATTCAAATACATATTACATATTACATTTCAAAAGAAATAAACATGAACAAATTACAAAACAAAAGAACTACATAGGTTACAATACAATAGAACTAAACATAAACAAACTACACAAAAGAAAGTAAATTACAATACATGTGCTTCTCACCCTTCTTGTTGCTACTAGGCGTGTCCATATACATAGGAATATAATTTCTTATAAAATCTTACTTATAAATCAATACAAATTTCATACCTCCACCAACATGGGACAAGCTCATTGTCCCATAACAATAAAGTTGTGTCACACAAACTTGAAGCTTAGATCTCTTATTTATCTTGTCTTTATAAATAAATAATTATTATATTAATCACCAATATAATAACTATTTAACAAATTTCCAATAATCCTCTACATGAATGGAGATCGACCATACACTCAAGTATCACGATAAAAATTCACTAGTTAAGTATTGAAGGATAAGTGGGTCTTCCCTTTGAACCCTCCTTCATGACGTGATTGCACTTTGAGCTCTACAAATAGCCGATAGGCAATCATAATGTATGCAGATAGCCGTCAAGGCTCTGGCCATCTTGGAATATATTCCAAGAATTTGAGTAACCACTATGCCTTTTCTCCAACTTTATCTAGAGCAATAAACTAAGATTCCATCATGCATCTAGATATAAGAAGCTATAGGTCCTCCTCCTGAAGACATAGCCACTTGTAGATTTGGAACTTTCATATCGGATATTTAGTTGGCATCATTGCATCCTTCCATAACAATTGGATCTTGGCCATAATGCAGACCATAAATCCCTGTGTATCTCATATACCTTAGCAATCTTGTCATGCTCTTCCAATGCTCAGAACTAGAATTACTAGTATATCTACTTAGCCTGCTCACAACATATGTTAAGTCTTCCTTGGTACATGACATAATACTCTAATAGAGCAATACATTCGCCTTTATTCTTTGATAAATGGTGAGAGGTATCAATCGGAGTTTGGGCTATTGAAGTTCTCAGGGATCTTATCCATATAATGAGATTGACTTAACAAAAGACTAGTTTGAGTTCTAATAATCATCACTCCAATAATCACATTGATCAGCTAGACCCATGACTTTCATGTGAAATCTCGCTTTCAACACGTCCTTAGTAGATATGATCAACTTGTCATCCCTCCTAATGATAAGCATACCATCTACATAAAGGCATAATATTACATAACCTTTAGAAGTGAGCTTCACATAGACACATTTATCGCATTCTTTTTTGAAAGCACTATCAAGCAAAATAATGTGTTGCAAAACACATGCTTTTATCCTTTGTAATTGTATAGTTTGCATGGTTTTATAGTTGTGTTTATTGGTTTATACCTTGTATTTATTTGTTTACGTGTATTACGGGTGTTTTTGTGCAATAGGAGCGAAAATGAGCTTAAATTATGAAGAAATGGGCATACGAGGGAAACTGTAGGAGTTTGGATGTGTTTTTAGAAAACTGATCAGGAGTTTCTCTTTACCACATCGTCCCGATTCAGAAAAGAAAATAAAAAAAAACCTACAAAACGCTACCGCATATGTGTAGTATAACCTAAAAACCTAACCCCCCAACCCTACCCCCACCCAAAAGTCTAATTCCACCCTACACACCCCTAAAAACTTAAACCCTTACCCAAAAACCTATACCACCTATCCAACCACACCCAAAAACCTAAACCCATCTCACCCCACCTCCCACAAAAAAATCTAACCCCCACCCAAAAACCTAAACCCCCACCCACCACAACCAAAAACCTAACCCCCACCTAAAACCTAAACCCACCCTAACCACTTCCAAAACCTAAACCTTAAAGGCTAAACTCAAAGAACTTAACCTTAAAAGGTAAACTAAACCCTAAATCTTAACTTGACATTTACTACATATGTGGATTAGAATTCGCATTTTTTTTAACGGGGATGACGTTGGAAAGAGAAGCTCCGAACCAATTTTCTAGTTTTTGACTTAAATTTTGAGTTATGATGATGATTATTATTATTATTATTATTATTATTATTTTGCATTCAATTAGGAGTTTTCTAGTTCTCTCCATAACGATAAGTTTTCTATACTGAACATTCCTCTATATATAACGCCAACTTTACATTAAAATGTGATTTCGATTGTATTTTTTACAAATAACGTGGTTTTTTTATGTTGAAAAGAGAAGCTCCGAACCAATTTTCTATTTTTTGACTTAAATTTTGAGTTATGATTTTTATTATTATTTGCATTCAATTAGAGAAGTTATTGTTCATCATTAAATTTGATATGGAACTGTTCATCCTCCATAATTGTTTAATATTTTTTAAAGTGGTTGTGAGTAGAGGAGAGAGAAAAGGTAATGATAAAAGTATAGAATAAATATTATTAAATAGAAAGAAGTGAGAAAAAGTAGTATTTTTAGAGTAATTATAGAGAAAATATGGAGAAGCTACTGGGAATGCTCTAAGAGCATTAACATTTGGTTCTCCATATTTATGTGAGACAAACCTCCATATTTTGCTAAGTGGTAGTAAATGGTTGTGAGTGGAGGTGAGAGAAAAATTACTATTCATTATTAAATATTATTACATGTAAATAACCAATCAAAGGAGGTGAATATGGGAACTCATGGTTCATATTTTAAATATGCGCATTATGTGGTGGTTTGAAACGTTATATGCAAATTCACATATATATATGAAGCTTTAACTAGGTGAAGATTGAGAAAATATATGAAGCTTAATTAGGTGAAGTTTGAGAAAATGATATTTTGGCATCATCATTGAGTTGTGCAATTGTGCAAGGTTTTGCATGAACACTTTAGAGCTACGACTAATCAACATGCCGTAGTGTTCTCACCTTAGGGCTATTGTTACAAAGACATGTTTTAAATCAAGTTTTTACATGTGTTGAGTTGTTTCATGGCTTCAAATACATTAAAATTAATTGGAAATGTGTGTGTGACGGTACATTATGAGAGTGTAAATGAAGAGTTTATCCTGTGTTGCCACTTGCCAAATGAACTTTGAAGCATGACAACGTATATAACTTAGTTATGATGTGAAACTTTTGTATTATGTTTTGTATGTGTGCACTGTGCACTCAATTGTGTAACTTTGAGCTCATTAAAAAAAATATATATACAAGTTCATCTTTTATTCTTTTTAGTATGTTTTAAATACATGATTATTATGCACATATTATGATCCTAAGAAAATCACAAACAAATTCCATTGTCGTTCCATAATCTAATCGAACAACCACAGCAAGTTGCTTCTAGACAATTATAAAGTAATAAAAAAAACAAGTTCTAATTCGCTGATGTGTTGATGTGATATTGTGACGTGTTTGTCATCAACTATAGTTACAATGATATCATTTTCATGAAGAAAGATAAGGTGGCAATTGATTGTATTGATGAACTCAAATTAATAAACCGCAATATTATATATGTATTTGTGAAAAATAGAATTTAACTGTAAACTTGTACTTCCTTAACATGTAACCACAATACTAGTTGTAAATGAGTCAACTAGGTAAATATGTCTCCAATGCAAATAACGAGTATTTTACTGATCCCGGAGAAGAATACATATCTCGATCTGAAGACAAAGATGCAAATTATGAGTGTTAAGGGTTCTTTGAACTCATAGGAGATGAGTGTTTTAAGGGATTCAAACTACTCGTTTGATTCATTAGACTAGCTTTAGTTATGTTTAATATTATGTGTTTTATTTTTATTATTATCTAAAATGGTGTGGCTTTTTTTAATTGAAAGCCTCACCTAGGCCCACTACTTGCAAACCACCAAGATGGACTCAACTCCTCAAGCCACAACGTTTGCAAACCACAAAGATGGTCCGCTACTTTCTCCACAATCCACACGGATCGGACTTTGCCACACATCCACATTGTGGATCCACAAATTTGAAAATATCTAAAAGTCCAAGGACACTTTTACAGAATTTTATACAGAAAATGTTTCAAAAAATTTCAATTTCTAAATAAACAACTTTTATAAAATTTAACACATAAAATATTTAAAAAAATCAATTTCTAAATAAACAAGTTAAACAACTCAATCTGCAAACGATCCACGTTGACCCAAATCTAAAACGTTTAACTAACCATGTCCTCAAATTTAACGCAAAATTAACAAACCCATAAAGACTATATGACTGTCTGTTTGAGCTCTTAACGAACTTTTAATGGGACAGATGTCTGAATCAATTAGACATAGTTCATTCAGATTGTTTGTTTTGCGACCAAATGTCTGAATCAGTCAGACATTTACCTCTGAATGGTTCAGACCTCTTACTATTTAACATTTAATGGCGCAGACATATTACTGATTCAACATTTAACGATTCAACATTTAACAATTCAGACCTCTTACTAGTTCAGTACTTACCCATTCAGAAATTGTCAAACAACCCCTAAACCTAGGGGTGCAAACGAGCCAAGCCAAGCCCGAGCTCGATAACCAAAGCTCGGGCTCAAGCTCGTTTGCTTGGGTTCGGGCTCGATTAGGCTCGACTTGTTTCGAGCTTTTTTTTCAAACCGAGCTCGAGTAGCTCGGCTCATTTGCACACCTACCTAAACCGGAATCAAGACTTTGTATTTAGTATAATAGGCTTTGCGATTTAAAAAGGGATAGCGGCGCAGCTTGTTGCTCGCTTACCCATTATCCAGATGTAACTTGGTTACTTATTATATAATGAATTTTTATTTTCTAGTTAAAAAAATAACAAATAAAAAATTGGGCCAGGCCCAAGTTAACCGAAGCTTCAAACCAACAACATAATAATAATAACCACCAATCCCTTAAACCCTAAAAAAAACTAAACTACATTATTCAACCAACATAAACCCTACTACCTCACCATTCGCCTCCATCCATCATCAACGCACAATAATAATAATAATAATCGTCTAATCTTGAACAAAAAAAGATGGGAGCAAGTGACAGTGAAGCAGAGAAATCAGCCCACAAGGAGAAGAAAAAGCTACAAGCTTTATCTCCAATCGCTAAGCCTCTTGCTGGCAAAAAGCTTTCCAAACGTACCCTCAAACTCGTTCGCAAAGGTTCCTTTTGTTTTTAATTGGTTGGTTTTACATATTAATATAGTTTTATAGAAAAAAAAAACAATATTTAATGTTGATGTTTTGTTGTTATGTTTTATAGCTGCGGAACATAAGTGTTTGAAGAGGGGTGTTAAGGAGGTTGTCAAGAGTATCCGACGTGGCAATAAAGGGTAAGTTGTTATTAGTTAATTAGTATTCTCTATTATTAATGTATGTTGATAAGTTTTTATTATGATGGGTTTTGTATTTTGTTTGGATGTTTATTGTTTAAGATGGAAATGAGGATTAGGGGGTTTGCTAATAATATTAATAGGATTGGGCTCGACTCGATAATGTTAAATGTTGAGCTCGATGAGCTCGTGGCTTGTCGAACCAACTCTTTTGTTTTTACAAAAAGTTTTAATTATGTTTTTTTACACATGTTGATATATTTAAAGCTAAAAATAACATATGCAACATTTACAGACTGAGCTGTCTTGGCTTTGCTGTTTATGTCAATGAGCTGAAATGTTGGGCTCGAGCGACTTGTCGAGCCGGTTCCTTTGTTTTTAAATGTAGTTTCAATTTTGTTATTTTTACACATTCATGGTTTTAAAAAATGGGTGAGGCGTGAGGCGTGAGGCGTACGCCTCGAGGCGAAACTCTAAGAAAACGAGTCTGAGGCGCGCCTCATGGGGTTCAAATTGTACATACGCCTCTAAGGGCTGAGGCGCTAAGAAATTGTACGCCTCAAGTGCGCCTCGGGTGGTTTAGGGTGGTTTTGATGTGCTTTTTTGATGTTTTAGACTTTTTGGGTCAATTATTTTATTTTTGATGTGTGTTTTTGATGTTTTAGACTTTTCTAGGTCAAGTATTTTATTTTTTACAGACACATAATTTTTATATTTATTTTTTGACTGCGCCTCGAGCTTACGGCGGAGGGAAAACGCCTCGAGGCTCGTTTCCGTGCTTTTAAACTTTGTACACATTATATAAAACTAAAATAAAGTATACTACATAATATGGACTACATAATTCATATGTATTATAATTTGAGTTATAAGTTTGTGTATGTATAAATTTGGACTTTGCTTTTAAATGATCCATAACAGTGAGCCACAAGATGAACCGGCATTGACTTGGGCTCGGCTCGTTTACCAACGGGCTTTTTTTGACTTAGCCACGAGCTTTTCGAACAACCCTATTGCAAGTCTGCAACTTGATTATTCTTTACTTTTGTGATGGTGTATCAATGATCCACTGAGACCACCCAATGCGAACCGTCTATATTTGTTGTTTAAGATGGAATTTTGGATTGAGTTTTTTATAATGAAAAGCACGGTTCCTAACTGTTATGGTGGTGATCTAATGCGCGATGATTCATGGAAACCATCAAATGCATGTTGTTTCATTGGTGGAAGTGGAAGATGAATTGTTTGCTAATCTAGTCATTTGTTGTCAATACAGAGTGTGTGTTATTGCTGGAAATATAACTCCAATCGATGTGATAACTCACGTTCCAATCTTATGTGAAGAGGCGGAAATACCATATGTGTATGTTACATCAAAAGAGGTAACTTTATTGTTTCTTGATCACCCTGTTACTGTCATGCACATCCGTGCTCATATGTACAAACTGCAAATTAAAACATAGTCTATACTTGCTAATGCCTTAATTCATGATAACCGATGAGGCTGATGAGAAAACGGCTATTGCAGGAACTTGCAAATGCAGGTTCAACGAAGAGGCCGACGTGCTGTGTTTTGGTTCTCTCCAAGCCGACCAAGGGAGAAATAGCAGAGGAAGACCAGCAGAAACTGAAAACCGAATATGATCAAGTTGCTACGGAGATCACTTCACTTGCTGCATCTATGTTTTGAACACAATTATTTGTATTCATGTACTTTGGTTTGACGGTGGTAGTTATTTTAAGATCGTTAGCAGCGGTGTTTTTTTTATCCAAAATTTTCAAGAATCCCATCCATGTACCTGTTTTATTGTATGGATGTTAGTTACTAGGTCATGTGGCAAAATGGGTTGTCGGGCTAGTATTACAGGTTTGGTTTTAAAAAGCGCGCCTGTTAAACAATATCTATCTATCTATATCATTTAAGCTAAATAATAACACAAATTGACCAACAACCAACAAAAACACATATTCTAGGGTTTACTTGATCTAAAGAGCTTGAAGCTACTTTAGAGAATACAGAGTCCTGCTCAACAAGAATATCAACCCCCCTATTGCTGATTCATATTTTAACCTGTTTAAGATAGAAACTACTCAAATTTTTGTAATAACAATGATTAAAAGAATGCACTTTCTTCCAATTTGATCCATTTCAATTTTCACAAAGCAGATTTGACCCGTTTGAAACATAACATAAAGAGGCTATTTGTGAATGTCAGATTACCTCAGTACTTACTCATTAAGTTTCAAAATGATGCTGATTAAAAGTTTCACTCTTACCCCTTTATCCATTCACATGTTTTTATAACCATTAGCCGACCACTCACGCACCTACTCGACCCACCACCAACTAGTCCAGCCGAGGCAAGTTAGGCCTCTTACTGATTCAAAGCCTTTTACCAAATCAGACCTCTTAATGTCCACTTATTGACGCAGAGGTTGGTTGCCAACCAGCCTCTAACCCAAGTAGATTTAACCCATTTGAGATGCAACGTTAACCTAAGTAGATTTGACCATTTAAGATATATAAAATATTTTGACTTTTTTTCAGTAAAAAAGATTTTAAAGATTGTAGACCCTAATTGTAGGTTGATTAAAGAAGAACCCAGGGCTGCAAACGAACTGAACTTTCAGCGAACAGTTCATGAACCGTTCGGCGGGAAGTTCGTTTGTGTTCGTTCGTTTAATAAATGAACAAACACAAACAAAAAATGTTGTTTGTTTAGTTAAACGAACGAACATGAACAGATGCCGCGTTCGTTCATTTATGTTCGTGAACGTTCGCAACGTGTTCGTTTGTGTTCGATAGTTTAATAGGATTTTTAATTTTTATGCTTTTTTATTTTCTTTTATTTTACCCATATAAATAAATAAATAATATATGAGATCAATAAACCTACTTTTAGTATCCACGCTCATTGTATATTTCCAGCTTCAAGCGTCGACACCTTCCAACATGCACCTCTGACGCCCTCCTCCATTCACCTCCGATGTGAACTTAGTTTTTTGAGACACTACTTTGTTATGTGTACCTATATTATGTTAATACTAAGTATGTTTGGATAATTAAGTTATATTTTGGGTGGATGTAGTTAATGCCTCAATGTATTTGAATTCGATGTTATTCTAAAGTTAATATATGTCCATTTGTGTTTGTTTATGTTAATAAACGTTTCTTTGTGTTCATTTGTGCTGGTGTGTGTTCATGAATTAAATTAACAAACGGACACAAACGAACACAAAGACAAGTGTTTTCTTAACAAACGAACACGGACATAAAATCTCGTTCGACAAGTGTTCATGAACTGTTCGTGAACACATAATTTCCTTAACATACGAACACGAACAAGACTATTTTCCTTAACAAACAAACACGAACAAAGTCTTGTTCATGTTTGTGTTTGTTCGGTTCGTTTGCAACCCCCGAAGAACCTTCTATAATTTTCAGTTAAACCCTTTATATACTCAACTTTTCTATAACGAACCCTTAAGTTTCAAAAATGTTAATTTTTGCCCATATTAGAGTAACACCTTCGTTTTACAAACCCTAGCAGTTCTCTGGACATTTCCTTTATAACCGGCAGTCAACGGTCAGACTTCCTTATACAATGCTTCAAATAAAGTTTTTTCTGTTTGATTGTGCAAAATTCTGTTATGTTGTTCAATTTGTAGTTTGAATTTGAAAGATTAAACACACTTAAATAGTTTTGGCTCTCTGGGCCCGGAAGCTGTTAGGTTCCTTGACAGAGTCCCAACGGGTCGTTCACAACAATATTTCGACCCCTTGGACCAAGGGTTTGTTTTTAGTAGGTTAAGTTTTGCTATTCACAAAGGGCCGTCTACCCATCATCCTAATGTAAATTGCACCTTTATTAATTTATTAATGGAAATTAAGTTATGATTTAAAAAAAAAAAAAGTTTAATGTGGCTTTAAACTTTGAAAATTTATAAGCCCTAATTCAAATTAGTTTAATTCATCATGGAGATAACTTGGATTAGAAAGGTGTATATGCTTATGCATACAGTTTACAACTACTTTTTAATTTGTTATTGTGATAAGTTCGAGCCTTGAAGGATACCAGGTTTTACCGATTATTGACTCTCGTGCCTTCGGGTGGTCGGGTTTTCCCTGGACTGGTGGACCGGGTATCCCGTGGGTATCCTGAATTCGTCATAAAGGGATTCCCACGGGAGCCCGTGACAACTTTGTTGGCCTTTCAAAAAAAAAATTGTTACTGTGACGTGAATTATTTGTTATGGCATTAAGATAAGAAATTCAAATGACAGATCACAAGTGCCCGCCAAAATATTTGACTATGTGCGCGGCTGGTTGTCGTCTGCGACCTCTGCTACGGCCGTTGTTATTGCCACCATTTTCTCGACCTCGACTGCAAGCAGTCAGCCTATATTCGTCATGTCCGTGCTTATTCGATGATGATCCAGGCATAGGAAGTCTAGTTTATCGACACACTCTCAAAACACAACGTCCTTCCACTATTCAGTGGCAGAAGGCGCTTGAAAATTCCGCCAACTTTATTGGTACAATCAGTTCTCCTCTTAAATCATTTACCACAAGCAATGGCATACTCGGTGTTCATACTCAGCTCAAAGTCGACCCTCCATTGGGATCTAAGCGATTCCTTACGTGAGCACTCATTCCTTTTAAGTTTTTTTTATTCCTAATACATCTTTGAGGTTAATTTTTAGCTTTTGTGCTTTATATTGCTACCATTGTTTAACATTTTAATCTTTTACTGTTGTTGAATTGATCTTTTAAGTTTTAACTTCACTTGGGATAAACATACACTCGGATTTGTGTTCGTTCTTGTTCTAGTGTCTCCTCGCTTGCTAGTAAAAAAATATAACTTAGTTTTATGTTGAGCAGGGTATTTTTGGACATGTGGGAAGATATAGCCGAGTTATCTATCCAACATCTTAAACCAAACGACCATATATATGTTTCAGGGTATCTAAAATCATATTCAAGAGCTTTGGACAACGGAAACATCATAATGTTTCCCAAGGTTTGTATCTATTGTAAAAATTACCACAATGTGAAATATTATCGTCTTTTGTTCATGTTCAACTCTTCTAATTGCAGGTTCTTGTGAAAGAAATAAACTTTGTTACGAATAGCAATCAAAAGACCAACAATACCGAAGGTAAATGTCATGTTTTGGTCATCCGTTCAATATGCATACATGTATCTTCATATGCATGTACTTTCTAATGTTGCAGATCAAGAATCAGCTATAGAAAAACGAAGAAAACGACTTTATTTATGGCAAGTTTTCTTTGCCAACCCATACGAGTGGCAGGATTTACGAAAGCGTAAAGTCAACCCAAGTCAGCCTGACTTTAGGCACAGGGGTAGTGGTGAAGCTCTTTGGCTTGGTCCATATGATCCGCCATGGGTAACAAGACAACTACAACTACATGATTCTAGAATGCGTGACATGGGTATTCACTCTTCAAGAACATCTGGCTTCGAGTTATAATGATAGTTGAATATTTGAAGTATCCACGAGATGAAAAGAAACAGAAAAGAGAATTGTGTTGGTCGCGGTTCTTAAAGGTTAGTTTGTGTATGATTAGAAAACTATAATTTTACAATAAATAATTTGTTTTAAAAAAATAGCAGGTCTATGAACACGTATGTGCAAACAGCAAATGAAAACAGATGTCTATTTTTTTATGACCCAATTGATGATAACTAATGAGGCTGATGTAGCTATTGCAGGATCTTGCAAATGCAGGTGCAAAGAAGCTGACAAGTAGTGTTTTGAAAGACTAGCAAAAACAGAAAACCGGATACGATCAAGTTGCTGCAGAAATTACTTCACCTGCTGCTTCCATGTTTGAACAATTGTTTGTATGTTTAGCAGCCTATCTTGCTGTGTTTTCTTCAACTGTTCAAATCTGATCCCGTGTACCACTTTAATTGTATTGGGTATTAGAGGTGACGAAATGGGTTGTCGGGCATGTGTAAGAGTCTTGGTTTTTGAAAGCGTGAGTCGTCGGGGGCGAGAGGCAAGGGTTACATGTTTGCGAGGCGTTTGGTGTATGTAATGAAGTTCTAAAATACTAATTTGTACAGTTTGGATTAACCTGAAACTCTTCATTTCTTTTTTTTTCCTTTCAAAATCCTTAATATTACTTGACCAAAAATGTGTGAAATATGCATATTATATAAAAATAATTTTGAATATTGAAATACATTTTGGTCCACTTTTAATCCATCTCCATTTAATACTAAAGAGATATGTACCCGCGCGTGCGCACGGCTCCACAACTCTATACACGTCAGCACGTAGCGTTGACCAAACCTTCTAGAAGCCTGTGCACGTAACCTCATACATGCCAGCTGTGACCGTATAAAGAAAAGGACGTACAACCAATCAGAGGTTGTTATTCCCGAATCCCTGCTCCATGATCACCTGCAGGTACGAGGTACAGAAAAGGACAGAAAGGACGACTACAGGACACGTGGACCAACACAAATTGTCTTTATTATGCTCCTATATCTAGATTATTATATTGGTGTTTCTTCAAATACCAACACAGGCCAATAGCCAACAAGAAACCCACATCATATGCTAGGGTTTACTTGATCATAAAGGACTTGATCTATGAAATAAAGCTTTCTCTGTTACTATATGCTGTTACACTTTTTAGGGACATATTCACCTGATTCTTTACACATTGTATGTATGATACATGAGTCATTGTGATCCCAACATCTTGTTGGGTGTTATTTATTTCGAAATTTTCGAAAGGGGTGGTTACTTTACTTTTGAGAATACAAAGTCCTACTCAACAAGAATCCCAATCCACCTATTGCCAGTGCTGCAATAATCGGTACTCCAAACGATTCAATCTCTGTAAATCGGCTTGTTTTCTCTGCCCGATCAGGCTTCCCCTTTTCTGTCGCATAATCTCGTAACAGGTTACTTAAGTTGTCCACTTGATGCATCAATTGGCGTTGTCCCCTTGCAATAAGTAGCACCTGATACAAGAAAACATTCAATTTTTTTACTAAAATGATCATTACAGATTGTATTCATATAACGTGGATATGCGTCTGTTTGACCCATTCCAACCAAGTTTTTTTGACCCGTTTGAAACATCACATAGACCCAAATCGACCTTATGACTGCAAGAAAAGCAAAGGAATTAGAGAAAATCGACTCATGACCTTTGACCCATTTCAACCCAAGTAGATTTGAGCCGTTTGAGATATAAAAAATACATTATATTTTCTAAATAAAAATGATTAAAAAGATTGAATGGACTGAAAATGGACTTTTCGTTGACAAAAATAATTATGAAGATTGTACGCAAAGACTTTTGCCCATTTGACCCATTTCGACCGAAGTAGATTTGACCCGTTTAAGATACATCTTCAAACCCAAGTAGATTTGACCCATTTGAGATATAAAATGGCACATATCAACCTTATTAATAAGTGAATGTGCTGCAAAGTCGTATTTGACTACAAACAAAAGCGAAGGAAAATGGAGAAAGGACGAGTGGTGCACCTCTTCCATGAGGGGGGGCTCTCGTGCCAACTGGTGAGAAGAAGCAGAATTAGGTAGTAGTTGACCAGTCAACGAACCGTTTCCTAGGCCGGTCACGAACAGTGAAGTTGCAGACCCGTTGCAGGATTCAGCCTGGCTAGCCATGTTTTGAAGGCTAGGTACTTTTCTTTGGGAAAATTTTGAAGTTAGCTCTTCAATTCGAGTAGTGAAGTCATCCATCCTTTCATTTAGAGTCGAAATTTGTTCTGATAGGTGAGTAATCACTCCCTATAACAACCAAAATGAATGCTAAATTAAAAAAAAAAAAAAAAAACACCAGAAACAAAAAGAAAAGAGAGTTGGCGGTTTACTTGATTCACAACCGCAGCTGGTGAATCAGGTGTCCTCCCGTCAAATCGCTTACTATTGATGGAAAGCTTTGTCAGCTTTGCTAAATTCCTTTCACGTGTCGACAATGAGTGTGCCCCACCCCTGTTCACCCACAACGCACATTTAAAAACCTTATCTATACATAACTAGAAGTCTAGAACAACTAGGCCTGACTTTCGACCCGTTTGACCGAATTCTTGTTATGCTATAAAATCAAATTGCTATAAGATCCCAATAGCCTTGTAAGCTATTGATGCGTACCTGTTAAGGTATTTGGATCTTCTATCAGCAGAGGCGCGCGATAAAGCTTCTTTTGGGCTGGATACCAAATCATCATCTATGCTGAGCTTTGTTTTCAGATCGTCTGGCAATGCCTGTAGATTATTTGACTAAATTAAGACCATAACCACGCGCAGACACACGCATATACTCTATGCTCACTACGAAATAAGATAACACATACCATCACATCGTTTACTGCCTTTTCTAGCTGTATTTGTTCTATGTAAGTTCTAGGAACATATGTGCCGTCTAACCCCAACTGCTCGGCAATATATTTCACATACAAACGATCTCTTCCTTGCACCTTTTAGCCAATCGGATTATAACAAAATCAAAAGGAAGGAAGTTGAAAAAAGGCATTATTTTTATCAGGACAATTTCATGTGAAATTATCTTCTTTTTTTCTTTTTCAAAAATGGGTTCAAATAAAATACCTGAACATAGGTGCGGTTAAGTTGCTCCAACCAATCGGTTTTCACGCACACCTTTTCATCAGAGAAAACATGGCTGCTTCTTTTGAGTATGGCAGCAATTGTGTATCCTAATGCCATTAGCCCACCGAGAAGACGTACACTCACTTCAAAGGTGATTCTAGGTGATATAATGAATGGACTATCCGTCACCCACTCCTGAAAATTCAATATAACACTGGTAAATCTACCTATAACATAACAAGATTCTGATAAAATAGTAAAAGTGGCAACTTTTGACCCGTATGCTTATGAACAAGTCGATTTGGGTTTCGTGTATTGCAAACGAGCCAAATGGGACAAGATGAACAATTTAGCCAGAAACGAAATGGGCTGAAAGCTGCACATTACTTAGTGTGGCGCGTTCTCTAGTTTTCTTTTATTTATCTGTTACCATATGACCAAATAGAAAAAAAATAAATACTTGAAGCGTATATAACATCCTATATAATTTTATTACAACTTCTGTTTAATTTTCTAATATATTAGTTTTTGTAAACATGTGTAAAACATTAATCACTTTTAGCTTTTATTTTTTATGGGTCAATGGTTAACCGGACCCTATCTGCACCAACAAAATGGTCCATTTTGACCCATTAACCAATATACCACCTCGCTTTAATAAAGATGCATACCTCAAACAGTCAAGCATAAGGTTGTAATAATCTAGGTTTTATAATCATATGTAGAACATTAATTGTTTAAAGTTTTATGGCGGGTCAACCCGACCCAACCCAGACCAACAAATTGTCCATTTTGACCCGTTAACCAACTTGTTACCACCTATTTATAGTTTCATGGCTGATCAACGCGACCCAATCCGGACCAACAAATTGTCCATTTTGACCCGTTAATCTGTTTTGCATACCTCAAACATAAGGTTGTACTTCCCATCCCTGTTCCTCATCCTGAGATATGATTGACAAGCTTCGGGATCTTCACCAGGCGGAAGAAGATATATATCATACGTTTCTTCTTTTCTTTCGTTATGATCCGGAGAAAGAACAGCCTTCATTTCCTCAGGAGTCACCGACTTTTTAGACTACAGTTGAAAAAAAAAGTCAACAAACTAAAATGACCCATGTAAATTTCCTTTACAACAAGCATTAAAGAATTTATTAACCTTCAGAATATAACTGGGATTCTGGAATCCGGAGAATGGATTGAACTTGTTAATAATTTTTATATGTGCAGTTTGTAGATCAGGTTCGATGAAAGCTTTGTACATAGGATATACCTGCGTGCAACAACAGCTTCAACCATTTACGAGACAATACTCGAATGTGTATCATAATTATACTAGTGGTGACAATTTTGACCCATTTACTTATATTTACGCCAATTAAAAACAAGTAATAAAAATCATGTTTTTTTATTCTAAATCATTTTATTCAAAGGTTCGGATTAGTTTTGTGATAATAAAAATCATGTTTTTTTTTGTAATTATAACTAACGTGGTAATTATTTGTAAAAGAAGTTATAAATAGACAAATATGTTTAGCGGGTCAACCAACCCGTTACCCATCTTGGCACCTCTAGATTATACAAGCAGTGGAACTGAGAATACTGTTTCAGAGATTTGGTGAATAATTTCTTCGGGTTCTTGTCCAGCACGTTGAATGTCTCTCAAAACTCGCTTGACCAGGTCAAAGTGTACTCCACCAGTGACAGAGACACGGAGATCTAAAAGCGGTCTAAGTTTTTCACTAAGTGCATATATCCCTTCAATAATCACTATGCGCGACGAAGGAACTTCAACTGTTCTGTAATATCATGCAAGTATACCATTCTTACTTAAGCTATACATAGAAAAACAATCAGGAAAATAAAAGGAACAGACAAATATACAGGAAATAGTAACCTGTAACCAACTCTTGAACTAGACTTAAAATCATATATAGGAACTTGAACAGGCCTCCCTTCCTTCAGGCCATGGATGTTCTCAAGTAACGTGTCGTAATCTGTCAGCCTTGGGTCTGCACTCAAGCAAATAAGGGTCAAACGGTCTAATAATTTACGAAGTTAAACATCAATCAGGACTTTTAACCGCAATTACCAAACTGTCTCGTTTTCTCACAATAACATCTTTTTCTGCTCATTTTATCAATTAAGGCCTAGGTGGATCATTTTGCCACCTAGGATGCCACGCTTGGTTTAAAAAAGCGCGAGGCGCTCCGAGGCGTTTTGGGTCCAAAATCCGAAGCGCGGGGCTTAAAGCGCGGGGCTTAAAGCGCGAGGCGAGAGCTTCACGTATAGTATTAAAAAAATTATAAAAAAATATTTATATGACATTTTCGACATGTTAATCAATCATAAACACAAAAACATGATTATAAAACACCATTGAACACTTAAAAAGCATATTCAAAACATAAAAACGACGAGGCACTACCGTAGCGGGCAAAATAAAGCAGTTTAAAAGAGTTTTTGGGCTGAGGCGCTACTGTAGCACGCGCCTCAAGCGCTCGAGGCGGCGCCTCATGTAGTTCAGAGCTTTTTGGCAAAAAAAAAAAGCGTTTTTCTTGGAGCCTCGCGCCTCAAACGCTTAAAGCGCGCCCCAGGCGCGCTTTTTTAAACCAAGATGCCACGTAGGATCATTTTGCCACCTAAGCATGCCACGTCAGCATCACACTAACGGAGTTAGCATCAGTTAGTTTGGGTCCGTTGGTGGCCAATACGTCGAAAGTTGAGATCGCTAGTGGTTATTTTCGTAGTTGGGACCATTATCAGCCAAAGAGAAATAGCTGGGATTATTTATTTCCATTACTCCCTGATTATTTGATATCTATAATATGATTAATGGATACTATATAATCGCTTTCAAGTTTCAATTTTCAAAATACACATCCAAACGTCCCTAAGGCTTGTCATCAGATTCTTTAAACTAAATCAACAGCATAAAACAAGAAATCAAGACTAATAAGTAATTACCATCAAAGTTGCCATCAACGATACGAGTTGCATCATTGTAGTTATCCATTGTTATGACAGCAATGCTAGGCATAAAATTGTGTACTTTATCAGTAAACACAGTTTTTCCAGCTCCGGATGGACCAGCTACACCAACTAATAAAATCCCCTCATTCTTTTGAACCAATAACTGACACGCCCGGATCACTACAAAGAAACCCTTCTCAAACGATAGAGGATCTTGGATAGGGGCGATCTCATAACGAGACGAATCTTTCTTTTTAACCAATTGAACTTGATCTCTTAGCAAACCAGACCGCCTTCTCGGTGATTCAACCATAGAAGAATTGTCCTGAGACATGTTTCACAAGCAGATATACACTGCAAATATAAACCACACATAACATAAGTGGAAATAAAACCAAAAGAAAAAAATTAAAAAAAAATATTAGCAGCATGAAAAACAGCTTTTGATTATTATTATTTTTTTGAACGGCTAACACACGCCCTCTAATCCTACTTCAAAATCGACACCTTTTCGCAAAAACACACGAATTGCTATCGACACTTTATTAGTGCAAACCAGCAAACACAAAACCACATTTCACAATGAATAACCTATATCTTCTATTTATACCATACACTTCTTACTAATCCTAACCATAGTTGTCAAAAGCGCGCCTAGGCACTGAGGCGCACTATCAGGGCTGTTTTCAGGCTGATTTCCGGCCAAATTCAGGCTAAAAGTTGCCTGAACCTCTAAAACATACTAAATGAGTTATGAACAAGTCCTAAACAACCCTAAAACATCCTAATATAGCCCTAAACAAGCTTAAAACATCTCTAAAATCCTCAAAAAAAGTATTTTATACTATGCGCCTAATTATAAAAAGCCCTCGTTTTTTATGCGCCTTGCGCCTAGGCTCCGGGCTCGGCCTATGCGCCTTGAGTGCGCCTAGGCGCTTTGACAACTATGATCCTAACCAACTCAAACTCTATTTATATAATAAATCAACTAAAACAACTAGATAATCATAACTAAATTAATCAACCTATCTTTATCTTCAAACCCACTTGCTTAACCTTTAACTCATTTAAACTTTCCTAATAATCCTCCAAATCAAGAAAACAGACACATGGGTAGTTTCTTTTTATTATGTTAAATTTTAAAAGTGATCAAAATCAAGATTTTCAAAAACCAAAGAAATTAAGAAACTTGAAATGAAAAGTAACTTAATTTTCAAGCAGTGAATGAGAAAACAAGATTATGACAAGAACCCAATACAAATAGACATAAAAGATGAAGTGGGTATGGATAATTATTAGAGTTAGATGAAGAAACAAACCTGAATTGAAGAGATGAAAGATTGTTGTGGTGATCTAGAAGAAGAAGTGTGTAAGAATATTAAAGAATGTGAAGGAGTGATCTAGAACAAGATTATGAAGAATCTTGTGTGAGTCAATTTACAGAAAGAAAGAACGAACGATGGAGATGGATGGAGGGAAGATATTAATTACTGCTAGTTAAATAGGTCGGCAAGTAGATATAATTAGAACATTCGCTACCCATCCGCCAAATCTCCTCCATCAAATTACACTAAATATCACTACGAGGAAAGATCCGGTACAAATAGCTTTTTTGGTAAGAACTGTGAGAATCAAAGGAGGGTATTTTTTTATAATTTTTTTTTTCAAATTTTTTTTCCCCATATTGTTAAACATGTATTATAGTATTGAAAACTAAAAAAAAAAAAAAAAAAAAAAATTGGTGTAGAGTAATTACGTGTAGAGTAATTACATAATTACTCTAGTGTAAACTAATGTATTTACCTTAATGACGTAATTACACTAAAAAAAATTTTTTTTTTAATTTTTTTTTGTATTATTCATCTAGAAAGAATGTTTAAGCACATGGGAAAAAAAAATTCTAAAAAAAAAAATAAATTTTTTTACCCCCTTTGATTCTCACAGTTCTTACAAAAAAACTATATGTATTTGATCTTTACTCATATCACTACTTCATCTCTAAATTTTCTCTCTCCTAATTAAAATAATCATACTTTTATCATTACATTTTCTCTCTCCTCACTCACAACTACTTACAAAAATATTAAAATATATATAGGGGTGAACAGTAGCATTTCATATTTAGGGTGGAACAGTGCTTCCACCAAATATTTTTTTTCTCCTCCACTCGCAACCACTTACACTCACTCTATATAATTTGGTGGACACACTCACATACATTTGGTGGATGAGATGTGAGTGCTCTTATTGTGACACTTGATAGTTCAAATGAGAAATTTTGTAAGAAAAAAAAATATCCCCAATCCAGTTGGAATGGGTAATCAGTACAGACTAGGCTAGGGTGTTAGCTGGAGCTCTACCAGTTACACCACTTGCCGTTCAAAAACAAAAGGAAAAAGAGAAATATAAACCAATAGAAATCTTTTAGAGTTAATTGCCAAAATGGCCCCTGAGGTTTTCCCCAAATTGCTTGTCTGGTCACCAAACTTGATTTTTATCACTGAAGTCCCTCAGAGATCAAAAAATGCCAAAATGGTCACTATTTAACTGAGTTTTTAACTGAGTAATGAAAGTCAGTTAAGTCTCAGGGACAATTTCGTCATTTATGTCCTCAGGGGCCAAAATGGCAATTAATGGAAAGTTGTAAAAAATAAAATTCAAACACGTTTTTTTTTTCGAACACGTTTTTTTTCGAACACGTTTTTTTTTCGAACACGTTTTTTTTCGAACACGTTTTGATGTTCAATTCAAGCTAGTCCATGAAAAATGCATAACAAGTAAGGTAAATTCAAATTACGTAAATCCCGATTAAAAAACATCACCAAATACAACAAGTCTTGGCCTCCTGTAATTCCATGCATGAAAATTGCGGGTGTCTTGCTTCTGAAACAGATTAAGAAGCTTGAATTCTGTGTCGGTTGAAGCATTCCCTTTGCTTATCACCCATATTCTGTGATGCCAAGCTCCATAAGACGTTCAATTCAAGCTAGTTCGAAAAAAAACGTGTTTGAAAAAAAACATGTTCGAAAAAAAAAACGTGTTCGGAAAAAAAACGTGTTTGAAAAAAAACGTGTTCGAAAAAAAAAAGGTGTTTGCAAACAAAAAATGTGTTCGCAAAAAAACTTGTTCAAAAAAAAAACGTGTTCGAAAAAACGTGTTTGAAAAAAATGTGTTCGAAAAGAAACGTGTTCGAAGAGTTCGAAAAAAAAACGCGTTCGAAAAAAAAAAAACGTGTTCGGAAAAAAAAACGTGTTCGGAAAAAAAAAACGTGTTCGGAAAAAAAAAACGCGTTCGGAAAAAAAAAGTGTTCGGAAAAAAAACGTGTTCGAAAAAAAAACGTGTTCGGAAAAAAAACGTGTTTGAATTTTATTTTTTTATAACTTTTCATTAATTGCCATTTTGGCCCATGAGGACATAAATGACGAAATTGCCCGTGAGACTTAACTGACTTTCATTACTCAGTTAAAAACTCAGTTAAATAGTGACCATTTTGGCTTTTTTTGATCTCTGAGAGACTCTAGTGAGTAGTGATACAAATCAAGTTTGGTGACCAGACAAGCATTTTGGAAAAAACCTCAAGGGCCATTTTAGCAATTAACTCAATCTTTTATTTAATAGTTGTAGTTAATGTTAAATAAATTTTTAAGTTTTGTTAATTCCCATAAAATAGTTAAATAAATGAAATCATAATTCTTTTTCAAATATATATCTTTAAAGCAAAGGTAATTTATAGGGAAGGATAAATTTCATTATGTGTAGGATAAATGTAGGATAAATTTCTACATGTGTAGGATAAACTTAATGATAATTTTGATATGTGTAGGATAAAAGTATGATAATTTCGATGTGTGTAGGATGAATTTTGATATGTGTAGGACAAGTTTTAATGTGTGTAATATAAAATATTTAAAAGTAATTAGTTGAATAATTAATGTGAAATGAGTTAAAGTATTTAATGATATTTCTTCTTTTTCTTCTCAAACTAAAATTCTTCTCAAATGAACCTCCCCCTATTGTGATAAAACTTTATATATAGACCTGTAAACGAACCGAACGTTCATGAATTGTTCGGCGGGAAGTTCGTTTATGTTCGTTTATTAAATAAATGAATGAACACGAACACAATTTTTTGTTCGTTTAATTAAACGAACGAACATGAACACACGTTGTGTTCGTTCATTTATGTTCGTTTAATTAAACTTAACTTTATTTTTATTATTTATTTCCTTTTGTTAAGTACCTTAATTCATATGTTTTAAAAACTTAACCCTAACCCTAACATTCTAAACATATCACTTATCAGCTGCTCTTCACACTTCACAGCCCCACACTTCACAGTCGCTCTCCACCCTAACCCTAACATTCATTTATGTTCATGAATCATTATTAACCTGTTTTGGTTTGTGTTCGTTTATGTTCATTTGTGTTCGTTTATGTTCATTTGTGTTCGTTTATGTTGATTATTTGTGTTCGTTTATGTTCATGAACTGTTCGCTTAGGTTTAAATGAACGAACATAAACGAACACGAACACGGCAAATTTCTTAATGAAAGAACACGAACACAAAACTGTGTTCGATTATGTGTTCGTGTTCGGTTGAAGTTAAATGAACAAACACGAACACGCCTGTGTTCGTGTTCGTTCGGTTCGTTTACAGGCCTATTTATATAAATATGTTTATGTTCAAAATTATTATTATGTTTAAAAATTAGCATTTGATATAATAAATTTGAAACGAGATGTTTTTATGCATTTCGAGTATGTCATTTAGACGTGTTTTTTATCTACATGAATTTTACTTATTTGTGGAAACACGTTAACTGGTAATGGTATCAATGTTATTGGAACTATTAAGGTATTTATTTTTATGGTTTTAGATTGTCTTTCAACTGTTACAACAATTGTTGAACTTGTAACAAACTAAACTAATATTGACCGAATTTTTTGTACGTGTAGCTCGGGGGTAAACCAAGTAGGTAAATATTAAACTTGGGTTGCAAAATGGTTGAAAATAAATTAAAAGAAGTATCTAATTGTCCAAATAGTGTTTTTTTGTCAACAGAAGATTTGTTGGGGTCTGGTCTAAAATTCTGTAGAGCATCCACAAAATTAAATCCACTGGAATAAACATAGACGGTTTGATCTGCGGTGTTGTGGGAAATGGACGGACCATTCATTTTTGGATGGATGTGTTAAAAGAAGAATTCAGCTTGCCTATCATCAGGTCGGTTTTTATGATTTTGAATGGTGTAAATGGATCTTGGCCAAATGTAACATATTCGTGTGGAGGGTAAAGACGGAGCGTTTACCTACGAAGGTGGCGTTAAGGAAACAGAACGTTAACATAAAAGGTGTTTGTTGTGTTTTTTGTGAAGACTATGAAGAAACAGCGGTTCACATCTTCAAAGCTTGTAATTTGGTTGCTAGAGTTTGGAACGCTATCTCCCACTGGTGTGGTTCTCCTCACATCTTTGCTTTCACAGTTAAAGATTTGTTGGAACTGCCTAAGTCTTGTAACATGTCGCTTAAAATAAAGGAGGCGTTTCGTGGGATCGTGATTCTAACCTGTTGGAGGATTTGGAAGGCAAGAAATGAAAGAATATTTGAAGATAAAGAGGTTAAGGCGATGGATATAGTGGCGAACATTAAGGCTATGGGATATTTATGGTTTAAGCATAGGCAAAAATCCGTTTTTTGTAGATTGGAGAAAATGGTGTAAGTTTGAGATTGTGTAATTGGTTTTGAGTGCTCTTTTCTTACCTTAGGAATTGAGTAGTTCTCGTTTGTTAATAAAGTTCAATTTAAAAAAAAAAACTAAAAAGGAAAATGATCGTTTATGTAATCAAAGATACCAAACATATTACTTTCCAAAGTTAGGCACAAACATGCTATTTTTATCAAATTAGATGTACTGTTTTGTATAACTAACGCTATTAAAGTAAAGTTTATGCCTTATGGGGAGGGATATTACTGCAATTAAAAAAACAAAAAAAAATGTTTTTCACTCTTAAAATCTATACATATAATAAAAGAGTATTTAGGGATGAGATGTCACCTAATTAGGGTGTCCATCTCACCCTTTTCCAACCCGTTTATCTCTAATATGGTTGACCCGATCCCACCCATACAATGCTTTTGGTACCCGGTAACCCGCATATAAGTAGTTCTTTTTCTCAGTGTTATTATTAACATCCTTTAACTATCCATCCATATTATTCCACTCTTTCAACAGAAACCCTAATCGCCTCCTTCAATCCACCATTCGTATCCTCCAAATCAGGTAACAATTCTTTTAAAATTTATGGTTTCGACAATTTATCTTATTATTAATCTTCGATTTCCTATTCAGATTCATCAAAATCCTTTGTTCAATCAGAACCCTAACTTGAACGTATCTAACATATCTGTTTGAAAATCCTGTTAATTAAGAGTTTTTTTTTTTATTTATGTTTGTTGTTCATGTGTATTCTAAATCTGGACATTAATTTCAATGTGAAACCCTAATCTATACATATAATAAAAGAGTATATAGGGATGAGGTGTCACCTAACTAGGGTGTCCACATCACCCTTTTCCAACCCGTTTATCTCTAATATGGTTGACCCGATCTGACCCATACAATGCTTTTGGTACCCGGTAACCCGCATATAAATAGTTCTTTTTCTCAATTTTATTATTAACCTCCTTTAACTATCCATCCATATTATTCCGCTCTTTCAACATAAACCCTAATCGCCTCCTTCAATCCACCATTCGTATCCTCCAAATCAGGTAACAATTCTTTTAAAATTTATGGTTTCGACGATTTATCTTATTATTAATCTTCGATTTCCTATTCAGATTCATCAAAATCCTTTGTTCAATCAGAACCCTAACTTGAATGTATCTAACATATCTGTTTGAAAATCCTGTTGATTAAGAGTTTTTTTATTTCTGTTTGTTGTTCATGTGTATTCTAAATCTGGACATTAATTTCAATGTGAAACCCTAACTTAGATGTATGGATCTAAATCTAAACTTTTATTGATTTTTTTATGTGTTTTGTGTATTTTAGGGTTTATTGTACAGATCTGATTCGTATGCGCCGTTTCTATTTACCAGACATTGATGTCTCTAGGTATCAATTTTTATTCATTTTGAACTAATCATAGTATTCTTGAATATTTAGTTCTTGAAACTTAATTTGATTAATGATTTTCGTTTTGTATTGCAGGTGAAAACATCCCACGTACAAAGCTAATACAACTATTTGCTCAATGGAGTCTTCATAAAATACATTATTTTGGTAGGGTATCTTTCATATTCTGTTGGATTGTTTTATGTTATTTTTGGTCGATTATATGGATAGTCAATAAGCTAAGAGATATATATATATCTTTTTAAAAAAAATGTTTGATAACTATAGGATGCTTCCCCCTAAGATGGTTAAAGCACATGCCATTATGAACCACAAATTCTTGTAACCATGTCAATTTTGATGTCAAGTCCCTCTGTTATTGAATAGTTGAGTCCAACTATTATACCATATAAATATTATACATTTTCATCATTCTGTTTGGTATTCCTTTGAGAAGATAACATTTTTACTCTTACAAGTAATTTTTTTTGCCGCTTAGTTTATGCTTTTGCAGGTCAAGCTGATATCAAGTTGTTACGATCTCAAGTAAGATCCCAACATCTAATATGTAAGATGTTGCACATAAGCCTTGGCTTACTATCAATATTTTGGGACTTGCATTATGCATTCATGTTCCCATTTTTTTTTTGTTAATTATTGTGTTAAAATATGATAACAAAAGCTATATTATTAATTTGAGTAAAATGGTTTTGGATGGCATTTGATATACACTTCGCGTTTAACATGTCTAGGCCATTTTACATGTTTCCTTTTTTTCGAATATATGCGAGTAATGTGGCATTTTAGCCCAAATTACTTACAAATGGATTAGTGCCACTGCGCCAGTTATGTTATTATTATCTTTTGTAGGCCAATGTGTAAAATGAAAAAAAAAATAGTAAAATATAATGGGCTAAGATGTTGAATGTCACCAAATATGTGTATATTATGCTTACAACATCCTAAATCATCTAATTTAAACAAAAAACCAAACTGTTTATCAAAATGTTTTGACAAAAACTTTTTTGGGTCAACTGGATCTAATATGAGGCATACAAGTTACCCATTTCTTTTTCACCCGCATAGATAAAACATAACCCATAGTGGTCTGTTAATAAGTAAATGGGTGAAATTACCACATGTAGTTCAAAACCACTTATTACTTAGTTTCTATGTTTGGGTCATTATTATATGAAGGACTTTTTTACCAAATACTATGAGGACTCAAATATGTTCATTCGGCACACGTTTTGCATCGTCATCTAAAACCATCCTTCAAGAACAACATAGCATGACTCATACCCACTGGTATGTCTACCTTGAAATATCAGTTGATTAACTATTTGCAAAATAGCATTAACTGATGAAGCTTAAATATATGTGATATAGATTATAAGTTGAAACATTGCAATGACAAAAGGTTCCATTTTCAATTGTGTTCTTATGGTTTCTTTTTCTATGTTGGTGTCCTGTTGACACCATATCTAAACAAAACAACCATTTATATATTCACATTCTTTGTGATCTTCAAGTTTTCCAAGTGTCAACTGTCCAGATAAATGTTAATATATATTTTCTAAATAGTAAATTTTGAGATCAAGGACTTTCTTCTTACTGCAATGAGGAAGGATGCATGATCCGCGAAGATCAAAAGGACCAATGATATTGGTTTCAAGTTCAAGGTTCGGTTCTCAAAGTACCTCTACACTCTATGTGTCCATGACAAAGAGAAGGCTGATAAGTTGAAGCAAATTCTTCCTCTAGGGTTGTATGCTTCTATTTTGTTCTCTATATAACTATAAAATAATTGCGTCCGACCAGGCTTAAAGAGTGAATTATTTTGACCCATTTATATTATTTTTTGATTATTGTAACCTCATAAAATGTGTTATGATCGTCTTGACCCATTTAAATCGTATTAATAATTAAATCGAATAAAATTATTTCATTTTATTTACATCTTTTGATTGATAATCTAATTTGTTTGTTTTTCAAATTTAGTTTTGTTGACTACATTATTAACTTAATATCTTGCTATAGCTTATGGTGCAAGCAATAAGTTAGTTTTGTTGACAAAACTTTCAAGTTGCATCTTCTGATGCAACCACTATAGTATGTTATAATAAAGTATTAGATCGTGAAAATTATATTATTATAAAATTGAATAACATGGTTGTATCATGAGCTTTAGGAGTGGTACTTTGAATAAATAAAACTTATATACTATAATCTTATAGAATTTATCATTTGACTTTGGGATGCACCGTGTGTACACACAAGACTCTAACCTAGTTTAGAATAAAAGAAAATGATATAAATGTTCTGTATTTTTCTTTTATTAAACAAAAAAATTAACTTGGACAAATTAGCTGGTCATTTGGGTATATTAACTAGTGGTTTCCCTCCTACCCTCCCTCCATTAACAAAACACTTGTAACTAGAAGAAACAAAAAGAACATTTTTATGGCAAATCTAAAAAAAAGGTTTATAGCATAACCACACTTTTCATGTCCCTTCCGTGTTCAAGTGCAACTCTTTTGCTTGTATGTGTAAATGTCGTCTCAATCGGTTGCATGGACAAACTGCTAAAATTCATTTGTGATAATAATGCTTTTTTTATAATTTAAAACTTTAGGTGATGTATGTTTCCAATGTATAATGTTTTCTTTGTTAAATCGCATTTTTTACCATTAAATGCAAGTGGAAACTAGTTACTTTGTCTAGTTTATTTGCACATGTTTCTGGTGATGTTTGAAGGCATTTTGGATGGGTTTAGCATCTTGGAACGGACCGAAAACATGCGAGACGAGGATGGAAAAAGCAAAAGAAGAAGTTTTAAGCAACAAGGGCGTAAAAAACGCCCATAGGCGTAAAATACGTCCTTGGGCGTATTTTGGTGGCGTAGGCAGTAGCTTTGGGCATAACTGAAAATTACTCAGGCGTAAAATACGCCGCCTGGCGGTTCAGAGCGGTTTTTGTTGGTTTTTGACCGAATAAAAGTTTTTTTCCAAGGGATTTTCGGGTATCATTCACCATTGGAAGCCTAGAGACTTGAAGGAACAAAGAATACTCATTGACAAAGTGTTCTAACATCAAGATTGCTCCAATTGTTACCAAAATCGCAACATTTATTCATCAAGCATGATTATGTGTGGCTAAAACCCTGGTGATCACAACCAAGGGCTAGGGTGTGTGTGCCATTTAGTTCAAATTGAGTTGTTTATCTTTGTTGGACATGGATTTATGGTATTTGTTAGAGATCTATGACATTTGCTTAGTTTTCATGCGTTATTTCTTATGTTAATTGTTTCTAAACATTGTTTCCTAAAATCACTTCATGTATTTTGAATTAATCGATGTTTAATCGTTGAATGTCAAGATATATGATTGAAGGTTATGTTAAATATCAGAATTTGTAAAACAAATGATGAAAACTTTATTTATAAACAAAGTGATTACAAATCAATAAATCTGGAAAATACAAACATGAAAAAGACAAACAATCTCATACAATAACCTCACAGGAACACAACTCTCATCTTAACAAAAAGACGAATAAAATACTTAAGAGTTTCTTTCTCATTCACACAGATTATAGAATTAGAAGTCTCGGTCATTCCATAACTCTCCAAATACCTGTCGCAAAGGCACCAAGAGAGAAGCTTGTTTAAATAGCCTAGAATCTTCTTTCAACTAGGGCATTGACTTATATAAAAACTGAGTTGGGCCAGAGAGAATGTTTGTGTAAAATGATAACAGGCCCAGCTGCTTTATATCATTATCTTCACTTCATCTACAGCCCACAGCCCACTACGTCTTTCAACTGCAATAATCCAACAACAACTTCAAGCCCATTAGCCATCTACAACTCCAAGCAGCCCAACAAGTAGCCCAATTATCCCAATGATCTAAGTCCATTAACTGCATTTATATAATATTAATAGACAAACCTATTTGAATAGTATTTTTATTATTATTTTATTTATTTTGTTATCTTAAATACCTATAGTTCAATAAGAATTCACATAATGGGGTAGTGGTAGAGTGGTTTGTGGTGCTTATGTGTTTTTTGAGGGCTTGAGTTCAAAACCCATTTGAGTCTTTTTTTTACATCACTTGTTTATATATAATACATATTATTCAATAAGAATTAACAAAATGGGGTAGTTGTGGAGTGGTTTGTGGTATATGTGTGTTCTTTGATGTCTTGGGTTCGAAACCCGTTTTAAATATGGCATTCTTATTTTTTTAATTTCCAACACTTATTTATTTATAAATACATATGATTCTATATTAACTAACAAAATGCCTTGGTGATGGAGTGGTTTGTGGTGCATTTGTGTGGTTTGAGGTCTTAGGTTTGAAACCGGTTTGAAACATTGTTTTTTTTAAAACAAATACGAAAAACGCGTAACGCGCGTATGTTTATACACCTAGTTACTTTTAAATTAGATGGTTCTAGGCCATCCCATCGATGGGCCGTGGGTTTGAGTTAAAATCCAATAAAACGTGGATCTAATAGGAAAAGACTTCCCATGCAAATTTCTCATGGAGAAAGATCAATTCTCTGAGTTTTTTTTGCCAAAATGGAGTTTTTTTTCCAACATTTTTGTGTAAATGGTAGATGTCAGAATAGGGTTTTGGAAAGTGGGAGTCCCGCAATCTTAGATTGCGGGATAGGATGAGATGGCATTCCAACTAGGATGACCTGGACAAGGTGGACGAGTTACGTGGGAGGCTGGCAGTGACGTGGAAGTCCCGCAATCTTAGATTGCGGGAATAGGGTCAGAACAGTGCACTCTCGCAATCTTAGATTGCGTAAATGTATCAGCCTTTCACTATTTGTTTTTGTCTTCAACTCTTACACACCATCTAATCAATTCAATTGTGAATGCTTGCATGTCTGAACTTGTATAGTGTAACATCTAATCAATTTGAATGCTTGCATGTGAGAGTAGAGAGCAGAGAGATTGCATGCAATTTAATATATATATGGACTATTGTTAGACACTTCAAACTCACACCAAAGCAAAGTCACAACACAAAGCTAGTGAAACCTACAACTATCAAACTCACAACTATCAAACTCACAAGCTTCATATCTAAAAAACTATGGCACATTTACACCCGGGTCCAAGAAACAATGCCCTTCTATGGCTGCAGCCAAAACATCGTTCGGCTTATCTGTTCGAAGACGATGTTGGCCATGCCATAGAACTTGATATAAGGCGAGGGGATCAATCATTATTTAATGCCATTAAGAGAAAACCGTTAAACCCTAATGTTGATAATATGGTTAGAATAGCTGGTTTTGGTGGGGTTCTTGATATTGGCTACCTATTTGCTGACCGTGGTTTAATAACCGCGTTGGTAGAAAGGTGGCGTCCTGAGACTCACACGTTTCACTTCTCGTTTGGTGAAACAACCGTGACTTTAGAGGACGTGAACGTCCTCATGGGGTTGCGAGTCAACGGTCCACCAATTGCAGGACTAGAGGAAAAATGGTCATCCGAAATTCGAATTCAGCTAGTACAAGGTTTGTTGGGCATAGAGGCGAATGAGAGCATGTTCTCAGGAAATTCTATTAAAACAACATGCCTTGTAGAAAAAGTGAATGAAACACTGCCCGAAGGGGCAGATATCAATATGGTTACACAACAAGCACGTTGTGTGGTCTTGATTATTGTGGGTAATTCATTGTTGGCTGACTCTTCTAATGGTTGGACATCATTGGCATTTTTAAGGCACATTGAATCGTTAGAAAGATGTGGTCAATTTAGTTGGGGGAGTACTGCATTGGCTTGTTTGTACAGGAATTTGTGCAAATCCGCAGTCTCCACTGATAAAACAATTGGAGGACCTATCACTATACTCCAGTTGTGGGCATGGACACGAATCAGTGTACTATCTCCCCAGTGTTTAACCCGGTTGATGCCTGGAAAACCTTATGGTGCTATGTATGTATTTTCTCCATCACCCTTATGTTATATAAAATATTTTTTTATTAAATAAACTAACTCGTTTAAAACAGCTGGAAAGGATCGCGCGGTTTCAAGGAGGTTGCCTCGCGGTCGTTAAAAGCGATACGATCGCAACTACAAAATTTACATTCCGAACAGGTATGAGACTGTTTATGTTGTGTTACAAGTAAAATATATTAAATTTTACTAATAGTGTTTCTTATTAAATTTTTACAACAGTTCATTTGGAGACCCTATCAACAAGCCATGGGGATACTCCCGCAAAGTTGCACCGAGGGCATGGATTGTTGGCGTTCGGATTGTTATATTGTGTGGTTTCAGGTGGTGGAATACCACCAAGCTAGCAGGGTCATGAGACAATTCGGATTCCGTCAATGGATTCCCTCAGGACCACCCTTTACCCCCGAAGTCCACCGCGAGTTGCACAAAAAGACGCGTGCTGGGAGACCATACGAATCCTGGTTTTCAGACCATAACGAGTATGTGCAGTCGTGGAATTCACGTGCAAATCACATAGTGGTCGGGGAATTAACCACACATCCGTCCGTATATCCTGATTATATGGAATGGTTCTTAGAAAGAACCGTGGGATACATGACGAACCCAATGTCCATCCCGGTAGCACAACCGGGTTTTAGAGATGATGCTGGGATTGCCCAAGTGCCGGTATATATATGATTTTTTTTCAAATATATAAAAGTGTATATTCAAATGATAACTTTTTTAATATTTAATTTTCTTAATTTTACAGATGGAGGGATACACGCAGATTAACCGGGAAGTGTCCCAAATCATGTCGACCATCCCTGCCGACTTTAGCACCAATCTTGGGGTGATTCAAAGCACTGCCCAATCAGTGATGTCGCAATTTGGTGTGGGTGATCGTTTGAACTACCGCTCACGGCTTCAAGGTAGCCCTGCTGCCTCGGTTGCAGACAGAAGCCGTCCTCAAAGAGCGCCTAGGCGGGGTCTGTGGATAGTCGTCAAAATACGCCAATTAATGAATTCTTTGATGATGATCTTGGGTTGGATGTTGGCTCCTTTGTTGCTCAGTTCGGTACCCCACCACCAGATACATCGAATCTCCAAGCGGGGTCTTCCCAGATGAACATCATGGAGTCCTTTTTAAACAACAGCGAATTCAACCCATTTGATGATCAAAGTTACATTACACCACCACAAACTACCTTCCCAGTGAACCCACCCATCAACACCGGGCAGTCATCGATTAACTATTGGGCCCCAAATCAAGGTGGCGAAGGACCGTCGTCCAATTTCTACACACCAGTACCTTTGGAGTTCCCTAATGAGCCGCGTCGGAATCCACACCGTGAGCGACGTCCTCCACTATGTGGTACTCACGGACGATTTTGTAACCAACCTAATTGTGGACCCAATTGTAATAACTCTGTATGAAATTATGATATATGAAATGGTTTGTTTGTTGATATATCAAATGGCTGTTTTGTTGAATTTTAATACAAATAATGTTAATACACAAAATGAGGTCCCGGGATCGTGTCACGGACAGTCCCGTAACGCCTGAACCAGCGACGGCACTGTTATATCACCCAAGGACGCCACGTTCGACGATCCGGGTCCGGTAAAGACCGGCCCGGGAGACGGATACAGGGGCCCCAAAAGGGCTCCATGGGCCTGTTTCAACATTAATTTTTTTTTATATTTTCATTCGGATTTTTTAACATACCTATTGGCAAATAAAAAGTAAGTTAACAAAATGGGGTCCGGGGCTTTTTGTGAGGTCCGGGATAGTGTAACGGACAGTCCCGTAACGCCTGAACCAGCAACGGCACTGTTATATCACCCAAGGACGCCACGTTTGACGATCCGGGTCCGGTAAAGCCCGGCCCGGGAGACGGATACAGGGGCCCCAAAAGGGCTCACTGGGCCTGTTTCAACACTAAGATTTTTTTATATTTTCATCCGGATTTTTTAACATACCTATTGGCAAATAAAAAGTAAGTTAACAAAATGGGGTCCGGAGCTTTTTGTGAGGTCCGGGATCGTGTCACGGACAGTCCCGTAACGCCTGAACCAGCGACGGCACTGTTATATCACCCAAGGACGCCACGTTCGACGATCCGGGTCCAGTAAAGCCCGGCCCGGGAGACGGATACAGGGGCCCCAAAAGGGCTCCCTGGGCTTGTTTCAACACTAAGAAAACACCTTACATAAAACAACACACCACATAACCTTCGATACATACGGTTAAAACATTGACAAACTACATAAGCAAGGAAACGTAAGAAATGAACAACAATTAATAAGAGCCAACATCATCAGCCTCTGAAGCGTACTCTTCAGCTTCCGAAACTTGATCATTCTGAGTGTGTCGACCACCTGGCACAAAAGCCCCCCCCTGAGGTGTTTGTTGAGGGTGACGGTAGGGTGGGTGGTTTAAATGGGGCTCCCTTGCCTGTTGGGTATGTGGTCGCACATTTGAGTTATTGGGAAACTGACAGTTTGGTGATGGTCGATGAGGTTGAGCATCACTAAAGTGGTAATGTATGTGTAGATGTTGTAGTTGTTCGGTGATGGAATTCAACGGATTAGGAGTCGGATTAGCTCTTAATTGTTCACCCCTTGGTGGCTCCACCCAACATACAAAGCCACAACTTCGTCGATTTGTTGGACATGGGTACCAAGTCAAGGGTATCTACGTAACTATGTCAGATGCCTCCTACAATTGAGATAGGACCAGGAAGAGGTGCATCCGATGTCCCCAACGTCGCTAATGATGGAGCGAGTTTCTTCGACGTCGGAGGGCATTGCGCTGAAGGTGTAGAACCCGCAAGCGCAATTAAGTTTGCTGCAAAAATGATCGACTTTGATGAGTCGACCACCTTCAATTTCCGAGAACACCTATTCCAACTTTACTACACGCCTTGCCATAATCCTACAGGGTGGCGCGCTGACCCTGAGGAACTCCAACCACCACCTCCCTAAGGATTTGCTTGGAAGGTGGATCCCCCAAAAGAAACAATCGGCATGCCTGGGGGTGGTACACGGGATCTTCGAACCACCATTGCAAACCAACTGTTTAATTTTATAAACTACAATACCAATGTTGCATTCTACACGTGTTATAATACGTGCAAATGTAACATCGATCCAAGTAGTTTCATGCAAATGTAACATCAATCCAAAAATAAGAGGGTCATGACCAAAAACTAGATGGATTCTTCTACAACCTTTGGACCCTCCAACATTAATATATTTGAAATCACATGACCAGACAGCCATTTAACACGTGCAAATGTAACACGGATCCAACAACACTAAAAAACCATCGCCTCTAACGCATGAAAATTATGGAATTCTGATAGTAGTCTGTTTGTGTTTGAGTGTGTATTTTATATTATCTGATCGAGTGTGTATCTTATTATCTGATCGATTGTGTATGTTATATAAGAAATCCTTGGATGCAGCCCATTTTTGACAGCCCATTTCCGCAATCTAGGATTGCAAGAACAGTTTTTGTCAGCCCAATCCCGCAATCTTAGATTGCGGGACTTCCACGTCGGATGCCAAGCCACGTCTGCAAGTCCCCAGCCTCGTCCACCTTGTCTTCCTTGTCCTAGTTGGAATTCCACGTCTGCAATCCCGCAATCTAAGATTGCGGGTCTTCCAAAGACACAAGTTGGTTTCTGACATCTACCATTTACACAAAAAAGTTGGAAAAAAACTCCATTTTGGCAAAAAACTCCAATTCTCTTAATATTAGTCGGGATCGCTTTTATTATAGCGGCGGTAGTGTTTGTGTCAATAGCACCCTACATCTGATCGATGCTTCTAGACCCGTTGGAAATTTTGGCATTCGATTTAACAACTGAAAAGTTTTCCGTTGTTAAGATCCCTCGAGATGCCCTGCCCCAAAACAGGTTATCTTGCATACGTTTGATGAAAATCAATGGCTTATTAGGCATCGTTTGTCTCGATCGTGTGGAGGAAAGCAACGAAATGCATATGTGGATATTGCAAGACTATGTGAAACGAGTTTGTGTAATACATATCTCATGGAAATAACAGTAAGTTTGTGTTCACTTGGCTCACGTGCTGTGCTATATTTAAAAAACCAAGGCGTAACCTCAAATGCCATAAGATACTAACGGCACATGTTAAACGGGTTAAAATCTTCTAAATGTATAATTATGTTGAATCCAATGTCTATTTTGCTTTTAATGAAAAGTTTTTAGATTATAATTGGGGGCAAATTGCATAAATTGGCAACCAGTTTATAACATATTTTATTTTAGTTGTTCTAGTTATTCTTATGCAACATGTTGAGATAAACAAGCAATAAAATTGAGATGAAGCATTATTATTTTCAACGGTTAACATGTTTGTATTTGATGGTGATCATTTTGTGATAGTCTAATTACATCGGTGTTTAATCATTGTAAGCTTAGGTATACAAGTATTGGTCTTTCAATATCAATTAACATTTGATCTAACGAGGTTATGTCTATATAATCTTTCATGATTGATCTTCAAAACTTAATTTACTAATTGTGCTATCAAACTTAATACTTGGTTGTGTTCATTGTTTATTATTTGCTTCTCTAAGTTTTAATTAGTTTTTGTTACATAATCAACATCAACAAATCAAATTTCAAGATTTACATTATGTCATGCAATCAATTGAAGTCTTACACCAACCACGAGCTTTTTTGTGGTTTGACACCCAATTTGCCGCTACTAGTCTAGGGTATTTAGGAGTATAAATCTTTTATCTTTGACCAGTATTTCGACGCCGATCATTAGGTAAGCATGTAACCGTCTCTCTTTCACTATATATGGTTAACACTACCTCTAGGCTCTAGACTCCGACAACGCGGTGTGTATTGATAATCCCATTCGCTATTGTAAAACGTGTTTCATACTCATCAAGTGATTACTCGTTAACTGTTTAGCGTTTATACATATTAGTTTGTTTGAATTTATAACTTGTTGGGTTTTCAAGTATTGTCCTACTATTTTAATGTTTATATAGTTTAAGTGTTAAAAAAAGATATAAAAACTAAAAAGTCAGTAAATAGTAGTCTTTTGTTATCCAAGAACAAAAGACAAAAAAAAATCAAAATGAAATATATGAATATTGTTTGTGTATATATGTTTGTACATTGCTGGAAATATGTAACTTAAACACTTAGAACTCTTTAATCGATAACCCTTTAACCTGATCCGAAAAACCCATTGGGTCAGCTATTGGGTAAATTTTTCACCGCTAAAAACATGAATAACCCATCCCGAATAACCGAAAACAAAACCCGATGAACACTCTTAATCTACACTAGGCAATAATGCCTATAAACCAATTTAGGATGAAACCCAAATAAACCTGGGAAAAACACCCTTGTGGGAATCGAGCCCAGGACTAAATGGTCTTAAAGCCTTATCCCACCCTTAAGATGTCACTAGGCTATAGTGTGATGGACACACATGCTTTGTATGCGGCTTATAGAAATGCACGAAGAGTTTAAGTGAGTTTTATTGAAAACAAAACCGTGTAGTATATTGATTCTTTGCTTTTTTTTTTGTGAAAAAAATTAAATTAAGTTAGATCTTAAATCACGTACTCTACTATTAGAGTCCGATATATGAAACACAAATTCAAAAAAAATAAAAATTCACTAAAGATAAATGGTAGAAGTTTTTTTATATAACACATAATATGTTGACAAGACAAAAAGTTGGAGAACTGTATCGTAAATGAATAATCAAAATGTGATGTACGGTTTTAGTATATAATCAAGAAAATTGGGGGGCCCCATGTGGGGCCATTCGCCACAGCTTAATTTTTTTTTACAGTTGAGTTACCCATACTATCCAGATGCTTGATGTGTCATAGGGTGAAAATGGTCATACAACCCATTTGACATTTTAACCGAAAAAAAATGATGGATTTAGGCTGATACATCCATATTACCATTTTCCACTCTATCATACGGCCCGTAAGATGTGACAGGCTTTGGTGTGCATACTTGATTTGATCTCATACTTTCCAAGTGATTGACATGAAGTTGGTATGTACTAATTGGGTGGTGTTTGTATAGCATCACCCTTTAATGATTTATGCTGTGAAGAAAGTGTTGATTTAGAACAATGAACAGTTGCAGTCGGTGAAGGAAGAGATTCGTATATCGACCTTGTTTAATCACCCAAATCTGCTTCCCTTGCTAGATCATGCCATGATTTCAGTGAAGGTAACTAATGATCACATCCCGTATCGTAAATTATGTTAATGTTGTTACCTTTGAACAAGATTACAAGGATTGTATATGCAAGTAGAGCGTTTGGTTGCAATATGGTTTACCTGCTCGTGTTATAGTTCTTGTTGAGTATGTTAAACTGAAGAAAACAATTGAGATAACACATGTGTTGATAGTGTATTTGAAATTTGTATTTTGTAGATAATCTTTATCTCATTGTATTACTATAAAAGGTTGACAAAATCAATAGAAAACTGAAGGATTATTGTTTATCATGGTATCAACCTAATTCCTATACTTCTGCCGACCATCTTCCCCTCATTCTGTCGCACGGCAATCCTCTGTTACCTCCTTTTCGATCTTGTTTCCTCACCTTTCTACACTCTACGGTTCCACCATGTCTTCCCATCTCACTCTTCTACCATCATTCCCTCTGTTACGGTTGAATCCAAAATTCATCCGGCTTCAACCATCTCTAACATCAAGAATTTTATCCCCATTACCCTTGAGAACGAATCTTCCCAATATGCCACTTGGGCTACCCTTTTCAGAATCCATTGTAAAGCCTTTATGATTGACGACCACCTAAAACCTAGACCACCACCTTCCGAAACCGAATCCTCCACCACCTCTGACGATTGGGAACGTATTGATGCCATCGTGTTACAATGGTTATACAGTACGATTTCCAATGACCTTCTCCACACCATTATCAACAACATCTCGAATGCACACGAAGCTTGGGTTGCCATTGAAGATCTATTTCATGACAACAAAGCCGCACGTGCCTTTCATCTCATGCACAAATTTTCCAACACCCGGCAGGATGGGTTCCCCAATATGTCGGCCTACTGTCAATCCATTAAAGTCCTTGCTGATCAACTGGCAAACGTGGACGCCCCTGTCGATGCTGATCGCTTGGTTCTACAACTTCTCGCGGGTTTAAATGCTGAATATGAAGGTATCTCCACTATAATACAAAACACACATCCTTTACCTGCATTCTACGTGTCCAGATCTAAACTTATGCAGGCAGAAACCACAAAGAATGAGCGGGCCTCATACGCATCACAAACGACCTCTTCTGCCTTGGCTGCCACCACACAAAACCGCCCCAATAACACAAACCCCCCTTCCAATAACCATCGTACCTCCTCACCTTACTTCGGACGCGGTCGCGGGGGCCATTCAGGCCGTCGTGGCCGTGGACGAGGTGGGTTTGGACGGTCACAGCAGCTTACATATCCCTACTGGCCTGTTCCATTTAATCCGTGGCTTGCTACCTGGCCCAATAACCAATCCCTTGTAATAGTCGCTAACACTTACCAAAGCCCACCCACTTACCAAAGCCCACCCTCATTTCCTTGGGCCAGTCCACCATGCCCCTATCCAAATACTCCCCGGCCCAACAGCAGTGCCCCTTCAGCCCAGCAGCCCGGTATTTTTGGCCCACGTCCCGCTCAGAATCATTATGCGGCCTACACTCCGACAGACATCGAGCAGGCCTTATACACGATGTCCTTGTAGCAACCGGATCTCACTCAATACATGGACACCGGGGCCTCCTCTACCATGACCAACGAGCAAGGTGATTTCCATTCCTTTACTAACTCTTGCATTCCTCATAATATTATTGTAGGCGATGGGAATACCATCCCGATTATAGGACAAGGCACAACACACCTTCCCCCACCATTCCCGCCTTTTATCCTTAAAAATGTCATGTACTCACCCAAATTAGTTAAAAACCTTATTTCTGTGCGTAAATTTACTAGAGATAATTCCGTGTCTGTTGAATTTGATCCGTTTGGTTTTCTTGTGAAGGACCTCAAGACGCGGGCTCCGCTCCTGCGATGCAACAGCAGCGGTTATTTCTACCATATGGTGCTCGGGTCCTCCTCCTCTCAACCTATTGCCCTTGCCGCCATCTTAGCTGACCTCTGGCACCAACGTCTTGGCCATCCAGGACGTCAATCTTTAAATTCAATAAAAACTAATAATTCTATTTCTTTTGATCATATTCGTAATAATTTATGTGACGCTTGTGTTTTGGGCAAAAGCATTAGACTGCCATTTTTCCTTCTATTTCTCCCACTATTTTACCGTTTGATATAATACATAGTGATGTGTGGACGTCCCCTATAATTAGTTCATCCGGCCATAAATATTATGTTTTATTTTTAGATGAATATTCTAATTTTTTATGGACATATCCCCTTACACACAAATCAAACGTTTTCTCCACCTTCACCCAATTTACTTCCACCATCACCACCCAATTTAACCGCACCATTAAAACTTTTCAATGCGACAACGGTCGTGAATACGTAAACAATTATTTTCAACAATTTTTCACCACACATGGCATTCTTTATCGTCTGTCTTGCCCTTATACGTCCTCACAAAATGGCAAAGCCGAAAGAAAAATCCGTACCATAAACAATCTCATCCGCACCATCATGACACACACCTCTTTACCCACCAACTTTTGGCACTTTGCTTTAGAAACCGCTACCTACCTATTAAACATTCTTCCCATCACCCTCACCAACAATAAAACACCAACCGAAATCCTCTACAACACCACACCCACCTATGCCCACCTTCGCGTCTTTGGTTGTCTATGCTACCCCCTTACCCTTCCCCTACCATTCACAAACTTGATCCTCGTGCTCAACCATGCGTCTTTCTCGGTTACCCACCTACCCATAGGGGGTACCGGTGTCTTGACCTGAAAACCAAACAGATCTACATCTCTAGACACGTCGCCTTCGATGAAACAACCTTCCCTTTCAAGATGACCATTGACCCCTCACCCAGTTATGACTTCCTTGACCCACCCACATTCCCTCACCACTTGTCCCACCACATTCCCTCACCACTTGTTCCACCACATTCAGCATACCACCCGAACTCCCTCACCACCCGCCCCAACATCACAGGCCCAACCTTTCTCACCTCTGGCCCATTCTACACCCACTTTCCCTACGGCCCAAACATTACCCAACCATAACCACACTACATCACCAGCTTCTTCCCAGCCCACGCCGCTACGGCCCAAACCTCATCGGCCCAACCCATTTCACCTTCCACGTCCGAACCTACCCCACCACCGAACCCTTCACAACCGCCACTTCCACCCCGTACTATCCATACTCGCTCTATGAGCGGTATTCACAAGCCCAAACAACCATTCAACCTACACACTTCCACTACCCCACTTGTCGTACCCGTCCCAAAGAGCCCTACCGATGCCTTAACTATACCAGAATGGTACTCCGCTATGTCTACTGAGTACAATGCATTAGTTAGTAATGGAACTTGGGAATTAGTACCTCGTACGGCTGATATGGATGTTATTAGAGGCATGTGGTTGTTTAGGTCGGATGGCTCATTGGAACGCTACAAAGCTCATTTAGTATGTGATGGTCGCTTACAGCAGGTTGGTGTGGATTGTGGTGAAACTTTTAGCCCGGTTGTCAAACCGGCTACTATTCGGACGGTACTCTCCATTGCTTTATCCAAGCATTGGTCTGTCCATCAGTTGGACGTCACCAATGCCTTTCTTCATGGGAATCTCCATGAAACCGTCTACATGTACCAACCCATGGGATTCCGTGACAAACGTTTCCCCGATCATGTTTGCTCTCTTAAAAAGTCTCTCTACGATCTCAAATAGGCTCCTCGTGCTTGGTACCAGCGGTTCACTGACTTTGTTCTCACCATAGGTTTTAATCACAACAAGAGTGAGACTTCTCTTTTCACTCTTCACCAGGGTCCCCACACGGCCTACCTTCTATTATATGTGGACGACATTCTTCTTGTCACCTCCTCTGACAAGCTTCGTCAATCACTCATGGCTAAACTTGTAGGAGAATTCGCCATGAAGGACTTGGGTCCCCTTAGCTATTTTCTGGGTATTTCAGTGTCTCGTGTCAAAGACACCATGTTCCTTTCACAGCACTCTTATGCAGTTGAGATTATTACTCGTGCCTCCATGCAGAATTGCAACCCCGTTGCCACACCAATTGACACCAACGGAAACTCAGTGCCACACTCAGTGAGTTGTTTCATGATCCCAGTCTGTACCGTAGCCTTGCATGTGCTCTCCAGTACCTTACATTTACCCGTTCGGACATATCATATGCGGTTTAGCAGGTCTGTATGCACATGCACTCCCCTCGCATTTCTCATTGGAATGCTCTTAAGCGTATTATCAGATATATCAAAGGGACCACACACTTCGGACTTCTGCTTCACGGCTCCCCGTCCCAATCGTTTGTCTCCTACACTGATGCCGATTGGGCCGGTGCCCCGACACACGGCGTTCCACAAGCGGTTACTGTATCTATTTCGGGGATAACCTTATCTCATGGTCGTCGAAACGAAAAAGCACCATTTCGCGTTCTAGCGCTGAAGCAGAATATCGGGGAGTTGCTAACGTCGTCGCCGAAATTTGTTGGTTACGAAATTTATTACTTGAGCTACGCCATCCTTTATCACGAGCCACATTGGTATATTGCGACAACGTCAGTGCATCTACTTATCAGGAAATCCCGTACAGCACCAGCGAACTAAACACATTGAACTAGATATTCATTTTGTTCGTGAACAGGTGCAACGGGGCAATGTGCGCGTGCTTCATGTCCCCTCTCGCCACCAGGTTGCAGATATATTCACTAAAGGTCTTCCTCGCGTTCTGTTTGAAGATTTTCGAGACAGTCTCAGCATCCGGTCTCCTCCCACTTCGACTGCGGGGGTGTAATAGATAACACATGTGTTGTTGGGACAAAGAGGATTGAAGAAACCACCTTTTGATAACCTTAGTCCAAATCATATTCTGCTTAAGTATGGAAACAACTGCTGAAGAAGAAACAAGAAGTACTGAAGAACAAATTTCACAAAGTACTGAAGAGTAACTCATCAGAAGTTCTGAAGTCTAACCAGACACTATACTGAAGAACTACTGAAGACAAACTACTCATCAGCAGTTTGTCACTCATCAGCACTTTGTCATCAGAAGCTTCTAACCGACTGAAGACATCAGCAGTTTAGTATTATATTATTTTGTTAAAGTCTTGATTTCAAGTTTCGATGTACAGACTGTTGTAACCTTATCTTTAGCCGAATATCTTTGTTAGATATCTTAGATTACTTCAGACAACAGTTTAGTATGTTGGTCTATAAATAGATGAGTTTGTTCATCTATTTTAGATATGTGATATGTGATATTTTGTAATTTCCTTGGAAATAAATTGAAATCCTTCGGGCTTATAACTTATAATCCATTTCACATCTGAGAAACATAAATTGCTTTACTGCTTTATACTTGAACTGTATTTATTGTTTCTCATTTACTACTCAGTCAAGGGGGAGTAATAACTCCTCTTAAAAGTGATCTTTTAATCTTTGAACACTTATTATTCCGCTGCTTATTAACTCTTATATAAATCTGTAACACATAAGTGTTCACTAAAAGAGGCCACTGATCCAACATGTGTTGATAGTGTATTTGAAATTTGTATTTTGTAGATAATCTCTATCTCATTGTATTATTATAAAAGGTTGACAAAATCAATAGAAAACTGAAGGATTATTGTTTATCAGTTACATTTACACGTAAAGGGGTTGGTTCGGGTTATGTTTTATTTCCAAAAAGCACGTATAAAAAGTAATTAGATGAAATGGGAAAGTGTATATTATTTATTCATAGTTTCTTGATGGTATAATAGTGTTTAAGCATACTAACAGTTGTAAAATATTCTAAAACTTTCGACAGGTGTTTTGAACTCAACCGATCCAATTCGTTTTGGAAAGTTACCCACTCGGTGCTACCCAACAATTTGTGATGTGTTTGTGCAGGACTTAAGCATATGCATAATCTTGAAACTCCATATGCACATAACGATGTAATACCCGAAAATGTCCTAACGCATTGTAAAGGACAACCTCCATTGGCCATATTGATGGATTTTGGTAGTGCCTGACCTGCTAGAAGGCAGATCCACTCTCGATTAGAGGCCCTCCAGCTGCAGACATCGAAAAACCAGCCTGCAGCTTTGGCACCTGTACGAGCTCCTGAATTGTGGGATTGCCCAAGCCACGCTGACATTGATGAAAGGACTGATGTATGGTCTTCAGGTTGCACTTTGTATGCTATAATCTAAGGCAACTATCACTTCTCTTTGCAATCACTTAATTCAATTAAATTGTATGATTGTTAACTATATGTTAAATGCCCTTAATAATGACATAAAAGGTGAAATCTTGTGGACCAAAAGTGAATGGCATCAATATTTTCCAGTCAATAATATCACTTAGAAACAGTGTAATTTATTTTTGTAAAATAGGAGTCAAAGTCGATCTAAACTTAGCCCTAGGCAAACCTAAAATATTACAAAACCCGTAAAAATGATATGTCTATGCTAAGCACCTTGCTTATTTGAGGCCTTTGCTTTTTAAGCGCCTTGCGTCTCACCCTTTGCGGCTTGAAAGTTTAATGCGCTTTGCGCCTTCAGCTACTATGGATATCATTGAATATCTAATAACATAGTTGATGGTAACTATTAGTAACTATATGGTAAGAAATGGATAATAAGTCTCAGGTCAACTTAACCCATATAATCAACCTGCGCATTAATTTTGCAGCCTCTACTATCTTGTATGAGTAGAAATGTTCACAGAATCTGATGATATATATGTGCACTTGGCCATGTATCTAATAGGTATAGTGTTTCGCCGTTTGAGTACGCGCTAGGAGAGTCAGGAGGAAGCTTGCAATTGGCTGTGAAAAATGCACAAATAAAGTAGCCAACAGCCACTCCATATTCATAGTATATGAAGCACTTTGTCAGTTTGTGTCATGGATGCTCCAGCCTCAACCCTCGGTTCGACCCCACACGGATGACATCCAGATTCATGTTGACAAGTTGAACAACAGGTTCTCAATGTAAACTTTCTCTATTTGAATGGTTCATAGATATGTGGTGACAATTGTAAATGGAAAGTTGTGACAAGTGTTGCATGTTAATTGTAAATATAGGTGTTAAACATGTCATGTTTCTTCCTTCATCTTCTCTATA
Organism: Ambrosia artemisiifolia; assembly: GCA_032199755.1. NCBI lineage: Eukaryota > Viridiplantae > Streptophyta > Magnoliopsida > Asterales > Asteraceae > Ambrosia > Ambrosia artemisiifolia. The sequence continues at coordinate 10,888,881 of CM063521.1, forward strand.
GATCTACATTATTCACCAGCAGTTGAAAAAGGTATGGAATGGAATGCTATGTTATCTGATTGTCACGCCCCACCTAATTACAAGCCTTTACATCGGGATTCCGGAACTTTCCAAACCATTCACAAGGCGTTAAGGGCTGTTGGAATTCCTCGGATAAAACAACGAAGTGCTAGAACATTGAACCCAACATACAAAGGCACATAAGACTCAAATAGACCGGAAATTATGTTCTAAATTTACCAGCAAAGAAGACCCTAGAAGGATCACTACAACTACTAGGGCAGGTGAGCATTGTCATGGGATTATCTTTCGATCCTCGTGTGGCGTCCCTGTTTCTGGGGACAAGCCAATCCATCCCGCTTCTTTGATCTGGGTCACTAGTTTCGTCCTGCCTTAGACTCATCAGGAGAGCGGCAACAACTCTCGACTAGTGGTGCGTTCGACTAGACGTGTCTCGGCACGAGTCGCCTAATTTCGTTGAAGCCGTTCCCGATGAAGTACAAGGCTCGGCCAGCGACCCAGCGTTCAAGCACAACCCACAACATTGTGACTATCAAATTTTTGGTCTGTGACATGATGCACCATTTTGACTAGAAAAAATTGTCTTTAGTTTTTTTTTTTAATATATTAAGACCTCTAAGGTTTGAATCGAACTGGACCTGATTACACAAGATATATAAGACCGAGGACCAGACTGATAAAATTCTATCGGGTTGATATTAGGGTTGTTCTTTTTTATCCGAAACCCAAAACCCGACCCGAATTCGAAGCCAACCGAACTCGAATTATACAATACCTGAAAAACCCAAACCCGACCAATCTAAACCTTAAAATTCCCAACAAGAAACCCGAACAACCCGACCTGGAAAACCCAAATTATCTAATGACTTTTTTTATAGATGTGTTTAAGTTTAGATTCTTTGGCATCTTACATCAAGTCTTAGGAATTTTAAACACTATTATATCATTTTTTTAAATAATGTTTGAATTTTGATAATATTTTTCTTAGTATCACGATGAATTTTGATGATCTTTTTGCACAAAAAAAATCATATTACGTGTAAACCCGAAAACCGAACAACCTGACCCGAACTAACCCAGACCCGAGTAACCTCAACCCGACCATCCCGAATTTTTAAATGGTTCGGTTATTAGGTCACTTTTTCTCAAAAAATAAAAATAAAATCAGAATAACCTGACCCAAAAAGCCCGAAACCCAAAACAATAACCCGAAGAACACCCCTAGTTGATATGGTCGGGTTTCAAAATAATTTCTTGTATCACTCTACATTATATTGGATAATTATCGACTTTTAGTGTATTTGATAATCACTAATGAACAAGGTGTATGGGGATTTTAGTACCTAGGTCTGATGCAGTTTTGGAAGCGCATCAAATGGCTCAAGAACAAATAGTAATCAAAGACGATAAACGAACCATAGGTTCCAAGAATAATGTTCTTATTTTATAAATCAATCAAAAACTAACTAAAACAATAAACCCTAGGTCCCATTATACAGTTGGGAATTACAAGTAAAATAGGAAACTAAATAAAGATAAATAGGAAATTCAAATTTTAAATAAATAAAAGATAATACTGATGCTCTTGCATCATACTCCCCGTCTTCGAAAAAAACTCGTCCTCGAGTTTTGCCTTCGGACCAAAGCCACCTGGATCAAAAGGAACATCAACCCGGCTTTGAATTATTATTATCATGACCCCTTTCAAAATTCCAACTTCATGGATCATCTCGCTCGAGTCGAAACTTGTACCACCCGGGTCGAAGGGATCATTAGGTCGTTTCCTTTTCACTGTTGACTTGACCTGCTCAAATAAATCGACTCCAACCTTACTAATGGGTGTATTACTAATGGGGATTTTAACATCAATCGGGACAAAACCAAATTGGATCAGCCCATTTACTTGGACAACCACTATAGGATTCCGCCACCTGTAAGCTTCATTAGGCTCATATTTAGTAGGAGATTGGAACTCCCAATTCATTCCATCCAATAGAAGCCCTTCACAATTTTGTTGTTGGGTGTTGCTATTTACACCCACCTTAATACACCATATTCTATAAATTACCTCTCAATAAATGCACTAATTACTACTTAAGCGTTAATTGCATATAGTTTTTAATCTATTCATTAATTATTACCCAATATTTTTTTTCCGATAAAAAAAATTATTTCATTTTAACACTTTTTTTATTTTGTTTTACTATATATTAAAAAGCAAAAGACACTTAAAAAGTACATGCACAAAGAAAAATAATTTATGCTTTGATATAAAACATGGAATCTCATATCCATTTTCCGAGTCCTATAAGTGTATCATGAGGTATCAATAGAACGTAAAACAATGGTTCACCGGATTAAAGTTTTATAAACCAAGTCTTTTATAGACTTTTTTCCTAAACCAGTGTTGGTGGAAAAAATATTTACTAAAATGGTGTTTCTTGAAAACTATTTACCAAAGTAGAGTTTTTTTATTTATTTTGTATTTACATTTTATTTTTAACCAAATATTTAACCTTTTTTTATATACATTTCTAAGTAGTTAATCCATTATTTGTTTTTTATTCTTTTATTATACATTTATATTTTTCAATCAATCCAGTATTTTTTTTAGTTCTTTGATTTTTTGGATTTTGCATTCAACCCATTATAGGTTTTTTTTTTACCAATAATTCTTGTCCTTTTTTTTCAATCAACTCTAACTCGTTCATTACCTTGATCTATCTCCATTTATTTATATAAACAAACACGAAACAAATAAATATAAGAAGTATTGTCATTTAATTGTCATCACATGATATTTTATTTCTCACTTCATTTATATCTCATTTCACTTTCGTTCAAATCTAGACGTATTAGTTAAATATTAAAATCTTTTTATATATATTTTTCACAGACATGATCAAGAAATTTAAGTATAGTTTAAAAAAAATTCGTGGATAGTATTTAGTATTGTGAATAGAGTGAACAATAAGATTACCCGGGTTTGATTTGTTAGCCGTTAAAAAAAAGAAAATATAAAAATAATACTTCTAGCATATAGTGTAAATGTCAACTCAAAGTAATTAATGTTGTTTCCTCAAGTTTTATTTGTGAAACATAATTAATGGTAGAAAGAGAATTAATTTTATTGGCCTAAACTAGTCAACTATAATTAATGATATAGAGTATGGTGTAATTAGAAAATAGGTAGGGTGCAAATAGAATAACCCTTTGTTGTTTTTTCAAGAACCGAACACAAGCAACTATTCCTGCATGCCACCCCCATATGCATCCTTCAAATAAATGCATTTACTAACACTGGGACCCACCATAATTGAAAAAGATGACCAATTTTCTTCCTTGTTCATCAAACAAACATTTAATCGAACCATGATTTTTGTCAGCGCATCATCAGCCACTATTATGGCAACCAAAATATTATCATCAATTTGAATATTTTCTTCAATTTCAAATTCCGAGATTATGGGTGCTATATTCAAAACTAACACATCTTTCGCCAATTGAGAAGTAATTTTCACCGACCCTTGACTAGTTTCCTTATTTGTCGCAATCCCATCTAAAACCCCCGGAACCACCAAACCACCATGAACCACCGTATCACAAGAATTAACCATCGTCTCGCCAGCGGGAGCCACCGCAACACCACCGTTTTCTACCGCTACAATACCTTCAACATCAAAACTTTTGTAACCCGATTCATCACCCGGTAAGTTCCGATAACCACCGGTAACCCAAGAATACCATTCCTCGTCCTCGTATTCATCGAAACAAGGAGGTGACGGATAAATGACGCCACAATTCCCTGGATACTCCTCCTTCCCATAGTTCTCATCCCAGATGAAAGCCTCTGAGTCGGTTTCCAGAAACTTGTAACCATCATAGAATTCAGGATGCTCCTCTTTCCCAACGATCTCATCCCAGATGACATCTTTTGAGTCAGTTTCCTGGATCTTACGATCTTGCGAATCGAACATGATTTTATCGTTGCCTCGGTCAGCGATTCGACGAGAAAAAACATAGTTCGCTTCACGCAGAGCCATTTGAAAACCAAAGCTCTGATACCAACTGATGCAGTTTTGGAAGCGCATCAAATGGCTCAAGAACAAATAGTAATCAAAGACGATAAACGAACCATAGGTTCCAAGAATAATGTTCTTATTTTATAAATCAATCAAAAACTAACTAAAACAATAAACCCTAGGTCCCATTATACAGTTGGGAATTACAAGTAAAATAGGAAACTAAATAAAGATAAATAGGAAATTCAAATTTTAAATAAATAAAAGATAATACTGTTGCTCTTGCATCAAGGTCCTAGCGAATACAATATTTGTGAATATTGATGACAGTAATGTATTTTTATCTTAAGATACAAATACTCATTGATGAATATATACTTGGATTAATCTGACCATACTGTAGTGCATTTATTTACTCGTGAAAGACTGACTTTACAAAAATGTTGTATTGGAGAATGGTAGCTTTATCACAAGGATATTGGGTATTGTTAGGAGCCTCCATCCCCGTAGCTATCCTCCACATCGCCATTTTTACATGACTCTCCTCTATGGAGATGGAGGCTCCTGACAATACTCAACAGAATCATATGAAATGCTAGGGCGTGTAAACGAGCTTAGGCATGGCTTGTAATTTATAAGAGTTTGAGCTTGTTTAATGAATAGTTTTTTAAGCTCGAGCTCGAGCATTGTATTATTTATTACTTAGTTATTATCATGATTTAATATGGAAGACTGTGTTGTGGAGGTGTAGGACGCAAGTGGACTAGGGTTTTGAAGGTGACGAGTGGTAATGCTCGCAGGGTGTCTTTTGGGTGAAAAAGACTATTTTGCCCTCAAGGTCAACGTTGACCTTATGTTAGTTGACAAGATAAAGCAATGACGTTAGTGGCAGGAAATCGGTTGACGAATTTCGTAAACCAAATAGGCTCAGGGTACCTAAATTAAGAATTAGGGACTCAACCTACGGATTGTATATAACGAGAGAGACTCATATTTTACTTACCTTTAAAATAAAAGAAAACTAGGTGTATAAAATCACGCGCGTTGCGCGTTTTACAATCGAGATTTAGATGAGGTGTTAATCAATCAATGAATTATACAATCAAAATTCCATTTTGGTTGTAAACGTTAAAAAAAATAAAGAAATCTACACATAAGGTAACACATGAAATTTGTAACGAAATTACATAAGATTATGTTATTTATATTAATTGTATATAATATAATAATTTTTTTAAATAAAATAATATGAATAAAATAATAGTATATAATATATTAATAGTGTATAATATAATAAAGTTTTTGAATAAAATAATAGTATATAATATATTAATTAGGGATGAGCATACAAGGCCGAATACCGATCCCGTCCCGTCCCGATCCCGATACCATACCGAACCGAGTGGTTTCGGGATTGGTATTGGTACCCATATTTATGGATTTTCATAAAATACCGATACCATACCGGTACCGTACCGTTCGGTATCGGTATTGTCGGGATCGGTATAAAAAGTTTTTGAATAAAATAATAACATATAATATATTAATTAGGGATGAGCATACAAGGCCGAATACCGATCCCGTCTCGTCCCCATCCCGATACCGTACCGATACCGAACCGAGTGGTTTCGGGATCGGTATCGGTACCCATATTTATGGATTTTCGGTTTCGGTATTATTAGTATCAGTATTGTTGGGATCGGTATAATATATTAATAGTATATAATATAATATATTAATAATATATAATATAATAAAGTTTTAAAATAAAATAATAATATAAATAAAAAATATATATTTTACTATTCATTTTCAAACTAGTGTTCAAAGTATTTTGCAAATTAATCTATATTACATTATAAAGAGGGAGAAATTGGTAAAAAAGTCCAAAATGTCAAAGTTAAGGTGGCAACTTAAAAGTCACAAGTGTAATTCTCTAAACTTGACCACTTTTCTTCCTTTTATGCCCTTGTTAATGCATTAAGATGTTTGTACCATGTGATGCATTAAGATGCTTGTACCATATGCTTTAACAATTTTGACATCAATATTGTGCATTTAACATTGAAAGCTCTTAAATTAATGTACTATTTATTACAACTATTTATATTATTAGTATTTAACATTTTTTTTTGCAAAACTTGCACTTAATTTGTTTGCAACATTTGTCTAATCAAGTATTTCTTTACTTACGTTTTTAAGAAAAGTTGATTAAGTTGAAGTTTTTCTTGGTTAAACTTTTTATTTTTTCTCATATTAGAAGTTTGTTTTTATCTATATGTATATCTATATAACATTATTAAACAAACTCAATGTCTACATTAGTAATTTAACAAGTTTTTTAAGATGGGAGTCCAAAATACATAGTTTAAAAGTCTAATTTTTAACCCCTTTTAGACGAAAATACCCTTCACCATTATAAGCATCATTAAACCTTCATTTGAAATCCTGCAATCACTGCTTTATACGTTTCTCCAGCATTGAACAATCACTATATGTCCCAAATTGAATTCTACGTTTCATTTAACATCTCCCTTCTCCTGCAGGTGAATCGTTTGAACCACCAACATTCAATCATCGGTTTCAACAATATGATTGAAGATGATTTCAATGCAATATAACCACTATAAAACTTCCACCATTGAACGTACAAACTCACTGAATGGTAGACGGCAATTAGGGGTGACACAGATAAGACACAACCATACTGCTTCTACACTCCCATTTCTTCCATTTCATCCAAAGGTACAATATTCATTTTTGTTTTTTTATTGTTTGGCCAATTTTTAGATACCAAACGATTTGTTGTACGCTAGGCTCTCACTATGAACTTTTGGTACAACCCCTTCCTTTGGTCATGGTTTAGGTTTAAGTTATAGCAAACAGGGTTGTGTGTTAAAAGAGTGAAAATGGGTGAGCCAAAACAGGGTTGTGTGTTAAAATGGGCAGAGATAAAAATGAGGCAGTTCATTTGGTTCAGAAGACTTCATTAGGTTGAGGTTTGAAGGAATTTTTGTACTTTAGTTTATTTATTTGACCGGTGAATCCGACTCATTTTCTTTGTTGGTTTTTTTATACACCATGATATGTGTTATTGTGTTTGTGTAAGAGAGAACTGAAGAACACTTCTTTGGTGACTTACATAAGGGACACACATTACATAAGATTTTCAAGGATGTTATTAACCACTCGTGGTAGTACAATATTAAAAGGGTCTTCACTTTGTACCTGCACTATCTAATTTTTATCCTTGATTATTGGTTATGAAGACACCTTACACTTGCTAATACTGGGTTTCTACCATTTATGCAGGCGTAAATCTCCTAGCAATATTGGATCTTGCGGATACGTTGTTCCTTTCTTTGCGTTGTACCACGAAACCGACAGTATCACCACTCTTTATTTAGGTAAAACACTTCCCTAGATGTATCATATATAGGTTTTGCATAAAAGAAGGTAGTTGGTATTTGTTATTTACTACGCTTTAGTTAGTCGATCACACATGTTGAATCTGGAAGCATCAATGCCATGGCCATTTGATATTGCTTTCATTTTTAATAATTGCCTCAAAAGTTATATACACAGTTTCATTAAAGTACTGCCTTGGGTTTACCACACATCTATATATATACTTTTTATTTGAGCCGTATAGGCTCTTGACCATATTGGGTTTGGTATAAGTTTCACTGGATTTAAATGGGTGAAATGAAATTAGGAAATATGCAGGAGTGAAAATGGGTGAGACAAAACAGGGTTGTGTGTTAAAATGACCAGAGATAAAAATGAGGCAGCTTAAAAAACAAGGGTCCAAGATAAGCGAAAGATGAGCCTTCGGCAGTTGGGCTTAGGCGCAAGCTGCTTAAAAACCGAGTGCCTGACAAGCAATCACATAGCATAAAAATACCCTTTTTTAGGTTTTAGACATGTTTTAGGCTTCTTTAGGGTTAGCTTAGATTGGTTTCATGTCATTTTGGATGTGTCAGACCACTTTACCTTGAGTTTGCAGAATTTCACTGCAATTTTCAGGATTTAACTGGAATCTCGGTAGAATTTGAACAACATTTGGCTAGGATCTTGCTCGAGGGACGTCGGGCCGCCTGGATGGAAGCATGGTGCTTCCCTACGCCTCACCTTGACTGAGGGCCTAGGCGCATCCCCGAAGGGCTTTTGATAAGATAGGCTTGTACAACCAAGATTGGTTAATAAAGCATCAACCTACGGCGCGTTCCGTACAAGTTTTCTTGCTTGATTCAGGCTACAGTACATGTCACTGAAGCTAACTTGATAGCTTAGAAGTGCCAACTCTAGGAGTAACATGCAGTATCATTTACTCCTTTTGATGCTGAAAGCAATGATTCTTATTCTCATTTCGCTATGTTTATCTCAAACGGGTCAAATGTCGCCCCTCCTAAAACCGTTCTTAAAAAACAACAAACAAAGAGGTGTTGTGTCCCAACCTGCCCATTTTGCCATCTCAAAATAAAAACGGCTTTACCTTTTTCAAATATTTGTCAACAAGTTGAGGCACTTGTGAACGGCTCTTAAAGCCACCGAAGGCTGTGCCTCTTGCCTCTCCAAACACGGCCAGTAACCAACAAAAACGGACAAATGGCTATCTCTTGACCTGATGCTGCAACACCCACAATAACTGATGTTCCCCACCCCTGCGTTTTATAAGACTTAGTTTTATATCCATGACATGACAATTCTAACGGATCATGTAATACTTCACACATGTTAGAAGTCCCGATACAAGAGTTTTCAGCACAACTTACCTTATGCCAGCACTCCAAAGCAGCCCTCGTCAACAAAACATTGCCAATACACTCAAAACTGGAATCAACACCTCCATCTCCATCTGTCATTTCAACAACCACCTGCTGTAGTGGTTTCCAATGTTCTTTTGGGTTGACCAACTTAGTCACACCAAAGTTTTTTGCTGCAAGTTTTAATTATAAAAAAAGAATAATTGAAGTCCATAGCATTTCTTTACCACATATCAGATAATATATTTACATACATAGTTAATGCATGCCTCATTCAAGCTTTCGGTTGTCAATATATGGTCAAATATATATATGTATATTACTTTATGGTTCTTGCTAATAAATTAAAATTAAATCATAAATTTTGGGAAATGATTAGACTTTGTTTGTAATCTGTCTTAAAAATAACTACAACTCAAGTATATCTTTTTGTTATTGCCTAAGAATTCTATTTATGCTTATTGGTCGAGTAAAAACTGAAGTGTCAAATGATGATTGTATTGGATGATATGTGTCCCTAAATTTTCTATAGTGTTTTCCACTTGGTGCTTCATAAACGATGGTATATAAAAACTGAAGTGTAAAGTGCTGGTTTGGTTTTTATATTTATTTTCAAGTTTACTTGTACAACTCTAAATTTTGATTAGCATGCTTATATTACATTTGACTAACTTTTTGTGGGCAGATTTCAAAACTTGTTCAGCTGGTGGAAAGAAGAAGAACAACAAGATTGCTTATGCTGGTATTGCGGTTGGAGCTTCATGCTTTGTGTTGATAGTGTTGGCCGTCGTTTGGTGGAAACGCTATCTGAAACTATAATAAATTGTAACAGAGATTATGTGAAACCCATCGCATAACGTGCACCAAAAAAACATAAATACCCGCGGCAACGCGCGGGCATTCCCACTAGTATATAGTAATAACTATCTTACTCTATCATAGGTTAGACACCAGAGAATGTTTTGTATGTATTTTCTTTACGATTTACTTTCTTCACTCGTCAATTTAGGATAAAACAGATCTGAAAATTCTATTTAAAGTTTCAATTTTTTTATTCACCTATGTGAGACTATAATTTACAGATTTATTAGAAAACTTAATAACAAAAATGTACCAAACCATTTATATAATTTCAATTGAAATGTCGAAAACCAAAATATTGTTAAACGAGGTCGTGGAGATAGAAGTTGGGTACACCTCGTTTTGGTGAGTCACATGACTCACATGTATTGTGTTGAAGTGTTGACCCAATTCGTTTTACAAAGTTGGTGTGGTCCTTCGTCTTTTACCAGAACCATTACACATTGTTGTTTGATTTTAATTTAATTAAATAATACATATATAATTAATTAATTTTAGACAAAAAACATAGAAATATCGCCATATAATGTAAAAAAAATAAAAATAGAAATATATGTTTTCTTTACATGTCTACTTTTGTCGTAAAAGAATTATATAGTTACAAATTATTTTCTTTTTCCAATGGAAGGGGTATGGGTTCGAACCTACAATCATGTGGCGATAAAACTCATAGCCAGTAATAAGCAAGCACCTGACGAATGAGACCGCGTCAGCTAACGAATGCCACGTGTCAGTACACATGGCAACATGGTACCTACGGGCACACTTGCAGTAACAGAAAGTACGTGGGAGCCACGTAGAGGCCTTCGAATAACGACCTAGCCAATGACAACCCGTTGAGGTAATTCTTGCACACACTCCACTAAGGCACTAACTGTCAAGGTAGATGGGACAACAAGGACAACCTTGGAAGTGACAACCAACCAATGGCGGGTTAGGAAGGGATGCACAGACAAATTTCACTAACGGCCAGGCAGAGTAGGCCAAAATGTTAGTCTAAAAGCGACGTTCGGCAAATGACATTCTGCGAACTGATCTTGTCTCCTGCTAACGGCCAACCCACAGGGGACAACAAGGATATCCGAAAAGGTATATAATATAATGTCAAGGGTGTTGTGTGTATGTTGATTAGAAGTTTAAGTGGCTCAATGGGCCAATGAGATTCAAAGAGGTCTTAATTGAACTTCATCGCATCTTTGGATGTTAAAGTTTAGGATTTATCTTTTTCAGTCGTATTCGTTCACCCTGACGCATTGTTGAGTGTGTGTCATATTTTAGGGTTCTTGTTTTCATTGTGATCGTAGCACCGTCTATCATCTTAGAGTTGTATTGCTTTACATCATATTGGTGTAAAGCTTGTTCGCGTATATTTTTGTTCTGTAAAACAATTTGGAGCAATGATAAAGTGGTAATTGGGTAGATTTTCTTTGTGTTTGAGAGTAACATCTATGGTTTTTTACAACCAACAATCGTCAATAATGTCTCTTGTTCAGATTTTTATGATCGCCTAATTACCTTAGCCTTTTGTTATCCATGTATATATATATATATTACATTAGCGCATCATAGGTATTCGGTATTTTTAGTGTGTACATAACAATTGCAAACTCAAGCTATATATAGATAGATAATTAGCATCATGCATTTTATGATAGGCATAGTTTATCACTACATTCACTATCACCATTTGCATCAAAACACACCCCAATCCTAGGTGTTAAACATCACAATAAACAATCAAATCGTCGGTCCATCAGCTAGCACCAACACTGGTGCATCATAAGCTTTTCTATCGAGACACGAAAAACCTCATCTTACATATCATATAACGTGTGGTGTATGAGATATTTTTATGGTAAAGATCGTCCTAATTCAGTTATTCTGGTTATTTAAAACCTTAATAAACCATATGCTATTACATATTTGGATGGTAAAGGTCTACAATTGCAATTAGACTATCTCCAATGCTAAATGGGTCCTTAGCTGCCATGTCATCTGCCACATAATATTCTTACAAATCCTTTAAAACCTCAATTTCATCTCCAACCCTACAAAAATCCTTACCATTCTTAATTTCCATCTCATCACCTAACCATTACACACAATAATTAAATAAAACTTTTCTTTTTTAACTTTAGGCCCACCTCATTGCATGAATCAAGGCAAACACATGCCATTGTGCAAGGACATCTTACCTAAGGGCTCCTTACGATGGACACACTCCAATGCTAAGAGCTTCCAAAGACATTCAAGAGCTTGATCTCCAAGGACCCATTGAAGACAGTCTTAAAAAGCATAGTTCATACAAGAATGTTGACCATCTTATGACAGTCTAACCTACAAACTTAGTTAAATTTAAAAGTTATACAAATAATAAGTAGACAAAGCTAAAGTTATACCTTCACACTTATAGGGCAGGGTAGGGTAGGGTAGGTTTGTATATGATTAAGTAATAAAATTTGGCAGCTTTTTTTGAATGTTAGCATGCATGGGTCGATGTGTAAAAGTTGGTGCCTCGTAGCATGTATGACGGTAGACATCCGTATCTTCTATTCCACGCTACCACTACCATTTTTTTATTCTTCCTCACTTTACATGATGAACAAATTACAAATCATTCATATATAGTAAATTTTATATTTTGGGGAAATTAGATATTCAACGGATAATATAAGAGGCGCGCAATCATTTTTAGATCGAATTATTTAGGTAGTTCTTGCGAAAAATCCATTCCGATACGACTTAGATAATTTGGAGAATAAGAACTTAGATGTGATTCAGAATGAATTCGTAAACCAGATGATCAAAGACTATGCGAATTTAGGGTTGAGGATAGAAACTGAACACAAGAATTTGTTAGAAACATTTTTATTTTGAATACATCGATCTTACAAGCATTTTTATTTTACAACCTTCATTTGAATTTGTTAGACATTGTTTTATAAACAAATTTCTTTTTAAAAACTTTGTTAAAATTTCGTAAGACCTTACCTCGCCATCTTTCATCATATATCTTCGCTTATTTTATTTTTTCTTAGCTTAAAAGATTAAGCCCAACAACTTTTGTCTAGTTTATGACATGTACGGTCCAAACGAAAAATCTCACTTTTTTTTAAGATTCTGTACGCTACGAAATGTATGGCAATTTTTATAAAGAATTTGACATGTGTTGTTAAAAAGACATGTTTTGTAAATCTGTTAGTATATAATGATAGTTTTTATTTTAAATCCACTGGTATTTAACCGGTGTTTAGTAGCTAAGTATCCGTCGGTAAAACTATCACTCACGTACACTTCCCCATTGGAGCTTCACTGATAGATTGATGACCCTATAATATATTACTAATAATAACTTTTTTCCTTCAATGAGAGTCCTTCATTTGTATACCCGATGATAACATAGAAATAATAAGTTTAACTTTATACTATTTTTAATATTTTTTCCTTTAACTTTAAAGTTTATGTGAAAGGTAAAAAATGTGTCACTTAAAAAAAGACTGTAAAATCTATATAAACTCATAATATATGTTTCCTTTAACGTGCCAACGTGAGTAGCTAGGCCGGTAGCTTACTTGGTAGTCACTTAGTAGAGACTTATGTCTTTTAGAGAGGATGTCATATATGTTTAGATCTAGATAAGAATGTGTATGGTATAAAATATAGCAAAGGAAACATTAACAGTTAACAAAATAAGTTTTATTTAATGTAGTGAACTAGCTACATATATAATTATTGAATATCAAAATTCTTTGTGTTTGTCTTAATTATCTCAACATGATCATGTGAAACCCATTTTTTTTATTTGCTTTTACCAACACACCATTTTTTTGAATTTAAAGAAGTAAACCTTAGTCTCCAAAAAGTTGTTTCATGTTCCCACTTTCATATATTTTTATAGGATGAATACTAAAAAAATATATCTTTGACTTTGACTTTGACCAGAATCTTGGGTCTATAAATGATTAATATTCTCCATCTAACTCCATTTTCGTAATCTCCTTCTGTTTGTAAAAACACATAAGCATACATGCAAAGAAAGGTACAAGTAACAAAATGGCTTCCACAAGGTTTAATATATTTGGCTATGCAATTATCTTCATGTCACTTCATATCGTTGCGTATTCTCTTCAAGGTATTTCCAAAACATTTTTTTATCATTCCTCTTAATTATCAATTAGCTTTTACATGTTTATATTTATATATTGTGAATGTGAATATCTAAACATGTTTGGTTTATGAATCTATAGATATAGAGAAGCCAGTGATGTCGTCTAGAAACAAGATTGATGCAGAACGAGACATCTTGTCTCATCCAGAAAAGGTGAATCTTGCAATTAGGAATGTTGTTTTGAGGTCGCAATAGATAATATTGCGTCTTCTCTTTGAAAAAGAAGGGCTTTTTCAACGTGACAATTTTTATTTCGTAAAATCTAAGGGTTACTTTAAAAAAAATAAACATGAATTTGATCTTTTAGTTGTAGGCGGTATAGAAAAGAACCTATAATTACCGCTATCAAAAATTTTTGTTTCTTTCATATTAAATATTAGTATTTTATTGCATATTAACTTAGCTTATTTTTTTTATATATAAGCATATTACAATTTTTTTAATTCTTCAAACAAACTGACATAAGGACGTTTGCTTAGGTAACTCTGAATGTAGCACCCTTCAGTTCTGAAGTGGTGGCAAAGGGCGGAGTAATTGGTGGGAGGAAGATGGCTAAAACAGTGAACAAAGAACATATGAACGATAAACAAACCGCTTCAAAGAAAGTTTCGTCGTCTTCAAGTGATAACACTAGTAATGATGATCATAAACCACACAAGAGAAGCAAGAAGATGAGTCCCACATTCGTGGTTATCAATGCTGATTACCATGTACCAAGATCTCACCCGCCCAAAAATAACTGACACTACTAGAAACTACGTACTGGGTATTTGTGACCGCATTTTGGAATACAAATCGGTCACAAATGCCCTATGTGTAGTAGTGGTGTGTTATTAATCACATATATAGGATCAATTCGACTAAGAGGGAAGCAATTTTGTAGCACTAGTCCTCCCTTTCATTAATTTAACTGTATGTTACCATACATAATATAGAACTAGGATTAAAGATAATATTTTTGTTTATATCTCCTCTATTTGTTTAATCAATGTATTGAAATTTTGGGATATATATAGCTTGTCTAGTAATATAGTTTGACATTTTGGAGGATGAACCAGATGATTTTGACTGTGTTCCAACTTTTCAAAATGAGTTATCAGCTATGTTTTCATAACTGGGCCGTTGTAAACCAACGGATTACTAGTTCACTTGTTGAATCGGTCGGTTTAGACTCAAGAACCTAATGCCGTGATTATTAATGTAAAATCTTTTATTATTACAGAAAATATACAAAATACAATAAAAACAAATTTTTTCTCTATAAATATATAAAGGGATAGGGAAAATGACCAAAATGACCCGTTGACCGTGTGATTTGCCAAAATGGCCATCTCCCGTCTCTTTAAAGAGCCGGGTCACGGCCCCCAACGAGCCTGAACCGTCTCCGGAGAGCCTTTAGTTTACGACCAATAATAAACCAACACGTGGCGTCTCTGATCCCGAGGACTGTCAGCCGTCTCCCGAGACATGTCAGAGCCGCCGAGTCGTCTCCCGTGGGCCCTTGAGACGTCTCACTGTCGTCTCAAGCCGTCTTCGGCTAGCCTCTGAACCGCCTCTGAACCGTCTCACCAATGTATATAAATACCCCAATTCACTTCACAAAATTTGTACCCCCCCCTATCATCTATACTAAACCTTCATCAAACATTTTATCTTTCCAATCAATGACGTTTTTTACTTTTCCAACCGAAGCCTACCGACTTATGAAAATATTGTCCGATTACTTGGATTGTTGTTACATCTGCGTACAGCTACTTGGATTGTTGTTGCATCTGCGCGTGGGTTAACCCGTGTAGAATGCCTCGATGATGTGGTGGTCTACTTTATTTGCAAGTTCAGTTCTTTGTCTATGTAAAACACATACACCATTCAAACAAAGTTCAAAGCAAGTAAATTTGGGAAGTAATATCCAATCAACCCTACGTCCGTCATTGGAACTTGTCGGCGTCCCCTACTGCTAACTACGTTATGTGGTCGACGTGTGGAACGGATACGTCTCGGTGGACGACGTGCGCAACGAGTTTGTTTATTGTTGGTGTAATAGTATAGTTTTTGTAATATTTGTCGTGTTTTGATAATCAAGATTGTTGTAATATTTGTAATATTACAAAAACATAAATAAACATAAGATTCATTGGATTAATAAAAAACATAAACATAAGATTAATTGGATTACAAAAGTTATATAAGCCACGCGTAAGACGGTCCCTCATCATTTGCCAAGCAGACACATGTTTGAATTCTTTGTGTTCCTTGGATTGATACTGTTTTTTGTATATCTGATGGCCGCGTCTTCAGGCATGTCTGAAGGTACCACTTCAAGTGTCCGATAGTGGTACCCGTTGAAGATCTGACACTTCGTGTTCAAGTCGGTCCACTTACGGCTAAGAGAGTCATTGGTTCGGTCTGAGCCTCCCACCAACCGATTGTATTCATGCAAGATACGGTACCACTTGTTTGTTTGGTGTGGGCTATCTTCGACATGTTTCCACGCTGAAACTAGTGCAATTTCTTGTTCCTCAGTCCATCGTTGGGGTGCCATTTTCCTTTGAATGAATGAGACGGTGGTGGTAGTGATAGTGTTAGTGGTAGTGGAGAGTCGGACGGGGAATGGGACGGAGATTGGGACGGAGAATGGTATATATAGGGTTGAGGTGGACAACTGAACCGTCGGACAAGTCATCGGGACTCACCGGAGACGAAGAGACCCGAGACGTCTCGGGACCCACGAGACGTCTCCGGAGACGTCTCGGGAGACGGCTGGGGAAATGTGAATCGTCTCGGGACTCATAAGCTGAACCGAAGCCGAGCCCTCATGGGGAAATGTGACCCGTCTCGAGAGACGGCTGACAGTCCTTGGGATCAGATACTCCACGTGTTGGTTTATTATTGGTTGTAAACTAACGGCTCTCCGGAGACGGTTCAGGCTCGTTGGGAGCCGTGATCCGTCTCTCCAAATAGACGGGTGCGGGCCATTTTGGCAAATCACACGGTCAACGGGCCATTTTGGTCATTTTCCCTTATATAAATATGGTATGAATATAATTTAAAATTTAAAGTTATATATAAAGTTTAAAAAAAATATAAAATTATTAGTTAAAGTAACACAAATAAACGAATATTAAAATGATTTGTATATAAACTTTTGTTTAAACCCGAACTAATAAGTCCGATCCAATTTTATTAACCTACTTTATTTTTAATTTTGCATATAGATTTCTTTTACAAGTAATACTATATCATATGCATAAGATATACATATAGCATAGTGAGATCCTTTTTTAAGGGAATAAACATACAAAAAGAAAAAAACTTAAATTGGTTGTTTTCGTACGTAACGTTGGTAATCCTTTCTAAAAAAATACAATCAACATGTTTGAAGTATACGTCATATTGTGATTTTTTAGAGTAAAGTGGAGTGACTGAAATGTCACAACATGACAACACCATAGCAACTAGTATTGTGCCTAAATTCAGTGTATTTTATACAATTAAGATTTACACGACACCGCAATAACTGTAGGTTAATCTCTAATACGAGTCAGAACATTAAGAGTAAATTAACCAACTCCATTTCCCACCAACTGCCACGTTTGTTACATATGTAACAAACGTACTCTCTCTTAGAAGATATATGCGTAGTAATCTTAACAAAATCTTTTGATACATAGTATATTTTGGTACACCATTGTAATGCATTGAAAGATAATGATTCAACTTGTCAATTCTCATTGATTTGGAATCCTTAAATAATACAATGTGATCTCCTATTTTTGAGGAGAGATAATGACACATTAATTACAATAATATTTACTAAACATAACATATGTTATTACACCCCCGCAGTTGAAGCGTCGGGAGGACCGATGCTGAGACTGGTCCTAAAATCGTCAAATAGAACCCGAGGGAGTCCTTTTGTGAAGATATCTGCGATTTGATGCCGGGACGGAACATGACGGACCCGAATGTGACCCCGCTGAACCTGCTCACGAACAAAGTGAATGTCGAGCTCGATGTGCTTGGTCCGTTGATGTTGAACCGGATTTCCAGAGAGATAAACCGCACTAATATTGTCACAATAAACGAGTGTCGCGCGAGAAAGTGGATGATGCAACTCGAGAAGAAGGTTACGCAGCCAGCAGATGTCCGCAACGACGTTGGCGACTCCTCGATATTCTGCTTCAGCACTGGACCTGGAGACAGTGGACTGGCGTTTAGAAGACCAGGAGATGAGATTGTCCCCTAAGTACACACAATAGCCAGATGTGGAGCGGCGGGTATCTGGACAACCTGCCCAGTCAGCATCTGTATAGGCCACCAAGGAGAGATTGGGAACGGGCCCGAGGTGAAGACCAAACGAAGCAGTTCCTTGAAGATAGCGGATTATCCGTTTCAAGGCATTCCAGTGATCTAGACGAGGGGCGTGCATGTGCATACAGATCTGCTGCACGGCATAAGAAATGTCCGGTCTGGTGAAAGTAAGATACTGAAGCGCCCCTGCAAGACTGCGGTAAGTAGAGAGGTCATCATGAAGCGGCCCAGAGTCAGCAGAGAGTTTAGACTGCGTGTCAACCGGAGTGTTTACCGGTTTGCACGAGTCCATAGAAGCCCGATGAATGATATCCTGAACATACGCCTGTTGTGAGAGAAACATAGTATCATCTTTTCTGGTGACGTGAATGCCCAAAAAATAAGAAAGTGGCCCCAAATCCTTCATAGCAAACTCAGAGGATAGACTGGTAACAAGTCGTGTGCGCAGGTCTTCGTTAGACGTGGTGAGGATGATGTCATCCACATAAATAAGAAGATATGCAGTGTCCGGTCCATGATGATAAATGAATAAAGAGTTATCGGACTTGCTTTGTTGAAACCCCTGCAAAACAACAAAGTCAGTGAACCGTTGGTACCAAGCCCGGGGAGCCTGCTTCAACCCATACAGAGACTTGCGTAGGCGACACACATGATCTGGAAAATCGCGATCCCGAAATCCCATAGGTTGGTGCATATAGACTGTCTCCTGTAAATTACCATGAAGGAACGCGTTGGTGACGTCCAGCTGGTGAATAGGCCAAGATTTGGATAAGGCCAAGGAGAGAACCAACCGAATGGTGGAAGGTTTGACCACCGGGCTAAATGTCTCACCACAATCAATACCTGTCTGCTGATTACGACCATCACATACCAAGCGCGCTTTATAGCGCTCCAAATTACCATCCGACCTGAACTTATGTTTAAACAACCACAAGCTACGTATAATATTCATGTCATGAGTCCTAGGTACAAGCTCCCAGGTCTTGTTCTTAATAAGTGCACTAAATTCAGTTGACATGGCATTGAACCATTCAGGAGAGGACAAGGCAACCTGTGGGTTTTTGGGGATGGGAACGATGGTTGAGGTATGTAAATTAAACGGGTGTTTGGGCTTGGTAATACCACTCATTGAGCGGGTATGGATGGTACGGGCCGGAGGTGGTTGGGGTGGAGGGACAGAGGTGGGTATAGGAGCCGGATGAGAGGCCGAA
This sequence comes from Ambrosia artemisiifolia, assembly GCA_032199755.1. Lineage (NCBI taxonomy): Eukaryota > Viridiplantae > Streptophyta > Magnoliopsida > Asterales > Asteraceae > Ambrosia > Ambrosia artemisiifolia. The sequence goes on from CM063521.1 coordinate 10,908,241, forward strand.
GAGTGGGCCTGAACTGGGCTCGTAGGTGGAGCAGCGTCCGTGGTGGGAGCAGGCTGCTCGTGGGCCGGAGGAGAAGTGGGTGTGTGGGCCGAGGAAGGGATAGGGTCTGTTGGGCCGGGATTGGGCTGAGAGGGAGAAGTGGGTGTAGGCGATGGATCGGACTGTGTATGGGGGTTGTTTGTTGGAGTGAGGGGGTGCGAGTCAGGTGGATGTGTCTGGCTGGAAGTTTTAAGAAAATCCCAGACAAGGGGGTTAATGGTTGGGTTGAGAAAGTCATAAGAGGGTGGTTTCGTGGAGGATTGAATGGTATAAGGAAAAATGGTTTCCTCAAAGTGAACATGGCGGGAAATGATGAGTTGATGGGTGGTGAGGTCTAGGCACTTGTATCCACGGTGATTGGCGGGGTAGCCAAGGAATACACACGGGTGGGAGCGGTAGTCAAGTTTGTGAATGGTGGTGGAAGGGTGAAGGGGGTAACAAAGACACCCGAAGACGCGAAGATGGTCATACTCCGGGATGCAATTGTAAAGGAGGGTAGTGGGGGATTGGAAATTTAGTAGTTTGGATGGGAGAATGTTTAGGAGATACGTGGCAGTCTCAAGGGCGTGATGCCACATGTTGGGGGGTAGGGAAGCTTGGGCTAGTAAGGTGCGGATCATGTTGTTGATGGTGCGGATTTTGCGTTCCGCTTTACCATTTTGGGAAGAGGTGTAAGGGCAAGAGAAACGGAATTGCATGCCGTTTTGATTGCAAAAGTTGTAAAAGTTTTGGTTTGCATATTCTTTCCCATTATCACATTGAAATTGTTTAATGTGGCGGTGAAATTGTGTTTGAATTAGATTGTGGAGGGTGAGGAAGGTGGGGTAAACTTGGGACTTATTAGTTAGAGGGAAAGTCCACAAGAAATTTGTGTGGTCATCCAAAAATAAAACATAATATTTGTGGCCACCCGTACTAAGTACGGGAGAGGTCCATAAATCACTATGAACTATATCAAAAGCAGAATGAGTATTATTAATTGAATCATAAAATGGCATGCGAATACTTTTACCAAAGATGCAAGGTTCACAATGTGTTTTATTAAATTTGGAATAATCAACAAAATTAGACAATTTTAAAGACTTCAAAATGTTGGTGCCAGGATGACCCAATCGTTGGTGCCAGTGTAACACCCCGCCCCTCTCACCACCAATATTGTCCGCTTTGCTCATCCAGAGCTCACGGATTTGTTTTTGGGTGCCCAAGTGGAGACTTCCCAGGAGGTCACCCATCCTGGAATTTCTCCCACCTGAGCACGCTTAACTGTGGAGTTCTCCTCTCATCCACTAACATTAAGCCCCAAAACGCGTTGGTGATTTAAGAGGCAAGACATTACTTATGAACCAAGGATCTCTCCTGGCCACGGCCGATGTGGGATTTTCCTGGGGTGTCACATTCACCCCCCGTTAGAGTCTCATCGTCCCTGATGAGGTATGCACCCACCATCCCGAACGGCACAGGAGTGGCTCTGATACCATCTGTAACACCCCGCCCCTCTCACCACCAATATTGTCCGCTTTGCCCATCCAGAGCTCACAGATTTGTTTTTGGGTGCCCAAGTGGAGACTTCCCAGGAGGTCACCCATCCTGGAATTTCTCCCACCTGAGCACGCTTAACTGTGGAGTTCTCCTCTCATCCACTAACATTAAGCCCCAAAACGCGTTGGTGATTTAAGAGGCAAGACATTACTTATGAACCAAGAATCTCTCCTGGCCACGGCCGATGTGGGATTTTCCTGGGGTGTCACAGCCAGCAATCTTGAGTCACCGCAACAAAGGAAGATGGCTGAGAGGACTTGAGTGGGAGAGGCTCAGTCAACGGATAGAGGTCACCCGTGCTGTTACATCGGAGGATAGGAGCCCGTGTTTTGAGATCCTTCACAAGAAAGCCAAAAGGGTCAAATTCAACAGAAACTAAATTGTCACGGGTAAGGCGACGAACAGATATAAGGGTTTTGATAATGTTGGGAGCAAAAAGAACGTTATTTAATTTTAGGGGAGGGTAGGGTGGTGGAAGGACTTGGTTGCCTTGGGCCAATACAGGAATGGTCATACCGTTGCCAACTACAATATTTTTATTAGTGCATTTATTAAAAGTAGACGGAGAGTATATACCTTTCTCATTGGCAGAGTGAGAGGAAGCACCAGTGTCCATCACCCCATGATCAGGAGGGTTGAGAGCCAGAGAGTACAGCGCCTGTTCAATATCAGTAGGAGAATAGACGGTGTGATGAGCTTGGTCAGGTCGCGGGCCAAGTATACCTTGAGATGAATTATTGTTGGGCCGTGAGGGGTAAGGGCAGGGAGTTTGGGCCGAGGGCTGCTGTCTTAGGGCCGAGGCCCATTGGGTTGCTGTCCAAGAGGATGGGAAAACAATGTAGGGATGTGAGGGGTTAGAGGGTTGGCTGCTGGAGGGTTGGTTACGGCCGGAGGGTCGGGTTTGGCGACGGCCACGGCTGCCACGTGGGCGGGCGGTGGACGTTTGGCCGGTGGTAGGTTGGCTAGTGTGGGTTTGAGGTGCGGGTGTAGTAGAAGTGTGGAGGGCAGTGGCAGCGGCCTGGGCGGCCCGAGTGACATGGCGCTTCTTTTTGGTTTCTTCCTGATTAAGACGAGACCGAACATCCCGAAAATCAGGAAGTGGGTTTTGGTTTTGAAGCACAGTGGAAATACTATCATAGGCTTCGGTGAGGCCGGTTAAAACTTTAAGCACCAACATGCGGTTGTCAACCGGAGAGCCAACGCTCTCGAGTTGATCCGCCAATAGTTTAGCCCGCTGACAATACTCATCCATTGACGAAAAATTCTCAAGGTAAAGATTAGCGAACTCCTGACCAAGATAGATCGCCCGGGTATTCTGATTATCATTAAACTCACGTTCAATGGCAAGCCAGGCGTCATGGGCCGTCTGACCTGGCTGAATAATGGTAAGAAGGAGGGGCTGAGTGATGGTGGCATAAATCCATTGGAGCACAACGGCATCCAGACGTGACCAGAGAGCTTCGGCGGCAGCAGCGGCAGCTTCGGCCTGGGCTACGGCTGCAAGGTCAGACACCGACAGAAGAGGGGCTGCAACGGGTTTGGGGTCTAGATGTGGGAGAACCTCATAGGCTTGACAGTGAACCCTGAATAGGGTCTTCCATGTCATGTAATGGGTTGAATCCTTGTCAAGGATTAAGGGTATGTTAGACTTGATGTTGGTAACAGTGAGGGCGGGGTGAAGAGGTTTGGATTCCATGAGTGAGATGAAAAAGAAGGAGCTGAGAAGAGGAAGAAACCGGCGCCGCAAAGAAGACGACCGGCGAGAGGTAGGGCAGCGGAAGTACAGGAGGGGAGGTTAGGGATCCAAGGTTGATACCATGAAAGATAATGATTCAACTTGTCAATTCTCATTGATTTGGAATCCTTAAATAATACAATGTGATCTCCTATTTTTGAGGAGAGATAATGACACATTAATTACAATAATATTTACTAAACATAACATATGTTATTATGCATTTTGATATATAGGTTTACTACGGTGTGTCAAAATGCATATAACCGTATATCAAAACTTTACATTTTGATTTTAATTTTTAATACACATTTACAATGCATTTTGGTGCACACAAGGTACATTATCAATCTGCATCAAAATCTTTACATTTTGATGCACATCTTTACACCAAATCAAAATGCATTACAATGGTCTGTCAACATACATAATTTCTGAGCATCAAAACATTACACTTTGATGCTCAATCGCGATACATTATGATACACGGGTTTACAACCATGCCTAAAAAATGAATTACAGTGGCGCGACAAAACTATATTGTTCATCAAGCATATGCATCCAAACTCAATCTGTGTATCCCCCTCGACCCGCCCCTAACAATAGCACGTTTTATTCATGAAATTTGTTTTTTTAGCATTTTATTATATGAACTACTTGATTAGAAACCAACATCAAAAAATAATACTATGAACTAATACTATGTTCCTTAAAGCTACTACTTACAACCTTTATAGACAAAGTTGTCAAAATTGGCAAGAACTCCCAAGCCTAGGATTCTTTCTCATGTTTATACCTGACATCTTCCTTGCAGCCATTGCAGGACCCACAAGCTCCTTAAATTTCTCCAGAAACAACCGCCATTCGTCCTCGTTCATATCTGTCACCTTCACAAAGCTCGTTGGTGCACCCACCGTTTCTTTTGCACTTGACCGCACCCCATTAGCACACACTTTCACCCGCCTGTTCCCCCTTCCTTTCTTACCCAAACCCACTTGGTTATAAGACAAAGCCCGGGTCTTGTTTACCACAGCCGACTTCCCTAACTTAGAATCTTTTTCATCTGTTTGTTCTTCAGAGTCAGATCCCATTACTTGTTTCATAGCTTCAATGCAAATTACTTCAAGCTCACTTGGTTCTTGATCGCTGAATCTGAATTGTCGGCTCATCATCCCTCCAATTTCAGCTAGACAGAGCCCGAAAGCTGCAGCTTCCTTCAAAAAACTGGTACAAAGTGTTAACACGCGTATGCATGCCTCCCGGATCATGGGTAGTTCTCTTCTTAGCATTTTAGCATCAAGATTCGCGTCTAACGATTTTATGTATTCAAGCTCGGTTTCTGAAAATGGGATTGATGCTTGAGGCCAATGTATCCACTCAAAGTAGGGATCTTCCAAGCATTCTGGAAGACAGAGGCCGTGATCAATAGGAATAAGTTCAACTTGACCAAACTCGCCATCACTCATCTTTCTAACCAGTATGTTTCCAGCATGTCTGTCGGTGTTAAAGATCCTAATATCTAATATCCCAATTCTGTGCACATCAGCAACAGGAAATCTTGAACTTCCATGATCACTAGCATCAAAATCATGAGGAATGAATTGTTGTAGCGACGCAATCTTACTAACCCCTTGGTTGTTTTGAATCGTATTCCCAATTACATTGTCGTTTAGATTGAAGATTGAGTGAGTTATCTTTACTAGAGAAGTTAACGGCACATGAGCAAAATGATCATGGTCCAGCAGGTAGGCTGCAACCTCTCTAAAACCTGTTTCGCCTACCTTAACAGATTGTTTCAGGCCCGGTTGTCCAAGAACCTTTCCTACAAACCCTTTCGGGTTATTTGGTGCAAAGGGTTCCTCATCTGTGGGCTTAACAATGGCTACACTCTCACCTTTGATATTCTTAAAATAATAAGCGCCTCCTAACCCGCCATTCACAGGAACTGGCTCAATATTGCTTCTCAACGCCATAACAATCTCTTCCACAAGCTCCTTTGTTTTGGTGAAATCACCTGAATGCCCAATGATCTCCACAACATTACTTTGATCCTTCTGTTGGAGACCGTTCGCTGTTGGTGACAAACAAGGCGTCGACGAGCTTCTGTTCATTGAGTTCTTGGTCAACAGAAGCGCAGAATCAGTCTGAATAGCGCTAAGATCATTATTCAAAACCATGTCACCAAATGTCAGTGAACTTTCAGCAGTTGGAACATTTAAGGTTAGCTGCATTCGCCTTTTAACCGTGTGGGCATCATCTTTTCTCTCCAGTTCCATCCCTAAAACACAACCGTTTTCAGTTTGGACAAACACACGCCGTTTATTGAGAAGTGACACAGACATCTTGTTTGATATCGGGCTTTCCATTTTTAACAGTCGAAGACCGACGGATAAACAAGATTCTGCTTGTTAACCACTGTTGTCACATTGGGTAACAATCAGCCCAACTATAGTTGCAGCAATTTCACAACATCAGAAAAAGCTTTCTGATGATTTCCATCTCTCTAACAACTAAAACCTGCAAGTTAAATTAACCAAAAAAAAACATTCAAAATCCTCAATGCATGTATTTTAAAGTTCATAATCATCAATTCTACTACCACTTCAATAACATTTAACAAATATATGGATATCAATAACTTTTTGTTTATTTTTATGATATCATTCGATGATTTATTTACTTCTTTAAAATCTTTATTTTATAATCGCGTTCTCTTTTTAATGAAGTTCACCTTTAAAAAAAATATAAATATTTTAAAATTAGGCAGGTCAGTACTTGTGGTTTACCTATTTTGTCATTTTCATATATATTTATTGGAAATTATATCATTGGTGCCGAATTTATAAAATGATTTCACCATTAGTACAACCACATGTACTAATGGTAACGCCATTTGTAAAAGTAGCTACCAATTCAATAAATACGTATGAAAATGACAATATGGGTAAACCACAGGTACTAACTGTGTAATTAATTTAAATATTTTACTTTAAATTGTTATAAATCATATATGACGATACTTTTTAAACCATTTACAATCCGGTCCGACCAGTGAAGCAATGACGTTTTGTAAATCCGGTCAGACCAGTTCGACCGAAGAACCATGACGTTATACGATTCCGGTTAGACCGGTTCGGCAAACAGCCAAACACTAAAAAGACTAATCACTGGTTATCAAGAAGAACATTAGTCATCAATTCCAGTATCATAAACCTAAATCAACATACTCATAACGTGTCGAACCGTACTGTATTTCAAGGTTTTTTTTTTTCCAAAATATCATTTAGTGATTTATTGCAATTTAAAACTTCATATATATACTATTAAATTGCAAATCCACACAAAAACCGAATATATTATTATATTTAATATTTTATGATTTAATCATGATCCAAACAACAATATTGATCATTTCATCAAATAACATTCAAATAATCAATCTATATAATAAAACATCCGTACACATTTCTGTTGAATCTCAACCGTCGGATCACCGAACAATCACAATTCCGATCAATCAAAAACACAAAATTAATGAATTAATCGAGAAAAAAAAACTGACCGGAGAGAAGAAGGATATGAATCTGGATGATTCGAGAGAGAGAGTGAATGGAGAAATATAATGAAAAGAAAAGAAAAGAAAGAAGAAACCGTTTTATTGTGATTCTTCTTTTTCTTCTTCTATTTCTTCTTGTTGTTGTTTGTTGGTTACTTATTTCCCCTGTTTCTCGAATCTCCCTGATTGTGTGTACGGATGTCTTTACTTTTATAAAATATTATTTAATTAATAAACTGTTAAGAAGAGAGGGAAATGAATCAGTAAGGCATGCTCTATTTCCACCCCCCACTTCTATTTTCACCCCTTTGAAAGCGCATCGCTTAGACCTAAGCGAGGCGCTTTCTTTGCTTTTTAACTACCTCGGTACGAGGTCAGAAAAAGCTGATTTTTGACCCAAAGCGCCTCGCTTAGGCCTAAGCGAGGCGCTTCGAATAATTTTTTTTTTTTTGGTCTTTTGAGATTAAGTTTTAACATTTTTTTTTTAAGTCAGACGTTTTTCAAAAAAACATTTTTTATGTCAATGGGAGGGTAAACAAAATCGTCGATCCGACTGTTGATTTCTTTCTGCAACAAGGAACAAAATGTCAGCTTTTTCCTGAATTTTACTTGCTTGTATGAAAAGTATATTTTAATTGTTCGTTTGACAAACGTCTGGCTAACCTGTCCAGTTATCAATCTCACTGTCCAACAACTGAATTTTACTTGCTTGCATGAAAAGTTTATTTTAATTGTTCGTTTGACAAACGTCTGGCTAACCTGTCCAGTTATCAATCTCACTGTCCAAAAACTGAATTTTACTTGCTTGCATGAAAAGTTTATTTTAATTGTTCGTTTGACAAACGTCTGGCTAACCTGTCCAGTTATCAATCTCTTACTGTAATGATCAGAAACATTCCAAATAACTGTTCAATTTCAGCTTTTGTTTAACTATTTTAGCAACTTCCATAGAGAAGGTATCAATCTTACTTCTTGAGTTGAACTTTCCATGATCTACCTTTATCATCTCAGAGAGATATGTGTCAACGATGAAAGGGAACCCGAAACAATAGAAGTGAGATTGATAACTTCTTTCATCATTGTACATATACCTCCTTATCTAAAAACAAATCACATCATTTGTATGAGTAGTGACCCTCTGGCAAACCTGCGTATGAATAGTGACCCTCTGGCACACCACTAGAACATTAATCGGTTTCATCTTTGTTTTCTTGAGTTTTGTTTTTTTTGGTGAAATGAACTTGAAGAAATGATTTGGTTAAAGAAAGTTGTGTGCCAGAGGGTCACTATCATTCAAATGATGTGATTTGTTTTTAGATAAGGAGGTATATGTACAATAAACTTTTTACGCTAAATAAAACTTACACACAACTTTTTGCTCTAGTGGTGTGGCCTACCTTTTTGACAAACACCTGGCTAACATGTCCAGTTATCAATCTCACTGTCCTTTAAGCAGGTTTGCCAGAGGGTCACTATTCATACACACAACTTTTTGCTCTAGTGGTGTGCTCTACCTTTTTGACAAACACCTGGCTAACCTGTCCAGTTTGCCAGAGGGTCACTATTCATACACACAACTTTTTGCTCTAGTGGTGTGCTCTACCTTTTTGACAAACACCTGGCTAACCTGTCCAGTTATCAATCTCACTGTCCTTTACGCAGGTTTGCCGATCCGATTGTTTAAAGTATCAAGACTATGAAATTAGTAAAACAACTGAATTTTACTTGCTTGCATGAAAAGTTATTTCAGTTCAAACTTTTCAAACACCTGCAACATCTCAAGAGTCGAGGTCCTCTACCTTTTTGACAAACACCTGGCTAACCTGTCCAGTTATCAATCTCACTGTCCTTTACGCAGGTTTGCCAGAGGGTCACTATTCATATTATTATTATTATTTACATTATTATCGTATTTGCTTTACGATAATAATGTAAATAATAATAATAATAAGGAAGGAAGGTTTTTGCAAAAACGAAGGTTTCCGCGTTAATGCCGATCCGATTGTTTAAAGTATCAAGACTATGAAATTAGTAAAACAACTGAATTTTACTTGCTTGCATGAAAAGTTATTTCAGTTCAAACTTTTCAAACACCTGCAACATCTCAAGAGTCGAGGTCCTCTGAAAAAGACATCGTACAATGATTTGGCTTTGCAATATTTGAAAATTATCATTTCTTGACATGCTTGGTAACACCTTGATCTGCAATATATGAAAACAGGAACATTCCAAATAACAGTTCAAATTTTAGTTCAAACTTTTCAAACACCTGCAACATCTCAAGAGTCGAGGTCCTCTGAAAAAAGACATCGTACAATGATTTTTGGACTTGCAATATTTGAAAATTATCATTCCTTGACATGCTTGGTAACACCTCTACAATATTTGAAAATTATCATTTCTCGAAAAGTAATTAAAAACCCTTAAAAATGAATTAAAAACAATTGTTGTGTCGAATGTTTAGTCGGAGGACCACTTACAATGATTCATCAAAGTTGTACAAAGCTGGATGTTTTTACTGGAAAACCAAAACGAGCAATAAACGAAGCGAAACGGAGAGATATAATTTTCTTGGCTTGGAAACAACTTAAAAGAAGCAAAAATGAATTAAAATTATTTTTTGGTGATTAACAGATAATTTTAAAGAATTAAAAGAAAATCAAGTTTTTTAAAAAAAAGGCCAAAGCGCCTAGCTTTGGTCAAAGCGAGGCGCTTGGGTGCCTAGCTTTGGCCAAAGCTAGGCGCTTGACTGGTTTGATTAGACCACAAGCTCCTCGCTTTGACCAAAGCGAGGCGCTTTGGCCTTTTTTTAAAAAAACTTGATTTTCTTTTAATTCTTTAAAATTATCTGTTAATCACCAAAAAATAATTTTAATTCATTTTTGCTTCTTTTAAGTTGTTTCCAAGCCAAGAAAATTATATCTCTCCGTTTCGCTTCGTTTATTGCTCGTTTTGGTTTTCCAGTAAAAACATCCAGCTTTGTACAACTTTGATGAATCATTGTAAGTGGTCCTCCGACTAAACATTCGACACAACAATTGTTTTTAATTCATTTTTAAGTGTTTTTAATTACTTTTCGAGAAATGATAATTTTCAAATATTGCAGAGGTGTTACCAACTGTAAAGTTGTTTTACTAATTTCATAGTCTTGATACTTTTAACAACTGAATTTTACTTATGGAATCTTTGTACGAAAATCGAAACCATCTCATTCCATGTTCTCCATATCCATACCTTGTTCCAACCACTAGACAGTACCTGTGGCCAAAAGAACTAGACAGTAAAATCATCTTCTTGTAATTACTTTCAAGTTTTTTAGAATCATTGAAGACACCTTTTCAGTTGTTATCCGAGAGATAACGATCATTGCGTTATCATTGCTAACAGACTTTGACCGATCAACGATGAAGACAATCTGAAAAGTGGATACCATGGATCAGAGAGATTCAAGCTAATCAAACTCATATCTCAAGCCGGTGCAAGTTATGTTGTAGCATCTTTGATCATCTTCTTGTAATTACAACTTTTTCAGTTGTTATCCGAGAGATAGCGGTCAACGATGAAGACAACCTGAAATGTGGATACCATGGATCAGAGAGATTCAAGCTAATCAAACTCATATCTCAAGCCGGTGCAAGTTATGTTGTAGCATCTTTGATCATCTTCTTGTAATTACAACTTTTTCAGTTGTTATCCGAGAGATAGCGGTCAACGATGAAGACAACCTGAAATGTGGATACCATGGATCAGAGAGATTCAAGCTAATCAAACTCATATCTCAAGCCGGTGCAAGTTATGTTGTAGCATCTTTGATCATCTTCTTGTAATTACAACTTTTTCAGTTGTTATCCGAGAGATAGCGGTCAACGATGAAGACAACCTGAAATGTGGATACCATGGATCAGAGAGATTCAAGCTAATCAAACTCATATCTCAAGCCGGTGCAAGTTATGTTGTAGCATCTTTGATCATCTTCTTGTAATTACAACTTTTTCAGTTGTTATCCGAGAGATAGCGGTCAACGATGAAGACAACCTGAAATGTGGATACCATGGATCAGAGAGATTTAAGCTAATCAAACTCATATCTCAAGCCGGTGCAAGTTATGTTGTAGCATCTTTGATCATCTTCTTGTAATTACAACTTTTTCAGTTGTTATCCGAGAGATAGCGGTCAACGATGAAGACAACCTGAAATGTGGATACCATGGATCAGAGAGATTTAAGCTAATCAAACTCATATCTCAAGCCGGTGCAAGTTATGTTGTAGCATCTTTGATCATCTTCTTGTAATTACAACTTTTTCAGTTGTTATCCGAGAGATAGCGGTCAACGATGAAGACAACCGGATACCATGGATCAGAGAGATTTAAGCTAATCAAACTCATATCTCAAGCCGGTGCAACACACACTTTCAACCCATTCCTGGTAAACCCAGGGGAAATGGCTATATTAAAAAAACTTCAAGATTATTGTTTTGTTTTGTGGATCAGACGAGGACTTGCCTGTGTCTTGAAAACACAAGGATGACACACGAAGCTTTAGACTCCAAGCGGATCCCTTGATTGCCGCATTTAATGAAATTTAACGCGCATACCGCATTCGGAGTCTGATTGCACCGAATCCAGTCTTCAAGGTGGACTTAAGCACCTGAAAGGGAAGTTGAAATTTTGAATGATGTTCGTCGACTGCACCTTGAGCGAGCCGCGTTTAATGAAATTTAACGCGCATACCGCATTCAGAGTCTGATTGCACCGAATCAAGTCTTCAAGGTGGACTTAGGCACCTGAACGGGAAGTTGAAATTTTGGAAACACAAAGATGGAAAAATTCACTAAAAAGCCTAAAATTTCGGACCCTAACACACACAAGACGAATGTTGCAACATGAGTTCGACCAAGATGACACACGAAGCTTTAGACTCCAAGCAGATCCCTTGATTTGGGTGGAACAAGGTATCATCAATCTAGTATTAAGCACCTGAACGGGAAGTTGAAATTTTGAAGTTGGTTGATGATGTAAAGTTTAAGTCATTGACAATGATTAGGGTTATTACTTTGTTTTTTAAATTTTTTTAACTTTTTATAATTATTAAATTAAAAAAAAATAAAAAAACCAACTCAAAACATCAAAACAACTACCAAAATAAATTACCCCCTTGAAGCGCCTCGCTTAGGCCTAAGCGAGGCGCTTGGAATTTGAAAATCAACTTTTTCTGATTCTCGTACTGACGGTCTCGAAGTTAGCTCAAAGCGCCTCGCTTTGGCCTAAGCGATGCGCTTTGAGGGGGTTAAAATAGAAGGGTGGGGGGTTTAAATAATACAACCCATCAGTAAACTTGTTTGCCATTTCTAGTCCCTATATTATGACTCAATGCTTGTTTTTGGTTTTAACTTTTTTTTTCTAGTTTTTTTTTTACCAAACAAACGCATCACATATATTCACCCAAAATAAACCGTCCAAAGATTACAACCTACATCAAAATCGTAAATAGACAACCTAGAGAACAGCCACCCCAAGCCCATTTAGCAAGTGGCTACATGGGATTTTTGCACCCAAATACATAATACTAAAACGCACTATCTAACCGTGATCAAAATACGTAAACGCAAACCAACTATCTATGTCCATCTCCGTTACTTTTGCCCTTTTCACCATCCACCAATAGGATTCCGTCTTGATCTCGTCAACCAATAGGATTCCGACTTTTTTCTAGTTTTGTGATAATGATAATGTTTGTTTGGGCTACTAAAGTCTTATGGTGGGTGGCTTCTGATTGGACAAAGGAGATGAGAGTACACGTGGCTTAATTGGATTGGTGGATGAAATGGCATGAAATATTTCACGCTTGCCCCATTAGCGCCCATTTCACTAAGAGAGGGGCGGTGTTTGGGGCGCTAAAGGGCTCCAAATTCCCTCTTTCATACCCTTTCATTCTACCACTACATGTGGTCTTATAAAGGGGAATTGAGAGGTGAACCTGTGTGTAATTTATTTATAAGGCTCGGTTTTGAAGATAAGTTTTCGTCTTAGTGTTTACAAATGTAAGAGTAAATTAAACTGATGATCTCTGCATTTTACTAAAACTTTGGGTTTGATTAATAGCTTTTTAAGCATACAGGGATGGTTATGTGGTTTACACTTTGTAACTTATTAAGTACTCAGCATCTCCTAAAAGACCATTCAGGCTAGGCGCCTATTTTGTTATTTATTGGAACATAGTTGTATATAAAGTTATTTAAAAAGGTGACAAATAAAAAAACAACCTATCACATGCTAGGTTCTGATTTGGCTGTCGGTAATTTTAGCGTTATCAACATGAAAAGTGATATTGGATTAGCTTGTTGTTTAGGTTGATCTTGTTGGAAATTAACGAGTTAGGCGATGCAGGAGTGCGAGCTTGGTTCTTCCTAACAAGATTAAGTTAATGTGATTGGGCTTGGATTAGATATATAAATTGATAATTGGGCTAGTTTATATATTCTAATTTATATTGGGCCTAAATCAATTTATTATAATCGTATTCACAAGAATGTGTGCTTAAACACATTATATCAAAATCCATGTGAATCTAGACTGTGGTAGATAACCGCAATAAGAAAACGATTCCAATTTTTTGGGAGAGTTTCTGACTTTATTCAAGGGATTCAGGATAGAGAAAAAAGCTATTCAAAGTTTTCTTCTTCTTCGGTAAGCAATCCTCAAAGAAATCAAATCCGATTATTATGTATATACTACGTTTAATCCATTTAAATGTTTGATTGTACCTATTAAATAATTTGTTCTGATATTGATTACGCGACTCATAGTATAATCTAAGTGATTTTCGATTTCGTCTACAATTTGGGTTCAATAAACCAACATTGGCCAAGCTTGTATTGTTCGTGACCCTCACAATCCCTACACCTTGTACTATTAATATGATAAGGATAATGTATATGAGTTTTTTTGAACGGCCAACAAACGATGTCCCGACTATCTAGGGTTACAAAAGCACTACATACGCCCTTGGGTGAAGACACGTCTTATGTGCCCGCCCATAGGTACGCTGAGTAGCTAGAACCCACCAAGCCACTAGTTTTGGGGAAAACCTGACCCCCCCCCCCCCCCCCCCCCCACCACCACCACCACACACACACACACACACCAAAAGGGTGGGGCTAAATGAGTTTTAACCTCTCAAAGTTTAAAAAACAAGAGCACGAGTGATTCTCATAATGAGCAAGGGTAATACACTAGAGATTAGATATAGTACGTTCTAAATGTTGTGGTTTAAGAACTTGAATATTATGTTACATGTGTTTCATGACTTTTTATTCAATGTTTTTTTCGCTATGTTGTGATGATACATTTCAAATGGATATGGGGTTTAGAAGGATATCAACATCTTTATGGTCATGTTGGTGAAAATATAAAGATGGTTAAAGTGGGTGGTGGCATATTACATGAAGAGATGAAAGAAATATCATAAGACAAAGGTGTAGATGAAGAGGAGACCAGAATTCATCCCACCTAAAGATAATATTTTTTTCAAGAATTTTAAGATTATAAGAAAGGAAGGTGTATTTATCCTATAAATAGCCCTTAACGTAAAAAGTGAAGGAGGGTATTTTTGTTCCATATTGTTAAACATGTACTTGCCAAAGGCATTATAGCCCAGTGGCATCTTGGTGGTGAGATAAGACTTAGGGATCATATGGTCCTGGGTTCGAATCTCACATAGGGGGTTTTCTCATAATTATGAGTTTCCTCCTGAATTGGTGACTTGGTGGTGGAATATGATCGCGTGGCAACATTGGTGGCACGATGATACTCCAGTGTTCCGTAAGTGATTCCAATTTGTTGGCCGTTCAAAAAAAAAAACATGTACTTCAGTACTGAAATCTAAAAATAAAAAAAAATAGTGTAGAGTAATTACGTAATTCTCGTTGTAGAGTAATTACGTAATTACTCTAGTCGAAACTACTATAATTACTCTAATGACGTAATTACGCTAAAAAAAATTTAAATGTTTTTTTATATTTTTCATCTAGAAAACATGTTTATGCAGATGAGAAAAAAGATTAAAAAAAAAATCCCCCATTCACTTCTTATATTTAGTAGGTTAAGCCTATTTGTATTTAATCTTTATGTATACATATTCTTTCATAGAGTGATAAGAGCAATTATGTACAGAAAATCGTGTTAGTTTGTTCTAGTGTTTAACTTTAATTTATGTTTTGCTGTTAGCTTGTTATAGGGTGAATTGATGTTTGAACCGCCTGCTTGATTCTACCAAGCAAATATTAGTTACTTTATTTGTTCGATATATAAAACCAGACATTAAAATTTTCACGATGCATCTTTAACACTTTTCTACGTTCAAGAGTTGGATCAACATGTTGGAAAGTGATTTTTAAATAGATCTAGGAGAGAGGCAAATACAAGAACTTTTATATATTGGAGATAATTCCTCCTCCTAGTTTTCCTCCACCATGTTAAAATCTAGCGGAAGCGGTTTTGGTGTTTGGGTTGGTTTGTTTGTTTGGCCTTGTGGCCGGAGACCGCTTGGTTTCTAGTTGCCGACTCTCAAACCAGCGGGTGGTATTTGGTAGGAAAGGTGTAGAGATAAATGGTTGTTTTATTATTGATAGTAGTGTTTGGTACATTCAAATGCGGAGATAACCTCCCCTATAAATACATAAAGAAATAACATAAAATAGGAAGTAGATAATCTTGGGGCATAAGACAAGGTGCTAGTCTTTGGGCATAATACATGGAGCTTGAGTCATGTCATGGTGGAGGAAAACTAAGAGGAGGAATTATCTCCAATATTATATTCGTTGCAATAAGTTAAAATGGTTTGAAGCATATAATAAAGTGTAGAGTGACCCTTGCAAATATCGTTTAACGTCTTGATGGTTTTTTCTTTTACAAAGTTTGATAAACTATTAAAACAAATTTACAAAGTGTGTATAAGTACGAATTAGTGTCACTACATAGCGTGTTAAATTTTACAAAGTTTGATCAAGTTTTATAAATTCACAAAGTTTGATAAACTATTAAAACAAATTTCGATGCATATGTGTGTGACGAACTGACGACCTATTAAACACGTTACAACATTGCGACTAACTTTGAAAATTTGATTTAATGTTGTAATAAATTTTGATACAAATGTATATAACGGTGCGACAAACTCTCCAACCTTGATTCACTATTGTAATCGTTCCAATGGTATCAATATTCAATACCGACACAGATGTTCGGGTCGAAATCGACGTTGTACCACTATGAGTTTGGTGTGACACCAGGTACTGATACTTGCTATAGCTTACGATATAAAAAGGTACTCTATTGCAAATACAACTCTGTTTCCAACGAAATTTATATCGGAATAGGTTATGATACACTGAGAGTGACACATGTTATGGTACGTCAAACCCATTACAAGGTGCATCCAACTTGAAGTGCGCCAAATTTTGCAAGTTTTATTATTATTTTTTTTTATGCATTGTCGTAGTGGATTTTGATGCACACATTTTTAACAATCCTTCATAAACTACAATCCAAGAAAATTATCATAAAATAAATTAGTAACTCTTTGCTAATTTTATCACATGTCAAACAGCGAACACCTAAATGATATGACAATTAATATTATTTTAATCTGTCTTTGTATTGAACTATTTTGTAAAGGAAAATGACAATGTGTAAAATCAAAATGTCTTTATTATAAAATCAAAAGAGTTGTCTTTTATATAGATTGTTTATGTTTATTTATATTCTCAACCCAATATAATAAATACATTAAGAAAAACGTAGGCCCAAACCAACATTAATTGGTGGGTCGACGCATCAAAGCCCACAGGATTGGACACAGTAAGAAATAGTGACGACAAGAAATCTTCAACGGTCAAATGGTCTCACTAACAGACAACTTACCTTTTTTTTTGTTAATGAAAAATATCTATACTCTTAATAAAACAAAGTCAATTAGGACACTTGGCACTCCCTCATTTCACCTCAATTCCTCTCTCTTCCCATATTGTGCCATGTGTCCTAACCTTAGAATTTATAAAATTTTCTTTTTTTTTTAAATTGAAAAATCTATACATTAAAAGAAATGGTCAACATCCGTCAACCATTAATCACTTTCCTAAACTCAATTTAAATTCAAATTAAATGAGGTCAAAGTTTGATCTTCTAATTCAAATTTCAAAGTAAGTATTAATATTTTTTTAAAAAAAATCGAAAATTATTAATTACTTTGGTCAAAATAGGTCAAGGTGTTTAATAACTTTCCTAAACAATATAATCCAGATTTTTAATTTTTTTAAATAAAAAACATTTAATGACTATTCTGATTAATCAAAGACTTCTTTTGTACGATTCTCTTTCATTCTTCTGTATCTATATTCTTTCTCATTCTCATTCACTGCCTCAAACATTCGTTCCACCACAACATAAACATTGCCACCGATTATTCTCCATCGTCTCCTCTCCTTCTTCAAGGTATCATCTTTCCATTCTCCTAAAAATTTCTTTTACGAATTGTGTTGTTTGTTTCAATGATTTTTTATGATTAATATATTCTCTTATGTTATTTAATCTTATACATGAAAATTCCATTTGAAAACTGACGCTGCAAAATCATGTAGAGTTTGAGGTTCTTTTTGTTTATTAGTTTTGATGCGTTGTATTATTTATAAGTATTTGGTTGTGGCATATAGACAATGTATTCGATTTTGTTCACAGGGAGAAAACTTACAAATTGAGGTTAGTTACAAACATGTAAAATGTATGGTTTTATTTTATAATATTCCTATTTTTATGTAATTTTTTTTTATCTTTTGCTACACAATGTTATGGTTCTAGTCACTAATCTTCTATGGCATGGATAGGTGGCTCGATATTGATAACATATCATACGAGTTAACAATACTAATATTGTCTCATTTTAATCAGAATTATTTTTATATCACATTAAAAACTTTCTTTTTTCATAATATTAGTCAATCTTCCACAAGTAGTTAGGCATCCTTTTTCATTCGCAAACCTTAATCCTTGGCTCCATTTTGTTCGAGTGGTTACACTTGAACGATCTTCTTCGTATACTAATACCGAAGAGTTAATTTCAGTAGGTATGTTCTATTTATACAGATGGGTTGTTGAGTTAGGATGAATTCTCGAGTGCTCTTAAGGATACACATGCGCAGCGGATGAATTCCCAGGTTAATTATCATATTTTTTTTTCTTTTTCTTAGGTTAATTGTTGAATGGATAACGATACAAATTGTGAACAACAAATTTGTTCACTTTAGTTGATAATTTTAAATTTGTTTTTTTTTCTGATTTGTGTTTGTTTTTTTATCAACAAATTTGTTTTTTTTATCAATATAATTTTTGGTTGTTTAGACTGCTCGGGTTTGGATTATGGATTATTCGGTGTTTGATTAGGCGACTTTTAATACACGAGTTTTTTCATCTCGATATACAGGACGGGCGATTATTTGCTTCAATCCCAGAGACGGTTCACCTCACGGTAAGAGTTTCTAATCTTTTTTATTTAGTTGTTCATCAATATTTCCTATGCTCATGTTATGAATTACATTCAATTTACCTCTAAAACGATTATTAGGTTCAGTTATACATAATAATAATGTATTGTTTTTGGATTTATGCGTAAACTTATAAAGAAAAAAATGGTTTGGAAAACAAAGTCTTCAATTTGGGTCGTTTTCAGATTTAATAGATTGTTTAACATCAGTCTGTTTGTTTTGTGTGTGTTCGTCGGCTCCGATCATTCATCTTCTTCGTGTCACTCATTCAAGGTAACCATTGTTTCTATTTTTTTTTAATACGATTCCTGTTATATATTGTTTGTTTGTTATAATGATTTTCATATTTAGGCGATTGTTTGTTTCTTATAATGATTTTCATATTTAATGATTTTCAGGGATAATCGATTGTTGATATTAACCTATTTTTTTGTATTGTTGATTGCTTTTAAATAATTTTGCAGATTTGGGGGTTTAGGTTTCATGTTCTTCGTCTCTCTCCTTCAAGGTAACGATTGTTTCTTGCTTTTTCATACGATTCCTGTTATATATTGTTGTTTCGTTATAATTATTTTCAGATTTTTCCGATTGTTGATGTTTCTCCATGTCATGTTTCTTTGTCTCTGTTCGTCGCCTGTTAAGATTGTCAAATTTTGTTATGTATTGTTTAATGCTATTTGATTCTAATATTAACCTTTTTTTTATTGTTGATTGGTTTTTAATAATTTTTCAGATTTGGGCATTTAGGTTTCATCTTTCTTATTTGACTACGGATATGATATTGTTACTTTAAGTTTCAGTGTTTAGGTATTGTGTTTTGTTTTCAATGTTTAGGTATTATGTTTGTGGTTGTCAATTTTGAGATTTTAATAATTTCCAGAATTGTGCTATGATGTTTCATGTTTTCTCATTTACTTCAAAGTTTAGGTGTTGTTTGTTGTTCTTAATGGTAAGTATTGTTATTATGGTTCATGCCCTGTTAAGTATTGTTTTTTTATTCTAATTCATGATGAGAATCATTCCTCAGTTGATGTTTGTTTTCGGGTGAGGTTGAATGTTCATATGTTCTTCGAGGTGTTCTTGAGGATTATAATATTAGATGAAAGGTAAAAGAATGTTGGATAGTTTTTAGTGATTAACCCGCTTAGGAAAGCTATTCGGGTACGGGCTCTGTTTGTTGATTCGGGTCTCATTTATTAGCATTTTATTTGTTTCCTAAGTTGGTGGCTTAAAGTTTGGAAGGATAAGTATAATAATTAATTGTTATAAATGGTGGTTTGAAAAGTCTTGGTTGTTAAAAGGAAGGGTCGATTTTTTTTGGTAAGAGATTGATTGATTGTATTATAGGAAAGTTAATAGCACAATTAGTTGTACACTTTCCATATAGTCATAGTCAAATGTATTAACTGCATAGTCAAATGTATTAACTATAATTGTTATAATTATGGATCTTGGTTTGGAAAGTTGTTGAATGGAATTGATGGTGAAATTGGTTTGTAAAGTTATTGCACTAATTTTAATACATCAACTAAATTTTGGTTTGTTTTTTAATACTTTTTTATGGCGGTTGCAGGTGTATAATGATTGTGTTGCACCAGTGAGCAACGGTGGAGGCTGTCTTGTGGGTATCGATCATGGTCGTACTCATGACAATTGGGTAGTTTATTACAACTTGGAACAGCTATGGACCTCAAAAGAATCAACTAATGAACAGAGTCAAAGTCAAACTCAGGTAAATATAAGTGTGATAATAATTAGCTTTTATGATATGGTTACATTTTTCTATAATCATTAACACTAACGAATTTATATGTTCATCAGGACTTAGGTAAAGCTTTCGTGAAGGTATGCCGCAATGAATTTTCCTGATGTTAGCAATATAGAGTTGTTTTTTAGTGTTTTTGGAACTACTTATCAAATTATTTATGAGCAAAATATATTTTCAATCAAACAACATTTTACATCTTTGCATGTTTTTATAGATGATATCAACATATATGGCCTAGAGGAGAAACCAAAAGGAAAAAAAGTTATGGGAATACTTAACAAACAGAAGCTCACAAGTAATTTTAATGCGCTTAAAGTTTAGTTAAGATTATCTTAGACTTTATCAACATGTGCTCTTAATATAAATGTGTGTTGTTTTGATAATAAATGTCTGTATTTATAGGTAAACTGAAAGAGATGAATGTCAAAAAGGAGAAAGCGCAAGTGAAACCACTTGGCAAAAGAGATGAATGTGGTGTATAAGGAAATTTTCAGCGATATTTGAATAAAATGTGTATTTGTTGCTTTTAAATTTTAATAAAATTTTTCTACTGTATTTTTCTTATACGTTATACTACTCCAAATAATCGTACATTGTTAAACTGCGTGTCAACGCGGGCAAATATCTAGCTAATATATAAAATAAAACAAACACCGACCTATATAACCAACGATTTAATAAGATTTTTTAGGATTTGAAAAAGAAAAGTGATTTATTATTGAAAAGATTTTTTTTTGTTGAGATAAATTTTAAAAGAAAGAGAAAATGCAACCGATAGGAAAATTGCATAAAAAAGGAAGTCAAACAGGCAACAATGCTAGTCGCGTTTTATTTTTTCATACAATAATAAAGATTAAGTTATTACAATAACAATATGATCATGCTAGATCCACATTTGATATATTTTGTTATGCAAAATTCATAGATATAGAAATCTGGTTGATCCATATTATTTGATTTGACATATTAAATATTGCTTGTAAATCTATAATGTTGTAGCTGTTTTGTTAGTGTTGATATGTGTTGATTATTGTGCAAATAGAAGATTGTTGGATGTATGTATCGAAGACCCAACTTGTAACAAAAGTGCACTACCATATGATTCTATAGAGCCCACACACTTAGTGTTTTTAAAAGGTATACGTAAAAAATGTGATTTGAACGTAAATAACTAAGTCAACATAATACGTATTATTATTTGAATGATCCATTATATACATATAATACGAAATCTCATAGGGTGACACTTTTTAATAGATACATAATGTAATTGGATATAAATGGTTACAAAAATTCAAATATACATACTCGGATTACATAGATATAAAATGTTGGTATAAAACACACTTGATAATAAACACAAGAGATTAGTCGGCACAATTTATGAGTGATTTTATTGATTGCCAAAAACTGAATACATGAACTGAACTAGAACAACCATTATATAGACTAGAACATAACAAACTAAACCTGATAAGTAGGCCTAAAGACTCGGTAAAACAAAACAACTTCAACGGTGCATAGTAACACTTATTCAAACGGCCATGCAACGTAAACAAACTATCTTTCATAACTTGACAGCTCTAGTCCCTTAAGTTTGAGTTATTCTCAACACCCCCCATAACTCAAACTCCTTCATTCCAATCATATCTCTAAACCTTTCAAACTTGTCTCTGCTCAATGCTTTTGTTAAACCATCAACTGCTTGATCACTTGTACCACAAAACTGCAACTCAACCAACCCTTTTGCAACCATGTCTCTAATAAAATGATACCTTAATGCAATATGTTTAGCTTTGCTGTGTAAAACTGGATTTTTGGACAGACAAATAGTTGAGCTATTGTCACAGTAAATCACAGTAGCATTCTTCTGCTGCCAACCAAGATCCTCTAAGATTCTTCTCACCCACACAACTTGACAGGCAGCATCAGTAGCAGAAATATATCCTGCCTCAGTGCTAGACAAGGCTACCACATGCTGTTTCTTCGAACTCCAAGTTATAGCACCACTTCCAAAAGTAAATATATGATTAGAAATACTCTTTCGATCATCTAAACAACTTCCCCAGTCACTATCAGTGTAGCCAAACAATTCAATGCCTTTATTCTTGTCCCCAACATCATAACTTACTCCATACTTCAATGTACCTGCCACGTACCTTAATGTTCTTTTTGCAGCAACTAAATGAGTCTTAGTGGGCTTCTGGCCTTGTATGTGTGAGATAAATCAACCCACCAACTAAGCTTCTATAATAAGTGCCTTCTGTCAACTCATTACCATCCACTTCTTGCAGTTTTTCACTTGTATTCATTGGGGTGAACTCAACATTACAATTCAGCATCCCAAATTTTTGCAGCAAGTTAACATCATACCTTTCTTGACTGATGAAGATTCCATGTGGTCTTTGACATATTTCCAAACCAAGAAAGTATGAAAGCTTCCCCAGATCAGACATTTCAAACATCTTTAACATACTCTCCTTGAATTTCACTGCCAACTTCAGACTTGAACTAGTGTAGATTATATCATCTACATACATGCATACATAGATAATATCTTCACTGCATTTCTTAATGTATAGAGTGGGCTCATTAGGACTCTTGATGTATCCTTGATCTTCAAAGTACTTGTCAATCTTTGAGTACCATGCTCTTGGGGCTTGTTTGAGGCCATACAAGGCCTTATGCAGTTGATACACTTTGTGCTCTTCACCAACAATCACAAATCCTTCAGGTTATTCTACAAAGATCTGTTCTGTCAGCTCACCATTAAGAAAAGCTGACTTTACATCCAGCTGAAATAGAGGCCAACTAAGATGAGCAACAGTGGCTATAATAATTCTAATGGTTTCAAACCTTGCCACTGGGGCAAAGGTTTCTTCATAATCCTTACCATGCTTCTGTGAATAACCTTTAGCCACTAACCTGGCCTTGTACCTCATTACTTCACCATTTGGAGCCATTTTTGTTTTATATAACCATTTCAGACCAATCAGATTTGTACCTGCTGGTTGATTCACAAGACTCCAGGTGTTGTTTTTGTTGATAGCATTCAATTCTTCTTTCATGGCCTCCTGCCATCCCACTTTTACAACTGCTTCTTGAAAGGTGAGAGGGTCAGCTGCTGTCAAGGCAAACTGACAATTTTCATAGATGTCTTGAATGCTTCTGAGTTTAACTGGAGTGCTGGTGAGCCCTTGTGATGAAGATTCAGTAGCAGTTGTAGATGATTCTGGTTCCTGCTCATGCACAGAATTGCTTGGTTGACTTGATTCACTTGAAGTGTAGCCTGCATTTTCACTTAAGTTTGAACCTTCCAACTCATCCGAGCCCATTATGTTGTAAGCTCATGTTAACCACCCATTTAAACCCATTGTGTTTTAAACTCAAGTAGATCCGAATGAGGCAGCTGAGTCGAGAGAGAGAATGCGCCAACTATAGATCCATATTAATGATGTTAAAGCATTGATTTTGAAAACAAATTAAATATAAATTTAATAAAGGACGATAAATTATAGTATAGGCTGATGTTTTCTTTTTTAATAAAATGAAGTTTCTAATTTCAAAGATTTGAAGGTTAATGGATGTGATTGTATTTAACCTGCTATCTTTTTTTTTTCTTCAAATTATCCTTGTTTTGAAGAGAGAGAGAGGGGGGGGGGGGAGGGAGGGAGAAGGAGTTATGGAAAATCTCCTTAAATGAAGGAGGTGTTTAATGGTTTTATTTTTGTTTTGACAATTATACCCTCACAACACCTAATTTATTAATTAAATTATAACACAATTTACAATTTTGCCATCGATTTAATCCAAACCATCCATCAACTTGATCTAAATGACACAATTACTTCTCACTGTTCTCACAAAACACACCCTTTGTATCATAACCCCACCATATATATATATATATATATATATAAACAATTTAATGATTATTATTCTTATTTTATTTCTGATAAAAAGAAAAAAACATAAATGATAAAAGAATCCACGTCATCATCAAACTCATGTCCACATCAGCAAAAATAGGCGAATAATAGCCACGTCATTGCCAGTCATAGTCCAAGTCACTAAGAAATCTAACGAAATTAAGTTTTTAACGGGGGTCTACTGAGAAAAAATAGTGTGAAAGGTAGGACTGGTGATGAAATATTCCATCGCGTCTAAAGTTTAAACGCAAAGACCTTAAAAATTAAAGCGTCTGAAGACTTTACACGTGTAATCATCTGATTGGTAGACGCAAAGGAGTGGCTCCATGCCACACCATCCTCATCTAAACATACATCTTCTTTTTAATATACATTTTCATTCTTATTCACGTTATTAGAATTATTCTTGTTTTATATTATAGTACATTAATTTCTATGTTACATCATAACACATATTTTATCACATTATTTTATAATTATCTATCTCAGAAAATTTTCAAGATATAATCTAGTAAAATTATATAGAAGTTAACAAAGGTTGTAGTTGAGAAGTTTATTAGTTAACTCTTAACTAACTATTATTTTTTTATACTTAGTTGTTATACTTAATGCTTGGGTGTATTGAATAATCGGAATATTGAATTTACATAAATTTAACTATTAGCTATTAGTTGTCATTAGTTCCAACTAAAAAAAGACAATAATTTTGTTTAACAAAATTTGAGGAGAAGTATTTTATTTAACTTATCTTCACTTTACTCTTCTGACGAGCAATGTTCTTCTTAAACTAAGAACTTTTACTTTGGTGTTCTAGTTTCACACACACATTAGACACACAACATCAAATGTTTTGAAAATATTAGAATTCATTTTACTTACTAGTGGATACATGTATGATGTATGTGGATAAATGTATCATCAGCAAGGATTCCTTGAATAATGTATATATTCATTGTATTTCACATTAAATAATTTATCGTAAAAATATTTAGGCTGGATGGTGTGGCATGGAGCCTCTATAGACTTCATTCCTTCAACTCAACGCCACATAGAGGTCACGGCAAAATGGGGCTTTATTCCACTTTTCAATAACTACTAGGAAATATAATAAAGCCCGCGCAATCGTTACTCAATCATTTATTTAATTTATTTTCAATTTAAATTTTATTAATTTTTTTTATAAAAAAAAACATTTCTAAAATCTACACCTAACCCAACCCTTCTTCCATCTTCTTCGTTAAAAAAACCTGCAACAAATTCCTCCTTGCCCCCTCCATTCAACATAGTCAGCAACAACAACAACAAAAAAGCGGAACCCATCTTCCATCTGTTTTCCTTCGTTACTGTAGTAACAAGGCTTCAATGGAGCCCCTATAATAAGTTAAAACCGCTCTTTAAAAAAAAAGTCACACCTTCAAGACCACAGCCTTAATTACGTCTTGCAATGGTTGTTTATAGCTCTGCTTCGCATCCAAACATACATCTTTTTTTTATATACATTTTCATTTTTATTCACATGATTAAAATTGTTGTTTTCTCATATTTTAGTACATTAATTTATAATTTCATATTAAATTTAGGAAAAATTACAAAATTCGTTCTTTAGGTTTACCTCCTTTTTCAGTGGTTGCCCTTTCGCGTTTCAGTTGCTGAGATTCATCCTTAACGATCTAAAATGTTACACCCACTATCCTAAGGCACTAACTTAGTTAAGTTTTAACGTTAAATCAGATCACGTGCCTAGCACGTGAGGGTAAAACTGTCATTTCTCTCCCCCTTCATCTCCTTCTCTCATCTAACCTGCAAAACCCACCACCCTCCCTCTACTCTCTCACCCACCCTCACCAACACTCTACCTGCCACCACCATCGTACACCTCCACTGATTCGAAATCGAAATTGAACCCCAAACACCCCAACAAACCCCCAAAACCACCACCGCACAAAAACCCACCTGATATAGAATACCACCCACCAATAAAGACAGCCCCCACCACTACCATTCAACCTCTTGTTCGTTGCCTAAGGTATTATTATGCTTTCTGTCGATTATTATTCAATTTTTATAAAACACATCTGTTGCTTCAATCCATTTTGTATGCAGTTTGATTAGTTTGTTTTTTTATTTATTTATTGGTTACTTATTATGATTTTTTGTCTTGATTTAAGTTATTGATAATTGATTGTAACCAATGTTAAGAAATTGGATCATTTTATCAGATACAAAGACTGATAATTGATCAATTTATTTGTCTGGTTGTAAGGTATCTTCACTTTAAGGTAGCGTTTCGTGGTTGTTGGGTGGTGGTGGTGTTGGAGATGGTGGAAATTACCAACTTACCCTCATGTGCAAGGCACATGACCAAAGTTAACTGAAATTTTTAACTGGGTTAGTACCTTAGGACAGTTGGTTTAACATTTTAGATCGTTAAGGATGAATCTCAGCAACTGAAACGTGAAAGGGCAACCACTAAAAAATGAGATAAACCTAAAGGACAACTTCTATAATTTTTCCTTAAATTCGTCCCAGAGGTTTGGTCACTTTTGCCACTTCAGTCCAAAACCCAAACCTTTTACGTCTGGGTCCTCAGTTTTATTTTTTTTTTGCCAAATTCGTCCCTGAAAAAGGTTTGGGTTTTGTTAAATTCGTTCCTGAGGTTTGGTCACTTTTGCCACTTCAATCCACAACTTAAACGTTGTTAGGGACGAATTTGGCAAGAAAAATAAAACTTAAGGACCCAGATGTAAAAAGTTTGGGTTTTGGACTGAAATGGCAAAAGCGACCAAACCTCAGGGACGATTTTGGCTATTAACTCAATTTATATATCAAAAAAAAATTCGGGATATAATCCAGTAGTTTTCATAGAGTAGAAAGTGGTAACAAGACAAAGGACAAATGTTATAAGGTGTGTCGGGCCACGTATATTCGACGAGAACCATGAAAAGAAAGCACGTGACACGTAAGCACAAAAGAAGGTTCCATGTCTTACCTATGTTTTTTATCTCATTTTTTTATTTTTTTCATTATTACTAAGCAGGTTAAAATATTGTGTATTACGCTATGAATAAATCTAGTTATATCTATATATATATATATAAAAGAAAGCATATATGCCCATTGAGAGTGCCACGTGTCTTAATAATTGAGTGTTTTTGGTGTTTTTGAGTATTTTTCTAAATTTATCTCTCTATCTCTTAATTCTCAATTACTAAAATTAAATTGAGTTATTTTAGGAAAAAAGAATTTAAAAACAAATTTAAATTTTTCTCTCTTATCTTCCTCCCATAATTTTTAAACATAAATATCTTTTATATTCGAGATTTTTTAAATAAAAAAATTACACCAAATTAACGAGCGTTTTATTATCTTTCCAACGAGTACCATAGTGCTATATAAAAACGAAAAAAAAAACGACTATTTTTCGTGGGGTTATATTCATACAGAAAAAAACACAAAGTGTTCAGGTTATTCATTAATCAAATTGTAACATATTTTAATTTACGTGAAGATGATTATATGTTGAAGGTTATCCTTTTAATACTTTATTATGTTTAATAACTCAATTTATGCTAGTAGTTATATATATGCAAGAGAGAATCGTATGGTTGGTCTTTGTGATTTACGGATATTGCATTATTGGTCCTAATGATTTAATAATTACACCGTCGATACCAAGGGTTGCAAACTCATTACTCACATTGTCCAAATGTATAAATTTCGTTACCTTGTTGGTTCCTCCTC
Organism: Ambrosia artemisiifolia; assembly: GCA_032199755.1. NCBI lineage: Eukaryota > Viridiplantae > Streptophyta > Magnoliopsida > Asterales > Asteraceae > Ambrosia > Ambrosia artemisiifolia. The sequence goes on from CM063521.1 coordinate 10,936,086, forward strand.
ATAACAGTCGCTAAAATTCTCTGTTTAATATATATGAAATGTCTATTTTACCCTTATAAAAAACAAATATTATAAAAAAATAACTACCCCACCCCACCACACCACACCCCTTCTCCTTCCCCCCTAAAGTAGGGGTGTGCATGGGTCGGTTTGGGTCGGTTTTTACCATTAACCATAACCATAACCGCTATTTCGGTTATGGGATTTTCGTAACCATAACCATAACCATAACCAAACTTCGGTTATGGTTAATCGGTTATGAATCCGGTTATGGTTCGGTTATGGTTATTTCGGTTATTAACCAAAAAAATCAACCAAAGCTAACTTTCAGCTAAATTATAAAATTAAAAGCCCATGGGTCTTAAAAACTTAGAACCTACAATGATAGACTTACCTTGGATTATTATTTATAAGTTAATCAAGACTACACTTTCTAGTTAAAGTACCAATGTGGGATCCCTTTTAATAAGATATTAACAAAAAAAAATATTTAACCACTTGGTTACAACTTACAAGTTTAATTCATCATAAAAAAAAAAAAAAAATACTACATCAATATCATGTTGTTAATAACATACTTTTATTATAGTAAAAAAACCTCTATATAGTTAATATAGAACATAAATCTATTACATAAACTTAACAATACAAGTTCGGTTCGGTTCGGTTATATCGGTTAACCAAAGCTTCATAACCATAACCATAACCGCTCGGTCGGTTATAGAAATTTCACAACCATAACCATTGGTTATGTTGGTTATCGGTTAAAATCGGTTCGGTTATGTCGGTTATGGTTCGGTTATGTCGGTTATGGTTAATTTTGCTCACCCCTACCCTAAAGTCAAACAAACCCACTACCAATCGCCACCAGAGAAATTACTCTTTTATTTCATTCAATAAATATGTAATTGGAACATATTACACTTTTGTTTCTTACTTTCTTTTACAATATTGTAGCTGAAATATGACGAAGGCCAAGAATGGTGAATTCAAGATCCGATGATGATGAATGATTGAATGGCAATAAATATCCAAGAAGCCAAGAAGAGATGTTAGGTGTTTATGTACCAAATCATCATTAGAAACCAAACTTTAATTGATTAAAAAAAGAGTATGGTTTGGATCATTTTGTCAGTCCAGCCCAAAATCAAAATAATTATTTGAACAGTCCTTTGAGTTTCACGAGATAAGTCAAAACGGTCCAATTACTTAACGTGATTAACTCAACCTCATTAAATTGGGGGCAAAATCGTCAAGTCACCTCTAATATCTTGACTATATATTTATAATATTAATTTGATTAAAAGGAAGAAAACAAAATATGAGAAAGGGGTGGGAACCGGATTCGAACCCAAGACCTAAGTCGGGTCTGAAAGAACAAACAAAAGACCCAACCACTTGGGCTACACATTTCTTGGGTGTTTCTTTTGTTTTCGAAAAGTTTTTAACTTATAAACTGACTGAATCATCTTCTCCAATAAGAGCCCTAGAACCTTAAGTTTCTAATTGTTTCAGAATCGAATTAATAATCAGAGCCAATAGAGGGCTATGATTCGGACTACAACAACAAACATTAGGATGGGTTTGATTAGGACTTACAAATTGCAATGCGATCCAGACGTCAAGTCAAAATAAAAGTCAACCATGTGGTAATACACGTAAAAGATAGAATCAGGGTGAGATTTGAGAGAGGGTAAATGAGGTTCAGACGATTCTAAACATTGAGGTGGTTTCAATTTATACTGAGGTGATCGAATTGGAAAGATTGGAGTGTTTGACCAGTCTATGGTCAAACACGTCATTATAGCTCGCAAATGGCATCGACTTGATCTGTCATTGCAAAAATTCTGGGTTGGGATGGATGCGAGAATGTTTGTTGATCAAGTATGCAATTTGATTTCAAAATTTTTTTCCAAAATTAGTTCAATTACACGGTCACAATGTAACGCCTCGATGTATTCCGCCATCGGTTGGGGTGTGACAGATTGGTATCAGAGCCATAACTATAGGGAATTAGGAAAATTGCCATGATTGACCTAGTCTATAGTTAGGAACCTTTATTTGACTACTCATTTTACATGTTTGACATACTTGATTTCTCCTACTTGCTTCTCATCAATTTCTTAAACCTTAAAGATGCATGTCTTTCCTAAGGCAAAGTATACTCAAATACAAAGACACTTGTATTTCACAAACGAAAGAATCTCATCGAAATAGGAGTGATTCCCTTACTTTGGTGACAACTTTCAATCCCTTATTTTTCTAAAATTTTTGAAATTTCACCATCGAGATAAGAGTGATTTCCTTACCTTGATGACAATTTCACTCATCTCACTCTAGTAGAACCTCACAAAAGAGTTGGGATTAACTTCCTTTACTCTATGGATAAGCACCAATCCACATTTTGAAAACGAAACCATCAAGTTAGGAGTGATATCGACATCTTGATGATTAGTTTCATATTCCCTTATTTTGTAGAAGCTCTACTACCAAGTTAAGGGTGAATTCCTTTATCTTGGTGGCGCTTCATTCCTATACATTATCATAACAACTTTATCATCAAGCTAGGGGTGAGTCCCTTTACCTTGATGATTAGTTCCATTCCTTGAATTTCTTTCAATCTCTCCAAGGTCTCAAACTTTTGATTGATAAGGGACATGTAGTAACTAGAAGGGTGAATACCGTTAACCGAAAACTCGGCGAGAGTATTCCACCTATTAAGCCAAAGCATGATTCCCGAACTCAAAAGAATTTTCGACCACTTTGGTTAGCTGTAGTTCCGTTCCGGAACAATCCAAACCTTGTAAATCTCTTTTACGTTCTGCAACCAACTTCAAGTCCATTTTATTGGATGCGTTACTTCAACCTCTCTCATTTCTGCCTAATCCTAGTTTTGAAATTCTCAAAAGTATCGGTAAACATCATCGTTTCTGAAAATATTTAATTTTTAATATCTTCAAATATTTTATATTAAATCTGGTTTCATGTTAAACCTTTTATTATCAAGTATTTTCAATTATGCACTTTACAAAGTTTTCTCCAACCTTATACATCGATTGACAATCGATTCTATAAAAACTTATATTTTAAACAAACCGAAATTTTCACATTTATGACATTGTGTTCAAATAAAATATCAAATAATTATTATTATTATTATAAGAATTCCAAAATATTTATACATCAAAAACCTTAATTTTATGTAAAATTTTTTACTGATATTATCATATTTCACATTCTAGTCTTATTTACTTTACATTATACCAAATTAATTTTAAAATGAATTAATAATCCAATTATTATTCTATACCTTCTAACATTTGTTGACATCTAATTTACAGAAACATAATGCCAATTATTATTTTAAATTATCCTACATATGCTATATTTGACTCAACCCATATGAATCTCTTCATAACATACTCAACATTTTTAACAAATATTTACCTATAATTTACGATTTCATTATCTTTCTTATTTCCTTGTTACCGTTCTAAATCTCCCCTGTATTTTCAACAAAATAAGACAAACTTGTTCGAAATAGGTACACAATTATTTTCGTTATGTATGATTTCGTAATGCTTGAAGAAAAAAAAATTGCGAAAATGAATTTTCTTTCATGAAACATGAAGTCCTTTCATTTACCTAGTTTACAATTGAAAATTTTTGACAACATATGAAACTTGAGTTTCTCATATATGGGTAATAAGAATCATAAGTTCTTTTCGCAAGCAGACATCTATAATTTATCTATTTATTTATTTATTTTGTAAAACCAAACATTTCCATAAACTTGATTTCACGTCAACTAGTCTATACCCACATGCATACAAATTTTTAAATTTTAATGAGCTAAATTATTTACCAACAATATTTCCATTTTTCACAACCAGGATATAAATTTCACTATATTCGTTGTACATCATTCCCCATGAAATTTGAATACTTATCAACCAAAAATTTCATTTCTCATTACCAACATTCCCATATCATCATCCACTTAATTATCTATGTCCTCCATTTCTACAACCAAGACTTACATATTGTTAATATCCTCCAACACATTTTACACATCCATCTCCTACGAAGCATAGTTATTCCTTAATCACCATTGCCAAAGGGATGACTATTTCATTTTCAATAAACTCAAACATGTTTTTCCATCCTGATTGTCTGTAGACGTTTATCTATGTATGATACAATCAGAACTACCTCTACATAGACGTTTACAATTGCATCATAACACTTTTGTCTATACATTTTCAATTTTAATACATTTATCTACCCAACAACTGGAGGCCTATATGTCCGCTCGACAGTTGGGTACATTTCTAGATACACCTTCTAAGATACAATTATACTTATAATACATTAATTGATATGTTTTGATACACATACATCTTTTCATAAACTATGAAAGGGTACTTGAAATTCGATGCATATTTTATGCTACTTGCAAACTTGATCAAACATGAAACTTGTTTATCCATGACACCTAAGACTTGATTACGTGTAAGACTAGATTTTACCATGATATTGAAATTGAATATTCTATAATACTTATGACATTCAATGAACTTAACCTCTCTGAATTCTTATAATATTTTTTATATAGAAATATGTTATCTACAAATTTGAACTCGCTTATACCTAAAACTCAAAACATCCTAGCACTCATGTTGAATCTCCTTTAAACTTAGAATTGCTATTTCAATAAATGCTTAAACATTACTTCATTGATTACACTTACAACAATTATAGGAATACATCTCGTTGGGATGTAGCCTTCCAGACAACCCGTTTTGGTTGTAGCCCATACCTAAATTCATACGTGCTCATTTTCATATACATGCTTTGTTTTGTTAATACTTGCTAGCCTACCTGCATACATCATCATTATGTTATCAATTTGTCGCATATCATCGTGTTCGTTTCACAAATATAATGATTAGCTCTTAGAGTTGGGACACATTTACGTCATATCCGTTGTTTTATTTCGAGTTAGTTTCATAGAAAGACATAACACCCTAATGTAAGGTAAATTGACGATTGCGGTCGAGAACGTAATCATGAATTTACAGGTACGTTAAGGTGAGATGAAATTCTATTTAGGATTATTGGTAGATGCTCAATACAAATTCGAAATACCAAAGGTGTGGTGGGTTAGCTGCGGTACACCCTATATATAAATACTAATGGTGTAACGAAGATGTGACTGAGGGTCGGACCAGTGACCAACTCTAGTCAAGCTGTCCAAATCACAATAAGCCTTGCTCTAAATCTAAGCATAATCATTAGAATATTAATTAAAGCACATTTAAACAATTCTAGGTTTAACGCAAAAGCTTGCTATTCAGCTAAAACTTAAAAACACAAACTATAACCCTTACAATCCATCCCTCAATGAGTTTGCAACCGTGCTTAACAGTCGTATCTAAATAAATTTCGGGACGAAATTTCCTAAAGTAGGGGAGACTGTAACACCTTAATGTATTCCGCCATCAGTTGGGGTGTGACACACAACTCGGAATTTGTCATTGGGTTTGGTCTCTGGGTCGGGTTCTGCACACAGGTCACAGGGGTGGGTTTTGTTTTCGGTGACTTGACAATTGTGCCCCTGACTTAACGAGGTTGAGTTAACCCCATTAAGTAATTGGACCATTTTGGCCTATTTCGTGAAACTCAAGGGACTGTTCAAGCAATTATTTGGATTTTGGGATGGACTGGCAAAATGACCCAAACCACAGGGACTGAACTGTTTTGGCTATTTACTCTTCAAAAAACACACTAGACATTTATGATGAAAATCTAGATAAGACAAAGATATTTAGTAGGACTAAAGGTAATGATTATAGAATAACATTAGTAAAGTTGTCTCGGAGTTAGTAATGATATTATTCCCTTTTCTTCAGATTTAGTAATGACATTATTATTATTTTTTTCGGTTAGGAAAAATGGGAAACAAGAAGCATACACTTATTTGGAAGGAGGTGTGGTTAAACCACACAACTTTGTGCTCAAAGTTTTCAAGATTCTTTGAACTCCATAAGTATGCCTTGGTCACAAATCGGTTATATAATTCAGTGTTGATTTGAGAATAAAGACGGGAACCAAGAGGTGGGGTGGTAGCGTCTCAATTAACCGATTTATTGAAGGTTTTGGAAAATGTTCTGTTGAGTGATCCGATAGATAAATGGGAGTGGGATTTGGATTTTTTTCAGGTTGAATTTTTTGTGAAAGGAGTTTAACGAGATACTTTAGTGTTAAAGAATGTAAATACTCATATATGACGTCTATTGTTGGATTGTATCCCTACCATGTATAATTTAAGTAAGAAAGGTGTTGAGTTTCCTTTTATTATGTGCCCAGTTTGTTCCATATTAGTTAAGACTTTGGATTATGTTTCTGGATGTTGTTATGTTGTTTCTCAAATTTGGATTGGTATTAGGAGATGGCTTAATATAAATTTACCAAAGAATAGATTAAAAGATCAAAGTGTCTAATTTTAAATAAGAAAAAACGAGTAATAAGGGCAATATTACTTTCAAATCCTATACGATGATGTCACAGTTTTAATCGGTAATGATGCCTAGACTTTGCAATATAAAAATCTTAGCTTCGTAATTGTTTATATGAAGAATCTTAGTTCATATTGTTGGAATAAAGATATATAGTGATAAATCAAACCATAAATTGGTTTACCTTAGTCAACATATTAGACAAATTCTTGAGTTGCTTCAAATTCAAGATTTCATGTGTGGATTCTTGCCAACATCACATGGCCCCTACTAAGTCGATCCTTGATGTCCTAGCTTGGCACATGATGAGTTATAACGTGTCTTCATGCGAATTCATCACAAACAAGGGATAGCTGAATGAGAAAATGTATTTATTCACAAAATTCATACAAATCAAAAACTTACATATCAATTCACGAAGCCAGTGCATCAATACAAGAATTATTATTTTAGAAAATATTTTAAAATTATTTAAATAGTAGAACACATATCATATATATATGTGTCACAGTTTTAATCACCTTGACTTTGCAATATAAAAATCTTAGCTTGGTACATGTTTATATGAAGAATCTTAGTTTATATTATTGGAATAAAAATAAATAGTGATAAATCAAACCATAAATTGGATTGCCTCAGTCAACATATGTAGACAAATTCTTGAGTTGTTTCAAATTCAAGATTTCATGTGTGGATTCTCGCCAACATCATATGGCCCCTACAAAGTCGATCATAGATGTCCTAGCTTGGCACATGATGAGATATAACATGTCTTCATGCAAATTCGTCACAAACAAGGGATAACTGAATGAGAAAATGTATTTATTCGCAAAATTCATACAAATCAAAAACTCACATATCAATTCACGAAGCCAATGCACCAGTACAAGAATTATTATTTTGAAAAATATTTTAAAATTATTTAAATAGTAGAACACATATCATATTTATATGTCTCACAGTTTTAATCGCCTTGACTTTGCAATATAAAAATCATAGCTTGGTAATTGTTTATATGACGAATCTTAGTTCATGTTATTGAAATGAAGATAAATAGTGATAAATCAACCATAAATTGGTTTACCTTAGTCAACATATATAGACAAAGTCTTGAGTTGTTTCAAATTCAAGATTTCATGTGTGGATTCTCGCCAACATCACATGGCCCATACTAAGTCGATCATAGATGTCCTAGCTCGCCACATGATGAGTTATAACGTGTCTTTGTGCGAATTCATCACAACCTAATGAGATAATGTATGTATTCTCAAAATTCATACAAATAAAAAACTCACATACCAATTCACGAAGCCAATGCACCAAAACAAGAAGAGTAAACTGTCAAAATGGCCCCTGAGGTTTGCTCAAAAATGTTGGTTTAGATACCAAATTTGATTGTTATCACTGGTAATCCTGAGTTTTCATTTTGGTGCCATTTTGGACACTTTTTTTAACTCCGTTAGAAAAGTCAGTTAACTCCAAGGGCAATTTGGTCATTTTATGTCCTCAGGGGCCAAAATGGCAGTTAATGGAAAGTTATAAAAAAATAAAATTCAAACCCCTTTCCCTCCTCTCTTTTCCGGCCAACTTCGGTACGTTTCCGGCGAGAATAAAACCCGGATTTTAATGCTTTTTATGATCCAACTTCGAATCACATACGTTTTGTCATCAAGTTTTAATGATCCAAGACAACTAGGAGGTTGTGCAGCAAGTGGGGCTCAAGGGGAGCTGCACCTTGGCGCAGGCGGCTGCTAACCTTCCACGGTTGGTCATCGCTAGAACTGACGATGCGCTGGCGCGTGATTGTTTATATTTCACATATGTTTTTGGCTCCCCCCCTTCCGTCGATTTTTGTTGGTCCGCGGAGGAATGTCGTGGAGACAATATTGTGGGGTAGGGTGCACTTAGGCGCTGGAATTGGTACCATACCCCTTTAGTTATATAATAATAATAACAACAACAACAACTAGGATTTTTACCTGCGCGCGTTACGGCGCGCTGTGTGATTCCTGCTTCATATTGAACTGTTTCTTTACTCGGTTAAGCTGCGCATAATTGATTAAGAGTTGTATCATGTACATCCGACGTTTATAATTGAAGGTTTTAACAACAAAATGCAATATGTTTTATCAAGATTTTCGATATAATGGTTTATGTCTCATGAGTTGCAATACATGTAGGCAATATGCTTTATCAAGTTTATAATATTTAGGTTAATCTTAAAAATGATAGTCTTGGCCACAAAAAAAAAATAGTTGGAAAAACAATTGCAAAAACCAAGTCTAGAACTTGTGACCTCCCCCGAGGAAAATGCACCTGAAACAACTACACCACCAACCCCATGTAATACCCCAACCGATGGCGGAAACATCGGGATGTCACGTATTGATGATTGTTTCAGTAGCACATGGTATTTATTAAATTTTAAATACTTTATTCATAGCATAATATCCAAAAGAAACATTGTCTAAGAAAATGAAATGCTAGTACATAACATGAAATAAATCAAACAACTTCAAATAACTTCTTCAAGCACACCCTAAGCTTCAGCTTCATTGTTACCTGAAACATGTTAATTTTGAAAATGTTTTTGGGTCAACAAAATGTTGGTGAGAATTACATAGGTTTGTATATTGAATAAAAAAAAATGTTGTACAATTCGAGTGTCATGGCTAGTCTAGTCCATATGTGAAAACAAACTATCAGGTAAATCGAGTGCATAATCAACCCTTGAGACTAGAATATTGTGGTCCATCCCATACGCATATGGTTCACTCGATTATGTTATATGTTCGATAACAATCACCCACGCTACCTATGTAGGAGGTACACGTATACGGGTGGGATTGTCAGTCCAATAGATCTATCATTGTATATCGTCGGCTGATCAATGTTAATGATTATGCTAGAATAATGTGCTTACCCTAGTAATGTTTAAGACATAATGCAACATAGAATAACACATAGATACTTATGATTGAATTGTAAATTGAATGTTGTAACATGTTTCACCCCAAAATAGTGAATGGAAAAAGGGGCTATGTAAACTCACCTTAGTGTTAGGATGGAGACCCTTGATATATAAATAAATGTGGCTCGTGTATATCCAAATATCACCCTATTTCAAGGTAATAAATAAGTGTTGGGGAAAACTTAATAGGTCTAAGTTTTCTAGTCTAAAGTATGCTAGGGTTCCTAATTTGGGAATTAATAATTGATTTATGATTAAATTTGAATAATTGTAAATAACTTAATAAATAAAGAAATAATTAATAAAAAAATATTTCTGACCAATGTTAACCAAGGGTAGTTGTATTATAATGTAGTAAGTGTGAAAACAATTTTTATAAAATTATTTTCTTAATTAATGAATATTTATATATTAATACTTATTTGCCAAAATATAATATTTAAAAATATAAAATTTATAAATTTCGAATCCAAAAAGTTATATTTCTGATCTAAATGATTAATAATAATTTATGTGAAATCTTGATGTAAAAATAATGAAAAATGAATTTATTACGATTTATTTATGATTAAAATAACAAAAATCGGTTAAAAATATTAAATAAATGATTTTTTCTGAAATAAAATTTATTTCTGAAATGTTTATTGATTTATAAGTTTAAAATAATTTTTGTGGGATTTTGTAAAGTCGTTTTGATATTTTTATAGAATTTTGAAATTATAATTGAATAAAGTTGTAATTTTTATAATATATAATAAATAAATGATTTTTGAAAATCTAAAAATTAGATAATAAACTTCATTATCAGAATAACATAACATAATTTTTATAGGATTTATAAAGCATTTTTAGTATATTAAAACTATTTAAAAAAAATATTAGATCAATTATAAAGGAAAGAGGGTTTAAAAATAAAAAGTGCTGCTGCCATGGATCGAACCCGGGCCCTTGGCCGGTTCGTGTCTTAATCACAAGCCTAGACCATCTGGTCTAGACCCTGAGAACGAGTTAAATCCAGATTCAATTGTTTACATATGGTGTTTGTATGATAATTTGATTCCTTATAAGTAAAAAAAAAAAATAGAAACGTTGGGCTTAGGTATCGAACCCAAGACCTTGCATTAATCAACAGACGACTCAACCATCTGATCTAGATCAGATGGTTGTTTAAATTTGTTTCTGAAATATTTTTAAACCAATGTGGACTGGTATCTTCTTTCCCAAATATTATGAACGAACCCTAGCTATTGCAATTGATAAAAGCAGCGATCAATAGCCCCTGAAACATTGGGGCTATTGTTTCTAATATGCCGATTAACAATTAAAACGAATGAATTGATGCTTACAGTGGGGATTAATGCTTGATTGATTCGAATAAGCTTGAAACCAAAAAATGCGATTGAATTGGATTAAGGAGTGTGTTAAGAGGTCCTATATATACTAATTGCGACGAATTGACGGTTATGGATTTTGAATTTAAAGAACGAGTCGCATGATGTAAAATCGGACTCTCTGGTTTGTTTTAGTTGAAATTCGTAGTGGTATAGGGCCGAACATAATGCTAACAAACTTCCCATAACAGATTATCAGATAATATGCACGAATCGTGGGTTAATCGAACAAGTTTGTTGTGGGTGTTGACTTTCAGAGTCAACTGGCTTGATAATTATCATGCCTTATGTATACTTCGCGTAGGATATAGAACAGATATGGCTCGTGGCTCAACTGGTTGTTATGTTGGGTTGTGAGGTGGTGGACGCAGGTTCGAGTCCCGGTACAACCATTTAATTTTTTTTAACATTTTTCTTTATAAACTATATTTTTTTACGAATATATATGATTATACTAGATTAAAAATGATGGAAAATAAATTTTATACTCATAAAATATCGAGATTCGAAGCTTTTTATTGAATAACATCGTTTATTACAAGCTAGATAAAAACGCGAAACGTTACACCCCATTTGTCTTTTATTCCCAATCCATATATATATAATATGAAATAAAGCTGTGTAAATGAAAAAAACAAATTCTAACTGGTCTCGGACCCGTGACTTCATGTAAGGGGAGAATTCACATCAAACCACTCCACCACAAAGACAACTTTGTTTTTGAAATGAAACCAATTATTATATATATTATTAAGTAAAGAAGAAAAAAAAAGAAAAAAAAAATATGTTCCAAGTGGTTTCGAACCGTGACCTCATCTAAGAGGACCACACATCACACCTCAAAGCACTCCACCACCCAATCAATTTTGGTTTTGTTATGAAACTTATTTACTATGTATTAAGCAAAGATGGAAAAAAAAATATGTTCCAGGTAGTATCAAACCCATGACCTTATCTAAAAGGATCACACATGACACTTGAAACCACTTCACCACCTATGCAAGTTTTGTTTTGTAATGGAAGTTGTTGCTTTTAATCTAAAGCAAAGATGGAAAAAACAAAAAAAAAATTACGTTCTAGGTAGTATCGAACCCGAGACTTTATCCAAGAGGATCACACATCACACTTGAAACCACTCCACCGCCTATGCATGTTTGGTTTTGTAATGGAAGTTATTGTTTTTACTCTAAAGCAAAGATGGAAAAAACAAAAAAAAATATATGTTCCAGGCGGTATCGAACCCGGGACCTTATCTAAGAGGAGCACACATCACACTTGAAACCACTCCACCACCTATGCAAGTTTGGTTTTGTGATGGAAGTTATTGTTTTTATTCTAAAAAAACGCTGTGAATATAAAAAATAATAATAACCCACCGCCTCTCTCAACCAATGGGAGAGGGGCTGTTACTATTCAACTCAATTCCAAATTAATACAAAGTATAATAATAATAATAATACAAATAATAAATCTATCTATACATATAATAAACCAAAGCCATTTTAATGACATGGCACTCAAAGAGGCATTCTCCTCCTTGAGTGTGCCATGTGTCATCCCATGTGGCATTGAGATATTTTAGGAAAAAAATTATTTAAAAACAAAATTAAATTTTTCTCTCTTATGTTTCATCTCATAATTTTTAAACGTTAATATCTTTTATATACGAGATTTTTTAAAGAAAAAAATTACACCAAATTAACGAGCGTTTTATTATCTTTCCAACGAGTACCATAGTGCTATATAAAAACGGAGAAAAAAACCACTATTTTTTTGTTGGGTTTTGTTCAAACAGGAAAAAAAACACAAAGTGTTCAGGTAAATCATTAATCATGTATAAGCAAATCACTAATTATGTTCAAATCAGTAAATATGAATTCTATTTTCAACATGCGTTAGCATTGGAGTTATACATTGTTTTAGGTTAGATATTAATATTAGAGTTATACATTGTTGAAGGTTAGGCGTTAACATTGGAGATATATTTTTAATTGTTTTAGGTTAGCTGCTACCCGAAGCTTTCATGCATGTAACTGTAAAAGGCATCATTCTATTTCATATGTAAAATTAATATGTCATATTAGATTTTTCAACCCCGGGACGTTCCCAGAGTATAATCTAGTAAATAAATAACCCACATGAACAATCATAACTATTATAATATTAACACACATTCATTTCATAGAATGAAATGAAAATTTACGATAATAAAGGGGGGTAAAGGGTGGGGGGACAAGGAGTGTCAAATTGCAATGGGCCCATGACATGATGTCCAACAAATATGATAGTGGGCCGAATAGTCACGTCAGCCACGTGACAAGCTAGGTCACAAGAAAGAACGACGACGCACCGCCTACGACTCTTAACGCACGTGCTCTCTTACTGGCCCATTTCCTTACATGGGCCCACTGAATACGACCTCTCCCATGCTCTCCTTTTTCTTTGATGTTTGGTCCAATGAGATCATACCTCCCTCACCCTTGATTGTTTCGGCATGCAATAACCCTTTTTTTTAAAAATATTATTCTAATCTTAATATTTTTATTTATACATAGTTAGACATGTGTAATTAAGCTCACGGGTATGGATAGAGTCTTTATGGGTGTTTATTTTGGTGTTACGTAAATGTCACGTAGGTTTTAGTGCAACGTGTATGTCTCACTTTAATATTAACTCGGTGGTGTTTAACGTTTAAATTTAAGAAAAGCGAAAAAGAAAATAAGTGGGAAAATTGGATTGGTTGAGATGAGTGTGGCCTCCAAGGTAAAAAAAAAAAAAAAAAATCCTCGCTGGCGCCCCTAAAAGGTAATGTGGTGTTGGGCGTCACTCAACAACCACTTATTTGACATAGTAGAAAACACTCTCAAATATCAAATACCGAGATCAAATCATTTGTACACACATCTTTTCTATCCTGTAAGGAGATTTATTATTTAATCCTAGTACGGTTAATTCAGGTATTGGCTGTTATTATAATATATGATGTTAACTTTTTGACATAAATAACTCATGAGTTAGTTATGACAAAATAACACATACTCAAACAGAACTAATAAAAATATATGGATGAGACTAACCGGCCCATAAATCTTTTAGGTCAACCAAAACTCGACCGTATAAATAAAGGTATTCAATAGTTAACATGGAACTTACCCAAATTTTGACTTGTGAGAGTTAGAATCATGTCATGTCGGAAACTCATATTCATGTTTTTCATGAAATGGAATGTTTAAGAAAAATGTGTTACATATATGCATAGAGAGATACTTTTTTGGTTGATAGAAACTAATATATTAGGGTGGGCTAAAAGTGTTCACCATGGAAACGGAAATGCCACATATGCAAACCACCGACTACCCGCCAAAACCCAGGACTAACGGAGGCGGTGTTCTGATAATCCGTCAATCAATCCTCTCTCGCATACAGTGACAAATTCAGGAATTATTTCCAAAGGATTTCTTTTTATAAATGTTTACTGATTTTTACTAATTTTTTTCTATTAAATATTCATTTTTTTTACCAAACCAGGGGATTCCTAGAAACCAGGAACCAGAAACCCCTTGGATCCACAACTGCTCGCCTCTCCGCCCACCTCTGCAACTTTCTCTCATCGATACCCATTCAACAATTTACATACTCAATTTGTATACCTGATTTCGTGACAACTATGTACGCGATCAGGTACACCGAGTACACCCTTCCCTTTTATTATTTATTAATAATTTTTTATTTGTGATTATATTATATCCCTCCACTATGTAGCAATCATGACTCACTAGACCATTTCAACGTCAATACATTTTATATTTATAAAAATGCGTTGTCAAAAAGACGTTGGATAACACCCATCCGACCCAAGGCATTATAGCCTAGTGGTATTTTGGTGGTGGGATAAAACTTATGGGCCATATGGTCCTGGGTTCGATTCTCACGAAGGGGTTTTCTCATAATTATGAGTTTCCTCCTGAATTGGTGACTTGGTGGTGGAATATGATCGCGTGGCAACACTGGTGCCACGATGATACTCCAGTGTTCCGTGAGTGATTCCAATTTGTTGGCCGTTCAAAAAAAAAAAACACCCATCCGTAACCACATGGATGTTGGACGGTACAAATGCTTCAACGACGTTATTCACTGTTAACGGCCGTTAGTTAACGGCGGTTGGTAGCGCCGTACAGGAACAAACGGAGTCGGTTAGCGGGACCGACCGCACGCGACACGACACGGCAAGTGAATTTGTGCAGTGAATGGACGCACGTGACCCTCTGTTTTAATACCCTCCCTCACGTGACTAACTTACACTTCATTTATTTTACGGACCATGCAAACAAACAAAATTACTTGTAGATCATGTAGCGATGTTTTTACCCTCCACTTATTGACTTATTGCAACTTACATTATTTTTTCTAAAGGTATAATCTCTTCGTTCCAATTTAAATGTCCTAAGTCAAAAAACACACATTTTAAGAAATCTTTTGTTTGTATGTGGTAAAATGACAATAATATCCTTAAAAGTGGTAATTGTGTTTTGTCTTTTATGGGAAAACTGGAAATTGCATTTCTATTTTTGGAAAGTGACATTTAATTTGAAACAAACAAAAAAGGAAAGTAGGACATTTAAATTGGGACGGAGGGAGTATTATATATTTTTTATTTATTCGGGTAACTTAATTAATCCCACAATAACAAAGTTTGATTGGTTAGTCTACGACTCTATCTATGTATACACCCACAAAATCTACTTAGAGGGTGTTTGGGATTGCGTTTTGAATCTGATTTTTAAATTATTGCGTTTTGAAAACGCAGATAATCAGTTTTTAGTGTTTGGATTGCGTTTTGAAAACGCAGATAATCGGTTTTTTAGGCTAACAAAACGCAATAATCTATAAGCAGCTCCACCCCTGCTTTTCCAAAACGCATAATCTATTTTGAATAATCATTCCCAAACACCCCCTTAGACTAGAGGGAATGGAGGGGGGAAAGAGGGGGGGTGAAGCGCCATGTGGCACTTGTGGGACCCAAGTGGGGGGGGGGGGGGGATTGTAGGGAGTGGAAGAGGGGAAGAGGGGGGGGGGGTGGGGAAGTGACATGTGGAATTTTATTTTATTTTCTTTATAAAAAGTTTATTATAATTATTATTATATATTTTGTTTTTTTGTTTTTTTATAGACTAATTAAAAA
This sequence comes from Ambrosia artemisiifolia, assembly GCA_032199755.1. NCBI lineage: Eukaryota > Viridiplantae > Streptophyta > Magnoliopsida > Asterales > Asteraceae > Ambrosia > Ambrosia artemisiifolia. The sequence continues at coordinate 10,952,148 of CM063521.1, forward strand.
TACATGTATCACCACTTGTACCCTATGCATCATCACTTGTACTCTCTCATTCCAAAAAAAAAAAAAACCCACCACCAACCCACCTCCCCTTTCTCTTTCTCTGTATATAAATCTTCTTCTTCTTCTTTCTTTGTATATCTTCATCTTCATTCAATAAGAACACCAACCCACCTCCCATTCCAAAAAAAAACACCAACCCACCTCTGACCTCTCCTTCATCTGCAACGTCTTCGCCAGCAATGGAATTCGAAGAGAGAGAGAGAGAGAGAGAGAGCGGGAAGAGATGAAGAGAGAGAGAGAGAGAGAAAGGGGGAAGAGATTAATCAAAAAGTAGCCAACCACCAGCCGCCACGTCACCACCACCTTCCCCCCCCCCCCACGCCGGTCCTCCCCTCCCCGCCTCACCCTCCCGCCCCATCCTCCACGCCCCCTAGGGGCGGTGTTCCCCGCCTCCACATCAGCTTCCCGCCCCCTTTTACCGCCCCACTCCCTCCACTCTTAGGCATTAGCCTTAATTCTCCTATTAGGTAATATAGAGTATATAAGTGGGTATCATAAGTGTATATTCAATTTTGTCTTTTAACGGTCATTAGATCAAATGGTGTGGACTCGGGAACCTTCGGGTGAGCTGAGGTGTCAACTTTCATCCAATGGGAACACCCCCCCCCCGGTGTGGACTCGGGAACCTTCGGGTGAGCTGAGGTGTCAACTTTCATCCAATGGGAACACCTCCCCCCGTCCCCCCCCCCCCCCCCCCCAAAAAAAAAGAAAATCGGTGCCTTCACGAAAAATTCCCCTACATCCCCGAGCTTTTTTTGTGTGTTCTTTTTTGTCCTCTTTCCTCTTAAAAATTAATAAAAAATTGGAAAGGAGAATCATTTCTTTGGTTTGAAGGATTGAAATGGGGAAATGACGTGACGTTGATGTAGAATTTGAAGGAGTAAGGGGAGGTATACACCACACCTAATAGCCTCAGTTAACTATAAATATACTTACACAATAATATTTTTTTCTTACACTAATCTCTAAACATGAAATAACACAAGGTTAGCGAAGGGAGTAGGAATGAAATGTAATTTGTTAATTGTTTTTTATTTGTTTTTATTTAGCTTTGTAATTTGTATTAACTTAACTAGGTTTATTAACAGGGATCGCGTTGCGCGCCTTTTGATGTGTCGTGAAAAGATAATCATGTAATTTTTAATGAATCTGTATGGAAAATGTATACACAATTATTAACCAATAGAAGTTTTAATACCATAAGATTTTCTATTTTATAAGCGGTCTAAAAGCTCATTTTATATTGAGAGAACCTCATATAGAAATATAGAGTGCCAAACACCCTGAGTTGCAACCTTGTTGCCAAATACCCTCAATTTGAGTTGCCCTATATTTGTACATTTTTTTCCCTTCTTCTGTACAAAACAAACACAACACACAGACCTACTGTGTGTGTATCTTCTTTTAAATTCTCCACCTACCTCATTCTTCTCTTCATCCACTCCTATAAACTTTAAAATACAACTCAAGACTACGAATGGATCCATTTATTATAAAGTGGGTAAAATATAAGTGTGACTTAAAAAGAGGAAAAAAATACTTTAGGAGAACAGAGTAAGACCACATTCACATGATTATATACCAACTCATACTCTCTCACTTTTTCTCATCACCACAGCTATAAACTTTAAAATACAACTCAAGACTACAAATGGATCCATTTATTATAAAGTGGGTAAAATATAAGTGTGACTTAAAAAGAGGAAAAAAATACTTCAGGAGAAAAGAGTAAGACCACATTCACATGATTACATACCAACTCATACTCTCTCACTTTTTCTCATCACCACAACATCTTCATCAATCTTTGTCTTTCTCTATTTGTCATGTGAATACCTAACAACTACCATCATCACAACACCACCATCCAACTCCAACCATCATATAATCTCCGGGTATTTTCAGGCGGCAACAAAAGTTATCATCACCACAGAAGCGGCTGACACACATATGGAACCTATGGTTAAGTGGTGGTTATAACCACACCACAGATCTGGTGCGAGATACAGACAACAGTGGGTGAAACAGATCGATGTCGGTCAGCCACCAAGCATCCACATCACCAACCGTCGCCACCATTTGTCTCTGGTAACCAACAAAGGCATAGAGACTAACCTTGGACAATGAGAAAATATAAAAGTGGCAGCGGCTACGCGGAGAATACCGGGAATCTCCCGCGGTCCGCGGCACATGGTGGAGATGGCACACGGTAGATGTGGTCGGTGGCCGGCTGCGTACGTTAGAGTGAAGCAACTATTCATTTCGTGGTCATTAAATATATAGATAATAAACGAACAAAAACCGAACCCGTGCGTAATCGGGAAAAAAACGCATTATGTCGGGGGCCAAAATGGAAAAAAAAACTTAATAAAAAAGTTGGTGGCCAAAACAGGAAAAAAAAAACTTAAAAAAAAGTAAAAAAACATTGTGTGACCAAAATGAGGAAAAAAAACTTAACAAAAAATTTGGTGGTCAAAATGGAAAAAAAAAAGTTAACAAAAAAAGCAAAAAAAAATGTGGCCAAAATAGGAAAATTGAAACCTAACTATTTAAATAAGTTTGATTATTAATATTATATATGTAATGCAAAGATATTTATTTTGCAATGTTTGTATTTTTAAATTATGTTTATATATGTTCATAATATTAATTTATAAAAATGCTTTTAGAATGGTGATGATGGATGAAAAAAATGATGATATGAGGTAAAGAAACAATAAGTATTTCGGAGATTATTCCTAATCACCGGGTGGTTTATACTTATGTTAGTTCAGGTATAATCCTTTACCCAAACCGTTGGTTTAACCCGTGAAGAAGAATAAGAGAGTGTGTGTGTGGTGAAAGTAAAGACACGAAGATGTAAGTGGTTCGGTCAAGTGTGACCTACGTCCACTGTGAAGAGCCGGTTGTTTATTACTTTGGAGTTTACAAAGTATTACAAGAAGAACCTAGATCTATGTTACAAGTGATTATTTTCGGATGCTTTGCAAAGGAGTTGATGTCTTCTATTTATAGGAGAATCCGTGGGCCTGTCGAAGACGCCCACGAAGGGCACATCTGATCTGGGCTTCAACTTGGGCTTGGTGCAATTGGCCCAGCAAATTGGCGGGAAAACCTGAACCGTGCTGCTGACGTCACGAGCTGTTGACTAGCTCTGCAAAGTGAACACATGGCGCCTTCTGGAAAGGCGTCGGCGGCATGCTGTCTGACACAGTATGGTTGACTTACCTGCTGGCGTCAGACGTGACGTCTGACAGCAGGTAAGCATGTCTGGTGGGTATTGTAGACGGAGGTATGGTGGAAGCATGGAAGCGGTCAAGTCGTTGTTCATGTCAGCGGTGGTTGGACTGACCCTGACACGTGTCGCTATCTGGTTGGCACATGCTCTGTCCCTGATCCGAGTGAATCCTTCTGATCTTTGATATTCCGTACCTCGTACCAAAAGCTGGTTATAAAAGGATATTCCGCACGTGGGCGCACGTGCTCTTGTTCTCCTGAAGTTATGATGCTAATACGATTTGATCACGTGCCAATTGTTCCTTTATGCGGAGCAAGTTCCGCCACTTGGTTCCGCCGGTGGCGGATGAATGGTTGTCCCCAGACCTAATTAGCGCCTAGATTATTGAAAATAGGGATAGGGATGCCACCTCTGCCAGGATTAGGCTCCATATCCCTTCAAGTCCCCCTAGTCTAGGGCTTCTCCTGTTCTTGAATCAAGAGTAGGTGGAGCGCACTAGGATTGACTACGAGATTAAGTACCACTCGGGAAAGGCAAACGTCGTAGCGGATGCCTTAAGTCGAAAAGAACGCATCAAACTCCTACGTGCACGCACACTAGGATTGACGATCCATTCGAACCTCACAGACCGCATTCTTGAACCCAGCAAGAAGCTCTTAAGGAGGTCAACATCAAGGAGGAGGCTCTGCATGCCATGGTTAGACTGTTGGAACTCCGGACCGACGGAACGTTGTATTTTGCTAATAGGGTTTGGGTTCCATTGTTTGGTGGTTTGAGGGAATTGGTACTCGAAGAGGCCCATAAGTCAAGATATTCAATTCACCCAGGAGCCGATAAGATGTACAAGGGTTTGAAGGAACTGTATTGGTGGCCTAACATTAAAGGTAGTATTGCAATGTACGTGGGAAAGTGCCTCACGTGCTCTAAGGTTAAAGCCGAGTACCAGAAACCCTCCGGCTTGTTACAACAACCTGAGATACTCGTGTGGAAGTGGGAGCAGATTTCGATGGATTTTATCACTAAGTTGCCAAGGACGGCAAGCGGTCACGATGCAATTTGGGTAATTGTGGATCGATTGACCAAATCTGCTCATTTTTTGCCAATCAAGGAAACTGATAAATTGGATAAATTGGCAAAGCTCTACATTAAGGAGGTTGTATCTAGACACGGTATCCCAGTTTCCATCATCTCGGAACAGGATAGTCGTTTTACTTCTAGGTTTTGGCAGACGTTGAACGAAGCCCTAGGTACTGGATTGGATATGAGTACGGCTTACTATCGCCAGATTGACGGACAAAGCGAGAGAACGATCGAAACACTTGAGGATATGCTTCGTGCATGTGTGATTGAATTTGGAGGTAATTGGGATGCCCACCTACCTCTAATTGAGTTTTCATACAACAACAGTTATCACACTAGCATCAAAGCCGCACCGTTTGAAGCTCTTTATGGACACAAGTGCCGATCGCCGTTGTGTTGGGCCGAAATTGGGGACAGGCACTTGACTGGCCCGGAGATCATCCAGGAGATGACCAACAAAATCTTTCAAATCAAGGACCGATTGAAAGCTGCCCGGAATAGGCAGAAGAGTTATGCTGATACGAGGAGGAAACCCCTGGAATTTCAAGTAGGCGACAAGGTCCTACTGAAAGTTTCTCCTTGGAAATGAGTACCTCGTTTCGGTAAATGCGGCAAGCTGAACCCAAGATACATTGGTCCATTTGAGATCTTGCCAAGAGTTGGCCCAGTCGCGTACAAGCTTAATTTGCCTGACGAGCTAAGTGGAGTTCATGACACGTTCCATGTGTCGAACCTCAAAAAGTGCTTATCGGATGAATCGTTGATCATTCCGCCTGAGGAAATTCAGATCGACAATCAACTTCATTTTATTGAGGAACCCATCGAGGTCATGGACTTGAAAGTCCAGAAGCTGAGACGTAGCCAAGTTAAGCTCGTTAAAGTTCGGTGGAATTCCCGACGCGGACCCGAGTTCACTTAGGAATGCGAGGACCAAATGAAGCGAAAATACCCCTCTCTCTTCAAGGATTCCCCGGTATCGGATAGGTCACGTCGAATTTCGCAGACGAAATTTCCTCAACAGGGGAAGAATGTGACACCCGCCACTTAGCCAGGTCAAAATCCGTACACTTTCTAGTCAACATTTAATTTTCCATGAATTATTCATGTCATTTTATATGCATAAGTCCCCCGAGATAGTCTAGCAATGTCCGAACGAGTATAATTTCACCCATATCAACGAATCTTGGTGACACAAATTTATATGATTACAAGTGATTTTCCAAAATCATGTATAGATGCCCCATTTATTTAATAATACAATGGGAAGCATCATGGATTTTATGTATAAAGCCTAGTATTTATTCAACTAGCATACCTACACACACACACACACACACACACACATATATATATATATATATATATATATATGTACATGAATACAAGAGGCTAGTAAACACATTTGTAACTAGCTCTTACATATTCATTTGTTCCATTTTAAATGAACTAACTAGTTTTGATTATAAACTTAAGTATATTTGATGAAACAAGTGATCAACACTAGGATTTATATAATCTACTAGCCAAATATGATCACCGCCACTTTGATTAATGTTTTGTTTCTACTAGACAATTGGAACATAATCAATGAAGTGTCAAATCCTCATATTCTTTCTAAGACAAAATAAATATAGATTTGGTGGCTTAACTATATATGGCAAGATTCCTTAAACATCTTAGATTTATAATTTTGGGTTTACCACATTGGTTAAATGTCCACTCTTCTTTTCTTTCTTTTTCTTTCGGCCGATTATACCCCCCCCCCCCATATCCATAATAATCTTTTTTTAAACTAATCTATCACATGTTTTATACAATCTCTAGAATCCACCATGTGTTGTCACATTAGATCAAGTCTTACCCAACATCATCATAGTGTTTAGTCAACCTTAAGATATGATTAAGACCCTTGATTTGCTTGCAAGATTAGAGACAAAGAAAGGATCATTAACGAAACATAGTAGGATTCCTTAATTCACCAAGAACTAGGGAAGATCACTACCCAAAATAACTTGCAACCCTCTTTCTTGTTCCTTTCCCAAACCGTCCCCCATATGCCCTCTCTAATCTTTTTTTAATCCAAGTCAAACTCTATATTAGCATGTGTTGATTTGCTTCCATCGTTGACTTCATGTAGTGTCACATATGCTTGGAATCTAACAAACATAATCATGAGATTAGTGACCTTCTAAAGTGTGATTTGGACCTTGGATATGCTAGCAATATATGGAACATAAGTAGATTATTAGCCAAACTAAGTAAGATTTTCTAATCTCCAAGATCCATAGAAGTTGACTTACCCAAAGTGTTAAGCATCTTCCTAATCCCTTCCCACCTCCACCACTATATAAGGAGGCCTTGTGTAAGCATTTCACCACACCACAAACCTCTCTTCCCCTCTCCTAAGTCTCGCAACACACACACACATCCATCCAAGTTCTAGGAGCAACAAAGGAGTTCTAGCATCTTGCATTCTATCTTGGATCCACTAGGAGGTATAAACCTTAACACATTTACTACTTTACTTTGTTTAATTATTACATGGTTCACCTTAGATCATGGTTTATCTTTCATAATAAAACATCACCATGTGTAGTAATGTATGTATGTATGTGTGATATGTATGTATGTGTGCGTGAATATACATACATATGTATGTGTATATGCGTGACATATAAACATGTGCATGTGTGTATGTGTATGTGTTTAGACATGTAAGAACCTAAGTTATAATGTTACTTTACTCTAGTAATGAAAACAAAGTCCATGCGTGTACATACATATGTATGCGTGCGTGTATATACATAGTATATATGTATGTGTAAAACAAACTCAAAAGCATAGATAGTAATGTGTATGGACTACAAGAATGCATATGTATATAGGTATGTATGTATAAGTGTAGATCCCATAGACATCCCTATCTATGGTCTTGTGTGGAAATACACATATGTAAATATAAGTATAGAGGTACGCATATGTAGGTGTGAATACATGCGTATATGATACTTGTGTATAGTAAAGACTAAGTGTATTTGTGAACTAAATAACTCTTTTTCAAAAGGAACATATGCTTTATGGAAAGTAACATGTGTTAGGAAATAAGATCTATTTTTCCTATCCAAACTATTATTTTCAAGCAATATATAGTTGTCACCAAGGAAAGCTAAACTAACATACCACTAAGGATTGGGTGAACCACGAGTACCATGGATTACCTATTTGTATAAATCTAAGGTACCCATGTATGTGTATAGGATCAGATACCTAGTTGTCGGACATACACTTTTGCTAGACTACACGCGGGCTTGAGGTGAGTTCTCACGGCCCCTTTTTACTGTTTTATGTTTTTGGGAAAAGCATGCATTGTTTACTTGTTTTTAGAATGAATTCCTAGCCGGCCGGTGTACATGAGACGATATGTATAAGAGTACTCGCTAAAGCCTTCGTATATTAGTTTATCATAACCATTAACTATGGATTTAGCCTAGAAAAGCATGAATAGATCTATTGGGTTGACACTCCCGCTCTCGGTTAGTCGCTCTAACCGGTTTATACGACATGAGAGTGCTTGCATTTCTTATATGGCGATTCATTGCATTGTTGTGCAATGTGCGAGGCACCACTCGTCGAGGTTTTGTTATGGACTCATGATGGTTTATCATCATTGCTCCTAGCTAGGCAATGATGGGTCATTCAAGGAATTTCATTAAACTTTACATTTTACAAAACCCGTGAACTCACCAACATTTTGTTGACAAAGTTTTTATGCATGTTTTTCAGAGTTTTTATGCATGTTTTTCAGGTAACTAAATCATGGATGGAACTTGGGATATGATTGGGCTTACATTCACAACTATCACCTATCGTGTCATCAAAACTTTTGACCCCGCGAAGGGTTTTAAAATGTATCTTTTGAAGTTTGTCGTTGTTGAACACGTTTGGTACATTATAAATAAATAAATATGAATGTTTGCACGAATCTTGTGCTTGAAAACCTTTCGTGGTTGCACCTCGTGTTTCCACCTAGGCGGGGTGTGACAACAATGATCCAAGGGATTATTGGGAGTCGGCCCATAACCATGTGTACAAGGATTGTTGATTGGTATAATCACCGGGTTTAATGCACACACGTGAATCTCGAGTCCCGGAAATTGGTGGACGAATATGAACGTGTTAGTTATCATGCATTATGTGTTTACAATCATTATATGACTTGTCGTTATGTGAATACGTGCTTATATGTGTTAAAATAGTGTTTAACGCGCCAAAAACCCAAAACCACCTGCAGGGGACGAGTAGGAATAGTACTCGTCCCCAACAGGGACGAGTAGAATGAATTTAGGGATGAGTAGAGGTGTGCTCGTCTGAAATAGGGACGAGTACAACCTTGTACTCGTGTGTAACAGTTTGTACTCCTGTGTAACAGCTAGGACGACTAGAAACACCTATAAATACCACCCTTGACTTGTTAAAACTCATTTGTGAAACCCTAACTCGCCCCAAACCTCTCCCACACCATAATCAACCTGTGGAACTCGTTTTTACACATTCTCTTTAGCAAAACCTAAGGTGCGTTGTCCATCCTAAACCTTTATCATGTTGTTATTTTTATCCCTAAAGGTCTAGACCTGGTTTTGTGGTGTTTGTGTCTTTGAAAACCCTTTGAAACCAGTTTTAAAACAAGTCAAATCCTTCATATGTGTTCTATGTGGTATATTCATGCAAGAAATGATTTTTATGATCAAAACATGGGGATTCTTGTGTGTTAAATGTTCTACCGATATGGATAAGTTGTTAGGATGTTTATCTAGGAGTTTGAAGGTTGTTTGGTGTGTTTTGATGATAATATGCATTTTGACCCGTTTAAGTGATTTATGAGGATTTAGGATATTATGATGTGATTTGTTGATTGTATGATGTTAGGGTTTGTACTAGGATGATGTAGTAACAGTAGGATGATAATTTGCGACGTCATTATGTGATGAAATCTGGATATTTGTCATTTAGGGTAAGTTGTGCATGCTTGATGTGATGTTTTCATAATATAATGCTATTTTGGGAAATGCTTGCAATTAGGGTGATAGACGGATGATAAATTGGGGGTTTTTTCATTTGGATTATGTTATTTGATGATTATTGATTGATGTTGGGTGTTTTTACATGATTCGGATATGATTTGGAGGGTTAAACGTGCGAAATGAGGCCCTTAGACTGCAGGGGACGAGTAGAAATTGTAATTGCCTGAGTTATGGACGAGTAGAAATTGTAATTGCCTAAATTATGGACGAGTAGAAATTGTAATTGCCTAAATTATGGACGAGTAGAAATTGTAATTGCCTGAATTATGGACGAGTAGAAATTGTAATTGCCTGAATTATGGACGAGTAGAAATTGTAATTGCCTGAATTATGGACGAGTAGAAATTGTAATTGCCTTAATTAGGGACGAGTAGAAATTGCAATTGCCTGTTTGATTCCTAATCGCGTGTTTTGATGTCTAATCGTGTGTTTTGCTGCTGTAAGTGTATTTTGATATCCCGAGACATGGTTTAACACCTAGGAACAAGGTTGGAACCCCGTGGCATGTCTAATAACCTAGTAACACGTGTTCAGACTCGTAAATGCATTAGGTGAACTGTATGCTAAACTTGATGAACTTTAGTGCATGTTAAGTGCATAATTGCATATGATTGCATGATTTCTTGTATTTGGCTAACACGTGGGATGTCGGGTCACCAATTGGATGTCGGGTCTTGCCTGGTGCGGTCAGTTTAACGTTCAAACATATTTTCAAACATACATAATCACGGTCTGGACACTTGGGGACAAGTTAACCTGCGGGTTAATAGTCCGGGTACTCATATGCATTTAATGATAGGTCGCTGATATTAGGGACTATCATTCTTGCATTGTTTGTGGTTTAGTAAGAAGAACGCAACCCAAGGTGAGTTTCACGGCCCCTCTTTAAGTGTTTTCGTTTTCTGGGGAGGAACATGCCATGTACTGTATTCATATAGATCATGTTATACTAGTGTTATCTGTGTTTGCTGCACGATTTGCGTAAGCCCAACTCTATTAGCCGTAAGGCAGTTCAGTTCATCGTAAGGCAGTTCGGTGTTCAGTTCGTCGAAAGGCAGTTCAGTTAGTTCATTGGGTGGTTCATATGTGGGATCGTATTAGTGGGTTCACACGCCTAGCTAGTGTCCTCATAACATAGTAGTAACATGATGGATCTTTTAAAACTCATGAAACGTTTTGCTTAAACCTGTGAACTCACCAGCATTATATGTTGACATTTTTTTTGGCATGCTTTCTCAGGTCTCTAAGTTAGCAGCATAAGGACTAGGCGCACGGGTCTTGCATGGCGTCTAGGGTTCTAGTCTCACGTCTTAAATGATTTTAGACTTTATTTACTTTTGATGGGTTGTAAACAAGATTTTAAAGCTTCCGCTGTTGGTTTAATGTTAACTTGTGGTTTTGGTTTACATATCTTTTGCATATAGTTGTCGTTTATTGTGACCGTTGACTTGAATCCTGGTATGTCACGCGCCTCGCGGTAAAACACCACATGTGGAATCTGAGGGTGTGACAAGTTGAGTCGTTTTGATGGTTTAGGGAATCATCGGGAGTCGTTACAATGATCTAAGGGATCATTGGGAGTCGGTCCATAACCATGTGTACAAGGATTGGTGATTGGTAGAATCGCCGGGTTTAATGCACACACGCAAGTCTCGAGTCCCGAGAATTGGTGAACGAATGTGAACGTGTTGGTTATCTTGCATTATGTGTTTATAATCATTATATAACTTGTCGGTATGTGAATATGTGCTTATATGTGTTAAAATAGTGTTTAACGCGCCGAAAACACACACCAGCCTGCAGGGGGCGATTAGGATTCCTAATTGCCACCTGCAGGGGAAATTAGGAAGCTACTCGCCTGAAAAATAGGCAATTAGGAAGCTACTCGCCTGAAAAGGGGGCAATTAGGATTCCTAATTGCTTGTTGCAGTTCTTACTCGCTTGTAACATCAGGAACAACTAGAAACAACTATAAATACTATACTATACTTGACTTGCAAAACATCATTTGTGAAACCCTAACTCGCCCCAAACCTCTCTCACACCATACTTAACCTCAGGAACTCGTTTTTGCCCTACGGCAGTTCGTTAGCCGTGAATGCGGTAGTTCGTTAAAGTTCATCAGGTAGTTCATACATGGTATCGTAGTAGTGAGTTCACACGCCTAGCTAGCGTCCTTATAACATAGTAGTAACATGAATGAACTTTCAAAACTCAGAAAATGTTTTACTTGAAAACCTGTGAACTCACTAGCATTATGCGCTAACGTTTTTAGCATGTTTTCTCAGGTCGCTAAGGTAGCATCAATCGGATTAGGCACACGGAGTCACACTTGCGTCTAGTATCATGTTTTGGGTGTCAAAACTTTAAACATATGTTTTATGTTTACTTTGGTTTTTTAAACTTAAATTGCTTCCGCAGTAATTGAGATCATGGTTTTTGATTATTGCATTGTTTGGTTTAAGTTATCTTAACCCATATGGCCATATAGTTGTTGTTTATTGTGACCGTTGACTTGGATCCTGGTGTGTCAGGCGCCTCGCGGTAAAACCTCGCAAGTGGAATTTGAGAGTGTGACACGCCAATAACCGTTGGGTAATTACTTATCGCGTATCGAAAATACCCGCAGATATAAGTTATACCCGTCAATTAATTTAAACAATATCCATTGGGAATTTTAATATACGTTTTTCCTACCATTCTAACTTTTATACAATTTTATGTTATCAACAACTACAATAAATTAAAATATGATTAACTACATACATATCATTATTAAGATATTAGTATAGAAAGGTTGGAATATCTAAAATATGTAAAATAGTTATGAAATAAATATGAAAAGATAAGTTAATAATTCATATTATAAAAATTATAAATAATATTATCAAATACATTACCCAAAAAAATTAAAATCATTTTCTTATAAAGAAACTTATCGGATGAAGTGTTTCTAAACTAAATCAAAATTTTAAATCAAAAAATTTCGTGTATATATGTTTAGGTCAACGGGCATATGTTTTAGTGTAATCGGGTTGAGCATAACTTAATCCATATCCGCCAATTTTTTCAAAGTAATCTTATATTCGGTCTCATGCCCGAATACTCATACCAAATGTTTCGGATTTACCTATTGAGTTTGAGTTCAATTATCATTTCTACTAATCATAATCTCTCTAACAAAGGAATTTACACGGCATAAATTTATCCTTTTACCTTTCAAAAGAGAGTGTTCAGATAGGTTCATATTGAACACCACATTCACATGTGTTGATGGGTGATTGTGTATTATTTTCATTGAGTGCAATGCTAAGAACTAGATACGAACTCTAAGATGGTTTTACTTGTCCTCCAACTTAATGTTAACTATTTTCGCAAATTTTTGATTGGTGTACCTCACGCTAGAGTAAAAAGGTAGTAAGATGGACCCTAAGCTATATCAGAATTCAAAATTCTAAGAGGAATTCCCTTTCACCCTAGGGTTTTCAATTATGATCCCCTAAATGAACATTGTGGTGTGAATTTAATACATCACACAAACATAACATAAAACTTAAAAGTTTGTGTCACTTTAATACAATTCGACTTTGCAAACACTTCAATCAAACGGATTAAATTCCTATCAACCTCACAAGTCTACCGACTGACCCATTTAACGCGGTTAATTTCACAAATTTATATTCTCAAAATCTTAGTAAACCAAAACTCTCTTTTTTTTTTTTTGCCAATGGCCTTATAGCCCAGTGGCATCTTAGTGGTGGGACATGACTTAGGGACTGTAAGGTCCTGGGTTCGAATCTCACAGGGGTGTTTTCTTATAATTATGAGTTTCTTTCTGAATTGGTGACTTGGTGGTGGAATATGATCGCGTGGTAACACTGGTGGCACGATGATACTCCAGTAGTCCGTGAGTGATTCCAATTAACCGTTAAAAAAAAAAACTCTTTTTTTTTTCTATGTTCAAAAAAAATAACATGCAACTTAATGAAATGTCAAAAAAGGGTATCATACTATCATGCCATTACTTAAAAATAATTAAGAAAATAATAATAATAATTAGTAGTAGTCGATGGACAATGACAACCACATCCCGTTGTGAGTTGGCCACGTGATTTATGGAACAGCCCCATCGTAGTGGTAGGCATAACATTTTTTCCTTCACGTGACTCTCCTCCGTGATTTATGCTCCATCCGACACGTGTCCTCTCTATAATCTTAATTTATTCAAAAGCTAAACTATACCTCCACTTTAATTTAATAAATTAATTTATCCACTTTATTATTATTATCATTATTATTATACTATTATTTATTATACTACTAGCTGATTACCCCGGGAGGTCCCGGGGTTGATAAATCTAATTTTACGTGATAACCTATTACAAATGGCTCAAGTTAACTAACCACAAAATCTTCCAATCATTGCATGTTTATAGTATTCTAATCAGTAATAACTCATATTCCCCACAAAATCTAATTTTACGTGATAACATGAACACTTTGTGTGTTTTTTTCCTGTATGAACGAAACCCCACAAAAAATAGTCGATTTTTTCTCCGTTTTTTATATAGCACTATGGTACTCGTTGGAAAGATAATAAAACGCTCGTTAATTTGGTGTAATTTTTTTCTTTAAAAAATCCCGTATATAAAAGATATAAACGTTTAAAAGTTATGGGAGGAAATATGAAAGAGAAAATTTTAAATTTATTTTTAAATTCTTTTTTCCTAAAATAACTCAATTTAATTAAAAAAGGAAACAATTTAAAAACACCAAAAACTCTCCATTATGATGCCACGTGGCATAAGGTTGAGGCCTCCATTGCACGCCACGTAAGCAAAGGTCTTTTCTTTTATATATATATAGGGTAGGGTTCCTGTACAAAGTGTGTTTTTTGTGAGAATGATAAGAAGTGTTTTGGACCATTAGATTTATAGATGGATGATTGAGATTAAATGGGTGGCAAATTTGTAATTAGTGTTATAATTAAATTAATTAATTAGATGTTTCAAGGGTACAAAAGTAAATCATCATTTTATTAAATTCTCTCCACCATTTTCTCCTTCTTTTTCTACAATCATTCATTTATTACTCTCTCTCTCACTCACGATTTTCTTTCTTCCTGAACTCATTTTCTCTTTCTTTATTTTTTGTTTTTATTTTTTATAGCTTTTAGTCATGGTGAGTGGTGTACATAAAAGAGTTGAATGGAAAAGTATATACAGGGTAGCAGTGATGAAAGTAGTTATTAGGAGAAAGAAAGAAACAAAAACTTTTATCAATAGGTGTTCAACCATTTCTTTAGTTTCCTACACGTGTTTTATCTTCAAGTCAAGGTGTTTTACGTCTGAAAGGTTTGTATTACAGTAAAACACCATGTATATTGAACTTATATTCATATGAATGTGTTTTATCTTCAAACTTATGTATATCAGTAAAACACCATGTATATCGAAATCCCATTTCCTTTCAGTAAAACACCATAGAACGTAGCTTAATTAAAAAAAATAATCTAACATATGTGTTTCAATAAAAACACCAATGTGCATATAAAACCATATTTTGTATCAGTAAAACTTAATAAAAAAATACACAAAATGGTGTGTTATACCTTCAACACTATAGCATATTTCGATAAAAACGCTATAGTATAAAAAAGGAAAAGATATCAAAATAGATTCTAAATTCGTAAAAAACTCAAACATTGGAATTAGGATGTTGATGATCTACATGAATAAGTTTAAAAAAGAAAAGAAATACATCTTAATAATTTCAAACGAAAATTAAGGGATTGGTTTAATTATATGTTAAGTTAAAAGACAAAAATAACCCTGATCTAAGAAATTGATATTGGACACTTGTCACACCCAGAAGCCTTCTCACCCTTCTCACACATTTTGGCCTTTGTACAGGAACCTAAATCTATATATATATATATATATATATATATATATATATATATATATATAGGGTCAACATCCTGTACAAAGGGTGTTTTTTGTGAGAAGGCTAAGAAGGAATTATAACCATATTAGATGATGTTAATCTAGGGTGTAAATTAATTGATTGGCAATCTTGTAATTAGTGTTATAATTTTATTAATTGATTAGACCATTTAGGGGTAAGATAGTAAAATACACTAACAAGACCATTAAAACATCTCCTTAATTTAAGGAGATTTTCCATAACTCACTTTCTCTCTCCATCTCCCTCTCTCTCTCTCTCTATTTACGATCTTGATAATATTCTCCCCTCTCTCTTCTTCTTAACCATGGGTTCAAATGAGCACGGTTCGGATAGGATGTTATAACACAACGTTGTACGGCGTTATGGTGTTTTATCGACTTGGATGATTGCTTCACAATTCACATCATGGCGTTTTAATGTATAGAAGGTTTGGATTACACTATGGTGTTTTATATAAAAGGTAAATATATGTTGTATGTGGTAAGGTTGATGTAATTTAGGGTGAATACAAATGATAATATGGTGTTTTTAGTGCAAATATGTTATTGTTGTTGTTTTCAAATGATATAAGTTATTCATATGATTATGTTTCATTTTTATGGTCTTCTTTGAGGGTTTTATTTTATATTCATATCAACGTGTTTTATCTTCATGTTGGTCATATCAATTAGTTATATATTTTGTGCACCTTAAAATGTGATTGATAAAATACCCTGTATAACTATACCCATTTACATAAATAGAATAAAGCACCAAACGTTTTATAAAAAAATATCAAAATCTAACTTGAATATAAAACACCCACTTGGTCATGCTTTTAAACTTCCAAATAGAGACACATATAGTCGGAACTTTTAATAGTATATATATATTTTTTATATCTAATTTGTGCAGGTGGCTTTCACTAATTTCTTTGATCAGTTGGAGCGAGCATTGATTTATTTAATTTCTACCCTCAAACAAATATCCTCCAGTTAAGATGGGATCATCATCATCTTCACAATATGCTCATAGATGGAAATACGATGTTCGAACACTTAAATGGTCTAATCATAATATAATAAAATACCTGGAAAAAGTTCGAACACTTAAAAAAATGAAGACTAGAATTTTATTATTTCTTTGCAAAACTGATGAAGTGGATTGGTAGGGTTGAATATAAAATCCCTAAAATTTCTCATCATTTATAACTAAATGATCATTCCCATAATTTGAATATTCACAAAATTACATTAATACCCACAAGATTTAATTTAATTTGTGCCACGTGTCGCCTCCACATTGCTTCTTACCCTTCTCACAAAATTTAGGCTTTGTACAGGAACCTATACCTATATATATATATATAGATTATTTACAGATCATAAACCTTTGAAAGTAATTGTTAACTGATCCCTAAGAGGATACCTTAAGAATTAGAATGTCCATGTTAGAAAGAACCTTCACATTTCTTTATTTATTTTTTATGATTATTTTAATCTAACTCAACAAATTAATCAATTTATTACTATTTCTTTAAGTTGTGGGTGTTCCCATTGACAAGCTTCTGTTCTATATCATCTAAATTCTGATTATTTATGGACTGTGGTTATAGAAGTATTTTATCATAAGATAGAGTTACTTAATATTTAGGTATAAATATTGATTATTTTTTTCATTAAAAACATACACACATGTGTGTGTTTTCACTTAATTGACGGTGTGTTTGATCAAAATAAACTTAAAAGTAATTTTTTTTAAAATGAGTATAATAATCATTGCAATATGATATGAGCAACTTTTTTCTAATGTATGTGTTAAGTTTAGTATTGTTAAGTTTAGTATTAAGATATTCAATAGTGTTCCCATGTTACATAATTATTGTGTTTGATAATTTAAGTACAAAAATAACAATATTAAAAATAAAAAAGGGAAAAAGGGGAGGTGTGTTCATGAACCTAAATGTGGTGGCCTCACATTTTTATTTAGAATCTATTCCATAATCATATTGACATAAGGGTTGATTAAGTCATTGTTTTCTAAACCTACAAGTTATGGAAATTTAAATAATCTATAAAACAAAAACTTTATATTTGATTATTCATCACAATTATTAATTTGACTGTCTTCTCTTACAATCAAATCTTGTGTGGCCCCCATTTCTTATCTTCTTAATCAAATAATATTAATTATAACTACATATAAAACGTTAATAAAATGTTAAGGTAAGTTTGAATTCATTTTCAATCTATCATATTGATATACACGGTCTTGTCGATCGATGTCACCAACTAAAATAACCAACTCGTATTAACTTTCTTCTTTCCTTAAAACATTTGGATCATTAAAAATAATGTTTAAGTTGAAGTTGGAATATTCATATTCTAGCAAGGGATTAATAGTTTTATTTTATGGGGTAAGGTAAATTTTACTATAACTAAATATTTAAATAGAACTTTGTGGAATGACACGAGGAAATGAAGATAAGAGCTTGAGGTCATTTGGTCTCAAGTTCGAATCCGATCCAAAGAGGTTTTATCGCAGTGGGCCTTTAACGGCGGGTTTTTTCACGAATTAGTGGTTTGTTGGACTTGGGCTGCTCAGTGGGCAACCATTTGTTCAGTGCTAACCCACTAACACTTTAAGTGACCTTTAGTTGGTCGTAGTGGCGAAGGTTGGTTCTCCAATCGATAGTTGTCGGACTCAATCCGGACTCAATCTACCTATGAAAATTACAAAATTCTACAACTATGCCAAAAATTAGTAGGGGCCGGGGGCCCTCGGACCCTAAAGAAGCTGCACCCTTGGTTGGCCGTTAAAAAAAAGATTAGAGTTTGAGAATATAGTAATTAAATAAACAATTGATTGATTGATTAATTAATTAGTGGTGGGGTGGGTGGGAGGATTAGAGTGGAGGTTCACATGGGAAGTGGGGTTAAGGTGCCTTCTAATCGTCCATTAATGTTGTTTTTATTTTAACGTTAACGGCTTAACCGCTATGACTTTTTTGTTCTTAACTCAACTTCTTCCTATTTACCATTAAAACTCACGTGACTCTTTCCTTAACAAAACCTAGGGTTAAATATTTTAACAAGTAAGATAAAATCATGCTGACGTTAGATGTGTACGATCTCAACATGAAAACTTGATTGTAGCTTGATTAATTGGGGAGTTTAAGCAAAAGTTATCCACATAATAATATAATATAAAATATATATTATACAATGAATCTTAATATCTTAATATGTGTATATATGGCAAATTGAAATAATATATTAGTTGGTAACAATCCACACGGGTACTTTGACAACTAACACTACGAGCTTTCACTTTAATTGTCAAAATAATTTCGTTCTAACAGAATAAGTAACAACGTATGCCCTAATGAACACATGACTGTATTAATCCTAATTAATATTTTGTAATTTATTTTCAGACAACATAAATGAAAGTTCAGATTTCAGAGTAGATGGAGTTGCTTCTTCATTGGGGTGAAACAAAAGTGGAAGTTAAAGATGTTGGTTAAATTGTTAGTATGAATTATTATTAACCAGTGAATTATAATTTTAATTATTAAAATCAAATGTGTATGTGTATTGCAATAACACTAAACAATATATGCACAATCTTTATCACATGTTATAGCTATAAATATATAAAACGCATACATATGCACATAAAAAAGCTATAAACAAGAGAATCTCAAACCGTCTTGGCTAAACAAGAGGAACTTAGACGATCTCAAGCTCAACTTAGAGATCAACTACACTCTTAGAAAAATAGTTACATTTCACATCTTAAACAATAATAGTCGAACAAAAAATAAAGAGCTTAGAGCCAATTAAAGACTAAGAATATTGACTCAAGAACTAATAGCTCCGTTGTAGAATTAAGACCTAACCATTAAGTAAGAAACGATGGAACCTGTGAATTCAAAAGATTTTAGTGAAAATGAATTCAAATGATTCATTGATCGGGATGGCGGTTCTCCGGCCAGAGACCAATTCATCTATTCGAAAAAGTTCTGAACTAATGATAGAACTGAAATAGAAATAAAAATTGAAAGAGTAAATATTCGCCCGCAAAAACTTTAGTTTCTTGATTATTAAAATTGGGTCAATCCAATACGATAAAGAGTAAAAAAAAAGATTTGTTTTAACATTCTAACGTTATTGAATGTTTAATTTTAATATCTACTATAGCTTATGAAAAGAGAATTACTTAGGCAAAAGAAAATATGTCTTGATATACATAAACCTTTAAACAGGTTGAAACGTCTTAGAATTCCATAACCTATGCTTACAACTCACTTTATAGTTTATATAAACACAATCAGTAATTCAGTATAATTTTTTTTTCGAACGATCAACAAAACACCATTATATTAAAAACGCCAAGGTTAGCAAAGCTGCTAGCATACATCCACCAAACAGAGACAACAAAACAGACAATACAAGAAAAAAACTAAAGAAAACTAACAAGTTACATGTTTACCAACCCAACCTACGAAGGTTAAACCCCCTCCATGTTTCCTATTCCAATTTCGCTTCTTTTGATCTCGCTTTCACCCATAAGAATTAAGAATGACATTGTCTTGATTTCTCCGATTATAGCTTCCATAGGTACAATAATGTTCTTGAAGACCTTCTTGTTCCTTACTCTCCAAATCGACCAAATGACAGTCAAGCATACCAAGTAAAGAGCCTTTTTGAATTTTTCTGACCCGTTAACATACTTGTATACCTCCAACACATCTCTGAACTCGAACCCATAGATTGGTTGTACTTTGCACCTTTGTGAGACAATATGCCACACCGAGTTTGCAAACCCACATGATATAAACAAGTGACCCATAGTAATTCAGTATAAATGAATTTTGAATTTAGAGAAAATTATAATTTTTGTCCTTTATAAACATCAAAACTATGGACTGGGTCCTTTAAAACTTTTAGTTTCAGTTTTTATCTTTTATATGAAAAGTTGTCACGATTTTTGTCCTTTACACTTAACCCAGTTAGTATAATCAGTTAAGTCACCTCACATGCAATGCATGTGAGGGTATAAACGTAATTTCATCCCATTCTAATCCCTTATAAAATCTGATTTATTACTTCCATCTCCCTCAAATTTTACCCCCAAATCAATCAAAAACCCTAAAAAAAATCGATCCTATCTCTATAATCAACCTTCGTATCGTAGTCCCCAATTCATCACTATACAGTTCTCCAACCAAATCCAAAACCAAGATCAATAATAATAATAATAATAATCAACTAATCAATCAATCAATCCACTGCGATAGTTCACCTTTTATTAGTTGTTGATTTTTCAAAACTACTCTACATCACTATATACATTCTCAATATGCACATTATATGACCACTTAATGGATTCTGTAAGTACTAGAAATTTCTTACGGTATACAATTTGTGAATTGACATGCTATGAATTTTGTATGCATTTATGCATAACTCATTGAGTGTTTTGTTGATAGAAATGTTATTGGTATTCATGTAATTATATTGTAGGTTGTCTGACAATTCCAGTCTGTAACAATCTCATAAGACCCCAGATTAATTATTATTATTATTATAACTATTAGACATCTTTTTATCGAATAACTCCTTAATTATGGATAAGATTTGTGGAGCAAGTACTTTTCCTACAAGTTATTTATTAGACAGGTTTTATACATATGACTATGAATTAGAGTTTTATTAGGAATGGACTTTTATGTAGAAAGCTAGTATTAGGGCTTCGGGATTGTAATTTCTTTTGTCTTTGGATAGTGATAAACTGATAACTGGCAGTGATACGGCTGAGGGGAGCGGTGGTGAGATGTCTGAACCGAATTGTGGAGCCAGGGCAGGTGAAGTTCCAGCAAAATATGAGATAGAGATAACTGTGTGTGTGTGTGTGTGAGAGAGAGAGAGAGAGAGAAGAGGAGAGTGAAGGTTAAGAGATAGGATCGATTTTTTTAGGGTTTTTGATTGATTTGGGGGTAAAATTTAGGGGATATGGAAGTAATAAATCAGATTTTATAAGGGATTAAAATGGGGTGAAATTACGTTTATACCCTCACATGCATTGCATGTGGGGTGACTTAACTGATTATACTAACTGAGTTAAGTGTAAAGGACAAAAATCGTGGCAACTTTTCATATAAAGGATAAAAACTGAAACTAAAAGTTTTAAAGGACCCAGTCCATAGTTTTGATGTTTATAAAGGACAAAAATTGTAATTTTCTCTTGAATTTACTTAGTATATTCATTCATTATTATAAACTAGATTATACCCCGGGAACGTCCCGGGGTTGAAAAATCTAATATGACATATTATTTTTACGTATGAAATAGAATGATGCGCTTTACAGTTACATGCATGAAAGCTTCGGGAAGCAGCTAACCTAAAACAATTAAAAATATATCTCTAGTGTTAACGCCTAACCTTAAATAATGTATAACTCTAATATTAATATCTAACCTAAAACAATGTATAACTCCAATACTAACGCATGTTGAAAATAGAATTCATATTTACTGATTTGAACATAATTAATGAGTTGCTTATACATGATTAATGATTTGCTTGAACACTTTATGTTTTTTTTTCCTGTTTGAACAAAACCCAACAAAAAATAGTCGATTTTTTTCTCCATTTTTTATATAGCACTATGGTACTTGTTGGAAAGATAATAAAACGCTCGTTAATTTGGTGTAATTTTTTTCTTTAAAAAATCTCGTATATAAAAGATATTAACGTTTAAAAATTATGGGAGGAAACATAAGAGAGAAAAATCTAATTTTGATTTTAAATTATTTTTTTCCTAAAATATCTCAATGCCACATGGGATGACACATGGCACACTCAATGAGGAGAATGCCTCTTTGAATGCCATGTCATTAAAATGGCTTTGGTTTATTATATGTATAGATAATAAATATAAATTAAAGCATGAAACAAAAATTATGTTTGAAAGTCAATTCACAAAAAGGTACCATTTTATTTTATTTCATCATTTATTATTTTATCTATAACTACATAATTTCAAATTTTAAATCATAATAAAAATTCATAATTTGAAGGAAAAAAAATATATGTATGCACATAACATAGGCATGCTCGATGAACGTGGACGGAGACGAAGATGCCAACCACCTGTTCTTGAATTGTATTTGGGCTAGGAGTATTTGGTGGCAAATCCTAGTCTGGTTACGCATTCCCTTCCCTTTGGAATGTTCTTCTGTTGCCGAGTTGGTGTCTATGGTTGTCAATAGCCCGGGATCGAAGACGTGGAAGAAAATTGTCTATGTTATTGTGTTGGCTACTATTTGGAGGATATGGAAGGCTCGGAACTCGAAAGTGTTCGATAGTATTTTCATACCCACGGTGAAGACGGCGGACCTAATCAAGGAGGACGCTTTTTGTTGGATCTCCAATCGCTCAAAGCTGAAGATCACGACTTGGGAGAAATGGCTCGATTTCGATGTTTTAGATATGTTGTAATTTCTGTTTGTTTGTTCTCTTTGCTGTTGCTGTTTGTTTGTCTCCCTGCCACCGTCTTGGTGGGCCTTTATATTTATATATAAAGTCGTTGATCGTTCAAAAAAAAAAAAACGGCGTTATAACTTTTCCATCCAAAAACTTATAAACGACCAAACAGCGACCATATAAAAACACACATTTTATCATACCAACATCACACACACACACAAACACACACTCTCTCTCTCCAACATTAGTTTAAGAGAGAGAGAAAGAGATCTGGACTGACAATCCTATCTTTCATCACAACCCACACAGGTTACTTTACATCCTCATCACATATACATACACACACAACACTTCACCTGTTTGTTGTACAACCACGTTCACTTCATAACGTGATTATTCTTTTTTTTTATTCTTACCAAATAAACATATTTTAGATAATAATAATAATAACATTGGTAGCTCAGTTTGAATTTCTCCACGCCAATTGTGAGTTCAAAGTTGTTGTAACCGCTGAATTTCGTTAAAGACTTTGCATTCGAATCGATTAAAGGTATATGATTTGTTAATAGTCTTGAATTTTGTTGTTTCTGTTCTTGTTGCGTATTATACATAACGGAATTATGAAGAATTATGTGTTTGAACATTATAACTATAATTGGTTTAAGATCTTGATTCATGACAACTATATAATTTGTTTTTATTTTTTTTATTTATGTGTTGCTCATGAAGCTGAACTATGAGCTATGAAGAATTTTGTGTTATCTTTGTTAAAACAAATTGTTCAGATTAGATAATTATGTATAAATCTTTTAAACTTGAAGGATAACTGGAATTACGTGTTGAATGCGCATAGGACACGTTGGGGCAACAACAGTCACGTCATCTACATGGGCAGCGTGTTAGATCTACGGATCCGTGACGTTTCACGTAATTAAGAAAGTACTGCTTATTGAAAAGAAAGTAAAAGGCTACCGAATTTCGCAATTAATTGATTAATCGGATCGGATCGAAACGATATCTGTGCATCTTGATGGAGCTTCCTCAACCTCGACCGTATGGAACACAAGGTACCACAATGTTTGGTTTGGTTTGGTTTGGTTTGTACATGTGTGTTAGCACGTGCACGTTAGCACAAGTACATACTTGATGAGGTGAGGTGAGGTGTGGTGAGGGTGCACGTTAAAGAAAGAGAATTGGAAATTATTATTATTATTATTATTATTATTATTATTATTATTATTATTATTATTATTATTAATAACAGAATTTGTGCGTGACGTTGATGTGGTTGAAATAACAGGTAGGAAACCAACGCATGACTTTCTTTCTCTTTATTCACCTGCTCAACAAGATCCATCTCCTACCCCTTCAGGTAATTAAACATTAAACAAACTATTAAGTTTTTTTTAATAATGTAATTGATTTATTAATTATTGGTTTTGACCAAGGGTCTGTTGGTCTAGTGAGGTCAGGTGTTTCTCTCCATCAAAATTGTGCGGATTTTAGTCTTATAAAGTGGATAATATGTGGATTGTAAGGGTGTGTTCGCTGTTAAAAAAATTATCCACTTTGAAAATAAAATCTTTGAAAAAAATTATTCACTTTGAAGTTAATATTTTGCTAAGTTAATTATGTATCACAGATGAGTAAATTGGGTTTCTATGTTGGGGATATGATGTGTATCATATTTTTTGGATTACCATGTTAATAAATTTATTTTTACAAATTTATAAAAGTTATATAGTATATAATAATGGTCATAGACAAATGAACAAAAAAAAAAATTGAAGGGATATTTTAAAAATACTGTGTAGATAAACTATAAAGTGTTGGTATATATTTTTTAGACATGTCATAGAAACCTTTTGCAAATCATTTCATTGTTTATATTAGTAAATCTATGATGAAGAATTTGAGAAATAATATTAGTAATTAAAGGTGTTGTAAAAAAGTAGAAAAGGTGGTGAAATTGAGACAAAGAAGATATACATATAGAAAAGACGACAGTAACAAAAGCAAGATATCTTTGCTGGGTCTGTTGTTATTATCATATATGTTAATTTTACTACAAAAATAAATCCATGTATAATAATTACATAATAACTATAAAACATAATGATCATTTCTGTTTTATTTTTTAAATTTGGTATACAATACCAATGTATTTAAGTTAGACATAAACTATGTTCTAAAAAGTTATAAGTATATATGGGTTAAACGGGTCAATCCGTGAACTCACCAAGTCAACCCGAACACAGCATATTTAGCTGACCGTGATCAGGGTTCAACCCAAACCGTTTAGACTAAACTTGAACAAGTGAATTCCATGTTCTGATCTATATTCATTTAATAATAGAATTTCAATCAGTAAAAATAATCTTGTTCTCGTCTATATGATGTTCATAACTGGCAATAGGTGGCTGCTACCTTGAAACACATGACTTCTTGCAACCGCTGGAACGCGTGGGGAAAAATATGGCTAAAGAAGGAAATAAAGCCGAAGAACCATCAATCGGGAAGTCCCTCCCACCGGCTGCACCAACTGCAGTAGAACACATTCTTCCAGGCGGGATTGGGACGTATAGTATTAGTCACATTTCTTGTATAAATCAAAGCCAAAGGATGCCAAAGCCGGAAGGGGTCATGATCACAGCTGCACAATCTAGCGGCAGTGATAAAAACGATGAGAATTCAAACTGCAGTTCTTACACAGGGAGTGGTTTCTCACTGTGGGAAGAATCTGCTGCGAAAAAGGGAAAGACAGGGAAGGAGAATATTGCTGGAAACAGACATGTGATAAGAGGTATATTTGTCACACTTTAGGCGATTTCACTTTGTTCCGTCCATAAAGAGATATCAGTATACCGTGCCTCAGATATCACCAATGCGTTCAGGAGCGGCTCAACCATTTTTGGGCCCAAGGCGACTCAAAACAAAAAAACTTGGATTGAAATATGTAAAATAATTATTGGGGGCCTTAGGCCCCCTTCTGGAAAGTTTCCACTCAAGCAACCAAAAACAAATCCGTAAGCTCTATGCACAAAGGAGACAATGTTGGTTGATACGAGGAGCTGGATGTTACAATATTATTCGTCAATCCGCTTTCTTCCGATTTTCTAAACTAATAATAATGTTCTTTTCAAACGTTGTTAACAGAGGGGGTCATGAAGATGGGAGGAGTGCCATGGATGGCATCCATGGAGCGGCCATCGCAGTCTTCATCTGCCCATAACCATCCAAGCGCCACCATCAGTTCTCTGTCATCTTCACGGTCTGTTGGCTTTCTTTTCATTTTGTAACTAATATATGAATAAATATTTAAGTTTTGTTAATTTTGCAGTCCATCATCAGAGCAGAAGAATCCAAGTTTTGTTGACATGTTAAAGTCTGCTAAAAGTAGTCAAGAATATGAAGATGATGAAGATCAGGAGTTTGTTATCAAGAAAGAGCCAACCTCACACTACAAAGGTATCTCTTCTAACTCTCATTATCTCCAATCACACAAAATAATATTTATATTCTTAGAATGTACATATTCTTCTGTTAAATGATAGGTGTTTTGTCTGTTAAAGTAGACACAACACATCATGATCAAAAGCCCAACACCCCGCGTTCTAAACATTCTGCTACCGAGCAGCGTAGAAGAAGCAAAATTAACGACAGGTACGCTTATATTAGTGGTTACCATTTTTACCACTTTTCTTATGGATTGGTGAATTTGTATTATGGTTAATCTCTAACGGGTCAAATACTTAAAAAAAATTAACTAGAAGATGTGAGATGGGTAGAGCATTAAGTACCAACTATTATTAAAAACGGACAAAAAAATGTTTGTGGGTCAACTCAACCTATTCATACTAAAACAAAATTCTTTGACCCGTTGTGCAACCGCTAAATGACCCACCAGTCAACAAGTGCATACTCGTCAATTCCTACTATGATCGTCTTAACAATTAATATATGATCATTGTAATACTTGTGCAGATTTTCGACATTGAGAGAACTCATTCCTCATGGTGATCAAAAGAGAGATAAAGCATCATTTTTATTAGAGGTATATACGAGGAGAAACATATCTGATCTCTTTTAATCCTTCATCCAAACCTATAAATGTCTGACATTTGAGTTATAAATTTTCTAGGTTATTGAGTACATTCAGTTTCTACAAGATAAGGTGCATAAATTTGAGGATTCATGTCGGGGATGGAATAATGAACCGTCTTCAGTGATACCATGGGTAAATTCAAGCTTCCAAGTATATTTACCATGTTTTGTCGGTGTCGATTGTGTTGGGTTGAATTGTTCAACCCGAACACAAGTCATGTTATTTTCGTGCAAAAACACCCATTTAGCCCATTTATCTAAACATGTCAAACGGGCTGGTTGGTAAAAATTAACTTGTAAATGTGTTAATCGAGTTGGTGGGTTGTAAAAAAAAAGTATGGGTTAAACGGGTTAGCGGGTCAACCTGTTTAATTAAGCAGGTCAACCCATACATGACCCATTTATCAAACGGGTTAGATACGACAACCCAAAACCTGATTATTTGCGTGTCTTGTTCTGTCTCTTGTCCGAAATTATCACATAGAGTTCTAACTTTACTCATCACTGTGTTTCAACAGAACAATAACCAAAGACCAACTGAAGGTTTCACTGATCAACCACAAGTCCAAAACGGCGTGTCTGGACCTGCATCAGTCAACAAGCGCGTTGCTGCCATAAACATTCCCAAAAAGGGGCAACCCCTATTAGATTCTGACATAACTTCTAATGAACAAGTTGGTCAACACGCTCGGTTGACCAATAAAGGATCTCCATTCCCTTCACCCTTGCAGCCAAACATATATTCTCCTGGCTGTTTAAGCACCAGTGTCACTGCACCACTTCCTTTGACACTAACGTCCGATGCAGCAAACACATCATCCCCATTATGGCAAAGCAGATCATGCACAACTGATTGCACCACAGTTGCTCGCGATAAGCTGAAAGATCAAGAACTAACAATTGAAAGTGGCACAGTTAGCATATCAACCATTTACTCTCAAGGGTAAGAATTTATTTGTACAACCGAAGTCATAAGTTATGGGCTACTGATAAATCCACCTAGCTAGATTTCATTCGTTCGACTAATAACATGTAGACATATTTGTGTGCAAACAGGTTATTGACTACGTTAACACAAGCGCTACAGAACTCGGGTGTGGACTTGTCACAAGCCAACATTTCAGTACAGATTGACCTAGGAAAAAGAGCAAAACCTAGTACACATGATTCCTCAACCCCCATTCTTAAGGTACATATAAGCCTGACAAAATGGGCTGCTCTAGTTGGGTAACGGGTCAAACTGGGTTCAGGTCAAAATTTTGTTCCGGTTGAAATAGATAGTTTTAGAAAGAAAATAATATTTTTGGCGGGTGGTGACGGCGAATGTATTGTACATACAATGTTTAACGTGTAGAGGTGACAGTATTGACCTAGTTACATATAAATGGGTCGGTTTGGGTTATGTCTCACTTGTAACAGACAAACCAAAAAGAATCAACTTAAAAACAAAACGGGTCGAAAGTGGCCCAATATTTATTTTCAATGCATAAAATCTCTTTTGATAATTTTATTCAAGAAGTTAAATCATTAATATATAAAAAAAACCTTTTTAACAAAACATGTTTCAGGTCAACCTAACCCGACCCTCTTCAACCCATCATCAAACTCACGTGTGACGTTTTGTAATGTTTTGTGTGTTGTTTGCAAGCAGACAAGCGAAGATGTAACGCTAGCGCGTTCAAGGCTTGCAAGCACATGGGACGAGAAAAGCGATAAAGCATTGAAGAGGTTTAAGGCAAGCCGAAACTAAACCGAAACCGTTACTAGGACAAATTTAATTCAAAATGTGGTATCATCACTACTCATTTTTTCCAACTTTGACCTTATGGAGGATCGTTCTTGCTTTTCATTTGTGTTCAAGATACACTGTACATTTTTTTTTCTTCTCTTTTGGGGGTGGGGGGTATTGCATAGAATATTCTGACAAAATGTATTATGGTTATTATTATTATTATTATTACTATTATTCATTGTTATTTATATAGGGAGGCTTCCAATAGATTTTTTGAGAAGCCAAAATTATACACTGGAAGGAAATTGAGTCATTGGTTATTTATTGAAACACCCATTTGTTCTGTTAATTATTTATGTTATAAGTGTATGCTATTTTTTTTTTTTTTTTTTTGTGGTGACATGATAAAGTTGGCTAAGCTCTCATTTGACATGCTAATGTGCCAAACGGTTTCCAACATGACTAGACTTTATCTACGAACGTCGGACTAGGGGACATGATGAAGTAAATACGTCCAGGACGGACAACAAGACTGGAACTCTTAGTTTTTGTAAGATACACCCAAATAAACATTTTTCTAATGAATGGGAAAGCGAAAGCATTCGTTAAATTCTCAAATGAACGGTTGATATTTCATAGCTTCTGAATTTGGCAAGCCAAAAACCAAAAGCCAAAAACAACGACGACATGAAGCTCACTCCTGGCTTTTGGATATTGACATCCATCCTAACACAGTGACATATCAACATAACTCATGTTTGATAATATGTACAAGACGGGTTAGGCAGACGACAGTGTCAATTGAGATTATTAAGTGTTACATGACAACACGAGAAAATTGGTACGCCATCAAGGACATTGTTCAATCAAATAAAGTATCTACACTAGGCGTCACTAATGTCAAACATCACCTATAAATACTCATCCTTCAATAAGTGGTATGTCATATTGTTCGCATCTAACTCTTTCTAATGCTCTATACATTTTACTCATTCATAATGTCATTCATCCTATACTCCCATTAAGACTCCGCTAATCTAGAAAAGGTTCTATAATATTAATCGTTTATTTTGTATGGCATATAAATTGTGATATTTTATAGGGGATATATACACTTTGAAATTAATATTATTGTTTTTTATACAAAAAATAGTAGACAAGGTTGTGAATAATTTGGGTATATTGGTGGGAGTGGATTGGTTAGATAGTCCTTAACATCATTACTTAGCAACTTGGAAAGTAATAATCCCATTAAATATGCACATGAGATTAATCAATTAGACAATGACTTTTATTTACAACTACTTTTTTTCCCGCGCGCGTTGCGGCGCGCAACGGATAACGGAATAGTAACTAACGGTTAACTCCGTTAGTTACTATTGCTAAGATGGTCAACATACGCGTGCGGGAACGGACTTTTGGGTGTGCTAAGGCGAACAACCATGCGAAGTAACACCAATAGCGCACATCGCCAGTGTATGGAAGAGTAAAAAGCGAACCAAAAGTAGACGTAAAATTTGGCGGTGTTAGGTAGTATAGGTTGACGGAGTTGGATAGCAAATTAACGGATTTGAAAAGCAACTTAACGGAGTTTGATAGTCATGGAGTTGAATGTAGTAACTTAACGGAGTTGAGTAGTAAGTTAACGGAGTTGAAAAGCAACCTAACGGAGTTGAATACTATTTTAACGGAGTTGAATTGTAACTAACGGAGTTGAATTGTAACTAACGGAGTTAAATAGTAACTCCGTTAGTACTATTTTAACGGAGTTGCATAGTAACTTAACAAAGTCGAATAGTAACTAACGGAGTTGAATAGTAACTAACGGTCAACTCCGTTAGTACTATTACTAAGGTGGTCAACAAATGTTATATATAATAATTTTTTTTAAAGAAAAATTGAACTTCATGAAAATAATGCTCCTCATTTCTGTTTCGTTTTATTTTTATAACGGATCCAGGATTTGTTTTCTGAGAGTGAGGGGGGATTAAGGGGTTTACCCTAACCTTTAAGAGGATGATCGGTACTTTTGTCTACAAAGTACACTAATTCTTTTTAAGAGGAACCTGCCCTCCACCCATACATGTGGCTCTCCCATTGTGTGTGTAATGTTCGAAACTAAATAGCTTAACTTTTTAAAATTGAATAAGGGGCTGTTTGGTAGCCTCTTAATCAGCTTCTTAACCATTCAGTTCTGAATCATTCAGCATTCAGACTGTTTGTTTCAGCAACTGAATGGAATGATTAAGTGCTGAACCATTAAGCTAATAAGGGATGCTGAATTATTCAGCTCTTAACCATTCAGAGCCTCTTAACCATTCAGATCATCTTAATGATTCAGCACTTAATCAACCAAACAACCCCTAAGTGAATGAATTATTTTGTTCTGCGTGTTCTCCTATTATATAGTTTTCTACGTAGATTCCTCCATTCCTCCCATGTGGATTTGTTCGGCCTAGTGAGTCAACCCAATTTGTGGAGGGCATTGGTATTGTCTAGTCATCACAGATGATTATTCAAGATTCTTGTGGGTATTCTTTTTGGAGACAAAAGATGAAACTCCATAATTTGTGAAGAACATGATAACTCAAGTCCAAAGTTTGTATAAACTGAAAGTCCAAAGTCCGTATAAACCGAAAGACAGAAGAATCAGGAGTGATAACTGAGTTAAAAAAAACAATATCATGAGTACCTTATGTACTACAAAGGGTATTCTACATGAATTCAGTGCTCCGTATGTTCCACAACAGAACAAAGTTGTAGAAAAAAAGAACAAAACTTTAATCGAGACTACAACATTGGCAGATTCAAATTTGCAAGTAACATTTTGGGTTGAAGCAGTTGCCAATGCACGTTACACTTTTAACAGAGTCCTCACAGTTAAAAAAACACAACAAGACATCATATAAGCTTTTAAATAACCGCAAGCCTGATCTTAAATTTCTTGAACCATTTGGTGCACCTTGTATCATGTTGCATTCAACTGATAAATTTGCTTCAAAAGCTACGAATGGTTTTTCCTTGGTTATACCACTACAAGGAAACACGTTTTTAACTACACCAATCTAAATGCCAAATTACAAAAGTTGCCTCTTTTTCAAAATTTTAAAGTTGACTTTTAACTTCAAACTAAAATTCAAAGGGAATATTACATTTGACTTTTTAATAAAAAGTCAAATCCAGATTATACATATATATATTCTCAATCATGAAATTAACCATTCCAAATATCAATTACAGAAGTTGCTTCTTGTTCATAATCTCTTAGTTGACTTTCAATGTCAACTAAGACACTCTTCAATATCCTCCAAAACAATGTCAACCCATAAAAAGTCAACTCCATACTACAAACGCGGTATCATGTATTCACATTAGACGTTACGTATATGTGCGAAAACTAATCTATACTTCGAATGGGCGGGGTACTATCGGTGGTTTTGAAGACCAATGTATAACCCTGTAATGTCAGGGCGCGTTTCTATACATAATTTTTGCATTATTCGCAATAATATGTAACTAAATGGTAAAAAAAAATAAGATACTAATAATAAACCCGCATCTTAGCTCTACCAAAGGTCCAATACTCTTTCGAATATCTCTAGCCTGCAGTCAACACATCTCGCGGACTGAT
The DNA here is from genome assembly GCA_032199755.1 of Ambrosia artemisiifolia. NCBI lineage: Eukaryota > Viridiplantae > Streptophyta > Magnoliopsida > Asterales > Asteraceae > Ambrosia > Ambrosia artemisiifolia. The sequence continues at coordinate 10,984,515 of CM063521.1, forward strand.
AGTCAAGATAGACCCGCCTGGCGGACCATTGACTCAGGGTTGACTAACCATAATATTCCAACTTTAGACCATACTTAGCCCACAAAAGTGTTATCATAAAATGCTCACAGGTTTAGTCTCTAATGGCTGTAAGCACTCTTCTGGATTTGCATAAAAGTAATCTTCTTCTTTAGGTCTATCTGAAATAACCACTCGTTTTTTCGGGCTCCCCATTCGTTTGGAGTGTGCATTCTTTACGGCATGTGAGAACTCATCCCAACTCAGTGACCCGCTTGTATAATCGTCTATTAGTTCAACTAATAGCTTTCTGTCCAATGATATCGTTTTCTTGAAACCCAAGTATCTGAAAACGACTCGTTCTTTATGTGTGTACATGATTAAATTTTTAATAAACAAATAAAAGACGACAAAAGAATACTTTTTTTATACCTGCGGTGACCTTCTACAACTTTGGCCATGTTCCCATCATAAGTGGGGACGAATATGTCACTTTCCAATGATACAAGATAGTCTAGTGCCGCCATTTGTGATGAATGGTTTTGGAAAATTTGAAGATCATCTGCCCCTAATAAAGTCTCTTTTCTTACCTATAAGGTCACCAAGGTTAAAATGGTAAATTTTTACCATTCAACAATAAATCATAACTATCAAGGGTAGTGGCGATCCTTTTAGGGGGCGGGGAGGGGCGGCCGACCCCCCCCCCCCCCCCCCCCCCCCCCCCCGAATTTTCGCTCAGAAGTTCCGATTATATAGTTTTCGTATAGAAATTTTTTGGTATATAAGGTTTCGACCCCCCGGAACTAGTGACTTCCGAACTCCCGGTGACTTCCGACCCCCCGAAGTTTCGAGTCAAGATTTGCCTAGCAGGGTGGCATAGTTGTAAGCGCTTGAGTCCCTCTAGCAGGGTCTTAGGTTCAAATCTAACTTCCACTAGTTTTACACCTTTAACCCTCTAGAAGGCTACTTGCCTAGCGCAAGCTGTGTTTTACTCATCCCATTGGTTAGCAGGGTACTGGTGTGTCGCATAAGTTTTAACATAAAAAAAAATGATTTTAGCATATATTTACTAACCAGCTTTGGGAAAGCGGCTGCAAGATCAGCCATTCGCCTTTGACCGCCATATATTTCACCTGCAGCAACATAAATCTGAATGTCCCTATCAATGTCAAGTGCCCTCAGTGTAAGAGCAGTTTCCTCGGGAGTCAAAGGGCATAACCCGTCTTTTCTCTTCAATTCCGAGTTTATAATCTTTTCTTTCCACCATGGGTATGCATATCTGTCAAAGAAACAAACTTTACACACGAAACGGTATTATGAAACTTCAACAACATTAATCAACCTACTTAAGTGGTCAAACCTCATTCTAGTCAACTCTTCCACCTCATCAAGATTGCATCCTTGGGTGCATCCAGAAAATGCTAACATGTCCATTTCGTATCTTAGATGCAGCACTAGAAATGGCCCGTTTTGTCTCAGACGTTGTACAATACGCCTACCTAAGTACTCTATTTGAGGAGTAAATCTCAAAGCATTGAAATTTACTCGACACCTGAGCTTCTGAAGTTCAAGGGGTTGACCGTTATTGGCAAGCCGAGCATCGGTTCTATTCAAATGCACGATTTTGTATTTTTTAATTAGAGGAAGAATCTGCACATATAAGAACAAAACCTTAACCATGAGAGTGTGTGTGTTTGGTTGTCTATAATATTTTACCTCTACCTAACAAAATCATTGCTTTTGAAGGTTTCTAATAATACTATAAGTATACGACATTTTTCCTGTTTAGAATCAAAGCAAGTAAAGATTTTACCTGGTTATGATAATAAGAAATATCAGACCAACTAATGGGAGGCATAGTATGCACAATTCCTAATTCCGCTCTCTTTTTAAGCCGAGGAGGTAGTTGTTTGAGTATACGGACTTCATCTCTCAAAGACGTAATGAAATGATTGACATCAAATATGTCTTTAAACTCACTGTCATAGTGTCATATGAATTCTAAGTCAAATCATTTTAAATCATGCAACTTTAGTTCTGCACCAAACAGTGACATGATTTGTCATACCTTGGATCAGCCCAGAACGACGTTTTATCCAGCTCGGGAACTATAAGAGTAACATTCAAGAATCTTGCAATTGCAACCATATCACAAATCTACATGATCAAGAAATAGTATAAAATTTTAAGCATATTCTTTGTTCCCATGACAAATTTTCAAAAAAATAAATAAATCTATTCTTCTAAATATAGACATTATATAGTCGTCCGTTCAATATAGAACTAAGTTCAGGTAGAAAACTACAGCATCCACATTAACAGGGGCGAAGCTTTGTTCTCGAATGGGGGGGGGGGGGGGGGGGGGGCTGGCCCTAAGAATCCTTTGCATTAACACTTCCTCCTATTGTTCTACCGGAGATACATAAGACAGTCTAACGTGTTCAAAATTCAAATACTAGTAACTGCATAAGGCGCACACCACATGCTCATCATGTGATGCGCGCTTTATAAAACCAAGGTACACACTCCTACATGGCTACATATACACAAGTTATAAAACAAACACTTACCGCAGACCGCATTTGATTGAGTCCTCCATTACACGATACCATCAAGTAACCATTGTTCTGATAAACCCCTAAATCCCACATCAAAATTCACATATCAATTCTTAACATCAAAACTTTCAAAATTCAATAAACACCAAAAACAACCATAACTATTTACAACACAACACAATTTAATCATCACAAACAACAAATCAACACTCACTCTTGTGAGGAACAACCCGAACAGGAGCGGCAGGCAAAAACTCGACATCTAACAAATGAGCATCTTGAGTAGATGAAGAAGGCCAACCTTTTAAAACACTAGGACCCCATGTATCACCTAAAGCAGTCAACTGAACCAAACAAGTCCATAATAACACCATTGTTGTCCCTCTAATAATCCAAACCTTCATCTTTGATGACCTTACATTTCCCTTCCATCCCATTGCCCTTATTATCCCTATTATTCCAATCCTACCCTTCATATTATTCCCATTATTCAATCACCACAAACACTTAAACACTAAATTATTTAATGGGTATGTCAAAAAAGCATAAATTAAGGATCTTGTGATCTGATCACTAATGTGGATGTTCAAATACCAAGAAAAGATTATGTTTTTAAGATCTTTTCAAGATCCAAGATTTAATAAATCTTGATCCAACAAGAATAATATTACAAACTAAACAATATAATAAATCTTGATCAAGAATCTTTATCAAGATTTATTTAAAAATGTGACATTGAATAATAATATTATAACAATAAACACATTTGGGAATAAGATTATGAAACCAAAAGGGTATGATCTGAAATGGGTATTGAGGGAATTTAATGTTGGGAGTGATATTAAGTTATTAATATTAAACAGCCACCGACAATGGGATATTTAATAGCATTTTTTAGTGTTTTGGGATTTGGTAAAAAAAACAGGGTAGTATTGAAAAGGTGGTGGCTTTGGGTGGCAGTTTATGATGGTGGTTGTCGGTGGTGGTGGTGGTGGTGGTGATAGAGTGAAAAAGATAAGAATTGACAGGTGATTGAGAGGGAGGGAGAGGGTAGGGTAGTGAAATTGTGAGGGTTTTTGTTTTTATTTATATACAAAAGTGTAACATAAGTACTTGAGATTTAAAATGTGTACGTTCACAAGTGTCCAAACTTTTTTTTTTTTTTTAAACGGAGAAGAGAATTTTATTCCACCCAAAACCAAAAAACATAACGAGTACAAAGGTTTCCTAACTAGATATTAGAAAACCAAGATAAAAGAGAAATACACATACAAGACTCTCGCCTAACGAGCACAAAAACTACAATCGCCCATCCCAGAGCCGGCCCTGAGGATTTAAGTGCCTCGGTCGAACCGAAAAAAAGGCCCCTAGACCCTAAAGGATTATATAAAATAAATAATTATTTTAAACGAATATAAACGTTATAGCAATAAACCTAACAAAAATATAGTATTGAAATGACATACAATAATAACTAACTGATGAGTCCGGAAGTTCTCCTAACATTTTTTAAACAATAATTAACGTTATAGCAATAATCTTTTTAATGTTTTTATTGTTATATCATTATTTAGATTAGATAATTAGATGTTTGGATTATCAACTATGAATCAAATTTAAACCTAACATAAATGATAAACTTTTAAATAAATAATAAATGGCCAAATTTTAAGGTTCTAAACTTTTAGAGAGGGGTTAATGAGTTTTTCATTTTCATATTTTATATAGTGACGGAACTTTAACATTTGAGTTCAAAAAAGGAGATACTAGATGATGCGTGAGCAAACCACACTAGAACATTACCAGATTTTTTAATATTACAATAAATTTTATAAAAGATTCATGTTATTTGGTTTTATTTACAATATATTCTCTAAAAAAAATCTAAAAAAAATATTAATTAATAAAGTATATCCAATAAATAAAACTTAATAAAAGTGTACATAAATGAAGTATTAAAATAAATAAAACTACATAGTGTTAATAATAAATTAAGTAAATTAATTGGTCACTTTTATTCTAGTAAAGTGAATATTGAATCACTTTCATTTTCCACTTCCCAATGTCCCTTTTTTTCAAATATTATAAAAAGAAACGTCTCTACAATTTAATGACTTAAACTAGTCTTCTTCTTCATTTTGATAGTCGCTTCAACATTTTTCCGGCAACCTGAAAATTTTAAATATATCACATCGTCGGCACTTTCTTTGTCTATTGACAACAAAGGCCCTACATAAGCTATATCACTATTATATATATATACACAAACAATATATATCAAAATTTTGGCCCCTCGAAAAAACGGGTCTCGGCCGGGGGTGCGGCTCGCCCACCCCCAGGGCCGGCTCTGGCCCATCCAAAACACTATACGCTTGAGCTAGATGTAATAGAAGATAGGCGTTTTAACTCTCCACTTTTCCACAAGATGGCCTCCATCATTAAAATCACAGCAGCCACAACCAAAATATCTATCCTTCCAAGCTTCAACTCAACCCACTCTTAAATCTTTCGCATAAAAACTGCACATCCGAGAGCAAAAAGGAACCCCAAAATTGCACTTGAAAACTAAATCTGACTGCAGCGATTAAGTTTAACGTGCAGCAGAGCATCTTCTCAGTTCACCAACAACATGTACGGAAACACAAAAACGCTGCACATATAAACGCCGCAGCGACCAATTTTTTTCTGCAGCAATGTAAACTGCATCTTTTCAGCAGCAAAAAGCGATGCTGCAGTGTGTAAAGTCGTCCGAAACAGCTTTCGAAACAGCGGACGGGGTTAAAAATTCCTGCAGTAGCTTGGCCGATTGTATATGATCATAATTCAGCAATATAGATCTGAAATAAATAATTGCTTCACCTCCTTAGATAGTTACCAAAATACCCCTCTTTGTAAACCATGTTTATGCAGAAACTAACAGTCCGAAAAGGAATTGTAAATATGTATGTGTGTATCTACCAAACAGTTTTGCCAAATTCTGAATAAGGCACCCTGAATTCTGACAGTGAAGATAAGCTCTGAATTCTGACAGTGAAGATAAACCCAATATCCCACACCAAGAAAGAAGAATACACACACCGCAAAAGAAATAAAACACGAAAACGAACTACGCTGCCAGGAAGGGAAGCACCAGAGCCAAAATCCAGTTTCCGATCCATAACTCACACCAAACACACACGTGGTGCTACCCTTACCCCCCCTACCCGGCAAACGTATTCACCAAGACGCACACACACCAAAGGTTAGAGTTCCAGCTTTTCAATTGAGATATTTTCCTGAACTTAAATTCTGCCCCAGAAACGAAGATACACACACCACGAATTGATTTAACACGAATGAACAACTATGCATCCAGGGATTATAGCACCAAAAAAAAACACAATTGACTCATTGCTCCTTTTTATAAATAGACACACGCCAAAACTCACGCATTGGTGCTATCCGAACCCACCCCACCCGTAATGCATATCACCAAATACACACACACACCAAGGCCAACTAGGTATCGTTTGGAAATCAACACAGAATAACCATACAACCTATTTGAATAATACCAAGCTTCGGTCATTCAATATGATTTATGAGATTGCTACCCAGAATCCGTATGCCCCAGAAACGAATAATTACGCACACCACGAATCGAAATAAACACGAATAAGAATCTATACAACCGGGGACCATAGCACCAAAAATTAACACTTTTTACCCATTACTCGCTTATAGGAACACACGCCAAAACTCACACTTTGGTGTTATCCAAAATCCCACCCCACCCGGATTGCATATCACCAAGGACTCACACACACCAATAAGATACGTACCCGATTGAACTAGATAGGACAACATCAGCCGATTGATTACCCAATAGAATAGTACACGTTACTTTCTGATACTAAAAATGCCATCAGCGAGCCACTCTTGAACACTTGAAATCTCTTCTTTTGATCTAAGTTTTAGCCATAAGTATGATACCTCCTTAATCTCGTCCACGATCTTTGAAAACACTAAAGCCTTACCTTTGAAAACTCTTTCATTTCTTCGTGTCCATATCAACCATAAAGTTGCGACAACAATAGCTATGGCTGCCTTCTTTTGATATTTATTAACCTTCATACAGACGGTTTGGATCAGCAAGTCGCCAACGGACGAGGCATTCAGCAGAGGGTTGTATCTCAGCCATGTCGCAATGGACCACCATATAGATTTAGCCATGGTGCAAGAGAGGAGTACGTGTTCGACCGACTCGTCTTCTATTCCACAGCATGGACAAAGCCTACTGCCCACGTTTACACCACGTTTCTCAAGTTCAACCCTTGTCGGAATCTTCCCGGTTAAAGCTTTCCACACGAACATATTAGCTTTCGGTAGGGCCCAGTTACACCACACCATCTTGCTGCCATTTGTTAAGTTTCCAACATCCGCCAATAGTTCCGAGGAAACCTGTTTCACAGAAAAACAATTCTCATCCTTTGCAGCCCAAATCCACGAATCAGAACCAGTTTTCATGTTCTTGTTCCTAAGGACGAGCAGCAACCCAATAACTTGCAGCCATTCCTCATCGTTCGATGGGTGTTTTTTCCATTCCCATGACCAAATAATGTCGGATCCAACCTGTCACACCCTCAAAATCCACCTACGGGGTTTTACCGCGAGGCGCGTGACAAACCAGGATCCAAGTCAACGATCACAATAAACAACACTATATGAACACATGCATATTTTTAAAAGCATAAGTTTGAAACCATAAAAACCGTAGCGGAAGCTTTGTTACAAGTTCAAATTCCAAAAAGTAATTTCAATAGTTCGACATAAGTAAAACATGATCCTAACTAGACGCCGTGCAGACGCGTGCGCCCTGGTCCTCGTTTGCTACCTTAGCGACTTGAGAAAACCATGCCAAAAGTTCGTCAGCACAAAATGCCGGTGAGTTCACAGGTTTTAAATAAAAGTTACCAAGTTACAAAAGCATACCAAGTCACCTGTCCATACTATAAAACGTTCAACCAAAGTACGCTAGCTAGGCGTATGTTTTGTTACTACTACGTCTGGAAACCATTACTAGACACGTCACAAGTTACCAAAGTTACAGCCCGAATAATGTCACAAGTCACAATGTTACCAGGTCGAGACAACATGCACCCGCCCGGCCCTCCAAGCCGACGAGTGGGGCAGGTCACGCCCAATAGATCTATTCACATTTCCCCCGTTGTGCTATACCGCACATTCATGGTTTCCCCGGGACTTAAAAGATCGTATAGTAACTCATAATAAACCATAGTATGACAAAAGTTCTCAAAACATAGTTCTGCGCATGTTTTCTCCCCCAAAAAGTAAAACCAGTTTAAGTGGGGCCGTGAACTCACCTTAGGTTGCGTTCTTCTATTAAAAGAATAAAGCTACGTCCTTGATAGTCCCAACTACAGGAGATCTATCAAAAAGTTCACATAAGTGTCTTGACTAATCATCATAAGGTTATCTAGTCCCGGATTGTCCAGATCGTGTTCAAGTTATGTTTTAATGCACGTGGATTACTAAATCGACACACTAGACTGACTTGACATCTCGTTGGTGACTTATTAAAATGACTAAACAAGTGTACACAGATTACACACAAAGTTCAAACACAAAACACTTAGATTGCATCAAAAATCCCATTCTTACATTTGCAGGGTCGAACCTGCATTTAACAGTTCATCTCCGCCCAGTTTAAGTCCAGGTTCGCCCTCTTGGGGCTACATTCGCCCCCTTTTGAGTCACCTTCGCCCCTAATAATGGTCGAAGGTGGCTCAATGTTTCTAGTTTCGACCTAATTTCCACATTCGCCCCTTACAAGGGCAGGTTCGCCCCCAGTGCTGCAGGTTCGCCCCCTGTATTTCCACCTTCGCCCCCACGTGGGTGCGAATGTGGCCAGGTTCGCCCCTTGCAGCCCCAAATCCCACAAAATGCGTCAAAACGATCCGAAAACGTCACGAACCATCCCCAAACACTGCAGTTAATTGTTATTAATATGTTCCCACAAAACCCTACAAATTTTACCCCAAAAACAGTCCGTTTCGTAGGTTACCCGAAATGGCAAAGATTATGGAAATGTCACATCATACATGAAAACTTTACCCAATTAGGAAACTTTCAACTACTCTCATTTTTGATTGAAAATCCCTCTCTTTTGTTTGTTCAAATGTTTTCCCCAATCGTTTTATTAGTAAACAACATGTATGTCAAACCCTAGATTCCTTAAAATCCCCAAATCTAGTATAATATCAACAACCATCCATCCACAACCTAAACTAATCATAACCCAACATTCATAGCAGCCCTAGATCATGTTTCTAACATCCACACCTCAACAAACCAATGAACAATACATTTTAACACATAATACTTTATTAACACATATTAAATCATAAGGAAACTCATGTTATATGATTAGATTTAGTTTAGAAAGGTATTGGTTAGGTTTTTATTCATAAAAACATCCTTGAAACAGGTCTGGACATTAAGGGCCGATTGAAAATGAATCAAAAGTACATAAAAAGGTTTTAGATTAAGAACACACCTTGGATTCTTGATTAGATGATGTTTGTGGTTTAGGTTATGCAAAACAAGAGCAAAAACTCCTTCCTTAATGATTAAAACCGGTTGAGAGTGTTTAGAGGCGACTAGGGTTTGTGAAATGGTGAAAAATGACAAAGTGTGGTATTTATACTGTTCCACATTCGCCCCCTATGTGAGGTCGAATGTAGCCACATTCGCCCCTTCACATGGGTCGAATGTACATGTTCTATTTTCCCTTCCAGGTTCGCCCCTTTGCATGTGGTTGAACCTGGAACTGTGTTTTTCCAGATTTCCCAGTTTTGTTGTTTTAACGTATTTAAACACATTCTAACATACGATCATTCAATCCTAACACATGTTAAGCCTCTACCCCATATAATAATGTTCATACTTCCATAGCACATATTCTCATAATGCAACACGTATTAATAATCCACACATAGTCCACTTACCTTAGTTCGTATAATTTCACCAACAACGGGACTCAAGTCTAGTGTAACTACCGAATGGCTCCCCCAATGATCTTCCCGATCATTGGACCCTGGACAATCCTATCCTGACTCGACCTAACTGACCTGGTCAAGTTTGTTAATAAATGTTTCCTGTAAGGATGGGCTTTTAACTAAACCCATGTTCTCTACCTGAGTTTGCCGGGTGTCACATCATCCCCACGTTAAAAGAATTTTCGTCCCGAAAATTAGCGCAAGTCAAAAAGAAAACAACAAAGAATAGGAACCAAAAGAGAGAATTTACCCGAGTTGTCACATCATCCCCACGTTAGAAGGAATCTCGCCCCGAGATTCATTCAGCTGCGGTAGTAACATGTCTCGATTCAAAAGCGCGCTTAGGAAAGAGGTGAGGATACTTAGACTTCATCTGATCCTCGCGTTCCCAAGTGTATTCCGGTCCACGGTTCGAGTTCCAGCGAACTTTAACAATACGGATTTTACTCCGACGGAGGCTACGAATCTTGTAATCGAGGATCTCAACGGGTTCCTCCACAATGCGAAGACGATCGTCAACCTTGATCTCTTCTAGTGGAACAATAAGAGATTCGTTAGCCAGGCATTTCTTCAGGTTAGACACATGGAAGACGTTGTGCACATTACCGAGCTCCGCCGGTAAGTCAAGTCGATATGCCACCGGTCCAATCCGTTCCAGGATTGCAAACGGTCCAACGTACCGAGGGTTAAGTTTGCCACGCTTTCCAAAGCGTATGACGCCCTTCCATGGTGAAACTTTCAGAAGTACCCTATCCCCAACCTGGAACTCTAAAGGTTTGCGACGTCGATCGGCATAACTCTTCTGCCGATCCCGCGCCGCTGCCAAACGGTTACGAATCTGTACGATCTTTTCCGAAGTCTCGTACACTAGTTCAGGCCCAGTGAGTTGACTCTCACCCACCTCAGCCCAACAAAGGGGAGACCGGCATTTCCGCCCGTACAATGCCTCGAACGGAGCTGCCTTGATACTTGCATGGTAACTGTTGTTATAAGAAAACTCCACTAACGGCAGGTGAATCTCCCAACTTTTGCCAAAATCGATCACACATGCCCGAAGCATGTCCTCTAAGGTTTGAATTGTTCGTTCACTCTGCCCGTCAGTTTGTGGGTGATAAGCTGTACTCATGTCCAGCTGGGTACCCAAGGCTTTGTGCAAGGACTTCCAAAAATGCGAAGTGAAATGGGAATCACGATCCGAAATGATAGAAACCGGCACCCCGTGCTTGGAAACGACCTCCTTGAGGTAGAGACGAGCCAAAGTATCCATAGTGTCGGTTTCTTTAATGGCAAGAAAATGGGCTGACTTCGTCAACCGATCCACAATCACCCATATCTTATCACAACCTCTAGGTGACTTAGGTAGTTTAGTAACAAAGTCCATCGCGATCCTTTCCCACTTCCATTCAGGAATTTCTGGTTGCTGCAGGAGACCAGAAGGCTTCTGATACTCCACCTTGACCTTGGCACAGGTCAAGCATTTGCTCACGTAGGAGGCAATGTCAGCCTTCATGTTTGGCCACCAGTAGAGTACCTTTAGGTCTTGGTACATCTTGTCTGAGCCGGGATGAATGGAATACCGGGATTTGTGAGCTTCATCCAAAACAAGTTCCCGTAATCCCCCGAGTAACGGAACCCATATGCGTTCTGCGAAGTAGTGTAAACCGTCAGGCCTTTGCTCGAGGTGCTTGTTAGCACCGTGCATGGTCTCATCTTTAAGGTTTTCCTCCTTCAAAGCTTCTAGTTGCGCAGAACGGATTTGGTCGGGAAGAGAAGATTGGATAGTGAGTTGCAACGCCCGAACGCGACGTGGGTTTGCTGTTTCCTTCCTGCTCAAGGCATCTGCCACCACATTCGCCTTGCCAGGATGGTACTTAATGGTGCAATCATAGTCGTTCAGGAGTTCAACCCAGCGACGCTGTCGCATGTTCAGGTGTTGTTGGTCGAAAATATGCTGGAGACTCTTGTGATCGGTATAAACGGTGCATTTGGTACCGTACAAGTAATGCCTCCAAATTTTCAACGCGAACACCACTGCACCCAACTCCAAGTCGTGGGTTGTATAGTTCCTCTCGTGAACCTTAAGTTGACGAGAAGCGTAGGCAATCACTTTCTCGCGTTGCATTAACACGCAACCGAGACCCCGAATCGAAGCATCACAGTAAACAACGAAGTCCTCAGTGCCCTCAGGCAAGGATAGGATGGGAGCAGAACAGAGTTTGGACTTCAGTTTTTGGAACGCTGATTCTTGCGGTTCACCCCAGTCGAATTTTCTGTCCTTCTGAGTAAGAGTGGTGAGGGGTTGAGCGATCTTCGAAAACCCCTTAATGAAACGACGGTAGTAACCCGCAAGACCTAGGAATTGCCGCACCTCAGATGGCGTCTTTGGTGCTTCCCAGTCCTTAATTGCCTCGATCTTAGCCGGATCGACATGAATCCCTAGTTCATTAACCACATGCCCTAGGAATTGAACTTCACGTAACCAAAAGTCACACTTCGAGAACTTAGCATAAAGTTGTTCCCGTCGCAAAAGTTCCAGAACCAAACGCAAGTGTTCCTCATGTTCAGCTTTGCTCTTGGAGTAAACCAAGATGTCATCAATAAACACAATGACGAACTTATCAAGATAAGGTTTGCACACGCGGTTCATCAAATCCATGAAAACCGCCGGCGCGTTAGTGAGACCGAAAGGCATGACCAAGAACTCGAAATGGCCATAACGTGTACGAAAGGCAGTCTTCGCAATGTCAGCTTCTTGCACGCGTAACTGGTGGTAACCGGACCTTAAGTCGATCTTGGAGTAGTAGCTAGAACCCTGGAGCTGATCAAAGAGATCATCAATGCGAGGAAGAGGATAACGGTTCTTGATGGTCACCTTGTTCGGAGACTTCCGTCTTTCTTCTTCACGAACAGAATCGGGGCTCCCCAAGGGGAAGAACTCGGTCTGATGAAACCCTTCTCCAAGAGTTCCTGCAACTGGCTAGATAATTCCTGCATCTCGGGAGGTGCAAGACGGTAGGGGTCCCGAGCAATAGGGGCTGCGCCCGGTACAAGATCAATACCGAACTCAACCTGACGATGGGGTGGAAGACCAGGTAGATCATCGGGGAAAACGTCAAAAAAGTCACGAACCACTGGAATATCCTCGATCTTCTTCTCATCGGTAGAGGAAACAGAGAGAAGTGCCAAAACTGCCGAACAACCCTTACGAATACACTTAAGGGCTTTCATGCTGGAGATGAGACTTAGCGGAGTACCGCCCTTCTCACCATGTACCAAAAGAAATTCTCCATCCGGGAGAGGGATTCGAATAACCTTGTCGAAACAAACGATCTCAGCACGATACAACGATAACCAATCCATGCCGACAACGACATCAAAACTACCCAAGGGTACAGGCATAAGGTCGATGGGGAAAGACAAACCCGACATCTCAAGATAACACTCTCGAAGGACACAAGTCGCCTCAATCTTCTTACCGTCAGCCAACTCAATCAAATACTTAGTCTCTAAAGGAACAGGCACTATTTCTAACAATCGGCTAATTTCCAAAGATATGAAGCTTTTATCGGCACCGGAGTCAAATAAAACAGTAACAGAGCGATTATTGAGAAGGAACGTACCGGTAACTGTGTCGGGATCCTGTGTAGCCTCAGTGGTTCCAATGACAAAGGCGCGTGCGTTCCTGCTACCGCCCCCACCATTCCCGTTACCGTTCCCGTTCTTCGCATCCCCGCCCTGCTTCAATTTCGGGCAATCTTTCTTGAAATGGCCAGTCTCACCACAATTGTAACAACCCTGCTTCCTGAAGTCCCCTGAGCAGTAGGGGTAGGGACAGCAGCACGACCCTGAGTAGACGAAAGATTCACCCTACAATCCTTGGCATGATGCCCCAGCTGCTGACAACGGTGACAACGTGCCCTATCACAATTCCCGAATGATGAAACCCACACTTGTTGCATTTAGGATGTTTCCCAGCATAACCACCCTGTTTAGAACCCGAAGAAGAAGAACCCATAACATCATACTTCTTACCCTGCTGTGTCGGAGCTGACGCTGAACCCTTACCCACATTCTCCCACTTGCGCTTGTTACTCTCTGGAACCTTGACAGTTGCACCACGAGCCGGTAGAATACCCTCGTTCACCTTCAGGTTGGTCATCCTATGAGCTGACCGAACCACATCTGCATAGTTGGGAAGATTTCCCGCAGCCACTAACCCCGCTATCTCTGGTACTAACCCTGAAATGTAGTGCTCGATCCTCCTGTATTCTGGTACGTGCAAGTCAGGACACAGCACTGCCAACTCGTTACGCCTCACAGTGTACTCTTCAATCTCAGACCCAACCATCTTGAGGCTCCAAACCTCATGTTCCAACTTCTGAATCTCTTCTCTGGGGCAGTACTCTCTCTTCAGTAACTAAACAAAATCCTCCCATGGCATGGCATACGCCTCACCCAAACCCATATTCTGAGTAATGTTGTTCCACCAGGTCAACGCAACATCCAGAAAGAGGGCAGCAGCATACTTGACTCGATCCTCAGGAAGACAGTTACACATTAAGAACACTGACTCCACCTTCTCTAGCCACTTGAGCATGCCTACAGCCCCTTCAGTGCCAGAGAATTCATGGGGCTTACAGTCCCGGAACATCTTGTACGTGCACATGGCTGGGGGTGGATTAACAACACCACCGCCATGGGCATTGTGTCCTGCCTGAAAGGCAGCCTGCAGCAGGTTGTTCAGGTCCTCCTGAGTCAGATTCACACCTCCACGACCACCTCCACCAGCACGTCCACCAGTACGACCACCACCTCTACGTCCACCGCGGATTCCAGACATGATTCTGGCAACAAGAGCGAAGGAAAATTCAGATTCTCAGCTAGTGATAACCACTAGCGTTCACATAACCAAGGCTAGATCCAATCCAGGACCATCCCTTCAAACCTAGATCTCACTAGGGCTTTCATGCATTTCGGTTTATGATTTCGTGTGCACCCGAAATGATAAACCGCTCTACATGGTCCTCCTAGCGTTCTCCTAGTTTAAAGTTCAAGTCACCGGACACGGATGCTTAGCCGTATACCATAATGACATAAATGTCACGGTAGTTCAGGGGCAAGTGGGTTTATTGGAGTACGAAGGGGAGATGTCCGAGCCTTGGACAGATCTCAAAAGTACACAAGCCACTCCAATACACCACACTGCCTAAGGAATTAACAGTTAAATACCCAAAAGAGCGGATGATGTAACACAAAGAGTTTGATGATTTTAAAGACACCCCGGCAAGCCCGTATGTTACCCACTATGACGTCTAGTACCATGTGACCGTCTAGTGTGTGTGCGACTCGGCTATAGACTAGACTCTACATGCAGTCCTAGTTCACTATAACCATTGGCTCTGATACCAATCTGTCACACCCTCAAAATCCACCTGCGGGGTTTTACCGCGAGGCGCGTGACAAACCAGGATCCAAGTCAACGATCACAATAAACAACACTATATGAACACATGCATATTTTTAAAAGCATAAGTTTGAACCATAAAAACCGTAGCGGAAGCTTTGTTACAAGTTCAAATTCCAAAAAGTAATTTCAACAGTTCGACATAAGTAAAACATGATCCTAACTAGACGCCGTGCAGACGCGTGCGCCCTAGTCCTCGTTTGCTACCTTAGCGACCTGAGAAAAACATGCCAAAAGTTCGTCAGCACAAAATGCCGGTGAGTTCACAGGTTTTAAATAAAAGTTACCAAGTTACAAAAGTATACCAAGTCACCTGTCCATACTATAAAACGTTCAACCAAAGTACGCTAGCTAGGCGTATGTTTTGTTACTACTACGTCTGGAAACCATTACTAGACACGTCACAAGTTACCAAAGTTACAGCCCGAATAATGTCACAAGTCACAATGTTACCAGGTCGAGACAACATGCACCCGCCCGGCCCTCCAAGCCGACGAGTGGGGCAGGTCATGCCCAATAGATCTATTCACATTTCCCCCGTTGTGCTATACCGCACATTCATGGTTTCCCCGGGACTTAAAAGATCGTATAGTAACTCATAATAAACCATAGTATGACAAAAGTTCTCAAAACATAGTTCTGCGCATGTTTTCTCCCCCAAAAAGTAAAACCAGTTTAAGTGGGGCCGTGAACTCACCTTAGGTTGCGTTCTTCTATTAAAAGAATAAAGCTACGTCCTTGATAGTCCCAACTACAGGAGATCTATCAAAAAGTTCACATAAGTGTCTTGACTAATCATCATAAGGTTATCTAGTCCCGGATTGTCCAGATCGTGTTCAAGTTATGTTTTAATGCACGTGGATTACTAAATCGACACACTAGACTGACTTGACATCCCGTTGGTGACTTATTAAAATGACTAAACAAGTGTACACAGATTACACACAAAGTTCAAACACAAAACACTTAGATTGCATCAAAAATCCCATTCTTACATTTGCAGGGTCGAACCTGCATTTAAAAGTTCATCTCCGCTCAGTTTAAGTCCAGGTTCGCCCTCTTGGGGCTACATTCGCCCCCTTTTGAGTCACCTTCGCCCCTAATAATGGTCGAAGGTGGCTCAATGTTTCTAGTTTCGACCTAATTTCCACATTCGCCTCTTACAAGGGCAGGTTCGCCCCCAGTGCTGCAGGTTCGCCCCCTGTATTTCCACCTTCGCCCCCACGTGGGTGCGAATGTGGCCAGGTTCGCCCCCTGCAGCCCCAAATCCCACAAAACGCGTCAAAACGATCCGAAAACGTCACGAACCATCCCCAAACACTGCAGTTAATTGTTATTAATATGTTCCCACAAAACCCTACAAATTTTACCCCAAAAACAGTCCGTTTCGTAGGTTACCCGAAATGGCAAAGATTATGGAAATGTCACATCATACATGAAAACTTTACCCAATTAGGAAACTTTCAACTACTCTCATTTTTGATTGAAAATCCCTCTCTTTTGTTTGTTCAAATGTTTTCCCCAATCGTTTTATTAGTAAACAACATGTATGTCAAACCCTAGATTCCTTAAAATCCCCAAATCTAGTATAATATCAACAACCATCCATCCACAACCTAAACTAATCATAACCCAACATTCATAGCAGCCCTAGATCATGTTTCTAACATCCACACCTCAACAAACCAATGAACAATACATTTTAACACATAATACTTTATTAACACATATTAAATCATAAGGAAACTCATGTTATATGATTAGATTTAGTTTAGAAAGGTATTGGTTAGGTTTTTATTCATAAAAACATCCTTGAAACAGGTCTGGACATTAAGGGCCGATTGAAAATGAATCAAAAGTACATAAAAAGGTTTTAGATTAAGAACACACCTTGTATTCTTGATTAGATGATGTTTGTGGTTTAGGTTATGCAAAACAAGAGCAAAAACTCCTTCCTTAATGATTAAAACCGGTTGAGAGTGTTTAGGGGCGACTAGGGTTTGTGAAATGGTGAAAAATGACAAAGTGTGGTATTTATACTGTTCCACATTCGCCCCCTATGTGAGGTCGAATGTAGCCACATTCGCCCCTTCACATGGGTCGAATGTACATGTTCTATTTTCCCTTCCAGGTTCGCCCCTTTGCATGTGGTTGAACCTGGAACTGTGTTTTTCCAGATTTCCCAGTTTTGTTGTTTTAACGTATTTAAACACATTCTAACATACGATCATTCAATCCTAACACATGTTAAGCCTCTACCCCATATAATAATGTTCATACTTCCATAGCACATATTCTCATAATGCAACACGTATTATAATCCACACATAGTCCACTTACCTTAGTTCGTATAATTTCACCAACAACGGGACTCAAGTCTAGTGTAACTACCGAATGGCTACCCCAATGATCTTCCCGATCATTGGACCCTGGACAATCCTATCCTGACTCGACCTAACTGACCCGGTCAAGTTTGTTAATAAATGTTTCCTGTAAGGATGGGCTTTTAACTAAACCCATGTTCTCTACCTGAGTTTGCCGGGTGTCACATCATCCCCACGTTAAAAGAATTTTCGTCCCGAAAATTAGCGCAAGTCAAAAAGAAAACAACAAAGAATAGGAACCAAAAGAGAGAATTTACCCGAGTTGTC
Source organism: Ambrosia artemisiifolia (assembly GCA_032199755.1). Classification (NCBI taxonomy): domain Eukaryota; kingdom Viridiplantae; phylum Streptophyta; class Magnoliopsida; order Asterales; family Asteraceae; genus Ambrosia; species Ambrosia artemisiifolia. The sequence goes on from CM063521.1 coordinate 11,002,243, forward strand.
ACATCATCCCCACGTTAGAAGGAATCTCGCCCTGAGATTCATTCAACTGCGGTAGTAACATGTCTCGATTCAAAAGCGCGCTTAGGAAAGAGGTGAGGATACTTAGACTTCATCTTATCCTCGCGTTCCCAAGTGTATTCCGGTCCACGGTTCGAGTTCCAGCGAACTTTAACAATACGGATTTTACTCCGACGGAGGCTACGAATCTTGTAATCGAGGATCTCAACGGGTTCCTCCACAATGCGAAGACGATCGTCAACCTTGATCTCTTCTAGTGGAACAATAAGAGATTCGTTAGCCAGGCATTTCTTCAGGTTAGACACATGGAAGACGTTGTGCACATTACCGAGCTCCGCCAGTAAGTCAAGTCGATATGCCACCGGTCCAATCCGTTCCAGGATTGCATACGGTCCAACGTACCGAGGGTTAAGTTTGCCACGCTTTCCAAAGCGTATGACGCCCTTCCATGGTGAAACTTTCAGAAGTACCCTATCCCCAACCTGGAACTCTAAAGGTTTGCGACGTCGATCGGCATAACTCTTCTGCCGATCCCGCGCCGCTGCCAAACGGTTACGAATCTGTACGATCTTTTCCGAAGTCTCGTACACTAGTTCAGGCCCAGTGAGTTGACTCTCACCCACCTCAGCCCAACAAAGGGGAGACCGGCATTTCCGCCCGTACAATGCCTCGAACGGAGCTGCCTTGATACTTGCATGGTAACTGTTGTTATAAGAAAACTCCACTAACGGCAGGTGAATCTCCCAACTTTTGCCAAAATCGATCACACATGCCCGAAGCATGTCCTCTAAGGTTTGAATTGTTCGTTCACTCTGCCCGTCAGTTTGTGGGTGATAAGCTGTACTCATGTCCAGCTGGGTACCCAAGGCTTTGTGCAAGGACTTCCAAAAATGCGAAGTGAAATGGGAATCACGATCCGATATGATAGAAACCGGCACCCCGTGCTTGGAAACGACCTCCTTGAGGTAGAGACGAGCCAAAGTATCCATAGTGTCGGTTTCTTTAATGGCAAGAAAATGGGCTGACTTTGTCAACCGATCCACAATCACCCATATCTTATCACAACCTCTAGGTGACTTAGGTAGTTTAGTAACAAAGTCCATCGCGATCCTTTCCCACTTCCATTCAGGAATTTCTGGTTGCTGCAGGAGACCAGAAGGCTTCTGATACTCCACCTTGACCTTGGCACAGGTCAAGCATTTGCTCACGTAGGAGGCAATGTCAGCCTTCATGTTTGGCCACCAGTAGAGTACCTTTAGGTCTTGGTACATCTTGTCTGAGCCGGGATGAATGGAATACCGGGATTTGTGAGCTTCATCCAAAACAAGTTCCCGTAATCCCCCGAGTAACGGAACCCATATGCGTTCTGCGAAGTAGTGTAAACCGTCAGGCCTTTGCTCGAGGTGCTTGTTAGCACCGTGCATGGTCTCATCTTTAAGGTTTTCCTCCTTCAAAGCTTCTAGTTGCGCAGAACGGATTTGGTCGGGAAGAGAAGATTGGATAGTGAGTTGCAACGCCCGAACGCGACGTGGGTTTGCTGTTTCCTTCTTGCTCAAGGCATCTGCCACCACATTCGCCTTGCCAGGATGGTACTTAATGGTGCAATCATAGTCGTTCAGGAGTTCAACCCAGCGACGCTGTCGCATGTTCAGGTGTTGTTGGTCGAAAATATGCTGGAGACTCTTGTGATCGGTATAAACGGTGCATTTGGTACCGTACAAGTAATGCCTCCAAATTTTCAACGCGAACACCACTGCACCCAACTCCAAGTCGTGGGTTGTATAGTTCCTCTCGTGAACCTTAAGTTGACGAGAAGCGTAGGCAATCACTTTCTCGCGTTGCATTAACACGCAACCGAGACCCCGAATCGAAGCATCACAGTAAACAACGAAGTCCTCAGTGCCCTCAGGCAAGGATAGGATGGGAGCAGAACAGAGTTTGGACTTCAGTTTTTGGAACGCTGATTCTTGCGGTTCACCCCAGTCGAATTTTCTGTCCTTCTGAGTAAGAGTGGTGAGGGGTTGAGCGATCTTCGAAAACCCTTAATGAAACGACGGTAGTAACCCGCAAGACCTAGGAATTGCCGCACCTCAGATGGCGTCTTTGGTGCTTCCCAGTCCTTAATTGCCTCGATCTTAGCCGGATCGACATGAATCCCTAGTTCATTAACCACATGCCCTAGGAATTGAACTTCACGTAACCAAAAGTCACACTTCGAGAACTTAGCATAAAGTTGTTCCCGTCGCAAAAGTTCCAGAACCAAACGCAAGTGTTCCTCATGTTCAGCTTTGCTCTTGGAGTAAACCAAGATGTCATCAATAAACACAATGACGAACTTATCAAGATAAGGTTTGCACACGCGGTTCATCAAATCCATGAAAACCGCCGGCGCGTTAGTGAGACCGAAAGGCATGACCAAGAACTCGAAATGGCCATAACGTGTACGAAAGGCAGTCTTCGCAATGTCAGCTTCTTGCACGCGTAACTGGTGGTAACCGGACCTTAAGTCGATCTTGGAGTAGTAGCTAGAACCCTGGAGCTGATCAAAGAGATCATCAATGCGAGGAAGAGGATAACGGTTCTTGATGGTCACCTTGTTCGGAGACTTCCGTCTTTCTTCTTCACGAACAGAATCGGGGCTCCCCAAGGGGAAGAACTCGGTCTGATGAAACCCTTCTCCAAGAGTTCCTGCAACTGGCTAGATAATTCCTGCATCTCGGGAGGTGCAAGACGGTAGGGGTCCCGAGCAATAGGGGCTGCGCCCGGTACAAGATCAATACCGAACTCAACCTGACGATGGGGTGGAAGACCAGGTAGATCATCGGGGAAAACGTCAAAAAAGTCACGAACCACTGGAATATCCTCGATCTTCTTCTCATCGGTAGAGGAAACAGAGAGAAGTGCCAAAACTGCCGAACAACCCTTACGAATACACTTAAGGGCTTTCATGCTGGAGATGAGACTTAGCGGAGTACCGCCCTTCTCACCATGTACCAAAAGAAATTCTCCATCCGGGAGAGGGATTCGAATAACCTTGTCGAAACAAACGATCTCAGCACGATACAACGATAACCAATCCATGCCGACAACGACATCAAAACTACCCAAGGGTACAGGCATAAGGTCGATGGGGAAAGACAAACCCGACATCTCAAGATGACACTCTCGAAGGACACAAGTCGCCTCAATCTTCTTACCGTCAGCCAACTCAATCAAATACTTAGTCTCTAAAGAACAGGCACTATTTCTAACAATCGGCTAATTTCCAAAGATATGAAGCTTTTATCGGCACCGGAGTCAAATAAAACAGTAACAGAGCGATTATTGAGAAGGAACGTACCGGTAACTGTGTCGGGATCCTGTGTAGCCTCAGTGGTTCCAATGACAAAGGCGCGTGCGTTCCTGCTACCGCCCCCACCATTCCCGTTACCGTTCCCGTTCTTCGCATCCCCGCCCTGCTTCAATTTCGGGCAATCTTTCTTGAAATGGCCAGTCTCACCACAATTGTAACAACCCTGCTTCCCTGAAGTCCCCTGAGCAGTAGGGGTAGGGACAGCAGCACGACCCTGAGTAGACGAAAGATTCACCCTACAATCCTTGGCATGATGCCCCAGCTGCTGACAACGGTGACAACGTGCCCTATCACAATTCCCCGAATGATGAAACCCACACTTGTTGCATTTAGGATGTTTCCCAGCATAACCACCCTGTTTAGAACCCGAAGAAGAAGAACCCACAACATCATACTTCTTACCCTGCTGTGTCGGAGCTGACGCTGAACCCTTACCCACATTCTCCCACTTGCGCTTGTTACTCTCTGGAACCTTGACAGTTGCACCACGAGCCGGTAGAATACCCTCGTTCACCTTCAGGTTGGTCATCCTATGAGCTGACCGAACCACATCTGCATAGTTGGGAAGATTTCCCGCAGCCACTAACCCCGCTATCTCTGGTACTAACCCTGAAATGTAGTGCTCGATCCTCCTGTATTCTGGTACGTGCAAGTCAGGACACAGCACTGCCAACTCGTTACGCCTCACAGTGTACTCTTCAATCTCAGACCCAACCATCTTGAGGCTCCAAACCTCATGTTCCAACTTCTGAATCTCTTCTCTGGGGCAGTACTCTCTCTTCAGTAACTGAACAAAATCCTCCCATGGCATGGCATACGCCTCACCCAAACCCATATTCTGAGTAATGTTGTTCCACCAGGTCAACGCAACATCCAGAAAGAGGGCAGCAGCATACTTGACTCGATCCTCAGGAAGACAGTTACACATCAAGAACACTGACTCCACCTTCTCTAGCCACTTGAGCATGCCTACAGCCCCTTCAGTGCCAGAGAATTCATGGGGCTTACAGTCCCGGAACATCTTGTACGTGCACATGGCTGGGGGTGGATTAACAACACCACCGCCATGGGCATTGTGTCCTGCCTGAAAGGCAGCCTGCAGCAGGTTGTTCAGGTCCTCCTGAGTCAGATTCACACCTCCACGACCACCTCCACCAGCACGTCCACCAGTACGACCACCACCTCTACGTCCACCGCGGATTCCAGACATGATTCTGGCAACAAGAGCGAAGGAAAATTCAGATTCTCAGCTAGTGATAACCACTAGCGTTCACATAACCAAGGCTAGATCCAATCCAGGACCATCCCTTCAAACCTAGATCTCACTAGGGCTTTCATGCATTTCGGTTTATGATTTCGTGTGCACCCGAAATGATAAACCGCTCTACATGGTCCTCCTAGCGTTCTCCTAGTTTAAAGTTCAAGTCACCGGACACGGATGCTTAGCCGTATACCATAATGACATAAATGTCACGGTAGTTCAGAGGCAAGTGGGTTTATTGGAGTACGAAGGGGAGATGTCCGAGCCTTGGACAGATCTCAAAAGTACACAAGCCACTCCAATACACCACACTGCCTAAGGAATTAACAGTTAAATACCCAAAAGAGCGGATGATGTAACACAAAGAGTTTGATGATTTTAAAGACACCCCGGCAAGCCCGTATGTTACCCACTATGACGTCTAGTACCATGTGACCGTCTAGTGTGTGTGCGACTCGGCTATAGACTAGACTCTAGATGCAGTCCTAGTTCACTATAACCATTGGCTCTGATACCAATCTGTCACACCCTCAAAATCCACCTGCGGGGTTTTACCGCGAGGCGCGTGACAAACCAGGATCCAAGTCAACGATCACAATAAACAACACTATATGAACACATGCATATTTTTAAAAGCATAAGTTTGAACCATAAAAACCGTAGCGGAAGCTTTGTTACAAGTTCAAATTCCAAAAAGTAATATCAACAGTTCGACATAAGTAAAACATGATCCTAACTAGACGCCGTGCAGACGCGTGCGCCCTAGTCCTCGTTTGCTACCTTAGCGACCTGAGAAAAACATGCCAAAAGTTCGTCAGCACAAAATGCCGGTGAGTTCACAGGTTTTAAATAAAAGTTACCAAGTTACAAAAGTATACCAAGTCACCTGTCCATACTATAAAACGTTCAACCAAAGTACGCTAGCTAGGCATATGTTTTGTTACTACTACGTCTGGAAACCATTACTAGACACGTCACAAGTTACCAAAGTTACAGCCCGAATAATGTCACAAGTCACAATGTTACCAGGTCGAGACAACATGCACCCGCCCGGCCCTCCAAGCCGACGAGTGGGGCAGGTCACGCCCAATAGATCTATTCACATTTCCCCCGTTGTGCTATACCGCACATTCATGGTTTCCCCGGGACTTAAAAGATCGTATAGTAACTCATAATAAACCATAGTATGACAAAAGTTCTCAAAACATAGTTCTGCGCATGTTTTCTCCCCCAAAAAGTAAAACCAGTTTAAGTGGGGCCGTGAACTCACCTTAGGTTGCGTTCTTCTATTAAAAGAATAAAGCTACGTCCTTGATAGTCCCAACTACAGGAGATCTATCAAAAAGTTCACATAAGTGTCTTGACTAATCATCATAAGGTTATCTAGTCCCGGATTGTCCAGATCGTGTTCAAGTTATGTTTTAATGCACGTGGATTACTAAATCGACACACTAGACTGACTTGACATCCCGTTGGTGACTTATTAAAATGACTAAACAAGTGTACACAGATTACACACAAAGTTCAAACACAAAACACTTAGATTGCATCAAAAATCCCATTCTTACATTTGCAGGGTCGAACCTGCATTTAAAAGTTCATCTCCGCTCAGTTTAAGTCCAGGTTCGCCCTCTTGGGGCTACATTCGCCCCCTTTTGAGTCACCTTCGCCCCTAATAATGGTCGAAGGTGGCTCAATGTTTCTAGTTTCGACCTAATTTCCACATTCGCCTCTTACAAGGGCAGGTTCGCCCCCAGTGCTGCAGGTTCGCCCCCTGTATTTCCACCTTCGCCCCCACGTGGGTGCGAATGTGGCCAGGTTCGCCCCCTGCAGCCCCAAATCCCACAAAACGCGTCAAAACGATCCGAAAACGTCACGAACCATCCCCAAACACTGCAGTTAATTGTTATTAATATGTTCCCACAAAACCCTACAAATTTTACCCCAAAAACAGTCCGTTTCGTAGGTTACCCGAAATGGCAAAGACTATGGAAATGTCACATCATACATGAAAACTTTACCCAATTAGGAAACTTTCAACTACTCTCATTTTTGATTGAAAATCCCTCTCTTTTGTTTGTTCAAATGTTTTCCCCAATCGTTTTATTAGTAAACAACATGTATGTCAAACACTAGATTCCTTAAAATCCCCATATCTAGTATAATATCAACAACCATCCATCCACAACCTAAACTAATCATAACCCAACATTCATAGCAGCCCTAGATCATGTTTCTAACATCCACACCTCAACAAACCAATGAACAATACATTTTAACACATAATACTTTATTAACACATATTAAATCATAAGGAAACTCCTGTTATATGATTAGATTTAGTTTAGAAAGGTATTGGTTAGGTTTTTATTCATAAAAACATCCTTGAAACAGGTCTGGACATTAAGGGCCGATTGAAAATGAATCAAAAGTACATAAAAAGGTTTTAGATTAAGAACACACCTTGTATTCTTGATTAGATGATGTTTGTGGTTTAGGTTATGCAAAACAAGAGCAAAAACTCCTTCCTTAATGATTAAAACCGGTTGAGAGTGTTTAGAGGCGACTAGGGTTTGTGAAATGGTGAAAAATGACAAAGTGTGGTATTTATACTGTTCCACATTCGCCCCCTATGTGAGGTCGAATGTAGCCACATTCGCCCCTTCACATGGGTCGAATGTACATGTTCTATTTTCCCTTCCAGGTTCGCCCCTTTGCATGTGGTTGAACCTGGAACTGTGTTTTTCCAGATTTCCCAGTTTTGTTGTTTTAACGTATTTAAACACATTCTAACATACGATCATTCAATCCTAACACATGTTAAGCCTCTACCCCATATAATAATGTTCATACTTCCATAGCACATATTCTCATAATGCAACACGTATTAATAATCCACACATAGTCCACTTACCTTAGTTCGTATAATTTCACCAACAACGGGACTCAAGTCTAGTGTAACTACCGAATGGCTCCCCCAATGATCTTCCCGATCATTGGACCCTGGACAATCCTATCCTGACTCGACCTAACTGACCCGGTCAAGTTTGTTAATAAATGTTTCCTGTAAGGATGGGCTTTTAACTAAACCCATGTTCTCTACCTGAGTTTGCCGGGTGTCACATCATCCCCACGTTAAAAGAATTTTCGTTCCGAAAATTAGCGCAAGTCAAAAAGAAAACAACAAAGAATAGGAACCAAAAGAGAGAATTTACCCGAGTTGTCACATCATCCCCACGTTAGAAGGAATCTCGCCCCGAGATTCATTCAGCTGCGGTAGTAACATGTCTCGATTCAAAAGCGCGCTTAGGAAAGAGGTGAGGATACTTAGACTTCATCTGATCCTCGCGTTCCCAAGTGTATTCCGGTCCACGGTTCGAGTTCCAGCGAACTTTAACAATACGGATTTTACTCCGACGGAGGCTACGAATCTTGTAATCGAGGATCTCAACGGGTTCCTCCACAATGCGAAGACGATCGTCAACCTTGATCTCTTCTAGTGGAACAATAAGAGATTCGTTAGCCAGGCATTTCTTCAGGTTAGACACATGGAAGACGTTGTGCACATTACCGAGCTCCGCCGGTAAGTCAAGTCGATATGCCACCGGTCCAATCCGTTCCAGGATTGCAAACGGTCCAACGTACCGAGGGTTAAGTTTGCCACGCTTTCCAAAGCGTATGACGCCCTTCCATGGTGAAACTTTCAGAAGTACCCTATCCCCAACCTGGAACTCTAAAGGTTTGCGACGTCGATCGGCATAACTCTTCTGCCGATCCCGCGCCGCTGCCAAACGGTTACGAATCTGTACGATCTTTTCCGAAGTCTCGTACACTAGTTCAGGCCCAGTGAGTTGACTCTCACCCACCTCAGCCCAACAAAGGGGAGACCGGCATTTCCGCCCGTACAATGCCTCGAACGGAGCTGCCTTGATACTTGCATGGTAACTGTTGTTATAAGAAAACTCCACTAACGGCAGGTGAATCTCCCAACTTTTGCCAAAATCGATCACACATGCCCGAAGCATGTCCTCTAAGGTTTGAATTGTTCGTTCACTCTGCCCGTCAGTTTGTGGGTGATAAGCTGTACTCATGTCCAGCTGGGTACCCAAGGCTTTGTGCAAGGACTTCCAAAAATGCGAAGTGAAATGGGAATCACGATCCGAAATGATAGAAACCGGCACCCCGTGCTTGGAAACGACCTCCTTGAGGTAGAGACGAGCCAAAGTATCCATAGTGTCAGTTTCTTTAATGGCAAGAAAATGGGCTGACTTCGTCAACCGATCCACAATCACCCATATCTTATCACAACCTCTAGGTGACTTAGGTAGTTTAGTAACAAAGTCCATCGCGATCCTTTCCCACTTCCATTCAGGAATTTCTGGTTGCTGCAGGAGACCAGAAGGCTTCTGATACTCCACCTTGACCTTGGCACAGGTCAAGCATTTGCTCACGTAGGAGGCAATGTCAGCCTTCATGTTTGGCCACCAGTAGAGTACCTTTAGGTCTTGGTACATCTTGTCTGAGCCGGGATGAATGGAATACCGGGATTTGTGAGCTTCATCCAAAACAAGTTCCCGTAATCCCCCGAGTAACGGAACCCATATGCGTTCTGCGAAGTAGTGTAAACCGTCAGGCCTTTGCTCGAGGTGCTTGTTAGCACCGTGCATGGTCTCATCTTTAAGGTTTTCCTCCTTCAAAGCTTCTAGTTGCGCAGAACGGATTTGGTCGGGAAGAGAAGATTGGATAGTGAGTTGCAATGCCCGAACGCGACGTGGGTTTGCTGTTTCCTTCCTGCTCAAGGCATCTGCCACCACATTCGCCTTGCCAGGATGGTACTTAATGGTGCAATCATAGTCGTTCAGGAGTTCAACCCAGCGACGCTGTCGCATGTTCAGGTGTTGTTGGTCGAAAATATGCTGGAGACTCTTGTGATCGGTATAAACGGTGCATTTGGTACCGTACAAGTAATGCCTCCAAATTTTCAACGCGAACACCACTGCACCCAACTCCAAGTCGTGGGTTGTATAGTTCCTCTCGTGAACCTTAAGTTGACGAGAAGCGTAGGCAATCACTTTCTCGCGTTGCATTAACACGCAACCGAGACCCCGAATCGAAGCATCACAGTAAACAACGAAGTCCTCAGTGCCCTCAGGCAAGGATAGGATGGGAGCAGAACAGAGTTTGGACTTCAGTTTTTGGAACGCTGATTCTTGCGGTTCACCCCAGTCGAATTTTCTGTCCTTCTGAGTAAGAGTGGTGAGGGGTTGAGCGATCTTCGAAAACCCTTAATGAAACGACGGTAGTAACCCGCAAGACCTAGGAATTGCCGCACCTCAGATGGCGTCTTTGGTGCTTCCCAGTCCTTAATTGCCTCGATCTTAGCCGGATCGACATGAATCCCTAGTTCATTAACCACATGCCCTAGGAATTGAACTTCACGTAACCAAAAGTCACACTTCGAGAACTTAGCATAAAGTTGTTCCCGTCGCAAAAGTTCCAGAACCAAACGCAAGTGTTCCTCATGTTCAGCTTTGCTCTTGGAGTAAACCAAGATGTCATCAATAAACACAATGACGAACTTATCAAGATAAGGTTTGCACACGCGGTTCATCAAATCCATGAAAACCGCCGGCGCGTTAGTGAGACCGAAAGGCATGACCAAGAACTCGAAATGGCCATAACGTGTACGAAAGGCAGTCTTCGCAATGTCAGCTTCTTGCACGCGTAACTGGTGGTAACCGGACCTTAAGTCGATCTTGGAGTAGTAGCTAGAACCCTGGAGCTGATCAAAGAGATCATCAATGCGAGGAAGAGGATAACGGTTCTTGATAGTCACCTTGTTCGGAGACTTCCGTCTTTCTTCTTCACGAACAGAATCGGGGCTCCCCAAGGGGAAGAACTCGGTCTGATGAAACCCTTCTCCAAGAGTTCCTGCAACTGGCTAGATAATTCCTGCATCTCGGGAGGTGCAAGACGGTAGGGGTCCCGAGCAATAGGGGCTGCGCCCGGTACAAGATCAATACCGAACTCAACCTGACGATGGGGTGGAAGACCAGGTAGATCATCGGGGAAAACGTCAAAAAAGTCACGAACCACTGGAATATCCTCGATCTTCTTCTCATCGGTAGAGGAAACAGAGAGAAGTGCCAAAACTGCCGAACAACCCTTACGAATACACTTAAGGGCTTTCATGCTGGAGATGAGACTTAGCGGAGTACCGCCCTTCTCACCATGTACCAAAAGAAATTCTCCATCCGGGAGAGGGATTCGAATAACCTTGTCGAAACAAACGATCTCAGCACGATACAACGATAACCAATCCATGCCGACAACGACATCAAAACTACCCAAGGGTACAGGCATAAGGTCGATGGGGAAAGACAAACCCGACATCTCAAGATGAGACTCTCGAAGGACACAAGTCGCCTCAATCTTCTTACCGTCAGCCAACTCAATCAAATACTTAGTCTCTAAAGGAACAGGCACTATTTCTAACAATCGGCTAATTTCCAAAGATATGAAGCTTTTATCGGCACCGGAGTCAAATAAAACAGTAACAGAGCGATTATTGAGAAGGAACGTACCGGTAACTGTGTCGGGATCCTGTGTAGCCTCAGTGGTTCCAATGACAAAGGCGCGTGCGTTCCTGCTACCGCCCCCACCATTCCCGTTACCGTTCCCGTTCTTCGCATCCCCGCCCTGCTTCAATTTCGGGCAATCTTTCTTGAAATGGCCAGTCTCACCACAATTGTAACAACCCTGCTTCCCTGAAGTCCCCTGAGCAGTAGGGGTAGGGACAGCAGCACGACCCTGAGTAGACGAAAGATTCACCCTACAATCCTTGGCATGATGCCCCAGCTGCTGATAACGGTGACAACGTGCCCTATCACAATTCCCCGAATGATGAAACCCACACTTGTTGCATTTAGGATGTTTCCCAGCATAACCACCCTGTTTAGAACCGAAGAAGAAGAACCCACAACATCATACTTCTTACCCTGCTGTGTCGGAGCTGACGCTGAACCCTTACCCACATTCTCCCACTTGCGCTTGTTACTCTCTGGAACCTTGACAGTTGCACCACGAGCCGGTAGAATACCCTCGTTCACCTTCAGGTTGGTCATCCTATGAGCTGACCGAACCACATCTGCATAGTTGGGAAGATTTCCCGCAGCCACTAACCCCGCTATCTCTGGTACTAACCCTGAAATGTAGTGCTCGATCCTCCTGTATTCTGGTACGTGCAAGTCAGGACACAGCACTGCCAACTCGTTACGCCTCACAGTGTACTCTTCAATCTCAGACCCAACCATCTTGAGGCTCCAAACCTCATGTTCCAACTTCTGAATCTCTTCTCTGGGGCAGTACTCTCTCTTCAGTAACTGAACAAAATCCTCCCATGGCATGGCATACGCCTCACCCAAACCCATATTCTGAGTAATGTTGTTCCACCAGGTCAACGCAACATCCAGAAAGAGGGCAGCAGCATACTTGACTCGATCCTCAGGAAGACAGTTACACATCAAGAACACTGACTCCACCTTCTCTAGCCACTTGAGCATGCCTACAGCCCCTTCAGTGCCAGAGAATTCATGGGGCTTACAGTCCCGGAACATCTTGTACGTGCACATGGCTGGGGGTGGATTAACAACACCACCGCCATGGGCATTGTGTCCTGCCTGAAAGGCAGCCTGCAGCAGGTTGTTCAGGTCCTCCTGAGTCAGATTCACACCTCCACGACCACCTCCACCAGCACGTCCACCAGTACGACCACCACCTCTACGTCCACCGCGGATTCCAGACATGATTCTGGCAACAAGAGCGAAGGAAAATTCAGATTCTCAGCTAGTGATAACCACTAGCGTTCACATAACCAAGGCTAGATCCAATCCAGGACCATCCCTTCAAACCTAGATCTCACTAGGGCTTTCATGCATTTTGGTTTATGATTTCGTGTGCACCCGAAATGATAAACCGCTCTACATGGTCCTCCTAGCGTTCTCCTAGTTTAAAGTTCAAGTCACCGGACACGGATGCTTAGCCGTATACCATAATGACATAAATGTCACGGTAGTTCAGGGGCAAGTGGGTTTATTGGAGTACGAAGGGGAGATGTCCGAGCCTTGGACAGATCTCAAAAGTACACAAGCCACTCCAATACACCACACTGCCTAAGGAATTAACAGTTAAATACCCAAAAGAGCGGATGATGTAACACAAAGAGTTTGATGATTTTAAAGACACCCCGGCAAGCCCGTATGTTACCCACTATGACGTCTAGTACCATGTGACCGTCTAGTGTGTGTGCGACTCGGCTATAGACTAGACTCTACATGCAGTCCTAGTTCACTATAACCATTGGCTCTGATACCAATCTGTCACACCCTCAAAATCCACCTGCGGGGTTTTACCGCGAGGCGCGTGACAAACCAGGATCCAAGTCAACGATCACAATAAACAACACTATATGAACACATGCATAATTTTAAAAGCATAAGTTTGAACCATAAAAACCGTAGCGGAAGCTTTGTTACAAGTTCAAATTCCAAAAAGTAATTTCAACAGTTCGACATAAGTAAAACATGATCCTAACTAGACGCCGTGCAGACGCGTGCGCCCTAGTCCTCGTTTGCTACCTTAGCGACCTGAGAAAAACATGCCAAAAGTTCGTCAGCACAAAATGCCGGTGAGTTCACAGGTTTTAAATAAAAGTTACCAAGTTACAAAAGTATACCAAGTCACCTGTCCATACTATAAAACGTTCAACCAAAGTACGCTAGCTAGGCGTATGTTTTGTTACTACTACGTCTGGAAACCATTACTAGACACGTCACAAGTTACCAAAGTTACAGCCCGAATAATGTCACAAGTCACAATGTTACCAGGTCGAGACAACATGCACCCGCCCGGCCCTCCAAGCCGACGAGTGGGGCAGGTCACGCCCAATAGATCTATTCACATTTCCCCCGTTGTGCTATACCGCACATTCATGGTTTCCCCGGGACTTAAAAGATCGTATAGTAACTCATAATAAACCATAGTATGACAAAAGTTCTCAATACATAGTTCTGCGCATGTTTTCTCCCCCAAAAAGTAAAACCAGTTTAAGTGGGGCCGTGAACTCACCTTAGGTTGCGTTCTTCTATTAAAAGAATAAAGCTACGTCCTTGATAGTCCCAACTACAGGAGATCTATCAAAAAGTTCACATAAGTGTCTTGACTAATCATCATAAGGTTATCTAGTCCCGGATTGTCCAGATCGTGTTCAAGTTATGTTTTAATGCACGTGGATTACTAAATCGACACACTAGACTGACTTGACATCCCGTTGGTGACTTATTAAAATGACTAAACAAGTGTACACAGATTACACACAAAGTTCAAACACAAAACACTTAGATTGCATCAAAAATCCCATTCTTACATTTGCAGGGTCGAACCTGCATTTAAAAGTTCATCTCCGCTCAGTTTAAGTCCAGGTTCGCCCTCTTGGGGCTACATTCGCCCCCTTTTGAGTCACCTTCGCCCCTAATAATGGTCGAAGGTGGCTCAATGTTTCTAGTTTCGACCTAATTTCCACATTCGCCTCTTACAAGGGCAGGTTCGCCCCCAGTGCTGCAGGTTCGCCCCCTGTATTTCCACCTTCGCCCCCACGTGGGTGCGAATGTGGCCAGGTTCGCCCCCTGCAGCCCCAAATCCCACAAAACGCGTCAAAACGATCCGAAAACGTCACGAACCATCCCCAAACACTGCAGTTAATTGTTATTAATATGTTCCCACAAAACCCTACAAATTTTACCCCAAAAACAGTCCGTTTCGTAGGTTACCCGAAATGGCAAAGATTATGGAAATGTCACATCATACATGAAAACTTTACCCAATTAGGAAACTTTCAACTACTCTCATTTTTGATTGAAAATCCCTCTCTTTTGTTTGTTCAAATGTTTTCCCCAATCGTTTTATTAGTAAACAACATGTATGTCAAACCCTAGATTCCTTAAAATCCCCAAATCTAGTATAATATCAACAACCATCCATCCACAACCTAAACTAATCATAACCCAACATTCATAGCAGCCCTAGATCATGTTTCTAACATCCACACCTCAACAAACCAATGAACAATACATTTTAACACATAATACTTTATTAACACATATTAAATCATAAGGAAACTCATGTTATATGATTAGATTTAGTTTAGAAAGGTATTGGTTAGGTTTTTATTCATAAAAACATCCTTGAAACAGGTCTGGACATTAAGGGCCGATTGAAAATGAATCAAAAGTACATAAAAAGGTTTTAGATTAAGAACACACCTTGGATTCTTGATTAGATGATGTTTGTGGTTTAGGTTATGCAAAACAAGAGCAAAAACTCCTTCCTTAATGATTAAAACCGGTTGAGAGTGTTTAGAGGCGACTAGGGTTTGTGAAATGGTGAAAAATGACAAAGTGTGGTATTTATACTGTTCCACATTCGCCCCCTATGTGAGGTCGAATGTAGCCACATTCGCCCCTTCACATGGGTCGAATGTACATGTTCTATTTTCCCTTCCAGGTTCGCCCCTTTGCATGTGGTTGAACCTGGAACTGTGTTTTTCCAGATTTCCCAGTTTTGTTGTTTTAACGTATTTAAACACATTCTAACATACGATCATTCAATCCTAACACATGTTAAGCCTCTACCCCATATAATAATGTTCATACTTCCATAGCACATATTCTCATAATGCAACACGTATTAATAATCCACACATAGTCCACTTACCTTAGTTCGTATAATTTCACCAACAACGGGACTCAAGTCTAGTGTAACTACCGAATGGCTCCCCCAATGATCTTCCCGATCATTGGACCCTGGACAATCCTATCCTGATTCGACCTAACTGACCCGGTCAAGTTTGTTAATAAATGTTTCCTGTAAGGATGGGCTTTTAACTAAACCCATGTTCTCTACCTGAGTTTGCCGGGTGTCACATCATCCCCACGTTAAAAGAATTTTCGTCCCGAAAATTAGCGCAAGTCAAAAAGAAAACAACAAAGAATAGGAACCAAAAGAGAGAATTTACCCGAGTTGTCACATCATCCCCACGTTAGAAGGAATCTCGCCCCGAGATTCATTCAGCTGCGGTAGTAACATGTCTCGATTCAAAAGCGCGCTTAGGAAAGAGGTGAGGATACTTAGACTTCATCTGATCCTCGCGTTCCCAAGTGTATTCCGGTCCACGGTTCGAGTTCCAGCGAACTTTAACAATACTGATTTTACTCCGACGGAGGCTACGAATCTTGTAATCGAGGATCTCAACGGGTTCCTCCACAATGCGAAGACGATCGTCAACCTTGATCTCTTCTAGTGGAACAATAAGAGATTCGTTAGCCAGGCATTTCTTCAGGTTAGACACATGGAAGACGTTGTGCACATTACCGAGCTCCGCCGGTAAGTCAAGTCGATATGCCACCGGTCCAATCCGTTCCAGGATTGCAAACGGTCCAACGTACCGAGGGTTAAGTTTGCCACGCTTTCCAAAGCGTATGACGCCCTTCCATGGTGAAACTTTCAGAAGTACCCTATCCCCAACCTGGAACTCTAAAGGTTTGCGACGTCGATCGGCATAACTCTTCTGCCGATCCCGCGCCGCTGCCAAACGGTTACGAATCTGTACGATCTTTTCCGAAGTCTCGTACACTAGTTCAGGCCCAGTGAGTTGACTCTCACCCACCTCAGCCCAACAAAGGGGAGACCGGCATTTCCGCCCGTACAATGCCTCGAACGGAGCTGCCTTGATACTTGCATGGTAACTGTTGTTATAAGAAAACTCCACTAACGGCAGGTGAATCTCCCAACTTTTGCCAAAATCGATCACACATGCCCGAAGCATGTCCTCTAAGGTTTGAATTGTTCGTTCACTCTGCCCGTCAGTTTGTGGGTGATAAGCTGTACTCATGTCCAGCTGGGTACCCAAGGCTTTGGGCAAGGACTTCCAAAAATGCGAAGTGAAATGGGAATCACGATCCGAAATGATAGAAACCGGCACCCCGTGCTTGGAAACGACCTCCTTGAGGTAGAGACGAGCCAAAGTATCCATAGTGTCGGTTTCTTTAATGGCAAGAAAATGGGCTGACTTCGTCAACCGATCCACAATCACCCATATCTTATCACAACCTCTAGGTGACTTAGGTAGTTTAGTAACAAAGTCCATCGCGATCCTTTCCCACTTCCATTCAGGAATTTCTGGTTGCTGCAGGAGACCAGAAGGCTTCTGATACTCCACCTTGACCTTGGCACAGGTCAAGCATTTGCTCACGTAGGAGGCAATGTCAGCCTTCATGTTTGGCCACCAGTAGAGTACCTTTAGGTCTTGGTACATCTTGTCTGAGCCGGGATGAATGGAATACCGGGATTTGTGAGCTTCATCCAAAACAAGTTCCCGTAATCCCCCGAGTAACGGAACCCATATGCGTTCTGCGAAGTAGTGTAAACCGTCAGGCCTTTGCTCGAGGTGCTTGTTAGCACCGTGCATGGTCTCATCTTTAAGGTTTTCCTCCTTCAAAGCTTCTAGTTGCGCAGAACGGATTTGGTCGGGAAGAGAAGATTGGATAGTGAGTTGCAACGCCCGAACGCGACGTGGGTTTGCTGTTTCCTTCCTGCTCAAGGCATCTGCCATCACATTCGCCTTGCCAGGATGGTACTTAATGGTGCAATCATAGTCGTTCAGGAGTTCAACCCAGCGACGCTGTCGCATGTTCAGGTGTTGTTGGTCGAAAATATGCTGGAGACTCTTGTGATCGGTATAAACGGTGCATTTGGTACCGTACAAGTAATGCCTCCAAATTTTCAACGCGAACACCACTGCACCCAACTCCAAGTCGTGGGTTGTATAGTTCCTCTCGTGAACCTTAAGTTGACGAGAAGCGTAGGCAATCACTTTCTCGCGTTGCATTAACACGCAACCGAGACCCCGAATCGAAGCATCACAGTAAACAACGAAGTCCTCAGTGCCCTCAGGCAAGGATAGGATGGGAGCAGAACAGAGTTTGGACTTCAGTTTTTGGAACGCTGATTCTTGCGGTTCACCCCAGTCGAATTTTCTGTCCTTCTGAGTAAGAGTGGTGAGGGGTTGAGCGATCTTCGAAAACCCTTAATGAAACGACGGTAGTAACCCGCAAGACCTAGGAATTGCCGCACCTCAGATGGCGTCTTTGGTGCTTCCCAGTCCTTAATTGCCTCGATCTTAGCCGGATCGACATGAATCCCTAGTTCATTAACCACATGCCCTAGGAATTGAACTTCACGTAACCAAAAGTCACACTTCGAGAACTTAGCATAAAGTTGTTCCCGTCGCAAAAGTTCCAGAACCAAACGCAAGTGTTCCTCATGTTCAGCTTTGCTCTTGGAGTAAACCAAGATGTCATCAATAAACACAATGACGAACTTATCAAGATAAGGTTTGCACACGCGGTTCATCAAATCCATGAAAACCGCCGGCGCGTTAGTGAGACCGAAAGGCATGACCAAGAACTCGAAATGGCCATAACGTGTACGAAAGGCAGTCTTCGCAATGTCAGCTTCTTGCACGCGTAACTGGTGGTAACCGGACCTTAAGTCGATCTTGGAGTAGTAGCTAGAACCCTGGAGCTGATCAAAGAGATCATCAATGCGAGGAAGAGGATAACGGTTCTTGATGGTCACCTTGTTCGGAGACTTCCGTCTTTCTTCTTCACGAACAGAATCGGGGCTCCCCAAGGGGAAGAACTCGGTCTGATGAAACCCTTCTCCAAGAGTTCCTGCAACTGGCTAGATAATTCCTGCATCTCGGGAGGTGCAAGACGGTAGGGGTCCCGAGCAATAGGGGCTGCGCCCGGTACAAGATCAATACCGAACTCAACCTGACGATGGGGTGGAAGACCAGGTAGATCATCGGGGAAAACGTCAAAAAAGTCACGAACCACTGGAATATCCTCGATCTTCTTCTCATCGGTAGAGGAAACAGAGAGAAGTGCCAAAACTGCCGAACAACCCTTACGAATACACTTAAGGGCTTTCATGCTGGAGATGAGACTTAGCGGAGTACCGCCCTTCTCACCATGTACCAAAAGAAATTCTCCATCCGAGAGAGGGATTCGAATAACCTTGTCGAAACAAACGATCTCAGCACGATACAACGATAACCAATCCATGCCGACAACGACATCAAAACTACCCAAGGGTACAGGCATAAGGTCGATGGGGAAAGACAAACCCGACATCTCAAGATGACACTCTCGAAGGACACAAGTCGCCTCAATCTTCTTACCGTCAGCCAACTCAATCAAATACTTAGTCTCTAAAGGAACAGGCACTATTTCTAACAATCGGCTAATTTCCAAAGATATGAAGCTTTTATCGGCACCGGAGTCAAATAAAACAGTAACAGAGCGATTATTGAGAAGGAACGTACCGGTAACTGTGTCGGGATCCTGTGTAGCCTCAGTGGTTCCAATGACAAAGGCGCGTGCGTTCCTGCTACCGCCCCCCACCATTCCCGTTACCGTTCCCGTTCTTCGCATCCCCGCCCTGCTTCAATTTCGGGCAATCTTTCTTGAAATGGCCAGTCTCACCACAATTGTAACAACCCTGCTTCCCTGAAGTCCCCTGAGCAGTAGGGGTAGGGACAGCAGCACGACCCTGAGTAGACGAAAGATTCACCCTACAATCCTTGGCATGATGCCCCAGCTGCTGACAACGGTGACAACGTGCCCTATCACAATTCCCCGAATGATGAAACCCACACTTGTTGCATTTAGGATGTTTCCCAGCATAACTACCCTGTTTAGAACCCGAAGAAGAAGAACCCACAACATCATACTTCTTACCCTGCTGTGTCGGAGCTGACGCTGAACCCTTACCCACATTCTCCCACTTGCGCTTGTTACTCTCTGGAACCTTGACAGTTGCACCACGAGTCGGTAGAATACCCTCGTTCACCTTCAGGTTGGTCATCCTATGAGCTGACCGAACCACATCTGCATAGTTGGGAAGATTTCCCGCAGCCACTAACCCCACTATCTCTGGTACTAACCCTGAAATGTAGTGCTCGATCCTCCTGTATTCTGGTACGTGCAAGTCAGGACACAGCACTGCCAACTCGTTACGCCTCACAGTGTACTCTTCAATCTCAGACCCAACCATCTTGAGGCTCCAAACCACATGTTCCAACTTCTGAATCTCTTCTCTGGGGCAGTACTCTCTCTTCAGTAACTGAACAAAATCCTCCCATGGCATGGCATACGCCTCACCCAAACCCATATTCTGAGTAATGTTGTTCCACCAGGTCAACGCAACATCCAGAAAGAGGGCAGCAGCATACTTGACTCGATCCTCAGGAAGACAGTTACACATCAAGAACACTGACTCCACCTTCTCTAGCCACTTGAGCATGCCTACAGCCCCTTCAGTGCCAGAGAATTCATGGGGCTTACAGTCCCGGAACATCTTGTACGTGCACATGGCTGGGGGTGGATTAACAACACCACCGCCATGGGCATTGTGTCCTGCCTGAAAGGCAGCCTGCAGCAGGTTGTTCAGGTCCTCCTGAGTCAGATTCACACCTCCACGACCACCTCCACCAGCACGTCCACCAGTACGACCACCACCTCTACGTCCACCGCGGATTCCAGACATAATTCTGGCAACAAGAGCGAAGGAAAATTCAGATTCTCAGCTAGTGATAACCACTAGCGTTCACATAACCAAGGCTAGATCCAATCCAGGACCATCCCTTCAAACCTAGATCTCACTAGGGCTTTCATGCATTTTGGTTTATGATTTCGTGTGCACCCGAAATGATAAACCGCTCTACATGGTCCTCCTAGCGTTCTCCTAGTTTAAAGTTCAAGTCACCGGACACGGATGCTTAGCCGTATACCATAATGACATAAATGTCACGGTAGTTCAGGGGCAAGTGGGTTTATTGGAGTACGAAGGGGAGATGTCCGAGCCTTGGACAGATCTCAAAAGTACACAAGCCACTCCAATACACCACACTGCCTAAGGAATTAACAGTTAAATACCCAAAAGAGCGGATGATGTAACACAAAGAGTTTGATGATTTTAAAGACACCCCGGCAAGCCCGTATGTTACCCACTATGACGTCTAGTACCATGTGACCGTCTAGTGTGTGTGCGACTCGGCTATAGACTAGACTCTACATGCAGTCCTAGTTCACTATAACCATTGGCTCTGATACCAATCTGTCACACCCTCAAAATCCACCTGCGGGGTTTTACCGCGAGGCGCGTGACAAACCAGGATCCAAGTCAACGATCACAATAAACAACACTATATGAACACATGCATATTTTTAAAAGCATAAGTTTGAACCATAAAAACCGTAGAGGAAGCTTTGTTACAAGTTCAAATTCCAAAAAGTAATTTCAACAGTTCGACATAAGTAAAACATGATCCTAACTAGACGCCGTGCAGACGCGTGCGCCCTAGTCCTCGTTTGCTACCTTAGCGACCTGAGAAAAACATGCCAAAAGTTCGTCAGCACAAAATGCCGGTGAGTTCACAGGTTTTAAATAAAAGTTACCAAGTTACAAAAGTATACCAAGTCACCTGTCCATACTATAAAACGTTCAACCAAAGTACGCTAGCTAGGCGTATGTTTTGTTACTACTACGTCTGGAAACCATTACTAGACACGTCACAAGTTACCAAAGTTACAGCCCGAATAATGTCACAAGTCACAATGTTACCAGGTCGAGACAACATGCACCCGCCCGGCCCTCCAAGCCGACGAGTGGGGCAGGTCACGCCCAATAGATCTATTCACATTTCCCCCGTTGTGCTATACCGCACATTCATGGTTTCCCCGGGACTTAAAAGATCGTATAGTAACTCATAATAAACCATAGTATGACAAAAGTTCTCAAAACATAGTTCTGCGCATGTTTTCTCCCCCAAAAAGTAAAACCAGTTTAAGTGGGGCCGTGAACTCACCTTAGGTTGCGTTCTTCTATTAAAAGAATAAAGCTACGTCCTTGATAGTCCCAACTACAGGAGATCTATCAAAAAGTTCACATAAGTGTCTTGACTAATCATCATAAGGTTATCTAGTCCCGGATTGTCCAGATCGTGTTCAAGTTATGTTTTAATGCACGTGGATTACTAAATCGACACACTAGACTGACTTGACATCCCGTTGGTGACTTATTAAAATGACTAAACAAGTGTACACAGATTACACACAAAGTTCAAACACAAAACACTTAGATTGCATCAAAAATCCCATTCTTACATTTGCAGGGTCGAACCTGCATTTAAAAGTTCATCTCCGCTCAGTTTAAGTCCAGGTTCGCCCTCTTGGGGCTACATTCGCCCCCTTTTGAGTCACCTTCGCCCCTAATAATGGTCGAAGGTGGCTCAATGTTTCTAGTTTCGACCTAATTTCCACATTCGCCTCTTACAAGGGCAGGTTCGCCCCCAGTGCTGCAGGTTCGCCCCCTGTATTTCCACCTTCGCCCCCACGTGGGTGCGAATGTGGCCAGGTTCGCCCCCTGCAGCCCCAAATCCCACAAAACGCGTCAAAACGATCCGAAAACGTCACGAACCATCCCCAAACACTGCAGTTAATTGTTATTAATATGTTCCCACAAAACCCTACAAATTTTACCCCAAAAACAGTCCGTTTCGTAGGTTACCCGAAATGGCAAAGATTATGGAAATGTCACATCATACATGAAAACTTTACCCAATTAGGAAACTTTCAACTACTCTCATTTTTGATTGAAAATCCCTCTCTTTTGTTTGTTCAAATGTTTTCCCCAATCGTTTTATTAGTAAACAACATGTATGTCAAACCCTAGATTCCTTAAAATCCCCAAATCTAGTATAATATCAACAACCATCCATCCACAACCTAAACTAATCATAACCCAACATTCATAGCAGCCCTAGATCATGTTTCTAACATCCACACCTCAACAAACCAATGAACAATACATTTTAACACATAATACTTTATTAACACATATTAAATCATAAGGAAACTCATGTTATATGATTAGATTTAGTTTAGAAAGGTATTGGTTAGGTTTTTATTCATAAAAACATCCTTGAAACAGGTCTGGACATTAAGGGCCGATTGAAAATGAATCAAAAGTACATAAAAAGGTTTTAGATTAAGAACACACCTTGGATTCTTGATTAGATGATGTTTGTGGTTTAGGTTATGCAAAACAAGAGCAAAAACTCCTTCCTTAATGATTAAAACCGGTTGAGAGTGTTTAGAGGCGACTAGGGTTTGTGAAATGGTGAAAAATGACAAAGTGTGGTATTTATACTGTTCCACATTCGCCCCCTATGTGAGGTCGAATGTAGCCACATTCGCCCCTTCACATGGGTCGAATGTACATGTTCTATTTTCCCTTCCAGGTTCGCCCCTTTGCATGTGGTTGAACCTGGAACTGTGTTTTTCCAGATTTCCCTGTTTTGTTGTTTTAACGTATTGAAACACATTCTAACATACGATCATTCAATCCTAACACATATTAAGCCTCTACCCCATATAATAATGTTCATACTTCCATAGCACATATTCTCATAATGCAACACGTATTAATAATCCACACATAGTCCACTTACCTTAGTTCGTATAATTTCACCAACAACGGGACTCAAGTCTAGTGTAACTACCGAATGGCTCCCCCAATGATCTTCCCGATCATTGGACCCTGGACAATCCTATCCTGACTCGACCTAACTGACCCGGTCAAGTTAGTTAATAAATGTTTCCTGTAAGGATGGGCTTTTAACTAAACCCATGTTCTCTACCTGAGTTTGCCGGGTGTCACATCATCCCCACGTTAAAAGAATTTTCGTTCCGAAAATTAGCGCAAGTCAAAAAGAAAACAACAAAGAATAGGAACCAAAAGAGAGAATTTACCCGAGTTGTCACATCATCCCCACGTTAGAAGGAATCTCGCCCCGAGATTCATTCAGCTGCGGTAGTAACATGTCTCGATTCAAAAGCGCGCTTAGGAAAGAGGTGAGGATACTTAGACTTCATCTGATCCTCGCGTTCCCAAGTGTATTCCGGTCCACGGTTCGAGTTCCAGCGAACTTTAACAATACGGATTTTACTCCGACGGAGGCTACGAATCTTGTAATCGAGGATCTCAACGGGTTCCTCCACAATGCGAAGACGATCGTCAACCTTGATCTCTTCTAGTGGAACAATAAGAGATTCGTTAGCCAGGCATTTCTTCAGGTTAGACACATGGAAGACGTTGTGCACATTACCGATCTCCGCCAGTAAGTCAAGTCGATATGCCACCGGTCCAATCCGTTCCAGGATTGCAAACGGTCCAACGTACCGAGGGTTAAGTTTGCCATGCTTTCCAAAGCGTATGACGCCCTTCCATGGTGAAACTTTCAGAAGTACCCTATCCCCAACCTGGAACTCTAAAGGTTTGCGACGTCGATCGGCATAACTCTTCTGCCGATCCCGCGCCGCTGCCAAACGGTTACGAATCTGTACGATCTTTTCCGAAGTCTCGTACACTAGTTCAGGCCCAGTGAGTTGACTCTCACCCACCTCAGCCCAACAAAGGGGAGACCGGCATTTCCGCCCGTACAATGCCTCGAACGGAGCTGCCTTGATACTTGCATGGTAACTGTTGTTATAAGAAAACTCCACTAACGGCAGGTGAATCTCCCAACTTTTGCCAAAATCGATCACACATGCCCGAAGCATGTCCTCTAAGGTTTGAATTGTTCGTTCACTCTGCCCGTCAGTTTGTGGGTGATAAGCTGTACTCATGTCCAGCTGGGTACCCAAGGCTTTGTGCAAGGACTTCCAAAAATGCGAAGTGAAATGGGAATCACGATCCGAAATGATAAAAACAGGCACCCCGTGCTTGGAAACGACCTCCTTGAGGTAGAGACGAGCCAAAGTATCCATAGTGTCGGTTTCTTTAATGGCAAGAAAATGGGCTGACTTCGTCAACCGATCCACAATCACCCATATCTTATCACAACCTCTAGGTGACTTAGGTAGTTTAGTAACAAAGTCCATCACGATCCTTTCCCACTTCCATTCAGGAATTTCTGGTTGCTGCAGGAGACCAGAAGGCTTCTGATACTCCACCTTGACCTTGGCACAGGTCAAGCATTTGCTCACGTAGGAGGCAATGTCAGCCTTCATGTTTGGCCACCAGTAGAGTACCTTTAGGTCTTGGTACATCTTGTCTGAGCCGGGATGAATGGAATACCGGGATTTGTGAGCTTCATCCAAAACAAGTTCCCGTAATCCCCCGAGTAACGGAACCCATATGCGTTCTGCGAAGTAGTGTAAACCGTCAGGCCTTTGCTCGAGGTGCTTGTTAGCACCGTGCATGGTCTCATCTTTAAGGTTTTCCTCCTTCAAAGCTTCTAGTTGCGCAGAACGGATTTGGTCGGGAAGAGAAGATTGGATAGTGAGTTGCAACGCCCGAACGCGACGTGGGTTTGCTGTTTCCTTCCTGCTCAAGGCATCTGCCACCACATTCGCCTTGCCAGGATGGTACTTAATGGTGCAATCATAGTCGTTCAGGAGTTCAACCCAGCGACGCTGTCGCATGTTCAGGTGTTGTTGGTCGAAAATATGCTGGAGACTCTTGTGATCGGTATAAACGGTGCATTTGGTACCGTACAAGTAATGCCTCCAAATTTTCAACGCGAACACCACTGCACCCAACTCCAAGTCGTGGGTTGTATAGTTCCTCTCGTGAACCTTAAGTTGACGAGAAGCGTAGGCAATCACTTTCTCGCGTTGCATTAACACGCAACCGAGACCCCGAATCGAAGCATCACAGTAAACAACGAAGTCCTCAGTGCCCTCAGGCAAGGATAGGATGGGAGCAGAACAGAGTTTGGACTTCAGTTTTTGGAACGCTGATTCTTGCGGTTCACCCCAGTCGAATTTTCTGTCCTTCTGAGTAAGAGTGGTGAGGGGTTGAGCGATCTTCGAAAACCCCTTAATGAAACGACGGTAGTAACCCGCAAGACCTAGGAATTGCCGCACCTCAGATGGCGTCTTTGGTGCTTCCCAGTCCTTAATTGCCTCGATCTTAGCCGGATCGACATGAATCCCTAGTTCATTAACCACATGCCCTAGGAATTGAACTTCACGTAACCAAAAGTCACACTTCGAGAACTTAGCATAAAGTTGTTCCCGTCGCAAAAGTTCCAGAACCAAACGCAAGTGTTCCTCATGTTCAGCTTTGCTCTTGGAGTAAACCAAGATGTCATCAATAAACACAATGACGAACTTATCAAGATAAGGTTTGCACACGCGGTTCATCAAATCCATGAAAACCACCGGCGCGTTAGTGAGACCGAAAGGCATGACCAAGAACTCGAAATGGCCATAACGTGTACGAAAGGCAGTCTTCGCAATGTCAGCTTCTTGCACGCGTAACTGGTGGTAACCGGACCTTAAGTCGATCTTGGAGTAGTAGCTAGAACCCTGGAGCTGATCAAAGAGATCATCAATGCGAGGAAGAGGATAACGGTTCTTGATGGTCACCTTGTTCGGAGACTTCCGTCTTTCTTCTTCACGAACAGAATCGGGGCTCCCCAAGGGGAAGAACTCGGTCTGATGAAACCCTTCTCCAAGAGTTCCTGCAACTGGCTAGATAATTCCTGCATCTCGGGAGGTGCAAGACGGTAGGGGTCCCGAGCAATAGGGGCTGCGCCCGGTACAAGATCAATACCGAACTCAACCTGACGATGGGGTGGAAGACCAGGTAGATCATCGGGGAAAACGTCAAAAAAGTCACGAACCACTGGAATATCCTCGATCTTCTTCTCATCGGTAGAGGAAACAGAGAGAAGTGCCAAAACTGCCGAACAACCCTTACGAATACACTTAAGGGCTTTCATGCTGGAGATGAGACTTAGCGGAGTACCGCCCTTCTCACCATATACCAAAAGAAATTCTCCATCCGGGAGAGGGATTCGAATAACCTTGTCGAAACAAATGATCTCAGCACGATACAACGATAACCAATCCATGCCGACAACGACATCAAAACTACCCAAGGGTACAGGCATAAGGTCGATGGGGAAAGACAAACCCGACATCTCAAGATGACACTCTCGAAGGACACAAGTCGCCTCAATCTTCTTACCGTCAGCCAACTCAATCAAATACTTAGTCTCTAAAGGAACAGGCACTATTTCTAACAATCGGCTAATTTCCAAAGATATGAAGCTTTTATCGGCACCGGAGTCAAATAAAACAGTAACAGAGCGATTATTGAGAAGGAACGTACCGGTAACTGTGTCGGGATCCTGTGTAGCCTCAGTGGTTCCAATGACAAAGGCGCGTGCGTTCCTGCTACCGCCCCCACCATTCCCGTTACCGTTCCCGTTCTTCGCATCCCCGCCCTGCTTCAATTTCGGGCAATCTTTCTTGAAATGGCCAGTCTCACCACAATTGTAACAACCCTGCTTCCCTGAAGTCCCCTGAGCAGTAGGGGTAGGGACAGCAGCACGACCCTGAGTAGACGAAAGATTCACCCTACAATCCTTGGCATGATGCCCCAGCTGCTGACAACGGTGACAACGTGCCCTATCAAAATTCCCCGAATGATGAAACCCACACTTGTTGCATTTAGGATGTTTCCCAGCATAACCACCCTGTTTAGAACCCGAAGAAGAAGAACCCACAACATCATACTTCTTACCCTGCTGTGTCGGAGCTGACGCTGAACCCTTACCCACATTCTCCCACTTGCGCTTGTTACTCTCTGGAACCTTGACAGTTGCACCACGAGCCGGTAGAATACCCTCGTTCACCTTCAGGTTGGTCATCCTATGAGCTGACCGAACCACATCTGCATAGTTGGGAAGATTTCCCGCAGCCACTAACCCCGCTATCTCTGGTACTAACCCTGAAATGTAGTGCTCGATCCTCCTGTATTCTGGTACGTGCAAGTCAGGACACAGCACTGCCAACTCGTTACGCCTCACAGTGTACTCTTCAATCTCAGACCCAACCATC
The DNA here is from genome assembly GCA_032199755.1 of Ambrosia artemisiifolia. Classification (NCBI taxonomy): domain Eukaryota; kingdom Viridiplantae; phylum Streptophyta; class Magnoliopsida; order Asterales; family Asteraceae; genus Ambrosia; species Ambrosia artemisiifolia. Next base: position 11,029,904 of record CM063521.1, read on the forward strand.
TTGAGGCTCCAAACCTCATGTTCCAACTTCTGAATCTCTTCTCTGGGGCAGTACTCTCTCTTCAGTAACTGAACAAAATCCTCCCATGGCATGGCATACGCCTCACCCAAACCCATATTCTGAGTAATGTTGTTCCACCAGGTCAACGCAACATCCAGAAAGAGGGCAGCAGCATACTTGACTCGATCCTCAGGAAGACAGTTACACATCAAGAACACTGACTCCACCTTCTCTAGCCACTTGAGCATGCCTACAGCCCCTTCAGTGCCAGAGAATTCATGGGGCTTACAGTCCCGGAACATCTTGTACGTGCACATGGCTGGGGGTGGATTAACAACACCACCGCCATGGGCATTGTGTCCTGCCTGAAAGGCAGCCTGCAGCAGGTTGTTCAGGTCCTCCTGAGTCAGATTCACACCTCCACGACCACCTCCACCAGCACGTCCACCAGTACGACCACCACCTCTACGTCCACCGCGGATTCCAGACATGATTCTGGCAACAAGAGCGAAGGAAAATTCAGATTCTCAGCTAGTGATAACCACTAGCGTTCACATAACCAAGGCTAGATCCAATCCAGGACCATCCCTTCAAACCTAGATCTCACTAGGGCTTTCATGCATTTCGGTTTATGATTTCGTGTGCACCCGAAATGATAAACCGCTCTACATGGTCCTCCTAGCGTTCTCCTAGTTTAAAGTTCAAGTCACCGGACACGGATGCTTAGCCGTATACCATAATGACATAAATGTCACAGTAGTTCAGGGGCAAGTGGGTTTATTGGAGTACGAAGGGGAGATGTCCGAGCCTTGGACAGATCTCAAAAGTACACAAGCCACTCCAATACACCACACTGCCTAAGGAATTAACTGTTAAATACCCAAAAGAGCGGATGATGTAACACAAAGAGTTTGATGATTTTAAAGACACCCCGGCAAGCCCGTATGTTACCCACTATGACGTCTAGTACCATGTGACCGTCTAGTGTGTGTGCGACTCGGCTATAGACTAGACTCTACATGCAGTCCTAGTTCACTATAACCATTGGCTCTGATACCAATCTGTCACACCCTCAAAATCCACCTGCGGGGTTTTACCGCGAGGCGCGTGACAAACCAGGATCCAAGTCAACGATCACAATAAACAACACTATATGAACACATGCATATTTTTAAAAGCATAAGTTTGAACCATAAAAACCGTAGCGGAAGCTTTGTTACAAGTTCAAATTCCAAAAAGTAATTTCAACAGTTCGACATAAGTAAAACATGATCCTAACTAGACGCCGTGCAGACGCGTGCGCCCTAGTCCTCGTTTGCTACCTTAGCGACCTGAGAAAAACATGCCAAAAGTTCGTCAGCACAAAATGCCGGTGAGTTCACAGGTTTTAAATAAAAGTTACCAAGTTACAAAAGTATACCAAGTCACCTGTCCATACTATAAAACGTTCAACCAAAGTACGCTAGCTAGGCGTATGTTTTGTTACTACTACGTCTGGAAACCATTACTAGACACGTCACAAGTTACCAAAGTTACAGCCCGAATAATGTCACAAGTCACAATGTTACCAGGTCGAGACAACATGCACCCGCCCGGCCCTCCAAGCCGACGAGTGGGGCAGGTCACGCCCAATAGATCTATTCACATTTCCCCCGTTGTGCTATACCGCACATTCATGGTTTCCCCGGGACTTAAAAGATCGTATAGTAACTCATAATAAACCATAGTATGACAAAAGTTCTCAAAACATAGTTCTGCGCATGTTTTCTCCCCCAAAAAGTAAAACCAGTTTAAGTGGGGCCGTGAACTCACCTTAGGTTGCGTTCTTCTATTAAAAGAATAAAGCTACGTCCTTGATAGTCCCAACTACAGGAGATCTATCAAAAAGTTCACATAAGTGTCTTGACTAATCATCATAAGGTTATCTAGTCCCGGATTGTCCAGATCGTGTTCAAGTTATGTTTTAATGCACGTGGATTACTAAATCGACACACTAGACTGACTTGACATCCCGTTGGTGACTTATTAAAATGACTAAACAAGTGTACACAGATTACACACAAAGTTCAAACACAAAACACTTAGATTGCATCAAAAATCCCATTCTTACATTTGCAGGGTCGAACCTGCATTTAAAAGTTCATCTCCGCTCAGTTTAAGTCCAGGTTCGCCCTCTTGGGGCTACATTCGCCCCCTTTTGAGTCACCTTCGCCCCTAATAATGGTCGAAGGTGGCTCAATGTTTCTAGTTTCGACCTAATTTCCACATTCGCCTCTTACAAGGGCAGGTTCGCCCCCAGTGCTGCAGGTTCGCCCCCTGTATTTCCACCTTCGCCCCCACGTGGGTGCGAATGTGGCCAGGTTCGCCCCCTGCAGCCCCAAATCCCACAAAACGCGTCAAAACGATCCGAAAACGTCACGAACCATCCCCAAACACTGCAGTTAATTGTTATTAATATGTTCCCACAAAACCCTACAAATTTTACCCCAAAAACAGTCCGTTTCGTAGGTTACCCGAAATGGCAAAGACTATGGAAATGTCACATCATACATGAAAACTTTACCCAATTAGGAAACTTTCAACTACTCTCATTTTTGATTGAAAATCCCTCTCTTTTGTTTGTTCAAATGTTTTCCCCAATCGTTTTATTAGTAAACAACATGTATGTCAAACACTAGATTCCTTAAAATCCCCATATCTAGTATAATATCAACAACCATCCATCCACAACCTAAACTAATCATAACCCAACATTCATAGCAGCCCTAGATCATGTTTCTAACATCCACACCTCAACAAACCAATGAACAATACATTTTAACACATAATACTTTATTAACACATATTAAATCATAAGGAAACTCCTGTTATATGATTAGATTTAGTTTAGAAAGGTATTGGTTAGGTTTTTATTCATAAAAACATCCTTGAAACAGGTCTGGACATTAAGGGCCGATTGAAAATGAATCAAAAGTACATAAAAAGGTTTTAGATTAAGAACACACCTTGTATTCTTGATTAGATGATGTTTGTGGTTTAGGTTATGCAAAACAAGAGCAAAAACTCCTTCCTTAATGATTAAAACCGGTTGAGAGTGTTTAGAGGCGACTAGGGTTTGTGAAATGGTGAAAAATGACAAAGTGTGGTATTTATACTGTTCCACATTCGCCCCCTATGTGAGGTCGAATGTAGCCACATTCGCCCCTTCACATGGGTCGAATGTACATGTTCTATTTTCCCTTCCAGGTTCGCCCCTTTGCATGTGGTTGAACCTGGAACTGTGTTTTTCCAGATTTCCCAGTTTTGTTGTTTTAACGTATTTAAACACATTCTAACATACGATCATTCAATCCTAACACATGTTAAGCCTCTACCCCATATAATAATGTTCATACTTCCATAGCACATATTCTCATAATGCAACACGTATTAATAATCCACACATAGTCCACTTACCTTAGTTCGTATAATTTCACCAACAACGGGACTCAAGTCTAGTGTAACTACCGAATGGCTCCCCCAATGATCTTCCCGATCATTGGACCCTGGACAATCCTATCCTGACTCGACCTAACTGACCCGGTCAAGTTTGTTAATAAATGTTTCCTGTAAGGATGGGCTTTTAACTAAACCCATGTTCTCTACCTGAGTTTGCCGGGTGTCACATCATCCCCACGTTAAAAGAATTTTCGTCCCAAAAATTAGCGCAAGTCAAAAAGAAAACAACAAAGAATAGGAACCAAAAGAGAGAATTTACCCGAGTTGTCACATCATCCCCACGTTAGAAGGAATCTCGCCCCGAGATTCATTCAGCTGCGGTAGTAACATGTCTCGATTCAAAAGCGCGCTTAGGAAAGAGGTGAGGATACTTAGACTTCATCTGATCCTCGCGTTCCCAAGTGTATTCCGGTCCACGGTTCGAGTTCCAGCGAACTTTAACAATACGGATTTTACTCCGACGGAGGCTACGAATCTTGTAATCGAGGATCTCAACGGGTTCCTCCACAATGCGAAGACGATCGTCAACCTTGATCTCTTCTAGTGGAACAATAAGAGATTCGTTAGCCAGGCATTTCTTCAGGTTAGACACATGGAAGACGTTGTGCACATTACCGAGCTCCGCCGGTAAGTCAAGTCGATATGCCACCGGTCCAATCCGTTCCAGGATTGCAAACGGTCCAACGTACCGAGGGTTAAGTTTGCCACGCTTTCCAAAGCGTATGACGCCCTTCCATGGTGAAACTTTCAGAAGTACCCTATCCCCAACCTGGAACTCTAAAGGTTTGCGACGTCGATCGGCATAACTCTTCTGCCGATCCCGCGCCGCTGCCAAACGGTTATGAATCTGTACGATCTTTTCCGAAGTCTCGTACACTAGTTCAGGCCCAGTGAGTTGACTCTCACCCACCTCAGCCCAACAAAGGGGAGACCGGCATTTCCGCCCGTACAATGCCTCGAACGGAGCTGCCTTGATACTTGCATGGTAACTGTTGTTATAAGAAAACTCCACTAACGGCAGGTGAATCTCCCAACTTTTGCCAAAATCGATCACACATGCCCGAAGCATGTCCTCTAAGGTTTGAATTGTTCGTTCACTCTGCCCGTCAGTTTATGGGTGATAAGCTGTACTCATGTCCAGCTGGGTACCGAAGGCTTTGTGCAAGGACTTCCAAAAATGCGAAGTGAAATGGGAATCACGATCCGAAATGATAGAAACCGGCACCCCGTGCTTGGAAACGACCTCCTTGAGGTAGAGACGAGCCAAAGTATCCATAGTGTCGGTTTCTTTAATGGCAAGAAAATGGGCTGACTTCGTCAACCGATCCACAATCACCCATATCTTATCACAACCTCTAGGTGACTTAGGTAGTTTAGTAACAAAGTCCATCGCGATCCTTTCCCACTTCCATTCAGGAATTTCTGGTTGCTGCAGGAGACCAGAAGGCTTCTGATACTCCACCTTGACCTTGGCACAGGTCAAGCATTTGCTCACGTAGGAGGCAATGTCAGCCTTCATGTTTGGCCACCAGTAGAGTACCTTTAGGTCTTGGTACATCTTGTCTGAGCCGGGATGAATGGAATACCGGGATTTGTGAGCTTCATCCAAAACAAGTTCCCGTAATCCCCCGAGTAACGGAACCCATATGCGTTCTGCGAAGTAGTGTAAACCGTCAGGCCTTTGCTCGAGGTGCTTGTTAGCACCGTGCATGGTCTCATCTTTAAGGTTTTCCTCCTTCAAAGCTTCTAGTTGCGCAGAACGGATTTGGTCGGGAAGAGAAGATTGGATAGTGAGTTGCAACGCCCGAACGCGACGTGGGTTTGCTGTTTCCTTCCTGCTCAAGGCATCTGCCACCACATTCGCCTTGCCAGGATGGTACTTAATGGTGCAATCATAGTCGTTCAGGAGTTCAACCCAGCGACGCTGTCGCATGTTCAGGTGTTGTTGGTCGAAAATATGCTGGAGACTCTTGTGATCGGTATAAACGGTGCATTTGGTACCGTACAAGTAATGCCTCCAAATTTTCAACGCGAACACCACTGCACCCAACTCCAAGTCGTGGATTGTATAGTTCCTCTCGTGAACCTTAAGTTGACGAGAAGCGTAGGCAATCACTTTCTCGCGTTGCATTAACACGCAACCGAGACCCCGAATCGAAGCATCACAGTAAACAACGAAGTCCTCAGTGCCCTCAGGCAAGGATAGGATGGGAGCAGAACAGAGTTTGGACTTCAGTTTTTGGAACGCTGATTCTTGCGGTTCACCCCAGTCGAATTTTCTGTCCTTCTGAGTAAGAGTGGTGAGGGGTTGAGCGATCTTCGAAAACCCCTTAATGAAACGACGGTAGTAACCCGCAAGACCTAGGAATTGCCGCACCTCAGATGGCGTCTTTGGTGCTTCCCAGTCCTTAATTGCCTCGATCTTAGCCGGATCGACATGAATCCCTAGTTCATTAACCACATGCCCTAGGAATTGAACTTCACGTAACCAAAAGTCACACTTCGAGAACTTAGCATAAAGTTGTTCCCGTCGCAAAAGTTCCAGAACCAAACGCAAGTGTTCCTCATGTTCAGCTTTGCTCTTGGAGTAAACCAAGATGTCATCAATAAACACAATGACGAACTTATCAAGATAAGGTTTGCACACGCGGTTCATCAAATCCATGAAAACCACCGGCGCGTTAGTGAGACCGAAAGGCATGACCAAGAACTCGAAATGGCCATAACGTGTACGAAAGGCAGTCTTCGCAATGTCAGCTTCTTGCACGCGTAACTGGTGGTAACCGGACCTTAAGTCGATCTTGGAGTAGTAGCTAGAACCCTGGAGCTGATCAAAGAGATCATCAATGCGAGGAAGAGGATAACGGTTCTTGATGGTCACCTTGTTCGGAGACTTCCGTCTTTCTTCTTCACGAACAGAATCGGGGCTCCCCAAGGGGAAGAACTCGGTCTGATGAAACCCTTCTCCAAGAGTTCCTGCAACTGGCTAGATAATTCCTGCATCTCGGGAGGTGCAAGACGGTAGGGGTCCCGAGCAATAGGGGTTGCGCCCGGTACAAGATCAATACCGAACTCAACCTGACGATGGGGTGGAAGACCAGGTAGATCATCGGGGAAAACGTCAAAAAAGTCACGAACCACTGGAATATCCTCGATCTTCTTCTCATCGGTAGAGGAAACAGAGAGAAGTGCCAAAACTGCCGAACAACCCTTACGAATACACTTAAGGGCTTTCATGCTGGAGATGAGACTTAGCGGAGTACCGCCCTTCTCACCATGTACCAAAAGAAATTCTCCATCCGGGAGAGGGATTCGAATAACCTTGTCGAAACAAATGATCTCAGCACGATACAACGATAACCAATCCATGCCGACAACGACATCAAAACTACCCAAGGGTACAGGCATAAGGTCGATGGGGAAAGACAAACCCGACATCTCAAGATGACACTCTCGAAGGACACAAGTCGCCTCAATCTTCTTACCGTCAGCCAACTCAATTAAATACTTAGTCTCTAAAGGAACAGGCACTATTTCTAACAATCGGCTAATTTCGAAAGATATGAAGCTTTTATCGGCACCGGAGTCAAATAAAACAGTAACAGAGCGATTATTGAGAAGGAACGTACCGGTAACTGTGTCGGGATCCTGTGTAGCCTCAGTGGTTCCAATGACAAAGGCGCGTGCGTTCCTGCTACCGCCCCCACCATTCCCGTTACCGTTCCCGTTCTTCGCATCCCCGCCCTGCTTCAATTTCGGGCAATCTTTCTTGAAATGGCCAGTCTCACCACAATTGTAACAACCCTGCTTCCCTGAAGTCCCCTGAGCAGTAGGGGTAGGGACAGCAGCACGACCCTGAGTAGACGAAAGATTCACCCTACAATCCTTGGCATGATGCCCCAGCTGCTGACAACGGTGACAACGTGCCCTATCACAATTCCCCGAATGATGAAACCCACACTTGTTGCATTTAGGATGTTTCCCAGCATAACCACCCTGTTTAGAACCCGAAGAAGAAGAACCCACAACATCATACTTCTTACCCTGCTGTGTCGGAGCTGACGCTGAACCCTTACCCACATTCTCCCACTTGCGCTTGTTACTCTCTGGAACCTTGACAGTTGCACCACGAGCCGGTAGAATACCCTCGTTCACCTTCAGGTTGGTCATCCTATGAGCTGACCGAACCACATCTGCATAGTTGGGAAGATTTCCCGCAGCCACTAACCCCGCTATCTCTGGTACTAACCCTGAAATGTAGTGCTCGATCCTCCTGTATTCTGGTACGTGCAAGTCAGGACACAGCACTGCCAACTCGTTACGCCTCACAGTGTACTCTTCAATCTCAGACCCAACCATCTTGAGGCTCCAAACCTCATGTTCCAACTTCTGAATCTCTTCTCTGGGGCAGTACTCTCTCTTCAGTAACTGAACAAAATCCTCCCATGGCATGGCATACGCCTCACCCAAACCCATATTCTGAGTAATGTTGTTCCACCAGGTCAACGCAACATCCAGAAAGAGGGCAGCAGCATACTTGACTCGATCCTCAGGAAGACAGTTACACATCAAGAACACTGACTCCACCTTCTCTAGCCACTTGAGCATGCCTACAGCCCCTTCAGTGCCAGAGAATTCATGGGGCTTACAGTCCCGGAACATCTTGTACGTGCACATGGCTGGGGGTGGATTAACAACACCACCGCCATGGGCATTGTGTCCTGCCTGAAAGGCAGCCTGCAGCAGGTTGTTCAGGTCCTCCTGAGTCAGATTCACACCTCCACGACCACCTCCACCAGCACGTCCACCAGTACGACCACCACCTCTACGTCCACCGCGGATTCCAGACATGATTCTGGCAACAAGAGCGAAGGAAAATTCAGATTCTCAGCTAGTGATAACCACTAGCGTTCACATAACCAAGGCTAGATCCAATCCAGGACCATCCCTTCAAACCTAGATCTCACTAGGGCTTTCATGCATTTCGGTTTATGATTTCGTGTGCACCCGAAATGATAAACCGCTCTACATGGTCCTCCTAGCGTTCTCCTAGTTTAAAGTTCAAGTCACCGGACACGGATGCTTAGCCGTATACCATAATGACATAAATGTCACGGTAGTTCAGGGGCAAGTGGGTTTATTGGAGTACGAAGGGGAGATGTCCGAGCCTTGGACAGATCTCAAAAGTACACAAGCCACTCCAATACACCACACTGCCTAAGGAATTAACAGTTAAATACCCAAAAGAGCGGATGATGTAACACAAAGAGTTTGATGATTTTAAAGACACCCCGGCAAGCCCGTATGTTACCCACTATGACGTCTAGTACCATGTGACCGTCTAGTGTGTGTGCGACTCGGCTATAGACTAGACTCTACATGCAGTCCTAGTTCACTATAACCATTGGCTCTGATACCAATCTGTCACACCCTCAAAATCCACCTGCGGGGTTTTACCGCGAGGCGCGTGACAAACCAGGATCCAAGTCAACGATCACAATAAACAACACTATATGAACACATGCATATTTTTAAAAGCATAAGTTTGAACCATAAAAACCGTAGCGGAAGCTTTGTTACAAGTTCAAATTCCAAAAAGTAATTTCAACAGTTCGACATAAGTAAAACATGATCCTAACTAGACGCCGTGCAGACGCGTGCGCCCTAGTCCTCGTTTGCTACCTTAGCGACCTGAGAAAAACATGCCAAAAGTTCGTCAGCACAAAATGCCGGTGAGTTCACAGGTTTTAAATAAAAGTTACCAAGTTACAAAAGTATACCAAGTCACCTGTCCATACTATAAAACGTTCAACCAAAGTACGCTAGCTAGGCGTATGTTTTGTTACTACTACGTCTGGAAACCATTACTAGACACGTCACAAGTTACCAAAGTTACAGCCCGAATAATGTCACAAGTCACAATGTTACCAGGTCGAGACAACATGCACCCGCCCGGCCCTCCAAGCCGACGAGTGGGGCAGGTCACGCCCAATAGATCTATTCACATTTCCCCCGTTGTGCTATACCGCACATTCATGGTTTCCCCGGGACTTAAAAGATCGTATAGTAACTCATAATAAACCATAGTATGACAAAAGTTCTCAAAACATAGTTCTGCGCATGTTTTCTCCCCCAAAAAGTAAAACCAGTTTAAGTGGGGCCGTGAACTCACCTTAGGTTGCGTTCTTCTATTAAAAGAATAAAGCTACGTCCTTGATAGTCCCAACTACAGGAGATCTATCAAAAAGTTCACATAAGTGTCTTGACTAATCATCATAAGGTTATCTAGTCCCGGATTGTCCAGATCGTGTTCAAGTTATGTTTTAATGCACGTGGATTACTAAATCGACACACTAGACTGACTTGACATCCCGTTGGTGACTTATTAAAATGACTAAACAAGTGTACACAGATTACACACAAAGTTCAAACACAAAACACTTAGATTGCATCAAAAATCCCATTCTTACATTTGCAGGGTCGAACCTGCATTTAAAAGTTCATCTCCGCTCAGTTTAAGTCCAGGTTCGCCCTCTTGGGGCTACATTCGCCCCCTTTTGAGTCACCTTCGCCCCTAATAATGGTCGAAGGTGGCTCAATGTTTCTAGTTTCGACCTAATTTCCACATTCGCCTCTTACAAGGGCAGGTTCGCCCCCAGTGCTGCAGGTTCGCCCCCTGTATTTCCACCTTCGCCCCCACGTGGGTGCAAATGTGGCCAGGTTCGCCCCCTGCAGCCCCAAATCCCACAAAACGCGTCAAAACGATCCGAAAACGTCACGAACCATCCCCAAACACTGCAGTTAATTGTTATTAATATGTTCCCACAAAACCCTACAAATTTTACCCCAAAAACAGTCCGTTTCGTAGGTTACCCGAAATGGCAAAGATTATGGAAATGTCACATCATACATGAAAACTTTACCCAATTAGGAAACTTTCAACTACTCTCATTTTTGATTGAAAATCCCTCTCTTTTGTTTGTTCAAATGTTTTCCCCAATCGTTTTATTAGTAAACAACATGTATGTCAAACCCTAGATTCCTTAAAATCCCCAAATCTAGTATAATATCAACAACCATCCATCCACAACCTAAACTAATCATAACCCAACATTCATAGCAGCCCTAGATCATGTTTTTAACATCCACACCTCAACAAACCAATGAACAATACATTTTAACACATAATACTTTATTAACACATATTAAATCATAAGGAAACTCATGTTATATGATTAGATTTAGTTTAGAAAGGTATTGGTTAGGTTTTTATTCATAAAACATCCTTGAAACAGGTCTGGACATTAAGGGCCGATTGAAAATGAATCAAAAGTACATAAAAAGGTTTTAGATTAAGAACACACCTTGGATTCTTGATTAGATGATGTTTGTGGTTTAGGTTATGCAAAACAAGAGCAAAAACTCCTTCCTTAATGATTAAAACCGGTTGAGAGTGTTTAGAGGCGACTAGGGTTTGTGAAATGGTGAAAAATGACAAAGTGTGGTATTTATACTGTTCCACATTCGCCCCCTATGTGAGGTCGAATGTAGCCACATTCGCCCCTTCACATGGGTCGAATGTACATGTTCTATTTTCCCTTCCAGGTTCGCCCCTCAATCCCAGGTTCGCCCCTTTGCATGTGGTCGAACCTGGAACTGTGTTTTTCCAGATTTCCCAGTTTTGTTGTTTTAACGTATTTAAACACATTCTAACATACGATCATTCAATCCTAACACATGTTAAGCCTCTACCCCATATAATAATGTTCATACTTCCATAGCACATATTCTCATAATGCAACACGTATTAATAATCCACACATAGTCCACTTACCTTAGTTCGTATAATTTCACCAACAACGGGACTCAAGTCTAGTGTAACTACCGAATGGCTCCCCCAATGATCTTCCCGATCATTGGACCCTGGACAATCCTATCCTGACTCGACCTAACTGACCCAGTCAAGTTTGTTAATAAATGTTTCCTGTAAGGATGGGCTTTTAACTAAACCCATGTTCTCTACCTGAGTTTGCCGGGTGTCACACAACCCGTCTGTAATTATACGAGACCCATGTATCTTTGTTTGCAGCAAGCTTGTAAGCCAACGGGTATGAAACTCTCAAACTTTGATCCAGTAACCAGCCGTCTTCCCAGAACCTACTTTTGTTCCCGTTCCCCACTTTACAAACTAGTTTGTTTTTTAAATCAATGTTCCGTTTCACGAATTCAGCCCCCACAGAGTTGATGCATTTCCACACTCCAGTGATCTGTTTATTCATGGGAATAATACCATTTAACCAGCGTTTCCCGTGTATGGCCCGAATGGCCTGAACCCAAAGTTGTTTTCCATCTTCCCTAAATCGCCACCACCATTTTACAAGAAGCGCCAAATTCGCTTCTCTAAGTCCGCCCAAGCCCAAGCCACCATTCTTTTTAGATGCAACTAATTTCTCCCAAGCTACCCATCGGATCTTCTTGCGATTTGAACCACCACCCCAAATGAATCTTCTACGGATACCTTCCAAAGTCTTTATTACTTGAATAGGGGCTTTATACAAGGACAAAAAATAGGTTGGCAGGTTACCCAAAACCGTTTTTGCGAGAAGGACTTTGCCAGCAAAGGATAAACAATTTGCTTTCCACCAAGATAGTCTTGCATTAAATCTACCAATGACGGGTTTCCAATTCGATACCCGATTCATGTTGGCTCCAACCCACATTCCAAGATACTTAAAAGGGAACGCTTGCACCTCACATTTTAAGTTTGAAGCGAAACCCACAAGCTGAGAATCTCCTATGCCAACCCCGTACACTTTGCTTTTGTGGTAGTTGATATGTAACCCCGATGCTAATTGAAAGCAACGCAAGATGCGTTCAAGTTTTGTGCCTCCTCCACATTTCCGTCTCCAACAAACAATACATCATCAGCATAAAATAGGTGTGAAATATTTGGGCCACCATTTGGAAGAGTGATGCCTCTTAAAAGGTCATGTGCCCGAGCCTTTTCCATCACCACATGCAAAGCTTCCATAGCCAGAATAAACAAAAAAGGGGATAGCGGATCCCCTTGGCGAAGGTCGCGATGGACACCAAAGCTACTTGTATTCGAGCCGTTAATGAGTACCATAGTGGATTGGGAGTATAGAATCCCCATAATCCAACACTTCCATCGAGTCGGGAAATTCATGTTGGATAGAACCGTATGAGGAACTTCCAATTCAATGAGTCATAAGCTTTATTGAAATCAACCTTGAATACCGAAACCGGTTTTTTGTATTTTTTTGCCCAAGCATACACCTCATTAAGAATTCTCGGCCCGTCCACAATGTTTCTTCCCCCCAAAAATGCCGATTGAGAATGAGATATCAACTCATCCATCACGGGCCCCAACCGGTTGACGAGAATCTTAGAAATTACCTTTTGTACCACCCCGATGAGTGAGATAGGCCTAAAATCATTATGCACTTTCGGATCCACGACCTTGGGTATAAGAGATATGAAGGACGACCAACTGGCATGACATATGGACCCATGATAGTGAAATTCATCAATTGAGCTCATAAACAAAGGTTCGAATTCAGCCCAAAATTTCTTGATAAATGCAAATGTGAAACCATCGGGTCCAGGGGCTTTCTCATTATCACAATCCCACACTGCTTTTTTGACTTCTTCCTTAGAAAACATTTTGACAAGATCTACTCCTTGAGCTGCCGAAAGTTTTTTGAACCCATCCGAATCAATTCGAGGTCTATTCTCAATCTTTTCCTCGAACCTATCTTTGAAAAAATTCTGGAATGATTCTTTGACTCTAAGAGGATCATCAACCCATTCATTCCCAATAAAGATGCCATTTACCCGGTTTTTAACAACATTGCAATTTGCCACCTTATGAAAGATTCTAGAGTTTTCAACCCCACTTTTTAACCACACGGCCCTTGATTTCATTCTTAGATCCTCGGCTCTATTAATTTCCCACCTGGTGACTATGTTCAAGGCTTCAATCCTACTCATTTTCTCGTCTGTGTTCAAGGCTCTTTTTTCAGCTTCCAATTCCAGCTTGTTGACAATATCTTTTGCTTTGGTTATCATCTCATCTTCTTCATTTTTCTTCTTGTTTCGCCACTCTTTTACTGTCACCTTTAGCTTTTGTAAGCAGACGGCAAGCGTCTTGCCATGTGTGGCCTCAACGGACTTGTTTGCTATGGCATCCTTAATGACCTTTGTTAACTCAGAGTCCTGCAACCAAGAATTAAAAAATCTAAAAGGAGTAGGGCCATAATTACGGGATACAACTGATAGAACCAGTGGTCTATGATCCACCCTTTTTTCTCGGGGGAGAGCCGTAACCCGGGCATTCGGCCACTTATCCACGAACTTGTCACACACAAGAATGCGGTCGAGTTTACTTTTTGACCCGTCAGCAGAGATATACGTATGATTAGCACCCCCCATATTGAATTCAATTAAACCTGCAGCTGCAATAAAGTTATTAAATGCTAGAGCACCGTTGGGATTAAAAATTGAGTTCATTCTATCCTCTTCTTTTCTGACTTCGTTGAAATCCCCCAAAAAGACGAAAATTCCATCATATGAGTTTCTCAAATCCAGTAGTTCATCCCAGACCCCTCTCCTTTTGGTTTCATCATTCGGTGCATGTAAGTTAACTATGTGAAATGCCTCATTATGTCCTATAATGCTACCAGAAACAAGCAAAAAATGATCTTTAGAGATAATAAAATTGGACCTGAATATCTGAGGATTCCATATTGAGAGTAAGCCACCAGCTCTGCCTAAATTATTTGATATCGCTTTCTCCATTTGAGACTTATCCCAAAACCTCATAATTTGTTCATCCATAATATTAGCAAGATGTGTCTCCTGGATCACCAAAAACGTAATATCATTTTCTTTTTTTATTCGCCTTACCCAAGCAGCTTTAGCCGGCTTGGCCGCCCCTTATGTTTATGGATAACATATTCATTGGGCAATGAGTTCCTCCTCTTGTCTGATGGTGTCTTCCACCAGGTCCTCGAATCCATCCAGTTTAATCCCAATTTTTGAACCAACATCCTTTGTTTGCAATGATTCCGTAACAAGGGTTTCAGCGGTTGATGAGGATGAGCCTTTGGAATAATTAGAACTAGAAACCTCATCACCAGCGCCCCATTCTTCCTCCTCCGAGTCAGATCCTTCCCAAAACTTGTACACTTGACCATCTCGAATAAATTCATCATACCTGGAGAACTCTTCTTCATCACTGATAATTTGCCTACGGAGCTTCTTTTTTGCAGCTACTTTTCTCAACTTCGGAAAAGGTTTCTTATTCTTCTTCTTATCTTTCTCCACTACAACATCCAAGTTGAGATCAGGTACTGTTTTGCCTTTCCTGTTATGCGCCTTTGCTTCTTTGTTAGGTTTCTCGTTCACTTGTTCATTGGGTTCCTCTGAATTGGGCTTCTGGACATTGATCTCATCCAAGATGTGGGCTAAGTGGGATTTAATATTTGGGCCAATGTTATTGTAATTATTAGTGGGCTTTGGATGTGGGCCAGGGTTGGATTTTGGAATGGACCCAACAAACTGTGAAGATTTAGGTTTGGAAATATTATCCATTCCCAGACCCAATGAGCAATGAATGCTATTATCGGCTTCCCCATGTGATTGTCTCCCACCTTTTCCTTGGTTGTCAAACTTGATGTTCTTTTGGCTTCCCGAAGAATTCACCTCAATGACTGCAGGAGACTTTTCAGCTTCCATGCCTTCGGCCATGTGACTTAGGTCCGGTGGTTTTTCCGACGAATACTGTACTTCCTTAGTTAGGTTCTCCGGCTCCTGAATACAGTTCGGCGCCCATTGTTGCATAACTTCGTCGATCCAAACATCAAAAACTTCACCATTAGCACGAACCTTTAACTTCTTGTTAATCCTTTCACCACTCTTTGCCAATATGGCTATACGTTCAAAAGAGAAATCAACATCAAACACGTCCGCTTTGGATGGAAATACAACTTTGCCGAATACTTGAGCGATTTGGTTGGACGTTTTGGCATCCCAAGCATGTAAAGGGATTCCTCTAATGTTTAACCATGCAATTCTATCATGCTTAACCTCTTGGCCACTCCATACTTCTGTGCTATTGAATAGATCCCGCCAACCCGTTGGTTCATTCCCCATAAACACCTTGAGTTCTTCGTCTAATTGAAATGACAGCAATGCGAAAAAGCCCCCCTACATAACGTACTTTAGCTGAGGATGGGATCCAAGGTCTAGTTATTAACCTCAGCTCATCCAAAATCTCGAGACTCTTAGCCTGAACCAGAAGAGTTCTGCCCACCAGTGACGAAAGATGTGTTCTGTTCTCGAGATTGAGTTTAAAGTTTACCAGGCATTCGGTATACCCCCATGTAGACTTTTTCTGATCAGTGTCTTGTGCTCTGGTTCCGCCATTCAGGTTATCATTTTTCCAGGTGTTGTGTTTTGGAGGTGGGATAGTGTTGAATGGTTTTTTGCTATCCGTATGTGTAGTTGGACCCCTTTTTTCCACTGGTTTTTGCGCTTTAAAACGCCTTTCTTCCCTAGCAAACCTGGAAATATTAGCATAGATCTTTTTACCGTTTACCTTAACTTGTGTCACTTGCTGAATAAGCCTTTCGACGTCATCTACCGGGCTGAACCTCAGGAATCCAAAATCCCTTCCCCTGCTATCTTTTTTTGGCAGGGACATAGGCATCCACCATATTTGGAAAAGTTAAGAAACTGCACCATAGATCTTGACTTGTACACCCCCATGGTAGTCCTGAGATATAGAGAGTAGCATCTTTCTCCTTTGTTCTATCTGGTCTTCTAGCTGGTCTGTATCCTTGGCCCTTGTATCTTCCTGCTTGAACTAATCTTCTCTCTTTCTCAATCCTCTCCCTAAGATCGGTGAAATCCGGTTGGTTGTTTTGTCTTCTGTCTTCAAATCGCCCTCGTCTGTTCATCTTCTCTTAAGTGTTATGTTTTAAGATATCTAAAATATAAAAAACTAGTGTTAAAGTTTTGCGTTGCGGCAGGGACATAAAACCGTGTTAAGTAGCATTAATTTCACACCAACGTCATCAACCACTTATACAAGAAAAGCTCATAAAAAATAAATAGAAAGGGAAGAAATAAAACCAAATGAAAAGCAGCCGTCAAATCGTAGAACTTTGCACGTCTATTGTGTGATGCTAATAACGTAAAACATAAAAAAGAGTAATTAAGTCGATCTTTGACCCGCACAAAATAGACGTATTGCGACGGGTCTGCCAAACAGAAAAATAAAGTAAAACGAAAGGCTTGTGAAAGATGGAAAGTATACGTAAAAACATTGAACCATACACGCATATTGTGACATGTTAACTTGAAACATAAAACGAAAAAATTGTGTAAAATGAAAAGTATTGGGACCAAAGTTGAAAGTAAAAAATTGTGAGCTTAACAAATATGCTCCTTAGGCCTTATGAATGGGTACTGGTTATAAAATTATGGAGGTGTATGGTTACCAGTTTTTAAGTTTTTAATGAATTATTATTGGGCTTGACTTTTAAGTGTTAAATAAGTTTTCTATTTAAAAAAAAAAAAGACACACACGTTGGCACACATATATAGGAATTTTACAACAAAAATTTGAGCCCTTGATAAAAATGGGCCCGAGCCGCAGCTTGACCGTAGCCGACCATGCTCTCCTGATATATTGCATAGTATGTATGTTGGTTTCCTTATTTCTATAATATTTTAGAAAAGTTTGTTATGTTAATTTTTTTTTATTAAATTTATCGATTACTAACATTAATGTCGTCTGACTATGTCATAAGTTATATACATGTAACATGTAAATGATAATCTCACGTTAAAACTATGTGGATGCATATACATGTGTTGATAACCATAAATATTCTGAATCATATGTATTTATATATAAATAAGTGTTGTAAAAAAAGACTCAAATGGGTTTTGAACCCAAAACCTCAAAGAACACATAAGCACCACAAACCAGTCCACCAATACCTCATTATGTTATTTCTTATTGAACCATATGTATTTAACATAATAAAATGAATAAAATAATAATAAAAGTACTATTTAAATCACTTGTTTATTAATAGTATATATAACCCAAGAAATCTCCTATAAATACCTTTAAATTAAAAAAAGTGTTTGCACTAAAAAAAAGTTTTTGAATAAAATAATATGAGTAACATAATAATATAGTTACTATTCATTAAGTTTGTCTATTAATATTATATATATAATATAACTAGTTGTAATAAAACCGGCGCGTTGCGCCTAGGATTCTACGCTCTATCGACAGGAACTTGATCGATATCGGTTCATTTTGTTATGGTAAAAACAGTCGTTATAGCAATCGAAAGAGGAAAAACAAATAAATAAAATCCTGATACGACCAAAAAATATCAACATATGATTTACATCGATGGAAAATAACTGTTTGGTAGAAATCGGTTCATTAGGGGGTACTGCGCGGTATTGACACTCATAAATTAAGCAAAGTCGCCTATTTAGTTGTTTTTTCTAAAAGTTAAAAAACGCGAGATACCGGGGGAAAATCGCATAATAAAAAAAGAATAAAAAACTGAGTGGTATACCTATTATTCACTACCTTTGTTTTTTAATGTATGGTTAATGATAACAGTGGTGTTACTCACTTTGGAAGACGGCATTCTTAAGTAGCTAGTTACCGGCGGTGATTTCAACGACCACCGGAGTGGTGGCGGTAGTATACGTATGGCTTGGTAGTTCTTTCTTTCTTTTTTTTTTAATAAAAATAAAGGAGCACCATGTTTTGAAAAAAAAAAAAAAACCCCTAAAACAAAGCCTACATGACTTGAACCCAAGTACCACACAAAATAAAACATCAATCCCACCACCTATGCTACACCATTTTTCATTACCATATCTAAAACCATAAGTGTTTAATATAACAAAAATAATAAAATAATAATAAATCACTATTCAAAGCACTTGTATTTGTATTAATAATAACTAGCAATTTTATTAATACGCGCGTTGCTCGTTTTTCACATGACGCGTTAATACGGATTTTGGTAACCGACAAAGGCATAGAAACTAACCTTGGACAATGAGAAAATACAAAAGTGGCAGCAGCTACGCGGAGAATACCAGGAATCTCCCGCGGTCCGCGGAACATGTTGGAGATGGCGCACAGTAGATGTGGTCGGTGGCCTGCTGCGTACGTTAGAGTGAAGCAGTTATTCATTTCGTGGTCGTTAAATATATAGATAATAAACGGACAAAAACCGAACCCGTGTGAAATCGGGTAAAAAACGCATTATGTCGGGGGCCAAAATGAAAAAAAAAACTTAATAAAAAAGTTGGTGGCCAAAACGGGAAAAAAAACTTAAACAAAAAGTAAAAAAAAAACATTGTGTGGCCAAAATGAGGAAAAAAAAAACTTAACAAAAAATTTGGTGGTTAAAATGAGAAAAAAAAGTTAACAAAAAAAGCAAAAAAAAAATGTGAGGCCAAAATGAAAAAAAAAAACTTAATAAAAAAGTTGGTGGCCAAAACGTGAAAAAAAAAACTTAATAAAAAAGTTAGTGGCCAAAACGGGAAAAAAAAACTTAAACGAAAAGTAAAAAAAAACATTGTGTGGCCAAAATGAGGAAAAAAATACTTAACAAAAAATTTGGTGATTAAAATGTGAAAAAAAAAAAGTTAACAAAACAGCAAAAAAAAAGTGGCAAAAATGAAAAAAGTTAAACCTCACTATTTAATGTGGAAGGTCTATTATATATAACTAGGGGTATATATCGACGCGGGTTGCGCGTTTTACAATTGAGATTTAGATGAGGTGTTGATCAATCAATGAATTATACAATCGAGATTCCATTTTGGTTGTAAACGTTAAAAAAATAAAGAAATCTACACATAAGGTAACACATGAAATTTGTAACGAAATGACATAATATTATGTTATTTATATTAATAGTATATAATATAATATAAGGCAATGATCTCCAGCCCAGTTGGTTTGAGGTGGGAAGGTTTACCTCCTTGGAGGGTTCATGCCCGGGTTTGGTCTCAGATTCGATTCCCACGCATCAGCGAAAAAATAACCGCTTGGGTTTGAAAGGAGAAACCCGTATGTTGCTATGGGATTTGAACATGGGCAGTGGTCGCTTTGCAACACAAGATTTACCGCTGAAACACTACTTTTCAAAATAATATAATATAAGGTAACACAAGAAATTTGTAACGAAATTACATAATATTATGTTATTTATATTAATAGTATATAATAAAATTTTTGAATAAAATAATATATATGAATATAATAATATATATAAATATAATAATATATATGAATATTAAATAAAATAATATATATGAATTTAATAATATATATAAATATAATAATATTAAAGTTACAATTCAATTGCTAAGATATGTTATTATATTTATAATAGAGTTAAATGCCAAAATGGCCTCTGTGGTTTGACCCAAATTGCCACTTTGGTCACTTTTTTGAATTTTTTGCCAAAACCACCCCTCAAATATCGAAAAGTGCCAAAATGGCCCATATTTAACTGAGTTTCTAACTGAGGATGGAAAGTCAGTTAAGTCTGAGGGGTAATTTCGTCCTTTCACTCTGTACTTCATCTTCTCCATATAAATACAACCACTATAACTAACCACCACTATCCATCACCATTTCTTGTGTCAACTCCTCTGTTCTCATTATTTTCATTCCATTAATTCCATCTATTGCTCGATTCCTTCCTTCTTTGTTCGATTCATTCCATAGACCATCTACTAACCATCCTTAGTTGAAACCTCAACCACCTGCAACCACCCACCTGCAACCATACCCAGATCCACGCCATACCCACCTGCAACCACCCACCCAGAAACCTCAACCACCACCCGGACAACCCACTACCACCCGGACAACCCTCCACCCGTCACCAACCCGAACCCAGATCCAACCCCACCACACGCCGCCGCCACAAACCCCTTTCTACGACTCTCTCTCTCTCTCTACCGAGTCTCTTTCTTTCTCCCCTGCTCTAACAGATCTGTGTATAAATAATAATAGGTTTGAGATGGGTGAGGGGTAATTGGGTATGTGTTGGTTTACCAAAAGAGGTTGGTGGTTTACCAATGATTCCTTTATCTGGTTTTGATGAAATAACAGATTTGGAAGTTTCTGAGTACTTCCCTGTTGGGGTCATCAATGGTGACTTTAGTGGTCCATTGTTTCTTAATGGAGATGCACATGGTATTTGTTGATCAAATGCTTTACGGTATAACGAGAGAAGATATTGCTCCAAATGTGAAACTTCATACTCTAAAACTGCAATGTCTTTGATCAACTCTGTTGCTGTCTGCAATTATAAACATTAAATTTTAATATTCAGTTGCATTATCATTCTAATTATTATTATTGTTAATTTAGATCTGTTAGTAGGTGGTGGTGGAGGGTGAAGGGTGGTGGTGGACGGTGAAGGGTGAAGGGTGGTGGTGGTGGTGGCTGGTGAAGGTTGTGGAGATGGGTTATTTGCAGCAGAAGAAGAAGAAGAAGAAGAAGAAGAAGAGGGGGGTTGGGATGAAATGACGAAAATGCCCCTGATACTTAACTGACTTTCCATCCTCAGTTAAAAACTCAGTTAAATATGGGTCATTTTGGCACTTTTTGATATTTGAGGGGTGGTTTTGGCAAAAAATTCAAAAAAGTGACCAAAGTGGCAATTTGGGCCAAACCACAGGGGCCATTTTGGCATTTAACTCTTTATAATATAATATAGGATAATTATATAATTTGATCGTGAGTGAGTTTTACTATTCATTGAAGGGTAACAACTCTTTGTTCATTTACGTTTCAATTTCACCAATTCTTTGATAACTTGCATTCATCAACTAAAAAAAAATTAGTACTTACTTGTGGTTCACTTTTTTTCTCAACGTCTATATATAATCTTTGTTAAAAATAGAGTTTTTTTTTCTTTCGAAATACATCATATTTAGTAATGAACTAAACTGATACAAAGGGCTGTTACCGTAAATACATCATATTGGTGTCGATATTATCAGGGTCAGGTTTCCGAACTTTATACTATATGTCTTTAACCCAATTTTTTCTCTAATAGCTTGTAATTTTAAAATTTAAAAAAAATAAATAAATGTGTAGATATGATTTAACTTTTTTCTTAGTGCCCATATATATTTACAACTTTTTCAAAGACGATTTATTTCATGGCTTTATTTTTTTTCTCCTTAAAGTTTCGAATACATTATCTGTTTCTATGGTTTAGTGCCGGCTTGTCTTGTCTTGGCTTGCCGCGGAGCTTTCTTAAAAGAGTTCGCAAACGTGATTACATATAATTACTTTGTCCATAGCTAGTGAAAACCACATTTTACTATTTTTACAACAAAATATGGGCGTCCAAGATTATCTACACATTTGATTTGCGAGTTTGGAACATATATAGCGTTAAGTGATACTGTTGTTTACCTGAAACCAGTCTTGTAATTTAAAAAACAAACAACTAATACATACGTCACGTGCTTGATATTTCAAGTCGGCTTTTGAGTGGGTTCATGACTGGTTGTGAGGTAACGGGAATTCTAATGATTATTCTTTTAACAACATAAGATCACAAATAGGCGTATTTGATATTCATGAGATAACTCACAAAATCACTGAGTAACGCGTAACATCATGTAATCATATAAGATGCTTTGGTTGAATATTTAAATTGTCTAATTTTGATACGACATTTTTGATATATCGATTCAATAAAAGATACTTGTTGGTAATAGATTATTGCTTTCATATATTATTGTTTAGTTACTTTCAGTTTTCTAAACAATTAAGTTAAGGTTAAACCGTGTTTTCTATTTCTATTATTGTTTCTTGTAAGACTGTAAGGTTTCAATCTTTTCTTGATGAGTTTTTAATCCCAAAAATGTTTTTGTCACAACTGAAAATATTATATTACTTTAGTGTTACGCGAAGAACATTCTACAAATAAAATAAACAATATAGTTGCTTCATTTTTTAACAATTTCCTAGAACGACTTTTATTCTAACATACAAAATAAAATAAACAACAAATTCCATTAGGATAGGAAATATTATTATTTTTTTCAAATAAACAAAACAACAAATTCCATTACAAGGACTTGTGTGGATTAGAATGATTTGCCATCTGTAGGCATACAACCAAACTGTCTTATTTTTCAGATGAACATATTTTCCAAAAAAAGAATAATATCATTTCTTGTGGACAACCCAAATGGTTTTTTACTTTTTCTAAAACTTAAAATGTCTAACATAATATTTGATATATATCGACCCGTATTTTCTAAACTCACAAAAAAAAGGTTGTACACAACTACACACTAGAAATTCCAATCTCGTCGTAGATTGAATTTAAGACAGGCTCAATTATAAGGGGAGTGACGTAATCCCGAACTACCATGATTTCCACCAATCTTTCACTGTCACATTACTTCACTGACTGAGGACAGCACTACCTGAACCACTACCCTAAAAAGGTTCTTTTTTTAAATAAAAAAGCTATATTTAAATAAAAAAAACATTAAATAAACTTTTTATTTAAATAAAATAAAGTTACATTTATTAAAATAAAAAAATAAAAAAATGCGAAGTAGACTAAAAAACATAGATTTGGAAAACTATTCCGAATCCGACTCTTCCATGTGGGGTAGATCTAGAGTTGCTAAATGTTCCACAAGATCATTTTAAAGTTGGAAATGTATATCTGGGTCTTTTAACACCGCAAGGGAATCTAGGTCTAACACTGGGTCAACTAGGGGATCCTTTATGTGGACCAGTAATATTGCACGTCCCTCTTCATTTAAGATCATGTTGTGCAATACCATGTACGTATGGACAATGGTTTTACACCTATCAACGATTGTGACCCTCAAGGATCGCTTGACTATGCCCCATTTCCCTTTTAGCATACCGAATGGTCTCTCCACATCCTTCCTTGCCCCTAATGAATTTCTTTCCTTTGGATCGATCGGATATCGAAATGCTTTCATAAACATTAACCAAGTAGGGTAGATCCCATCAGTAAGATAGTATTCACGTTTAAATAAGTGGCCATTTATATGAAATGGACACTAAGGCGTAGGAGTGTTTAGAAAAACCGAAAACCAAATAAAAACCAAAAACCGAATCGTAACCGTAACCGGAAAAACCGATCCGAACTATAAATTTGGTGTTTGGTTTGGTTTGGTTTGGTTTTAACCGAAACCGAATTGCTAATTCGATGTTTGGTTTGGTTTTTGGTTCTACATTTTTTTTTAATTTGGTTTATTCAGTTTATTTGGATAACCGAATAAACCGGTAAACTAATTAATTGTTAAATATAAATAATAATATCTAATAAATCATATATAATATATAATCCAAACCCAAAATAAGGCCCATTTATTTCTAGATAATATACAAAGTATAAACTACTAAACTAGATATATGAGTTAGAGAAAAAAAACTTCGGTTGAATTTAGTTGAAATTGGTTGTTTTGGTTTTAAACCAAAACCAAACCGAATTCCATTTGGTTGAATTTGGTTTGGTTTACATATTACTAATTTGGTTTGGTTCGGTTTTTGGTTTGGTGTACAAAATTTTGAAACCGAATAAACCAAGTAAACCGTAAATCGAACCGATGAACACACCTACTTAGGCGCGATTCCGTTTCGTTGGGTGAGAAAAATTGGAGATTGTTAAAGAATATTGATGTCGTTGAGTGAGCTTGATAGACCAAAAACCATGCCAAAACCACAAATCTTGTGATGCAACCGCTTCTAGCATGATCATAGGGTATTGGTGATCACTTCTAATATGTTGTCCTCGATCATATTTCCCTAGGACACGCTCGCCGAACTAAATGTGTGTAGTTAATGCTACCGATCATACTGGGGAAAGTGATTTCTTTCTTCGTATGCTTCATACAAACGTGAAATGTCATAACTTGTCGGTCCTCGTAAAAAATCTTCACCATATAACTTGATTATGGCATTGTAAAAAAAAAAATTAGACGTTCACGTGACGTCCACTTAGCCGTACATAATTAGTCATTGTATTCATTAGGAGGATTAACGGTTGCGAGATGTTTAACTACATACATGACTTTTTGTATCAGCATAAAGCTCTTTATAAACATCTCGTCCACGCCCTCTTTGAACCATTCGTATTTTGCTTCAACATCGAGTACACTTTGTAAAAATAGACGTTTCGACATATGATACCTTTGTTTAAACAGATCTTCATTGTATTTTGGGTTATAATCTTCCATTAAAGAATTATTGCCTTTCTCGTGGTTCCGTGGCACACATCTTCTTTTAGATGTTGCCGTGTCTTCTTGTTCGGCTCGCCCCATGATATCTACGAAAAATTTAAGGTTACTATCAGTTGATAGTATTAACGAATTCACAACGAGCTGTGGAATGTATATATCTTCATCTTCTATATCACCCATTTTGTAAAAAAAGTGTAGAGAAAGGTCATATAGTTTTGGATGAAAGATTGAAAGTATTTAAAAATAGTAGTAGTTGTTTTAGAGAGGGGTATGATGTGTATTTATAGTGATTTTAGAGAAAAAAAAAGTTTTTATTTTTTCATGTTTTTAGCTTCAAACAGGAATATAGCCATTGGCACAAATATCCAACTCACTAAACCGTCCATTGCCTATATCCGTGAGTGCTACCCAACTCCACTACCCCTGCCACCGCCAACAGTGGTGTTATAGAGGTAGTGGGGGTACCTGTAGCCATATAGAGTGACACCCGACCCCCTAAGGACATTTTCTTGTATATCTTTAAACCTAAAGATATTAGATATCTCAAAACTTAGGGAGAGGGGTACACCCAGAAGTACCCTGATTTCCTTCAATCCTGTACTGCCACTTCACTCTACTAATTCATTACCCTAAGACATTAATTAAAAGGAACACTACCCTGGAAATTTTATTTAGATTTAATATAGTTTAGTATCTCATTTATTTCATTTAAATTTAAAACATACATTAATAAAAATCACTCACATGAACATTAAAAAGCATTTAATAAAAAAAGTAAAAAAAAAACATTATTTTCATCATATAAATTCCAACCAACTCTTCCAAACTTGTTCACAAAAAATCCTACCATTTTTTACCACTTCTTATCACAATTCATCTCTCAAAATATCGTACCATTTTAAACATTTGTTAAACTAAATCATCTCTATAATCATCACTATAATGACACGTTGGACCAAAGAAAAAGAAATTACGTTGGTAACGGCTTGGATAGACCTCCAAGAATCAAGGATGAGGATGGTGATCTAGCCGAGGACGTAGCAAACGAAGTCATTCAAGTTAGTATACAGATAGGTACGATCACAATTTTGACTACATTTCGGAATGGTAGATGTTAGGGCCTAGATTAAGGGGCTGTTTGGTTGATTAAGGGGTTGTTTGGTAACCTCTGAATGGGAAAGTGCTGAACCAATAAGAGGTCTGAATGGGTAAGAGGCTCTGAATCAGGAAGTGCTGATCCAGTAAAGTGTTGTTTGGTTAAACATCTGAATAAATATGTAAAATGACTATTTTACCCTCACCCCACCCACACACCCACCTACCTCTTTTTATTTTTATCTTAACACTTCTCCCAACCCCACCTACCCACCCTCATTTCTCTTTGGAATCAATCGGTTTCCTTTTCTTTCATTTATCTTCTCATCTTTTTATATTTTCATTCAACTCTCAAGTTTCTTTAACATACACACTCAACAACTTCCTTTTCTTTCATCTTATCTTCTCATCTTTTTATATTTTTATTATCAAGTTTCTTTAACAAACATAAACACTCACACATACAGAGACGGAGACAGCGGAGGAAGGGTAGAGAAGAGCGATGGTGGTGACGGAGACGGCGGAGGAAGGGAAGGGAAGTGAAGAGCGATGGTGGTGACGGAGACGAAGACGACAGAGGAAGGGCAGAAAAGAGCAATGGTGGTGACGACAGAGATATTTGAGATGGCGACGGAGATGACAGCGCCGGAGTTATTGAGGCGTCGACGGTCCGAGGAGCAGAGGAGTGTGTTATGTGGGAAGAGGATGAGAAGGTTAGGGCAAATTAGGGACATCAGTGTTTAATTTTCATTCAGCATCAACCCATTGTTGAACCATTCAGACTTAATGGCTTCCATTCAGAGGTTCGTTCTTTTTCAGCCAAACGCCCTCACCTCTGACCGAATCAGAGGCTCCCCTCTAAATGAATGATTCAGAGCCTTTCCAAACAGGGCCTAAGTGTTGAATCATTAAGAGGTCTGAATGGTTAAGTGCTTAATCATTAAGTTGGACCTCTTAATGGTTAATTTTCTTGTCCCACATTGGTAGGAGAGTCTCATTAAGGTTCAACCTAGTTCAGTGCTTAATGGTTCAGCAACATCCCAAATCTTAATGGTTTAGCTTTAACCATTATATTAAGAAGCTGAAACAAACGCGCTGAATGCTGAATAATTCAGTGCTGAATGGTTCAGAGCCTCATTAAGAGGCTTACCAAACAGACCCTAAGTTAATTACGTTTTTTTCTAGTTTAATTGTGTGTTTTGTAGTTTAATAATGTATTTTGCCAGTATTAATGCGTATTTTCTAGTTTAAGTGGTAATTTTTTTATTTAACAATGTTACCGTTGCATGAGGGAGGGGGGGGGGGGGGGGTTGAAATGAAAAGTTAAACCATTGTGTCCCAGTTTACCCGGCCTCCACTACCCCTGCCACCATCGACGGTGTTACCGTGAGAGTCGTGGGCTACACGTGGCCAAATCTGATGGTGCCCCAACCCCTTATAACAAGAACTGTCAAGAAGCAAAGCGATGGGGATGAAAATCTTTTTATAGATTGTTGTGACATTGTTCATTTAGTGTCATCTAATAATGTCAAATATAACCAATTCTGACATCACGCGAGATATTATTCAACAAATCTATCTTGATTTTGTCGAGTTGTAATATGATCATGGATTCATGGTAATCGCTTTACAACATTTGGTGACTCTAGTTCGATCAAGATGCTTTTATCTTGACGATGGCGTAATGGAGAGATGACTAATCTTGACTTGGATAAGCAACGATATGAACATGCACACATATGGATGATCAATTTGATGATTCCTGCTCTTTGTGAATTTAGGATCTATCAATTTTACATCCTCCGTGGTCAAATAATGTATGGTCGATCATATGGTAACCAAAGGGTCTTTGGTCTAACCGTACAAGGTTAGATACTGTTTTGTCTTTTTAAGTGGTGTGGGTTCTATCTTTGTAGTGAACAAATGATGATGGGAAAAGAGAGATAGGGACACCGAATGCATAACCATTGCGGATTTGGAGGATTCAACGACCTTACCCATACGCTTTCTTCCTGAGTTAACTTAAGGAGAGAAAAGAAAGGAAAGAAAAATTTAGTTGTGTTCCTGAGTTTTTTTTAAGGAAGGAAAACAAAGAATGTGTGTTTCAGAAATTTTTTTGAAAGGAAAGGAAAACTAAGCCAAATTCAATCCTTCCAAATTAGAAGGAAATGAAATAAAAAGAAAAGGAAGAGAAGGATTTTTCTCTATTTCTTTTATTTTCCTGTGTT
Organism: Ambrosia artemisiifolia; assembly: GCA_032199755.1. Lineage (NCBI taxonomy): Eukaryota > Viridiplantae > Streptophyta > Magnoliopsida > Asterales > Asteraceae > Ambrosia > Ambrosia artemisiifolia. Next base: position 11,058,061 of record CM063521.1, read on the forward strand.
AAGTGAACTCAGGAACATAGCTTTAAGACCATTTAACAACGAAGAAATATGTTGATGTTACAACTAAAAATCATATCATGAACCAATCACAATTTCATCTTGTTGGCTTGGTAAAAGGTTCCATTCTTCATACACAAACTTTTAATGGTTATGTCAAATAAATTAGTAACCATGATTAACATGCATTCTTTTTTTTTTTTTTTTTTTTTTTTTGACATATTCGGTTTTCATATTTTTGTTTTCTATCTAATTAAAATGTTAAGAAACAATAAAGATTTGTTAAAACAATTTAGAGTACAATGGAGTTGTTGATTAACATGCCCACTTGGTAGAGGCTTATGTCTCTTAGAGGTGAGATCCTAGGTTCAAATCAAGGCAAGAGTGTATTTGGTGTAAATATAGTGGGAGGGTAACATTAGCCGTTCAAAAAAGAAAGTTCATAACTCAAACGGGCCATCCATGGGGGAAGGATTGAAGTGGCCAGGGGTGTCCCTATCCCCCTGTTTTTTTGCTTGTTAGTGTAAATTTATTAGTAATTCGCCTAAAAATTTTATACGTATTGAGTCCATCCCTCTAATTTAAGGTTCCCGTGATTTTCGGGACTCCCCCCCCCAATTTTTTTTGGGCATCGATACTAAAAACTCAACATAAAGGTGTTTTAGCATGAACCATGCTTGTTCAAATTTGCTTAATATTATTGAAATCCATCAAAACATATCTACATGAATGTTAACGAGTGAAACCTGAATACTAAACCGTTTTAGCATTCAGATTTTGAGAGTAGCTTACAAGTTATATACTAATCAACAATTGCTTCATTGTACTTATTCATAAAAGATAGGTTGGTACTTTTGGTGACTAGGTTGGCACATTCATATTATTATTATTTCGTTATCATCAATTTACTCAACAATTGATGTAGCCGTACTTTATAACGCCATGTGTGTCTCCTTGCTTCGATGTAACGTGACGACCATTTATAGTCTTTTATTTTTTATAATTGACCAACTTATTTTTCCATAAACAATAATATAAAAAAAAAATATACTAGCGTGTTATTTTTCTAAAGTATACAAAACAACAGATTCCATTTAAAGTGCTTGTGTGGATCAGAATGAATTTGCCATTTGCATGCATTTAACCAAATTGTATTATTTTCCAGGTTAACATATTTTTAGAAAAATTGATAATAATAAATTTTCGTGGACGACCAAAATAGTTGAATTGACTTGTTTTTCCTTTTATTCAATGTTAAACAACTATCCAAAATATATAGTAAACTTAATAATTTATTCAAGTGATTTTTAAATAAAATATTTCTACCAACATCTTCTAAATCTAACATGCCCGTGTCGACCTTTTTCATATGCTTTTATATTAAGAGTAAGGATCAAATACAAAGTGTTTTTTTGGTAAAAACTATGAGAATCAAAGAGGGTAAAAAAATTTATTTTTTTTAGAATTTTTTTTTCCCATTTGCTTAAACATACTTTCTAGATAAATAATAAAAAAAATTAAATTTTTTTTAGTGTAATTACGTCATTAAAGTAAAATACATTAGTTTACACTAGAGTAATTACATAATTACTCTACACGTAATTACTCTACACCAAAAAAACTTTTTTAATTTTTTTTAGTTTTCAATATTATAATACATGTTTAACAATATGGGGAAAAAAAATTTCGAAAAAAAAATAAAAAAAATACCTTCTTTGATTCTCACAGTTCTTACCAAAAAAACACTTTGTACAAGATCTTTACTCTTCAAATAAACAGAAAGAGAACTCTATCTATATTTTAGAATTTATATCTTCTATCAGACAAGTAATTTTATATAATCATAATAATTTAATTGATTTGTTAAACTTAATTTTTTTAAACATCTACTTTCATTAAAACACGGTGTAAGTCCTTAAAGCAAGGACCGTAACACACCAATCAAACAATATACAAAAGATATTTATACCAATCCTTCCAACTGAAAACCTAGCTCTATTATTTAACCACAAATGATAAAGACTTGACAGTAGCCATTATCTCATTAACCTTAACCCCTTTCCCATTAAAATTTTTTCATTTTGCGTTTTCCACAGGACCCAACATTCTGTGAAAGTTAATTGAATTTCTGCTTTCTCAAGTTAATATCTTTTTTTTTTAATCTAACCAGCTAAGAAAACATTCCTTTGTGATCAACTCACTCGCCTTTCATTTTTAATATTCGTTTGTTCAATTTTCAATTAGGTATGGACAACACACACATCAACAAACTCATCAACCATTTAAAAAGCCATTTCTAGAATATTGATACTAATATTACCTAATTAGCTCGAAAAGTGACGGTTGTGCAAAAATGTTTGTCACAAGAAGCTTAGTAAATAGTGCTATACATACCAAAATTTAATGAAGAATGGCTATAAAACTCTTTGATACTCATTTTATTGTATTTTTTTTTTAGTTTAACAAAGAGAGATGTAGAAAACAATAAGTCAATAACTATTAATAAAAATAGTAGATGGTGGTAGACGTTCTTCTAGATGAAATAGGACGTAAAGTTAGTAGTTCATTTATTCATGTCATGGTTATCGAAAGGATTTATAGTGAAATATATATCATTTCCTTTATTACAGATTTTTTTTTTTTTTTAAAAGTGAACTTCATTAAGAAAGGCCCCCGGCCCTCAAAGCAAGGACCGAAGCACCAACAATTACATCAAATACAAAGGGTATAAAGCCCAATCTTTCCAAACCACATTCTTGAATCTAGATCTATTCTTTAACCAAAGGAACGCTAAAGACTTAACTTTAGACACGACTTCCATCACTTTAGCTTCCTTATCGTTGAATATTTTCTCGTTCCGAGCATTCCAAATAACCCACATCGTAACAAAAATAATACCTTGCAGGATCTTCCTGGCATCCTTATTAATGTTTCCGAAATTAAGATTAAAAAGATCTTTAACTTCAAATGCAAAAATAGGGCCTATTTTACACCAAGAGCCGATAGCCGACCAAACTCCACACGACCACTCGCACCCGGTGAAAATATGAAGAGAAGTTTCCTCGTTTACCTCGCAAAGAGCGCAGCTAGAATCCTGGATCAAAACCTGCCTCCTACGAAGCGCCTCCCGAGTAGGAATCCTATCTTTTTCAAGCCTCCAAGAGAAAATATTAATCTTTAAAGGAACCCACTTGACCCATTTAAAAACGCTAAGACTATTATGATTTCTGTCCGAGATAATTAGTTTTCAGAAATCAGCAACCATATAAGTACCAGCCGCATTCTTCTCCCACTTCCAAGTATCTGAAGAGTCATTCAAAAGTAATCCTTGTAGCAAAGAATTAATCTGTACTAATTCTTGCGCTTCCAGATCTGTTAATACAGAATTCTTCCACCTACATGAAACAGAAGCCGATCTGATGTTCCATACAGAATGAATAACATCCAGCTTATCAACAGCAGCTCGAAACAGATTGGGGAACTTTTCTCTGAATGGAATATCACCATGCCATTTATCTATCCAAAATCTCAACCGCTTTCCATTTTCCGACCACTCCTTTAAATTGAGAACTCAGATTATTAGACTGCACCACTACCTTGTTTAACCACGAAACCTTTATTACAGATCATTAACGGATTTCAAAATATATTACAAATATTTTATGGATTCTTCGTTAATACATTAGGTGGCGGAGTTTGGAATTTTTTTTTTGTCGGGGCCGAAAATCATGGAACCTTAGAATAGAGTGGTTGAAATGGTATTTGACCTTAACACGTATAAAATTTTCGGACGAAGCGCGTAAATTTACAATACTGAGAAAAAAAAAACAGTAGAGGCCAAGATATCTCCTGACGCCAAATAATCTTCGCCCATGAATACATTGCTGTCTTTTTTTATTTCTTCTTTTTTTTTTAATCCTTTTCTCTTTAACTTTTGTAGTGATTAATATGTTTATTATGATTAGATATAAGATAAAAAAAATATAAGAGAACTACAAAAATCAACATTAGCAACATTTTTTTACAACGGATATAAACCATCGAAAACACATGTGCCAGAATACGATAGTTTTGACAGATTTTAGACTATTCAAATGTGGTTTGATACAGTGGCGAAGCTTGAAAATCCGGACCGGGGGTCGGAAGTATATAACTAATTTTTTTTATAAAAAAACGGAGGATCGAAACCGTATATACCAAAAAATTTCAATACAAACACTATATAATCGGAACTTATTAGCAAAAATTCGGAGGGTCGGCCGCCCCTCCCCGCCCAAAAAAAGCTACGCCCCACTTGTTTGATACATATTTTTGGCTTTAAATAGAATTTTGAAACATTATATATTACAGTTTTATATAGAAATACTCCAATTTATTTCGTTATGTTTCTTTCTAGCGCTCTAATTCAGTGGATATGTTGGTGGTGACCGACATTATATCACGAGAAGTTGGTACGATATTTTTGTCCGACCAGAAAACATAAGTACGATTAAGATAATGTAACATTAATGATGTGGACATTAATTATCCTCCGTTAAAAGTCTTTGTGGTGACATAACGGAGGAGTAACGTTGATGATTATATGACTATTGTGTGACGATATGAGTGTGAACATTTATAAGATAATAATTTAATATGATACATTAAGGTTTGAGTTTAGTTTAATTGGTTTTAGGTTGTTTCAGATTTAGCTAAACTAATGTTTTACCCGTCGCGTGTTGTGGCGGCGTGAGACAGTGTCAAAACGTAGACTAACTAAACGTATATATATAATATATAATCCGAGTCATACATACGAAACATGCAAAATAAAGCACGAAAACAAACACCAAATTTACGTCGGAACATAGACAAACTAAAAACTATACGGAAAATTATACCAGGTGAGCTTGAATTTTACACTGATTATGCGGCGTGATTATGTATTAGGTTATTCTCATCGACCCATTACGTTGAAACGTAGACCAACTTGAATTATATTGTCAAATCAAAACGTATTATATTTGACCGACTCGTTTTCAAGCAAAAATAACTCTACTTTATACCTACACATCCATACAAATAAAAACAGTAAGAAATTAGTTTTACGGTAAACTTAAAACTTTTGAAACTTAAGAGGGGGGGGGGGGGGGGGGAGGGACATTTGCAAAGTTAGAGGGTTATTTTTATATTATAAAGAAGTTTGTGGGTAGAATGGGTTACATGTCAAAACTTTGAGGGTTAAAAAAGTTAGAAAGTAAGGAGACTTTTTTTTTAATCAAGTTAGAAAGTAGGAGATTTAATTTTGTCAAGTTAGAAAGTTAGTTTTTATTAAATTATAAACTTTAAGGGTAAATTTTGTCATTTAAGAAAAATTGAAGGGTGGGTTAGTTAAAAGCATGGTCGGTGACCATGCTTTTTAAGATATGTATAATATATCATATTTGGGTGTACTTGATAGCAGTGGCGAAGCTTGGTTTCGGAATCGGTGGGGGCCGGATTCAATTTTTTTTTTGATCGGTAGTGGCAAATCGGTGGGGGCCGAACTCAACCCGGACTCAATTTACCTATGAAAATCGCAAATTTATACCACTGCGCCAGAAAACAGGGGGGGCCAGGGCCACCCCTGGCCCTTCTTATCCTTCGTCCATGCTTGATAGATTTGCGTATTGATTCGTTTAAGATATGTATAATATATCGTATTTGGGTGTACTTGTTAGATGCATTAACCGTTTAGTAAATACATTTTTTTTGGTAAGGATATTTTGAGTTTTGACGTTGGGTGAGTAAGGAGACCTCGGAGGGCATGGTCATTCAGTGTGTCATTGTATCTTGGTGGGCATGTAGCTTCTCAAGGATAAACCAACATTATATTGTTACATGGTTGAATCTCCTATGTTTAAAGTCTTGAGATTTTAGGCTGATCGTGAGGCGATGCTAGAAAATATATTTGACACATGTTTAGGCACATGCACCATGAGACACAATATAGTGACTTTGTGAGAGATGCATGAGTATAATGTCCTACCAACTCCAAGATTTATACGGATGAGTCCTCAACACAATTACTAGAACTACGCACCTTGGCTTAGACACCTATAAAGATAGCGTCCTGAATTGACGAGATTATTGATTCACTTAGAATTAGAAAAAATAAAATAAAATAAAATTAAAAGATTTAGTGGAAAATCTTCAAAAGTAAAAATCAAAGTTACATGTGAAGCTAGGAGTCGAGCAAAACGCCGACAACTTTTTATCACTTTTTTTTTAAATGGTCCCTTTAATGTAGTTAGCTAAGCCTCCAGGGCTGTTGGGCCTAAAAACTAATGGGTCCGTCTAAAATGTGTACTAAAATGTGTTGTTTAGGGCTAAGGGGCTCAACTGTATTTACTGGGCTAGTTCCGGTCCACTTCAAGACTTGCGTTGTTGATGATTATATCATAAAAGAGGTGAACCTAAAAACTGGTTCCAGAACCGGAACCATAGAACCAACCCGAACCGGTTCTGGTGCCAGCCCGATATACAGTGGAACCGGTTCCTCTGAGGAACCACCGGTTCATACCGTTAAAAGCCTCAACTAGCCGTTTTTTGACCCTTTTTTAATATAGTCGTCAAATAGCCGTTTTTTTTCAACAAAAATCACCATTTGCCACCCTTGTTTAGTATAAATAGGTTTTGGATGTTTTGGTTGATAACAACACTAAAAAACGCAAAAAAAAAAAAAAAAACAACAACCCGAAAACGCAAAACCCGCTATCGTATACACTTAAGTTTGTGTTCGCTTTGCTTATTCCATGGCTTCATCTTCAAACCCATCCCAAACTGGTTCCACAAACGTGCCTACCATTGTTGAAATTCTCAAGACGACATGAAACGCCAAACTTTTTGGCGTAAATGGTTATTTCGACTTGTGTCTTTTGTCGAATGGCGAAAAAAGGCACGTTGTAGAGCGTGTGGTACTACTCTCCAACCAAACGCAAACTCCACTTTGAGAATACATAAAGCCAAGTATTGCAAGCTAGTTAAAGATAATCCGGTCGAGGTGAGTGGTCTAACGCAACTTGATACTCAAGGTGGGAGTTTTCTTTATGACTTTAACAAGGTTCAAGACCGAATGGTGAAGTTTGTGATTCAACAAGGTTTGCCGTTCAACCACTTCGACAATCCTGCATTGCCAAGCTTGATTCGTGACACGCTCCAACCTCTTTACAAGCACGTAAGTCGTATTACTTTACAACGTCATTGTATGAAATTATGAAAACAAGCAAGAAAAGATTTAATTGTATTTTTTGCAAACTTACAAACCGGTGTGAGCTTAACAAGCGATGTTTGGTCGGCTCCTCACGGTTTACCGGAATCGTACCTTTGCGTCACTGCTCATTCGATAGATCAGTGACGTGGCAAATAATGAAACGCACGATTGCGTTTGAATGTTTCGAGTATCCACACACCGGTGAAAACATTTTTATGTTTTAGACCATGTAATACAAACTTTCAAGTTAGAAAACAAAATATTTTCAATGTCGTTCGACAACGCGTCAAACAATAATGTCACCGTGGAAAAATTAATATTAAAATATAACCTGATTTGCGACGGGATTTTTTTTCCATACACAGTGTGTTGCACACATTATTATCTTAGTTGTGCAAGATGGGCTTGGAGTTCCAAGTGTTGAAACATTCAAACAAGCTTTTAGAATAATGTTACATGACGTTTTTAAATCGGGTAAACAACGACATAGAAAATATAAAATGCATTGTATCGATACGAACCGTCCTTTCTTAGGTGCGAATTGGGACGTGCCAACTAGGTGGAATTAAACATTTACAATGTTCGAAAGCGATTTGAAACAAAAAGATACTTTACAATGGTTTCATAATAAGTATGCTAGGCGTACTCGAGTTACACCGTTTCCCGACGAGGGTTGCGATTGTTTAAAACAACTTACGGAATTTCTTGAGGTTTTTAAAAACGCAACTACAAAATTATCAAGGGTTTATTATCCAACTAGTTCGGAAGCGATGCAAGAATTATATTTAATGTGTCAAACAATATATGACTTTGAAGAAAAAAATGAGTTGCTTGAGCAAATGATAGCCCCCATGGTTGAAAAATTCCTAAAATATTTTGAAGAAATAACACATGTTTTCATGTGTGCCTTAGCTTTAAACCCATTCTTAAATGTTACGGGGGTTCATATTGTAATCAATGAAATAAGTTTAGCTTTACGTTTTTATGAAACAAGACCAAATTGGGCAAACAACATGAGAAAAACTTTCGATAAAGATTTTCAAGTATTGTATGATACATATTTAGAAAAATATGGTCCTACCTTATTTACACAAACGAACATGGGATCAATGGAAGGGGAAGGAAGTCGGGGTAGCTCGAGCCGAGGTAACCTTAAAATTAATTTATTTAATATTGTGAAAAACCAAACGGCTAAAAGACAAAGGGGTGAAGCCCCAGATAGCGAGTTTGGGATGTATAAAGCCTTGAATTTTACCACGACAATGTCGGCAAGCGAATTTGAAAAGTTTGATATATTGGCTTGGTGGAAAGGAAAGCAATCCGAATTTCCTATCCTTTCCGCTATAGCCCATGATGTACTAAGTGTCCAAGCTTCTACGGTAGCTTCGGAATCGGCTTTTTCTGTTAGTGGCAGGGTGTTATCGATACGAAGAACAAAACTAAGTCCCACGTCGTTGGAGTGCATATGTTTAAAAGATCACTTGCACGCGGTGGATCGAGTACAACATTTGACATCACTAGAAGACCAAACAGAAATTCAAGATCGAATACATAATGAAGATGTGGAAGAGCGACTAAGTGAACCGCTACCGGACGAAGAACTCGCATACGATGCGGCGATACAATGCTTGAGTAGTTTGGACGAAGATTAATAAAAAATAATATCATTGTAATATTTGAAATTGTTTTTTTTTTCATTTCATTTTTCATGTTTCTTGTTTCGAAATAAAAAAATAATAAAAGTCGTAATTTTATGTTTATTTTTTTTTCTCATTGGCTTATATATATATATATATATATATATATATATATATATATATATATATAGGGTAGGGTTCAAATAGGAACTATGTCTTTAGTAGGAACCATAGGAACCAATCTTAGCCATTGATCTCCAATGGCAAGATTGTAAATAAGTTGAAAAATATTTAATTCTTTATTTAATTAAAAGGGTATAATTGACTTTTTTGTCTATGATTAATTGTAGGTTATTAAAGAGATGTATTATAACTGACAAAGTGTATATCACGATCAAAAAATACGTATTCATCAAAAACCCACCAAAGAGTATATCACGAAGAAGATGAAGATCAAGAAATCTTGTACAGGTATGTATGAATAATCATTTTTGTTTATTAATATTCAATTTTTGTTTCTTAAAATCGCGATCAAAAAATCACGTTCCAACCAACATAAAATGAAATTTTTTTAATTAAAAACGATATGATTTAATGATGAAGATGATAAATTAGGTTTTTACTGGTTTGGTTTTTGTTAAGATGATGTTCGTAATAGATGAGTATACACCAATGTATAGAGTGGTTTTATTGTATAATTTAAGGGTTTTCCAATTTTGGGGTTTTTATAATTAAGGGTTGTTTGTTTTTTGGGGTTTTTGCGTATAATATAAAGGGTTTCCTTGATTCCGGTCAATGGGTTGTTTTTTGCGTCTGATAAGGTAACTATACACTAGTGTAAAGGTTTTCCTTTCTTCCAATTATGCTTTATAATTGAGAGCCATCTGTTATTGTATACGCTAATGTACAGTAAAACAACCTACACATGTTACTATACCTGTTAATAATTTGATGTTCTTATAATCATGGTTTGTTGTTTTTTTACATTTTTTGTTTATCTTATAATTTAGTTTTAGTGATGGAAGAGAAACATGAAGATCTTGGCAAGAAAAGTGTTATCAAAACAAGGTTAGGTTAACAATTTTACATTGTTGTACATTGTATAAATTGTTATCTTTTACATTGTTTATTTATGAAAATATACACCATTGTATAAATGGTTATTGTTTCAGGTAAAAAATCGAATCCGATAAAGATAGATGCTGACAGTAAAAAAGAAGAGTGATATTAAAAGTAAAAAAGGTACAGCGGTGTATAGAATGGTAATTGTTAGTTTTTACAAACTTTTGATTATAATATGCACCGATGTATTTGATATATACAGAGAATAAAATAAAGCACTGTGATGGAGGAATTGCTATGAAGGGTGTGAAAGCTGAGAAAGGTAATAATAATTGGTAGTTTAACAAAGTTTTCATTATAATATACATTGATGTATTTGATGTACACAGAGAAGAAAAAAAAGCATGTGGTGAAGGTATTGCTATGAAGGGTGTGAAAGCTAAGAAAGGTAATAATAATTGATAGTTTACAAACTTTTCATTATAATATACACTGATGTATTTGATGTGTACAGAGAAGAAAATAAAGGAATGTGATGAGGGTATTGCTATATTTCCTGTTTTGTATAATGTTTTACATTCCTGTACATGGTAGTACAATTATACACTTATGATTTGTTTTGATTTCGGACTAAATTGGAACACTAATATTACACAGTATGTCCAATCAAATAATACAAGTAACTGCATATACGTTAGTGTATATGTTACAAATTAAGGTAAACATTGACGTATAATAAATGTCTTTATTGTTTGTAAATATAATACATGTTATTACAATTATACACTGATGTATTTGATATGGTTTCAGACTAACTTGCAACACTAATATTACAAATTATGGAATCAAAAAAAAAAAAAAAATACAAGTAATTGCCTTAGATATCAGTAGATTATCATATTAGTGATGACTATTCACCATTGTATAATAATGTCTTTATTGTTTGTAAATATTATACATGTTAGTACAATTATACACTGCTGTATTTGATATGGTTTTAACCTAAATTGGAACACGAAGATTACACACCATGGAATCAAAAAAATACAAGTAACTGCCTTAGATATCAGTAGATTATCATATTAGTGATGACTATACACCATTGTATACATTATCGACGATATCAAAAAACAGTTAAAAACTGTACTGTATATCTTCGTAGCAGTAGATATACACGTGTGAATATTATTTCATAGTCAATAATAAATGGAACAATGCAATAAACTCACGTATATCACGTCCCCAGTTCTTATAGTCTGTGACGGTACCATTAACGTTCTGAGGACCCCCTTTTAAGACAACATGCAGCTTATGTGCTCTAGTAGGGCCGATATTCATGGTGCGACAATTAGCAATGAACTGACGTGTATTAAAGTCTAACTGGCGTTTTTTTCGAGTCAAATCAATGTTTTCGGGGGATACAAAACCGTGGTTATGAACCTCGATGAATTTATAAACCTCATAATCTGTTGATTTATTGACACGCCTAATTCTCACACAAGCCTTGCAATCAGTAGATTTAATGTTAGAGGAAAGAGATCTTTCAGACTTTTCCTTCACATTTGTGTCACCCTCAAGTGATTTTGGTGTCGCGGCCTTCGAACACAAAATCTACCTATTTACAACCACGCCATCTAATGTTTTACGTGTAGACAAACGAGTTCCAAATCCGGCTGCCTGTGCATAATTTTCATACATTATAATTGCTTCATCCGACGATCTAAACTTTGCACCTACACGTGGTTTGACATCATCTGGTACAATTGGCGTCCAATATCTCGTCCCACCGGGGGATTCATATACATTGCTTGATGAAGACGCTGAAATAAAGAAATTTGACAATTAAAAAGAAGAATTCCAATTTACTTCTTGATAACTGAGAACGACACGGTACTAACTAATAATATACAACAATGTATATCAACATGAACTGAGAACGACACATTAATTACTAATTACTAATAATATACAACAGTGTATATAAACGTGAATAATAACATATATACAACACGAACTGAGAACATTAACAAAATAAACATACTACAGTGTATACAACAGTGTATATTAACGTGAATTATAACATATATAAAACACAAACTGATAATGACATTGTAATAAACTAATAATATACAACAGTGTATATTAACGATTAATGCTTCGTAATTCTATCTTTACGTAAATCAAAAACTGCCATAATACAAATCACAAAATAACTTGAATACGAAAAAAAAACCAATTAAAAAAAAAATACATAAATACCTTGATTCTCAACACTATTTAGCAAAAAAGGATGTGATTGTGATTCATGATCTTCAATATCGTGAGAAACTGATTGAATGTTTTCATGATTATGGTCATTATCCATCACGAAATATCATAAAACGATGGAACCCAAAATCGAAATTGATTTTGTAATCGTGAATCTTTGAAGAAAAAAAAATGAAGTTAATCGCAGGAAGTTTTGAAAGTTAATTGATTATGATTATGAGAAATTGTAGGAAGTTAATCGCAGGAAGTTTTGAAAACTTCCAATAATAAAACTTTTTTTTAAATTAAAATATAATAGATAATTGTTTAATTACATAACTACCCTTAGATCAAGATTAAAAATGAAGGGCTAGGATTGGTTCCTAAGTTCCTAACTAGTCCATTGGTTCCTATTTGATCTTTTCCCTATATATATATATATATATATATATATATATATATATATATATATAGGGTTTGGCTAAAATAAAAACTCACTTGAGTTGTGCAAACCCTAGAAACTCATTTGTGACCATTGATCTACCCTAATCAATGGTTGAGGATGATCTCCTATTTTATATTAATAAAAAAGTTACGCCCCACTTTCGGTGCGCACATATAATGTATATATGTGTGGCCCTCGAGGGGCAAAAGTAAAGTTGCACTAGTTTTAACGTTATTTTACTAATTTCGTGAAAATAACGTTAAAAACGACGGACGGTTAATCATGCATCATGTGGTGGCGTTGATAGCCAAAAGACAAAGGGGTACATGCACCGATCGGGTTTGTCCCGATTGCTAAGTGTTCTGTGCCTTATGTCCAAGGCTTGATACCAAACCACATCGAGCCGGGGGTCTCACTGGAAGCAGCCTCTCTATTCTTAGGGATAGAGGTAAGGCTGTCTACATCTTACCCTCCTCAGACCCTACCTTAGCTTTGCTATAGGTGGGATAAACTGAGTATGATGATGATGATATTAATAAAAAAGTTGTCCTTTTTATTTCAAGGGTCTTTGAGGGGCATTATTGTCCATGAGGGACATTAAATTTTGAAAAAGTATATGCATATTTGTTCTTTGAACATCTCTCCTCTCTCCTGATCTCTCCTCTCTCCTCTCTCTTTCCTCTCTCCTCTCTTTTCATTTTTTTCAAAGTGCATGCATATTTTACTAACATATACTGCGTTATAAGTTTTGTTCGCAAGTTACAATTTTTATTATTGTGTTACAACATGTACTTTGTCGTGTTACAGTTTTTTATATTATGTTACATCTTGTAGTTGTAGTTCTAGTATGTTACAACTTTTGTTAGTATCTACAAAAAAAAATGTTACAACTTAATGTTACAGTATATACAAAAACCCATTTTATTTGTAAGAGTAATGTTAATCATTTTTACATTGTAACAAAGACATGTTACATACAAGCATAAGAAAATCCAATTTAACTTCAACAAAATGCACTCTATTCCCTTGTATCAAGTCGGATCACATATTTAACAAGAAAAAAAAAACATCCAAACCAAGCTCTTTTTCTCATCTTCCTCAAACCATCTCCCTTCATTTAAAAATTTAAACATTAGTTAAACATTTTTTAAAGTACATTGGTAAGAAAAGTGGTGATTGTAAATTGAAACAAGATTAAAAAAAGGATGACTTTTCTGGAAAAAAAGGATGACTTTTCTAGAAAAATGAGATACCTGTGACTTGCTGCTTGCTTCTACCACCAAACCAAACCCCATCTCATTCACCACCACATAACCCATCACCATCTACACCTACCTTCAAAGTGATCATCATCTTGAATATTCACCATCATCTCGCCCAAAATGTCAACATCGTTCTACTGTTTTCACTTACTCTTTCTCACCTGAAAATGAAAAGAAGGGCTTCGGATCAGCTCTTTTGTGTTGAATCTTCAACAAATCCTGAAACGTAAATAAGAAACCTGGAAGTATCTGACAAAAAAAAAAGCAAATAAAAAATTTGACAAAAAAAAACAAAAAGAACAAGACAAAAAAAAAAGCAAAAAAAAACTTGCCTCATCACCCTCCGAAACTTGCAGATCTCTTAAACAAAAAAAAAGATAACAATAATTAGGGAAATAAAAAATTAGCAAATAAAAAATTCAAACCCATAAAAAGTTGTTAGATCTAGTTTGTGATGAGAGCATTTTGCTAGATCAGTGCCTTCGTTTGACCATAAATAAAAAACTAACCATTGTTATAGATCTAGACTTTCTAGATATCAAGATAACATAATCATTTTTAACAACCCAAAAAAAAGAGGGCAAGATGGAATCCAATGGGTTTTCTATATATATTTTCTGATGTAAAAACATTAATATCTTAAAAAAGTAGTTTAAGATAAACGATGGATAATGGAGGAAAAGGATTCACACTACAGATTAAAGTGGCACTGTGATCTCCACTTTCTTTACTTCAAAAGGTTCCATGAATCCTTGGTAGACGTGTATCTTGGCAATGAAGATTCAATAATGTTGAGAATAAATACTCAGATCCGGTGGGAGGCAGTGGGTGTGAATAGGTTTGGTTATTCAATGGAGTGAGAAAGATGTTTATGAATTATTGTTGAGAGAGTTGAGAGAGAGAGAGAATGTGGACTAGACATGAGTATGCTCTTATGTGTCAGGGTTATGCTTTTTATGCTCAGACAAAAGCAAAAGATGAGTGTAGTTACCATCTTGCCCTTGTGAAGAATGGAACAAAAGGTGGACGTGGCTGCATATAAAACCATTGGATGGGTTTTTAGGGTTTGCACAACTCATGGGGGTTTGCACTAGATACATACCCTATATATATATATATATATATATATATATATAGGGTAAGTATCCTGAAAAAACCCATTTGAGTTGGAAAAACTCTAGAAACCCAATGAATGGCCATTGTTAAGCCACGTTTCCTTTTTTGTTATAAGGTATAAGGGTAATATTGCCATTTAACTTATGTGACCCTCTCTCTCTTCTGCCATCTCCTGTCAAACTTATCACCTCTTTTCTCCAACTTTAATTATCATCTCTCTCCTCTTTTCTCTATCTCACCTCTCTTCCATTCTTTCACCATCATCAAAAAAAAATTTCAAATGAAGTTGGTCCAGATCCCTCACAATCATCTAACTTCTCTCTCATTTTTCTTTTACAAAAGATGTTACAGATCCAACTTTTTCTCTCGTTTTCCTAAAATCACGTCTTTATATTTTTAATTTTAGATGTTCAGAATGAGGCATTAGATTTGAACCTCGCTGGAGCCTCAGATTTACGAACTCATTCCAAAGACAACAAGTTATCGTTGTGTTTCTTGCTTGTCGCATCAGCAGATTTGAGGCCGTAGCCATCAGATCTGAACCAATCTTATTTTGTTTATGTCTATGCAGGTGAACGGCGTTGAAATGAATTGAGATCGAAGAGCATTAAATCGAGCATCAGATCTGAACAAAATTTTTTATTTCCGTCACATATAGGTACACATTTTACACATATATTTTGGGTACATATTTTAAGTTTCTCATTGTTTCCGTCACATTTCATTTTAAATGCTTTTTATTTTTTTTGATTAACTTCATTTTGTTTTATGTTTACTTTTTTACACAAAATATGATGAATTAAATATAATCTTTAGGCAACCTTTTTACTTTCATTTTTACGAAGGGGGTATGCTTAGTTTTCACCGGTTAATGTTTTGTATGCAACTGAATGAAGTGGTGTTTAGAAGCAACAAACAATTTTGTCTGTTAGAATATGAGTTGGAGTGTTTCAAGCTTTTAAAACCCAACACGAAAATCACTAAATAGCAGTTTAGCTGTTTATCTAGATAGCCATAACAATTGATTACCATCCAATAGAATAGAATAGTTCAGTAGATAGCACAAAAGCCTTAAGAGGTTTTATGCCCAACTGGTGAAAAATATTGACGCATACCACGTATCTTTTAGGCAACCAGTGTAGTCGCTTTAAAGCTTTTCTCTATACCATTTGGTGTAAATCTTTCCAAATTATGTGAAACTGATTTTGTTTGTCACTCCATAAAAAGATGCCTAACGTCAAATTGATAATTGAAAAAAAAGTTGGTTACGTTAGACCGTGTGTTGTGGTGCGCGAGCGAGTGGGCGCAACCACCTCGAAACCATCGCTCCGGCAATCGCTCGCGTGGGGGTGTTATGGCTCGCCCCAGACCATCGCTCTCGTCCCTCTCAAAATCCAAGACAATAGCGTCGTAATCGTGGTCGCTTGTGTTCGCGGTGACTTCCTCGCGCGGGCCTTAGCGTGGGGCTGTTGTGGTGTTCGTGAGCGACGTGGCTCGCGAGTGGCTCGCGCCAGGCTGTTCGCCTGTCCACAACGGACATCCTTAGTAACTAAGTTTGAACAAATTGATATTAATGACTATTTTGGTAGGTATCTCTTAATTGCTACATAATCTTCATCAAAGATTTATTGTTATATTTCCCATACAATAGCCGATTAACATGTTATCTCCTCTACTTAATTTGATTCATTGATGTTATATAATTGACTTCTATTATATACTATTTTTATTTTTATTTTTATTTTTACTAGATGTGTAGATCCTTTGCTCTACCCCTGCCCGTTATGCAACCATGTACGCCATTACAGGACATCAACTACTGGATAGATTCGAATGACAGAGGTAAACAATATTTTTTTTTGTTTTTGATAAGTTATATGGATTAATAATAATAATTGATGGTCATCTTTCTAATGGTTATGGTTAATTTCGAATATCATTAATAACTGTGACACTCGTGCTTATAAAAATCGTGCCTAGCCTCTGATTAGTAGTCGATTATCGCTAGTCGGAGCTTTACCGAGTAGTTTTCATCTTATCGGCTCATTAATCACTAGGCGGTCCTAATAAGCAAAAATCGGTGGCGGTGTAAGCGATTCCGGCAACAAGGGATCTGATGGTTTCAAGATCCATCGATTTATTTATTATTAGTAGTTTTCACTATTTTTATGGTTTTTAAAGCTGATTTATTTATTATTCTTGTTTAGGTGTAATGACCCTCGACGTGTAGCCATCAAATCGTCAGATCCGAAGAAGGAATTTTAGTAGAAAACGTCGCCGTTCATCTTAAAGACATCGTTGATTAACCGATTACATGGAGATTTAGAAGTTTTCTGTTTTTTACTTTTTGAGAATGGAAGTGTTTCATACGATAACCTGTTGTCGTGACGATTCTTGGTGTTTGTAATAATGAATAAATAATATGTTAGTAGAACTCTCTATAGTGGTCGGTAATTCCAATTACATATGTATCGGAAATTGGTACATACGTGGCTAGTAATGTTACATACGTGTGTCAGTAGAATGTTAAACTGGTTGTCGTGACGATTCTTGGTGTTTGTAATAATGAATAAATAAAGTTTATGTACTTTGTAAACCCTATGTATACATGTCTTACGTAACTGATTGATGTAACTTTTTTACAAGTGTGTTACACATATTATTTATTTATATTTTACATTTATAAATATGATGTTACTTTTTTGTAACATGTTTTTTAACGACACTTTTTTGTAACATGTAAAAGATGAATATCAACATGTAACATGTAACTGATTGATGTAACTTTTTTACAAGTGTGTTACACATATTATTTATTTATATTTTACATTTATAAATATGATGTTACTTTTTTGTAACATGTTTTTTAACGACACTTTTTTGTAACATGTTTTTTAACGACACTTTTTTGTAACATGTTTTTTAACGATCCCATCTCTATGATTTTCGCCAATGTCTATACAACGACAATATTCGCCAATGTCTATACAAGCCCCTATCTTGTTTCTTCACTCATTACTCAATTATTTTTTTTTACAATTTTTTATTTGATTATATTAAAATAAAAATGAAACCTTAAATATTAGACGATACATTTTTTAATAATTTAATTTTGTAAAAATAATGATAATTTAATCCTATAAAAGTTCTCTGCAGTGCCTTTCGAAAGAAAAAGAATAGCCACACATGTAGGGCCCAGCTAAATTTTTATTATATACTACGTATAATACTTTTTTTGAAAGGCAAAAATAAAGCCACCACACAAACAAAACATATTTTATTATTATTATATATAATATACTCACATACATTATGTATCTATCTCCATCCCATTATTCACCTGCAACTTCTATTGCCTTCAAAAAAAAAAACTAAAGTTCTACCCTAATTAACAGTTAGCAACTTCAAAATGTATTGTTACAAACCATTAGTTAATACCATCAACATATCACACCAAATAATGAAAGAAATATTTAAAATTTTAAATAATGAAAAAAGGAGACATTAATTAATTACCATCAACAAATACCTACAAAAAAACATACATCGACTCCACTGAATTGTAACAAAAACACACAGCCCAGTTTCTAATACGCGTTTTGTATACCTCGTTTCCAAACTTGATCTCCTCTTCGTCTTCTTATACGCACACAAAGTGAAATCCCCAATATCGTTTTATTTCTTTTCTCTGTTACACCACCAAAAAACCATACACCTCTGATCGATTATAATCACTTACCGACAAGGAAGACGATGGCGTTTGGTGGCTGTTGGTAGTCTATCTGAATGAACTGAGTAAAAGCTTGTCGGTTTCTTTCTCGAAGACACTGTTTGTGATGTTTTAGACGATCGGTAACTGTTGAGCTTGAAGATTATATTCGATTGAGGTAGAGCTCTCCAGGTTTGAAACGGAGGAAACTAGGAAGATGAGAAATAAATGATTTTTTTAAAGAGAGAAATGAGGAAGATAAGGAGACGAGATTTTTGGATCTAGAGAGATGGAAACCAAATTTGGGGAATTTGAAATGAAAAAAGATAGATGTAATTCGTGTCTGGAAAGTATTTGGATGAAATGATAGTCTGCACATTGATTCTCACAAAAGAGACTTTTTGTGCAACATTACTAAATTCCCTCTCCACCTTAAGCTTATATGTTTTATTAGTATTTTTATTCTTTAATGAGAGAGAAAGTGATGTTTCAGTGTCTTTTGAGAGAGATAATGAAGTGTGATTTTGAATAAGGTTATTATTTTACAATATTAGAAAATCCTTGAAAATCGTTTTGTAAAAGTTGTCAGCTGAATAGTTACTTTGTCTGCACAGCTGCATGGGTGTATCCTTTTCCAGATTCATCAACACAAGTAAATTACCCTTATATCCTTATTAACACATTGGAATAAAAAGGACATTTATTATATTATTATTTTATACATGATATCATCTCAACCATTCAATTGTGTTGATCTATGGCTATAAAAGAGTTTGCATGGTTTGCACAACTCACTAGGGTTTTTATTCTATCCCAACCCTATATATATATATATATATATATATATATATATATATATATATATATATATATATTTTAATTGTGCGCGCAAGAACCGATTCCGGAACTGAAATCAGAACCGAACTGCAACCAAACCAAACCGGTCTTAAAAACCGGTCTTTGGAACTGACGGAACGGGGGGCAGAACCGAACCGGAATTGACACTGTAGCGGACCGGTTCCAAACCGGAACCGGTTCCTAAAAAAAAAAAACCGATTTGTTTATTGTAATCATTATAATCATTATAGTTCTAATAGGGTTGATGATAATCATTATAATAGTATGAATTTTTTTATATCCTATCATCTTATAGTTCTAAAAGGGTTGATCATATTCATATGCTTAATCTTTTGGATAAGTACAGAGCAATATTTAATCTTTTTTTTTGACTATTTAGTTGAATTTCAATTGTATTCCTAGCTATAGGGTAGTGAAAATGATGTATGCTTATACTTTTAGGCTCTGTTAATCATCGAAAATTTTAAGAAAGTCCAAATTGTTGCATTAGCATTTGTTTTAAACCGGTTTAGAACACTAAATAAGTTCCATCATGAAATAAATCGTTGGGCCTCTTGATGTCCTGAATTGCGAACTGTGACACGTCTCCTCATGGTGTTACACGTCTCCTCTGTTAGGATTTGATCTCTCGATCAACACACCAAACACAAACAAAACTGCAAGAGAAAATAAACGAAGATGAACACGCAAGATACGTGGTTCGGTCGGCTGACCTACGTCCACAGGCTGCAATCAAGATATTTTATTATTGCTTTCTGCCTCACTCGTGATGAGGAATTACAAGTACACGATGCATATTTACAATTATAGTTTAGGGTTTACTACTTAGTCCCCAAGATAACTAATAATGGGCTAATTAAATAAAATGGGCCAAGTCTTCAATTTAATTAGTCTGTCACTTAATTGTCTTCTAATCCGAGCCCAAATCAAGGCTTCACAAAACCCAATAATCTCCCACTTGGAGGCTTGATAATCTTCAAACTACCATCTGCTCTGAACTTGTACCTCTTGTAATCTTCCTCATTTTCCTGGTTTCAGCGGCCTTCTCATCAGTTAACCTGAAGGCCCGTTGAAGCTCCCCCGAGCTCCAACACATTAGTCATGGCTATGTTTGCCGCTGACCCATTCTCTGTCTCTATCGGCTCCTACTGCCACGAACTGGCGGATCTTGAAACACCCTGAGAATAAACACTTTCCAAATAAAGCAGATAATCACCTGGAGAAACTTCGACAACTGGAATACTGGTTCTCTTAACCTATTATCGTCTAGTAACTCTGACTGAAGCACAACTCATGCTCCCACTGCCATGAAAACCCCTGACTGGTAGTTTCGAACCTTTCTTAGCACGCTCAACCTGAATCTTACCTGTGGCTCTGGGTTTATCATCTGCAAAACAACCTTCTTCTGCCCACAAGACTATGTGAACCCGACTTTATTTCTCTTCTGAACTGGGACGGATACTCCCTCAGACGGTAAACTGACCATGTAAAGCGAACCCCGCTTTCTTCCTCGAGCTATGACAAGATTTCCCTTGATAACTTTCCACTGCCCGTTCCCGAATTTAACCTCATGTCCTTGTTCATCCAACCGCCCCACTGAAATCCACTGTTTTTTTAAGCTTGGAATCACCCTGACATCCTTCAAAGTCCATGAACCGGCTGAAGTTACTATATCCATATCTCCCATGCCCGTAACATCAAGAATATCATTGTTCGCCAGTCTTACCTTACCAAAGTCACCTTTCTTCTAATTCCGCAATGCTTCAGTGCTGTGGGTAGCGTGAAATAAAGCACCAGAATCCATGACCCAGGAATCTACATAACTCTCTACACTACAAATTAATGCGTCATCATCTGAGCAATCTGATGTAGTGTTAACTTCTTTCTTCTCGTTTCGACATTGATTCCTAAAATGTACAACCTCTTTGCAGTTCCAACAGGTAACATCACTTCAAGCCCTAGATTGACTCCTCATCCTGTTCTTGCTCCCACTACCTGTGTTATTCTTCCTTCCTCTGCCAACATTCAATAATTCATTTGATGATCCTCGTGAATTTCTTTGTCTAACATCTTCGCCCAGAATAAGATACCGAATCCCATCAAAAGTGAACTCGCTGGTAGAACTAGTAAGCGCTGTAATAGTCCTTGACCAGCTATCTGGCAATGATGATAACAGTGGTAAAGCCTGAACCTCATCCTCGAATTTAATACCAACTGAACCAATTTTTGACAAAATCGAGTTCAAGTTGTGATGTGCATTGTAACTGAACTTCCTTCTTTCATTTTCGTGTTCACCAGTTCACGTATTAGGAAAACCTTATTAGTTGCCGAAGGCTTCTCATACATATTAGAAAGTGCATCCATCCCGCGCTGTGGTTTCCTTCAGAATGTTGAACGCAACATCCTTCGTTACCGACAATCTAATAACTGCCTTAGCCTTTTTATCCAAGGCCCCCCACTCGTCGTGCTTTAACTTCTCCGGTTTGTCACCCAATACCATGTCCAAATCCTTCAGAACCAGCAAATCCTCCATTTGAATTTTCCACCACCAAAGTCTTTTCCATCAAACTTCTCAATCTGAAGTTTACCACTCTCAGCCATTGTCTTAAACTGAGTAGTTTCCTAACTTTGGATCTCGATAAAACAATAAGAAAAATATCCTCGGACAAACAAAACAAACCCCAATAATCAAAACCACTAGGCTAAACGATCTGTCTCTCGCGTTGTGTTTCACCCGTGTGTAACGAACCGTAGCTCTGATACCAGTTGTTAGGATTCGATCTCTTGATCAACACACCAAACACAAACAAAACTGCAAGAGAAAATAAACAAAGATGAACACGCGAGATTTACGTGGTTCGGTCGGCTGACCTACGTCCACGGGCTGCAATTAGGATATTTTATTGTTGCTTTCTGCCTCACTCGTGATGAGGAATTATAATTACAAGATGCATATTTACACTTAGATTAGATTAGGGTTTACTACTCAACCCCTAAGAAAACTGATAATAGGCTAATTAAATAAAACAGGCCAAGTCTTCAATTTAATTAGTGTGCCACTTAATCAAAACTCCACAAAACCCAATATCTTCATTGTGTTACATGTCAGAGTCATGTTTTAGCAACCCAACTCTAGCATTGTAGTAGATTGAAAAAAGAGAATTGGGTCACATCAAAGATCAAAAGTTGAAAAAAGTTGGGATCCTAACTTTTTAAGTCAATTTTTTACACGTTTGGTTTAACTTGCTTCGTAATAAAAAATTTATCTTTTAAGCTGTTTTTTTCCTGATATTTAACTCGCTAAAAGATAAATAACCCATTCAATATAAACAAATTGGAATTACACATTTACTTTAACCAAGTTTTAATCCATATAAGTATAGAACTTGTTCTATGCTCAAGCTATTAAAAGTGGGGATCCTAACTTTGTAACTCTTAAAACTCTAGAGTATTTTCTATTCGATCTACGTCGTAATAAAAAAATATCTTGTAAGTTGTTTCTTTTTTTTTCCTTCTAATTTTTAGTTCGCTAAAAGATAAGTAACCCATTCTATATAAACAAGATGGAATACACATAGTCTAACCACCTTTTGATTCATACAAGTTTAGAACTTGTTCCATGCTCAAGTTAATGTGTTTTGAAAATCTACAAATGACCCAATTTGTTTATGTAACCTTTAATAACAAATCTTTATAAAACATCTATAAATTTAACTAAATTTCCTTCTCACTTACCAAGCATAACTAGAAGAAAAGTATATTTATTACAATCATAAATTTAATAGAAACTTTTGCACCCCAAACCCCTTAAAGTACTGTCCATGAAAACTCATATCATTCTTAACATAAATAAATGAAACGAAAGTAATCAAGACTGAGAAGTAGATACCACATATCCGATCTATGATTACATATTCAACACGCGATTGCTGCTCATCGAAGTCATTTTACGCCCACAATCCAGCTATTATATCGATCAGTTGATGGGAAATAAGACCTTATCTTTACAAACACCTTTGGAAAGAAAATTATGATATAAAAGCATTAATGGTTAATATGCTGAAGCAACCATGGGGGCAAGACTATTGATGGTTGAGCCTGTCTTGGATTTTCTTCTACTAATCCATCATCTCCTGCCTGGTATGTAGCACTGAATTGTATATGGAGATGGTTAGAAACTATCAAACTAATGTATGATATATTTTATGCATGGGATCCACATAGTATAATAGTGTATTTTGTAGCTAAAAGTTGTACTGCAGGCTGGTCAAACAAGTTGAAAGTTATCGTATTTTTAATGTGTATGGTATGGAGTTATAGCACACACCTACTAGGATCAACTGGTCACTGGGAAACATGATAAAGGCCTAACTTAAAAAAGAAATAACATGTGTTGTGGAGTTGCAAGTCCCATAAGTAATAGACTGAAACTTCTCCAATTTTGCAATCAACTGTTTTTGTCAATTTTACAATTTCTTATTGATTTCATTTTATTTATAAAACTTGTGAATTGGTAACTTACAAGTTTATTTAGAAAGTCAATTTCATAACTAGACACTCAATTTCTACCACATATCATTATCCTAGGGCTTAAATGTAATGGTTTAACTATTCTATAGGGTATTCTGTATTATATCAATTTTCTCTTGATATTATTCTCTTTTATTGAGTTTATTTAGTTAACATAATTTTTTAAATTTTAGTAAGTTTAATAAGTTAATAGTAACTATAAAAACAATTAAAATCTATTGGACAGGAAATCGCAAATACCACAAAATTACCTGCTTTAACTACTTACCCAACCAACTCAACCCGTTGATTTTTCTACCTTCACAGTTTTCAAACAACTGTCTCGTGATCATGGTTGCAAAAGTCGTTAGGCGGTGACAGTTCAGTTAACTGGGGAGTTGTGGGTACTCGACCATAATCGGGAAGTACTTGGAGATGACTCGCTGAGTACTCGGTCTAGGCGGGGAATACTCTGTGATTACTCTTTGAGTAATCGACGCCTAAGCGGGATTTTTACAACCATGCTCGTGATGCCACCGAGTAATATTCTAACATAGTCATGTGCAATCTAGGATTAAAAGAAACTAACCTGATATATGTATCAAGACGATGCGATGATATGTTATGGCGGTCTTGATGCTCGATGTGCGCTTGCGGGGCTATTTCTTTCTGTATTTCCTTGATCTGCATAGTTTTTCAAAGACGTGACAATACTGTTTTATATAATACCTCAAGATTTATGTAACTCCTTGAAGGGTATTTTAGTCATTTAAACGATAGCTACATCTATTTATATCAAAATATACAAGATTGTCTACAAACCTTCTCCAAGAGAACATTGTTTTCATTCTTTAATGCCTTATCCTGTGGATTGATCTATGTTAGATAATATTCTGCAAGCACATTAAGTGATTCAAGGTATCGAACACGGTTGTACCTTCTTCTCCAGCACAGAAATTGATTCAAGCATCAACTGGTTCTGTAAACAACATAAGTTAAGTCGAACACATTGTACAAACGCAAATAATATTCTTAAAATGATACTGTTATTATACCCTTCTCAGCCTAATCTGTTTAAGACCCATATCGAGTTTCTGTTCCAGATTTAGAAGCTCTTTCAAGTTCAAGGAATCAAGGTCTTCTCCCATAATATGCCTGAAAACCAGAAACATGTATATTGTCACTTTGAATGTCTTAATTTCATAGTGATGTTCAAAAACCGTTGAAACTGTCCAAAACGAAGCAGGTCTGTGTGAAAAATGTCAAATTCATATGGTTCAGTTTTGGCAGTTTGATGCGATGATTGGAATTTAGAACCAAACCAGCCGTTAAATATTTATTACTTATTTATTTTTTTTAAACATGAAGTTATGACATTTTAATTATCTTTAGAAACTTTAATACACACTAACACATAGTACACTGATCGTCTATGTGGTTTTACAAAATTTCGAAAATACTCTTTAAGTATGAGAACTTATACATATAGTCCAAGCTCCAAACTTTTGCAATTTGTAACACCTTTAGTCCCCATATGTCATTGGATTTCAGGGACTAAAGATGTTACAAATTACAAAAGTATGGACTAAATATGCTACAAATACTTGAGAACTATTTCCAAAATTTTGAAAAACCACATGGAATATCCGATTATCCGTGCACCTTACTATAAATTAATATTAGAACATCGGTTCAAACCGTCATATGCTAAAACCGGCCATTGAGCCAACATAATCATTTTGGCTTATCGTATCATGAAATCGTAGTTAATAGCTTGGCTTAGAATATTCATTAAAATTGGCAAAACCATGTAGTTATGTATATCCATGAAGCATTTTTATTATCTTTAAAAACTTAGTGTTAAAATATATTATATACCGGTTCAAATCATCATATGCTAAAACCAACCATTCAGTTAACCGAACAATTTGGGCTCGACCTAGAATATTTGTTTAATTGTCCAAACAAGACCTTAAACACAAATCGTTACGCATACACATAACTTTTTGTAAAAACTATCATATGAAAAATGAAGTGGAATATAACCTTAAGATGCAAATACCTTTGTGTTGTTTGCAAACCCTCCATTCTAGACTTGAGTTTGGCATGTTCCAAAGTCCAACTTCCCTATAATTATGGGTGTTACATTCAGGTCAGTTTGTTATACATGTGACAAACTATCATATCATGATCTAAGTGTTTGATCACGTGACATACATGTGATCCATGATCAGTAAGCTCTCTTTCTGAATATGAGCATCTTTCATACCTCTCAAGTATCCTTTCCATGCTGATGCCACAAATAGTGTAAACATTATAAACACAAATATATGTTTTACTTTATCATTATCCTTATATAAAGGTTTGTATACTTCTGTATATTATACAATAAGATACATTACTTGCAAGTTATAGTAAGACTCACCATACCTTTTGATGTGATTGAGGTTAGTATAAATTGAAATAACAAACTAGTCTTATCAACCCTAACTAACACCGGTCATTGCCAATTTGCTAACTCTAAATCATAAACTACAAACCATAACATATTATAACTTATTCATGTTTGAACTTTGACAACTTGTTGAAGGTTTTAGATTTGATTAATATTAAACTAAACAAGGTGGATATTTGTGTTGGGCTGTGAAGTGCTTCATAATTCATAGGTGGATAGTTCCATAATTGCGTGAAACATTAGTTAACTTTGATAATTATCTGAAAATTCTTATAATTGGTGATGTTAACTTGTTACTTTTAAATTTTAGGCAATATAAAAAAATTGAACAAATGAAGCTATGAACACAATAAAAATAACTCTGTGAAGTTAGGACTCGAATAAAAAAACCTTAGATCACCTGCACTCAAAAAGCCAAAATATTTCGGTTACTGACTCAATGCGATAAAAAAAATGTTTGATGACCCCACTCAACTCACATTTTTTTTTCAACCACTCAACCAAAAATAAATCTATGTTGATAGACATACAAAGACTGGATAATTTGACCCTATGATAAAAGTTTCTAGCTCCGTCATTGTTTGTAAGTCAATCCCACAAGGCGTGCCTCCAACGATATTATATAACTTTGTGACATATATATAACTTATTAATATGCTTGAGGTGGGGACTCTTTCTACCCCTTGTGTCTAGGAGTCACATAAGCCCTTTGGGTTTTAATACCATCTTGTGCCTTTGACTACCTATGTTTTCATAGGTATTCATTTTTTTAAAGGCTAACATCACTTCATCTATAATATCCTAAATTTACACCTTGTTCAAGACTTGAACTTGAGTCTTCCCCAGAAGAACATCATCACATAGGTATTCATATGTGAACACATCTTCATAGGAACATCATCCCAAAACCATATGGTGTGGAGTTAGGGAGAAGGCTTGGTGGGGTGAGGTGGCATGCCCACCGATCAGGAACCCCCCCCCCCCCCCAATAAAAAAATCGGCGTTTTCTGTGAAATTTCCCCCTCTTCACCGAGCATTGTGATTGGAGAGGAATGTTGGAGGGTTTTGTTTTTTTTTAATTCAAACTTTATATAAAGAAGATGAAGGTGAAGATGAGACTGTGATGGAGCTGCATATCTTAAGACTGCAAAGGTGAAGACTGTGGAGGTGAAGGTGAAGAATATGGTGGTTGTGAAGACCTGTTTTGGTCGAATGTGAAACAAACACATATGATAAAAGGAGAGTAGGGGTTAAGAGGATCAAAGCGGGAGAGTAAGTGGCTATTTGGTAGGAGCTGTCTGATTTAGTGTTGAATTATTAAGAGAGTCTGAATGGTTCAGCACCCCTTATTAGCTAAATGGTTAAGAGCTTAATGGAACCATTCATATGTTTTTTTTAGTTGAAACAAATACTCTTAAGAGGTTTGTTAAGAAGCTAACAAACACCCCCTAAGCAAGTGAGAGTGTTGTGCCATAGAAAGAACGATCATTACCAACAAATTCATACGACCGTATCATACCCTACTAACCAGTGATATCAAATAAATCACAACTTGTGTACTTTTGGTACAGAAAGAATGACAAAGATAGGCTTAGTTTTTAGGAGAGAAAAACCATGAGGTTGTACATGTCGAGATGAAAGTCTCGATTAATTGGTGGTGTGGTAGTCAATGCATGGAGGCGATGGGCGGAGATTATGCTCCTATCGTTGATTGTTGAAGGAAGTATGTACATGTATATATTCATCCATTTTCGGTGTGAGAGATTGGATGATATATGTAATATGATTTTTTAATCGATTCAAGTATCCCATATATAATGATATGCTAGTTCTTTAACTATTTGTAGGAAATCGCTTATATGACTTTGCTTTATTTACTTTGATTAAACTTCGGAAATTTATCATCAAAATGTCACATTTGGGCTAATTCTGATTGGTTTTCACAGATTTCATTTTGTTTATTCTCATTAGAAATTTATAACCGTGATCTATCCTAGTAGCTTATTTAATGTGTTACACAATCAAACTAAAACAATTTTGTAAGTAGTGATCTAATAACACTTGATAATTATTAAGTAACAATAATTATTGGTCCATGAATAAAAACTTCAATAAAACAAGTTATAAAATGATAAATATATTACGACAAGTTATGGCACAAAGTAATAAAATGATAAATATAGGAGCATTATTA
Source organism: Ambrosia artemisiifolia (assembly GCA_032199755.1). NCBI lineage: Eukaryota > Viridiplantae > Streptophyta > Magnoliopsida > Asterales > Asteraceae > Ambrosia > Ambrosia artemisiifolia. The sequence goes on from CM063521.1 coordinate 11,086,783, forward strand.
GAGATTTAGAGTGTGTATGAGTTAGGCGATATTAAGCTTACATAAATAATGACAAATTTTGGCCCAAAGTCGTGAACTATTGTATTTCAATAATTCATCGACATTTTAAGTGGGTAATATGAAAAGTTAATTTTTTCGATGGTTTTGCATGTTTTATAATTGTATTCCGGTATGAACAAGAATACATACTATAAAATATAGAAATTGTCAATCACAAGTTCATTTTGAACTCCCTGAAATTCTAATTGATGCAATTGTTTTAAGATACATCTTATTTATTTTGCTATTTTTTTTTTTTGTTTTTTTTTTTCCCATTAAAACAAAATGCGAAAGTTACATCATAATAGCAGGTAGACGAGCAACAAGCTGCGCCGCCACCCCTTTTTGAATTGCAAACCCTAGTTATAATAATGATAATATAAATTAACAATATGGAACAATATAAATTAACAATATGGAAATGAAGTATGTAAGTTGTGATCAGGTGACAGCTGAATAATACAAGTTAAATTAATATAACTAATTAAATTTTAATTACCTAAATTAGAGCTTAATTGACAAGAATACGTCAGAAAATTAAAAATAATTTCATGTATATAAGGTATTGAGTATAAAGTTACTAAAATATATGTCTTGTTAGGATAGACATGCTTATATATAGAACTGTGTATATATCTTTTTCTTAAACTATTTCATCGTACTTATAATGAAAAGGATTAGTTAAAACATGTATTTTCTAGTACATCATATAGCCCAAAACAGATTTTATACCAAAGTATCTATGTAATGGTTAGGTTAGAAGACATTTTAATTGCAGTTCTAGCACTTTAAGAAATTAATCTCATCGAAGATTGTTAAGACAAAAGGCTAACTTTATTTTATTCCATGAGAGAATGAAACACAACTGCAGCTTAAAACACTGAATCAAATTAAAGGAATTAAATTACCTAAGATATGTTGTGTTTTCATTTACATTATTAAATATCATGGAGTATACTTTATATGTGTATGCAATGTTTTAAAAACCGGTTTAAACCGGCCGGTTGAACCGGTTATACCCGTCATCGGTGTCTTTCCCGGTACAAATCAATCCGGTAGTTTAGGAAAACGGTAAAGGATTTGAACCGCCGGTAAATTTCGGTGTATCGGTTTATACCGCTATACCGTACCGGCACAAGGTTAAACTTTGGACTTTATCGGCCCATAGTGATGATACAAATAACAGGTGTGGTGAGAAAGAGCATGAACCGGTTTCTTAGACATAAAGTTATTTATTATATATGTTACTTATCTAATGTAATTTTAGATATTTTGATTATTTGGTAAGTAAAACTTCTTATCAAAGATTGTAGAAAACGAAAACGGTTATACCTTTGTTGACGAGTATGGCGATGATTATGAATGTTGTCTTTTAATCAATCATAAATTTGATGCATTCAACACTCCAATTGCATAAACCCAGTATACCCTTCATATAAAAAAACTTTGTTGAAAAATTTGGTACTTTTGGATTGTTATTTTATTATGGATTCACTTTTAAATTATTTTTTTATTATAAAATCATTTATTATTGGATTACTTTTTGATTTAGAGTTGTATTTTATAGAACTAGTAGGATGTCCGCGCGATGCGGCGGGAAACACAGACATTTCTTATAGGTGTGTATGGTTTAGTTCAGTTCAGTTATTAGTCTCAACAAAAACTAAAGTCATCAGCTAAATGATCTTATTAACCAATTGGCTAACTGATTCAGTTTATTTTGTAAGATTGCTTGCTTTAATTCGATTCAATTAAATTTCTTTTATAACCAAAACCAAACTTTGTCTAAAATTTTGGCTTAAAGGTACATGTAATGAGGGTATAAAACTACAAATACATGAAAGGTAAGCTAAGAGTATATGAAATGTTCAATTTTAGTTTGGTTAAGTTTGGTTAACTAATGGTATAAAAAACCCGATAACCAATTTTAAGTTGCATTTGTTTTTGGTTATTGCTCACCCATGGATATTGTTAGTCACGTAACACACAAATTTTGTTTTAAACTAAAAAATATTTGTAATATTTCAAATCATGTACTCCACAACGATGAATAGATCGTAAACAACAAGTTTAATATCACATTTATGCAAAGCAACTATGGCCACCAATCGATTGATTCTTCCAAACCTATATGCTAGTTCAAATTAAACCACAACAGTTCATTCTAGACGAACAACAGTAAAAATCAAAGTATATAAAAGCGTAAAGCATGTTAGATTTTATACCATTGATTTTTATCTTGATCTTGCCTAAACAAAACCTAAAAACTTCGATAATTAAATAGTGCATGTTAGATCATAATGATAATCATTGTATTAAAAAAACATGGGCTGAAACATTAGTAAACTTAGTGTAGCATTGAAGAAGAGAAAATGTGCAGACGATGAAAAGTGTGTAGTAGAAATGAAGGCCGACGAAGAGAAATATTTGTAAAGCTCTAGTTGTTTAGAATGGTGTATGTACAATGCGGCCTGCAAATAACACATGCTCTTCTAGAGGTGTGCATGATTTAGTTTAGTTTGATTATTAATCTCAACTGAAACTGAAGCCATCAACTGATTGATCTAATTAACCAATCGATTAATTGGTTTGGTTTTTTGTTAGATTGACAATTTTTAGTTCGGTTAAGTTATTATGGACATTTATGGTTCATAACTAAACTTTGGCTAAAATATTTACTTATAAGTATATGAAATGGATGTATAAATACATGAAATGATAGTACATATGAAAGCTAAAAATATACAAACAACAACAACAACAACAACAACCTTACCCAGTAAGTCCCACAATTAGCAATGCTAGGAGTAGGGTCTGGGGAGGGTGAGATGTAGGCAAACCTTACCCCTATACTTGCGGATAGAGAGGCTGCTTCCATAGAGACCCCCGGCTCCAAATCCTTAACAACGACAATCAAAGAACACTAAAAAAAATAATAAAGGGCTACTGAATTTAGAGAAACATTAACAGCGCCATGTAGTAAAATAGAGGTATATATGCCATAAAAAAATAACACCACCCACAAACACCCAAAAACAAGACACCTTTACAAGCATCCTACCAGTGTAAGAAAAAGCTTAAGCTCCTAGAACTCGACTGCGATACAACCAAACCCTTCCTAATAATCCTTAACCTTAATCTTGTGCCTCCACAAACTCCTATCCTCAACCATGTCCTTAGAGAGGTGCATCTCTGCTAAATCATGCCTAATCTGCTCATCCCAAGTCAATTTGGGTCTACCTCTACACCTTTTTCCCTCTACAATAAGGGTTTCCACTACTCTAACTAGGGACATCATTTGCCTCCTCTTCACATGCCCACACCATCTTAATCTCCCCTCTTTTATCTTGTCTGATATACTAGCTACCCCTAACCTATCCCTAATAACCTCATTTCTTATTCGGTCTACCCTAGTGTACCCGCACATCCACCTTAGCATCCTCATTTCTGCTACCTCCATCTTGTGAGCTTGTGTCTTTTTGATGGCCCAACAATCTGTCCCATATAACATAGCAGGTCTCACTGCAACCCTATAGAATTTTCCTTTTAATTTAGTTGGGAACCTTTTGTCACATAAAACCCCACTGGCGGCCCTCCACCTACACCAACCAGCTTGTATGCGATGGGTGACATCACTATCTAGCTCCCATCCCTCTGAATAAATGATCCTAAGTACTTGAACTTAGTTGCATGTGGGACAACTTGACCTTCAATCGAAAGTTGAGTATTTTCATCGTTGTTGCACCACTAAAACCACAATACATGTACTCAATCTTAGAACGACTAATCCTTAAACCGTTGATCTCTAAAGCTGCACGCCAACCCTCTAGTTTCTCATTCAGACTATGCTTGGACTCTGCTACTAACACAATATCATCTGCAAAAAGCATGCACCACGGCACTGACTCCTGAATCGACTTGGATAACTCATCCAAGACAACTGCAAAAAGGAACGGACTCAACGCAGATCCTTGGTGGAGTCCTATCCCCACAGGGAAGGAATCGGTATCACTTACTGGCGCGCGAATACTAGTTTCGGTCCTACTGTACATATCCTTAATTAAGTCTATATACCTCTCAGGGACCCCTCTACTCTCAAGACTGTCCCAAATCAGTTTACGTGGCACACTGTCATATGCCTTTTCAAGATCTATAAAGGTCATATGGAGATCCTACTTTTTCTCCCTATACTTTTCCATCAGCCTCCTTAGAATGTGTATTGCTTCCGTAGTTGACCGCCCTGTCATGAAACCAAATTGGTTTACTGTAACCCGGGTTTCTCTTCTAATTCTAGCCTCAATAATCCTTTCCCATAGTTTCATAGTATGACTTAACAACTTAATACCTCTGTAATTCCCACAACACTGAGCATCGCCTTTGTTCTTATACAAAGGCACTATGACACTACTCCTCCAATGTCTAGGCATTTGTTTAGATTTGAAAATACAATTAAACAAAGAAGTTAACCATCTAGGGTTGTTCACGAGCCGAGCCGATCCGAACGAAGCTTTGCTCGTGCTTAGCTCGTTTACAAACCGAACCGAGCGGAGCGGATCGATTACAATCGAACCGAAAACCGAACGAGCATTCTTCGAGCGCAGATTTTCCGAGCGAGCGCCGAGCGAGAATCGAGCGGAGAATAATATGGACGATTATAAAATTGGGATGTTTCCTTCGATGTTTTGATTGTCGGGTGACAACTAAGGTTAAAATGTCCGATGCTAACACTAATATTGAGATCTTAGTATCCAAGGTTAAGGCTTAGATTGAGGCTGTTGAGGTGATGAGCATACGTCAGACAACAGTTGTTGCATTGTGACGTAGGTGTGATATCAAGCGACAATTAGCGATGGACGACAATTAACATAAAGAAATCAAGACTGTCGCCTCATGACTTATTGTTTTACTATTAAATCTAGTGTTAATTTTTTTATTTGTTAAGTGGGCTGGTTATATTTTGTTTGCATATACTGAGTCAAATCTAATAGATATATAAAGCCATAAATTTATCTATAAATTGTGTGTATATTTATTATTAAATAAATAAAAATTTATTCGAGCCGAACCGATCCGAGCGTACCTTCGCTCGTGCTTGGCTCATTTACAAACCGAACCGAGCTGATCGGCTCATATACAACCGAGCGGAAGAACGAGCGAGCATTTTTCGAGCATTTTCCGAACGAGCGACGAGCGATCCACGAGTGGCGAGCGATTTGAACAGCCCTAATTGGACTCCTTCCTCTCCAAGACACTTCCATACCTCAATTGGTATGTTGTCTGGACCAACTGCCTTAGCCCTTCCCATCTTTCTGAGTGCAGACTTCACTTCTCCCCGTGTAATATTACGACAGTAGCAGTTATTCGGTTGCCGCCTATGGTTGATGGGGTTTTCATGGTCCTGTTGGAAAGCTCTCCTGTCGTTGAAAAGATTGCAAAAATATGTTTGCCATCTTAGCTTAATGTCGTGTTGCTTTACTAGAATACGCCCATCTTCTCCCTTAATAAACTTCACCACCCCTAGATCTTGCCTCTTATGTTCCCTAGCTCTGGCAATCTTGAACATATCATGTTCCCCCCTTCAGTTTCTAGTCGTTCATACATCTTCTTATAGGCCATGTTCTTTGCCTCTGCCACTGCCTTCTTTGCCTCCCTCTTGGCTTCTTTGTATCTTTCCTTAAGTGTGACACGCTCCCGATCGTCTGCACACCTCAAAAGCTCTCTAAAACTATCATGCTTATCCCTAATTTTGATCTGCACCTCCTCAGTCCACCACCAAGACTCCTTATGCCCACTTGACTTTCCCGTTGTGACACCTAAAGTCTCAGTCGCCACCTCATTAAGAATACATGAAATACTTACTTGTTTTGATTTAGTTAATTTTGGTTTGATTCATTTTGTTTTTTGTTTATTTTTGGTTAAGGATTCAATTATTGTTCATCCCTAGACATTGTTAATCACTTAACATATCAATTTTTTAATTAAAAAGTAATAGAAATACTACATTCAAATTAAAGAGAACAATGCTCGTTTTTGTGGTGTTTTTTTAGATAATATTAACGTATGAAAAAGTTATGGTTGATTAAAACGTCGATAAAAATGAGCAGGTCGTCACGTTATTTTCAAATGTTCTTAAAACATAATAGTTAAAAAGTTATGACAAGATTAAATAAAATTATTACAATTTTGTAGGGAAGAAGAGAAAAGTGTAACTACTAATTAAAAATGAGGGAATTAAAGTGTAATTAAAATGAGGTAGTAAAATGTAAAAGTGTTTCAATGACTATTTTACCCCCATTTTAGGGTTGTTAATGAAAATAAAGTTCTTAACTTTTGGGTATCTTAAAATACCTTCCCTCATGCATTATAATATAGTATATATTACTGGTTTAACTAGTCAATCCGGTTGAACCGCCCGATACAACCCGGTTCAACTGGTTGAACAATTTTTTAGTCAATCCGGTATGGTTAAAAACCGGTTATTAAAAACCCAAAACCATAAATAATGGTCTAACATCTAACCTAACTTACAAAAACCCAACCGAAAGATGTCAATATCTTATATAATGTTTATTTGCACCAGCCAAAATCAACCTTTTGGGAGGCAACTAAGAGGATTCTATATTTTCCGAAAGATAATTGATCATGTAAATTTTTGTTGGGCTTGTGAATGATGTACTACACTTGTTTAAAATGTTGTTGGATAATCGCCGTTTTCAGTAAAGAGTGATCGAAGCCACCAAGATCTAATGATTAAATAGGTCATGGCTCAAATGAAGAACTCGATGTTACATGATCGAATCAGACACATTGAGACAAGTATCGTCTCATTTGACAAAACTAAGCTCATTTTCAAGAAGCCTCTTTGAGTATGATTTGTCTTATACTCTCATTGAACTTGAAGTTAAAGGGTTTATGGTTATTGAAATTACGACATAAATATATCAAATTGATGTCGCTACGTCCTTCTTTTACGGCGAAAAGATTTATCAATAGATGGCTAAAGTAGATCTAGGATCGATTTCGAACAACCCGACAATCACGAGCTGGTTCGGTTAGAGTGCGGAATCCTCTACCCGATGTTCGGACAACAAAATAACAACCAAATATAGTAAACGAGATATCAAACACACACAAAATACGGTTAAAAGCTTGTTATTGCATTGAAAATAGAGCACGAGTCGCACGGGTGTTACAAGACAATCAACAACTTGAAACCTAGGACCTGGGTGCTTGGGAATGTGTGATGTGACAACTGAAATAATTAGGGCAATGATTGGAGGTATTTATATCTCCTCTAGTCGTCCAGGGCCCTTGGGGGCGACTAGGTACATAACACACGACTAGGAGGGGAGATTGGCATCCCAATCGTCTTGAGACCTGCTAGTCGCCCCTGCGAGTCCTAGTCGCATGTCAATACAAAACTAGTCCAAAATCATCCGTAACACATCCAAGCACCAAGATTAACACCAAAATATCACATATACTAGGCTAGGAACATACGTACATGTACTAACAATAGAAATAACCAAAAGAAGACATATGGACTTGTATATTGACACACTATATTTAATGTGTAGGCGTGGTCTTTGGTAACACATTTTTATAGTTAAAAAAAGTACCAATTATCATCAACTTTGCAATAAGTCAATATAGCAGTCTAGAGGAGTACCCTAGCACTAGTGTACGTCAGGTTGAGCACACTGCTCAAACTTTCCTGGAGCCATTCCTCACTTGTATTTAAAAAAAATGCATACACTTATAATTAACTTTTTATTTTCATTTATAAAGTTTTTATGGCTTTTGCTGCAAACTGATCATATAAGTAATTAACATTTATTATATAATTTTTCTTAATTGTTTAGAAATATATGTGCATATAGAAACGTATATATTATGGTATAGAAGATGTTAAAATACCCTTTAATTATTTAAAAATATTATCTTCTCCAATAAATAAAACTATAAAAGATGAAAAGAAACACAGATTGCGACACAAGAATGATGAGATACCATGTATGACCTGACCTAGGTATGTGTTTTCGAGCTCTCATTGGTTCCTTTCCATGTGGGGCCCTTATCGTAAGACTAAAATTTTTCTAAAAATTCATAAACCCTAAAACGGCCATACAACTATTTTATAAACAAATAAAATACTCCGTAAAAACAAAATAAAGTAAGATAACAACCTGTGTATCTTAATCTAACATGAAATCAGGTGCATGAATCGGTTTCCATATTTAGAAAAATATGCCATAATTCAGTAGCAAAGGACAAGCTTCAGATATTGCTAAATTTAGCTGTTTGATGTGTATTACTTGAATTTGACCAACAAAGATCATAATCATGATGATCAGGTGAATACCCAATAAAGATCTGACAGATCCATTTCAGTTTTAGTATAATTTCTAAGATTATTAAGTTTTATTTTTAAACGGCTAACTCACGCAACCTATGACTCTGCTTCTAAATCTACAACAACGTCCATCGTAGAATTTAGTACACACCTTGATTACGCTAACGTTTTAAAAATTTGTTAGCGATAATTCTGACCGGTTTAAAGAAATCAAAACACAAGGAAAAAAAAGTCACAAAAATAAACATCAATATTGTTGGTTATTTTGTTTATTTAATTATGTTAAGAGTTAGAATAAATAGAGGGGTCTATGCAAACATTTTAACTGTCGAGTTTTGCTAATAAAAAAGAGTTCAAGACAGTGTCTATAATTAAATCCAGGTGTTCATATTGTTGTTGTTAACAAAATTCAAAGTTAGAGAAAGAGAGATATGTACTTGGAATCGGTCGAAAACTCGCAGAGCTTGCCTTTGGTGGAGAAGATGATGAGGGCCACATCAGCATCACAAAGGACAGAGATTTCATGAGCTTTCTTCAACAATCCTGATCTTCGTTTAGAGAAAGTCACTTGCCGATTGATCTTGTTTTCGATCCTCTTCAACGTCACCTTTCCCCTACCCATTTCAGATCAAGATTATTACTAAGAGATCACAGACACAGATGAAGGTGGTTATGTGATTTATTGAGTTTCTGATGTAAGAAGGAAGGAACAATATTCTTTTTTCCAAGTTGGAGATATTTTTGATGATCCTTCCTGTCCTATATTTTATCTGTTTTACTAGCTAGTATAGCTACCTAATTGTTTGGAAAGAAATGTCATTTCCAAAATAAATCCACAAAAAAGTAAGTAAATAAAATAGCTATAAGGTGCGAAGGGACGACTCTAATATGTTTTTTTTTACTTAACTCATTTTAACCAATTCTGTACTGTCACATAACTTTTGTGATTTACTTCACTAAAACGTTTTTTTGAAAGCAGCACTCCACTGATTTTTTTTTCATTTAAATACAAACATAAACATTTTTTTAAATGCACATGATTTTTTATAATTTTCTTGTGTCCACATAATTTAAATTTAATAATATAAAATTTAGGCTGGTGTAATGTTTTTGATTTAGGTTTGTATAATATTTAATTAGATTTTTGTATTTTTTTAATTAAAAAATAACACAAAAACTTTTTTTTTTCAATTTAATTGAAATAACATGCATTGGATCCACATGAATACCCAACGGCCCCGGCGGATTCCTCAAACCTTACCTCAACCGGACCACATCCACAATAGGGTGCCGTCCACTTTGCCCAAGTCTGCCCAATGGACCGTCCGTTAATGCTAAAGGTGGCTTGGAATTCCAAACCCTCATCTCAGCATGCCACATCATTCCAAACCTCCACCTCATTATCCAACTCATCATCTACTTTTCCTTTTATTTAACCTATATCTAAATTGACATACTATATTTTTAATTTATTTAATTATAAAAATATTATTTATGTATTTACTTAAAATATTAAAAAAATATGGAAACATAGAATTAAAAACAAGATAATTCATTTAATTAAAAAAAACACACTTAAAACAAACTAAAAAAACACACTTAAAAAAACTTAAAAGAAAACACAACTACTCTTCATTTTCATCCTTCTCCATATTCCTGTTTGCTCATATGTGCTCGGTGAAATTGTCTCTAAGGGTGTGATGAGCTTCCCTGTTACGTAAATCTCAAATCCATTGCAAGTGTTCAACAAAATTGTCAGTCAGGCCATGTAACGGTGGTTGCACTTCTTCATCGTCTTCACTATCCTAGTCGGACACGACATTACCTTCGTCTTCAGCAATCATGTTGTGCAGTATTATGCACGTGTACATTATGTCGGTTTGAACCCTTACTTTTCAAATCCTTGTTGGACCGTGTATAATATGTCATCAAGCCTAGAGAATACCAAACGCCCTTTCCCCATCCTTTCTTGCTGACTCATTTTTTTCAAATAATTTCAATTTATTGCTTTGTGGATACGTAAAGCTTTTAACAAGTTCGACTATTCCAGAGAAAATCCATCTGCAAAATAATATCCTTTGTTGTATTCCATTTCATTCACTATGAAATTGCAACGTGGCGCAAATCCATCTAGGATTTCGTTTAATATCGGTGACTGATTTAAGACGTTGATGTCATTGTTCGACCCCGCATGTGACCCCGTCGAAATCACAGGTCATATCCGTACACTTGACTACACATATACATTGTACATGACATTACATTTTGTATATTTCATCATAATTGGGCCATACAGGGTTCCAACAAGTCAATCCCGATGCATACAGTCTAGCATTTGACACTCTAGTGGATACAATTTCACAACTAGTCTAATAGTTTATCATAAACTATAGGAAACCCATACAAACCCTAGTTTTGGGAATTCATACAATTGAACATAAGATTACAATTGTGACCCAATCAAGAATAAAAACAAACAATGTCCATGTACCTGAATTGTCCAAATATGATGTCCATGAAAGACTAGTAACTTAACTGGTAAAAATACGAACAATATGCTCGTGCATGATCATAAAATCGGCCATAATAGGTATGCACAAGCACATGTGTCACAATTAAATACAACATAATACAATGTGTACACAAGATGGATATGTATAAATGTTTAAAAAAAATACATCTAGTCCATACATACATATATATACATGACACACATGCATGTGTGTGTAGAATTTGAATCTTGCACTCAACACTCATGCACAATTCTTATCCTCACATTCCTAGACCTTATACCAAAATAGTAATGAACTTTCAACACTCATGCATGAAAGGCTTATTTTGACTTACCACTAATCCATCCATCCATCACATCTACATAAACCTCCATTTTGTCCATAATCCTCCCATTCCAAGACTTACACCAAATAGGAAAGATGCTTTCCATGCACTTTTGCAAAAGGCATTATACCTTGCCATCCATACTAATTATAAACAGAGCCAAGGGATAAGTGGATCAAGTGCACAAAAACAACTAACACACACCCTCACATCTCTCTCCCCTCCCTCTCGGCTCACTACCACCGTCGGACCACCACCACCCCACGGCCTCACCACCACCACACCACCACCGAACCCCCATCTCTTGGCCCTAAACACCCAACCAAAACCCACCATTTTTCAAGGGATCTTAGGGGTAACAAGCAGCTTAACTAGGATTTTCATGGCCCCTAAATATTTCACATTTTGGTTCACTAAGAGGTATAAAAACTAAACTTTACACTTATGTTTTCATGTTATATTCTCATTTATTTACAAGTAATGTTCATAACATATGTGAGTCTTGTAACATAACTAAAATGAACAAGTAAAATGGGTGATGGAATACACATTATGGACCAAAAATGTGACAACAGTCAGTGATCTAGGTCAACATCCGTACGCATTTCATTCATTATTGTCATTTTATGTGCATAATTAGACATTTTGTACACACAATACCCCCTAGTCTGGTGAAGCACAAATTATTGAGGAAACTCATTAATTTACCCGTTTATGCATACAACACCCGCACGACTCATGAAACAAACATATGTTGCCCTTTGGACATGAAAGGCTTCGTATCACATGGTAAGCCTTCCCCTAACATATGTATACACACAAGCATGATTTATGAATCATAAACACAAAAGTTGGAAAAATAATATACGTTGATATCGTCATCCAACTCCCAAAAGACATTCCTATGTCTTAACCAAGCAAGATCAATGCTAACTTATATACCATCTAGACAACACCATACACAACCAATATATATATATATATATATATATATATATATATATATATATATATATATGGTTACAATTGCACATACACATGATCACACATGTTGGACTTGTAATCTATACATACATACATGTATATAATCGGCCACACCCTAGAAAACACCAAGACAATTCCTTGTCACAAACCTTACCCTATCTAGCTAAGCCTAGGAAAACTACACAATCCTATCACTTATCACCTCTCATTCCTACAACTAATCAACACACAACATCCCATCTTTCTTGATAATCGGCCAAGATGATATCACCACCATGACTCACCTTTGTCTTATTTAACATACATGTCACCTAGTTATAGCAAAATTGCATGTACCTATTCCCTCACAAGTAAACTATCTTTGCCTTTCTTTGATTACACACTCACGGCCAAAAAAAAAAAACAAAGAAAAAAGATCAAGAACAAGAAGGTGACAACTATACAAAAGACAAGGAATGACAACTCATGATCCCATGAACAATCACTATCATCTAGAACCTTACTCATTGTCTCTTCATTGCCTCATATTTTGGCCGAAACTCATCCACCACATGGGAATATGATGTCACTTAACTATTTCACCAAATGAAGCTAGAAAACAAGCATGACACAATGCCTTGCAAGGTCAACACTCCCTCATTTGATTTCTTACACACTTCGGCTACAAACAAGGAGAAGAAGCATGACAACTAGCTTATATGAAACTTGATGTAAGACAAGAATGATGCACCATTTCCAAGGATGAATGCCTACCTCTTTTGCACATCCAACTAATCGGCCGAAGGAAGATAGGGACAATGGATGAATGTGTTGTCAACATTTGCATACATTTGATGTCCTTACCTCTTAATCGACCCATAGCTTGAAGATATGTAACCATCTTTGTTCTTGTCCATGTCCTAGTCGATCCACTATATAAGGAGGGTAGGAATCATCAACAATTGCCACACATAAACTCTCCAAACCTTTCATAAATTTTCGGTCATCTCCAAGCTTAGCCGAAGACTACCAAGCTTTCAAGGATCGAAGGAGGCAATCACAAGGCTTTCTAACACTAAACACCTCTTGGTAAGCCCTCTAAGCTTCTATACTTCAATTCCATCGACCCATTTCTGTTTACCCGACCCCTATCCGATCAATAGTCCACTCTAAACAACCACTTACTACAAGGTACTACACACCTTATTATGTTTGCATATAGTCGATTAGAATGTGATCACATTGTCGAGAGACCCCATTGTTGAATAATAATTGGCCCTAATGTTGCCAGGTTGACTTGAGCAATGTCTTTAAATCAAAACCAACGTGAATGATCAACTAATGGATCGGTTTTTATAATCCAAACTCACTTGATTTATGTTCAAAAATAAAGGTTTAACATGAAAGGATATATAATCGGTTTTCACTACTAATACACTTAAACATATTTCGTAGTTTTGATTGTACCCTAATCGGCCTAAGTCAACTGATTTTGAATCTATACACAATCGGATTCGAGATCTACATGATACATTTGTTTCGGCTATGAGGCTCTAACACATGTTAACATAGGCCGAACCACATGTTAGCATAATTTTGACAAGAAAAGAGGGTAAAACCATGGTAAAATGCACATTTTCCCAAAACTAACCACACATGACAACAGGGTGTCAATTTATAACTCATAACGATATGTGGGGACCACTTTGTTTACAATAAGAACCATCGTACAACAAAACACTCGGGTTTTCCGAAACCGTACCCTTTACCAGTACACTTTGTTACATGACCCACCTACCCTGAAACCAAGGCCACAAATGTTGGGTAAACAATTTGTATGATAAACGACAAGAATGTACAATTTATCGTACTCTTAATAATCATAGGGCAACTATTGTCTGGGTGGTAGCTATCTCACTTTCCAGCTTCACTAGACCACACGTATCACTCTCAGGTGAGTTTCACGGCCCCATTTTACTACTTTTACATTTTTTGGGGGACAAACATGCTACAATTCTAGTACAAATTACAATTGGGTGTTAATTCTATCGTGACTGTCATGTGGACACATGAGACATTTGGTTCATGAGCTCAATAGTCGTCGTACTACGTTTTACTATAACCATTAGCTATCAAAAGCCATGAAACACTTTAATAGATCTATTGGGTTGACATCTCCACTCTTGGTTAGTCGCTCTAACCTGTTACATACAAAAGAGTGTTAGTATTATACTATACATACATTGTCTTTAGTGTACAATGCGCGAGGCACAACAGTCAAGAGGTTTGGTTATAGGAGTCATGGTTTACACAGTGATCGTTTGCTTAGCTAGCTTATGATTGATCATACACGAATCTAACGACCTGGATTTTTACCGAGTTGTTACCGATTGGTTATCACGACATATTTTCTTAAACAAACTTTCACATTATTATTTATAAAAACAGATTCGTGCACATTGTCTTACACAACAACAACAACAACATTACATCTTGAAAAGTTTAAAGACCACATAACATAACATAACCTAGCCGATGCCTTTCGAAAGAACACATAATCCGAAACATCATTTATTTATAAACATTCTTTAGTTAATCCATAACTTCACTAACACATTCATGTTGCTCGGGTTCCATGGGTTCGTACCTTTCCTGAAATGTATGTTAAAAGTACGTTAGCTGAAGCTAGTGAGTGATGCCAAAAATTGATTATAACACCTCTTTAACAAACATGCAAGTTCACATTATGGTTCGGTCATTTCGGGTTTCGAGTGTATATCGATGGTAGCCCCTTACTCATTCCAAATAATGGTTCCAAACCTCTTAGCGGTTCAGATAATACACTCTTTTTTATATCGAATGGATCCATTCTACGTAGTTTCTATTCGACCGATTCTATGGGTTTATTTGATCATGATCCGATGCTTTTTAGACACATTCAAACAAACATACATTTACCCCAAAAACTTTTAAAGAAACTATGGGGTACATGCACTCACTCGATTTGGTTCTTCTTGATTTCTAACAACGACCGGTTGCTCGGGAGGTGCTCGAATTGTCTGTTTATCACATAACAACGATTATACACATATATATATACACGTAATATAGCTGGCCATCACAGCTTAGGCGTATACGTATCTAAACTAAAGCTGGCCATTACAGCTTAGGCACTCGTTTTTCCTAAGAGATTAGAGTTGAAACACTTACCCGGATTGATAATATCTTCGTTAATAGTAATCGGCCGGTTATACACCTTGGCTGATGGGTTCTTGGACTATTATTATGTATTATCAATGAGATAGGTGATATGATAATGGTTTAAGAAGGAATATAATGGGCCGATTGTTTTGAATGAAGTGGTGAGGTTTATAGAGAATCAAATGCATGAATGTTATGATAACTTAGTTATAGATTATATAGATGGAAGCATATTAATATGTTTGAGTGTTGAAGTGGAACTAATAGGTGGAGGGTTAGAAAATGGCGGCATTATGTCAGAAGGGGGATGGGCCAATTATGTTTTCGAGGTTGTTACAACGAATTACACAAGCACTTTACTTAGTACATTCGAACATGTGAACTCACTGAAATTATTGTTGACGAATCTTTTATGCATGTTTTTCAGGTTATTGACCATGAGACGCGGAGATTTGGGAGAGGGGTTTGAGCATGCACCAAGTGGTACCATTTTGGATCGGGTCTTGTCAATTCTTTGTTATTTCCGTATTTGAGTCATGAGTTTTAGACAATTTACTACTTTCTCAAGCAATGTTATGCTCATTAAACTAATTTATGACGTCATCCATCCTTAGATGGTATCTATTTAAATAAAATTTTATGATGCTTGAACCTTGTGTTTGAAAACCTTTCGAGGTCGCATTCCCGTGTTTTCACCTTGGCGGTGTGTGACAAAAAATAAGTATGTATGTATACACACACAAGGGCCGAAACATGTACATGAAAAATGTATGTGTGTTTACACACCATGGCTGAAACATATATATCTATGTGTGTGTCTCATAGGCCAAAAGTTTTGATAAAGAAACTAGTGTAGTTTTTTAACTCCCTAACATGAAATATGGTTTTGGTAATTTGTAAGTCACATGGAAAAGGTTAGATCTATAAATAAGACTTACAAAAGTGCTTATGTTTTCAAGAAAATTTATGTTTAACATGAGATGATATTATTTTCACAAAAAATAGTAGATTTATGAAAATAATGAACTAAAGATACATGGATTTTGAGGATCTACACACTTATGTTAAGTTAAAATTGTTAAAACCAACCACACAGGAGCACATACACCCACCAAAGTGTATAGTAATACATTTTTTACAAGTAGAAGTGATGTTTTCACTAGAGATAATGCTATTTTTCACCAAGGTCACTAGTATACATAAAAATGGTAAATCTAGCAACATAAAGCATGAGGTTAATATTAGGGGGAAAGTTACACCTAGAAACCCTAATATTGTACATCTAAAAGATAAACATTGTATCTTTTGGGGAACAAGATGTTAAACACAACTCCCTGCATCAAATACACATCTAACTTAAAGGGTTAAGTTACAAGGACAAACATAATAAGAGAATAACATGTAAACAATATAAGTAACATAGACCTAAAATGTCCCTTCTTATATAGGACACGTAGGTCGGATACTCTAGCTCCAGGCTTAGTAGTTCCTTTCCAGACACACACACAAGGTGAGTTTTTTATGGCCCCCTGTCACTGTTTTACATTTTCCAGAGGAAAACATGCGTACAGTTTTCAGTTACATTTATGACTATTATGTGAACATGAGACTACAAGGTTCAGGATCCATAAAGTCCTCGTGTAATACATTACACCGTAACCATTAGCTATGGACTTAGCCATGAAACACCGGAATAGATCTATTGGGTTGACACCTCCACTCTTGGTCAGTTGCTCTGACCGGATGACAGATATCAAAAGAGTATTTGTATTTCACATTTATTCATTGTCTTTAGTGTACAATGGGAGAGGCAAAACATGTCAAGGTTTGGTTATGGGCTCATGTCAGATCACATATTGATTATTGCCCTAGCTAGACAGTAATTTAGTCGGTTTTGGATTACAAGTCCATTCATTTGAAACTCGTGAACTCACCAACTTTATGTTGACCTATAGTTTTACATGCATGTTTTTCAGGTAATTAGCATGAGGCATGGAACTTGGGGGTCGCGTGCGAGTATCATGGGATACCACCTTTTGAACCTTTGTTGTATTGTTTTTGGTCGTTGACAATTTCATACAATGGTTTATTTAAGACAATTTAACTTAATATTTTGTAAAACTATGTTGTCTAAAGGAAGTCCCTAATCTTAAATTATTCGATGCTTTGTGTGACCTTTGTGCTTGGAAATCAATCGAAGTCTCATCCCGTGTTTCCGCCTAGGCGGGGTATGACACCGCAACTCCAAAAAAAAAGGCATGCCAAATCCAAAGGTCACATGATGTAACTACCTCGACCATTAAGGTGGGACACCCATGAACACCACGAGTATACTGGTCATACCATGCAACAGTGTAACAACCCGGTCATAGGGCCCAAAAATTTTTAGCACCTTAATATTATTATATTTTTATAAAGTAACCAAGAACGAGTAATGGATAGTACGTTTATGTGCGAAATCAAAAACCGAACCATTATACATAAATTATTAATAGAAATAAGCGTTACGAGACCGGACTAAAACGCGTTAACGAACCCGCTCGATACACTCTTAGTGAGTCACTAGGGAGGACACTTGTCCTCCCCATGTTGTGACAACACCTCATCTTAAACCATTTGACACAAATGGTTTTGTGGGAAAAACCACTAGTCCAAATCACTATAAAAACTCCAATACCACACATCCTTCCCTTTTGGTCTGATATTATAACTCACACACACACACACTTGATTAAAGAGAGAGAGAAGGAGCCGGATGACTCCTGCCGCCCCTATGGCGGAGCTCCGGCGGTCCGAGCGGTGCTCCTCCTGACAACACACACCTTACACCCCTTCACCCTCAAGGATCTGATTTAGAGAGAGAGGGCGGTAGAGAGAGAAAGAAAAACGAGCAGAGGATTTCAGAGCAAGATAAGGAGAAAGGAAAAAGAGGACGGTAGCGGCGGTGGTCTGGGATTCTGACTAGGGTTACGGTGGTTCCAAGGGTTATCGGTGGTGGTTCACGGCGGCGGCGGCGGCTGAGGTCTGGGTTCCGAGTAGGGGTTCGACTGATTTGGTAAGCCACAATGTTATTCATTATTTTCAGACCAGATTATTGGTAATAAGCTTGGTAACAAGTTTGATGATTGTTATGATAATAATGATTGTAAGACCAGATCTGGAAATTAAAGGTTGCTAGTGATAGATATGGTAATGGTATGGTTTGGATGGTGATTGTTGGGAAGAAGAAGAGTCAAAGAGCCGAGTCAACTCTGCTGACTCGGTCAACAAAAGTCAACGGGAGTCAAAGCTGGTCAACTGACCAGTCAACAATCGTCAATCAGAGGCGTGTTTGGAGGTACATCATCAACGAGAGTTAGTTAGATAGATTATTGTTATGTCTAATACGGCTAACACGTGTGGGACGCGATTATTGTATCAAACCAACTCGACCATCTAGAACACATATATGAACATAGAATGACTAATAGGACCTTGGATAATATATAGGATGTTTAGGCGGCAATTGAGATATTGGGACTTTGACAAACAATTGGACTTGACCCGACTCTATCGGACTAAATAAAAAGAGAATAATACAAATATATGTACCTTATAAACTGACAAGACAACCATTTGAACAAGGATGATGATACGGACATTAGGACATTTGATTATGTATCATATTGACAATACTAGTTACCTCGGACAATTGGACATGGCTTGGATACATAGGATGATGAATACTCTAAACTTAGGATATGTTATTTGGACATAATATACAAACGTAGGGTGCTACATAAAGATGAGACTCTAAGATGAGACTTTAGATAATTATACGTACATTCACATAATTATAACCCGACATTTGGAACTTGAAGAACTATATAAACAACGTGACATAAACATTGGTCATCTAGTGACTAGTATAACATAAGATGATGAACTCGACAATTAGAGGTTGGATATAGGATCTAAGTGTGCCCACACGTGTAACTGCGATATTGGTTACACGCACTAATACTCGTGATCATGTTAGGACTCGGCATATGAGGAATAGACAGGCTTAAGACACCGGATACCATTATTATGCAACCAAAGGTGAGTTCGTGTACTTCCCCTTTTTCTGTTTTAAATGCTTTGGGGTGAACATATGCTTGTACGTGTAAACTGTTTTGTCTGTAAACTTACTTGATGTGACAAGGGCTCCCAAAACCAGATGCACACTCATTAACCCAAGGGAGTTGGGCCACTTAATGTATGGGTAGTACTACTTGGGGAATCCCCCACGCACAGTGGATCCGGAAGCCCGGAAAACCCTCCACTAAGGTCTGCGGACCGTTGCGGCATATGTTATGCCGTAGGGAATCCATAAAGGGAGTAGATGGATTCCGTGTTAGGATTGAG
The DNA here is from genome assembly GCA_032199755.1 of Ambrosia artemisiifolia. Lineage (NCBI taxonomy): Eukaryota > Viridiplantae > Streptophyta > Magnoliopsida > Asterales > Asteraceae > Ambrosia > Ambrosia artemisiifolia. Next base: position 11,106,563 of record CM063521.1, read on the forward strand.
GTGTGACTTGTACATCACTATGTGAACTTGTTTTCGAACTGTTAAACTGTTTTAGATCTATTTAACTACTTACACCGACTCACCAGCATAATTGCTGACCCAAACTCTTTTAAGCATGTGTTCAGGTACTGCTTTGGGATAAACATGAAGACGAGGTATATACTTGCTTGTGTTGATTAGAGATGGTTACGGTAGAAGATTCAAGCTACAAATATAGCGGTTTAGAGCATTTAGAGCTAAGCATGGATTGGGATATGGATCGACTAGCGGAACACACTTTATCAACTGCTCCGACGGCCGCCGCGACTCGTCCCTGCATAGCTAGAAGACTATTAATTGAGTTATGTATTTACATTTTGGATTAGAATTTGTATTTTACACTTAAATATTAGTTATCGTTGCTTCCGTTGTGCAAGTCTGTTACCAATCTGTCATTTCGACCAGCCCCCACCGGGTCGGGTTGTTACAGATGGTATCAGAGCAACGGTTGTGGCGAAATAGGATATCTCCAGATATCCTATACCACACCAGGACAACTTAGAGAACTTAGCGTTTAAGGCTCTAAGATTACCTAGCTAGGAAATGCCTTGGAAATACGTAAGACTGACCAGTGTAACAAACAAAATAAGTTAAAACTCGAGTACCTGAACACACTAGAATGCTTACAAGAATTTAGAACGAGTTTGACTAGTGAGCGGACTTTGTTTGATATATGAGTAATGACTACGACGGAGATTACTAGAATAATTCCGTGAGGTAAATTGACGATTACACTTGACGTCATGTAATTGTGAATTTACAGGCACGAAAAAGTTCTAGGAAATCCGAAGAGTCCCCAAGATTATAAGTATTAACTATGACAACTATAGAATTATGTAAGAAAACAGACTGCGATATAGTCGTAACCAAATACGTGATATAATTATGTAACTAGAACCGACATATTTTGCGATTTGGCGTGTGTCAATAGGAGTATACATATGTACATGTCTCCATGACTATAGTAGTAATTGTTTTCTAAACATTATATACGCATAACTATTAGTGAATAATATTATGATTGATAACCAAGATGTTAGTTAACCATGAAATTCAGGTACCTCGCCAAAACCTGGCGCTACAAATCGAAAGAACCCAAAAATACCAAGGCGAATTTTGACCAACCTAGCGGACGGATGACCCGATAAGTATTATTTATTTATTTATTTATTTAACGAAGTAGTTGTGCCTATTATAATATTGTATAATTTATGTGTAGATATTCATAACCATAGAAGCATATGTCGACTAAGGATAAAAGTTGCAAGTTTAACCGTTGATTCTTAGATTCTCCTATCCAAACTTGACCGATTTAAGCCAAATATAGTGTTTTGGATCTACGACATGATACCGTGTTTTAGAGATGATCCGATAAGCTTAGTTTCCTAATAAAATAGATATTGTCAATGGTAGGGTTTATCAATATATGATCCATGCGTATGTATAGGTTGAACTTTTGCTTTATCAGATAGGCAAGAAACTGAACCAATGGTTACTAAGTTCCTTCATTCGGATATAAATTAGAATTGGATACAATGAATTTTAGGCAAGAATAGAGTCTGGGATTCTTAATCATATGGCAGGTTTTAAGAGATTTCAGAATGTCAGCCAGAAGGGCGACAACTTATGTTCGAAAATCTGTCAATCATCATGAATATACAACTTTCGCTAAACCAAAGGAACTAGGATTGAAGCTACATGAGGTAAACGTTAGAATTAGTATATATGTTCCATCCTTTTAATATTCTAGGTTGTCCTTAGATTATTCTCAAAACCTTGGGATTAGATCCATAACATTCTAATATAGTGACGAGTAATCTTTACGAAACCTGTTAAAATTGGATATGTAGGATCCAACGGGGGGAGTGAACCCAAATACGACAACAATTATATATAAGACGCATCGTGTTTAAGTAGATACTTCTAAAGACTCGACTAGACCACTATAGTTTACAATTTGTTTTTGCAAGGTAAAACTTAAGGAATGTCGTAACACCAAAATATTGTAAGAAAACGCCCCTTATGCGAGGATACACCAAAGTACATGGACAATGAAGTTTAGAAAATACTCCCCACGTAAACATAAAAGCTAGCGAGAATGACTTGTTTTATAGAACATAAGACTACATTATGGTGTTTAGCCTACACTAAGCAAGGTTATTAAGGGCTAGTAATTTTCGGAACACATAGGATTTTCCGATAAACTACGCTTTTGAATATGTATTACATTAGGATTTTGGAAAAAATTTCAATACGTTTTCGAGGCATCAAAGGTGTGGTGGGTTAGCTGCGGTACACCATATATATAAACACCAATGATGCATTGAAAATGTGACTGAAAATCAAACCAAGAACAAACCATATCTGTCAAACGATCGAACCGTCTGTTCCAATCATAGGAAGTAGCATGAGGCTTAGCGTGGAACTATTTAAGTTACAAATGGAATTAAGAAAATGATTACGTACACATGAGCTTGTAAGACCCGACCGCTGGATCCAAGTATAGAATATACTAGATGTGTCAACAGATAGCTCAAAAATAATTCCGAGGACGGAATTCCACTAACGGGGGGAGAATGTAACAACCCGGTCATAGGGCCCAGAAATTTTTAGCACCTTAATATTATTATATTTTTATAAAGTAACCAAGAACGAGTAATGGATAGTACGTTTATGTGCGAAATAAAAAACCGAACCATTATACATAAATTATTAATAGAAATAAGCGTTACGAGACCAGACTAAAACGCGTTAACGAACCCGCTCGATACACTCTTAGTGAGTCACTAGGGAGGACACTTGTCCTCCCCATGTTGTGACAACACCTCATCTTAAACCATTTGACACAAATGGTTTTGTGGGAAAAACCACTAGTCCAAATCACTATAAAAACTCCAATACCACACATCCTTCCCTTTTGGTCTGATATTATAACTCACACACACACACTTGATTAAAGAGAGAGAGAAGGAGCCGGATGACTCCTGCCGCCCCTATGGCGGAGCTCCGGCGGTCCGAGCGGTGCTCCTCCTGACAACACACACCTTACACCCCTTCACCCTCAAGGATCTGATTTAGAGAGAGAGGGCGGTAGAGAGAGAAAGAAAAACGAGCAGAGGATTTCAGAGCAAGATAAGGAGAAAGGAAAAAGAGGACGGTAGCGGCGGTGGTCTGGGATTCTGACTAGGGTTACGGTGGTTCCAAGGGTTATCGGTGGTGGTTCACGGCGGCGGTGGCGGCGGCTGAGGTCTGGGTTCCGAGTAGGGGTTCGACTGATTTGGTAAGCCACAATGTTATTCATTATTTTCAGACCAGATTATTGGTAATAAGCTTGGTAACAAGTTTGATGATTGTTATGATAATAATGATTGTAAGACCAGATCTGGAAATTAAAGGTTGCTAGTGATAGATATAGTAATGGTATGGTTTGGATGGTGATTGTTGGGAAGAAGAAGAGTCAAAGAGCCGAGTCAACTCTGCTGACTCGGTCAACAAAAGTCAACGGGAGTCAAAGCTGGTCAACTGACCAGTCAACAATCGTCAATCAGAGGCGTGTTTGGAGGTACATCATCAACGAGAGTTAATTAGATAGATTATTGTTATGTCTAATACGGCTATTACGTGTGGGACGCGATTATTGTATCAAACCAACTCGACCATCTAGAACACATATATGAACATAGAATGACTAATAGGACCTTGGATAATATATATGATGTTTAGGCGGCAATTGAGATATTGGGACTTTGACAAACAATTGGACTTGACCCGACTCTATCGGACTAAATAAAAAGAGAATAATACAAATATATGTACCTTATAAACTGACAAGACAACCATTTGAACAAGGATGATGATACGGACATTAGGACATTTGATTATGTATCATATTGACAATACTAGTTACCTCGGACAATTGGACATGGCTTGGATACATAGGATGATGAATACTCTAAACTTAGGATATGTTATTTGGACATAATATACAAACGTAGGGTGCTACATAAAGATGAGACTCTAAGATGAGACTTTAGATAATTATACGTACATTCACATAATTATAACCCGACATTTGGAACTTGAAGAACTATATAAACAACGTGACATAAACATTGGTCATCTAGTGACTAGTATAACATAAGATGATGAACTCGACAATTAGAGGTTGGATATAGGATCTAAGTGTGCCCACACGTGTAACTGCGATATTGGTTACACGCACTAATACTCGTGATCATGTTAGGACTCGGCATATGAGGAATAGACAGGCTCAAGACACCGGATACCATTATTATGCAACCAAAGGTGAGTTCGTGTACTTCCCCTTTTTCTGTTTTAAATGCTTTGGGGTGAACATATGCTTGTACGTGTAAACTGTTTTGTCTGTAAACTTACTTGATGTGACAAGGGCTCCCAAAACCAGATGCACACTCATTAACCCAAGGGAGTTGGGCCACTTAATGTATGGGTAGTACTACTTGGGGAATCCCCCACGCACAGTGGATCCGGAAGCCCGGAAAACCCTCCACTAAGGTCTGCGGACCGTTGCGGCATATGTTATGCCGTAGGGAATCCATAAAGGGAGTAGATGGATTCCGTGTTAGGATTGAGGTGTGACTTGTACATCACTATGTGTTTGAACTATGTAAACTTGTTTTCGAACTGTTAAACTGTTTTAGATTTATTTAACTACTTACACGGACTCACCAGCATAATTGCTGACCCAAACTCTTTTAAGCATGTGTTCAGGTACTGCTTTGGGATAAACATGAAGACGAGGTATATACTTGCTTGTGTTGATTAGAGATGGTTACGGTAGAAGATTCAAGCTACAAATATAACGGTTTAGAGCATTTAGAGCTAAGCATGGATTGGGATATGGATCGACTAGCGGAACACACTTTATCAACTGCTCCGACGGCCGCCGCGACTCGTCCCTGCATAGCTAGAAGACTATTAATTGAGTTATGTATTTACATTTTGGATTAGAATTTGTATTTTACACTTAAATATTAGTTATCGTTGCTTCCGTTGTGCAAGTCGGTTACCAATCTGTCATTTCGACCAGCCCCCACCGGGTCGGGTTGTTACAAACAGTGCCAAATTTCCATCTCCAATGCATACACTTAATACTACCAAGCATCCCAGGAAAGCCATGCTGGCTTTCATGCTCCGATAACAGCGGTATGGTGTCGTCTTCATTACGCTTCCTCATGTAATATTTAGAGTATAGTTTGATAACATACTTGCAAAAATGTCTTCAACATTCCAAGGCCGTAGTTTCACTGATTAGTCCATACTCATCAGTTGCGTTACCTCCTATGTCGTATGCAGCTGACGTATGGTGGATGTGCATATCTGAATGTAAGAAAGCAACATTCTGCCAATAGCATACGTACATTGTTGAAAGTATGGATAATTTTCAGATAAGTCGTTTACAAGTCTAAGGAAAAGTGAATGCCTCGTCCAGAAATGACGTCTAAATGTTATATCATCAAACACAGGATGCAGGGTAGAGTAGTTATTCCATGGGCGCGAGTCTCGTTCCGCTCTATTCCTCTTTATTACCTTGTGTTTTCCCTCTATTTTTTTTGTCTAGAACTTGAGTTTCCTTCAGCGACAGCTAAATCTTATATTATCAAACACTGGCTGCGGGGTAAAGTAGTCGTTCCATAGACGCGAGTCTCCTTCCACCGGATTTCTATTTTTTTACTTTGCACTTCCCCCCCCCCTTTTTGTCTGCAACTTGAGCTTCCTTCAGCGCCCAACGAATCATATATTGACAAATACACTTTTTCAATGTCGTCGTCCAACAATATTACGTTAACCGTTTCCATGATGGCTTGCATGAATTGATTATTAAACTCATTGTGATCATTAGTAAAAACGGGAAGCATAGGTAGAGGTTGAGGTTCAACAGACTCTTCGTCGGTGGAGCTACCCGCTTCTAAAATATTATGTGTAGGGTGTGTTGCGAGGTTTCTTCATCATTTGAGCTAATTGGATTAAAAGGGATATTGAAATTGCTAATTTGAAAGTGGGATAGAGAGTGTTTGTTTTGTGTAAGATGTGTAATGTAACAAATAACGTGTCAGCTATATACTTGGCACGTTATTTGAAATTTAATATTTTAAATTAAAAAACTATCCATAAGAATGTTTTTTTATAATTAGTCGTTACAAATAAAGGGCCTGCATCCGTAAGAATATATTTTATAACAAATTGACATGGCCATTCTGCCTCTTCACCTACTTTATCTAAAGCGATGAATTCTGATTCCATCGTGGATCTAGCAATAACCGTTTGCTTAGATGATTTCCATGATATCGTTGCACCTCCAAGTGTGAACACATCTCCACTCCTTCGTGTCAGATATCCAATTTGCATCACAGTAACCTTCAATAATCGTTGGATATATACTATAATGTAGCCCGTAATCTCGTGTGTATCTCAAGTACCAAAGCACCCGTGTCACGCAACCCCAACTAATTGTACTTGGGTTGCTCATGTATTTGCTTAGCTCGCTTACAGCATATGTTGACTCGTGTTAATGGGAGTTCTTGCTTACAGTCTGGTCTGGTACAACTCATCTGATACATCAGGCTGCAAATAATTCTTGAGTACTCTAATTGGTTAACAGCCTCACCTCAATTCTTAGATAGATGTTGACTCGTGTCAATGGGAGTTCTAGCCACATTAGAGTCATTTGCATTGAACTTCTCAAGAATTTTGTCCACATAGTGAGACTGACTTATAACAAGTCCATTCTGGGTTTACGTGATTTGTACTCACAAAATCACATCCGCTAATCCCATATCTTTCATGTCAAACCTTGCTCCCAGGACGTCCTTTGTTGCCTTTATCATTTTCTCATTGCTCCCAGCAATGAGCATGTCATCTACATACAGACATAAGATGACATATTCATCTGGTGTGTCTTTCACATACACACACTTGTCACATTCGTTTATCTTGAACCCAAAATCAAGCATGAGATGATCAAACTTTTGATGCCATTGTTTTGGAGCTTGTTTCAAATCATACAAGGATTTAACAAGCTTGCATAGTTTCTTTTCTTGATCCTTGGCTATGAAACCCTCGGGTTGTTCCATGTAAATCTCTTCCTTTAGATTTCTATCCAACCGTTTTCACATCCATTTGGTGAACTTCCAAATTTTTAATGGCTGCAATGGCAAGTACCATCCTGATGGATGTTATTCGCGTTACAGGAGAACATGTGTCAAAATAATCCAAGCCTTCTCGTTGCTTATAACCATTAATCACCAACCTTGCCTTGTATTTATCAATGGTGCCATCTGGCTTCATCTTTTTCTTGAAGATCCATGGATATTCTAGTGGTTTGCATCCCGCAGGAAGATCCACTAACTCCCAGGTGTGGTTTTGTAAAATAGAGTCTATTTCACATTTTATGGCCGCCTTCCACTGAGGCCCGTCCGAGGAATTTACCACTTGTTGATAAGTTTGAGGTTCCTCATCAACCATGTATGTGAGGAAATCAGGTCCAAAGGATTTTTCAGTCCTTTGCCTTTTACTCCTTCAGACTTCCCCTTCATCGATTTGAGGCTCATCACTTGTGACCTCCTCTATTGGACTACTATCTTCAATGGGGTTTGACGGCCCCGGTTCATCATTTAAAACACTTTCCTCAAATAGGTTTGAAGAACCCGGTTTAGATCTTCCCAAACATGTGAATATGTGCTCAACCCATGAAGCATCCTTAGATTCCATTATGGTGCCATTATACACTCCAGGATTCTTGGAGTCATACACAAGAAACCGAAGTGGACCATCCAAACGAGTGGATACAGTGAACACACAATCCACTGTTTTTGGTCCTATCACAAGACGCTTTGATGGTGTCACTACCAATTTAGCTAGACACCCCCACACTCCAAGCGTTTGTATGATGGTTTAATTCCCATCCACAACTCATATGGTGTTTCATTCTTTTGATAATAGACTTCGTGTGTGTCTTCAGCTAGGTGATAGGTTAAGTTTGTAAATCGCTAGCTCGGTCCAAGGGAGAGACTGTAAGTGCATTATTTGTATGTCCCCAGCTAGTGATGGGTCATTATAGGTCGTTGGCTAGGTTAATCGAGTTGTTTTTAGCTCGTAAATATGATTAAGGGCATTTTTGGAGAAAATCACATGAGTACGAAGATTATACACGTGTGGTTTTCCAGGCGAGTATGAACCATACTCGTGTGTCGAATTGCTAGTCGCCCCATGGGCCTGGGTTGACTAGCTAGGCCTATAAATAGGTCCACTCATTGCCTTAATCAAGAGAGTTGGTCATTTGATCGAGAAAACTAGGTGTTTTGATGATTAGATTGTATTTGTAACACTCGACCACTGCTCAATATAATCTTTATCCTTGAAAACCAGATCCGAACAACTCGTTTTTGTGTGTGTTTGATGTTTATTGTTGCTTAAACCGTGAGCCATGGATTCTGCACGCGTTTAGTGTCAAACCCGTGATATCCGGGTCATACGTGATAGTCCTACTAGTGGTATCAAAGCTTTGGCTCGTATCACGACTGTTTCTGCAACAAAAATCGGTTGAAACGTCAAATTTTGAACAGATCTGAGTTGGTTTTTGAGGGTTGAAAACCCATTTTTCTTAGATTTGGTTGATTTTTTGTTGATAAAAACGTGTATTTTTTAGTGGGTTTTGTTCCTAAAGTGTTTTTGAAGCTTTTCTAATCTTTAGATCAACAAACACATCATTTTTTAGAGAGATTTGAGCAAAACGGCTGATTTTCGTGAAAAACAAGCAATCAGACCTGCTAGGGGCGACTATGCTACAGTGACACGACTAGCTTTCTTCCTCGTGCTACAGTGACACAACTAGCTTTCTTACTCGTACTACAGTGACACGACTAGCTTTCTTACTCGTGCTACAGTGACACGACTAGCTTTCTTATTCGTGCTATAGTGACACGACTAGCAATCCTAGTCTCCTAAAAAAGTCCCTAATTTACTAGAGTTTGACTTTCGTTGACCAATTTTGGCTTCTAAAAAAATCGTGTTTTTGAAGCTTTTCTTATCATTAGATCATCAAACACATCATTTTTAGAGAGATTCGAGCAAAACAGCTGATTTTCATGAAAAACAAGCAATCAGACCTGCTAGAGGCGACTATGCTACAATGACACGACTAGCTTTCTTATTCGTGCTACGGTGACACGACTAGCTTTCTTAATCGTGCTACAGTGACACGACTAGCTTTATTAATGGTCCTACAGTGACACGACTAGCTTTCTTAATCGTGCTACAGTGACAGGACTAGCTTTCTTAATCGTGCTATAGTGACACGACTAGATTTCTTAATCGTGCTATAGTGACACGACTAGCAATCCTTGTCTCCTAAAAAAATCCCTAATTTACTGGAGTTTGACTTCTAAAAAAACGTTCGTGTGAACCGTCTTTGACAAAAGTTTGACTTTTGTTGACCAGAGTTGACTTTTTCACTAGACTTTCGTAATGACAAATCCAACAAAACCGTGGGCTTTCGCGTCTTCAATGAACACCCAACTGGTTCAACAACGACAACAACAAGGGAGTTGTTCATTTGAGAGAGAAAACTAGGTGTTTTGATGATTAGATTGTATTCGTAACACTCGAGCTCTGTTTAATATAATCTTTATAATTGAAAACCAGATTCAAACAACTCGTTTTTGTGTGTGTTTGATGTTTATTGTTGCTTAAACCGTGAGCCGAGGATTCCGCACTCGTTTCATGTCAAACCCGTGATATCCGGATCATTCGTGACGATCCTATAAGGCCCTAACAAAAAGTAATAATTATATGAATTTCCAGTTGTTTGATTTCTATTTGTTATCATGAAAAAGCATTTTATCTTTGTTTTGTTTTGATTGCCGATGTTTGGAATTTTAATCAATTGTAATCTTAATCTTTTAGAAATCGAAGCTGGAAAGTCAACTAACTGAAACTTGAAAATTGCCGGGTCAAAGCCGTACTTTCTCAAATCTCTGGGAGAATAGTTGAAAATATATATATTTTTGAGTCGAAAAACGAAACATCTTCAAGAAACCGAGTAAAAATACATGTTTTAACTGATCAGGGGATGAAAATGTAAATTTGAAAAGTTCAGGGGCATTTTTGGTAATTCTGAGGTGAAACACGACTAGTAAAGCCAATCGTCCTTCATAAGAGGCGACTAGCTTGCTAATCATGTGTTCAGAAGCTAATCGTATGTTTGTTACATGACTGGCTTCTGAAATATGGAAACCTAATCGTGTGTGTGCATAGGCGACTAGCCTAGCTAGTCGGGTGGGGCCACAGACGATTAGCTTCCTAGTCGTATAGCAAGGAGCACGACTAGCTATGCTAGTCGTGTCTACAGTGACACGAGTAGGTTGGAGGATAAAAGGAACAGTTAGACGTTTGCCTTTTCACTTTCAAACTCTAAGCCACTGTTCCCTCTCGTCTCTCTGATAACTGATTACAAGACCTTCGTTTGCCCTTGAATTTCTGATCATAGAATGTTGTTTAGGACCATTAAGGTATTGTATATCCTGATTATCAGTCCTTAACATTGTGTATTTGATGGGTTAATCGCTCATTTTAGAACCGAGCCCTAACTGACCCTAAAACCGTCTAATAAATCCTTAAACGAACTTGGTAACTTAAAAACAATATTAGGGTTTTTTAATCGATAGTTTTAGATCACCTTACAGCAAGAATCATCAACCAAATCTAACCAAATCAAAATTGACCCATTTGAGTTTTGACTGACCTGTACAGGCGACTAGCATTGCTAGTCGTGTGTACAGTAGGCCGACTAGGTAGCTAGTCGTCCCATATAGCAGACAACTAGCATGCTAGTCGTGTACAGAAGAGGCGACTTGCCTAAGCTAGTCGCCTGATGCAGAATGTTAATCAAATTTGTGTCGTTTTCTCCGATTTTGTGTTGTTTTTGGATTTCTAATGTTTCCATTGAATGTTCAGCGATATGGATTGGGAAAGCTCTAGCAGGAACAACGTGTGATCATTTATCGGACCTATCAAGAAGGATAAGAATCAAGCATTCTAAGAAATCATGAATTCCCGCGTCGTTCAAGAATCGTCTATGTTGTGATGAAGCAACATGTTCCCTATAGACATACTTCGGGAATTTTGCCATCACACAGTTATAGATTGTGAAATAGTGCCATCTGTAATTCGTAGGAAACTTCAAGGCAAAGAGGTAGTTGTGTCTGAAGAACAGCTTTGTGAGGAACTTCGCTTTAATGACTCTTCCACAGATCCTAACCAGTTTGACTCCATTCTTATTCGTGGGTGTTTTCTAAGGATGAAGTACAACCGTTTTGTGACCAAAGAGAGGATGTTGCACAAGGAGCACGTGTGTCCAACTTTCAAATATCTGATACACGTCGTTTTGCAATGTTAGGGGACAAGAAGAACAGCTTATGATGATATCAGATATACGCTTACATCAACAGTGGTTGCATTGATTCTAAACAAGCTGTTTAACTACCTGTATTGATGCAGTGGGATAAGGTGATCCCGTATGCATCTCGCCAACTGAAGGATCATGAGAAAAAATTACACCACTCATGACTTGGAACTGGGAGCAGTGGTATTTGCTCTAAAGATTTGGAGGCGTTATCTATATGGAACAAAGTGCATGATCTTTACTGACCATAAGAGCCTCCAACAAATATTCAATCAAAAGGAGTTGAGCATGCGACAACGTCAATGGGTCGAGCTCCTGAACGACTACAACTGTGCCATCAAATATTATCCAGGGAAAGCTAACGTAGTAGCGAATTCCCTCAGTCATAAGGAAACGAAACCCAAGCGGGTGCGATCCTTACAACTCATTATCCATTCTAGTCTTCCTGATAAGATTCGAGAAGCCCAGGTCGAAGATTTGAAAGAAGAAAACGTAGAGCTGAAAACCTTGCATGGTGCTGTTAAGCACATGGAGCGGAGGACATATGGTCTTAAGTATTTCATGAATCGGACTGGATTCTACATTTTGGGGATCTCAGACAACTCGTGCTTGACGAAGATCACACCTCTCGTTATTCGATACATCCTGGTTCGGATAAAATGTACCAAGATCTCACAACTCTTCACTGGTGGCCAAACATGAAAGCTGAGATAGCCACTTGTGTTAGTAAGTGCTTGACGCGTGCCAAGGTTAAGATTGTGTATCAAAAACCTTTGGGCCTACTTCAGCAACCGGAAATTCTCATGTAGGAATGGGATGGTATATCCATGGGCTTCGTTACCAAGCTCCCTAGGACATCTAGCGGGCACTATGTGGTTTGGGTCATTGTTGACCGTTTGACTATCAATTTCGATCGCGACTCGCGATTTTCTTTTCGTTTTTGAACTACTCTCCAAGATGCACCGGGGACTCGCTTAGATATGAGCAGAGCCTAGCACCCTCAAACGGATGGACAAGGTGAACGTACCATCCAAACATTGGAAGATCTACTACGAGTGTGCGTGGTGGACCTTAGCAACAGTTGGGATAAGCACTTGCCTTTGATCGAATTCTCGTATAACAACAGTTACCACACTTCTATCCAGTGTGCGCCTTTTGAGGCACTATATGGGCGCAAGTGTAGAACTCTCATTTGCTGGACTGAAGTTGGGGATAGCCAGCTGACAAGTCCCGAACTTGTGCACGAAACTTCTGAGAAGATAGTGCAAATCAGAACCTGGATAGCTGCTGCTCGTGATTAACAAAAAAGCTACGCTAACAAGCGTAGGAAACCTTTGGAGTTCCAGATTGGGGACAAGGTACTACTGAAGGTGTCACTTGGGAGGGTGTGATACGCTTTGTCGAAATGATACATTTTTACAGGTTAAACCTGCCTGATGAACTCAGTAGGGGTGCACAATGTATTCCACGTATCTAATCTGAAGAAATGCTTATCTGATACAACACTGGTAGTGCCACTAGAGTAGATCCAGGTGGACAATCAGATACGGTTCGTGGAAGAACCAATGGAGACTCTTGAGCGGGACATAAAGAAACTCAGACATAACACCAAACCTATTGTTAGGGTGCGATCGAATTCCCGTCTAGGATCGGAATACACGTAGGAACACAGGGATTAAATGCGGCTCAAATACCCACAACTTTCTACTGAACCTGAACATGCGCATGGACCAAACTCTAAACGTGAAGCGACTCACTCAAAGTGAATTTCGGGGCGAAATTCCTTTCAACTTGGGGATGATGTGACATCCGGTAACCAAGCATACATTTTTTACACCGGCTTCACTGTTTACTTGCCGAATTTCGAGACGAAATTCTTTTCAACTTGGGGATGATGTGACACCCCGCATTTTCAGGATATTACTTTTACCGAACTCTAGTTAACTTGCATGTACATTCGCGACTAAACCCTTAACTAGGGTTAGTTAAGAAGGTCTTTCAGTATGTTATGGGATAGTAACATATGTTATAGGATACTAACGTACATTATAAATTAGGAAAGTCTTTGTCATGACACCCACACGAGTCTTGTGTCCCGAGCGTTGGTGATTTGTCAAGCATGCATGATCATATGTGCAATTGAATGATGATGAATATGAATTAACATGCGTATGTGAATTACATGTTTATGTGGATTACTGTTTTAATAAATAGTCAGTACGTAAACCCTACGAATTATGTGCATTCTATAATTAACATGTTATGAGAGGATAAAAACAATAGTTTTTACATAAGTTAGTATGAATAATATTATCGAGACTATTCTCGGGATTAAAACCGTATTAACGGGCCCGTTTATCAAGAAAAGGCCCATAAACCCGAAACTTTGGCCCATGATCTTAACCCTAGTGTGTTATGTTTATAAAAAAAAGAAAACACAAACCCTAGCCTCCATTTGCGCTGTGGGTTTTCAAGAGGGTGTACCCTCTTCTTCACTTTCAATCTTGCATCAATTCCTTACAAGGTCAAGTGATTCGGGTGCTATCTTGGAGTTTTAAGGAATTAAGCGATTCAAGGTATATATTTTATGTGTTGTATGATAAGTTTTAAGGCTGGAAAAGTTGTAAAAACCCTAAGAAATACTTATGTTAAAATCGCAAATCAACATGTGTAGGATATCTTGGATGTTTGTTATGTATATTACTGAGTATTGTTGATAAAAATCATATCTAGCGCACATGGTACATAAAAATCAGAGGTTAAACGTGATAATATGGATTTTGTTGTGTTAATATGAGTTTATTGCATGATTGTGGGTTATTAAGGATGATTAGGGTTTATAAGAGTCATGTTGTTAAAATTCTGATTTCTGGCAGATTATCTGTAACGACTTGTATGGCTGTTAGAGGGTGATTAACATGTGTAATCTTATTTTTTTCTGATATTAAAACATAACTTATGATGTTAGCTTTTCAAAAAGTCCAAAATCATGCGTTTTGGACTTGTTTTGATATGTATGCATGATTTTATAAGTTTAAAGGTATAATCAGATTTTCGAATGTGAAAAATGGACCAACTTTAAAGGGCTGTCTCTTGAGTTTTACTAATCCGTTGATCACGAAATTTGGACAGAAGTTGAGTCTCTGAAAAAAAAACTTTTCAAATTGGATTCATCTCGTTTGGATGAGTCTACAATTTTTAATGAATTTTTATGTAAGCTGCTGTCAACAGCACTCTTTTTCTGAGGTGGCTGGACTAAATTAATTTTCATAAAATCTTGATGTGTTTTTGACGGGAAATAAAAATAGTAGAGTCACGTATAAACTTGTGGGAAGCTTCTGTAAAATTTTTGGCACTTGAGGAGTTGATTTGGTATTTTATAAAAATTGGGTTCCGTAACTCAAAATCTGTCCAGAAAACGCAGGTTTGGGAGATATTGATTATGTGATGATTTGAGCGTGTTAATGAGTTATAAGTGGTGAGATTCTATATGAGAACATGTGTATATGTTATTTATATGGTGTAGATGCCATGATAGGTTGATGGTATGCAATGTGTGATGAGAACTAGTTGTGTTAAAAGTCTTAACATGTTGCATCATTTACTAATCACCAACGATTGACGGGTTTTGCATGATTTATCTGTGTCAAGTACAATTGCATGAGATGTCACTTAAGTCATTGTGTCAAGCATACTCAAACACTTTCACCCTTGTGTTTGATTGGTTATTGGTAGGCGAGTAGTCTTCCATGTTCGTTATCTTTGCGGTTTATTTTTAGCACGCAACCTAAGGTGAGTTTCACTACTCTTTTCTCAAAAGCATGCGTCTCAGGTTTGAGACAACTTATTAAACTTTTCTAGTCCAGTTTGGGACTACTTTTACATCCCAGGTTTTGGGATGCTGTGACTCCTTGTGTGGGTCGGGTTTTCGATTCCTTATGTGAATCACACTTTTATCAGTTTTGTACTTTAACTGTCCCTTGTGAACTAAACACTCTATCCTGAAAGTCCTTACTATTTTATTGGGTTAATCGCTGGAGGCGAACGGGGTATTAGTTAGTAGCGCTATTAGGTTGTGCAGCAACCTCATGCCTGAGGTGCTTGGGTCACGGGCATGAAATTCTGGCCACTTTTCTTACTAGTGTTGATAGACACTAGTGTTGAGGCACTATAACATCTGTATGTTTCCCAATAACCACTGTTTAGTTACATTGAGTGGGTTAGCTACCCCTGACAAGCTTAAAACTTATGGTTTAAAACTTTGGTAACTTTATACCTACTACTTAAACTGTGAACTCACCGAC
Source organism: Ambrosia artemisiifolia (assembly GCA_032199755.1). Taxonomy (NCBI): domain Eukaryota; kingdom Viridiplantae; phylum Streptophyta; class Magnoliopsida; order Asterales; family Asteraceae; genus Ambrosia; species Ambrosia artemisiifolia. The sequence continues at coordinate 11,122,346 of CM063521.1, forward strand.
TTTATGTTGACACGCGATATACATGCTTTTGCAGGTAGTTAGCTTCCGGTGTCACAATTAGGAAGTACCGCACGTCCATTGCATTTGGGGTCTTGGGCATAAACCTAAATTACATATCGTGCTTTTACGTTTCCTTTCATATGGTTTTAATTTGGGCGCGTTGTTTTGCGCATGGTTTCTAAAAGTTTTAAATTTGGTTTACGCTTCCGCAGCTTAACTAAACTTGATTTTTGAAAACGAAATAAATGGTTTAGGCATTTAGAGTTCGTTCATATGACTTATGGCTATGGGATCCTGGTGTGTCATGCGCCTTGCGGTAAAACCCCGCAGTGGAAATTTGAGGGTGTGACAATGAGACTGCCACAGTGATCACTAAAGAATCGGTGATTACCAAAGTCCACGACTACCAATGTGTCAAAATTTTATCAAATTTGGGTATCTTTAAATGGAAAATGGCATTTTGGGAAAATCTGAGTAAACCACATTGGTGATTGTTTTGGTAAATATTTTTCTTCAAAAATTTGAAAAATCCAAAAATATTTTTTTTTCGTAAATTTTTTGATTTTTAGGGGGAGAAAATCAGAAAAAAATTAAAAACTCCAAAAACATGAGAAAAACAAGAATCGAGTTTTTCATTTGACAAAAAAAAGGAAAATGATATGAACTCCTTAGTGGGCTATCTGAACCTCTTTATAATTTTAAAAATTTGGGACCGATTTCGGATAATCCGACAATCCCAAAATATTGTCTATTCGTAACTTTTAGATTGTCTATTGATTAGGGCAATGAGTGGTATACGAAATCGGTCCTAAAATAATTGGAAACGATAGGCAGCCTCTACAATGATGTGTCAGTAGGCTCAAAATCATTTTCAACTTTGGCACAGTGATATAAACTAAGTAGACTATTAATTTTGTTGACTAACGTCGTGTTGGCATATAGTCTTGGTACCAAAATCTCGTTTGATATAATGCCAAAATCCGAGGTTTCTAGGCTATAAGGTGTTAGTACATCCGGGGTGAACTAGACGTCTCTCAGAATAAAAAGGGGGATTGGCACATGCGTCGTACGTTGGGTTCGCAGCCGAACTAAGGCACCTCTATGTCAGTCAAAGGAAAAGAAAAACAAAAGAAGAATAGAATAAATTCTGAAAAGAAGACATCTGGGAATCCTAAAAGAGCAAAACGATCCGAATTGCCAAAACCCAAATTCTCATTGAGAATTTGCTCTAAGGTAACAAATCATATGCCTAAAAGCATTGTACCGATAAATCATTTAACAATATCTGACTTTAACCTTGGTTTGGATCTCACTGATCTCTTTGTTGTATCGTTCATGCAGACCTGATGAGTCCATTCCTTGTAAATACGGATGACAACAACTTATTCAACGGTTAAGAGGAAGCTTTGTGCATGTCTTGATATAGGAATGTGTAGCATGTGCGGCGAACACCATTTAATCAGTATTAATCATTACCTTAACATATTTAAAGTTCCTAGCGATAAAATCAAATTTTGAGTTTAGGTGGACAACAATACTGGCAGTTGTTGTAGGATGCGTGTTAGTAATTAAGCTATCAACTGAACAAAAGGGGGGGGTTCCAGCTTAGTCCGTGCACTGATATGATTCCCTAACAGATGAAACTTACTAAAATATGCATGTGAATAGTTTAAAATTTCTAGTTGTTTGATTTCTGCAATTTATTAGAAAATCCAAAAAGATTTTTCTTTTGTCTTTATTTTTGATCGACCGATGATGGAATGCAAGTATTCTTCAATTGGAATCTCAAATCCGAAGCCGAAACACAAACTAAATCCAAATTTTACAAAATTCAAGGGTCAAATATCACTTTCAGGGTCACAAATTATCAAGTGTGAGAGTTCAGGGTGAAATTTGAAAAGATCCGACTGTTAGGGGGAGAACGCTTCGTCTCTCCAAACAGTGGTCAAAATGGACAAATCTTGAAAGTTCATTAAATGATAAACTTCAAGAATTTGATTGAGTCCGGATCATTTGTCGTATCTAATACAAGTTGAAGATTGTGTGCAGTTTTTATTAATTTTTTCTACAGGATCAAACACAACGAGTGTGCATATCATGATTCAAATGACAAGGCTTGAAGCTGAACAAGACCCGAACCTGAACAACAAAATCATCCTGAACAGCAAGAACCCGATATTTCATCTTAACAGAAACCAGATCGTGGTAGAGCTCCAGCAATCGAAGCTGAAAAAGGTGACAATCAAGAAAGGAAAGTGAATATGATGTTGATCTTCGTCCAAGTCACAGAAACGTCAATCATAATAGCGGAGACTTCTTGATTCCTCCCAAGTTATCAAAGCTAATCGAAGACCAAGAAAAGATCTTATGAAGCTACGACTAAAGCTCAAATCAGAAATATATATATATATATATATATATAGGAATGGGTTCATATGAGAACCCTCTTGAGTTGCAAGAACTTGAGAACCTCTCTAGACCAATGACAAAGTGACACATACACAACCTATCACTATAATATTTAAGGGCAACAAAGTAATTTATCCCTACCCCAACCCCACCCCAACACACCCATTTATATTTACTGATTTTTTTTAAATGAAATTCAGATTCTCTCACACACCCCTCTTTCTCTCTCACACACACTCTCCTCTCTCTCTCTCTCTCTCATCCGAGTAAAAAGACGGTGGTTCGACGGTGGTGTTGTGGGTTTTTTTGACTGGTGGGGGACGTTGAACAGACGGGTCTATGATTTTTTTGACGATCTGGGATGATGAACAGACGACGACGGTGGTGTGGCTGGACGATGAACAGACGACGACGGGTCTGGTTTTGGGGCGGTGGTCGACGGTGGTTTGGTGGTGGGATGAACAGATCTGTGGCTGTGGAGGTAGGGGGTGGAGGTAGGGGTCGGTTTTTGGTGGTGGGGTTTGGGATCTGAACAGATCTGGGACGCGGAGGGGTGGTTGTTGGTGGGGGTAGGGGCGGAGGGGTGGTGAATGGTGGCGGAGGAAGGTTTGCTTCGGGATGGACAGTTTTATATGAAGACTTGAAGACCATTGTTTTGGTCAAAAATTACCTAGTAGAAATAATTTTGTATTCCAAATTAGAAATTGTGAAGTAGAGTGCTAAGAGTGTAAATCTATTGTTAAAACTAGTTATATTCTGAAAATGCTTAGTCGGGATGCAAAAAGAAATAAATAAGTGACAACTATGCTCGGGATGGCTTAGGTTTGCTTCGGGATGGACAGTTTTATCCTCGGGATGGAACTGTATGACAATTCAAGGAATGAACAAATTAAGTAATAAAACACAAAGAACAACACTCGATCTACGAGGAAAGCCCTTGATCAGTTGTAGATCGCCGGCATAAAACCTCGGGAGGAGACTAGGCCCCTGCCTTGTTTGTTAATATTAATTTGGTAAAAAGATACAACTTTGGATGAGTGAATGGACGAGTGTTCTAAGATTACAATGATTGTGTGAGTGTTTCTAAGTGTATGTGTGTAACTATATCGGTTACAACTTTGACTCCATCTTCAATCTTAGACTTTGGCTTTGCATGAGTTATACTTTGATCTTTGACTTTTTCAATTGAGGATTATAATATAGACGTTGCAGAGTATATAAATCCATATTAATACTTAGTTGTACCTGCAATCATACACAAGAAATCTAATTCGTTAGTTCATTCTCAAGATGTGCACATGCTGAAATACTGTTACATCCTGAAGTCAGTTGAGTCCTTCAGCATCCTGAGGATGCTACATTAGGGATATGAGGTAAAATCATCCTGAGATTTAAGGAGGATCCCAGGTTTGCTATTTTATCCTCAGGATGTGCCTGGCTATCCTCAGGATGCCACTCTTCAATCGCTGGTTTTAGGATGTGGATGATGGGAATCTTGGATCCTTCTGGTAGATTTAAGGAGGATCCCAGGTTTGCTAAGGCATCAGCTTCAACATTTTCTTCCCTAGGTACCTGTGTTAGTGAAAATTCTACAAAAGAAGTAGCTAAATTTTTAACAATTTCGAGATAAACGGCTAACTTTTGTCCTTTTACTGCATATGATCCATTGAAATGGTTAGTAATCAACAAAGAATCAATAAAGACTTCAATATTAACAATATGCATGTCTCTAGAAAGTTGTAAACCAACAATGAGAGCTTCATATTCCGCCTCATTATTGGTTGTTTGAAATGCACATCTAATGGCATGGGGTATCTTGTCCCCTTGTGGCGATTTTAGTAGTATTCCTAGACCTGTGCCTCTTGCATTCGAAGCACCATCAGTGTATAGAGGCCATTTTTCTAAATTTTCATTTAGTTGTTGAACTTCAGATTCTACTTCACTCAGGATGTCACTACTGAAATTAGCCACAAAGTCTGCTAGAGCCTGTGACTTGATTGCATTTCTAGGCTCATACTCTAAGTCAAAGGCACTTAATTTAACTGACCATTTTGCCATTCTTCCAGACATTTCAGGTTTTCTAAGTACATTCTTAATGGGATAATTAGTTTGAACATATATTTTATGTGTTTCAAAATAGTGCCTTAACTTAGTAGAAGCCATTATTAAAGCTAAGATAAGTTTTTCGAGATGTGAATACCTTGTTTCAGCATCTAGTAGAGTTTTACTTACATAATAGATAGGATGTTGTTGCCCTTCGAAGTCCTTTACCAAGACATCACTTATTGCATTCCCAGAAACTGCAAGATATAGCTTGAGAGGTTCTCCATCCTCAGGTTTCATCAATAATGGAGCTACTGCAAGATAATCTTTCAGCTTCTTCAATGCTTCTTCATGTCTCTGTCCCCATTCGAATTTGTTATACTTCTTCAGGATGTCGTAGAACTCCTTGCATTTCTATGAGGATTTTGAGATGAATCTGTTTAGGGCTGCTATCCTGCCAGGCAGCCTTTGCACATCCTTGATATTTCTTAGGGATTTGAGATCAAGGATGGCCTTTATTTGTTCAGGGCTAGCTTCTATCCCTCTTTTTGTTACCAAGTATCCAAGAAACTTTTCAGCTCCAACTCCAAAATGGCATTTTGCTGGATTTAACTTCATGTTGTAAACATCCAGGATGTCAAAGGCTTCTTTGAGATCCCGAAGATGATTTTCTGCTTTCTTGGATTTCACTACCATGTCATCAATGTAGACCTCCATCGTGTCCCCAATCTTTTCCTTGAACATCATGTTCACTAGCCTTTGATAGGTGGCACCTGCATTATTTAGTCCGAATGGCATGGCTATATAACAATATATACCTGATGGTGTCATGAATGCTGTATCCTCCTGATCATCTGGTTCCATCTGTATCTGTTGGAATCCTGAGGATGCATCCATGAATGTCAGCATCTCGTGGCCTGCTGTAGCATCCACCATCGAATCTATGTGTGGTAATGGGAATGGGTCCTTAGGGCAGGCTTTATTATGGTCTGTATAGTCCACACACACTCTCCATTTCCCATTTTTATTTTGAACCACCACGACATTCGCCATCCATCTTGGGAATTTTACTTCCCTTATCATCTTAGATTTTAGCAGCCTGTCCACTTCTTCTTGTATGATAACATTTCTTTCCGGAGCGAACTTCCTTCTCTTCTGTTGAATGGGCTTGAAACTCTTATCAATCCCAAGTTTGTGGGTGATGACATCCTTAGAGAGGCCAATCATATCTTCATGCTTCCATGCAAAAGTAGACATCTTGCATTTAAGAAATGAGATTAGTGATTGTTCAATATCATGTGGGATATTCTTACCGATTTGCACAGTGATATCCTTGTTATTGTCGTCGAGGCAGACGGCTTTTACATCCTGGTCAGGATGTGCTTTAACATCCTGAGGATGGCACTGTGCATCCTGCTGTAATTGCTATGCTTGTTTGGATGAGGCTTTAAACGATGTCGTATAGCAATCCTTAGCTTCCTGTTGATCGCTGTTGACCTTCACAACTCCCCAAGGTGTGGGTAGTTTCACACATTGATGATATGTTGAAGGGACTGCCTTCATGTCATGTATCCAAGGTCTCCCCAAGATGATATTGTAGCAGGATAGGGAATCTATCACACAGAATCTATGGATAGAGTTCACTCCTTCTACATATACTGGTAGCTTAATGTCACCCACTGTGCTCTTAGTTTCCCCACTGAAGCTGACACAGACTGATGACTTGGAAACTATTTCAGATTCCGGGATGTTCATTCTCTTGAGAGCTTCAAGCTGGATGATATTCACCGAACTTCCTCCATCTACGGGAATCCTGCGAACAAAGTGGTTAGCAATATATAAAGTATTAACTAAACCGTCATGATGAGGGTCAAGAATGCTTTCTCGGTCTTCCTCCTCAAAGCTGATCACTTTAGAGGTTGTCAGGACGGTCGTTTTCGTTGGTCTTTCTCCTTTTTCAGACTTTGTTTCCCTCGCGTGTCTTTTAGCAGCTGAATATGAGGTTCCACAAATGTCTGATCAACCTGAAATGAAGTTAATAATACCCGCATCCTTAGGTGGGGATGCTGCTCTTTCTGGGATGTTGGTGCCATCTTGAGCCCTTGACTTCTTTTTGCCTAAGAGATCCTTAAGGTGACCTTTGCCCAAGAGATATGCTATCTCCTTCCTTAAAGCGATACAATCTTCAGTGGTGTGGCCGAAATCTTTGTGGAAGGCACACCATTTGGATTTGTCTTTCCATCCTGTCTTGTTATCTTTCTTCGGCCATCTTGCTTTGTCCCCTAGATCCTTCATGGCATACATCAATCCTGTTACATCCACAGAAAAACAGTAATCTAATAATTTAGGGCAATCATCCTCATCGTCGTCCTCTACCACATTGACCTTCTTATTATCGGGCCTATCATATGGTTTATGCTTGTATGGTTCGTATGTGGGAGTGGACTTTCGATTGGGATGGTTATATTTTGAGGATGACTCTATCCTCTCTTGTATCTTCTTATCATCCTCAAGTTGGATGAATCTCAAAGCTCTCTTCCTAACTTCATCCAAGTACCTGCATGGATTCATCACCAACTCTTGGTAGAAAGGTGAATCTCTTTGCAGCCCCATCTTGATTGCTTGCACTGCTGTTGTGACATCCAGGTTCGGGTTGTCAAGTGCTTCCTTTCCAAACCCAGTAATGAATTCTCTTAGTGATTCACCCTGTGGTTGAGTTACCCTGTATAGATCACTTGTCAAACATTCGAACGTTCGACTACATGAAAATTTATTATTAAACATGTTAATTAAATGTGCAAAAGAAGTAATAGAATAGGGAGGAACACTTAGGAGCCATTTCAGGGCTGGACCGGTGAGAGTTGAACCAAATCCCTTGCATAAGCATGCTTCTTTCAAATTGGCAGGGATCGGATTTATTTCCAATTTTTCCCTATATTGAGCCACATGCTCCTCAGGATCTGTAGATCCATCATAGAGCTTCATGCTTGGAGTTTGAAACCGCTTTGGGATCTCTGCATCACATATGGGGGGTGCAAATCTTGACACCCTATGGCATGCTGAGGATACCTCAAGGATAGGTTGCACTATCCCTGGCACACTCGATACCATGTCCTTGATCTTCTAAAGCTCCCTTGCTAGCTGAGGGCTTATTCCTGTATCCTGCAAAGAAGCAACGTCATTAGCAGTAAAAGTACTGGAACTTAAATTGTTACCGTTGTTGTTATATCCTTGGGATGGCACATGTGTATATCCTGGATCCCTGGTAGTTGCCATCCTAGGTGCAGTAGTCGTTTCTGGAGCAGAGAACCCAGTGCTCATGGGGATGAGATCTCCTTGATGAACACCTCCAGAGATGCCAGAATTGAAATCCAACACCCTTGGCTGTAATGGTGTCCCCATGTCTTCAGTCGGTCTCTTCGAGGATGTCTTGAGGGATTGTATCTCTCTCATTATCATTCTGTTAGTCTCCTGTTGTTGTTGCATTTGATCCTTCACCATTGAAAACATGGAAAGGATCTCATCATTTGATACGAAAACAGGGGAAGATCCAGATGTCCCCATTGCTGGTCTAGGTGGAATCTGGGAAGTAGACATAGTTGTCAAGTTTTGTGAAAATGAGTTTATTGAGAAAAAGTTTTAACAAAGTTTTTTGTTAAAATAGCACCACTTGCCCCACGGTGGGCGCCAAATTGTTTTGGTCAAAAATTACCTAGTAGAAATAATTTTGTATTCCAAATTAGAAATTGTGAGGTAGAGTGCTAAGAGTGTAAATCTATTGTTAAATCTAGTTATATTATGAAATGCTTAGTCAGGATGCAAAAAGAAATAAATAAGTGACAACTATGCTCGGGATGCCTTTGGTTTGCTTCGGGATGGACAGTTATATCCTCGGGATGGAACTGTATGACAATTCAAGGAATGAACAAATTAAGTAGTAAAACACAAAGAACAACACTCGATCTACGAGGAAAGCCCTTGATCAGTTGTAGATCGCCGGAATAAAACCTCGGGATGAGACTGGGGCCCTGCCTTGTTTGTTAATATTAATTTGGTAAAAAGATACAACTTTGGATGAGTGAATGGACGAGTGTTCTAAGATTACACTGATTGTGTGAGTGTTTCTAAGTGTATGTGTGTAATATAGTGTAAGCAATGTGTCCTATACTCGTCCAACACCCCCATTTATATAGTACAATGAAGTAAATAATGAATCCCGTAAGATCCGCCATGTAGTTAAGCTTCTTCAATGTTGTTTAAGAGCTGTTTCAGGTGAACGTTGGATGACTTTAACTAGAATATAGTTGTTGGATAACGGTTTCTTCTTAGCTAGTCATTGTTCCAGTTGTTTCCTTATTTGTCGCCGATATTTAATGTATATCGGTTACAACTTTGACTCCATCTTCAATCTTGGACTTTGGCTTTGCATGAGTTAAACTTTGATCTTTGACTTTTTCAATTGAGGATTATAATATAGACGTTGCAGAGTATATAAATCCATATTATAACTTAGTTGTACTTGCAATCATACACAAGAAAGCTAATTCGTTAGTTCATTCTCAGGATGTGCACATGCTGAAATACTGTTACATCCTGAAGTTAGTTGAGTCCTTCAACATCCTGAGGATGGTACATTAGGGATATGAGGTAAAATCATCCTGAGGATTTTCACCACCAACAACCATATATTACCTGCTAGGTCTAAGGGTCGGGGAGTCTGTTAATACACTTTGTGTGTATCCCTAGCTAGATGATAGGTTAAGTCTATAAATCACTAGCTAGGTCAAAGGGGGAGACTACAAGTGCATTATTTGTATTTCCATAGCTAGTGATGGGTCGTTATAGGTCATTGGCTAGGTTAATCGAGTTGTTTGTAGCTCGTAAATATAATTAAGGGCATTTTTGTAGGAAATCACATGAGTATAAAGATTATACACGACTAGCTTTGCTATCGTGTGGTTTTCCAAGCGAGTATGAACTATACTCATGTGTCAAATTGCTAGTCGCCCCATAGGCCTGGGTTGACTAGCTGGGCCTATAAATAGGTCCACTCATTTCCCTAATCAAGGGAGTTGTTCATTTGTTCATTTGAGAGAGAAAACTAGGTGTTTTGATGATTAGATTGTATTTGTAACACTCGAGCTCTGTTTAATATAATCTTTATCATTGAAAACTAGATCCGAACAACTCGTGTTTGTGTGTGTTTGATGTTTATTGTTGCTTAAACCGCGAGCCAAGGATTCTGCACTCGTTTCATGTGAAACCAGTGATATCCGGATCATCCGTGATGCTGCTACATCTTTTCATTACGAGGAATCAAATTTAGAACGAAGTTTGCTGATAATAATGCACCCCCCCCCCCCCCGCATGTCTTCACTCATCCAAGAACTTATCAACATGGCATTCATCATTTCTTTCAAAGTACAGTTCTTTCGTTCCGCCATGCTATTCGATTGTGGGTAGTAATGAGGAGTTAGTTCATGTATGATTCCACTTTTTGCACACAAAACAACAAAATGTGAAACATACTCACCACCACGATCGCTCCTTACCTTTTTGATCTTTTTGTTAAGTTGATTCTCAACTTCAGCTTTGAACATGACAAACTTGTCAATAGCCTCGTCCTTACTCTTGAGTAAGTACACATAGCAAAACCGTGTTCTATCATCAACAAATTTTATGAAGTACTTGTTCCCACCTCTAGTAGGAACCGATTTCAAATAACACACATCGGTGTGTATCAAATCAAGGGGACTGGTGGTTCGTTCCACGTTTTTTAATGATGTCCTTGTTTGTTTTGCTTCAACACAGGTTTAATATTTATGATTTGAGTCAATATCAAATGTTCGTATGCACTTTAATTTAATTAGACGACCCATGGAATTAAAGTTCACAAGACCAAGTCTACCATGCCAAATATTAGAAGACTCAAGCAATTAAGCAGAACTAGCGTTCTTCATTCCACTGATAACCATTACATTCAAAGAACATACAGGGCATAGCCTTTACCAACATACATGACACTTTTGGTCAACACGACCTTATCAGACTCAAACACCATTTTACAACCAAACTTCTTCAACTGCCAACCAGGTAAAAGATTCTTACGAATCTCAGGAACATACAACACGTTTGATAACGTGAGTTCCTTTCCAAACATCATCTTCAAAATCACATTTCCTTCCCATTTTATGTCAGCAGTAGCAGAATTTCCCATAAAGAGTTTTTCACCATTAGTAACCTCCTTGAAGGTGTTGAAAAAGCTCTTATCAAAACACACATGTCGGGTCGCCCCGGTATCAATCCACCAATCCTTGACATCCATACCAACCAGGTTAGCTTCAGTGACCATCATCGACAAATCAAAGATCATAGTAACAAGTTAGTCAATCATGTTCGCTTGTTGGCCATTTTCCTTCTTGGGAAGCTTGGATTCAGTAGCCCGTGACCTAGTTTGTCACAATTGTAACAAGTTCCTTTGAACTTCTTCTTGCCGATCCCACCTTTAGGTCCAAGGTGGGAGCTTTTCGAATTATTTTTCTTGAATCAATCTCATTTATTGCCTTTGTTACCCTTTGATGATTGACCAAATTCAACAACATTTGCTTTAGCGGTTTCAGGAACGACATTCTTCTTTTGAGCAACTTTGTTTTCTTCTTCAATAGGAAGACGCACCACCAAGTCTTCAATTGTCATTTCCTTTCATTTATGCTTTAGATAATTCTTGAAATCAATCCAACTTGGTGGTAGTTTCTCAATGATGACTGCAACTTGGAATGTCTCGCTAAGTACCATTCCTTCTGCATGAATGCAATGAAGAAGTGATGTATCACATAATTAACATATAAAACATGCATAAACAGACCCATAATAGGATAGAATTAGACTTAAAATGTTAATTTTAGGTATTTAATTCATTCCTATTGGTGTTTATCAGGAAACTGGAACTCCAAGCTGGAAACAGGAGATTTTCAGGCAAAAACAGGCAAAATCTGGAGATTCCTGAGGATATGGTACTTGCAGCATGTTCCCTATATGTTTGAAGGCCCTTCCGAGACTTAAACGGTGATAAAAACGGCCCGGGACAGACTCAGCACGCCCACGCACACTTGCCCTGCACACTAGAAGACAAAGCAGCAAACTTGGGGAACAAGAAATCTAAGACAAGATACTTTGCACGCCCGTGCACACCCATATGGCACGCCCGTGCTCAGACAAACAGTACAGACAAGATAGAACTGCAGGCAATAGAACGTACGAAATGCTGGAGCACGGCCGTGCACACCCCTGGCACGCCCGTGCTTGACCTGAATCCTCTATAAATAGCAAGCTACCCCTTCCATTTAAGACATCCCATTTCACTTCATTCCCTTGGTCTAGGGTCGACTTCCAGGAGTCTTGCAGAGCTCTTGGGGTCTTGTGGGAGGCCTTAGGGCCCTCCTAACACACTCAACAAGGTTAGGCCTCGTTCTACCTTGATCATCAAGACCAAGCATGGGATCGTAGAGTAGTTCATATGCAATCAACATCAAGGGTCATGAGGTTGTTAAATACATAGCATTAGGAGATGGTGAGCTTGTCTATGAGCAGCCATGTTCTTGTTCTGATCATTCGATATGGTTGTATCTTTCTATTATTCATGAACCCACTTCGATTTGTAGACTTATATTATTATTAGTAGTAGTTTATTTTTTGTTATTTGTTGTGTTATCTTCTTCTAATCCTTGTTTGTTTATCTTGTGACAGGTTCCAATGATGATTAACTTAATAAACCTAAAATCAACTCTAACTTAATAAACTAACTAGAGGTTTAATCAGCTTCTAGTAGTCCTGAGCTAGAACCAAGGTGAGGCAACCGGTAGTGAAACAGATCCTTCGGGCTTCTAATATCCAAACCGGATTCTAAACAATGGCTTATGAAGTGGACCAGATCTGAGTGATACATTTTTTGGTACTTACCAGATGACTGAATGATCTTCTTGGTAAAGGGGGGATTACCTACGGGCACACCAGTGATCTTCGAATTGCACGCCTTTAGGATTATGTTCCACCTTTATCAAGGATTTCATCCAGCTTAGGAGGTTATGGGTTGGGTTAATTAAGTTAATAATCATCAAACCAACTTTATATTTAATTGATCACTAAACAATAAAGTGTCACCTTAAAGATAAATAGAACAAGAATTATATTTCTAGGTCTCGTCAGTATAAAACCGTTAACCATTGGGGATACTTGTCTTCTGAGTCGACAATAAGAGAGATCCTTCGGTCTTCATGATCGTTAACCTACTTAGGGGATATGTTGTTGGCAAGGCTGGCTATACATGGAGATCTTTCGGTAAGGAAAACGAGAGCTAAGGGAGGTGTACGGTGTTCCAGGTCGGAAGTGAAACCTCCAATACAAGAAGAAGATGAGTTTGAGGATCAGTGACTTGACCGCGGTTAGGGAAGCCCGCTATATGTGAGGCTCGGGCGGAGTACCTTCATGTGGACGCGCATTGGGAGGTTTTGCATTCTACTCAGTTGTGGCCCCCACTTCTCTATCAAGGAGTCAACTCTTCAAAGATCACTCTTTCCCTCTTCTCGAATAATTAATCTTAACTATTAAATGTAATAATAAATTTAACTACTTATTCAAAGGGTCCCGGGATGTGCATAATTGATAACTCTACTATTTATCTTTTTCTTTTATCAAACCCAAAACCTTTTTAAAACCATTTTTATTAAAGAACCCCTCAGTTTTATTTTTCTTTTAAAAACCCGATCAGTTAATTGATGAAAGGTGAAGTAGGGGAAAGTGTGAACTCTGGAATACGATACTCGATACTTACCCTAGTAAGTTATACTATACACGTAAGGTTCTCTGCCTATGTGTTGGTTTTAGTTTCTAAAGTAATTATCGTTTACTTTATAAATTTAAAACTTGTTAAAAACGATTTAGTAAAAATCAGTCGTTTTCCCCAAAACCAAAGTTTTGGATTTAAAACATCAAGTTTGGCACCGGGGAAATGACATCAAGTTTAAAAATTGAAAACGCGAAAAACGAGAACTTTACTGTGAAGCACGCCCGTGCCACTTATTAATAAATGTAATATGAACTTATGATATGATGATCAACAATGAACTAAAAGACTCACCTGAACCACAACTTCAAACATCCTTACTCGAAATAAGATCCCAATTCTTCTCTAACATGATCTTTCCCATTTTCTAAGGAGTTGGTAACTACAATTACGGTTTCGGGCCAACTTTCGGCCAATGAGGATAATAACAATAGGGCTTTGATCTCTTCATCAAACTTAAGCGAGACAAGATCGAGTTTAGGCTATTGTTGTGAACTGTTACAGAGTCACCCTCTGTCTGATGGATGTTCTAGTAGCCCATTGTCAGTATAACCAATCTCAAGAAAAAGAAAAATAGAAAGAGACGTTTGGATAACACACATTGGTGTGTCTGACGGCTAAAGAACAAACTGCCCGATCAACCAAAAAGAACTTACAAAATAGACATGAGAAGCAGTTGTCTGAAAACTAAAGGGACTGGACGGTGGCACAAGGTTTCTTAATCCTAAATCGCAAGTAAAAAACTCCGGTGCCAGTAACTTGACAAGATGGTGGCAGCTGACGGAATCGAGACGGTGATTCACTTAAGTAGCGGCGACGAACAAGGTTCTAACATAACCTCTAATTTGTGAACTTTACAAGCAGCAGTTGTGCAGATCGCTTTTGACGGTGGTGGCTGAACCCTAATTGCGATTAGATATCTTCAAGCAACAGGTTTGGTGATCTAGTGTGCTACAACCGAAACAGGGGGATAACTTTGACGATCAAAAGCCTAAGCTCTGATACCAGTTGATATGATTAATGAGCAGACACACATAGGGGTGGCAAAAAAAAATATCGAGCCTGGTGGGTATACCCGATACCCGGCGAGTATGGGACCGAGTATGTAATTGAAAGAAAATATTTTGCAAGTATGGTATTATGTGATACCCAGCCCGACTACCCAGAAATATATACATGTTTATTTGAATAATATACCCGGAACCTTTTATATTTGTTTTTATACTCTCTTTAACAATTGTTTAGTAATGTTTCACTATAGCAAATTCATTAATTAAAATTGTTTTTCTTTTGGAATAAATATTTTGATGACATTATTTATATTTATATGCTACTGAAAACAAAAAAAATAAATTAATAGTGTAATATATTTGCTTTTTTAAATATTTTCTGACGATGTTATATGTATGTATGTTATTCATCATGATATAGTATATTGTATAGATTTAAAAAATTATAAAAGGAAAAGAATATATATACACACACATGAAAATCAAGGTATTTTTAAAGCACTAGCTGGTATGCGCGACAAATATGTGACAGGTAAGGAACTAGGTATGAGACAAGATTTTATAATCGAGTATAGGTATGGGAGTATATATATTTGTATCCGGCCCCACACACACACGCAGTGGCGCAGGATTTAAGGGGCAGAGGGGTCGCCCGACTCTCTTAAATTTTCGTTTAGAAGTTCCGAGTATATAGTATCCGTATGGAATTATTTTTGTATATACGGTTTTAACCCTCGTTTTAAAAAAAAATAGTTATACAAACCAAAACTATAACAAAAAGCAAAGTAAATGTAAAGCCTAAATCCTAAATTTCTAAGCCCAAACACTAACAATTTTTAACCTCTGAAATCCTAAGACCAAACCTAACAATTTTTAACTCCTAAGTATTTTTTTTAAACGCAGCAGGGGCTGCAGGGCTGAAAATACACCAAGTTCACTCACATTTCTCATCATCTTTTTCTTCACAGATCTATGATTTACACCTCAACAATGACCTTTTATCTTAGATCCAGCTTTTGAATGCGTTCTTCCCTTCACTTAATCAGTTAATCCCAAATTAGAACGTAAAGAAACTACATTTCCTTCATCTTTCGACTTAATGAAGTTTACTTATTTACTGTCTTTATTTGCTTATTTCATCGGGGTCTTGCAAAATTGATCAAATGAGCAAGAAAAACCCACAAAAATTTTTTCAAACTAGATTAAGCAAGTTATTAGGGGAAAACGGAAAAAAGATATGTGCTTTTGATTATGGATGAAAATAATTATGACTCTAGGTAGAAATTAGGGCTTTAATCGGAGTTGAATTTTGCCCTAAACTTGTTTAATTAAATAACTTGATTTTATTTTTATGTTATCATATGAGTATCTAGCAAATAGTATAGTGATTTACATAGAAAAAGAAATTGCTGAGAACTTTGATTCAGAGTCCATAATTGAAGAATTAAAAAATCTTAAAGGTCAATGGACTGAACTATAATTCTTTATTCAGGTGCCAACACTTTGTCTTCTTTTTAATGTTTTAGTGACTTTGTTTAATTGTTTGTTAAACAATGCTAAAAACTTTTATATTTATTGTATTTAATGTTTGACTCGACCCGAACCAAATCACCGACCCAAACATATCACCCAAAACATAGCTATAGAAAAAAAAATTAGGTCATGTCCCGTGACCGGTGACTTCCGACACTCCGGTCCGAATTCTCAAGCTTCGCCACTGCACACACGGGAGAAATAGCAAAAACAAACAAACGCAATACTAGGGATTTATGTGGTCCAGCCATAGTAAGTGACCTACATCCACATAGCAGCAAGGGTATTCTTTTTATTGCCGGCTAGACACTATTGCGCCCAACTTTTTGTATTGTCTGGAACATACAAACCTAACAACCCTCGTAAGCATTTACCTCAGGCAACCAAAAACAAATCTATGATTTCCTGACTTGATGACCCATGAACAAGAGCCTAAATGTTACTATATAATCATATAAAATACTCAACTAGTATTATTTTTTTCCATGCATCTGACTTAAGAACTTTTTAATTTTAATAATATACTAAAACAATGTTTACAAAAATCAGAACAATCTGCTTGTCGCCTTGTCGGTAAAACTCAAGTCATAACCGGACTTTTATGTATTTGCTTACAAATGGAAGCCCACTAAGAGAAACCCAACACCTCCAATTGGCATAAGTCATAACTTATATATAAAAGGATTACCTCATGGCTGATGCTTTAGACATAGAGAATAAGTAAGTCAACTCCTTTTAGTAATATTATTAACATCCAACTCAAACATATAATATCAAAACAAATCCGTACCAATCTTTGTCATGCACTTTTGGGCTTATACGTCAATGTCCATATTATATAAATGGGATTTGGTATCTTATCATTCTTCAGAAAATTATTCTTAGATCTGTCTTGTTATCTGACTTGTGAACCCTTTATATGTTTGTACCAAATACTAGCTAGTTCATATAAGTGTCTCTTTTTCAATGACTAAGAAGATCATGGTTTTGAGCATGTTTATTATCATTTCCGCGTTATACTCTTGTGCAGGTTTGAACATGATTTTTTTTGCTATAAATTTTTTGCGGTTGATGGAACTGATATCTCTCGTCATAGTGTCACACTTGATTTATTTTTCGTACAATGTAAAAATTCATGTTTTCATAAAAAAAAGATTTACTTTTTTGTCGAATTATGGGTCCAACTCACGTTTTCCTTTAAAAAAAATTGCGGTTGATGGACCCTCTTGGTTCCGCCATTATGTTCTTGCAATGTTGTTTAAGAAACAAACTTGTTTGTTTGGTGCAGTTGTGGTGGCATATGATATCTTTGATCCAAACGCAAACATAACCATTACATGGGATGTTATGTCATGGACTCCGGATGGCTATGTAGTAAGTAAACATGTGAAAATTGTGGGGTCAGGTAACGGGCCAAAACAAATAAATATTGGTACGAAATTAAATGGGTTGGGTTGACCCAAAACATTTTACGCTAAAATTCTAAAAATATTTATTGATATTTAATATGCTTGAAAAATGACTTACAGAATTTTTACGCATTAAAACTACACTTTGGGTGACTTTTGACTTGTTATAAACATAACATAGCCTATAAGTAAAGTAAGTTGTGACAAATATTTGACCATCACTTGCAGGCTGTGGTGAAGATGAACAACTATCAAATGTATCGCCAAATCACGACTCCAGGATGGACCTTAGGATGGACATGGGCTAAAAAAGAAGTAATATGGTCTATTGTGGGAGCGCAAGCAACTGATCAGGGAGACTGCAAGGAGTTCCCTAGTGATATTCCTCACTCTTGTGATAAAAATCCAAGAATCATTGACATGCAGCCCGGAGCACCGTACAACCAGCAGTTTCAAAACTGCTGCAAGGGTGGTATATTAAGTTCAATGGGCCAAGATCCTGCGAATTCACTCTCGGCGTTTCAGTTGAGTGTTGGGAACTCAGGGAACACGTATAGTACGGTCAGCCCACCAGGGAATTTCTCCCTGTTGGGCCCGACTCAAGGCTACACATGTAGCCCTGTGTCGCTCGTGCCATCTTCTGTTTCTTTAACATCTAGTGGACAAAGAAAGACACGAGCTTTGAGTAAGTTTCACGGTTCCATTAGATATGGTTTTGCCTTGAGGTGGCAGAATAGGCGCGTTGGGTAACGGGTCAATATCGGTTCAGGTTGAAACAAGTCATTGTTTAGAATGAGTCAAAACCAGTTGGGATGACAACTACAATATTTTGAAAACAATGATCTAACAAATCTTTGGATAAAAATGTTTTACAATGTTGTATGTGTTAATAATATCCTCGACTAGTTCCACTCATTTTGACCCGCTATTAACAGCCCAAATCGTCAAGTGACCAATTTAAATAAGCCGTTCGTTAATAATATCCTCGACTTTTTGATTTGTGACCGTTAATTTGCAGTGACATGGCAATTGGTGTGCACCTACTCGCAGTTGCGAGCCTCAAAAACTCCAACCTGTTGCGTCTCCATGTCATCTTTTTACAACACTGAGATTACGCCATGTCCTTCTTGCGCTTGTGGCTGCATGAACAATGAAGACTGTATTAAGTAAGCGTCTTGTAGCCCGATTTAAAAATTATGTAAACAGGATATATATATAGTCGAAAATCTTGATCATAACTGTTAAAGATTTCTTGTAACACAGAACCAAATCAACTATATCATCAACTAGACCACAGATAGAAGGTGATGTTCCCATGAAGCAATGCACTCAACACATGTGCCCGATTCGTGTTCATTGGCATGTCAAAAAGAACTACAACGCGTATTGGCGTGTGAGGATCGCTATCACTAACTTCCGCTACAATGTAAACTACACCAAATGGACACTTGTTGCTCAACATCCAAATCTAAACAATGTTGCCAAAGTTAATAGCTTTATTTACAAGCCTCTTAGCGTCTATGGATCCATAAGTAAGTTACTAATTAAAGAACTATTTTATTTCTAGTAGTCTAGAATAATCATAAACGTTTTTTTATTAAGGTTTTTGAACTTGTGGTTGTTTTGTTGGGTATAATATTGGCATACAAAAGAATATAGTTTAGTTTATTCTAAGTTTAATAATTATATAATATTAGAGATCAAAACATTCTTATTAAAACAAATGTGACAACACTAAAATACTTGTTTTCGTATCCCACTTCTAATTTGCCCGCTTACCTGCTATCATTATGTAATTTGCCCGTTATTTTTATTTAAAGTTAGTTTAGTTTCTTGAAAAAAAAAACTTCTAAACCGATCGGTGTCAAATGCAGATGACACAGGCATGTTTTATGGTGTAGAGAAGCTCAAGAACGAAGTTGTACTCGAAGCTGGTTCAAATGGAAGTGTGTATACCGACATGATTCTTAAGAAAAATAAGAACATATTCACATTAAATCATGGTTGGGCATTCCCTCGAAAAGTTTACTTCAATGGTGATGAGTGCATAATGCCATTGCCTGTTTCTTACCCGTCTCTTCCGAATTCCGTCATTTCTGTTAAAGATATCGGACGACTGGTGATCATACAAGTTGTAGTTGCAATTCTTTATCAATCTCTTTGAACTAAAGCTGATTAGATATATGGTTCAGAAGTTTATCGGTTTTTAGCTATATTGTTGTTAGCAAGAATCAGAAGTGAGCTACATCACTCGTGGTGCTAACATGTTATAAGTGAAACATAAAATCATTAGCATTATATTTACTAGACCAAGATTATGTATTAGATGATGGTTTAGGTACTAGTATTGAGATATTGTATACTATATTTGCACATTATTGTGAAACCTAATTACATCAATACAATCCACTACTATTTGAGATTTATTTTTGTTAGTAATGTTGATGCACTTTCTGTGGACGTCACTGTCGAATAGCTTAGGGTTGAGTCTTGTATTGTATTACATGAGATTGTGATGATCCATAAGGGCATTTTATGGATCTGATGCATTTGTTAATATAGACCAAAACATAAAGTACTGGTTCGAACCCTACAAGGGGCAAACCTGCAGGTTCGACCTCCTTCAAGGGGCGAATGTGGCTTTATGTTTTGGACTATAAATAGCAATCTCATGTGTTGGTTTTCATTTAAGATTTTGAGTTTGTGCTTTGAATGCTCTCAAGGGGGAGGTCATGCCCGGCCTCTCCCGGCCCCGAGATAGATGTTTATCCTACTGATGACAGTGTCTGTAACCGTTTTTGATGCAATACGAATCTGTGATGACTTTGTTATCGTATATTTCTGTCTCGTCTCGAATCTTCCGTCTGAAACCGAGTTGTTTTTGCTTAATCTATCGGTGAATTCGGTTTTTAACCGGATTCTCAACTGGTATCAAAGTCGTGGTACAGATTTGAACGATCTAACAGTCGTTTGAATCAATCACAGCTCGAATTCATGATTTCAGATGTTAAAAATCAGTTTTTGATTGAAAGGTTGAAACTCTAGAAACCCTAGATTCTTAATTGAACCCAAAATCATGTGATTTTTCCATGTTTCTGTTATTTCGAGGGTTAGGTTTTCATTTCCGCACCTTTCTGTACAAGTTTCATCATCAAATTCGAAGTTTTAGAGTGTTTATGGACTGACTTGCAGAAAATATTGAAGAAAAACACGTTTTTCTGCAAATGGTCGAATGTGCAGTAGATTCGACCCTACGGGAGGACGAACGTAGGATTTAGAGGTCGAATCAGCTTCATCTGTGTTGATAACAGAGGTCGAACCTGGAAGTTTTCCACATTCGACCTCACGACAAGTCGAACGTGGAATCTCAGTTTTAGTCATGCTTAAACAAACTTGGTTCGACCTAATCAATGTACATTCGACCTTACACAGGGGTCGAATGTAGCTTTATTTACACATTCGAACCCTCGACATAGAGAATGAAAAAAATGGTATTTTAAGGGGTAAAAAATTTCGAAAATTATGGCAATTTTTGAAGATTTTTGGGAGAATGGTGATGATGTCTACACAAATTGTTGAAGAAATGATGATGATGAAACGTTTTATTGTGGGGTAGTCATGAGAATCAACAGTATGATAATCAGATTCAAATGACTATTATGGGCCGAAAAATCAGATATATTTTTATTCCGCAAAATGAGAACAGTCAACCCAGTTCCAGTATGATTGAAGGAACTTGTTCAAACAAAGTTGTTATTTACAAGAAAATCAAGACTGAGATCTCGATGTTCCGAAAGTAATGAGGGATCCCAGTAGGAGTCATGTGGCACGTAGATTCAACGAAAGTTTCAAGATTACAGTCCTGAAGAATTTCAAGAGCTATTGGTAGATATTGTTAGGCCCCGTCGAAAACTTCAGTTTCTGAAGCATTTCAAGTCCGCAATGGTACCGTTAGTTCCCGCTGAAAACTTCTGATTGCTTGATCCACTCGTCTACGGCTAGTATTCTGTCGAACAGATGAAGTTACTCAAGAACATTCAAAGAGAAGAATGTATTAATGCAATCACAGTCAGCACAGATGAAGAATTTCATAGAAGATACAGTGTCCGAGTGGATTGTTTTGCACATAGTCACATTTGAGATGTTTAATTGGGTACTGACAGTTAGATTTCTCCAATTTGTGTGCAGGGTGATGCAAAGGTTAAGTGCAGATATGAGACGTGAATTAGTGGTAGTACCTACGTGTTACGTTGAATATCTGATCGGTCAGTATGGAATCCTTCTAGCAGGGGTCTTATTGGACTGCAGGTTAGACTAGTTGGATTGCGTGTGATGTACTTGGTCAAGATGACATCCCTGAGTACTGATGCTACGAGACTGCAGTGCATTACATTGTTGACTTCACATTGGCGTAACTAGGTGATCTGGTTGTAATTCAGCGGCCGGTTGAATTCGCAAATGATATACGTGGTCTAGCTGACTTCCTGCGTATTGATGTTGACGGTTCGTAGTACATTACTTGGTCGGTTCACGAAGGATATTGTATTTCTAACTCAATGCAATAGTGCATGTATTGAGGGGGAGACCTGTGATTTTGACTGTTGATGTGCAAGAGATTTGTGGATTCGCCAGCAACGTCCAAGGGGGAGATTGTTGATGCACTTTCTGTGGACGTCACTGTCGAATAGACTAGGGTTGAGTCTTGTATTGTATTACATGAGATTGTGGTGATCCATAAGGGCATTTTATGGATCTGATGCATTTGTTAATATAGACCAAAACATAAAGTACTGGTTCGAACCCTACAAGGGGCGAACCTGTAGGTTCGACCTCCTTCAAGGGGCGAATGTGGCTTTATGTTTTGGACTATAAATAGCAATCTCATGTGATGGTTTTCATTTAAGATTTTGAGTTTGTGGTTTGAATGCTCTCAAGGGGGAGGTTATGCCCGATCTCCCCCGGTCCCGAGATAGATGTTTATCCTACTGATGACAGTGTCTGTAACCGTTTCTGATGCAATACGAATCTGTGATGACTTTGTTATCGTATATTTCTGTCTCGTCTCGAATCTTCCGTCCGAAACCAAGTTGTTTTTGCTTAATCGATCCGTGAATTCAATTTTTAACCGGATTCTCAAGTAATAAAAAGTTTATATATGTAATGGGAACACCTCCATGCTTATTATTATTATTTAAAACTATAATTAGCATTTTTTTCTATGGTTAATTGTGTTGTGTTGTAACTTTGGTTTTGGGATTCTTTCAAAAAAAATTGAAGCTTTTCTTTCTAAAACAAAAAGTTTTGATCTTTGAAAATTTAACTCTAAAGTTTCAATTTTTAGAAATTCAACTCTAAACTTTCAATTTTTGACACTTTAAGCCCTTTAATTTATTTTTTTCACTTCTAACTCACATGTTTTCATCTTTTGCAACTTAACCCTTAACCCTATGATATTTTTTACTATTAACCCAATATTTTTCATCTTTTAAAATTTAACCCTGATATTTTTTTCTATTTTTAACTTTGGTCCCTCATACTTTTCATTTTCACAAGTTTTTTGTATTAAGTTTCATTCAAAACCTTTACGAGTTAACACGCCGCAACGTGCGTGTGGGTTTAACGTTTTTCATCTAATTTTTCTCGTTTGACAGACCCGTCACAACCGTCTATTTTTTCCAGTTTGATAGGTTGGTTGTGACGCACGGGTCGGGTCGTACATCGACTTAGTTATTATTTTTATGTTTTATATACAAGCTCACGGGGCAACGCCCGTGGACAAAATACTTGTATACTTATATGAGATAGGGAAAGCTATGGGAATCACTTGTTGATAATCGAGTCTAATACCCGCGTCCCATACCAGGCTCACCATCCGCATGTGTTGGTAATTATCCGTTGGGTATCCACATATACCGATTAGTTTTGTTAAAAATTACTAAATTTTCGAGGATACTACATCAATATATGTATACCTTGAATGATTTGAACTTTCAACATTTTGGTTGTAAAGCACACCACTTAACCACCAGAATTTGCACTTATAGGTATCATTTACTTTCATATTTATCGATTAGTAAATTTCGACACGGCCTTCTCACAATATTTTCCAACAATTGCAAATTTTTTTCACTTTTTAAGGCAAACTAACATACTTCTAATCTACTCCTATTAATCACTAATATCTACACATTGCAATATTTGAACTCTTCACATATATGAAAGAGAAGGAACATCATACCACTGCACCATATTCAATTGCAATTAAACTCATGTTTTAATATTTCTGGGTCTCATCCAGTATAGCCAGCTGACGAAAAGAAGTCAACTGCGACAGCCAACCCAACAGGGTGTTTGCCTCGAGATGGTTGCTGGCTTCAGTTCGCTTTAACACTCTATTTATTTTCCCTGCCAATCGACAGCAATATGGCCTCTCACGGGCTGTTTCTTTTCTCCATGTTAATGTTATGTAATAATAATCTTAATACAATTAAGGTATTTACATTTCATAGCCCATGCAATATATTTTAAGCCTCAAAACCTTTTTATTAGCCGATCTTCCAGTGTCCAAATATCTAGTTCGTCTTTCCATGAGCTCTTTCTTTGAGCAAAGTATATTATATGGAATTATCTTCCTTCACTATGCCTCGGTGTTTCACACTGTTTTTCCTCACTTTCTCGCGGCTTGAATGCACGGTGTCGTGCTAGTTTCTCAAAATCCCCAAAGCAATATTATTTTAATATAAATAAATTTTATATTAAACTCATGTTTTAAAATTTTATAAATTTTATTGCTTTATTTAATAAAAAAATAATAAATTTTAAAAGAAGTAATATATTTAATTTTATAGTATTCTATCCTATCATATCATGTCGTATCGTATTGTATAATTGTGTATCGTAGTGTATCACATTATATCCACAGATACCGTATCATATCTTACCGCATCGTATTGTATCGTATCATAACATATCGTGTAAATATTGCATCGTATCCTATCATATCAATATAGTATCGATCATTTCATATGCATATCATATTGTATCATGTTGTTTCATTTCATATTATACTAGATTATTGCTCGTGTGGACACACGGTTCAATAAATACGAATACTTTGAATTTTAAACTTTATTGAATAAAAGTAAATTTAAACATGCATTAACAAAAAAGTTAAATATTCATATAAAAGTAATAAAACATGAACGTAATCAATAATTAAAATAAAATTCATAAGTCAGAAAAAAAAACATATAATTCAAATACCATTTGAAATGTTAGATAATAATGTTCGTTCCTTGGCACCTAAAAAAGAAACAAAATTAATATAACTTGCATTATTAAATTAAATGTGGGTTAAAATTTAAGTTATTTTTTTACGATTAAAGTTGTGACAACTTACCAATTAAATTGTTACCTTTTGATGGATGCTTAGATCATTTAGACGTATCATGTTTATATTTAATGTAAAAAAGTAAATAATCTAATTAGGAAATAAAAAAAGTATGAACGATGAATGTATTAAAAAAATATAATTCAAGGCAATAAACTAATCTGAGTTTAAGTCAACCGGCACAAACAACTTGCCGACAAAACTAAAATGACATTTTGAGTTATTAAACAAAATGCAAGTGAACTTATTTTACTACATATGGCGTAAAAAAGGTTTATTGTAGGAAGAAGTGAGATTCAAATCAGCTTTATATATGCAAGTTTTATACTAATATGTTACGTATTATTTTGAAGTTACTACGTAGGTGTATTATACTCAAGTACAAACACAAAAAACTTAATAAAAAAATTAGTTTGTATTATTTATATAATGATTTGAATTAGGATTAGGAAAAAAATAATTTGTTAATTACAATTGTAACTAATTTAATAAATTTATAACTAAAAATATTAATTGTTAAATTTTAAATATTTTAGGATATAAATAATTTAAAGGTAACAAGTAGATTAGTTGTTACAATTATTAACTTTAAGTCAAAAGTTTGATTTTTTAAAAGATTCATGTCATTCAAAATTGCAAATTAAATGGATTAATTAAGTTTAATTGTTACCTTTATTATCTTAAATTCAAAATTTATAATATTAACTAAATTTAAAAATTAAAATTATAGATATTAAAGTTTAAAATTATATACTTAAATATAACATTTAATATTCAAATATTTTTAAAGTTAAACCGAAATCTATCATTTATTTGAAATTCTAGTATTCAAAATTTGAATTTAAACTTATAACAATTTGAGAAATTTATAACCAAAATTACTATTTGTTAAATTTTAAATACATTAGAAAATATGTAATTTAAAGGTAAATAAGTAGGTCTCATTGTTACCATTATTAACTTAAGTAACATATTTGAATTTTTTTAAAACATTCAAAGAGTTTAAAATTTTGAATTAAATGTAGTAGTTAATTCTAAATGTTTACCATATTTATTTTAAATTCAAAAGTTTGAATTTTGTAATATTAACTGACATTTAAAATTTAAAAATATAGATATTAAATTTTGAAGTTAAATACTTAAATAGAACATTTAGTATTCGAATACTTTTAAAGTTTAACAAAAGTCTATAATTTCAAATTATAGTATTTAAAACTTTAGTTTTGCCTTGTAACTAAGTTGAAAAATTTACAACGGAAATTGTTAATTATTAGATTTTAAATACTTTAGGAAATATATAATTTAAAAATATAAGTAGGTGTAATAATTGCCATTATTAACTTAAATTCAAAATTTTTTTAATACGTAGTTCTTTCAAAATTTTGAATTAAATGTGTTAAAATTTTAATTAAGTATAACTTTTACCATTATTATAGTAAATTCAGATTTTTAATTTTTTTTAATATTAACCGAAATTTATAATTTAAAATTATATATGTTAAAACTTGAAATTAAATAGTTAAAAAACATTTAGTATTCAAATATTTTTATAGTTTAACTGAAATCTATAATTTTAACTTACAATATTTAAAATTTGCATATTAAGTTTTAAAATTTGCATATAATTTCAAATTATAGTATTTAAAATTTTAACTAACTTGAAAAATTTATAACGGAAATTGTTAATTATTAGATTTTAAATACTTTAGGAAATATATAATTTAAAAATAATAAGTAGGTGTAATAATTGCCATTATTAACTTAAATTCAAATTTTTTTTATTACGTAGTTCTTTCAAAATTTTGAATTAAATGTGTTAAAATTTTAATTAAGTATAATTTTTACCATTATTATAGTAAATTCAGATTTTTAATTTTTTTTAATATTAACCGAAATTTATAATTTAAAATTATATATGTTAAAACTTGAAATTAAATAGTTAAAAAACATTTAGTATTCAAATATTTTTATAGTTTAACTGAAATCTATAATTTTAACTTACAATATTTAAAATTTGCTTATTAAGTTTTAATATATTAAAAAAATCTATAATTTAAAGTTAATAAGTATCTATAATTGTTACCATTATTAACTTAAATTCAAAAATTTCAAATTAAATGTAATAAATGTATTAATTAACTCTAACTTTTACCATTATTATCTTAATTTCAAATTGAATTTTTATAATATTACCGAAAATTAAAAATTAAAATTGTAGATATTAAAATTTGAAATTAAATAATTAAATAGAACATTTAGTATTCGAATATTTTTAAAGGTTAGCTAAAATCTAAAATGTAAAAAAAGTGGTCAAACTAAATCAAATAAATCAATTTTAAATTCGAATTTTCTAACAAAGAATAAAAATTGGTTAAACCAAATCGATTATAATTAATGCCACAATCTTGGTGACCAATGAAACGATTCTTACAAACATGCAATCTATTATTGATCAACCACAGTAAGATCAAATATAAAATTCAAATGAACATTCAAAGAACAATATCGTAATCCGTATGAACATGATGAACACCAACATAACAATATGGGTTTTTATTAATATAAATAACAAATACATTGATAACATTAATAATATGGGTTTTTATTAACATAAAAACCCATCCACAAAAGAAGAAACAATCGGATGGAACAAAATCGAAGACAATAACGTTGAAAACCTAAATCATCAACTGAAGATGAGATCAAAACACTAACATACGAATGAAAATCAAACCAGTCGAATATAAATATAACATAGATACTGAAATAAACTCTTCGGTTTTAGTATACGAAGAAGATCGTTCAAGTGTAACCACAAGAACAAATGGAGCCAAGGATTAAGATTTGCGAATGAAAGGGATGCCTAACTACTTGTGGAAGATTGATTTGTAGAAGATTGATTAATATTATGAAAGAAGAAAGTTATTAATGTGATATAAAAATAATAATTGTGATTAAAGGGGGGATATAATGAAGAGAGGAAGGATTTTAAAAAAAAAAATTGAGAAAATATGGAGAAAATTTGAATCTAAAGGAGATGGTGTCATGTGTCATAAAGAGAGGAGTCAAAAAATTGAAGAAGGAAAAATCAAATGATATGTGGCAATTATAAGTTTTGTTTGTTAGTTGTTATAGATTGTCTACTTGTATCTTATCGTCTAATCATATCATATCCATATCAAGGCAGTGAGGCACATCAAAGATACCGTATTGTATCATATACCATAATATACCGTATTGTATCATATATATCAGATCATATCATATCAGATCATATCGTATTGTATCGTAGCGTACGTATCAATATCATATTGTATCCTATCAATATCGTGTGAATCCGGTTACGGACCGAACTCGCGGATCGATTACGCGTAAACAACTCGTTTCAGACGGGGAATTCGAGACGAGACAGAAATATAACGATAACAACGTCATCACAGATTCGTATTAATACAGAAACGGTTACAGACACTGTCATCAGTAGGATAAACGTCTATCTCGTGGCCGGGGGAGGTTGGGCATAACCTCCCCCTTGAGAGCATTCAAAGCATAAACTCAAATCACCACATGAATACAAACACATGAGATTGCTATTTATAGTCCAATACATGATTTCCAGGTTCGCCCACTATTAATGGTTGAATGTGGAGTATTTCCACATTCGCCCATTTGTAATGGTCGAATGTGGAAACCTTCCACATTCGCCCAGTGTGAAATGGTCGAACTTGACTAAGTGTATTGTCCTATATTTTACAAATGCGTCAGATCCATAAAATGCCCTTATGGATCACCACAATCTCATGTAACACTATACCTAGACTCAACCCTAGTCTATTCGACAGTGACGTCCACAGAAAGTGCATCAACAATCTCCCCCTTGGACGTTGCTGGCGAATCCACAATAACTCTTGCACATCAACACATCAGAATCACAGGTCTCCCCCTCAATGCATGCACCATTGCATTGAGTTAGAAATACAATATCCTTCGTGAACCGACCAAGTAATGCACTACGGACCTTCAGCATCAATACGCAGGAAGTCAGCTAGACCACGTATATCATTTGCTCCAGATCACCTAGTTACGCCAATGTGAAGTTGACAATGTAATGCACTGCAGTCTCGTAGCATCAGTACCCAGGGATGTCATCTTGACCAAGTACATCACGCGCAATCCAACTAGCCTGATAAGACCCCTACTAGAAGGATTCCATACTGACCGATCAGATATTCAACATAACACGTAGATACCACCACTAATTTACGTCTCATATCTGCACTTAACCTTTGCATCACCCTTCACACCAACTGGAGAAGTCTAACTGTCAGTACCCAATTAAACATCTCAAATGTGACTATGTGCAAAACAATCCACTCGAACATTAGTATTTCTATGAAATTCTTCATCTGTGCTGACTGTGATTGCATTAACACATTCTTCTCTTCACATTCATCTCTTTTCCTAGCATCTTCAGTCAATGATTGTTGAAGTATCAGACACATCATTACATCAACAATCTCCCCCTTGACTGATGCTTCATCAAGTTTCTCTGAGATCCCGTATAATCAATCAATCATGTTCTTGAGTAACTTCATCTGTTCGGCAGAATACAAGCCGTAGACGAGTGGATCAAGCCATCAAAAGTTTTCAGCACTTGAAACTTTCGTTGAACCTACGTGCCACATGACTCCTCCTAGGATACCTCATTACTTTCAGAACATTGAAATCTCAGACTTGATTTCCTTCTTCTTAACAAATCTTCAGAACAAGTTCCTTCAAACATACAGGAACTGGGTTGACTGTTCTCTTCATGCGGAATAAAATCTGTTCTGTTTTTGGCCCAAAATAGTCATTTGAATCTGATTATCATACTTGTTGATTCTCATGACTACCCCACATTAAAACTGTTTCATCATCATCAATTCTTCAATCAACTTGGGTAAACCTCATCACCATTCTGCCGAAAATCTTCAAAAATACCATATTTCGAAATTTTTAGGCCTTAAATTTCTACATTCGCCCCTGGTACTTCTACGTTCGCCCTCTTTGATTGACCCGAAGGTAGAATAATAACCAGAATGTAGAATATCAACTAAAGCTTCCCACTTTCGCCCAAAAATTCCACTTCCGTCCACTATGATTCCACGTTCGCCCGCCCGACGAACCGAATGTGGAATCAGTCACCCGAATGTGAAAATTGTCATAACACAATTCCAGGTTCGCCCAATTTCTCTCCACGTTCGTCCAAAAAATGTCACCTTCGCCCAGTAACATTTCACATTCGCCCACCCGACTTTCTAAAAGGGGCGAATGTGCAGACTGCATGTGTTCTTGATCAAAATTTTCTTCGAATCAGTCCACAATCACTCTAATCCTTTGAATTTGATGATGAAACTTGTTCAGAAAGGTGCGGAAATGAAAACCTAACCCTCGAATTCACAAAAACATGGAAAAATCACATGATTTCGGGTCCAATTAAGAATCTAGGGTTTCTAGGGTTTCAACCTTTCAATCAAAATCTGAATTTTACGTCTGAAAACATGAAAAACGAGCTGTGATTGATTCAAACGACTGTTAGATCGTTCAAATCGGTACCACGGCTCTGATACCAATTGTGAATCCGGTTACGGACCGAACTCGCGGATCGATTACGCGTAAACAACTCGTTTCAGACGGGGAATTCGAGACGAGACAGAAATATAACGATAACAACGTCATCACAGATTCGTATTAATACAGAAACGGTTACAGACACTGTCATCAGTAGGATAAACGTCTATCTCGTGGCCGGGGGAGGTTGGGCATAACCTCCCCCTTGAGAGCATTCAAAGCATAAACTCAAATCACCACATGAATACAAACACATGAGATTGCTATTTATAGTCCAATACATGATTTCCAGGTTCGCCCACTATTAATGGTCGAATGTGGAGTATTTCCACATTCGCCCATTTGTAATGGTCGAATGTGGAAACCTTCCACATTCGCCCAGTGTGAAATGGTCGAACTTGACTAAGTGTATTGTCCTATATTTTACAAATGCGTCAGATCCATAAAATGCCCTTATGGATCACCACAATCTCATGTAACACTATACCTAGACTCAACCCTAGTCTATTCGACAGTGACGTCCACAGAAAGTGCATCAACATATCGTACGTATCATATCATATTATATCATATTGTATCGTATCGTATCAAATTGTACCGCATATATCATATCGTTTAATATCATATTTTATCATATCTTATCACATCGTATTATATCATATTACACTTATAATTATACTATACAAATATGATGTAATATCATTGAATATTATATTATACTAGTGAACAAATATTACACTACGATTTATTATTAACCCTATATATTTATATATCACATTATTCTATTTACTTGTTACAATATTTCATCTATTATACTCTGTTTAGTCTTAATTCTTAAATATCACCGAAAATACTAGTATATATAGACATGTACACATACTTAAATCTTATAGTGCTTTCAGTTTTATTACACAATGAACATGTTCATGGCCAAAAGGTTTGGTAGAATTAGGCAACTTCACACCATCATATCTCAAGAAACCATCAAACCATCATCCCAAACACCTCTCCACCTCAAAACTCATAATCTCTCACTACTAGACCAATTTGCCCCCAAATTTCTCATGCCAAAAGTTTTCTTCTACAAACATTACAACAAAGGTAACACCAACATTTTAAAGAAGTCATTATCAAACTGTTTAACACAATACTACCCGTTCGCGGGTCGCTTCCCACCATCCTCAACATCATACGTTGATTGCAACGACGAAGGCGTTGCATTCATCGAAGCGTCTAACAATAGTCGAACCAACAACTTTGTTATCAATAGAAACCAAGATGAAACATTGGACCAACTTCTGCCTAGTGACAAAGTTGGACCAGATAGTTTGATCAAGGTTCAAGTAAACTATTTTGCTGATGGTGGAGCTGCATTAGCTGTGGCCATATCACACAAAATAGCAGATGGTTATGCAGCAGCTAACTTTATTAACCATTGGGCTACCGTCACAAGGGGTCAGTCACCAATAAACCCTAAATTTATTTCCTTCAAAAATGTTGAAACACTCAATATACCTGATGTTATTAACAAGGGCACATTCAAAGGTAACTTTATAGCTAGAAGATTCATCTTTTCTAACTCAAAGTTGAAAGAGTTGAAGGAGAAGGTTCTAACCATGGGTGCAATGCCATTGAACCCAACTCGAGTCGAAGTACTGACATGTTTTCTATTTAAATGTGTTGCGCGTGCCAGCGCAACGAAGTCGGGTGGTTTCAAGCCATCACTGCTGGTACATTGTGTGAACATGAGGGACAAGATTATTAAAAACAGTCCTGAGACTGCAACAGGAAATGTGATGACTTTGCTGGGTGCAATGATTGAAAGATCAAGTGATATTATGCTGCATGAGGTTGTTAGTGAGCTGCAAAAAGAAAAAATGAAGCTTGATGGGTTGAGAAATGAGCAAGAAGTGGCCCAACATCATTTGAACACATTGTCAATGTTAGGGGATGAAGAAAGTGAATCTTTTATTACTTCTAGCTTGTGTAGATTTCCGTTTTACGGTGTCGATTTCGGGTGGGGGAATCCGGTGAAAGTGGTGACAAGGTACCCGGATGTAGATGACAATGGTGTCATTTTTTTGGATGCTCCTAATGGTGATGGTATTGAAGCATTGGTGCATTTGAAGAAAGATGAAATGCCTATTTTTGAAAAGGATGAAGAGCTTCTAGCATATGTTGAAGAATGGTAAAGTTGTTTTGGTGAATTTGATTTGTTTTGCTAGTATTCACTAATTTAATAAATTGTTTTCATGAACTTAAGCCTTGATGATCAATTTCTCTATTGAGAACAAGGGTTGTTTTTAACCAATTGACTCTTTAGATGAAACTAGTGGAATTTTGTCACTAATTCAATCAGTATGAATTTGATTCATTACGGTATTGCCATTAGGTGTCACAAGCGAGAGATAAAACAAAATAAAATAGCTCATGATTAAAAAAAAGAAGAAGAACAGAAGAATACTCTACTGCTAATATTGACACGTGTTTCAGATTGGTCGAAAACCATAAAAATAAATATCAGTAACGGTTCTAAAAGTAGCTCACGATATATAAAAAAATTTCTATTGTGTATACAACTCCATTTTCAACTAAAGTTATACTAAACAACATAAAAACGAATACTGTTACTACTACCGAAGTTGTTGGACGGTATTCGCGGTTTGGTTTGTCACATTAAATAACCAAAAAAATCCATTATAATATTTAACCCATTCGGATTTAAACAAACTTGCATCGGAACGTACATAATTATAAGCATGTTGTAACATTATATTCAGAATTTGATAAGTCATTATATTATGATAATAACGTAAAGAGTAAATAACGTCAATTTATAAATAAAAAAGGTAAATATGATGTAGTCTTGGTAACATGTATTTTTGGGCTTCCTTACCAGTACATTAATACTTACAATTCAATCTCGAAAAAAAATACTGATGTGTAGAAATAAATAAAGAAAGTAGGCACATTACATTGGTATACTCAGAATTTCATAAATTAAACTTAGTATCTTAAGAGTTATAAGAGAAAAACAAAAATTGTTCCAACATTAGACTAAAGGGAGTGGAGGAGGGGAAAGAGGGGGGTGAAGCGTCATGTGGCATTTGTTGGGTCCATGTGGGGGGGGGATTGGGGGGAAGAGGGTGAGAAGTGACATGTGGCATTTTATATTTCTTTTATTGTTTTTTTTAAGTAATAAAAATAATTTTAAATTCATAATAATTAAGATTAAAACCTAGAAAATTAAAAAAACATAAAAAATAAACATAAAAAAACGAAAAAAAATAAAAACCTAAAAAATAACAAATCACTTAATATTATATTTTTCCATGATCTCGCGCTTCATTTGTAGCGTTGCCTCTAACTCTGGACGGTCCAGATTATCGGTGTTCATCGCGAGAAATTTCAAATCTCCGCGCTTTTCGCGCTATTCTTTCATAATCAACTTTTTTTCAAAGGCTTGGCGAATGGTTTTTTTCTCCTCGAGCTTCTGTAGTTGAATCGTGTTGAATTGGACGAGTGTGTCATGTATGTCGGACAAGTCATCGCTGTAAGTACCTTTGCCCGATCCCGATGCAGAACCCGAAGCAGAGGACCTATGCGCCCTCTTTTTAGACTTGTCTCGACCGGGTGGATGACTCAACTCCTCCTCGAATTCGTCATCATCATCCAAGTTAACTACGTCGTCGACATTACGTGCACCCGATCGATTATGAGATGGATTTGTTTTTGTCCTTTTGGACGAATCGGAAGCAGAGGGAACGTCCGCCCATTTTGAATGGTTCTTCGCGATCTCCCAACAGTGCATAAACTTGAAATCCAAGCCCTTGTCATCACGATAAGCTTTTAGGGCATTAGTTAGGTAGTCGCCGTCCGTTTCACCGCTTCTTGGATAATTTCTAGCGTGATAATAAAAACCCTTGAAGGCGTTCATCGCCATGTTTATCTCTGTCCACTTAGACGAGAGACTCTCGTTAAATCGATACATCTCTCGACCCATCAAGTTATGGAACGCGTTGTTTATGTCGTCCCAAAAGTTTTCTTTGTGGCGATTATTTCCTACACAAAAAGAAAATACATACACCGTTAGTCATATGTAATTTTTAAAAAAAAATATAATGTCTAAAAAAATAATGTCTGAAAAAAAATGTTACAAATACCTTCAACCGCGTTTTCCGACTCACTTATCCACGCTCGCGTAAGGGCAACCTCTTCGGCGGGTGTCCACTTTTGAGGTTGGCGGTTGGCGGCGGCCAACGCCTTCTCCGCCGGCGTCTTCTTTTTGTGAGTTCTTTTACCGGGTTGTTTTTTACCGGACGATGAACCCCCAACATTTTCTAGTTGTGTTTCGGGTATGCTATCCGGTGGCGTTGTGTGTACGAGTTGTTGTGAAGAAATATTAAGAAGGGGGGAATCGTTAAAGGGAAAATTTGGAAAACCCTGTCCACTAATATAACCCGCGTAACCCGCGTAGTCGGGACAATGTGATGGATAGGGTGGACGGTTTGGCACGGGACGAACCGCTGGCGTATTCGGGTTCGGGACGTAGTTGAATGGGTTGTTCGGGTCAAAGCCTCTGTTGTATGGGTTCATGTTTTTAAAATATATATGAAGAAATGTATAAAATTTGGTGAAGAAGGGTATAAAATTTGAGAAGATTGGAGGTTGTGGTGAAGTGTAGTGGGTGTTTTTTAATAAAATGAGGTTAATATAATTGGGTTTTTTTTTACCGTTAACCTTCAAACGGTAATAAGATTTTAAATTTTTTTTTAATCAAACGGTCAAGTCTCAAAACAACCAATGAAAAGATGCCACCTCACCATCCCTCTCCCCCTCCCGCCCGGCAAGAACTCCCCGCCTCCCCTTCCCGCCCCTCCTCTCCCGCCCCTAGGGGGCGGTGTTCCCGCCCGGGAAGGCCTCCCCACTCCTCCTCTCCCGCCCCACTCCCTTGAGTCTTAATTATAATAATAAATACAATCAAACAAAACATAAAAGCGTAAATAAAATATATTTTACTCACTATTTATTATTTTGAACCGATAATTGTATAGCTTACAATACAAAAAGAATGTGAACTTCATTTCAAAAGATATATATATACACACCGGAATGTTAGAGAAACAATAATCAAAAACAACTTCTTAAAAAAGTTAATGACCCAATTTGTAAAAAAAAAAATCAAACTAAATGAAAATCAGAAAAATAAAAGACACTATTTATCCATCACTTCGTTTTCATATATAGCTGATAGCTAGCAAAACATAACCCGCGTTTTGTGTTGTGAAGAAAATTCAATCAGTATCAATTTTTTTTATTAGCGTGCCAATACTCGTTAACAGAAAACCAACCACGGAAAAAATCTATACACGTTTAATAGTTATCACCGGTCTAGAGGTGAACAAAAACCCCGGTTTTAGAACCGGAATTGGTGGAACCGGCCAGAACCAGTTCCGGTTCCGGCCCGATAATTCAAGAACCGGTTCCGGTTCCACTAGGAACAATATGTTCCAGCACCGGTCCCAAAAACCAGTTCCTACCGTTAGAACGAGCCAAATTCGTTTTTTTTGACCGTTGGGCACCAATCTAGCCGTTCAATAGCCATTTTTTCATCTAAAATTACAATTTTGCCACCCTTGTTTAATATTAATAGGTTTAGATGTTTTAGGTTGGTCACAACACTCAAAAACGTAAAAACAAAACAACCCGAAAACGCAAAACCCGTTATCATATACACACGTCTTTGTGTTCGCTCTGCTTTTACTACATCATTCCATGGCTTCATCTTCAAACCAATCCCAAACCGGTTCCACAAACGAGCCTACCCTTGTTTAAATTCTCGAGACGACACGAAACGCTGAACTTTTTGGGGAAAATGGTACCTGTGTCTTATGTCGAATGGCAAAAAAAGGCACGTCATAGAAAATAATATCATTGTAATGCTTGAAATTGTCTTTTTTTTTTCATTTCATTTTCCTTGTTTCTTGTTTCGAAATCCTAAAAAAAATACTAAAAGTCATAATTTTATGTTTATTTTTTTTCTCATCGGCTTACATTTTTTTTAATTGTGCGCACAAGAACCAATTCCGAAACCGGAACCGAACCGACCGAAACCGGTCTTTAGAACTGACGGAACCGGGGGCGAAACTGTGACACCCGGCAAACTCCGGTAACTAACTTTTTGAAAACTTAGTAAGTCTACCTTAGCGAGTCGCGCATACATTACACATGACAGGGTCAGTCGAGTCGAGTCGTACATCATTGGGGTTTTAACACACGCAAGTCTCGAGTCCCGGGAATTGGTGAACGAGTGTGAACGTGTTTGTTTTCATGTATTATGTGTTTATAATCATTACGTGACTTGTCGGTATGTGAAAACGTGTTAACGTATGTTAAAATAGTGTTTAACGCGCCAAAAATAGGAAGTAAGCTGCAGGGGGCGAGTAGGGGGCTACTCGTGTGTATCAGGGGGCGAGTAGGGGGCTACTCGTGTGTAAAAGGGGGCGATTAGGCCTATCCGTGTGGCCTAATCGTGTGCTGCTAATCCCTAATCGCCTGTTGCAGCCCTGACGACTAGAAACGCCTATAAATACCACCCTTGTGTTGCAAAACATCATTTTAGAAACCCTAGCACACCCCAAAGCCATTACACACTATACCCAACCTCTGTAACACGTTTTTGATCAAGAAACCACCTTTACAAGATCTTACACCAATCTTTGCGAAAATCTAAGGTTTGTTCATCTTCTTAAACCTTGTTAATGATAAAGTTTTACTCCCTAGAGGTCCAGACCTGGTTTCTAAGTATTTGTGTCTTTGAAAACTTGTTAAAAACAGATTATAAACAAACCCACACCTTCATGCTTGTTCTATGTTATGTTATCATGCAAAGATGAGATTTTTGATATTAAAACGTGTTTGTTTCCATGTGTTTGATATGTTTCTGACCTAAATGAATCATTAGGATGATTGTCTATGAATTTGGGAGCATATAGTTGTGTTTTGATGATATTTGATATTTTGACCCGTTTGGGTGATTTTGGGAGACTTAGTGTGATTTAATATGTTTTGATGATTCTATAGGATTAGGGTTTGCTCTAGGATGATGCTAGAACAATAGGAAGGGATTGGACAACGTTGTTATGTGATGAAATCTGAGTATTTGCTATTTAGGGTAAGTTTTACATGATGATGTGATGTTTACATGATGAATATGCTATTTTGGGAAAACGCTTGCATTCGGGACTGTTAGAATGATGATAACTTAGGGGTTTTGCTTGAAATATGTTTGTTAATGTGTTAGGATTGATATTGGGTGTTTATACATTTTTCGGATCTGATCTGGAGGGTTAAACGCGCGAAAAAGTGGCACAGCCCTGCAGGGGGCGATTAGGAATCCTAATCGCCTGATGCAGGGGACGAGTAGGAAAGATTAGGGGCGAGTAGACCCCTAATCGCCTGCTGTGTCAGGCAATTAGCCTCCTAATGGCTAGTTGACTTTTCCTAATGGCTAGTTAACTTTCCTAATGGTATGATTATCTGATTTAAGCATAGTTTGACATCCCGAACACGAAATGACACCTAAGAACATGCTAGGAACCCCGAGGGATGTCCGATAACCCGGAAATACACGTGTGGACTCGTATATGAGATATATGAACTATATGTTGACTTCAGTGAACTGTTATGCGTATTAAGTGCACGTTTGCTTGTGATTGCATGATTTCTCATTCTTAGCTAACGCGTGAGTCATCGGGTGACCAATGGGATGTCGGGTCTTGTATGTGTGGTCAAAGTAGCAGTCAAACGTATTTTCAAAACATACTTAGTCAGGGTCTGGACAATCGGGGACTAGTTAGCCTTCGGGTTATTAGTCTAACTTAACACATATCTTATGATAGGTCGCCACTAGTTGGGGCTATCATATCTTACAAACGGTTTACTCATATCACATAAACGGTTTACTCATTAACGGAAGACGCAACCTAAGGTGAGTTCACGGCCCCACATTTTACGGTTTTTGCTTTCGGGGGAGAAACATGCTTAAAACTCTTTTATGACTTATTTTCATGTTATACTATGGCTTAAATATTATTACTATACGGTTCATCAAAAAGTCCCTTAGAAACCACTAACATGGGCGTATGGCGGGGAAATGTGGATAGCGCTATTGGGAACTGACAAGCCCCACTCGACGGCTGGAGGCCGGGCGGGTGCATATTGTCTCTAATAACACAAGGTCTACCGGTGATGACGGTAGCCCATAGGAAATAAGGGTCAGTAAACGGCATAGTCAGCAATGGTTTCACCCGTATGAGTATCTTATTCTGCGCCTAGCTAGCGTTCTCACAAGCATAGTAGTAACTGTGATGGTAACGGTTTTCGAAGGATCACTTTAAACGTTTAAATAAAACCTGTGAACTCACCAGCATTATATGTTGACTCTTTTAGCATGTTTTCTCAGGTAGCTAAGGTAGCAACTGTCAGATAGGCGCACGGAGTCGCACTGGAGTCGTCTCGTGTCTAGGGTCGCTTATGCATCTTTTGGGAGTGTCAAAATATTAGACTTATGTTTTTATTTATGCATGACTTTTGTAAACTCTGAATGCTTCCGCACTGTCAAATGATGTTTTTAATCTTATGCATGGTTTTTATGTACGTATGTTTTACATTTAGACGTCGTTTATTGTGACCGTTGACTTGGATCCTGGTATGTCACACGCCTCGGGGAAAAACTCCGCAAGTGGAAATTTGAGGGTGTGACAGAGACCGAACCGAACTAGAACCAAAACCGGTTCAAAACAAAACTGAGACTGTAGTGGGCCGATTCAGAATTGGAACCGGTTCCAAAAAAAAAAAGAACGATTTGTTTACCTCTACACCGGTCTATACAAATGTTTAATTATAGAAGTATGTTTAACTATAGAAGCATAGATAGTCTTAATGGGTAAACATCAAAGTTTAAAGCCCAATAGAAACTAAATGGGCATCCTTACAAACGTGGGAGATCATAACTGCCAATGCACCATGAGTCCCTGACTCAACCACCCAAGTTCATTGTTAGAGAGAGTGAGGCGCTACCAGCAAATGGGACTAGTAGCCCACTACTTTCACGACAACATTGCCGCTGGTGGCACGGGTAGTGGGGTACGGCCGTACGGGTATGTTTCACAGGTTGTATTTCACAATATGGTATGAGTGTGTGAGTTTTTGTCTTTTATGGGTTGGGTATTTAGTGTAGTAGTGTTGCTTCCAAATTTGTGTTTCAGGGTAATGAATTGGTGAAACGATGTGACAGTGCTTTATTGGTGATAATCAAAGTAGTTCAGTGGAGTCCGGGGTAGGGCCCCGCCCTCCCTTAAACATTCATGGATTGTTTTCTTTACGTTACCGAAATTCGCTAAACGAAAGCGAAACCACAAAAAAAAACAATAAATGTTCAATATTTATTATCCGTGTATTTTTTTCTAAAGGCATTTATTATCCGTGTATACAAATGTTTAGTAATAGAAAGCATTGATAGCCAGAATGGTCAACATTAGAAATTAAATGGCCATTTTACAAACGTTGGAGAGTATAACTGGTCATGCACTATTTATCAAGTTACTTGTTAAATGTTAAATAAATTTATAGGGTAGTAGTATCTCGGGTTTCGTTGTGGGCAACGTCTATAGCAACATCTTGTGATACTAAGGACATTAGTAAGGCGGGGAACGTTCTTCTACTGTTAGTTTCGCCAAAAACTAACCTATACTAATAACTAGCAGGAGCCCACGCGTTACGGCGGTGCTGTACTGTGTTTGGCGGTTGTGTTTAGTCAATCATGCTTTGCATTGTTCAATTATATGATAATGTGTAACGTATGATCAGAGGATATACAATTTTAGTAAGAAATAGCATAGACATTGTAGTAGAGTAAGACGTTAAGTTGTAATAAATATCATAGACATTGTAGTAGAGTAAGACGTTAAGTTGTAATAAATATCATGTGATGTAAAAGTAATGTTGGTAATTTTAGCGTTATCAACATTAATGGTGATATTGGATTAACTTGTCAAATGGTTTGATCTCATTAGTCAATAACCGAGTTAGGAGATGCAGGAGTGCGGGCTCGGTTGTCACTAATGAGATTGTGTGTTATCAATTTAAGTAGTTAAAGTATAAGTTCATTGGAGTTGGGTCTATTGGATTAATGACCTAATTAACTAGAGTCTAGTTTATTAATGGGCTATTAATTGAATGGAATAAAGGATCAAGCATTTTTGCTCTTGGACATGTCTACAGGCCAAATGATTTTAGCCCATGGATATATGTCAGTTTTCCATATAGGATAACTTCCAAGAGACAGTTAAAATTGATCCTTGAGAGAATTCTCTGGAATTTGGGGAATTTCTATACACACAAAAATCTATTCACAATTTTGAATATCGGTGCAATAATTCTCAAAGAAATTAAATCCGATTCTTGTGTATATACTACGTTTAATCTGTTCAAACATTTGATTGTACCGATCAAATAGTTTGTTCTGATAATGATTACACGACTCGTAGTAGATTCAATAAAACCAACAAGTAACACAAATGTAAAGATGGCACCATAGAGTTCTCTGTATACAGGTAAATAAAAAAAAGTAGTTAATTACTATAAATGAACCAACAAAATAAAGCATGGCCTTTAGGCTAGCAACAATTAACGTTAGGTTGTGTCGTATTGTTTGCACATCTCTATTAAATTATCCATATTGACTATCCACCATTCCTCATGCAGTCAATCAGTCTCGATATGTAGTTGTGGAGTGTTGTTGGGGCTGTTGTGGAAATTGGATATGAGTTTCCTCTGACTTAAGTTCTTGATCATCAAAATATTGTGAGTTGGCTTTTAAATATATTAATAACATATACCTACACAAACTTACAAGATATTGTATATACAGGCACACAGTACATCCATATAATCAACCCTAACATATCGCACACATGCGATATATTAATATCTGGTATGTAAACACAAACCAACTAACTAACAAATAGAATATAATGTTGGTGAGTTCACAGGTTTTAAGTTTACAAATGGTTTAATGCGTTGAGAGTTTCGTCACAAAAATACCATGTTATTAAATGCGTTTAACATATCAACAAGCGTTTCTTACTACTACGACTGTGATGCTGAAA
Organism: Ambrosia artemisiifolia; assembly: GCA_032199755.1. Lineage (NCBI taxonomy): Eukaryota > Viridiplantae > Streptophyta > Magnoliopsida > Asterales > Asteraceae > Ambrosia > Ambrosia artemisiifolia. The sequence goes on from CM063521.1 coordinate 11,163,763, forward strand.
CCATTACTAACAAGCGTTTCTTACTACTATGACTGTGATGCTGAAACCATTACTGACAAGCGTTTCTTGCGATGTTGCCCGTGTTTGAGATGCTTATGTTGCTAAAGTAGAGACAATATGCACCCGCCGGCTCCTAGCCGACGGGTGGGGTTTGTCAGGCCCGATAGATCTATCCACATTTCCCCCGTTATGTTCACCCACATATTCATGGTTTCCCCCAGGGATTTCCGTGTTTTATCGTATAGTAAACAAAAGACAATAACGATTCATAAGCGTTGTGTTTCAAAAAGTGTTGCGTGTTTATAACATAAGCGTTGCGTTTCTAAAAGAGTTGCGTGTTTGTAAAATAAGCGTTGCGTTTCCAAAAGAGTTGCGTGTTTGTAAAATAAGCGTTGTATTGTTTAAACGTGTGCCATGTTTCTCCCCCGAGAGAAAAGTGTGTAAAAGAGGGGATGTGAACTCACCTTGGGTTGCGTTCTTCTTAATAAACCACAGACAATGCCAATGACGGTCCTAGTATCGACAAGCTATCATTAAATGCATATGAGTACCCAAACTATTGACCCGCAGGTCAACTAGTCCCTAAGTGTCCAGAACATAACCATTATACGGTTGAAAACATGTTTGACTGATAACCTAACCACACAAGACAAGACCTGACATCCCATTGGTGACCCGACATCCCACGTGTTAGCCAAATACAAGATATCATTTAATCATATGCAATTATAAACTTAACATGCGTAAAAGTTCACCAAGTCTACCATGCAGCTCAAATAACGCATAAACGAGTCCAAACACGTGTTACTAGGTTATTAGACATGTCACGGGGTTCCTAACATGTTCCTAGGTGTCAAACCATGTTTCGGGATGTCAAAAGGCACTTACAACAGTAAAACATGCGATTAGGAATCAAACATGCAATTAGGAAAAGTCAACTAGTGAGTAGGAAAGTCAAACTAGCAATTAGGATTGTAATTGCATGTAATACACACGAGTAGGCTACTCACACGACACTCAGGCGATTAGGACTCCCCTAATCGCCCCCTGCAGGTCTGTTCCACTTTTTCGCGCGTTTAACCTTCCAAGTCAGATCCGAAACATGTGGAAACACCCAATATCAAACCCAAATCATTAATAAACCTATTCCAAGCAAAAACCCCCAAATTTACCATCAATCTAGCGGCCCTAATAGTGAACATTTCCCTAAATAGCATATTATTATGAAAACATCACATCAACACATGCAAGACTTACCCTAAAGGGCAAATATCCGGGTTTCATCACATAACAACGTTGTCCAACATTATCCTACTGTTCTAGCATCATCCTAGAGCAAACCCTAACCTCATACAATCAACAAAACACATCATATCATCTTTAATCCTTCAAAATCATTCAAACGGGTCAAAACACCTATTATCAACAATACACAACTATGAACCTACAAACTCATAGATTAACATCATAATAACTCATTTAAGTCATAAATATATCAAACATACAAGAACAATCATGTTTTATCAATAAAAATCCTATCTTTGCATGAATACATCACATAGAACAAGCATGAAGGTTTAGGTTTGTTTAGAAACTGATTTTAATAAGTTTTCAAAGACACAAACATTTAGAAATCAGGTCTGGACCTTTAGGGAGTAAAACAATAACATTACAAAGGTTTGGGATGAAGAACACACCTTGGATTTGCAAGATAATGAGGTGTAAAGCTTGGAAAGGTGGATTCTTAGGCAAAAACGTGTTGCAGAGGGTGTTTATGGGTTGAGAGAGGTTATGGGACGACTAGGGTTGCACAAATGATGTTTTACAAGTCAAGGGTGGTATTTATAGGCGTTTCTAGTCGCCAGACATGTTACAGGCGATTAGGGTGCTGCAACAGGCGATTAGGATTGTAATCGCCAGTAGTAACACATGAGTAGGGCCTAATCGCCCCTAGTTATAGGCGAGTAGGCTAATCGCCTCTTTGTACTCGCCTGTAACTCTCTGTAATCGCCTCCAGCATGAAATTTTGGGTTTTCGGTGCGTTAAACACTATTTTAACACATATAAGCACGTATTCACATACCGACAAGTCACGTAATGATTATAAACACATAATTCATGATAACTAACACGTTCACATTCGTTCACCAATTCCCGGGACTCGAGACTTGCGTGTGTGCGTTAAAACCCGGTGATTCTACAAATCACCAATCCTTGTACACATGGTTATGGACTGACTCCCAATGACCCCAAGGATCATTGTAACGACTCCCGATGATTCCCGAACCATCATAACTACTCAACAGACCCAGTTACATTATGTATGCACGACTCGCTAAGGTAGACTTTACTGATTTGATAAAAATTGTTAATCGGTGTTTTTCGGGTGTCACAAGATTGGTGGTGATAGTTTAGTCGGAAAGGGAAGTATAGAGGGAGGAAGCCGAGGGGAGGAGATGGGTTATAAGCACCAACATAAGCTTAAGATTCAAATCTGTTTCGTATGGTGATCAGTAGCTTTTATTATCTAATTGAATTGCATTTAACAGGATAAATCATTGGTTGATGAAACGGCTGATCGGTAAAAAATGGAAACCGATGTGTCATTGTCTTCGTTGGTCTGAATCTTTATATTCTTTTTATGGTAATAACCATTAATTTGTTTTTGGTTTTGTTTTTCTTTCTTTTTTTTTTGTCTTTTTCTTTTAACTAATCAATAGATTTTATTATTGTATTAATAACCATTGATTTCTTTCTTTTTTTTTTCTTTTGCCTTTTTCTTTAAACTATAAGTATTAATGAATAGAATTTAATTGTAGTATTAAATTTGTCTTTCCATTTTAATGAAGTTACAATTTTGCCCTTATATATGGATATGAAATGACAACTTTACCCGTCTAGCACTCAGTATATAGTAGTATAGATTAAGTTCTTGATCATCAAAATATTGTGAGTTGGCTTTTAAATATATTAATAACATATACATACACACACTTACAATATATTGTATATACAGTACATCCATATAATCAACCCTAACATATCGCACACATGCGATATATTAATATCTTGTATGTAAACACAAACCAACTAACGAATAGAATAAAATATTTTTTACTTGTTGACACTGTGTCTGTTCCTTTCTTTCTTTCTTTTTTTCTAACCCAAACCCAACAACAAATTAAACACACAAGCATTGATTTTAAAAACACATACAAACATTTACACACACAATACAACCCTTATTCCCTTACTACAATTGGGACCCAACAACCATATAACACTCGTCGAAATTTAACCCAACCCAAACTAATCAATATGGGAACATAACCTCGTCACGCGATGATAGAACGACCATGAGAGATACCATCGACGGTGGTCGAGAACTGTGCTGGTTGAAATAGATGGTGTTGTATAGTGGTTCAAGGCAGTGCATGAAGACAAATGGTGGTGGTGATTGAACTGTAGTAGGATGTGTTCGGAGGTGGTTGTTGTTTCGTGGTGTGGACACTGGAACCAGATTGGTGGTGGTGGTTTAGTCGGAAAAGGGAAGTGTAGAGGGAGGAAGACGAGGGGAGGAGATGGGTTATAAGCACCATCGTAAGCTTAAGATTCAAATCTGTTTTGTATGGTGATCAGTAGCTTTTATTACTCATTGAATTGCATTTAACAGGATGAATCATTGGTTGATGAAACGGACGATCCGTAAAAAATGGAAACCGATGCGTCGCTGTCTTCGTTGGTCTGAATCTTTATATTCTTTTTATGGTAATAACCATTAATTTGTTTTTGGTTTTGTTTTTCTTTCTTTTTTTTTCATGGTGTCTTTTTCTTTTAACTAATCAATAGATTTTATTATTGTATTAATAACCATTGATTTCTTTTCTTTTCTTTTTTTGCTTTTTTCTTTAAACTATAAGTATTAATGAATAGAATTTAATTCTAGTATTAAATTTGTCTTTCCATTTTAATGATGTTACAATTTTGCCCTTATATATGAATATGAAATGACAACTTTACCCGTCTAACACCCATTATATAGTAGTATAGATAACTACTTTTAATATTGAGTGGATATATTATACAATTTAGTTTTGATTATAACAATACCCAAATGACATAAACAAATGCCCAATAATAATAAACACATACATTCTATTAGGCCCAACTAGTCTTGGCCCAAGCTTAAAAAACAAAAAGAAATAAAGACAAAAAAAATTAAAGGAATAAAGGGAAGATAGGTTGTGAACCCGCGTCTCTTGTTTGCAGAAGTAGCGCAACAACCATTAAGCCAATAATGCTATTTTGTTAATTCCCAAATCCAAAAATATGCAGCAGCCATTGAGTTGAACGTAAAATTTAGAAAAGAAAAACTAAGTCAATTTAGGACCTGCGCGTTGCAACGAGGTATTTAAACGGTAAAAATACACGTAAAAACGTTGAGCCACACAAGCACGTTGCAGTGTCATAACTTGCAAAATTTAGATCGAAGTTTTAAGCGAAAAATTGTATAAATTGAAACATATAAGGGATCAAAATTAAAAGTGAAAAGGTGTCGTTAAAAACAAAAAATGTTTATGACAAATTTGTAAAAGATTAAAAATATAGGAGTTAAAAATGAAATATAAGAATATTAACTATGTATTATTGGAAACGGAAGGTGAATAGTGATTTGGTGGTGAATAGTAAAAACAGCATAATAGCATATATACCTATTGCTTCCATGTTTATTAACGAAATTTCTTGGTGGTGCGCAGTGGTTTGTTACCCGTGCCACCCGGGTTCGAGTCTGTTTGGGTTTTTTTTTTTCTTTTTGGTTCATGGCATTGTCGTAATTTATCAGGTTTTGTAGGGGTATATGTGTCATTTATGCACATATGTATATACAACATACATGAATTGGGGGTGTTTGACACTTAGCAGTGTACGTGTCGTCTTCTCGGTTCTTCTTCTCGGTTGTTTCGCCTGGTGCGTTTTGCATTCCAGTATTAACTATGTATTATTGTTTTTTATTTAAGATACCGTCTCCGATTGAGACGGTATCCATTCATTGTACTTGGATGGTGGTGGTTATAAGGTTTCGTCTGCCTGTTCGTTTTCAGTGGTGTGTTTGGTGGTTGTGGTGGTGGCGGCGGCGTCCGGTGGTGTTTGGATCTGTGATTTAGTTGTCGGTTGCCACAATCCATCATCATCCATCTCCATTTGCTAGCATGCATGGGTAATATCTGTAGTCCACTGCTCATTGTTGTCGTGTATGGTGGTGGTGGTGCCGTCTGGTTTATGTCGGTGGTGTTTAGATATGTGGTTTTGGACAACAGTTGTCGGTTGCCACGGTCAAACAATCACCCGAATTACCAGCGCCGGCGCCATAAGGGGGTAAACGAGTCGAGCCGAGCCTGAGCCTGACTGGGCTCGAGCTCGGCTCGTCATGGTTTTATGAAGCTCGAGCTCGAGCTCGGCTCGGTTCGAGCCTACAATCTTGAGCTCGAGCTCGGCTCGCTAGCAAAATCAAAAGCTCGAGCTCGGCTCTACTCGAGGTGATTTGAGAACAATCTCAAACGAGCTCAAAGCTCGGCTCGAGATCACAAAAGCTCAGCTCGCGAATGTTATTAAATGGGCCTATGAAATAAGGACTTGGGCTTTGGAGATGTGGGCTATAAATTATAAGAGATGTATAAATAACTTACAATTATGTTTGGGCTCGTTTAGGCTCACGAGCCTAATCGAGCTTTGTATATAGGGCTCGAGCTCGGGCTCGATAACTAAACGAGCCATATTTCAGGCTCGGGCTCGGGCTCTTAAGGCTCGGCTCGTTCGAGCTTTTTACTGAGCCGATCTCGAGTATCTCTCGAGCCGCTATGTGTCATTTACACCCCTAGGCGCCATTATCACGTATCTACAAACGGTTTGCAGGTATTCTCGATCATCTTCTCAGTTGCTGCATCATCTTTTCAGTTGTTTATTTTGTCCGTCATTGTGCTTTTTTGGGATAATGTACAACATAAACTGTTAAGGGGCTCCCAAGTTAAGGCATGCGGTGGCACCCTTGAGTGACGAACCACTGATCTTGTCCCTGGCTTGGCTTCGCCAAAGTGTTTTGGTTTCAATGTAATTGGTGTTTTTAGTTTAGTAGTTATTGTTTTCCCTGCTCTTGATTTCTTGGAAATTTGATTGTGTGGATTATCTGTTGATTGACTTTTGTTGTGTGTTGGGTTGTTGTGTCTATGTTGCCTATGGTTTATACGTGGGCTATTAAACTGTGCATGTAAGGTGTTCAATGAAACGCTTTCAGAGGCTAAATCTGAAGTTTGATGTTGCTTTACAAATCCTCCTGAGGTTGTGATAAATATGTGTTGCCTCTAAAACTTTGGACATCTGTGGCAGTGATGATGAGTTTGCACTCATCTAAGCTTCATCTAATGATCGTTTCGTTCTTGACATAATGTCAAAAAGCAAAGTTAGTTCTATAACATGAGGCTATGATGAGTGTACGGATTTGGTTTAAAAATCGGGTCATGATATCATCTTGGCGAGGCAATTTAAAAGATTGGCAGTTGTTCAATAACAACATCTTTTGCAGCCAACTTGGTCTGATCCTTTTATAGCCTCTGAGCCTCATGAGGCTGAATTTTTACATTATACTATTTATCATTCAAAACCAGAGGTCTGTAGCAGTGATGATGAGTTTGCACTCATTTGAGCTTCATCTAATGATCGTTTGATTGTTAACATGATGTCAAAAAGTTAAACTGGTTCTATAACATGAGGCTATGATGAGTGTATGGATTTGGTTTAAATATCGGGTCATCATATCATCTTGGAGAGGCAAACTGAAATGTTGTCGGCTGTTCAGCAGCAACATCCTTTGCAGCCAAGTTGGTCTGACAGTGATGATGAGTTTGTACTCATCTGAACTTCATCTAATGATCGGGTCATGATATCATCTTGGCAAGGCAAATTGAAAGGTTGGCAGCTGTTCAGCAGCAACATCTTTTGCAGCCAAGTTGGTTACATTATACTACGTATCATTCAAAACCAAAAATGAAGACTTTCAATGTAATGAGGTTTGAGGTTTCTGCTTAAACAGACTTCCGCTGACTGTGGTGATTGAAGATCGAGGTTGGTTTTCATAAGTTTAGAAGTTTTGATATCATGTATTTTTTACATGGTATTACAGCTATAGGGTTACGATTGAGTCCTGATACTGATTGATTGAAGGTTTTCTTCTGGACAGGTCTGTATTGATCTGTGAAGTTGTTGTTTGCTGTTTGGATTGGAGTATAAGTTTTAGCTTCAATTGCCTCACATTTGTGTAACCCTAAGTGAAGGTTATACATGTGTGAGTAGGAGAACCCTAACTTGGGTCTTTCCCGGTGAGATCCTTCCCTTTTTTATTGGCTTTTTAGAGTTTGTATTTAAGGAGTCGATTGTCAGGACTGAGTTCCTATTTAGATTTAGGATCTGTCATGGTTTAGGAGGCTCTTTCGTGAGGACCTAGGTCGGTACCCTTGAGGAACAGGCTATCTGGATCACCGGCGAAGAGACATTTTCTTATTATAATCTGTGATATGTGATATGTAATTGTGAAAAATATTGGATGTTTGTAACTGAATTAGTTGTGATTAGTGAAGAGTAGGTTGTAAGTGTTTATGACTATTTCAATTCCAGAAACATGTTGTTTTAGTAAGTCTGAGATTGAAAATAGGAAAAGATGGCGTGCCAAGGATGGCGGATGACGGAGTTAGATCCGCAACACACCTTGCAGCCAACTTTTCTGAAAACTTTGAGCCTCAAAATGTTTGATTTTGTTGTCATCTAACGCTTGCCGATTATTGGTGGGGGTGGTGTGGCAGGGATTGCGGATGGTAGGCTTCCGCCTGCAACCCTCCTTGCAGTTATCAGGTTTAAAAACTCTGGCCCGCTCATAGATTTTCAAATTGATCTATGTTGAAATACATATTAACTATGTATTATTGGAAACGGAAGGTGAATAGTGATTTGGTGGTGAATATACCTATTGTTTCCATGTTCATTCACGAAATTGCTTGCTGGTGCAATGGTTTGGTGTCTGGTTTATTACCAGGATTGAGTTCCTGTTTTACTTTAGGATTTGTCATGTCTCTTTCGTGAGGACTTGGGTCGGTTCCCTTGAGGAACTGGCTATCTAGATCACTAGCGAAGAGACATTTGCTTTATTATAATCTGTGATATGCGATAAAGAACTGAGAAGAAGACACGTACACTGCTGAGTGTCAAACACCCCCAATTCATGTATGTTATGTATGCATCTAGGCGAAAAAGACACGTATACCCCTACAAAGCCTGATAAATTACGATAGTACCATAAAAAAAGGGGAAAAACCCCAACCCAAACATGCTTGAACCCGGCCGGAACCATGGTGTTGTCTGGCTTTTTAGCAGTATTTTGCTTGGTAATGATGAGTAACATATAATTTCTGATTACAATTGCGTGGCATGGACGGTAGATGGCAAATCCTGACTTGCAACCCGTTTTGCAGCCATTGTTCTGAAAACTCTGAACCAAGATCATAAAATGTTATTGTGTTATTTATGCTTACTATGCTTTTCTTATACAATTTTTCTACATTGTTTGTCTTTTTGTACTTTTCTAGACTAGGCATGATGTATTGTAGCTTTTTAACAGTGTTTCGCTTGGTGATGATGAGAAACATATGATACCTTCATAACTCTGAACCAAGTTATAGTCATTAATCTTAGGATAGAAGTAAGACAGAAAAGGGAGAACCAAAACGACACACGATATATTTACGTAATTAAAAATCATTTGCATAAAGGCAGTCTCAAGGATGTGGCGCTTGGGCTCGGGGTGGGAAAATGCAAATTCTTTGAGACAACCAAAGATTATAAAATGTTATTGTGTTCTCTATGCTTGCTATGCATTCCTTATACGATATTTCTGCATTGTTAAACTTTTTCATATTCTTATATAATATAAAGCATGATTTATTTTAGTTTTTTTAACAGTTGTTCGCTTGGTCATGATGAGTAACACATGGTTTCTGAATACAATGGCATGCAACCCGTTTTGCAGCCATGGTTGTCAGAACTCTGAACCAAGCTATGATCATTAATCTTACAATAGAAGAACCACAGAAAGTATGTACCTACGAAATTCCTAGCACGTTAAAGATTTGGCGCTTCAACAGGATCTTCTGAATAAGGCGACATCGACGGTTAAAAATCATTTGTGGAAAGTCAGCCTCAAAGATGTGGCTAGCAGCCACGTGAGCCGGCTATCAAATCCATTTCGACAACTTTAGGTATGTTATTCAATCTGAAAGCATCAATCTTTAGGCTTTTTTTTATGTATTTTCTTTGTGGTTGAAGTTGGAATTAGATCTACGTACAAAATCTTCAAATTCCTTATCAAATGTAGACTGTATTTATTATATATTTGTATTAGGCTTAATTCACAATTTAAAAAAAAAACAAATGTTTTACTTTTTAAAAACAATGGAATGTCGAAAATCTGATTGTAGACATTTCATGTGTCACAAAAAGGAATACACTGGCAGGTTTTGCTAAAAAGAAAATATTCAAGCATAATCATCCTACGAAAAAGAAAAGAATTATGTGTGATCAGAGTCTTCATTCTCTGTTTAGAAAGAAATGAATTCATCGAATTAAAATTGAAGACAAAATTGCCTTGAATTTTAATTCGAGGAATTGATTTCTTTCCAAACAGAAAATGAAGCCTCTCATCACGTACAACTATTTTCTTTTTTGTCGGCTGCCTACCTCATTGATGCTAATAATGATGATAAACAGAGAATGCATTACTGTTGTTCATGGTCTATAGTTTGTCTATTCAAGTGGAAGAACGTGTGCTCTAAAGAAAACCAAAAGGGAGCATGATGATGAGTTATTGAAATTCGGGGACATTTTCACTAATTCACCGTCATGCTCTCTTTTGGTTTTCTTTGGAGTCCGCCTTCTTTCACTTGAAAAGATAAACTCTAGACCATCAGCATCAGCAATACGTTCTCTCTTGATCATCATCATCAACATAAATGATCTTAAGTAATTTGGCTTCTGATTTATGCTTAAAGTCCTTCTTCTCAATAAAACCCGGTGTTGTACACCTTTCTACGACACGTGAAATGTTTGCCGTAAGATTTTGGACCATCCCTTGCTTCCAAAAGGTAAAGTATTTATTTTTCTCAAATTGTTTGCTGAGCTTACTATGGATATATAATCAACTACACAGTCAAAGGAATTTAAAACTTTGTACGTAAATTTAATATCAGCCTCAACCATGAAGAAACCTAAAAAAAATCCTAAAGATTGTTGCTTTCTATTCAGATACGATTCCAACTTCAACCATCGCATATGAATGGGTCCAAGCGCAGCTTTTGACATGTCTCAAGTGCTTAAAGTTCAAGAATAAAAGGTTAGTTTTATTTATAATCTTCTTCAGTTTTTCTGTTCAAGCTTTAAAAAAAGCCTAAAGATTGTTGCTTTCTATTCAGATCTGGTCCCAACTTCAACCATCGCATATCAATGAGCCAAAACGCATCTTTTGACATGCCTCAAGTGCTTAAAGTTCAAGAATAAAAGGTTAGTTTTATTTATAATCTTCTTCTGTTTTTTTGTTCTTAAATGGTACTTATCTTACATTAGTTTTAAAACGGATACGCTAATGGGAAAATGTCATAAACCAGGTGCTGATTTTGTTAAATATGCAGAAGACTGACTAAAGTTTTTATTTACTTTGAAGTTGAAAAGCAATGCGACATTAATGAGGTACATTTAACTATTTATCTTCCTTTATTTCATGGTCGTTTGACTGTTGTTCCAGTGTCTCAGGTTCCTCATTTATATTTAATTTTTCCTTTACTTCTTTGCATGTTTTATACAGTTACAATGAAGAACCTTGAAGTAACGCCGAACCAAGTTCCACCACACTAGAAACAAGCCGCATGGAATTGATGATGAATACTTGTAGTAAATCTCAGTAATCCATCTGGTAGTATCTTCTGCAGCAACACAAACACATGAAGATGTTGGTAACAGGAAATACGAGGAAAACACAGCCAAAGAAACAAATGAAGAGATAAACAAAGAAGGATTCTAAATATTTGGTTATTGTCATTTGTTTAGCCACCTTTCTTTCAGTTGATTGTAATATGTTTTGACTGACAACATAAATTAAAGCTCTTAGATACATAAATGCAAATGAGAATGCTTGAGTACGTTTCAAACTTGTAAAGCCTGTTTACCGCGCCACAACGCGCACGGGGTAAAATCTAGTATTCACAAAGCACAATGTATAGTCAGCCACTAATGCTTAAAGAAGTTCGTATCTAATATTTAATAAGTATAATGTAATTGTAATGTCATTTTAGTTATAAAAAAAACTTATATTTTTTTAGTAAAACCCCTTTTTATTAGGTACCGGATACTGAGTTTTTGCCTTATTTTTTTAGGGATGACATTTGGTATCGGGTACTCGTACTAAAATAGTACTTCCGCTGCCGATTCAGTATCAGTATAGTGATATTTTTCTTTATCGTGGACAATCGACCCGGTACTTTCTTAATATCGGAACCGATACTATATTCGTTTTTATATTTTTCTCAATGTGACATTATAAAATCTATTGGAAATGAAATTATATTAGCAAGTACTAGTTTAGTACCGGTATAGTGATATTTTTCTTTATCTTGAATAACCGAACCACTATTGTCTTAATATCGGTACCGATGTCGTATTCGTTTTGTAGTTTTCTCAACGTGACGGTATAAAATCCATTGAAAATGGAGTTATATTTGCAATAAGGCATTTATTCGATGTCGTTAGCCTTTCTGTTCCTATATGTATAGAGTTCAAACAACGTTCCGCCGCAACACGATTGTAACCACAACCTCAAAGAAGTTTTTTAGATTAGCTTTACAAATAATGGTTACCTAATGTTATCTCTAACGTCCAACCAAACGTTCAACGAAACAGGCGCCCCCACAGCAAAGTGCGGTAAACCTACTACCCTAGTTTAACTTAAACTACAACTATAAATATATAGAAATATTAATACATATAAATTATTAAGGACTGTTTTTTTTTTGTCCTCAAATATAAAGTTATGATTTGTCTACATTCACATTTCACAATTCCTAAATCCTACCAATAGTTTTACTATAGTCAAATTTACTAAATATTGTCTCTAGTCTTAGATGTATGCAATACAAAGTCATCAAATTTTCAAAAAAAAAAACTATAACTTGTTATCTCATATTGATTTAATGAATAAAATATAGCGATGGTAAAAAAAATGTTCTTAAATAACCCCTTACATGCTAACCCAAAGAGTCCATAGAGCATGGAGTAGGGGAGTGAAAGATGGTAATTTACTCTTTTTTATTTAACTCTTTATTTAACCTTGGCTTCTTTTTTTAAATACTAAGTAGTAATTTCACACGAATTTAGCATAAAATATTAATGGCATTCAAGCCAAGGACAGTACATGTGCAGTAAGCATAGCAAGCTTACAAGTCAACACACAACATTTGACATACATAGTTTATGACCATGTCAGTCATCTAAAATCACCACAAAAATCTCAAAATACACATATATATTATCATTCCTTCATACATAACTGACTCTACACAAGTAAATATCAAATTTCCATTCATTTGACTCCTTGATAAAGATCCATTAGGGGCGGCCCAATCATTTTGAGGGCACAAGGCAAAGTATAAATCCGAAACCCTTTTCCAACACCGGGCCACAATTATTTTTCACTCTTCTCATCACTCTACTAAACTCAATGTAAGATACCAAAGAATAGCAAATCATCCTAGTCTTTGTTTTTTAGCCTTTTGGCATAGGTCAATATAATACTGAACGAGTTAGCAATAGCAGCCTATCGAAATACTTATGAACTGACAGTAGTCAAATGAACAAACAATTATAAAACCAACATAGCAAAAGAATTAACTAAAGTAAAATAAACATTACATATTTACCAAAAAAAAAATCACAATTGTCACTACTTATTTTATGGTCACTATATATTCTTCAACACAATGGATAGCAAATCACTGTTTATTTTTTAACACAGCAGACTAACAAATGAATAGCATTGTAGAAAATGAATCAGAACCCATAACCCATTTCGTATTACAAACATTTTTACAATACCGGCCCAAACTTGAGTGGGGCCTCTTTTTACATTATTACTGGCCCAAACATGAGTGGGGGCCTCTCTTTATATCAGTCTACTTAAAAGAAGGGATGAAGTTGATACCATGCCGTTTTAAAAAATGTTAGATCCTAAAATTGTCAAAAATAGGTACCGATACCGAAAATGCTTGGTATAGTACGGTATGACATTCGAAGGTAAACAGTCGGTAAAATACTATACCGTATCGTAACGTACCGAAAGTACCTATCCCGAAAAACACCAAAAATAGGTACCGAAATTTAATCGGTACGGTATAAAGTTTGATACCGGTATTTATCAGTACTATACCTAATTGCTCATCCCTACTTAAAAGAATCAAACTTTGTTAAGCGGTATAACTTTTTCAAACTTTATATAAGATAACCAAAAAAGTTGTATAGTTAAAATACTAATCTACTTTTTAAATGCATGGATTTAGGAGAGTATAAATACGTAATACACCTTAGACCACTTTGGGTTAAATTAATCTATATATATTTATATAAAATGATGATCAGCTTGGAATTTAATACTTTATATAAGTTGACATTGTGATGTCCTCATGTGAAACTTTCCCGTTTGACATGTTGTTAATTCTTTTTTCCTAACTTTTTGTTGTATTTAGTTGGACTAATACTTTTTGTATTCTAGCGATCTGTGGTAAACATGTTTCTCTTGAATTTTTGAAGCTTCTAGTCTTATATTATATATTGGTGTATATCGATAAGTAAGTTTATGAGTTGTATGAGTTATTGATTTTGAAAATATATAGTTTAACTTTTATGTGAGACCTTCTGTAGTGGAATAACAATATAGCGCCCCATCTTTTTTCCTATTGGTTGAAATTTGGTGGCACACCCCCCCCCCCAACAAAACTGGCGTTACCATTTTTTCAGTTTTAAAGCAATATAGCGCCCCCTAATGCCCTACCGTAACGATGTTTAGGCGCTAAAAAAGGATTTCAAGCCCCCCATAACGCCCCACTATACATGGTCTTACAACTGACAACTTGAAGTTTCAAATCTTTGCATGATTATTATATCACACAAATAGAATTGACCCTAGCTAGCTTTAGCTTACACAATGATATGCACATGACTTCTTTTTTTCATGTAATCCCTTAAACAAATAGATATCATCTTAATAATTGCAATACAATTCAAATTCAATAGCAAGTTATTCTACACAGTGTAACAAAAATGAGAAGGGTGAGAAGGATACAAAAAACACAATAGATCATGAAATGTGACACAATGAGCCATAAAATATAACACAATGCCGAAAAATATAACACAATACTGAAGAAAAAAGACACAATGATGAAATAAGAAAAAGACACAATGCTACATAAAAGACACAATGATATAACATACATTCTAAAAACTACAAACTAAAACCCTAAAAAACGAAGACCTAAAAACTAACATCGTAGGGTTCGATGAGACGATTCCAATGCCACTTGAATGAGTTCAATCAGACTCCGTTTGATACCCTTCCTACGAGTTCCTATTTTTGTTTCACTGTGTATTTGATCCTAACCCTACAATTCAAATCTCTCAAACCGTCACACACATATATAGTAACGAGTTCTTTTAAAAAAATATTATTTTGTTGAGAACGGGCGAAGCTTATTAAGGGTCGGGCAGTGGTGAAGCTTAAACTTTTAAATGGTGGGGGCCAAAAAATCACAAGACCATTTTTTTTTTCAAATCGGTGGGTGCCAGACTTGAAATATACAAAATTTTCGGATAAAACCAAGGAAATTTACACTAGTAGGCCAAAAATCGGTGGAGCCGGGGCACCCTCAGCCCTTAATAAGCTTCACCCTTGGGGCTGGGGGTGCCCCGGCCCCCACCAAGTTTTGGCTCGATAGTGTAAATTTTCCTAGTTTTATCCAAAAAATTTGTATTTTTTGAGTCTGACCCTACCTATTTGAAAAAATAAATCCGGTCTCGTAAGCTTCCACTATCTAAAAGTTCAAGCTTCATCATTGTGTGTATTGCATTAATTGGGTAGGCGGTTGTGTAACCACCTTATGTGTTACACTTAATGCAAAAGGTACAACAATATTATGTGGTTCTCACCAGTGGCGAATCCAGGACGGATTTTTAGGGGGTTCCTTTCGTAGATTTTGACTGATTTTCACTAATTTTTCAAAATTTTCCACTAAATTTTTTAATTTTTCCCCCCTAAAACCCCCTGGTTCTCACATTAGTACGATAACCGCAATGTATTTGTACATAGAAGATAATCAAAGTAGTGAAAAAGAGAGTGAGATGATTACGTAAGTCTCGCATTCAAAGAATTACGTATAGAATTTGTTTTTGATCTTTATTAGAAACAAATTAAACCCATAAAAATCCACTAGTTTCTAATTCATATAATACGTACTAAAGTTATTTGATTAATAGGCTTCAACGACTCCATGATGGTGAGAGATTTTAATTTTTGTGATTAAGTTGTGCGTGGACTTTTTTATTTATTTCCATGGTTAGGTACTTGGGTTGTTTCGCATTTTATTGTTATTATTAAATAGGTGATGGCTTATAGTACCTAATTGACAATAATATCTCGGGTATGTTTGGCAAAACTAGCTGGAGGCTGGTAGCTACAAGCTAGTAGCTGCAAGCTGTTAACTGGAAGCTGGTAGCTGGAAGCTTTTTAAATATATTTTGGTGTTTGGCAGAGTAGCTGGAGCTTTTAATAAAATGTACAAAATGACCAAAATGGACATAATTAAAAGCTTGTAAAGAAGGTTTTTATTTTATTTTTAAAATAGAATGGGTATTTGTGTCATTTACAAATTAAAAGTTTGTAGCTAGTAAAGCTTTTTCTTGTATGTTTGGCAAGGAGCTTTTAAGAGCTTTTAGGAGCTTCAAGCTTTTAAGAAAAAGCTCATACTCAATAAAATTATTATTTGGGTTTCTTTTGTTAATTGTTATTGCTTTAGATTTAAGCGAACGTAAAATTAATAAAATTAGTATTTTAACATCAAAGTTTAACTACACTTACCATTTAATACTTCTTCCTTCCTAACCGTCCTTCTTGACACATGGCTCGTTCATGCTTTTTTTGTTTTTTTTTTTCTTTCATAACTTTTAAGGGAAGAGATAACGTATAAAGCCCCCTTAACCTAAGAAGCGTAAGAAGTTTTCTGAGCCATTGGATTTAGGCGGTGGCAAGATGGTAATTAACAACCCTAATCATACTTCAGTTAAGCTAACCAGGGGTAAATTAGAGAAAATGCGTTTTAATTTTCAGAAATCTAACACCAGATATTAAAACAGTCGATCGAAACGTAACATCAAAACAAATTTATTTCAACGATTAAACAAATGTTTGAAACCGATTAAATGTTCAGAATCATCACACAATCAAAAACATTGAATTGAATCAACGACAGATGATATTTGAAGAAATTTCAAAAAACAGAGCATTACAATAGAATTTTTAAAATCAGTTTAATCCTACTCAAAAAACACAATCAACGCATATAAATTTCACATAAACATACGATTTTTATAAATATAATTACAATTAAAGAAAAAAAATAGATTTGAAAAAGTTTCAGATTAAGAACAATCAAAATCTGTATGTTTAAACGCACCTTATAATTCTATTAGATTATAAGGTGCGTTTAAAAAGACACTAAGTAGTTGTCAAAATACAGACAACAGA
Organism: Ambrosia artemisiifolia; assembly: GCA_032199755.1. Taxonomy (NCBI): domain Eukaryota; kingdom Viridiplantae; phylum Streptophyta; class Magnoliopsida; order Asterales; family Asteraceae; genus Ambrosia; species Ambrosia artemisiifolia. The sequence goes on from CM063521.1 coordinate 11,180,645, forward strand.
CGCACTCACTACATGTTTGGACGCACTCTGGTAAATTCAAACGCACTCACTATAATGTTTGGACGCACTCCTATGAAAAAAAAAATACAGATTATGTTTATTTGGATAAAGTGTATGTTTAAACGCATTCTTTGCACAGCCTTCAAACATCAAAACACCTTCCTCATGAACCCCTTCACATATCAACAGGAGATCACCTAATCACATGCTCTGTTTAACTGATGATTATAGCTAGCAGAGAAGCTATTGTTGGAGGCTGAAAAATGTTCTTGATTGAAGTCTTTTCCGCAACAAGTCTAACCTTTTGGACCATTTTTGAACTTATGGGCTCTGTTCCGGTTACAGTTGCTTGTATTTCATCGTCATTTTCAAGATTACGGCAAGATTTAGAAAAATGCTCTGTTTCAACATAACACAACAATTACATATTGTTATATAATATCATTGTTAGTTATATGAATGCTTTTTTAGTGATATTTAATAGACAACAGCATTTACATCAAAGAATATAATCATAGACACACCTTTAAAAAGCATGCTTTGTTTCATGATTGTTTCAAACGCACGTTACTTATTTGACAAAAATAACAGACGCACGTTAATTCAAAGTTTATATAATAGATGCACATTAATTCAAAGTTTCAAAAGTGCGTTTAATATTTTCATTATTTTCAAAGTGCGTTTAATATTTTATTATTGAACAAGTGACCCGTTTTAATATTCTGTATTATTTTCAAAGTGCGTTTAAATCAATCCCTAACTAATTAATAGAAAATGGATTTGAGACCTTGGAATAAGTACTTGGAAATGGCCTTGTGATTCTTGTCAGGGATAATATGAAAAATAGAAACAAATCAGAATGTAAAATTAGTAATGCTGTATTTGAATGAAGTTTGTAAAAAATGAACATCAGTTGCTTCAAACAAAAACAAACGCACTAAGTAACACTTCAAACGCACTTAGTAAACTTAAAGTTTGCAAAACTCAGACGCACTCGTTAATAAATTTAGACGCACTCATATGGTATCAGTACCAGAAACAATTAAATACATTTTAAACTAAGACGCACTCGTTAATAAATTTAGACGCATTCATATAGTATTAGTAAACAAACAAAAAAAAACAGAGCATTCATATAGTATCAGTAAACACAGGTCTCTGTTTTTTACTAAAAAAACAGAGCATGATGATCATACCATGAAAGCATTATAATCAGGCGCTGAATTCGAATTAACTATTAAGACACGTACCGAACATGATGAATTGATCGACTTAAGTGTAATCGTGATGAACAAATTGAGATTGAATCGTGGATTGAAACATAATGTATGTGTGTGATCGTCTGGTGTTTTTAGAATTCAAATTCTGATTTGAAAAAATCGTTTACAAAAATTATGAACGAGATTAACGTAATCAGTTACGTGTAAAAAAGACTCTAATGCCCTTGGGTTTAACTGATATTAAGATTAATTATAGTTTGGTTAGGTTAAATGGGGTTTGGTTAACAAGACACATGGCATCACCTGGTTCCTTCTTACGCTTCTTACGTTAATGGACTTTATATCGTATACTTTCTCAACTTTTAATGTTTGTAGTTTTATAAAATTTCAAATTATCATTGCGATTTAAATCCTACGATCCAGTGTAAATTTCATTCAAAAGAGAGTTGTGCATAATAATTCAAGTCATCGTAGCACAAATGTAAAAGCCGCCAAGGGGCAAAGCTGCTTCATGGCTTCAATTTTTCACAATTCTTTTGCCCTCTTACAACTTTTGAAAATAAGATATACTATAAAAATCCTAATTTGCCGTTGTCACGTGCTTATGTTTATCAATTTCCTCATATGTTTTCCAAACACTAAGTTGTCAATGTGTCTTTCATTTCAAACGACGAAGTGAATACTAATGTATAAGTCATTGAAAGCTATAACCAAACCTAAAAAACTTCAACACCTTCACAGGAGCGCAAGAAAAAATTATAAATGTCATGATACCATTAAATTTTTGTATTTTTTTTAAGCATGATACCATTAAATTAATATTTTAATAATAAAAAATAAACATGATACCATTAAATTCTTGTATATTTTTTCAAACATTTTTTAATTACATTGCACATGTGATTCCATCAACACTATAAAATTCCCACCATCCAATTTCAGTACCCTTCTACCCAATGCTTTGTACAAGCCCCAAAAATAATTAATAATAAAATATTAATATTAATAATAAATAATAAACAATACACACACACCCCCCTTCTTCAACCTCTTCAAGGCATATATTCTTCTGGGCTTTTACAGTCTTCATGCATTGGTCTTTGCAAATTACAAGGTAAATCTTTGTACTTTTTATGTTAAACTTACATTAAATCTTTAAATCTATATACCCTTTAAGTAAATTATTGTCCTTTTTCCATTACCCATTATTATTTCCTCCTAAATTTTATAAAAATATTTGCTTTTTCATCATAGGTTTGTTCAGTAATTTGATTCAAACCTCCACATTTTGGCACAGTTTGAAGAGATTTGATTTGGGTATTTGGTGTGTGAAAATCTTGATTGAGATCACATGAAATGTATGAGATTAAAGAGAAGCAATTGGGATTAATGTTTGATGTTTTGTTTTGCCCGCCAACTGTTTGATAAAATGTCTGAGAGAAATGAATGGTTTGGGAATTGTTGACTGGATTGGTTGACTTTTAGTTTGGTCAAAGGGTGTTGTTTAAGATCTGTTTTAGGATTAAAAAAGATTTGAGTTGACTATTAAAAGTCAAAAGTTTTGGTGTTGAGGGGATGGTATGTTTGGAAGGGTGAAAGGCTGATAGATATCAGATTGTTTGAGGTTTTCAATGGCTGCAAAGTATTTGCATTCACTGGCGGATGAAAATCCGGATTTGCAGAAGCAAATTGGATGCGTGAAAGGCGTCTTTCAGATCTTTAACCGCAACCATATTGTTTCCAGAAGGCGCGTGTACAGCCACAGTTTAAGAGGGAGCGATACAGGTAATTCTTAACCTCATTTTTCTTTTTTGTCTTCATTATGGTTGGTGTCTTGTTGATATATGCAAAGATCATAGTAGTGATAGTTGATTGTTTTGTGTACAGTTTTTCTCCTTATCTTAAAGGATCTTAGGCTAACAGTTTGTTTGATAATTGGTACATCCTTTGGTCTATGAGAAACCGAATGGTCACTCCTTTATGCCTCAAAAGTCAAAGGGTCAAGTCAAATTAGTGTGTTTGTGTGTTTTCATCTGTTTTTCCTGAATCTCGTGCAGGCGGTTTGCTTTTAAACAATAGGACACCTCAAAGGGAGTCAAGTGTTATGGGGCAGAGACACCTGAATGTGGTATGTTCAATTGATTTTGATTAGTTTTCTCTTGAGGTTGGTTTGCAAAACATCGTATCGTTGTGTGTTTGAATGCTCGAGTTTAATAGCACCTTTTGTTTTAGGAGAAACATAGGTTATCAACCGAATCATCTAAGGATTCAAATGCCTCTAGATCGCTGAGCCGTCAAAATCTTGACCTTCGAGATGTAGTCAAAGACTCGATGCATAGAGAAGCCCGTGGGTTATCACATAACATTATTACGGAAAAGGATTTAAATAATTGGTATCATGATGACCCTAGAGAACTTTCAAGATCTAAATCTTGCCAATTTAGAGACAGAACTCCATCTTCTGTATGTAAAGTTTATCCTCGTTTTTCATATGATGGGCGAGAAGCTGATTCTAGAACCACAAAATCGAAGCAGATGAAAGAATTACCAAGGCTTTCTTTAGATAGTAGAGAACGATCCATACATACTCCTTCATTTGTATCTATCAAACCATCTAACTCAAAATCTAACGATTCAAGAAACCTGAAAATTAATGGCGGGGTCGATGCTGACAAGGATCTGAGTCAGACACGGCCATCTGGTGTAGTAGCAAAGTTGATGGGATTGGAAACTTTTCCATCGTTAAAATCTTATAATGACGGTGGGTCGAATAATAAAACGACCAACTTCACAAGAAGTTCATTGAAGGAACCAACATCTCCCAGTCGGAAATTTCCCGACTTGAGGTCGATGTCTAGAGGTTCCATAGAACCAGCACCATGGAAGCAACGAGATGCTACTCGTGTTATTAGATCATCAATGCACAGTCCCGTCTCTTCTGTCTACGATGACGTGGATAAAAGATTAAAGAATCTTGAATTTGCAGAATCTGGAAAGGATCTTAGAGCTCTCAAACACGTATTAGCGGCAATGCAGGTTGTTGAAGCCAGAAAAGACGAAAGACAGGATCATCAAAATCCACCATGTGTAAGTAGCGAGTCAGATGTTTCAAGGAGTCATGAGTCCCATATTGTCATCATGAAACCTGCAAAGCTTGTTAAAAAGGGTGTTACTAATAATAAAACGGGTAAAGATCTGATTACTGAGAGCACACGTGGAGAGAGACGATCTCGCCCATCCACGCCTCTTAAAGATTCTAACAAACCAAGAAAACATTCAACCAAGCAGCGGTCAGAGTCTCAGTCTCCAAGTGGGAGGAAAAAGCCTTCAAATTTACATAAAGTTGATGATCAAAATAGAGAAACACAAATTTTATCCGAATATTCTGAAGAAAGCAATAACAGGCAGAGTTCTAGCTCAACACCAGAGGTAAGTTCATGTGTTTATTGTTTCTATATTACTTTTTTTTAATATTTTTTTTTTTTTTGCTAATTAAAATTTCTTACGATTACTAGAAAACAACCTTGGACGTTAAGACGGGTGAACCGATCACCCCAGAATATCCAAGTCCAGTCTCTGTTCTTGATGATTCAGTCTATGTGGATAATTCACCTTCGCCTGTGAAACGTACTCAAGTTACCAAAAAAGGTAAATTATTAACCATTTTTTTATATATCAATTATCTTGCCTGTAAGATTACTCTTTATAACTCTCAAATGCAAAAACAATACCTTTGCTAATTTTCAAGGGAATGATTACAAATATAGATGTACCTGACCAACTTTTGGATAATATGCAAATATCACACTGTTCTTTTTAGAAAAATGTATGGCTCATGTATGATAGAGTAAATAAGAAGAAACTGGTTAGGTTATCTTCTTTTTAGCCAAAAAAAGTGGCACATGGTATGTTTTGTTTTAAATCTTACCACAAAACAGTAAAATAATTTTAGGGTAATTATAACCAATTTTAGGTGGAGAGCCACATAAGCATTTGTACATAGTGCAGACCAAATATGGTGGGAGAAAGAAAGAGAGGTGGTTATGCGGTTACATAACCACCTTATCTATCACATTTAAAGTAATATGCGGTTCTGACAGTTGGGTACTTAAAATTGGTTATGTATTGAACACGCTCGTATCTCTCATGTGTCAAATATTAAAGATTTTCAACATTTTAGTTTTAACAGAAACATACCAGATAGGTCAACCATGTCAAATGTGTCGAAAGTCACCTAAAGTGTTGTTATATGCTTAAATCCTCTTAAAACTTCTTTGTTAAAGTTTTTTTTTTTTTTGGTTAAGCATATATAATTTCATTACCAAGACAAAACAAGTTACATTTAGATGGTGGGTAAGCGGGCAACAAGCTGCGCCGCTATCCCCTTTTGAATCGCAAAGCCTATCATGCTAAACACAAACCCTTGGTTCCTAGGGCTCTGCATAATAGCTTAGTTATTTATAAAATTCAACAAATAATGGAAATAAAAGAGTTGGATGTTTAAAAAAATACCCATTAAGACCACTTACCCAACCCACCCAGCCCGTTTATTTCGCCACCTCTACTAAAAAGGCGTACAAAGTCCACCTAGGTTCTTGCTTTATGAGAGTTTAAGGACTGCAATCATTAAACCATGATGCTAATCATGGTCTTGTACTCGTGTGTGTGTGTGTGTGTACTATGATTTGACTAGACTAACAGTGGTGTTTTGATCAACAGATAATGCTACTGAGAAAATTCTTAAAGATCGATATGAAGCAACAAAAGAAGTCCAATCAAACACGACAATCTCAGCGGTCAAATTCCAGACTAACCATGAAAAACTGAAGAAAGTTGAGGATTTGGTTCAAAAACTTAAGAATCTTAACTCCGGCCACAATGAACCTCACACAGATTACATTGCATCTCTCTGTGAAAACACACACTCGAATGATAGATACATCTCAGAAATCTTTCTAGCTTCAGGGCTCCTCCTTAGAGACCTACAATCTTTTAAACCGCACCCCTCTGGTCACCCAATCAACCCCGAGTTGTTTTTAGTTTTGGAACATACCAAATATAGTAATCTACAAAGCGAAAAGTTTCACAGGAAGCTAATCTTTGATGCAGTTAATGAAAGTCTTGTGGGAAAGTTGAGTTCGGTTTCTGGGATGATCATGCAGAATCCTAGAAAGCTTTTAAGGGAGCTGTGTTTGGAGATAGAACAGCTTCAAATGCACACAAAACGAGACGTGTGTGGGGTCGAGTATGAGGATGATGGTGGCGGTGATGATGTGAATAGCATTTTGGGGGAGGATGTGTTGAAAAGGTCTGGAAATTGGACAGGTTTTCATGGCGAAAGTTCGGTGATCGCGATAGAGGTTGGAAGGTTAATATTGTTAGATTTGGTTGATGAAGTTGTTTTGAGTCAGGCTTGTGAGGGTAAGTAAGCAAGGAAAGGCTAGTAGATGCTGCTGATTGTTTTTTTTATAAGTTTTTCTTAATACCACATTATGCTAACTAAGAGAATCTCTGTGGGTAATTGTTTGGTTCTAATTTGTTAGTATAAAAGAAGACTTATGAATATTCATTTGTTTTTCTCTTAACTTAATACTTATGAATATTCAAGAATTAAATAAAAAAAATCGCAGTTTGAGTTTGTGTTTTCTTTTTTCTTTTTCGTATGACACCTTAGGTAAATCCCATATAAGTTGTGAACAGGAGATATGATGAAACATAAGGAATGCCTAAATACCATCTATGCGTTTTGAAAATGATAGGAAAACTACACATTTAAGCGTGCTTGGATGGTATAAATTGCAATACATGAGGAGTTGGATGTTCCAAACAACATTAAAGCTGAGTTCCCCATGTGTGTTAATTGTCTTAAACACATTGTGAATGGTTCGGATTTGAGTGAAATTTGTGTAATTTTCCACTTTGGTAATGTCACGTGTGTTGTTGTTTTGTCCGTACATAGTAATTGGATATCCGGTTGTTCTCTGTTGAGTGTGTGATTGGCTTGATTGTTCAATGCCAATTGTCTTGGATAATTCGGGTGTTGTATGCGTAAACGGATAATGTCTTGAATATCTGCAATAGTTCGGACTTTGCTAGACCAGGGATGGTATAGTAAGTGATAAAAATGTCTAATATGCACATGAAATCACATAGTTAAGCAAAATGTGTACGAATCTTGACCTGATTCATTGACGGGTGTCACATTTCACACATACTTAACTGGATAATCAAACCTTCATCCACTCCAGGGACTATCTGAATTAAACGATGTCAAAAGGTGGAAACTAAGAATGTAATTTTGAAAAGTAGGGACTATAGGTGAAATTTGGGCAAACCACATGGACTATTCAAGTGATTTTCTCTAAAAATATATACAAGTGTAAATATATAAGAGGCAAAAGTATATACGAGTGTAAAATATATACTAGTCTAAATCCAAAAAACCTAAAACCTACTTAACCTAAATTATCTACGGGATATAATATATATGAGTCTAAATATATACAAGTGCAAATAAATAAACACACCTAATCAGTTTCATGAGAAACATCCGGGTTAGGTTCTGCTTTGATGTCAACACCTTCATAAGCAGTTTCCTATTGTAAGTCCCGTATGCGTACTACAAATAGCTTGGTAGCACGAAAAATTGACTCCTGTTCATCTACGTAGTCCTTGTTCAAATCGGATAGCATCTTCCCGTCATTACAACGAACCACTAATTTAACCTCCTTCTCACCCAGTTGAACCACTGAGCACCGTACCTGGTGCCTATCATCGTCTCCCTACATTCACCGAACTGAGAACACTACCTTTCTCCGCCGGTCACCGGAAAATTTCAAACGCGTTAAATATCGCTGCAGAGGTATTATCAATTGCACTCCTCTAGTCATGGTATGTTAGGTATTCGTTGTTACTGATTAAATAATAATAATAAACCGCTATATATGCAGATGATGAAGGAAACAGGTCCTCAATCAGCCGAGTCTAAACCTTTAAGCCAGGAGCAGCAAATCAACATTCAGTCTGCTTCAACTTCAACGCTACCACCATTGAAGCTACCTCCTTCAGATCTGATTTTCGGTAATTAATTCTGTTTACCACTACTATGCTAAATATTTCAATATAATAATCGGATTCACATCAAATCGTGTTCGTGTTCGAGAGGTTGATTCACATTTGTTTGAGTTTATTATTATAATTCTAAGCAATAGTATTGTGATAAATAAATCTAAGTACTAATTAACTATTTGAATCAAAGGTCCTAGAGACGAATACCTTAGAATCGGTGTGCCTCTATACGAGGCATCAATTCGATGCGATTGGAATGCTGCGAAAGCAATTATTGAAAAGTACCCAGAGATGCAGTTGTTCAGGTGTAGCATCACTGAAAATAGGGAAACAGCGCTTCATGTCGCGGCTTCCGTAAGACGAAGAAGCAACAAACAGGTGGAGAACTTTGTGAAGAGTCTTGTGGCTTTAATGACAGAAGATGACTTGGAGCTGCAAAACTCTGATGGCAACACCGCTCTCTTTTTAGCAGCTGCAGCTGGAAACATTCAAGCAGTTAAAATTATGGTGATAATGAATCGTGCATTGTCGATAATACGTGGTAGGAATGGAATGATGCCTCTGTACGTAGCGGCCATGTGTGGAAATTATAAAGTGGTGAAGTTTCTATATGAGTATTCAACAGCGTTGCGTGATGATGGTTGGGATCGTCAAAATCGTGCTTCGCTTCTTGAGAAATGTGTCGAGGCTGATATGTTTGGTAAGCATCATCTATTCTTAGCTAGCATACATGTGGTTATTACACCTTTACTTATCATATATAGTTTTTGTTCATCATGTTACGTTAAAGATGTTCATTAGCTTGAGAGGCCAAGGTTGCCTAGGTTAACACAATTACATCAACCATTTATTTACCGGTAACTTAATTTTTTATATAGCGGTACAGATTAAATTGTAATGGCAAGCCCACGTCGCCTTCTTCATATGGCAAGCGCTACTCCTCACTTGCACTACATTGTCTGACGATAACCTTGCTTGACCGCTTCCGCTCTGACTGAGCTGACCGTCGCACCTCACTTCTATATCCCATTATCCATAGATCTCCTTCCTTATCGTTGCCGGTCTAGCGCACTGAATATTGAACTTCCAACAACTTGATTTTTAAGATATTTATGTTAATTAAGAAAAAAAAATTGCATCTTATTTAAGTTGTTTATAGTATTTATCTATAATTTTTTTAATAGTTGTTTTTTTAATAATAAAATAATCATCTTAACTTGTGCCATTACTCGACGTTAAGTGTTTCGTTTTCATTATTGCATTTGCTGAAATCTGGATTGATCATCAAACATTTTTATTTTTTAGATGTCGCTCTAGAGATAGTGAAAAAATATCCAGAACTTGGAAGTGGGGGGATACTTGGAGCTTTGGCTCGAAAGCCGTATGCTTTTTCTGTAACAAAATCAAATATCATTGAAAGAATGACGAGTCCAGGTAAACGTGTATACTCCTTGATTATTATTATTATTATTACCTCCTTAAGCTAGTAGGGTATCCATTTTGTTTTCTTTTAGATCTTACAAAGTACTATATATATAGATTCAAATAAAAATAATACATAGGTGATAGGTATATAACAAAAACCAAAAATTAAAACTAATTGATTCGGTGTTTCAGTGCGTCTTGGAGTGGTAAGAGAGTCGTGTTGTTAAATGGGTTGCAGAGTTCTGATATCAATAGTTTTCAATAAAACGCGAGTGGAATTTGAGAAAACGAAAGAAAGTAAGTGAAGGGTTGTGAGGTCAATTAGTGCTTGAAGGTTGATTAAAACTAGGCAACTAGCAGCAGCATTAGGTGATTTTAAAAGCACAACGTCCTCCAGGCAGTTCATTTAAATTTCATTATTATGTTATGCATTTATAACTTTAAAACTAATGTGATCAAGTGTACATGTAATATATGTTTCTTTTTGTTTCAATAATTTCAAAGTTTAGTTAGCAAGCTGCATGAAATTGTTAAATGCCAAATTCCAGTTATCATTTCAAACAAACAAAACAAACACACAAACGTACTCAATAATCTCACTCATATAGTCATATGGTAGCTTCCGGGGAGGGTGGGACGTGGGAAATTACATACAATATGAGCCAATGAATTATGAATCAAAGCTGCAGCAAAACAAAAAAAAGTACTCAAGATAAATAATTATGTTATGTTACAGTTAAACATTATTTACTGATTGTTACATCGTCAGTTTGACCTTTTCTGGTTGTTGCTTTCAGTTTTTGCATTAATTGGTTTAAGAATAGGAGCTTATGAAAAGGAAAGTGAAGCATTGCAATTACTAAAACTCATTTGGGAAGATATTGCTAAGAGGCCTAGGGAAGATATTGATGTTATACTAAGAGGTCTGGCTGATCCGGTTGTTGATTCCGTTGATTCAGCTGATTCACAATCAAATAGACAGTTACCTAGAAGACAGTACTCTTCCCGGCTAATGTTTATTGCTGCAGAAATGGGCAATACTACATTTTTAGTTGAGCTCATCCGTCGGTATCCTGATCTGATATGGAAGGTAAATGACCACAATATGAGCATATTTCATATTGCTGTTAAATATCGTCATGAGGGTATCTACAATCTTTTATACGAGATAGGCTCAATGAGGGATTTGGTAACTCCTCTCAGAGATGATACTCTTAACAATATGTTGCACTTGGCTGGAAAGAGGACCACGAAAGTGCGACTTGCAGATGTGTCCGGACCTGCCCTACAGATGCAGAGAGAATTACTGTGGTTCAAGGTACATATATAAGTTCTTGTGGTCATTTTCCTTTCACGATGGTAAGAGTACTGTTATCCAATAGATAGTGGGGTGTAATTGTTTATAGTTCATGTGTTGTAGGAAGTAAGGTCTATGCTTCCCCCATATCATAGGGCACGAAAGAACAAAGATGGTCAAACACCACATGATTTATTCATAGAAGAACACAAAGAACTAATTAGAGAAGGTGAGAAGTGGTTGAAAGAAACAGCTAGTCAATGTATGGTTGTTGCAGCGCTTATTGCCACAATAGCATTTGCAGCTGCTTTTACAATTCCAGGTGGATATAATCAAACCGACGGTATTCCAATCTTCTATCGAAGATCAACCTTTGTTGCTTTTGTAGTGGCAGATGCCATGTCCTTGTTCTTATCATCAACTTCCATACTTACCTTCTTATCCATTCTCACATCTCGTTATGCCGAACGTGATTTTAAGGAGGCATTACCCACAAAGCTGATGTTAGGTATATCGACTCTTTTCCTCTCTATTACAGCCATGATGATTACATTTAGCGTCAGTTTTTTCATACTATACCATAAAGAAATGAAATGGGTACCTATCTCGATCGGTGTGTTTGCTCTCATGCCGGTCATCCTATATATTGTGTTGCAGTATCATGTGTTAGCCGATGTAATCCATTCAACGTATGGTTCTAAGTACCTCTTTAAGCCCAGCAAACAAGTTCTTTACTATGTAAACCCCAGGGTTTAACCATTGTTAGTTAAGGGGCTGTTTGGGATTGCGTTTTGAAATGGATTTTTAGATTATCGCGTTTTGAAAACGTAAATAATCAGTTTTTAATGTTTGGGGTTGAGTTTTGAAATAGATTTTTAGGCTACCAAAACACAATAATCTAAAAGCAGCTCCACTCCTGTTTTTCCAAAACGCATAATCACCAATCGATTCAATAGAAGGCATTAAGCAGACAGAGCAAGAAGAGAGGATATCCTTTATCCTGTTGCAGAGATCTTCCAACCTTTTCACAATTACAGTTCACAGCGCCCTTGACTAAACTAAATCTGTTTTGAAAAATCAATCCCAAACACCCTCTAAATTGTAATGGGTTTCATTTCAAGGGACGCTTTATAAAATGGATGTAAGTTGCATGCGGATGATTTGTTAGCATTCCTTTGCATTTTATTATAGTAGTGAATATATTCTATTGATTTGTGGCTTTTGCTCTACTTCTGTTTTTGACCCATTGATCTCATTTTGCTGTACCACATGATGCTAAGAGAATCTCTGTGTGTAATCGTTTGGTTCTAATTTGTTAGTAGAAAAGAAGACTTATGAATATTCATTTGTTTTTCCCTTAAAATATTTGCAATTTCAAAAGTAAAAAAAACTGCAGTTGGAGTTCGTGTTGTTTTTCTTTCCCACACAATGTATGACACCTTAGGTAAATTCCATATAAGCGGTGGACACGAGATATGATGAAACATAAGAAATGCCTAAATACCATTAACACGTTTTGAAGTGTTCGGGATGTAAATGATAGGAAAACTACACATCTAAGCGTACTTGGACGGTATAAATTGCAATACATGAGGAGTTGGATGTTCCAAACAACATTAAAGCTGAACTTTTTTTTTTTGGAAATGGGTTTCTGGAATAGGTTGTTTAACAAAGGGATAGTTTCTTGAATGTTTAGACAAATAGGGTTGATCCACTTAGCAAGCGTGACATCTTCACTAAAAAATTGTTCCCTGCGTATCTCGGTCCAAGAAGTGATGGGTTCTGTAGTGTTGTGGAGAACTTGCACAGTTGCACATAACAAGTGCGACTTTTGTGAAGATATGAAAAGCCGTGCTTCCAAAGGTCGGCAACTAATAGTCCAGAGAATCCCAAGTGTATGTAAAGAACCGCATTATTTTGGATGGAATTTGAGCAAATATGTCATATGTTCGACAAGTCTTACTTTAAATGTATCTTAATCGCACTTGCTAACTACAACCATCCTATTAGTTAAACGCTAAAAATACCTTCGTGTCAAACAACACCAGAAAATCATTTCTAATAAAAATATAAAATAAAATTGCTTAACAAAGTTGCTCGAACGTTGAGTCACTAATGGGAATTGTCTCTTGTTACCATATACAAATCAAACATCATCCATAAACAAGAAAGACATTAGAGTCTCTCTCCCTATAGAAGCGCAAGTTGTTATGGTTTAGTGGTGGTGAAAATATGAGATGTAAAGAGGGAGGTAGCATGACAAAAAGAGGCGAAACTCATGCAACAAATGGATATATATATATATATATATATATATATATATATATATATATATATATATATATATAGGGGAAAGTTAATTTGAGAACACCTATATTTCGTGCGAACCGTGAGAACGCCATCTAAAACCATTCAAATCAAAAATTTCTTTTTACACTTATCTTTATTACTAAAATACAATCCCAAAAACACAATTTACGTGTAAAAATTTAACCGTATACGGAAATAAATTGTTTTTACACATGTGTAAATTTACTGTTTGTACATGTGTAAACTGTTTCATTTACACATGTGTAAAAAGTTAAGTTGAAAGTGTTTTTGCAAGAAAAGATGAATTATTTGGAAAAAAAATTCGTTTTTTAATGTTTTATTTTGATTATAATTAGGTTTGTATTGAAAAAAAATGATTTTGATTGGTTTTCTCATTTGTTCTCACGGTTCTCGCGATATTTAGCGTTCTCAAGATAACCTTCCCCTATATATATATATATATATATATATATATATATATATATATATAGGCTAAGTATCCTATGAAAACCTTATTGAGTTGTGAAAACTCTAAAAACCCATCTAAAGGTCCACATCTAGCCACGTATTCAAGTTATAAATCTGAATGGGGGACATATTTGTCATTTAACATTTCATTTGGTTCTCTCTCTTCCTGACAAGTTAACAAGCTTTAAGCTTTTTTATCAATCACTTTCTCTCTCACATGATTTTATCTCTCACCTCCATCACTTCATTATTTCTTTTGAACCATTCTCTCTCTCTCACATACATCAAGACACTCAACCTTTATCTCTAAATCTCTCATCTATCTTTTGTTATCTCTCTCATTCACCCAACACATGAACCAATAAGTCTCTACTTCTCCTTTCTCACCTTCAACTCTACTTTTATTTCTAAAAATGAATCATGGAGTTCTATAAAAATCCACCTTCTTAAGTTAAATAAAACCCACCTTCAAAGCCGGTCGGTTCTAATTGGTTCGGAGGTTGGATAGCCTGACCGGCGACCATGGCCAGCCCGGATGACAAGATTGTAAGGACTAAATCACAGCAGAGATATGGATCTGAACAGAGACGATGATAATCGATCTGGACAACGACAGTGATGACTGATCTGAATGGAGACGATGATGTTGACGATTTGGATATAGAGTTAGTCTGGCCCATTTCTGAAGATATGGATCTGAACAGCGACGATGATAATCGATCTGGACAACGACAGTGATGACTGATCTCGAACGGAGATGATGATAACAGATCTGACAAAGGTACGGCGTGGGCAGAATTTAGGCAATGGGAGCTCCATTGTTTGGTTGGCCATGGCAGAATTTAGGCAATTTTAAGGTATGTGTTTCTTGATAATTTGTATTTATTTTTTTTTTATCTTTTTTTTTTTCCTTTCAATTGGGTTTATCTGAAATTCCATGTTATTTTGATTCTTGAAAAAGATATTTTGAATTTAGTGTTCTAATAGCTTTAAGTTGTGTGTTGAATCAGTACCTGGTGGTTTGTCGATTTCGTGAAGGCAGATGGGTTGATGAAGATGAGAAAAAAGTGCTTTGGTTTTAGATTTTTTTTTCGTGTAACATTTTTATATTGTAATCATTTGTTGTTTTTTTCGTGTAACGTTGTTACAGATTTATGTTACAATAGATTTTTTATAACTCGGATTGTAACATATATATGTAAATCGGGTACATCGTCGCTACCCTTTTGGTGTGCCAAATCGGTAAATAGGCTACAAGAAAAAGAATATGAAATATATACAGATTCAAATCAATAAGAAATTTATAAAAAAATATATACATTATAAATTTGTAACTATCAATGGTACGTATGTAACTCGAGTTGTTAGATATATAACTAGTACTGTTTACATACGTTAAAAATGGTAGAAATAAGATGGATTATTTGTTAAATATGTAACTTTGATTGTTACATATTTATATAAAGTTCAATTTAGTTAAGACTTAATTTAATAAAAAAAAAACCTTTTATATATAAATAAAAAAACCTTAATCATAGAAAACATATATTTTTTTAAAATAAAACTCTTGTTTGTATTATTGTTTTTTCATTTAAAATCCTCATTTATTATAATTTGATGTCCTGTCACATTCTTCTTCATGTCACAAGCTTTGTGTATTGGTTTTTCTGGAAAAAAGTTCAAAAGCTTTGTGTATTAATTAATAGACTAAGAGAAGGAAACGAAAGATATTAAAAGATGTTTTAAATTTCTTTAGGGCCTTTTTTTAATGTTATGGGTAAAAGGAAGTGATTGGACTTTGTGTAAGAGTATAATGATAGCCTGAATATTGATTCTCCCAACATCTTCATAAACACTTTACGATATTACCCTTCTCCCTCTATACAAACAAAAAGAACATGTCCTTTATTATTATAAAATAACTTGATGAATCTTAGCCATTGATGCTGATTGATCAACGGTTAACACAGGGTTTCTAGAGTTTTCACAACTCAAGAGGGTTTTTATTTTAACCCAACCCTATATATATATATATATATATATATATATATATATATATATATATATAGGCTAAAGGTATAGAGAAAACCCTCTAAAACGAGAAAACTCCCGGAAACCCAACTAGTGGCCCTTATTGCTCCACATCACCCATTATTAGATATATTATTTTATGTCTTCAAGGGCACATTAGTCATTTTTGTTTTCCCCCCATTTAATAATTTGAATATTTCATTTCTCCCTCCTATATAAGCAAGTCCCCTCTCTCTCTCACACACACATACATAGACTCCCACCATCTCCCACCATCTTATTTCATCTCCACCATCTACTCCTGCCACCGCCTCCGGCGGTGGTCCAACCGGAAACCACCAACCAGCAACCTCCGTCGTCATCGTCATCTCCGGAAACCACCAACCAGCAAACATTCCACCATCGTCATCGTCATCGTCATCGTCAACTGTATGTCTTCGTTGGTCCAATCCAGGCTACTTCAGTTTCTTACGTCCTCCTCCTCCTCGTTGGAATTTGTGGTAAAGAACCTGCAACCTCGTTGGAATTGGTCCAATCCAAGCCACTTCAGTTTCTTCTGTCAATAATAATAATGAATTTCATACTCTGTTGCTCTGTTTTGATATGTAAAGGGGGAATGGAGCTTTTTGATTTAAAAAGTGTTAAATATGACTTCTTCAGCCCACTTTTGATTGGAACAAAGGTACTTTTCTAATTTTTAATTGATTGAATTGGAAATAAAAAAAATTAATTGAATGTATGAATAAAATAAATAGTAAAATAATGTAAATGGTTGTCAGCCGTCATGTGAGATTCTTTGTTTGTATAGTGTATTATTTTCTCACAATTATTTGGACTTCACCATATTGTTGGGCTGGGTTTAATAGGTTTTTACTTTTATTATTTTTTTTGTAATTTAAATCAGTATAGGTAAATGTATAAAACAATATGTTGAAGTTGAATGTTAATATTGATTGAAACGGCAAAGAATATTTTTTTTTTGTAATTTTAAATCAGTAAATGTAAATGTATAAAACATTATTATTTTCTTTCATGAATAATAATATCTACCTTACTCATAAGTACTTTTTGGTGGGTGTTTGGGAAAATGGTTTTTGGTAAATGGTGATTACCAAGTTTTGATTTTTAATATGATTTTGAAAGGGGTTAGAAAACATTTAATGGTTAGAGTATGAATTTGAGCTAATTAGTTTTTAGGCATTTTAACTTCAATAGAGGAAGAATTGGGATGAAATCTATGTTTGCGTCTGTTTCGTATGTAACAGCACCACTAAGTTGGTATAAATTAGTGTTTGATAAAAACAAGTTTTTTGAGCTATTAATTAACCTTTTTCATATGTTAATCAAAATTGGTGAATTTTAATGTCTCTTAACATATGCAACAAAATGTCTGATTTGTTTTTTACCAGCATGTGTATGTTTGTATGAGTATTATAATGTGTGGAATGTATGTTTGCGTCTGTTTCGTATGTAACAATAGAACTAAGTTGGTATAAATTAGTTACCGATTTTTTTACCAGATACATGTTTGATTTTTTGCATATTATAGAGGAAAAATTGGGATGAAATCTATGTTTGCGTCTGTTTCGTATGTAACAGCACCAATAAGTTGGTATAAATTAGTTTCTGTTTTTTTTACTAGATACAAAGTTTTGATTTTTTAAGTTTGATAATCTTGATAACTAAATGTATAAAACAATGTTTTTTTGTATCAGTTTCGTATGTTTTTTTGTAATCCAGTTGGTTAACATACGTTAAGCGGGGGGGGGGGGGGGGGGAGGGGGTCTTTACAAGTAAATTGATGATTTTTGTTTTATTTTTGCAGGTGAGCATATTTTTTGCATTAAAGATGAAGATGATTATCAAGAATGAAGTGTAGACAATTTTTTTTATTTATGATAGTTTTTTTAGCATTTGTTGAATTGCAATGACCGTTTTGTTTGTTTTTAGCACTTTGTAAGACACAATTCTTGTGTACATTTGAATGTTTTTGGATCTATACATTTTTTTAGCACTTTGTAATGACCGTTTTGTTTGTTTTTAGCACTTTGTAAGTAGCATTTTAAGTAACAAAATGCCTATAACCATATCAATTCTTGTTACGTATGCAACAATTCTGGTGCTGGTACAATAAAACAAAAAAGAATATTGTCTAATAAAAAATAATAATAAATCAGCATTTTTTAAATAATATAAACTGGCAACTCAGTTTTAACCTACGTAACACAACACATGTTACATATGTAACACGGGCATCTGACAGTTTATATAACAATGTGAAAAAAGTAAGAGAGAGATGATGTGACATGTGTGGGGTCCACTTGTCATATGGGCTTTTCAGAAAAATGGCAATTGACCATTGTGCCCTTTTTTTGTCATATAGCTTAATAAATGTATTAAAATAATCTAGATTCAATCCACACCATCCATCTAGTTTGATCAATGGCTCAAAGAGAGTTTACAAGGTTTTCTCAACTTTTTATGGTTTCCATTTTAACCATCCCCTATATATATATATATATATATATATATATATATATATATATATATATATATATATATATATATATAGGATCCGGATCATGTGAGAACTCCCTCTAGTTGTGAGAACTAGAGAACTTCTCTTGACCAATCACACAGAGACACATCAGCACCTTTATGATTTATTGTATTTTTTTAATTAAGGGCATGTAAGTCTTTTACCCCTACCCACTTGGGGTTATTTTAGTAATAATAACACCCACCCCCACCCCCACCCCACCCCAAGTAACATTTAAATAATAATAATAATAATAATAATAATAATAATAATAATAATAATAATAATAATAAAATCAGATTATTATCTCTCACCCTCTCAAACACACACACACAACGTCTCACTCTCTCTCTCTCTCTCTAAAAACACACACACACACACTCTCTCTCTCTCTCTCTAAAAACACACACCGATTCACTCTCTCTCTTTCTAACACACACACGCACACGTCTCTCTCTCTCTAACACACACACGCACACCGGAGGTCGGTGGTGGGACGGAGAGGGGAGGTTCAAAATGGGTTTTTTGGTGGGTTTTCAGTCAATGGATGTGGGTTTTCAGTGGATGGTTGAGGGTTTTCGTTTGAGGGTTGGATCTGGTGATGAAATGGTGGTTGGATGTTGGTGACGGTGGTGTAGGTGGTGGATCTGGTGATGAAATGGTGGTTGGATGTCGGTGACGGTGGGGGAGGCGGTGGATCTGGTGGCTGAGGTTGTTTTTGGGGTTTTGTTCGCTGGTGGGAGTGTTGGGGGTGGGAGACGGAGGAAGACCATAGGCGGCAGAAGGAGGAAGACGACGGAGGACGACGGCGAGACGACAGAGGTTTGTTTTTTTTTGTATTATTATTATTATTATTACTGCTATTATTATTATTATTATTAAAACTATTATTATTATTTTTTTTTGTTATTATTATTATTATTTATTAAAGCTGTTATTATTTTTTTTGTTTTTTCTGTTATTATTATGATTATTATTTCTGTTGTTATTATTATTATTATTATTATTTTCGGTTATTATTATTATTATTTTTTTATCTGTTATTATTATTAATATTATTATTATTATTTTCTGTTATTATTTTTATTATTATTATTAATTCTGTTATTATTTTTTTGTTATTATTTTTTTTCTGTATTTATTATTATTTTTGTTATTATTATTATTATTATTATTATTATTATTATTATTATTATTATTATTATTATTATTATTATTATTTGGTTTTTGTTTTACATTTGACGTAATACACATGTTGATATTTTTGGGGGTATTTTTTTTACCGTTGGCGTAATACGATTTGTAAAGATGTTTGTTTTGGTGTAGTAGGTTGTTCTGGTTTAACACTAAGCGTTTTTTGGTGTAGTAGGTTGTGTATGGTAGATTTTACACTGATGTAATTACCCTGGTGTAAATAATTACACCAGTGTAAATCATCCTCTATGATATGTTTGTTTGGTTTTTTTGCAGATGTAGCAGCGGGTTTTTTTTTCTTCACAATAATGTATAGTATGATTTTTTTTAAATGTTTTGTTTTGTTTTTACATTTGATGTAATACACAAAAATGATATTATAGGGCCATTTTGTTACCGTGGTGTTGTGTAATACGATTGTAAAGATGTTTGTTTTTGGGTTTAACACTATGTGTTTTTGTTGCAGTAGGTTGTGTATAGTAGATTTACATTGGTGTAATTACCCTGGTGTAAACAATTACACTAGTGTAAATGATCCTCGTTATATGTTTGTGTGGGTTTTTACACCAGTGTAAATAACTACACCAATGTAAATCATCCTCGTCATTTTTTTGTAAAATTATGTGTATGGCAGATTTACACTGGTGTAAATAATTACACCAGTGAAATCATACAGATTTTATGGATGAATGTTTTATATAGATGTTACTAAAACACTGATGTAAATTTTACACCAGTGTAAAAGCGAGGGGGAGATGACAAAAAAATGCACGTTTTTTTTAAATAAATTTTTTTAAAAAAGTAAATTATTTTAATTAAAATAAACTTTAAAAATCATTTAAAGTTTAAAAAAATTAAATAATATTTTATTATTTTAATTAAAATAATAAAATAAACTTTAAAAATCAATTAAAGTTTAATAAATCAGATTTGTTTTTAATAATGAAATAAAAATTAAGATAATATTATATTTAAAATCTTCTCTCTCATGCATTTTTACTTAAATACCCCTAATTGTACTTAAACACATTAAAAAACTACTTATTAATCAAGTAAAGACAAAATACCCATCTTTTTGATCTCAACCATTGATTATCAAGATCAATGGTCCATAGGAGTTCTCTAGTTCTCACAACTCACCTTAGTTGGAGAAACCCATGAAACTCAATGGTAGCCATTGATCAACAAGCATCTATGGTTGAGATTAATCCTGATTATTTTATTTCACTAAAGTACATCTCCTTTTTATTTTTTAAAGAATAAGGGTAGTATAGGTATTTTGTCAATCTCTCTTCTCTCTCATCTCTCTTCTCTCTCCTGACTCTCTCTCCTCTCTCCTCTCTTTTTTCCTTGCTTTACATTTTTTTCAATTTTTTAACCTTTTAATAGGTAACAATAAGTCAGATTGGTCTGTAACAACTTATGTGTTACGTTGTTACATTGTTACATTTTATGTATATACGTTGTTACATTGTTACATTTTCAAACCGGTTACACTGTAAAAAGATCAATTTTACATATTTACAAAGGTATCGTAGTTAATGGTGCTTATGTAACTATTCAAACCGAAACGAAAATCGTTTAACCAAAGATCGTTTTATAAAAAAAATCTTTTCAAGACAACCGTCACCTCCAAGACATATATTCTTGTTCTCAAAACTTAATAACCTCCAGAAATCTTAATACTGAACTTAATAACCATTCAGTCATGATTGAGTCAATTCGGATTAATATTTCATCTCAAACAAATCTAAAACCCAAAACTGAACTTTTAATGTATACATAAAGTCCTAACTTCATTAAAAAATTTGGATAACTGTAAGTAATCATGCTTAACATATTCCCTTCATTATTACAATATGCAACTTGATGAGTGATGACGGTGTAAGTTCCAGGTTTTTTATTTAATCTAGTATATAATAATTAACTTAAATAATTTAAAAAACATAAAAACAAACTCAGTAGCTTTCTTTCCTTCTAAAACATGAATAATAATAATAATAATATTAACAACAACAAGAAAACATTCCTGATTCAGATCTGTCTGAAACCACCCCTTTCGAACCAACCATCCCCTCCAAAGACCACCGCCGGACAACAACCGGCATTAACGCTCGAAAAACACAACAAAAAACCAACCCACAAACAAGAAACCCACCCACCCAAGTACTGGAACATATTTGCAACAGCAAGTTCTTATTACATATAATAACTAATTATTATTACATATAATAGATGATTCATGGATTTACAAAGTACTAGAACCATAATATAATATAATACTAATTATTATTACATATAATAACTAATGATTAAAGGATTTGCCGGTTTCTAAGAAAAAACTAAAAAAGAAATAAAAAAACAAGATCTAAGAAAAACCACCAACATTCACCGTCGTCGTCTTTCTTCTGTGGTCGTCGTCGAACCACCACCGCCGCATCATCGGTTCAGATCTGGAGTTTGTGTGAGATCAGATGAGAGAAAAACAGAGAGAGAGAGGACTGTGTGTGAGAGAGAGTGAGTAATTTGTGTCTGAGAGAGAGAGAGAGAGGAGAGTGAGTGAGAGAGGGTAGTGTGTGTAGTATGTGTGACTGATGTTTGTTTAAAAAAAGGGTCAAACAATGAGATGGTGGAAGTTACCATCTTACCCTTTTGCTAGATGTTAAAAAATGAGATATGGAAAGATGGTGACCATGGGATGGGTTTCAAAGGTTTCTCCAACTCAACCAAGTTTCATTAGGATACATAGCCTATATATATATATATATATATATATATATATATATATATATATATATATATATATATATATATATATAGGGAATGGATATAAAGAAAACCCTTCTTATTTGGTAAACTCTGGAAACTCTGACTTCCCAATATTTTTTTTTTTTTTGAAAAAAATATGGCAAGTAATATACATGATTTTAAGCATTTTGGGGCAAAAAAATTAAAAAAGCGCCTAGTATTTTTTTAAAAAAAAATAAAATAAAATTTTGACTAACACATGTTAAGCGCTAATAACAGGTGTTAACAATGTGTTAACTATATGTAAACAGTAGACGTTTTTTATTTTTTAAAAAAAAACCGTTCGGCGCTTTTTCGATTTTTTTGGCTCAAAATGCTTAAAAAAATGTATATTACATACCCTATTTTTTTCAAAAAAAAAAATGTTGGGAAGTCAGAGTTTCCAGAGTTTACCAAATAAGGAGGGTTTCCTCCATATACTTTACCTATATATATATATATAGGATCCAGATCATATGAAAACTCCCCTTAGTTGTGAGAACTAGGGAACTCCTCTAGACCAATCATCAAAGGACACATCAACACCTTTATAATATATTGTAATATTTTAATTAGGGACATGGTTGTCTTTTACACCCACCCACTTGGGGGTATTTCAGTAAAAATAACACCCACCCCACCCCACCCCCACCCCCAAATAACATTTAAATAATAATAATAATAATAATAATAATAATAATAATAATAATAATAAATGTATCTCACCCTCTCAAACACACATAAACACACCGGCTCACACTCTCTCTCTCTAAAACACACACACACTCTCTCTCTCTCTCTCTAAAAAAAGCACCGGTTCACTCTCTCTCTCTCTAACACACACACGCACACGTCTCTCTCTCTCTCTAACACACACACGCACACCGGAGGTCGGTGGTGGGACGGAGAGGGGAGGTTCGAAATGGGTTTTTTGGTGGGTTTTCAGTCGATGGTTGTGGTTTTTTCAGTGGATTGTTGAGGGTTTTCGTTTGAGGGTTGGATCTGGTGGTGAAATGGTGGTTGGACGTTGGTGACGGTGGGGTAGGTGGTGGATCTGGTGATGAAATGCTGGTTGGATGATGGTGACGGTGGGGGAGGCGGTGGATCTGATGATTAAACGGTGGTTTGATGATGGTGACGGTGGGAGGACGACGGTGGGAAGGACGACGGTGGGAGGACGACGGTGAGAGGCGGAGGACGACGGTGAGAGGCGGAGGACGACGGAGGTTTGTTTTTTTTTATATTATTATTATTATTTTTGTTATTATTATTATTATTATTGTTTTTTTGTTATTATTATCATTATTATTATTATTATTATTATTACTATAGTTACTATTATTATTATTTTTTTCTGTTATTAATATTATTTTTTTCCTGTTTGTATTATTATTTTTTTTCCTGTTTTTATTATCATTATTATTATTATTATTATTATTTTTTTGTGTTATTATTATTAAAACTGTTATTATTATTATTATTATTTTTATTATTATTAAAGCTGTTCTTATTTTTTTTTTGTTTTTTCTGTTATTATTATTATTATTATTATTTCTGTTGTTATTATTATTATTATTATTATTATTTTTTCGGTTATTATTATTGTTATTATTTATGTGTTATTATTATTATTATTTTCTGTTATTATTTTTATTATTATTATTTTTAAATCTGTTATTATTTTTTTATTTTTTTTGTTATTATTATTATTTTTTTCTGTTATAATAATAATAATTATTATTATTATTATTTGGTTTTTGTTTTACATTTGACGTAATACACATGTTCATAATTTTGGGGGTATTTTTTTACCGTTTGGCGTAATACGATTGTATAGATGTTTGTTTTTGGTGTAGTAGGTTGTTTTGGTTTAACACTAAGCGTTTTTTGGTGTAGTAGGTTGTGTATGGTCGATTTTACAATGGTGTAATTACCCTGGTGTAAACAATTACACCAGTGTAAATCATCCTCATGATATGTTTGTTTGGTTTTTTGCAGATGTAGCAGCGGGTTTTTTTTTTCTTTACATTAATGTATAGTATGATTTTTTTTAAATGTTTTGTTTTGTTTTTACATTTGATGTAATACACAAAAATGATATTATAGGGCCATTTTGTTACCGTGGTGTTGTGCAATACGATTGTAAAGATGTTTGTTTTTGGTTTTAACACTATGTGTTTTTGTTTGCGGTATGTTGTGTATAGTAGATTTACATTGGTGTAATTACCCTGGTGTAAACAATTAAACTAGTGTAAATGATCCTCGTTATATGTTTATTTGGGTTTTTACACCGGTGTAAATAACTACACCAATGTAAATCATCCTCATCATTTTGTTTGTAAAATTATGTGTATGGCAGATTTACACTGGTGTAAATAATTACACCAGTGTAAATCATACAGATTTTATGGATGAATGTTTTATATAGATGTAACTAAAACACTGATGTAAATTTTACACCAGTGTAAAAACGGGGGGGGGGGGGGAGATGACAAAAAAATGCACGTTTTTTTTAAAATAATTTTCTTAAAAAAAGTAATTTATTTTAATTAAAATAATAAAATAAACTTTAAAAATCAATTAAACTTTAAAAAAATTAAATAATATTATTTTAATTAAAATACTAAAATAAAGTTTAATAAATCAGATTTGTTTTTAATAATGAACTAAAAATTAACATAATATTATATTTAAAATCTTCTCTCTCATGCATTTTTACTTAAATACCCCTAATTGTACTTAAACACATTAAAAAACTACTTATTAATCAAGTAAAGACAAAATACTCATCTTTTGATCTCAACCATTGGATCATCAAGATCAATGGTCCATAGGAGTTCTCTAGTTCTCACAACTCACCTTAGTTCTCACATGATCCTAACCCTATATATATATATATATATATGAGTACAAATACTTGAACTATTAGCTACTATTTTTGTCTCCCAACCATAAGTTACCTTTAACATGTTACATGTTGTATAAGTTTTACTGTTGATAAAAAAAATTGGATGATATAAATAGTTACTTTATATTTTTATTGCTTTTATGATGTAACACTTATTTGAGTAAACTCACACTTTCATCCATGAGGTTTTGTGACATATTTTCATCCCTAAGATTTGGTGACACATACCACTTCAATCCATTTTTATATTGGTGTGTCTTTCGGTCCTAACATTTTCAAAACATGTTGGTTTCATCCAATTTGTTAACCTCTGTCAAAAAAAAAAAAAAAAAAGTCAGTTCACTAAGGGTATGTTTGGCAAAGAGCTTTTAAGAGCTTTTAGGAGCTTCAAGCTTTAAACTTTTAAGAAAAAGCCCCTACTCAATAAAAAGTTTTGTTTGGTTGAAGGAGCTGGAAGCTTTTAGGTTGGAGAAAAAGCTCTACAGTGAAAAGCTACTAGTACTAGCTTTTAAGAAAAAGCTCTACTAGCTACAAGCTTTTCATTAGTAAATGACACAAATACCCATTCTATTTTAAAAATAAAATAAAAACCTTCTTTACAAACTTTTAATTATGTCCATTTTGATCATTTTATACATTTTATTAAAAGCTCCAGCTACTCTGCTAAACACCAAAATATATTTAAAAAGCTTCCAGCTTCCAGCTAACAGCTTGCAGCTATCAGCTTCCAGCTTCCAGCTACCAGCTAGTTTTGCCAAACATACCCTAAGAGGTAAAATGGTCATTTTACATGTATTTTTATCTTTTGTTTCTATTTTTTGAATAGTAATTTCTATCATTTTTATCCCTTTGATTTGTAAAAAATGATACTTCCATTCAACAATTTCTTTTGTCATTCCAAATCGTAGAACATATAGTAACCAGCTACCAAAGACACCACCGGTACTATAGAGCCCGATCAAATTGGGGTATCAGTTTAATTTTTAAACCGCTAGAAAATCCACTAATACTGGTGCATACCGATGAACCAATTTATACTCATGCTCAATTATGAGTTTTAGTTACCAACATTATGATTATTGGTAACTAAAACTTCTTATTTTACATTGTAGGAACAAAAATAGTTATGTCCTTGTGCATTAGGATGACGATGATAGTAAATTGATTTTTTATTAAGAAATTATGTAATTCTTGATTATTTTTATAATAGAATTACAGTCAACCCCGTTAAACCAGCCGGTACACTCTAAGACTATATGGCGTGTCACCATTTCCCCCAACTCCCCCGAGTGCCACATCAGCGCCGCATCATTTCCCCCATTTTTTCCCCTAAAGTTTGAAAATGGTATTCCCCCAATCCCCCTTCATTTTTTATTACATAAAGTTTGATTAAAAAAAATAGGCCAATGAAATCACTCGGTGCCATCGGTGACTAGTCCCCGAGTTCCCCGAAAATTACTGGGGGGGGGGGGGGGGAGGGGCGGTGTTCCTATTCGGTGCCAAGGCCAAGTCATCTCCCCGACCCACCTCCCCGAGTGCACACCGTTTAGTGACAATTCATTATTTATCATTACAAATAAAAAAGATTTTTTTTAAATCTTTATACAACCAGTTAAACCGTTTTTAAGCCTGACCCGATATACATATAAAAAAGATTTTTCTTAAATCTTTATATTTATAGTGAGAATTCATTATTTATCATTACAAATACCAAAACCCTAATTGATATCTGTCACCAACTTTAGAGAGGTTTACAATGGCCGACGCTGTGATATCGGTTGAGAAGATTAAAGCTTTCTGGAGATCCCAAGTTTATGATGAACAGAACTGGGCTATGAACGCGGTAAATAATAATAATAATAATACTTTTATATTTCTTCAACAAATTTTTTTTATTATTATTAGTCTACTTATTCAAACCTATGATTTTTTTTTTAATAAAACAATTTTGAATTTGTGGAACCCTAAAATCTCTTGTTTGAAGTATTCATGTATGCTTATTGTAAATTGGTTGAAATTGGATGTATGATGTTGAAATTGATAGTTAGGGTTTCTGTTGGTAGATTTCTTTCAGGATATTACTGTGATTTGATCTTGTTTGTCTGTATTGCACAATTGATTATTAGGGTTTATGTTGGTAGATTTCTCCATAGGCATGTAAACGAACCGCGAATAGTTCTTGCCCCGTTCGGTTGCAAGTTCGTTCATGTTTGTTTATTTAATAATTGAACGAATTACGAACAAAGTGTTTTTTTTGTTGTTGAATTAATTAAACAAACAAACATGAACACATGTTTCATTCGTTCATGTTTATATATGTTCGTTTGTGTTCATTTATGTTTGTGAACTGTTCGTTTAGAATGTTAATGTACGGACATTAATAAACACGAACATGTTTGTTTTCTTAAAAACAAACATGAACAAGAAGATCCGTTCGTGTAGCTGTCCGTGTTTGTGTTCAGCCTATTTTCTATTTAGAACTGTCATTTAATCTTGTTTATCTGGATCGCACAGTTGATAGTTAGGGTTTCTGTTGGTATATTTCTCTGTGTAGAATTATGATATTGACATTTGGTTGTAGTGTTGTACACATTGCTTCACATGAGATGAATGTTTATATATGTTTCAAGTGTTATCTCTTGTCTAGATCTTTAGTGGCTGTGTTTGTGTCTTTTAGCTGTTTTGTGTTGAGCTTGAGCTGTTTTTTGCAAGTTTTCTTGATGAACTTGAAGGGATATTGGTGCCTTTTGTGTTCTTTTAGATTGATGTGTGATTACAGTTGTGAGATCAAGGTGGTTGACTGGTTTCCATGTGATAGGCGAACGTTGAATAAACAAAGTTCATTTTGACTGAGAGAGTGAGTCGTTATCTAGGATAGTAGTTTTGTTATTCGATCTTCCAACTTGTTTTTTCGGTGATAGGCTCATAGCCTTGTCTGCTTTGTCCAGTGGTAGTTAGTTAATTTCGAGGTGTTTACAAAAATTGGTTAAATGTATCCATTCCCCTCTTCTTAAAACATCAAACACAGGCGGTCTTTTTTTGTTATTTAGTGTGAAAAGCTGGGAATATTAATGATTTGACAACGTTAAGAGGGAGGTTACGACCAATAACAATGAAAGGATGCTAGTATGCGCCCGTCTACTTTGAGAAGCTAATCTTATGATTTGACATACCCGATAAAGATAAAACATTCAATTAAACTGGTCTTGAGCTTACTCAAAATCTAAAAAAGAAATTTTATTGTTTCCTAGTTTATGTATAGTTATTATTCGTTTTGATGTTTTTGCTGCCCAATTCATCAACTGATTCATTGACATTTTGATTCTGCTGCAGAAACTA
The DNA here is from genome assembly GCA_032199755.1 of Ambrosia artemisiifolia. NCBI lineage: Eukaryota > Viridiplantae > Streptophyta > Magnoliopsida > Asterales > Asteraceae > Ambrosia > Ambrosia artemisiifolia. The sequence continues at coordinate 11,209,231 of CM063521.1, forward strand.
CTTCGTGCTGTAGGATTGTTTGCTGGCTCTATCGTTTTGATGAGGAATTTCGGTGACCTCATGGCTATATGAAGAAGATGGATTCTGGATCTTCTTAGACTTTTGGTTTTCAATCATGTTTCGTGTAGTGATAATATGATGGTTGTCGAATTTTATGATTTTGGGGATGCTTCTACTATGGATACTTTTGCTGAGATGAAATGAAACATGATTTTCTTGTGGTAATTTTATGGTAATTAGGTTTCTTTATCTTGTTTTGTTTTGTTTTGCTTGTGTTGCTAATCTAAGGGTGGTGACTATCGAGCACAAAAATAACCAAGTTTTGGGTTATCATGTATGAGCCGTTATTCAGGTTGGCATGTTTAACCGATTTAATTTGAAGATATAGAGCTGTCAACTTGTGTTAAACATAAACTTAAAGGTAAAAAAATATGTGTTGTGTAAGGTTAGCATGTTCACAATCGTTTAACCCATTTATAACCATGTACAGCTTGATTACAGCCGTTTCTTTTATATAAATAAGGTTCACACACATCCATGGATGGGTAATAGGATTTTAATGTGTCACGTATATCGGCCTTTAATTTAATGGATGTACATTAGAATGAGAGGTTAAATGCTTTCATGTGCAAGATACATGAAGGCACATTCAATGGCGGCTTCGGTTGCCTTTTCGTCTTTAACAGATCATGATTAGGTTTCCTACAATCGGAAAACCTTTGGATTCCAATCCCATATGTCCTGTTCCATTTTAACTTGTTAAAGCCCGCAACTCCTTAATCATCTTTGACTTTCCTGTGGGGGAATCTTGATCGTCTGTGTTTGTTTGACTCTTCAATATGTGGGGAAACCGATCCAAGTTTGAGCTTGAAAAATATTGAAGAGCCAAACAAACACAGACCTGAAAACAAGTTCAAACTCTAATTAACTGAACCAAACTTGAGGCGGCGCTTATCTTGACCTTACTCGTTTACACCTCTACTTATGCTTAAAACTCAAGCAAGGCTTGCTAAATATTTTCCTAAGTCTAGACTCAACTTGTTTACACCATTGATTAAATTTGCTTAAGAGTTAATAACAAGTTTAAAACTGATCATACACATACTTCTATTAATCATATTCAAAACTGCAAATGCACTAAGATTGACATGAAGAAACTAACTACAACCATCCAATGCGATAAACCAAAAGTTAAAAGTTACTTTAAATACATCTTTCATTCATATAACATGATACCCAATAACCATCATGATTTTCAAGCTTTCATTGATTGCAGCAACAACTTAGTCTCAGCTGCAAAATCAACTGGACTCACATACTTCACAGTAATCCTTTGCCTTTTCTCGTTATTGTACTCTCGCGGTGCAACCATCAATCGGAAAACATGTGGGACCCACGTTGCTTTCTTAAGCTGTAATTGAAAATCACTTGAATCGTCCTGCAAACATTGAAAAACTATCATAACCAAGCTTTAACATATGTCCCGTTAAGTTGATTTCTTATAGTTTGACCTCCAAAATTGTTATGACTCGTGAGGCTACCCGAATTGCAAAGTTTATGGTTTATGATTTACCTGTGACTTCATCCTATCGAGTTCTTCAGCAGGGCACCCGATTATTTTCTCAGCTTCCTCACTGAAAAGGGAGAACCAAGCTCCCCCACTTACATCAGAAAACTTTGCAGACAATATATACCTGAAATAAAAAAAATAATGAGTTAAATCTATGTCATAAGTGATAATCTTGCCAATTAATAACGATCTCACAAACCTTAAACGACAGTCAGATTCAGTCTTTTCACATGCTTGACACCAGTAACCAGAACCAGGCTCTTCAGTAACTTTCTTGTTGCATTTTTTGCATGCACGATAGTACATGGTTTGGTCGGTTTTTATCATACTCATACAAGCTCTTGTGCTGAAAACCACAGGCTGCCAGACAAATATATATTGTTATTTTAACCAACAATTGTATGCATTGTCAGATAATAATGTTTGATCTTTGTTTATCCAAGCTTGATACCTTGTCTTCACCCAAAGACGGGTTGCTGGTTATATGGTCAAGTGTCACACGATCAGCATACATCGAACCACTTTTCATTGAAGGGCTCAAAGTAGAGCCAACAGATTCCATGTTGCTTTCTTTGCCTTCTGAGCTATACCATGATTTCAATTTTTGAGAATCCGGACTGTCAGGGTTTATTTCTATAATGCTTTTGCTCACTGTTGACAATGATACCCCTGAAGCAAAAATTGAACAAAGAATGAGCAAACTAGTAACTTTTTTAATTGGCTATGATGAACTTGTGACAGAATGACAGATTGGTAACTGGATATATTATTATTACCTTGAAAATCAGATACCCTTAAGGATTTGATTGCAACGATTGGAGACTCGTCGGCCATGTCTAAAAGTTTTTGACCAAGATCTGTGGCAAGACCGCCCCACAAAGACACAACCACAGACTTCTTCCTGAAAAATAAATAATTCCAGTTCAAATGTATGTACAAAAGGGATTAGTAATGTAAATGTTAAAGACAAAAGAGAACCAGTGGCCTTACGTGTCATCTGCAATAGTTATGTCACGTTTTGGGATTGTCTCATTGTCAATTTTCCTTCTAATGCTCATTGTTGGAGATACATTTTGCACAACACCAATAACATCTGAAGTTGATAGTCAAAGTCAAAATCACATCTCCAATATAGTCAACCAAAAAGAAGAATTGTGTAAAGGGTTTCATACCAATAAGTTCCTTCTGCTGAACATATGGTCCCAGCTGATCAATTGGAATAAAGTTAAACTTGGTTTCAGGGATAAAAGCGGATTCATTGACTGCTTCTTCTACTTGAGAATTTTCATTCAAAGTCATTTCATAATCATTCTGTACGGTCTTGAATTGCTTGTTAGCTACTTTTAAAGATCCTTTGGATATGTAGTAAACTTTTCCCATTTCAAACACATCAAAAAACTTCCTTGCAGCCTCATTAAACATGGTTGCTTGAATTTGAGTACCCTGAATATAAAAATGTTTAAATTTACAAAAACACATAAATTTATTTAGAAACTAAAATTGCAACATTGTCAAGAAAAGTAAACTTACATCTTCATCAGTTAATTCAACATTAAAAACACAACCTTCCCCTCTTGCATTCTTGTAGTGGCGCATGGTTCCCTTGGCTGTGAGCCGAACCTTAATAGTCCAGTTTCCTTGGTAAGGATTCAAGGAAGCTAGCGGGTGAACCCTCCTGGTCATTGACATTCTTGCAGCAGGAGCCACGCTGCAATTTAAAAGATTATGAATTAACTGAACATAAATAGATCAAATATGCAACCAAGTAAACAACTAAGATACATACAAACATAACTGAACTATACAAAAAGAGTGTTTGGATATGCTTTTTATGTTATGTTAAAAAAACACCTTAATGTTGAGATTATTATATGGTCATCTAACAAAACCTTAACTTATCATCTAAAATATGATTCAATTAATTTAAATTGCAACAATCACTTTAAACACACATACTTTCCATTCTGTTCATGGATGATTTGAGCTGCTGATTTGGTGATAACTTCTTGCTTTGGCTTTAAAACAATGCCTGCATTTTCACTCTTTACATCTACCTTAAATTCTGCCTCCAAAGGTGGGGACACTGCTTCACATTTTGTCACAATCAAGTACCTGATAAAAACATGGCAAAATCAGGTTAAAACAAAGTTAACCTTTTCCCCAAAAACATAAAGAACTCATAATTTTGTAGCAAAATCAAAATAAATTCATACTTTTCATTCTTGGTCGGAATGACATTTACAGTGTAATCAATGACTCGAATGAGACCAAGGTTTTGAATGTTTCCATTCACAACCTCAGATGCCAAAGCAGACTGCAACATTGACTTCAACTTGTTCTTGCCATCACTTGCAGTAAACCTGTTAGCCAAAAAAAATGAAGTTTTAACAAAAATTGTAAGCATCATAATGTAATATAATATCACTTATTACAAACCTCTGCAAATTAGTACTTCTTTCTGAAAATATATTCATTTTTTATTAATAAGCAATACTTGTAGCCATTAAGCAAAAATAAGGAACAAATCATCAAACACTGAATCACCAACAATATACTTACAATGCTAACAGAATCAACAAAATAACATTAACAGTTGAAAGCATCATAATGTAACATCACCTAATATGAATCTACACAACTATAAACACAAACAATACAACAATGCACATATATCTATGAATCAGAGCCCTTTGTCCAAACGTATATTCAATTTTTTTTATTAATAGGAATTACTTGCAATCATAAAGAAAATAAACAGAAACAAATCGTTGAAACTGAATCAACAACGATAACAGAAACAATCGATACAAAAACACTTTCATTTTGAAAAAATAAAATAATAAGCAAATCATAATAAAACATCACCTAATACAAATCTACACAACAGTAAACACAAATCATATAACAATACGCATAGATCTGCAAAATTAGGGCTAAAAAGTCAACAAACAGTAAATCGTCAACTATTTACTTGAAACGCTAACAGAAATCAACAAAATAACATAAACAATCGATTCAAAAACAACTGAAGTTTAAATAAAGTGTAAGCACCGTACTGTAGAATCACCTAATAAAAATCTACAAGAAGATAAACACAAATCACATAATAATACACATAGATCTGTAAAATTAGGGCTAAAGAAGTCATATAACAGTAAATCACCGACAAATATACATTTAACGCTTACAAAAATCAACAGTATAACATAAACAGCCAATGCAAAAACCTGTAATATAATATATCCAATCCTAATACAAATCTACACAACGATAAACACAAATAATATGATGTTACGCAATAGATCTGTAAATTAAAGATAAAAAGTCATTCAACATTGAATCAACGACAATATACCTTACACACTAACAAAAATCAACAAAATAACACAAACAATCGATTATCGATGCAAAAACAATAGAAATCACCAACACGAACATACACGACGATAAACATAATAATACACATAGATCTATAAAATTAGGGCTAAAAAAGTCATCAAACAACAAATCACCAACAATATACATAAAACGCTAACAAAAATAAACAAAATAATAATAAAATAAAAAGTTATACCTGTATCTGTTACCAGTAGGAGTTAAATCAAGAACTTGAACAACGATTTCGGGATGATTATTACAATCAGTAGACGAATCCGGATTAGGATTCGATAATATGACGGATATCGCACCTGGACTCACTGTTTTCGACATCCTCTCTTTGTAAACTGAATATTAAATCAACAAAACACTACGAAACCCTAATTTGTGCTCTTGTTTGTTTAATTGCTCTCTGTAGATGTGATGTGATGTGAATATTATAGGTAAGTTGTGGAGTGAAAAGAGGAATTTGTATAATAAAGGTTTTTAGCGCCAATTTATTTGAATTTTAGTAAACGTTTTTGAGTGTTTTTCCCGGGGTTTTGTTAGTGTTTTGGGGGGATAATATTCGCGCCATGTGTTTTTAGAGGTGGTGATGATTTGGGTTTGAATTTTTTTGGGTGTTTTATATATAAATGGTGCCTAGCCTTTACTTCTGTTATTATAGTAACTAGTAACCCAGCGAGCAAACGGCAATAAGCTCGCGCGTTGAGGTGGAGACGCCATAGGAGTTCAGCTAGTATCGATCTCGTTGCGTACAGTTCGGCACACGCTGTGCAAGCGAAAGAGAAAACCCGAAAAAAAAAGTTGTAATATTACAAAATCATTATTTAAACGTGTTTGGTTCGTTGCGGTGGGTCGATAGCATGGGTATGATCTCATCATTTTATATTTTATTTTGCATAACGTTATACTTATTGTAATTAGCTAAGTAACCATGTAATTTAGACAAGTCACACGCCAGAAGAATTGGACGTTCCGCCGTGTGTGGTGGCGCTCCCCGTGGACGACCGTAGACTCGCCAGTCTCTTCCTCTTTTCCCTCTGGTCCCGTTCTCTCTCTTTTTCTCCATATGGATGTGTGTGCGCGCGTCGTTGAGAACAGCTTTGCCCAGACCCCTGTGTCCTTTTTCAGATGAATCTGAGACCTTGAACCCACCACCAAATGTTTGAGAGAGAGAGGAGTCTATGTGGATTGTGTGTGGTTGAGTGTTATATAAAAGGAATGATTGGTGAGATACACCATCCAAGCATTGTGTACAATAAGGTAAAGCACATAAAACCCAATAAGCATAAGTTACAACAACACTAAGCATAAACAACTTGTTACTTAATAAATTAATTAGATAGCGTTCCCCGCATGTTGCGGCAGGGGACGATTTGGCGATAGGTAATATGAATACGTATGTTGATATAAAAGATAAAAGATCACATTCGACATTGTCATTGCGGCGGGTGCGAAAAAACGTGCAGAGTAAATTCGAATATGAAGTACATACATGGAACCAGAATCGTTTACATAAATTGTCCGAAAATGAAGTTGCAATAGGTATAAAGCAACTTTTAACGTTATACGAATTCTAATGCATAAATTAATATCTAATGTAAATCGACAACAATAACGAACCAAGACGTAAGTAAATTTATACTAACAATAATGTCTCATTTGCTTTTGCCTTCTTCATCTTCGTAGCCACCTTCGTCTATAGCACAACAAAAGTATAACTGAAATCAAAGTCGAGAATCAATCCAACATGTACCAATGCTGCAAGAAATTCCAAGCATTATACACTTAGGCACCATAAAAGGATTGAAATTACCAAGTAAAATTCTCAAGAAAAGTTTTTTGTATCCAACAATGCTTCATCAAAGGAATACTCGAGCCAAACTTGATAGTCGTCTCTCATCATTCTTGTAGTCCCTATATAGTTAATGCCCATCAACGAAATTTAATAACGTAAAAAAGCCTATCGTGTCACGGCGGGGCGTAAAACCACGCCAAGCGACAACATCATCTTGTAAACCTTACGAAAAATGAAACTAAGTCTAATCAAATAAAGATTCAACATTTCATTTAATTATATAATGTCCTTAGTGCTATAATGTAAATCTCTTTTATTCCTAGTGTATTCCAATAAGACGATCATATACAAAGCTTATGAGGTTGTATTTCCAAGCCCTGTACATGATTAATACAGCCCTATACAACTGCATTATGCAGCCATATACGACACTATAAAATCCCTATTTTACAGTCCTGCATGATTGATTTTCCAGACATAAATTTCTGCATAACAATCCCAGTTATGCAGCACTATAATGTTACATTTGCAGCTGTAATTCACTGCATAACAATGCCATTTTACAACACTGTAAAGCTGGATTTTTGTTGACCAATGGTATATAAATAAAATCATTATTTAACAACTTTGATCCTTGCTTGTCTACATTAAACTCATTAGAGTAGCATTACGTATCATACACATGAATAACCATACACATGTATTAGATAGTATTTTAAATCCGTAACAGCAAACAAACATCGATAACATAATCAAATAAAATCAAATCAATTACTCAAGCGAACATACACATTTATGAACCAATTCCACACATATGACAATTAAAACTTGTAGCTATGTTTTGTTGATGTTATCCTTATCTTTCATTCTATTTCTCCCAAATTCACAAATTTACACTTTCTATTGGCATGTATGTTTGATTTATCAAGATATAATGTAATCATATATAGTGACAACATATAAAATCGCCAAAGGTTAATTTGACATATACCTTCTCTAATGGCAAAACAAACTGCTGGAATGTGGTTAGTCGGTATCCTATCTTACGTTTTCGAACCTGAAAAACCAAGGATAAGTCTATCATTATAGTTTTTGTTTGCACATAGTTAGTTTATTGGGTTACGACAACATGTCAACAAAGTTAAGCACGTTAACGGAAACGTGCAGTAGGATTAATATATCTTAAAAAAACAATTCTTCACACCTTTCTTGACAAATTTATAGCATACATTCTCCGTAACAAAGCCTCCATTAGCAAGCCAGTAAAGTTGTTTGAATTATTGCCATCTGAATATGCATATAAATCAACATCTACAGAGTAAAGTAAGTTGGTCTGATGTTAGGATTAGAAGCAATTTATTTACCAGTCAACAATCAACATTTAATGAGGATTACAAAAAATGCCAGATAAGTTTATTATTATGATTTTATACTTTAAAAGTTATAAATTTGAGTTTTGTTTACTTCTGCTAGCATAATATAAACCACATTATATAAAATATCAACAATAAGATAGGATGTGAGTATCCGAATATTTTGGTTAGATGCCAAAATAGTTATAGATGGAAGTTTATCAAACTGAACAAAATAATTATTGAAGTGCACACACATGGCACATTTTTAAAAATTTTAAGCATCTAATCGCAAGTAAAAAGCAGCACACTCATTCTAATAGAAATTGAAACATGATATACCTCTGAAAATATTAGACAACACAAATTTGAAACCTGCAATTTTCGGGTTTATCAATATGAATCATTGAACGCTTCTTCGAATTCAGAAGCAACATTTAAAGACAAATAACAAAACATTTATAGATATACAAATTCCGTTTAACATGCAACATTTAAAGAAAAATAACAAAACTATCGAGCAAAACGATAACATGCGGTTAAAGAAACTTACATCGATAAGACTGATTCTTTGATCGATTAAATTCAACCATCTGAAATATCACGAAGGCACTTACTACAGCCATGGTTGACGTCGTTCCACCGCAAGTAGACCCTAAAATTTAAGTTAGGCGTTATAGCAAAAAAAAAAAAAATATAGAGGAATACAGTATAACATTGTAGACAAAAGATCAAATACAAAGTATTATATGGTACGAATCGTACGAATCAAACAAAAAAGGGCGGTGGTAATTTCGTAATTATCTAAAATCCTATTTCATTGTTGCTTATCCCTAAACCCTAATATATTCCTGATGCTGCCCCCTTTAATCAGACAATATATCCAGAGAATCCTGTCCCTGATTATATAAAAACAAAAAATCAGTACTAATCTCAACACCTTTCAAAAATAATAAATTCCAAATAAATATATTAAATTAATAAAACCTGAAAAACCTGAAGCTTAGCTTCCAGCCCTCCACTCTCGTGACCAGTTGCGATGGGCATCACATCTTCAGTTTTCTTTGAACATCTCCTCCTACAGCTTACACACAGTTAACAATAAGTATAATGACTGAATAGTTATAACTAGAGTAATTATGTAACGAGTGTAATTATTACTGGAGTAAAATTATAACAGGAGTAGTTATATTAACCAGTTTAACCATCACTAGAGTAATAATGTAATCATTAGAGTAATTATCTAATCAAGTTTAAAAAGCAATAGTACAGAGAGTAATTAGAGACCAGTTTACATGTAACTAAAGTAATTATGTTATTACCTTCATTGTCATTCGTATCTTCAAGCTCAGCTTCCAGCTCTCCACTCTCGTGACCATTCGCGATGGGCATCGCATCTTCAGTTTTCTTTGAAACATCTCCTCCTACAGTTTACAAACGGTTAATAGTAAGTATAATTACTGAATAGTTATAACTAGGGCAATTATGTAACCAGTTTAATTCTTACTAGAGTAACAATGTAATTATAACTAGAGTAGTTATATTAACCAGTTTAACCATCACTAGAGTAATAATGTAATCATTAGAGTAATTATATAAACCTGCTAAACTATAAGTAGAGTAATTATATATTTTTTTTGAATGACAAGCGACTATCATTTATAAACCCAAAACAAACAAAAAGTTAAAGCTAGCAAGATACTAGACCGAAACATTGTATACCAAAGCATCCGGACATTGCAATCCTGGTCAACTTTCTTTTATTACCGAAACGCACCTATGATACTTATATCCGCTTTGATGGTACCTAAAAATATCAAATGCTTGTCCTGTGTCGTCTTTGTAATCCTTTACTGTCTTTACACTACCAATCCCAAAGCCTGAATTTTGACCCATTTGATGAGATCGTTCCCGCCACGATCCAGATGTAGCTTAGTGCTCCATTTGATGATGCAGTTAACCGAACCCAAATCCAAAAATGACCCGACTGAAGTAGAGTAATTATCTAATCAAGAAAGTAATTAATCAGTTTAAAAAATAGTATATACAATAGCACCTAGAGTAATTATAGAACCAGTTTACATATAACTAAAGTAATTATGTAATTACCTTCATTGTCATTCTTATCTTCAAGACTTTGATATTCATTTTACCTTCATTCTCATCATTATTTTCATCACCAGCTTCGTCTTCAGTTGATAGACCATTATTAAACAAAAAGTCTTCCATTTTTTGCAGAGTAACATCATTAGTGTACTTTATTGCTGGTGTCTTGATTTCAACATCATTAAATTTAGGATGCATTTTATGGTAGAGATGTGTGTAGAGTCTAATTCCAAATTTACTATACAATCCAAAACATAACTTCTTCACAAAAATACTAAGCGTAAATTACTTTACAAATCAAATTGTACCATACAGTTCACTAATTACACTATAAGCAACCATATATGATTTTGGAAATGACGCTACAACATAAACTACAAAAATTACTCTACATAAACATGCAACAACTTCTTAAGAAATTACTCTACTAACCAAACTGTATAATACAAAGTTCATAAATTACGCTATAAGCAAAAGCATATATGATTTCAGTAATTACTCTATACAAGCATGAACATTATACAACACAAAGGAAAATAGAACTAAAATCAAAGAAAAATCATTTAGAATTGTTATAAGCCCTAATTTTTTAGGGCAGAGACATCGTTCGGTTTATAAAAAAAATGATTTTAACAGCAACACATAGTACCTGCGGTTTTCTTCCTACTGATGATCTTGAGCTTCATCTTTGTTGATCGCTTCGATTTTGTAGTATAATCAAGGTTTTGTTCGTGGTGAAATGTGATTGACAGTTGTTTTGGATTGGTTTTATACAGAAAAGACATTTCAATATAATTACAAGTATGCCACCGTCCTTTTTTGTTTGATTCGTACAGTTCGTACAGTAAATCTATTTGTACATGAACTTAACTCTAACATTGTATTAGCTAAGAACTCTATAACAACCAGCCCCCAAACTTCACTTAGTAGTTATAAGTAATCAATAGACCCACAAAACAAACTCCATAGAGTTCATAGAACTGTTTTTTTTTTTTTTTTGCTCTCTTTCTGAGTAGAGTATGATAAACCTTTTTTTTGTAAAGTATCTCATCAAACTTTATAACATTTTCTATTTTAGAAAGGAGATGCTTTGACCATGAAAAGTCAACTGATATATGTAACTCTCAGAGTTCATCAGACGGAAGAAGCTGGACAAACTTGAGGTTACATGAAAACGATCAAACAATGAGCAAACTTTGTCATTACAAAACAAAAAACTAAAGACACCACATACATCATCAACAACCCATAATAGGTTTTTAACAATACCTCCGTCGTCAATAGCCGCAGCCCCACCGCCGTTAAGAATGATGAATTGTTCTAAACACTTTTCTAGGCATATGTTGGATAAATAATTCATGATTTGCAAGTTTGATCCAAAGTCCAAATTTCCTAATCACCTGAGGTAAACTTTAGCATCTTGGAAACAATTGTAGGTTCTAAAATCCAGTAAAGCAGAGGAATAATGGTCATGTTGCCATAGTTCCTTTCAAACTCAAATAGGTAAACATAAAATAAATCTACAATATTGCTATGAACATGGTGAATACACCAAAAATCCATATACAATGATTACCTAAATATTTATTATTTTTTGCATAATGTACTTTTTAAAACTCTAAACGAAAATTCAAAATCCACTACCATAATCGACATCACCTACGGCGAGCATCAAAAGAAGAATACAAAGAGTATGAAATTTATATTAAAAAAAATTAAATTATACTCTTTATCTTCTAAGCTGCACAATTGTAGTTAAATTCACAACAAAAGCATACAAATAACAAAAAAATAGTTTGACCTTAAAAGTCAATATTAGTAATAGCATGGCAAAGTTGAAGTATTTTTAAGGTTTATTCTTACCTTTATGTGAAGAGTACCATGATATGTTTTCACTTTCACGATGCCCTGCAAAGATGAAAATGAAAACAAACAAATTGAGCACGTTTTGTTTACAATGTGAACTAATCGAAAATAATCAGAAAACATTACCCTTGTTCATATCTACCTCTGATCAGTTGAGAGAACACACATGCAACTTGAAATGGTTCAGCGGAATAGTCACCGGAACCCTAGTCGTCATCACTAAAATAGCCATAAAGTACAATTTACCTGAACCGTAAATGGGTATACAAAGTTAATTATTATTAGTGTCTTGATATCATCTTTACATTTAAAGGGTTGACCAAGATAAAAATATGGATCTCCAGTTTGATCATCGTCAGTCAATAATCAACAATGCAGCAGTAAATCAGTATTTTCATCATTATTAGGGCATACAAAGTTAATTATCAGTGTCTTGATACCTAAACCCTAAATCAGTACATACATACATACCTAAACCCTAAATAATTACATTAATTGAAGCAATACATACATACACACCTAAGCCGTAAATCAGAAAAAGAAGATCAACTACAGAAGACGACCTGCAGAAACGAGCTGTTGTAGAGGGGAACGAGATGTTGGGTCTTCAATTGGGTCTTGAATTGGAAGGATTTGATTTGATATTTAGGGTTTATAGTGAATTGGGAGGGGGGGAATCGGATTGAATTAGGGTTATAAGGAGAAAGGGACGTCTGGTTATAATTTTATACATGAGTTGACGAAAATGCCTCACTTAACGTCAAAAACTTAACTGAGTTAAGTCGTTGGACTGTTTTGGCCTATTTTCTAAAAAATCAGGGACTGTTCAAGCAATTTTTAAAAGATTGGGCTGGAGTGACAAATTAAACCAAACCATAGGGACGGTTTTAGTAATTTACTCTTTATATTGTTTACAACTCAATTCTAACTTGACACCTTCATAACTAGTTTCAATCAATTTTAAAGCATAAACACCGGCCATAAACTCTTCGTGGATCGACACCCTATTACCACTAACTGCACAGTAAAAGTTGATAATGTAGACTTATAAATATTATTTTTGACCGAACCACGACATCTGATCAATGACTTTATCCATTTTTTAAACATGCCAGATTAAATAAAACAAAAGACATTTAATTAAATAAAATAGAAACCATTACGTTAAATAAAATAAAAACATTACATTAGATAAAAATAAAACATTAAAATAACTAAAAATAAAAAATTACATTAAATAAAATAAAAACATTACATAAACATTAAATAACTAGAAAAATATAAAACCTAACGTAATGTTGGGCGTAAAATTTGCCCCGTCCAAACATGTGTAAAATCATGGTCGGTCTCGGAAACATACTTGACGTGATTGAATGCTATGACCACATCTTCTTTTTTGTTGGGGAGTTGGTTTTTGACTTTTTTATAAAAATCGTTTGAAGGTTTGACACTTCAATTTGAGATCCCCGTACTTGTGGGAGATTGAAACACAACTATCTTGTGTTCCCCCGACAAGCTGATCAAACTTGGCTAAAACGTTAGCCCATTGCGGAACCCGACTAGTCGATGCGCCATCGTTGTGCACGTTGTTGTACGCGATGATTAATGCAAGTTCTTCCTCTTTCGTCCAATGCACCATCGTTTTGAATGTTGTAGGAGAAGAAATTGAAGTTTAAAATGCAGTTGTAGAAGAAAATGAAGGTTGGATGTTGTAGAAGAAGATGAAAATGGTTAAAATGGAAGGTAAATGTGTGTGTATATATACATGAAAGGAAAATTGTTATTTTTTTTAATTCAAACGGTCAACTAGCCGTTAGCGGACGCAACCACGCTTATGTCTGTTCACTCGCGTGTACCTTCACACATGTTTGTTGTTGTGTTCACTAGCCACGTGGATAGTGGGCTACTCACGATCGTTCACTCACATGCCACAAAGTATAGTCTTAACTTTTAGTAATGTTTTATTCAATACTATTAAATATTGTATTAACTTTTTGTACTATTCTATTCAATACTATTAAATATTTTATTAACTTTTGGTGGTATTCTATTCAATACTATTAAATACTTGCATATCTAATACCTAATTCCTAAATTACCTCCCACAACCACGCCATTTGCGCTATAGGCTAGTGGTAACACCATAGGTGTTTGCGGTAAGGAAACGAGTTTCGATCCTAGTGGGGATTAAATAAGGAGATTTTGTAATAAAATGACATAAGAGGGGTGTAAAAAATGAGTAGAATATTAGCCGTTAAAAAAAAACTCTCACAACCACCATGCCACTAAAAGAGTGGAGTGGGGTGGGTGGAGGATAGGGATGAGCATACAAGGCCGAATACCGATCCCGTCCCGTACCGATACCGAACCAAGGGGTTTCGGGATCGGTATCGGTACCCATATTTATGGATTTTCGGTTTTGGTATTATCGGTATCGGTACGGGATCGGTATGGTATCAGTATTTTAAGGTAAAATACCGATACCATACCGGTACCGTACCGTATGTGTTCGGTATCGTTATTGGTTTTTGGGACTTTTCGGTATCGGTATTGTCGGGATCGGGATCGGTATCGGATCGGTATCGGTTTGGTACCGATACCGCCCCGAGCTCATCCCTAATGGAGGACATGAATTGACACGTTACATTGCAGGGGCGTGAATTTGGAGGGGTTTAGGTTTGGGGAGCGGATGGGCTTGAATTTGAGGCCACGTCACAATTTCCAAGCCATGAGAGTGGTGTTTGGGCTTGAGTGGGTGCCCCCACCCCACCATTTCCACGCCCACTCCCCATAGTCTAAATACATGCATTTTATGGATACATTGGTGAACCAACTAGTAAACTAACACTCGTCATCTTCTTCTCCTTCTATGTAGAATTGTAGATTCACCAAACTGACAGCACCACCTTGCTCCTCTAAATTTCAAACAAATTTTTACTTCTTTTTCATCAGCTTTTACATTCCGTTGAATTCTCCGGTTTGCCACGACCGAGGTATTATCAGTTGCACTTCTCTAGTCTAGTAGTAGTATAGTATAGTATAGTACAGTATAGTCATGGTATCTTAGCTATTGGGTGATACTCATTAAATGATAAATCGGTATGCAGATGAAGAACAAAACAGGTTCTCAATCAGCCTCAACATCCGCGTCTAAACCTTTAGGCCAGGAACAGCAGCTACAGTACCAAATCATCATTCCTACTGCTTCAAGTTCATGGCTACCATCACGGAAGCTACCTCGTTCAGATCTTCTTTCCAGTAAATTCTGCTTAATAATCGGATTAAAATCAAATAAGTCAGGAGGGTTCACATTTGTTTGAGTTTATTATAATTCTAATTTCGAGGCAATAGTGATTAAATTGATTCATTAGGAAAATTATTTTCTGAAAATTGCCATTAAAGTTACAAAATTATCGAATTGTTTCAATATGAAAGTGATACCATGACTTCTGTTATTTGTCAGAAATTTCAGTAAACCAAAATTATGTACCGTGAGCTTGATCTAATTAACATTATAGAAGAAAGGATTCAAATTGGTCATAGGCGTTTAGAGAAAAATAAATCTAAGTACTAATAAAGTATTTGCATGCATCAAATTAAGGTCCTAGAGAAGTATACCTCAGAATCGGTGTCCCTCTGTACGAGGCATCAATTCGATGTGACTGGAATGCTGCGAAAGCCATCTTTGAGGAGTACCCAAGGATGGAGTTGTTCAGGTGTAGCATCACTGAAAATCAGGAAACAGCACTTCATGTGGCAGCCTCCTTAAAAAGAAGCAACAAACAGGTGGAGAACTTTGTGAAGAATCTTGTGGCTTTGATGACAAAAGATGACTTGGAGCTGCAAAACTCTGATGGTAACACCGCTCTCTTTTTAGCAGCTGCAGCTGGAAACATTCAAACAGTTAAAATTATGGTGACAATGAATCCTGCATTGTTGATGAGACCTGGTAGTAAAGGAATGATGCCTCTCTACATAGCGGCCTGGTATGGAAATTATAAAGTGGTGAAGTTTCTATATGGGTGTTCAAGAGCGTTGCCTGATGATGGTTGGTATCATGAGAATGGTGGTTGGCTTCTTCAGAAATGTGTGGAGGCTGATATGTTTGGTAAGCATACATGTGGTTATTACACCTTTACTTATCATATATAGTTTTTGTTCATCATGTTACGTTCAAGATCGATGTTCATTAATCATTATATTGAGAGGCCAAGGTTAACACAATTACATCGATCAGCCGTTATATTTACCCCGTAGCTTACTTTTTTATATAGCGGTACAGATTCAATTGTATCACACTGAATATTGAACTTTGAATTTTTAAGATATTTATGTAATTTTTTTTAATTTGTTTGTAGTATTTATTTATAATTTTTTTATAGGTGTTAAAATTAATCCAATTTTTTAATAACAAAACAATCAACTTAACTTATGCCATTACTCTACGTTTAGTGTTTCGTTTTCATTATTGCTTTTGCTGAAATCCGGTTTGATCATCAAACATTTTTATTTTTTAGATGTCGCCCTAGAGATAGTGAAAAAATATCCAACACTTGGAAGTGGGAAGATACTTGGAGCTTTGGCTCAAAAGCCGTATGCTTTTTCTGGAACAAAATCAAATATCATCGAAAGAATCACGAGTCCAGGTAAACGTGCATACTCCTTGATGATTATTATTATTATTATTATTATTATTATTATACCTCTTCAAGCAAGTATGGTATCCATTTTGTTTTCTTTTAGACCTAACAAACTAAGGGTGGAAACCAGTCGAGCCCGATAAATGAAGCTTGGCTCTGGCTCATTCAGTAAACAAGCTTAAATGAGGGGTAACATTATTAAATAATAATAAAACTAATATTATACTAAGACTTGACGAGCCTGACGAACTTCACATACCAGGCTCGAGTTCGGGCTCGATTAGTAAACGAGCTTTGTTTAAAGCTTAAGCTCGGCTCGGGCTCAGGCTCAATAAGGTTTGGCCCGTTTCAGCTTTTTACCGAGCCGAGCTCGAGTAGCTCACGAGCTGCTCGGCTCGTTTGCACCCCTGTTACGAAGTACTATGTCTAGAGAGGTGGAAAATACTAAACCGAGAATTGTTATTGAATCAAATTATGTTTTACAATGATAAAATACTGAGAACAAATATAGAATGGAAAAACATGTTAAAGAAAACAAAATCAATGTTGATCGAGGGAGGATTGGAACTAAGGGTTCCTTTCCTTTCTTTGTGGGAGCCAATTGTAAACAAGGAAGGAAGTGATTATTTAGAATATGATCCTCAAATATATTTTCAAACACTTCCCCTCAAGTTGAGTAGTAAGATTTCCAATGCTCAGCTTGTCTAGGTAAGAGTTGAAAATTTACCCGTTGACTGCTTTGGTTAAAATATCTGCAAGTTGGTCTTTTGAGTTGACGAAAGGAAGCTCAATAATTCCTGACTCGATTTTTTCCTTAATGAAGTGTCTGTCTACTTCTACATGTTTCGTACGATCGTGTTGAACCGGATTCTCTGAAATCTGTATGGCAGCTTTGTTATCACACATGATTGTACTGGCTTCAGGTTGAGGGAATACGATTTCACTTATGAGTTTGCGAATCCACAAAACTTCTGCTAAACCACGAGCAATTCCCCGAAATTCCGCCTCTGCACTAGAAAGAGCAACAACTTTCTGTTTCTTGCTTCACCAGGTGACAAGGTTCCCTCCTACTAGTGTAAAGTACTCGGACATAGACCTTCGATCCCCTTTGTACCAGGCTTGAATCTTCAGGTGTTTGTTGGGTTGAAAAAGAACTTGGGGTTGGTGCATAAACTGACTTACTACCCCGATTGCATGAGCTATGACTGGGCGAGTATGAGAGAGATATATAAGTTTACCCACCAACTGTTGATATCTTTCTTTATCTAGTCAACTCTGCTTCTTTTTCCATGCAAAGTTTTTGATTAGCAATCATTGGAGTATCAGCTGGCTTGCAATCGACCATCCCTACTTCAGCTAGGAGATCGAGGATGTACTTATTTTGACATATAAAGATCCATTTCTTTGATCGCAGCACCTCAATTCCAAGAAAGTACTTGAGATTTCCCAAGTCTTTCATTTCAAATTATTTGAACAAGTTTGTCTTTAATTTCCTAATTTCTTCCTTGTCGTTTCCTGAAATTACCATGTCATCAACATATATAATTAAATAAGTTATAAGTTTACCTCTTCGTTTAAGAAACAATGTATGGTCAGAATTGCTTGTCGAAAACCATATCCTTTCATAGCCATGGTAAATCTGCCAAACCAAGCACGAGGAGATTGTTTCAGCCCGTAGAGAGTCTTTTTCAGTCGACAAACTTCCTTATTTTGAAAGTCTTTTGTAAATCCAGGAGGAACATTCATGTACACTTCTACTTTTAGTTCTCCATGGAGGAAGGCATTCTTTACATCAAATTGGTGAAGAGGCCATCCTTTATTAGCAGCTATAGAGAAGAGGACACGAATGGTGTCTATTTTTGCTACTGGAGAGAAGGTCTCAGAGTAGTCTATCCCATAGGTTTGGGTGTACCCTTTTGCTACTAATCGTGCTTTATATCTTTCAATTGTGCCGTTTGAATTATATTTGACTAAGAAGGTCCAACGACAACCAACAGGCTTCTTTCATGGAGGAAGGATATATTTTTCCCATGTATTATTTCTTATCAGAGCCTCCATTTCTGAGAAGAGGGCGCAATCGGCGCATTAGTTGTAGTGGTTTTCTGGGACTCGGTGGTGGAGGAGGTGGACTTAGTCTTTTTTAAAATAAGTTTTCGTGGCTTCACCACCTTCGAACCACTGCTCCCGCCAGACAGGCTGGTAACTCCCAATTCCGTTGAAAAGTGATGTTCCTGGTTTTAGTAATTTAAATGATATCATTTTCCTAATACCAAATAGCGTCCACTCGGATAAGTCTAATAGACTTTACTAATTTGCCCTAAATGACTTTGAGTGGATCTACGGGTATCAAGCGGCTAAGAGGGTACCAAATGGCCCATAAACAATAATAAAATGACCCGCTAGAAATAATAAAATAAGCAACAATAACGTTCCACCCCACACTTAGAATTTTGCAAAAATTTTAAGTATAGAAATAAAAAAAAGAGGCAAGAGAAACTAGTACTCCACTGATAGTGGTGAATCCACCGGCGTATGGTCGATACCCACAACCGCCTTGCCAAAATTTCACCTCATCCTAGCAAGCTCTTCTCAACCTGTCCTAAAAACTAAAATAAAAGTAAACTAGATAGATAAAATACTAAAACTAGGGATAGAATACTAGTGCCGAAACACTAGCGGGGTAGAACATGTCTAATCATAGATTAAACACGTTCCAAACATGCAACTCACGTGCATGTAAAGCAACCGAAAAGAAAAGAAAAAGAAAGTTGTTTAGGAAAGTTTTATACATACCTTAGAGTGAAGACTAAAGTTTGAGATAGAGAAAAATAACAGAAAATGGCGGTTTTAAGTGTGGAGATTACGTTTTTAAATTTTTAAAACGGTTTTCCACAGTATGGTTTTAAAATTCGGGAAGCATCTTCTTAAATTTAAAAACCCAATTTTAAGCCCCAAAAACAGTAAGTTTAAATTTTTTTTGAAAAATCACACCCAACTCATTTTCTGCATTTAACTAAACTCATCTGCCAATCTTCACAGTACGACAAACCTCTTCTAAACGAAAATAAAGCAGAAATAAAAACCCTCCAAAATGAAAGTTGATAAACTTGATCATCCTGATCTCCTTCACAGGAATTCTCCAAGGTCGCGAATCTTTAAGGAAACCTGCAAAGAAAGCTAAAATAACTGCATTTATCGAAAATAAAGAAGAAATAAAATGAAAAGGAAAAATAAAGAAGAATAAAAATAAAAAGAAAAATAAAGGTGAAACAAAATGGAAAAGAAAAATAAACTGATCAGCTAAGTAACTTGGGTCTTTCTTTGAAAATTATTTGTGTTTCCCGGCAACAGCGCCAAAAACTTGATGTGTCTGGTTTTAGTAATTTAAAAGATATCATTTTCCCGATGCCAAAAACTTGGTGTTTTAAATTCCAAAACATTGGTTTTGGGAAAATGATTAAATTTTACTAAACCGTTTAAAAAAGTTTTAAATTTATAAGTAAACGATAGTTACTTTAGAAACTAAAACCAACACATAGGCAGAGAACCTGACGTGTATAGTATAGGTTTCTAGGGTAAATACCGAGTATCGTATTCCATAGAACACACTTTCCCCTACTTGACCTT
The DNA here is from genome assembly GCA_032199755.1 of Ambrosia artemisiifolia. NCBI lineage: Eukaryota > Viridiplantae > Streptophyta > Magnoliopsida > Asterales > Asteraceae > Ambrosia > Ambrosia artemisiifolia. The sequence goes on from CM063521.1 coordinate 11,229,571, forward strand.
TCATGACATAACTAATCGGGTTTGAAAAGAAAAATAAAACGGAGGGGTTCTAAGAAAAATAGTTTTGAAAAAGGTTTTTGGTTTTATAAAATAAAAAGATAAAATAGTAGAGACAATGGTCATGCACATCTCGGAGCCCTCCGTATAAGTAGTTAAGTTTATTATTAGAAATAGTATTAAGTTTAATTGTTTGTGAGGAGGATGAGAGTGAGCTTGAAGTGTTGACTCCTTGATAGAGAAATGAGGCCACTACTGAGTAGTATGCTTAACCTCCCGGTGCGCGTACGCATGAAGGTTCAGCGATTGAGCCCTGCTTTCGCAGGTGCTTCCCAAACCGTGGTCAAGTCTCTATTCCTCTAACTTATCTTCTTCTTAAAATGGAGGCTTGCTTCCGACGTGGAACACCGTATACCTCCCTTAGCTTCTCGCGTTCCGTACCGAAGGATCTCTTCTTACAGACAGTCTTGGCAACATCGTATCCCCTAAGTAGGTTAACACTCACGAACACCGAAGGATCTCTCTTAAAGTCAGCTTAGGTGACATGTATCCCCAATGGTTGACGATTTTGTACTAACGAGACCTAGATATAGAATTCTTGTTTTATCTATCTTAAGAAGTGACACTTTAAATATTTTTATATGCCTGGTAAATACAAAGTTGGTTTAGCGATTTATGACTTAATAAAAACCCAACCTATAACCTCCCGAGATGAATGAAATCCTTAACAAAGGTGGAACATAATCCTAAAGGTGTGTAATCTGAAGATCATTGGTGCACCCGTAGGGAATCCGCCCTTTGCCAAGAAAGTCATTCATCCATCTGGTAAGAACCAGAAATGTGTTACTCAGATCTGGTTCACTTCAGAAGCCATTGCTTAGAACCCGGTTTGGATATCAGAAGCCCAAGGGATCTGTCTCATTACCGGTTTCCTCACCTTGGATCTAGCTCGGGACTACCCGAAGCTTATTAAACCTCTTGATAGTTTATTTTATTAAGTTAAGGTTGATTTTAAAGGTTTATCAAGTTAATCACGAATTGAACTTGTCACAAGATAAACAAACAAGAGTTAGATAAGAAGATAACACAACAAATAACTAAAAACAAACTACTACTACTAATAATAAAAGTCTACAAATCGAAGTGGGTTCGGAGATCATAGAAAGATACAACCATAATGAATGATCAACACAAGAACATGGCTGCTCATAGACAAGCCTTCCATCCCCTAGTGCTATGTATCTAGTGCAATCCTCACGACCCTCGATGTTTTATTGCATGACCTACTCTATGATCCCATTCTCAGCAAAGATAATCAAGGTAGGATGAGGCCTAACCTTGGTGGGATGTTAGGATAGCCCTAAGGCCTCCTACAAGACCCCAAGATCTCTGGAAGAAGCTTGGAAGTCGGCCCAAGAAAGCACAAGAGGGGATGCCAAATGATTGAGTTGAGTTTGCTATTTATAGGCAAATCAGGGTGTGGATGGGCGTGCCAATCGATCAGATCAGTCTTGTTTGTACGTTTTCTCAAGCATGTGCGTGCCAAGGGTTTGGCACGGGCGTGCAAGTGCCAGAAGTTGTTTTCTTGCTCTTTAAGTTTGTTGCTTTGTCTTCTAGTGTGCATGGGCGTGCTAGGTGAGTCCCGGGCTGACTTTATCATTGTTTAAGCCCCGAAAAGGTCTTCACACATACAGGGAACCTACTGCAAGTCTCGTATCCTTAGGAATCTCCGTTTTTAGCTGTTTGTATCCGAAAATCACTTGTTTTCGGTTTGGAGCTCTATTTTCCTGAAAAATACAAATAGGAACGATTAAGTAGCCAAAATCAGTAATTTAAGCCCAATTATGCCCTATTATGAGACTAATTATGCATGTTTTATATGTGTAAATTACGACACATCAAAAAGCAAACAAAAAGAAAATGTGAGGAAAAAGCCACAAACAAAAACGAGAGGTTCAAAAGTACGCATACTTACCCAACCTCTGCTCCTCAACACTGCCAAGGGCATCCTCCAACCACACTTTCTTTTGCGCAGGAGATTTAACCCCTTCGCAGCAACAGGGCCAACAGTCTGGCGTTTCTTCAATGCCTTTGCATTATCTCCTCTTTCACCTTCACCGTCTCCACTTGCCATGCCAAATTGGGAATACGTGCATCTTTGGTTGGAGGCGGGCCAGAACCCTTAGCACCTTCGGCATCACCTTCACCAATAGACTTCATCAAGTCAATAGTGGTGAAGGGGTCTTGAACAAAAGCATCACTTAGAGACACTAAGCTACACTCAATAGATGTTTGATTCCCACTGCCAAAGTCATAATCGGTCAAATCCATGTCGGATAACCCATCACCACCACCAGCATCACGGCGCGAAGGTCTCTTAAAACCAACAATGTCATCTTCTTCTTCCTCCTCCTCCTCCTCGTCCACTTACAAATGGGTAGGAAGCGGAGACGTTTGACTGCCACCTGCGGGAGATAAATGTTCAGATGAAGAAAAATGATCATTATCTGAATCTTTATCGCTAGATCAAACAACAAATTCTTGCCTCGCATGCGTGCAACCACTAATAGGAGTAGGCTCCAAAAGAGCCAGAGAAAGCGCACCTGTCTTAGCAGTGAGCTTAGGCGCAGAAGCTGTCCGTTTAACTCTAGGACGAACAAGGGACTTCACAAACTGGTCCGCAATTCTATTCAACACAAACCTTTCGTCCGCCTGAAGATCGCGGAACACTTACTTCAAATCATCTCCACCACACAGAACAACGTACATACTTTTCATATTTGCGCAAAAGAAGAAAGTGTAAGTAAAATAAAGTTCAACAAATTACAAACTAAGGGAGCCGCGGACTATACCTTTACCCTTAGACGTTAGCATAGGGTTCTTCCCCACATGCTCATACTTGTGGGACATTCTAACCGACACAAATGCCATCTCATCTATGGTACACAAGTCAATAGGGAGACTCGTAAGCTTCTTGTACCAAGGATCCTCCTCATAATCAGTGGGCCTTGTATCCTTCACCTCCAAACCTACACGCCTTCTTACCATTTTCAGCGGGATTGCACGACTCCGCAACCCAGAAAAATTTCGGCTTACACTCAACTCCTAATGTTAGCCAACGCATGCGGCCCAGGTCCATGGCGATGGCGGAATGAAAACCAAATGTCTACGTCTTTCAACACATAGAAATGTTGAAAATATCCATATGGGGCTCACACCCTGTGCCCTGTAACCAAACTTGAAGAACAATAAACGAGACATCTCGCTGGGGTGTAGTTGATTAATATGCATCTAGTAATCAGTAGCCTGAAGTTGCAAGAAGTGAATAAGCGGCTTAGAGCCCAATCTTACCGAGTGGAGGCTTTGTTATTACTGAACCAGGTTTAGGAAACTCGGCCTCACACTTGGGCATAACCAAGTATTCTGCACAAAGGGATTCAAACTCTTATTTTCTCCATTTAATGGTTGTCTCAACCGCAAGCGACGGGTTGACCTTCTTCTTCTTCTTCTTCTGCGGTTACACATAAGAGGATGAAGCCATCGAAAAATTAGGGTTACAAAGAGAAGAATAGGGAAGAAAGGTGATGAAGCTAAAACAACAAGCGGGGCCCACCTGCTTTTCTGAAAAACGACTGACAGGAGACGTTCTGTCTCACCAACCCGTCCCGTCAGTTGCCCAACCTGCATGCCAATACTGCAACATTGATCACGCTTGCACGCTAACCACATAAGCACACGCCACATACGAAAAAAACTCAAAAACTTCAACAAAAAGAAACCTTTCACATGCAAAAGAGCAAAAACAAAAAACCCATTAAGTCCAGCGTCCCGTACGCAAAGCATACAACACACTAGACTGAGGGGACTTGAAGAGATATGTACCCGCGTGTGCGCATAGCTCACATCACACGTAAGAATGGAATAATTAAATAGTACGTTCTAGAAGGCCTCACCCGCAACCTAGGACATTCCTGCTAATAAGGAGACATGGAAAGGGACATCTAGCCAATCAAAGGAGAGGATTTCCTGCTCCACGATCTCCTGGCAGGTACAAAAGGACAACAAGGACACTCGAAAGGACAAACAACCAATAGCAGAGCGGCAACATTGTACTCCCTAACGGTTGGCAAACGTGTGGGACCCGAATAAGATAGCTGACATGCCCAAATGACCAATCAGAGGACACTTCTCAACACTATAAATACTCTTCTCCCATTAGGGAGAAGGGGTCGGTCATTTTGAATGTCAAAAACCTTAGAATAGATACTCTAAACTTAGAAGGAAGGATTATAGTCGAAATACTTGTAATCATATTTATTCGAGTTCTTTGTAATTGTCCAACCCAGAATCAGTATATATATCTCATTACATTGCTTGTATTTAAGTGTTATTAACTAGTGTTTCGGTGCGTCTTGAGTTGTGTTGTTAAATGGGTTGTAAAAGTCTGATATCAATGGTTTTCAATAAAACTTGAGTGGAATTTGAGTGAATGAAAGATGGTAAATAAAGGGTTGTGAGGTCACTAGGCAACTAGTAGCAGCATGAGGTGATTTTAAAAGCACAGCGTTCTCCATCTTGTTCACACATAATCGTTTATCACAAAAAACACACAATTAAATCGGAATGAACTCTCCAATTTCAAGGAAAAATAAACTCAAGAACTTTGGTTCTCACACTTCTACAACAGGCTTGATTAGATGGTATTTATATAGATTTTTATTGGCTCAACAATCCTAACTAAACAAGGATTCTATCCTATTCTAATTAACTAGAAAATCTACAAGACGAGGATAGATTACATACAATGCGAGTCAATGAAAAATGAATCAAAAGGAAAAAAGTACTAAAGATAGTTAAATAATTATAGTATAGTACTACTGTAAACACAAAATACTAAAAACTAATTAAAAAGAATAACAGTAATCATTTCAATTTTATACATATTTATTAAACTTATCATTAATAATATTTGTTTTTCTTGTCTTTAGGTTTTTATTTACTGATTGTTACATCATCAGTTTGACTTTTTTGGTTGTTGCTTTCAGTTTTTGCATTAATTGGTTTAAGGATAGGAGCTTATGAAAAGGAAAGTGAAGCATTGCAATTACTAAAACTCATTTGGGAAGATATTGCTAAGAGGCCTAAGAAAGATATTGATGATATACTAAGAGGTCTCGCTGATCCTGTTGTTGATTCTGTTGATTCAGCTGATTCACTGTCAAATAGACGGTTACCTAGAAGACATTACTCTTCCCGGCTAATGTTTATTGCTGCAGAAATGGGCAATACTACATTTTTAGTTGAGCTCATCCGTCGATATCCTGATCTGACATGGAAGGTAAATGACGAAAGTATGAGTATATTTCATATTGCTGTTAAGTATCGTCATGAGGGTATCTACAATCTTTTATACGAGATAGGCTCAATGAGGGATTTGATAACTCCTCTCAGAGATGATAATTATAACAATATGTTGCACTTGGCCGGAAAGAAGACGACGAAAGTGCGACTTGCAGATGTGTCCGGACCTGCTCTACAGATGCAGAGAGAATTATTGTGGTTCAAGGTACCTATATAAATATATAAGTTCTTCTATCATTTTCCTTTCATGATTGTAAGAGTATAAGTATCCAACAGATAGTAATTGTTTATAGTTCATGTGTTGTAGGAAGTAAGGTCTATGGTTCCCCCATCTTTAAGGGAACGAAAAAACAAAGATGGTCAAACACCACATGATTTATTCATAAAAGAACACAAAGAACTTATTAGAGAAGGTGAGAAGTGGTTGAAAGAAACAGCTAGTCAATGTATGGTTGTTGCAGCGCTTATTGCCACAATAGCATTTGCAGCTGCTTTTACAATTCCAGGTGGATATAATCAAACCGACGGAATTCCAATCTTCTATCGAAAACCAACCTTTGTTGCTTTTGTAGTGGCAGATGCCATGTCCTTGTTCTTATCATCAACTTCCATACTTACCTTCTTATCCATTCTCACATCTCGTTATGCCGAACGTGATTTTGAGGAGTCATTACCCACAAAGTTGATGTTAGGTATATCGACTTTTTTCCTCTCTATTACAGCCATGATGATTACTTTTAGCGTTAGTTTTTTCATACTATACCATAAAGAAATGAAATGGGTACCTATCTCGATCGGCGTGTTTGCTCTCATGCCAGTTATCCTATATATTGTGTTGCAGTATCATGTGTTAGCTGATGTAATCCGTTCAACGTATGGTTCTAAGTACCTCTTTAAGCCCGAGAAACAAGTTCTGTACTATGTAAACCCCAGGGTTTAAGCATTGTTAGTTGAATTGTAGTGGGTTTCATTTCAAGAGACACTTTATAAAATGGATGTAAGTTGTATGCGGATGATTTGTTAGCATTCCTTCGCATTTTATTAGATAACTAGATTTCGTCCCCCGCGCGTTGCGGCGGGGGGCACACTCTATTGTATACTATAATAAAATGTTTATGAATATAATATTTAAGTCCTAAAGTTTTTTACACGCCTTGTTAATAAAAGCAATTGTTCACTCTATGTACGATATAAATCCAAGAAGAATAAATGGTAAGTGTTCATTTGTTTGTAAATTAGGCTTGGCCAACAGTATCTCCCCCGCACGTTGTGGCGGGTGCGATTTGATGACAGGTTGGGAGTTTAATCAGATTTGTACATAGGTCATTACATAACTATAGTCTACATCCAACATTGTCAAATGTCTTCAAAACAACAAATACAACAACGGTAACACCAAATAATTAGATGCATACACTACCATTAATTGAGTCATTAACACCATGCACAATCCAAAACTACAAACTGAAAGCCAAACACAAAATAAAGAATATCTATAAACCAAAGGTTCGACTATTACAAACATCTTATATGTCTATACAAATATGGCTTGTAAAAAGGTATGCAATTTGTGTGGTACATCATATATAAGCATGTCAAATAATGAAGGGTCTTCTTTGAAGTAGTTGAAGGTTTCATCTCCAGCCTAAACAAAATACAATACAGTAGTTAACAACACAACAAACATGAATAATAGACACCAAAATCATACCTAAAAATACAAAACAATTAGAAACTCCGTAAGAAAAAAAAACAACTCACTCATGCACAACTATAAAAAACCATTAACAAAAAACGATCAAACTGACAAACATCTAAACAAAATCTACAACAACACACTTTGGAGCAAAACAAATCAGAAGATAAGACAAACAAAAGAACACAGTCGCAGAGAAACTCACAGAAAACATGCATGCTCAGATTAAAATATCACCAAATACATAGTAAATGAATTGAAACATCTTAATCAGCAGGGGGTTGTGTGTACATGAAGAGTGGCTGCACATAATAGGATGATGCCCAGAGACTCACCGCCAAGACGGATGAACCAGTGGTCATCCAGCAACATTGATGATGTATGAAGAACTGGCAGGCAACATTATGGTAAAAGCAAACAGGGTCAGTAGACTTGTAGCGGGTCAACTTAACCCAAACATATAAGGTTAAGAAAGTTGAATGAGGTGCCTATACACACACTATTACCATATGTAAATGTTCTCGCATTCCGATTGCACTAAATGAAGAAAACAAACACTATGGTAATTGAGGTATCCTTACTTACACAGCGAGCACATGACAGACTCTTATAATCAGCTTACCAAACTTCACTAAATGTGGAAAGCAAACACAACAGTAATTGAGGTATCGTTACTTACACAACGAGCATATTGAAGATTCTTTTAATCACCCTACCAAACTTAATTTTTTAGAAACCCTGATGAAAGACATGTAAACTAAAAAAACAACATAGATGTTAACTTAATGAAACCAAACATTACACAGAAACACCTCATTATTCTATGTGATTTCTATAATGTTACCTGCCAGTTCCTTCAACATTTCCTCAATAGATCGAGTAAGATCTATTCAACAGATTTCTGCAATGTGCTCGGTGTGCAAGTAACGATACCTCAATCATTGGGAAACAGCAAAATAGAGCCATACCTCGAATGAATATAATGTTGACAACATTCATTTCTGGTCTTGATAATTATTGACCCTGGTTTATTCTAGCACAAACCCTCACAAGTTTCCATCATCAAATCATTACATAAGATCCTAAATCCTTCTAACACCCTCTAGCGAGTCAAAACTCATATTATTCATAAAACACATCAAACAACCTTCATAATCAGAGATAATCATCCTACCAACTTATTCATATCATCAAAGCATCAAATACACAAGAATCCCTATGTTTAGATCTTCAAAAACCATTTCAAGCTTGTATTTTTATAAAAAAAAACCATGTAGATGTTAAGATATAGATTATGATATGTTTTTTCAAGAGTTTTCAAAGGTTTTCAAGGATAAAAACTTATTAAAATCAGGCATGGACCTTTGGGGTTCAAAATAATGACTTAACAAGAGTTTAGGATGAATAACACACCTTAAATCTTGCTTGGAAATGATGTTTTAAGCTTAGAAATGGTAGATTTAGGGCAAAAATGGGTTTTAGAGGTTAAGGATGGTGTGTGAGAGGTTTGGGGCGAGTTAAGGTTGCACAAATGATGTTTAAAAAGTAAAATATGGTATTTATAGCTGCTGCTAGTCGCCTGGCACCCAGGGGCGACTAGATTCTATGTGAGGCGACTAGCTTAGGCTAGTTGCCTCCTGATGCACACCACTAGCTAAACTAGTTGCTACCTTAGAGTCATTTGCTATGATTACACATAATTTCACGTGTACACGTATCGACATGTTATATAATGGTTGTAACACGTTTATTACTAGATAACTAACACATTCACGTTTATTACTAGATAACTAACACATTCACGTTAATTCACCAATTCCCGGGACTCGAGACTCGCGTGTGTGCGTTAACCCGGTGATCCTCCGAATCACCAACCCTTGGACACATGGATATAAACCGACTCCTGATGGTCCCCCGGAGCATCGTAACGACTCCCAATGATTCCCAAATCATCGAATTGACTCAACGAACCTATTCAAGTACGATTTATGCATGCTTTGCTAAGGTAGACTTATAAGTTTGATAAAAGTTATTAACTTGAGTTTGCCGGATGTCACATCATCCCTTTGTTGAAAGAATTTTTATCCCAAGAATTGCTCGACGTCGAAAGGAAGGAACTAAAAGAAAGAAAACTTTTTCCAGTTGCTACACATTCCTAGTGATGAAGGTCGTTGTCCAGCCAGGCGTAACCCGCAAGTTCAACTTGCAGGTTCACCAAAATCACAATTCCTCACCTGACACTAGGGATGAGCTCGGGACTGTATCAGTACCAACCGATACCGATCCCGAAAAAAACGATACCGAAAACTCTCAAAACCCAATACCGATACCGAACACATACGGTACGGTACCTGTATGGTATCGGTATTTTACCTTAAAATACCGATAACATACAGATCCCGTACCGATACCGATAATACCGAAATCGAAAACCTCTAAATGTGGGTACAGATACCGAACACCCTCGGTTCGATATCGGGATCAGGACGAGACGGTATCAGTATTCTGCCTTGTATGTTCATCCCTACCTGACACACACTACTTGTACAAAAGTTATTTCCTGTAGCACTACTTTATGAAAAAAAATCAAATCTCAATCTGATCAATCATGATTAATCCCTACCGATTAATAGTACCAACTCCTAACACACACTACACCCACCTAAAACCACTCTAAAACCCTAGTTACAACAAACAAAAACCATCGCTAAAACCAACTCCACTATTTCATGGCAGCGGTTACCGGCGATAGCCGGTCAACTTCCGGCGAACTTCAATCCACAAATCCTTCACCAACACTCGTCTCCACAAATAATCAATTCTTCGGTAACTTTAATCCGCATCCTCCGTTTTTACGTTTATATAGCGTCTTCACATGTTTAAGTTGAACCGATCGTCTGTCTGATAGACGGATAATACATTTATTAAGAAATTAAGTGTTTGAGTCAGTTTCTAGTTCCTTACTGGTTCTCGATAATAATAATAATAATAATAATAATAATAATAATAATAATAATAATAATAATAATAATAATAATAATAAAAGCTGGATATGTAACGTTTTGTTAGCTTTTAGTAGTTTGATGTTATGATTTGAGTTGTAGATCGTCTGCTGATTGATGAGCTTGTTAATGTTATGTTTGTGGTTCAGTATGATGATAACTGTGTGCTATGTGAGCTGTGTTCTGCGTTTTTTATATTTAATTGACATCTTCACGCATTTGATTGAACTGATTGTGTGTTGTAAAGTAGATTTATCGTTGAAATGATTCAGTGATTACCTAGAAATGGTAATCGGTCTGTTGAAATGATCGTGTGTTGGATATGTAATGTTTTGTTAGGTTTTAGTAGCTAGATGTTCTAATTTGAACGCTAATCGGTCTGTTGTTTGATTGTGTTCTGTTTTTTATTCAATATGAAGATAATTGATAACTAGTAACTATGTGTGCTGCGAAAACTCTATGAGGTTATTTTAGGTTTTGTTTCTGAAGGCATTGGTACTATTTGTGGATTGAGCGTTAGTAATTATAAGTTGAATACTAGACTATGGGGAATTAGTTAGACTTCATGTGCTTAACATTTAACTAAATATAACCTCTGTTGAATTGAAAGTTTAGGATATTGTGAACATATGAGATAGATATAAACTTTTAGTTATTGAAGAAACAATAAGTATCACGGTGGTTATCGCTAATCACCGTGTGGTTAATACTTACGTTCGCCAAGAGTAATCCTTTACCCAAACCTCTAGGTTAAACCCGGGTTGGAATAAGAAGTGTGAGTGTGTGTGAGATTACGTAAATAAAGACACAAGATATAAGTGGTTCGGTCGAAGAGTGACCTACGTCCATTGTAACTAGCCGGAATATTATTGATGATCAAGTAGAGAGAGTTACAAGAGAGTAATACTAAGTTACAATGAATATTTTCGGATCCTTTTGCAAGGAGATATCTTCCTCTATTTATAGGAGAGCTCGTGGGCTTAATAGAGAAGCCCACGAGAAGTTATCTTTACTTGGGCCTGGTCAAAGCCCAAGTCCAAGCCTTCCATGAAAATGGCGGGAAAACCACGTTACTGTGGATGACGTCATTCTGCAGCATGGTTGTTGCTCGAGGCGGACACGTGGCGAGCTCTGATTGGTGGACGGCGCCCCTGTCCCTGCTACAGTCGTTGACCATGCTTCTGACATCAGCAGGGGATGTCTGCTGTCACTGTTGATGATGGCATGGTGGAAGCATGGGGACAGTCATGTCGCTGTCCTTGTCAGTGGTGGTTGGACCACCCCTGCCACCTGTCACCTTCTCATTGGCGCGTACTCTGTCAGAGATCCTTGTGAATCTTCCTTTTGCTATCTTCTGTACCTCGTACCAAAAGTGATAAGGGAAGATGCCGCGCGTGGTCGCACGCGCTTATCAGGTGTTGTTCGTTGCTTATCAGCTGTTATCCTTGCGCGCTGCGTTGCATGGTATGTTGGCAGCGCTCAGGTGGATCCTGGCGCCGGAGTCTGGCGCGAGGAATCCTGTTTATGGGGATAGGGGCGCCTCCTCCGCCTGGATTAGGCTCCCTATCCCTTCAGTTATGCTGATAAATTTTATGCATAAGTGTATGTAACTTATCATTTTTGAAGTAAAAGTGTAGTCCACTTGACGATGAAACTAGGGCACTTATTATCAAACAAAGGGATAGAAGTTTATGATTATTTGAAATGCGCTGCTCTAAAGTGTTTTAGAGTTATAGAAAAGCAGAGTTTTCATGTGTAATGTGCTGAGTGTTGTGTGGTGTGCATGTTCAGTTTGGAGAGAGTTCTTATGGGGAGCAATTGCTGGTGGCTTTGGGGAAGGGATGATGCACCCGATTGATACCGTGAAAACTCGAATCCAGAGTCAAGCCATCTTGACTCAAACGCAGGTCTGTTTATGAACTTATGATTGGCATACAATCAACTTTAAACACTGTGGGATCAGAAAGTTTAACTGTGCGACTTTATTGCTTATGTTTTATACTGTTAGTCATGTAACATGCTCTTACAGTTTGTTTTCTACTTTTTCATGTTGGCTCATTGGTTTCTTGTTGTCAGAAGCAAAAGAGTATATTACAGATGGTCAGAGCTGTTTGGGGTGCTGATGGCTTGAGAGGTGGGTTCTCCACTGTTAAATTGTTAATTTCTGTAACTGTTAAGCAATTTATCTGACTTAACTGCTGATAGATATATGGTGACATAGTGTGCGTTTTTTAAAGTATTTCAACTGTGAACATCTGGAAGTCTATATCACTCTTTGCTCATATTTCCTGATCTATCTCAATGTTAGGTTTTTATAGAGGGGTTGTACCTGGGGTCACTGGATCTCTTGCCACGGGTGCAACATACTTTGGTGTCATAGAATCAACCAAGAAGTGGATTGAAGAAACACATCCAAATCTTGGAGGTCACTGGGCCCATTTCATTGCTGGGGCTTTAGGCAAGTGACCGTGTGCTTAATTATGATTGCATTTGTTTCTTTTCAGTATGATAGCCCCCCCTAGTTGTGCGAGATGTTGATAAATTTCCGTTAACTTTCACTTTTAAGATATTATTAACAAATTAAAGAATGATATGTTTGTTCATCTCCATAACAGGAGATACACTTGGCTCTTTTATATATGTCCCGTGCGAGGTGATTAAGCAACGTATGCAGGTTCAAGGAACAAAGAAATATTGGACTTCAGTTGTCATGAAAGACGCTGCACATGTTAAACCTGATGCTGCTATGTATGGTTATTATTCTGGAATGTTCCAGGCAGGCTGTTCAATATGGAAAGATCAAGGGCCAAAGGGACTATATGCAGGGTATACTTTTATTACCAGCCCTCAAGGTTCCACTTAATTTATGTTTTTGTTATTGTCTGTGCTAATGTTAAATTACGGCTTTTTTTCTTTATGCTCATTTTGGCATTTTGTCCATAAGCTAGGCTCTTTGTTTTCTGCCTAAGGGTGTAGGGCTAAGAGTAGAGGTGGCAATTTTATCTCTAATGGGTTAAGGAAAATGGTAAATGATGCATTTGGGAAGAAAATGGGTCAAATGAATCAAAAGTCAGATCCTAAGTGTAGCGCATAAGGCCTTCCTAATCACTTTATTTAAAAAAGGTTAGTGCTTATCATTGTAATACTCTAGTTTATGTAGTCATATTTAACTATTTTAAAATGCATAATATTGAATTCAAAAGTGTTCCCGGGCCAGTCCAACCCGCCGAGTTGAGACTCAAGCACACACTGGTAAATTAACCAACTGGCTCTTTTTGCCACCTCTAGTTACAAGGTTTGCGATAATAACTTTTCATATACTCCCCTTCTGTCCGTTCCTGTTTTAACTGGTATTATACATAACATTTGCAGTATTAATTTCTTTGTATTGTTATTATAATTTTAACTGATTTGTATCATTAATTTCCTTGTATTATTATTTATTGGCAGTTATTGGTCTACACTTGCAAGGGATGTTCCATTTGCTGGTTTAATGGTAATTATTCCTGAGTTTATTTCATCTCCCCTTTATTCATTTTTTGGTCTTGCTGCATTAGTGGGCAACTTTTTTAGTGCAAAACCACAAGAACCACATAAACACGAGTACCTATTGTTTTGACTTTTAACTGTGATACATAACTACAGAAGGCAGTCGTGTTACCGCATAACCGTCTCTCATCTCTATCCACTCAATTTGGACAACATTATGTGCAAGTGATTATGTGGTTCTCTCCTCAAAATTGATTATGTATTGAACTTGCTTCTACTGTGTTAATATAATAGTAGGCATTAGAAGCATACACCATAAAGAATAACACACAAACACACATCAAAGCTTCAGCCGAATATAACTCGATATGCTGTTGACTTGTATGGTCATAACTCTGGTTCTAAACTCGTATTTATATACATTGTGCAGGTTACATGTTATGAGGCGTTAAAAGATGTAACAGAATACGGGAGGCAGAAGTGGTTCCCTAATTCAAGTTTCCATGTGAATAGTTCTTTTGAGGGGCTTGTATTGGGAGGAATAGCTGGGGGTATGTTGGTGGATTTACTCTTTACCATTGTCGAGTTATTCAGTTTTTCAAGGTTAGATTGATGTAATATGCTAAACGTGCAGGTGTTAGCGCATATCTTACTACTCCTTTGGATGTAATTAAGACAAGACTGCAAGTACAAGGCACAATTGTAAGGTACATTTTCTATTTACAAAGCATATCACTGATCTTAATTACAGGTGGCATTTTCAACCCATTTTCTTATGAACGTTATATGGGTGTTTATTAATATCTCAAACAGGTCAAATATTTAAAAAAATAACGAAAAGGACGTGTCAAACGGGCTAAAAGTCACCCTGTTTCTAATGCATGGTCTTATACAAACATTTGTAACCGTAAGTTAACATATTCACTGTATATAAGAAGTTACAAAAATGGATAAAAAAGTGGTCAACCAAACCCAATATGATCCAGACTGTTTTGACCTGTTAAAAAAAATGACCCATTACCCAAACCACTGCCCACTTGCCACCTCTAATCTCAACTAACACTTTCTTAAAAAAGTAAAAAAAAACCTGTTTTAAGATGATCTTGATTTTAGGTACAACGGTTGGATGGACGCACTCCGTAGAATTTGGCTGATTGAAGGTCCAAAGGGATTGTTTAGAGGAAGCATACCAAGAGTGATATGGTATGTTCCAGCTTCTGCTCTTACATTCATGGCTGTAGAATTCTTGAGAGACCGTTTCAAAGAAGATAAAGTCACAACCTTATCACTCGAGAAAAGTAAGTCTCCCTTGCAACAACAGAGTTAGATCTGGATTTATAGAGATTTGTATCAATCTAGAAACAAAATAGAGAAACCGAATTACAAATGTGATTTGGAGTAGTCAAATCACCGTTGACCCGAGACTGATCCAAAGTGGAAAAGAGGTTAACCGGGTTATGTGGAGCCGCGTTAGTTTGATAGTTTTCTTATGTTGGCGTCACATATGTTATTAAGTATTTTTTTGAGAACGAGGCGTATGTGATATGACTGTATGAGAAGTTAGAAGTCTTGTATCGAACGAGTACTTCGATGATAAATACTCACAGAAATGCTAAGAGGTCAACGCTTTAGTATAAATAATCATCTTAAATTTTTTGTATCAGCATTTCACAGGTCAATAGAATGTATTAACAAGTTTTCTGCAATTACAAATTTTCTTTAGAGCACCTCCAATGGGAGGTGGATTATCGTCTGAAAGTGATGTAGCCGCCAACTCGCCAAGTGATCGAGAGAGGTGAGAGAAGAGTGTTTGGAATTTCAGTTGAGAGGAGAGTCAACCGGATTAGTTTTGTGAAGAGAGGAGAGAGAAACGGATGAGTGAAGAGAGAAAGGCAAGGTTAGAGGGGTCTGGGCATTCCCTGTTTACAATCTGGATACCCTTGCCCGTACTGCAACATGTTGCCGGTGTCCCGGGTAGGGGAAATCGGGTATGGTTCACGGGTGGAAGAAACTGATTAGGATATTTGGTTTTGGTCAACATTATGTGGGTTTTTAAAGTTGACATGTGACATTTAATCAATTTGATTTTGGAATAAAACTCATAAAAAATATGTATAAAGTAATTGGGTTAACTGGCTAGCTCGTTAACACTCTAGGTTGACCTGAACCTAGCTCGTTTAGATAAATGTGTTCGTTGTTCGACTCAAAACTTACCCTTACCAATTTAGAGCAAACCATGAATCATAAATTACGTGTTTTCTTGTCATGTGAAAATTCAAACTATTTTCGCAACTTAAAATGCAAGGTGACATATGTATTGTGAAAAAATGAAATGTATCAAAGGAATCGACAAAACATGGTAAACAACATATACCAATTTATATTTCTAAACTTAATTATTTTGACAACTGTGTCTAACTTAATTAACCAAGGAGGCCCCTGCCCCCTGATTTTTAGCGCAGTGGTGGAATTTTACGACTTTTATAGGTAAATTGAGTCTGGTTTGAGTTCGACCCCTATCACTTTGATCTTCTGGTCACTACCAATCGAAAAAAATTTAAGTCCAACCTCCACCGATTCGAAAACCAAGCTTCATGGCTATAAATGAAACTTTGACTCATTTAGTAGACAAGCTTATTCCTAGGCTTAACTTCAATCTCAAGATTATTTTCTTAAGAAACCTATAGAAAAAGAAATATGTAAACATAGATATTATAAAAAAAAATTATAATAATAATCCCAAAACATAGGGTTAAAACAAAAGCCCAAGAACAAGCCGCCAGAAAAGGCCACAACATCACACGACTGATCGGCCACTGATTTCAATATTCATCGCCCCTCATGCTGACCCGATTACTGGGTTTTGCAGAATCTTGAAGTTTATTCAATTGGTACTTTTTTTTCTTTACCTTTTTTTTGTTGATTCTCTGCAAATTCATCATCACCAAAAAAAAAAAAACATTGTTTTTTAACCTAATTATTATCTTTCTTTTTGTTTCCTCAGTTGTATCAAGATTTGTAGAATTTGATCAGTAACCCATGTGAGAGGTGTTTGAATCTTGAAGATTTGAAACAACAAGATTCAAACTTGGACCAGAATTGATGCATCCAGAAGATCTTGGTTCTTGAGTGATAACAGCAGTATGATTATCTGTTACAGTTACTTACTAATTCGGTTTTTATAATTTATGCATTTTGGGCGCTACCGGGATCGGATCAGTCAAAAGCTCGAACCAACCGAGCCTTAACGAGCCCGAGTTCAAGCCTTAAATATGACTCGTTTAGTTATTGTGCTCGAGCTTTACGTACAAAGCTTGTTTAGGCTTGTTTAGGCTCCCAAGCCTAAACGTACCCAAACAAATGTTATATTATTTTTTTATGTATGCGATTTTGTCCATTTGAACACGTTCAATTTTAACTAATAATATTGGTTAGTCGGGCTTGAGCCGAGTTTAAAAGTGTTTTCAAATAACCTCTAGCCGATATATCTTTGTGTTCATAATACTTATTGATCTTGTTTAATGTTAGCCAGGAATAAGGTATGACTCAACCGTCTGTCATTTTAGCTACTGCTAGCTATGATCACACCATTAGGTTCTGGGAGGCTAAAAGTGGGCGGTGCTATCGAACCATTCAGTATCCAGAATCTGTAAGATCCTGAAACCATATTTTTAAGTTTTAACATTGATTTACATGTTCAATCCTGATATGGGGCGAGCTTACGATAGTCCCTTCACTCATGATTCTGGTTTGCGAAGGGTCTGATTGTTTGTTAAGTATATATACCCTTTAAAATACGCTCTAATAAAGATATTGTAAATGAATCGTTTTGAGTGTAATGGATACAATCTGTTTACTTGTGATTACGATAACACGCGTATATAGGTTGAATTGGCTTTGAAATTTCTTGTTCAAGAAAACGTTTTGAAAAAAATGGAAGTATCTTTTGGTCATCTGATGTCTAGTTTAATCTTGTAATTGTACAGCAAGTTAATCGGCTTGAGATAACGCCAGACAAGAGGTTCTTGGCTGCTGCAGGGAACCCACACATTCGACTATTTGACGTTAATTCGACCAGCCCTCAGCCTGTACTCTCTCTCTCTCTCTCTCTCTCTCTTCTGCATAATACATGTTCAGGATAGCATGATATGGATACTTTGTTACAATGCCAGGTGATGAGCTATGATTCACACACGAACAATGTTATGGCTGTAGGGTTCCAATGTGATGGAAAATGGATGTACTCGGGTTCCGAGGATGGAACCGTAAAGATTTGGGACTTGAGGTCAGTCAATGTTCATCTTATTAGAGATGGAAGTGTTGAAACATTTACTTAAGAACGGATCTATTTGTGTAATCTTTCTATCTCAAACGGGCCAAATGTTTCGTTCTTTCCTTTTTTTTTTTGCTATAATGGAAATGGAAATCAAATGTCTCCAGAAGTTTATTTTATGCATGTTTAAAAACCACATATTATTATAATTTTGTTTATTTAACTTTCAAGTTATTTATAATAAATGGAAAATAAAGTGGTTTTATATGTCATACCAGCCTGTTCGATAAACTTACCCAAATGTGATCCGAACGTATATTGTCACGTCTTAATGTTATTGGTAGAAATATAACCTTTCTTCTTCCAAATATTAGAAATCTTGATCTTTCTTATTTGAATTTACATTAGGGCCCCTGGGTGCCAGCGAGAATACGAAAGTCGAGCTGCTGTTAACACTGTTGTCTTGCATCCTAATCAGGTGTCTAATCCTTCTTGAAATTACATTATTTTTGGTTCGAGTTCCTATTAGACTTATAACTTTGGTACTGTGATGTGGGGGTGTAAGTGCAAACCACTTGCCTAATCAGACAGTATCTTAGGCGTACCAGTCAGTTTCGTACTTTCGTTTGATTGTGGGTGCTTTGGTCTTGGTTCCCATGATATTAGACCATCTGTTCACTTCCGTTTGTGGTTTAAGTTTCTAAATTGAGCCAAAGGATAATAAGTTTTGAATGTTTGGATGAACAAATTTTGCTTTTAACATAATTTGATGGACTTCTACTCCCATTCACAAAGTGCGTCTCTCTGATCTTACTGACAATCTGTTGTTGGCTTTGAAGACTGAGTTAATATCCGGTGACCAAAACGGCAATATTCGCGTATGGGACTTGACTGCAAATTCGTGCAGCTGTGAGCTGGTACGTGATCATTTTCTGTCATTTTACTATCGCGTTTTCATTTCTATAAGCTTAAATATCTCGACTCAGGTGCCAGAGGTTGATACGGCTGTGAGATCACTGACGGTTATGTGGGATGGAAGCTTGGTGGTTGCCGCAAACAACAAAGGAACTTGTTACGTGTGGAGGTTATTGCGTGGGACACAGGTATTGTTAATCTGGTGCCACTTTCACTAAGTATATGTAAATGGCTTGATTTTTGTTGGAATGAAACCGATGAGCCAGTCAATCCAGCTCAGCCAATCCGTTTGACCCAAGTACCCGACCCGCATTTTACCATCTCTAGTCAATGTCTCGTAAGCATGCTGATCAACTTAATGTTTTTTTATAGACCATGACCAACTTTGAGCCACTTCACAAGCTACAGGCTCATGATGGTTATATCCTAAAATGTCTCCTTTCACCAGAGTTTTGTGAGCCTCAACGGTTAGATTTCATACTTCTTTCGTTCCTTTGTCGGGGGCGGCTTGATTTTTTGTATTGATTTGATTTGTTTGTTTCGGGAGTGATTTTTTAAAACAGGTATCTAGCAACTGCATCATCTGATAGCACAGTCAAGATATGGAATGTAGACGGTTTCACCTTGGAAAAAACTCTCGTTGGTACGTTTAAGTTTGTCTTGTTTGAGAAACCGAGAATGGCGATTATAGGCCGCAGAGCTTTGTTTTGGTTAAGGTTTTAGTTTTGAATGTTTCAGGCCATCAACGTTGGGTGTGGGATTGCGTGTTCTCTGTAGATGGTGCCTATCTCATTACAGGTATTTGACATGGGTCAAATGACTTGAATTTTTATATTTAACTTAAACGGAAATGGGTCAAATTGGTTGAACGCATGAATATCATGAATTCTTTGAAAACAATGACTTGTTAAACTCTAAAGGTGGTCAAAATTTGATCAAGTGACATCAAACATTATAGAAAAAAATAAAAACAAATTCTACCATTTTATTTTTACAATGAAATAATATAGTTTCCCTCTATGTTTCAGCTTCTTCGGATACTACAGCGAGGTTATGGTCGATGTCTACTGGTGAAGATATTCGAGTGTATCAGGGACATCATAAAGCCACTGTGTGCTGCGCTCTTCATGATGGTGCAGAAACTACTGGTGCTTGATGTTGGTGGCGGTTTTCTTGATGTTGGTGCAGAAACTACTGGTGCTTGTGTTCCGGGTGCAAGTCAGTGTCACATTCTACCACTAGTTGGACCATAGTTTGATCTCCTATTCTGTTTAAGTTGTTTGAAGAATGTAAATTGTGTTTCCCTGATGTCAAACCTCATTTGTTTTCTTCATCTAGTAAGCCTTTTGTGTTTTTGTATCGCTCGAGATGAAATCCAAAAACACGTTTTTAAGTTTGATCACAAGGCAAATCGTAGATAAACTATTAACGAGTTACAAAAACATATCAAACCATATGATTTATCATAGTCGAAGTTTTCAATTCGTGTTTATAAACTCGTCAACTTATTACGACTCAACATTTTAACCCGGTTAACTAACTAGTTTGGGTACGGGTCGTGTTATACAAACCCGCTAACCTGAACCCGACACGAATTGCCAACAAATCATCTTGTATTATTTCAGAGAGATGGAATACAGAAACTGTTCTAAATCCAAAAAAAAGTAAACAAGAAAAAAGTCTAACTTTAAGTTGACATATTACTTTACCTATGCACTCACCAGATAACTTCATAATGTTCATCCTCTCATGGCTCAATAACAAGTATAGGCTGCAAACAACAATAGTGGCTTTGGTTCAATTTTGAACATAACTTGCATCGTATATGGTTAATGTATATACAGAGGCGTTTCGACAAAAAAATAATTTTAAGTAGAACACATATGCACTTGTATGGTAAATGTGGTTCTGTCGTATGCATCACAGTTAACACAGAAGGCACATGTTCGATGTTTTTATGCACTTCCCACAGTTCTCTACTAAACTTTGGTTTTGCATTGAACGACAACACTCTATATATGTGGTCGTTCAATACGATACCAATTTGTTTCAGAGAACTGGATAAACACTTGTACATAGTGCTAACTATGATGCATAAGATGGTTAGGTAACTGCATAACCGCCCCGCTTTCTCTCTCCCAGTTTATCTGGCATGTACTACGTACAAGGGCGTTATGTTATATATTGAGAAAGAGAGAGGGAGAGATACCGTATCCAAGCTCACTGGTTTCCCATCCTCAGCAAGAATATCGACTATTGTTCCCGCTTGATCAGCCTAGCAAAATAGCAATAAATGACATTGATTAAAACACATCAACATTCAAATTACAACCACACTTCATATAAATTCAACAATTTTTGTTCACAGGCATCCCTGCGTTTCTACAAATCCTTCTCGGAGAGTGTCAAGCTAAAAATACCAGTTTGCCCACGCGGTTAACACAATTCGAGAGATACCAATTATATGCAGCACGATGTAGCTTTACAATTTAGACGTTTGACTAAAAATGGTCAAACAGTTAGGGATGTGAAGAAGATTATCACAAGACATTAAACTTAACTTAGACACAGGTGGTTACCTCAATCTCATTCATCAACTTCATTGCCTCAATAATGCATACTACTTGACCTTTCTGAACCTTGTCTCCGACCTGATAAACACAATGAATACTCGAATGACTAACATATCTAATAACTCATATTCTCTTCATTTTCGATTGAAAAAACAAATAATTAAAAAAAAATTAGAGAAATAGTAGCAGATAATAGTTACTTATTTACAAGAAAAAAAGAAGTGTTTGTAGATCAACCCAGCCTGACCCGTACTAAAATTGACCCCTTTTAGCCCAGCCCTGTTTTGACCCGCTACCCAACATATCTGGCCGTACATCTTACACCACAACTTGTTAGTACATGATCAGTGTTTACCTTGACGAACGGGGGAGCTCCAGGTGCAGGAGCCCGATATAATGTTCCAGCCATTGGGGATTTGAGAGGTGGATGCGAGGACTTTGGCTTTGCAGGGGCAGGTAATGCTGGCGGTGATGCAGAAGAAGCCGGTGTTGAAGAGGGGGGAGCCGCTTGTGATGGGGGAGGTGGGGAGTGATACATAGCCTGAGGTTGTGAAGATTGCATCATCACCATAGGAGGTGCAGGAGGCGGGGCCAAAGCTTCTTTCTTTCTTATAACGACTTCACAACCGTCTTGTTTTAGCTGCAGCTCCATTATATCTCTTGAATCCACTAGCCTGAAACAGAAGATAACGTACGTAATTCACTAGAAACGTCATGAATCATGGTAACGTGATCAACTAAGGACGTTCAAAAGAGTAGATAAAAACATGTTTCTTGGCGTACTTAACAAGCCCTGCAACTTGATCCATAAATGCAGTAATGGATGCAACATCAGGAACCGCGGTCTCAGAAGAAGAAACTTTGCTTGAATCCTCTGACGGTGGTGCAGAATTCGACGATTTCCCTTGAGCCTGAAGTGGAAAAACTATAAGAAGTTAGAAACCGGAAAAAGTAAAGGATATTTGACATGTTAGAAACACGAAGCTTCTTGCTGGCTCTTTATATGTAGATATAAAGCGTTTTGCCGTTCAAAAAAAAGAAATATGAAGCGTACCTCATCACGCCGAGCAGACACTTTCACAACACCATTCTGGTTCCTCTTTGTTGCCTACATGATGTCTTAAAAGTTAGCAAATACATACTTGTTTGCATACACTTTACACACACCTTTCACTGTTAATTCACTCCACACTAAATCTCAGATATTGTAGCCTTGTAGGTAGGCCTATAGACGAACCAAACAAACATAAATGGGGGCCTGTTCATGTTTGTTTCTTTAACTCTAACCGAACAAACGAATGCATACTTAAATGAAGGAATCAACTTGGTTGTGTTTGTTTGTTTAAAAATGAATGTGTTTACGTTTGTTTATGATGTTTGGTAATACTCTTAATGCTCGTTTTTACGGTGGATATTTTTTTAATTATTAATGTATAAAAAGTTATGGCCGTATAAAAATAGTGGAGGAGGTTGGTTTAAAAGTCAACAATATGTTTTAAAGGATTGTACCCTCCTTATATGTATTATAAAATAGTATAAATATAGATATAGATATAGAATTAATTAGGGTGTAAATGAGCTAAGCCCGAGCTCGGATCTTCTTTTGTTTATTATTTGACTTGTAATAATATTAATATATATCAAATTTTTATTACATAACATTTATTGTTTAGCTATTTTAACCATAATTTGTATATAATAATAATTATAAAAATGCATATTTAATATATTAAATTAAATAGAATAATATATAAATAATAAGTTTGTTTAGGCTCGCGAACCTGCCCGAGCTAGATAAGTGAAGCTCGGGCTCATTCATTAAACAAACTTATTAAAAGGCTTGAGCTCGTTTATGCTCGGATCAGCTCAATTCGAGCTTTTAGCGAGCTGATCTTGAGTAACTCACGGGCGGCTTGCCTCGTTTACACCCCTAAATTAAACTAACAAAAACATTTATTCATGTTCTTTCTTTTGTTAAATAAAAAAACAAACTTCCCACCACCTGTTCGATTCGTTTGCAGGCCTAATCAGATGATATAAAAGGTATTTGGCAACAAGTAAACACAAATTCTTGCAAAGTACCACTACTTCAAATCTAAAGTCACATTCAATCACATTCTGGATAACACTTAACAGATAATATACTCAACCAACCACAAGATTCACTCACATTAGTAAATAACCAAATCCAAAAAAAAAAAAAAAATCAAACTAATTCAACATCAAGATCACCACATTGAACTCTTATCATATGTTGAAAACCAATCTAATTAAATAAAAAAAAGAGTAAAAAAGTTAAAGTGTTGTAAATAAAACATCAAAATACCTGAATCTTTAAAGAAGATGATGATGATGACCCTGAAGAAAACTTGAAATATGATTGGAGGAGAAGGGAGGTGTTGTGGTGCTTAAGATTGTGGTTAGCGATTAAAGCACAAGTCTTTGGGCAACAAACAGAGAAAGAAGCCATTCAAGATCAAGTGTGGACACACAGACAGACAGACAGTGGGTAAACCACACCCCACTTAACTCTCTACTTTTGTGTGGAACCGGTAATATTATTTATTTTTATTTTTTAAGAAGGGTATGATTTTTTTTAACGGTCAACTAAGCAAATGCCGGGTATTCCGGACGCGGCCCCCAATAATTAAAGGAGTCCTAACTGTCCATTACCCCAGACGGACGGATCCCCTAGCCCACCAGCCACCAGTTCTGGGGAAAGCCCGACCATCCACCCGTTCGAAAACACGACAATGAAATAATCGGTAAAACTCGACGCTCTCAAGAATCGAACTAGTGACATTTTAGCTACAGATATTATATCATTAAGCCTCACACCACTCCACCATAAGGTGGGTGGTTTTTAAGAAGGGTATTATAAGTTTCAAAATAACGTTGAATACAAGTTTTACTTATTTTTCTAATGACCTGTATTTATAACTCTTAACCGGTCACTCATGCACCACCTCATCGACCCAACACCACTTCCTCCACCTCCAACTAATCAACTCTCGCCAAGTCAGACCTCTAAGCCTTTTACCGGTTTAAAGTCTCTTGCCTAATTAGGCTTTTTAATGGCTCAACATTTATTGGCACAAATGTTGCCAAACAAGCCTAAGTTATGTTTTTATTTAGGGCTTGAAATGAACCCGAACCAAGTAAGTTTGAAATTTGAAATATTTGAGACATGTATCTGGGTATGATATCAGGTATGGAATTAGGTTTTTTTGTTTTTTTTTTGGGTATGTGACGAATATGGTATTAGGTGATACCTGATCTTAATTTAGCCATATATACATACTAATAAATAAATATGCTAATAAAATCTCTTTGGTTTTTATATTTCTACTTTTGTTATTTTCATTTCATAGAGTACAATTTACATTAGAATGATTTATCGATAATACGGTATTTTCATGTGGGGTGTGACCTCAAGCTTAGTTTTCATAGTTAAATGTTATAACTTATATAAAAAGGAGAAAAATAATAATGTACTATTAACATATTAAATGGAGTGTGTTTTAACTTCGAAAGATGTGGGCTCGTAGTCGGTTATTTTATAATAGGCTTGAGCCAAACTCAAGGGCCGAGAGCCTCGGAGATATGTAAATAAAGGTTCCAAAAATTTTACATTAATGAATTAACATTTATATGAGTTATCATAAATTTTTTTTTTTAAAAACAGCTCTCGGTCAGGACTATACAAGGCCAAAGCTCGGTCGATGCGGGATTCGAACCTGAGTACTCCAAGGTGAGAACCTCCTAAGGAGTAAACTCCCCTACCTCCACCACTAGGCTATGGCTTCATTGGCTATGAGTTATCATGATATGATGTAATAACATTATACTACAAAACATTTTGTCTAGTTTTGGGAGGACAATGAAGGTTGAAATCAATGAAATTTTATTGAATATGTATGTGTTTTGCTCAATTTGATTACATTTGTTCATGAATAACAATGTCATATTCAACCAAGTAAAAAAGCATTATAAATTTGAAGTTACCTAAGTAGTGATAGTCGGTACGATATCGGTATCGATCGATGTTGAAATAGGAATTGCAAAAAGCATTAAAAATACACAGAATTTGTATTGGTGGTATTAATTTTTAATGTGGTTTTAAATAATTAAATAATACCAATACTAGCCAATGACCCATAGACCAGTTGGTTTGTGGAGAGGTGAGAAAGTTTTCCTTAGGGTTTTCTGCCCGGGTGGTCGCGGGTTCGAGTCCCACAACGCGTGTTTACGCGGGATGGCAGCCGTTGCAGCTGGGGATTGAACTTGTGCGGATGAGGTGATCTTTAGGGTGGCGCTCCGTTCGGCTATTAAAAAAAATAATACCAATACTATGAGAGTATGAGATAAACATGAAAAATAATGTTAGGAATTTTTATTTAATAACAAAAAAGATTATTTAAACGTGGAATTTTTAAAAGAGTGAATAGTCACACTATTATGAAATAAACATGAAAAAAAATGTTATAAATTTTTATTCTAAACATGGTTAATATTGGCTAGAAAACTTGTTTGAGTGACGATGTATTATCGTGTGACATTAATTGACATCTTTTGTTGAAAGTAGGATTTCATCTCCAACTCAATATTTTCTTGTAACACCTATCTTTACTAATATTAAGTTTCAAAACCCAAGTAATTCTTTATTTACTACATTACATCCAAATAATTATAAGGATTATTAATACGGATGATAAATCCGAAGTAGAGGGCCTCTTGCCA
Source organism: Ambrosia artemisiifolia (assembly GCA_032199755.1). NCBI lineage: Eukaryota > Viridiplantae > Streptophyta > Magnoliopsida > Asterales > Asteraceae > Ambrosia > Ambrosia artemisiifolia. The sequence continues at coordinate 11,255,617 of CM063521.1, forward strand.
ACATGTTTGGTTCTTCCCAATATTGGTTTATTACATTAGGCTTTGTCCATACCTCCATAAGCTTGCCAGCTTGGTATGCTCACATGTTTCATTTAACGGGTACATCCACAAAAGAGTAATTTCATATTAACTAAGTTTTAAAATGACCACATCCTTGTGGTGGAGTGGCATGGAAAATGATGGGTAGAGCCTAGCTTTTTTGAGGTGTCAGGTTTGATCATTGATCCCACCGGGTTTTACTGATTTTCTACTGCCGTGCCTTCGGGCGGGTGGTGGTTAGGTTTTCCACGGAACTGGTGTCATAGTGGGTTCAAGCTACCCAGCGCTACCAGTGGGCGGTCACCTAGATGTGTCTTCATCCAATGGCGTATGGGGTGCTTTTGTAACCAATTGGTGGGTACCCTGGGTAGTTATTACATCGTTTGTTGGTCGTTAAAAAAAATTAAAATAGATTAAAACAAGTCACTTTCAGGTCTTTAAAATCTATAAAGACCCCTAATGCTTTAATATTTTGGGTCCTAACTTGATTTTTTTACTTGAGTTGTCGAAGATGTTGGATGAACCAAAATTCACTCTAATGTGACATTTGTATTCGCAAGTTCACGTGTACATACCGTGTTTAACCAACACATTTTTTTGAAATTACAAAAATAAACCGGTTAACATGTAAGACTGACTTAAATATTACTCGTTTATGTAAACGTGTTTGCTGGTTTGACCCAAATCTATTCGAACTAAACTAAAATTTGTGAATTTATTGTTATGATTAATCACAACTCCTTAACCCTAATTAACAGGTGATGAACACGTTTAGATGCCCTCTTGGCTGCGTGTTACTTTCAAATCAAGTTCTCTTTAATGATGATCTTGTTTAAAAAATAAAGATCATTTCTTGAATCTTACTCAACTCTCACCATCGCCTTATGACTAATATTATTTTTGCATCATCATTCATGTTTTCTTGTTCCTCAAGCTTCCTTCTCACATTCTTTTAACTAGTTTTCTACGAAAACACATATTGTTGTTGGTGTAGGATTTTTACATTAAATACTTAAGAGTTCAAATTTTTGACACTTTAATAACATTTGTTTTAATAAACGTATATAATTTGCATGTATAAAATGAATAGTCGAATAAATGAAATATTCCTCTGACATCATTATGTTTGGCTTGTAATGTAATGATCTTTGTTATCTTTCATTCCATAAATCATGATCATATTTTTATTTTTGTCTACGTTAGAAACTCGTGCATTGTATTGTATGTGTTGAATAATGTTAAATAGTATGAAGATGAAGATATTATAAAACGATATTGTAAGATAAAATACATTCAAAAAAATAAACGAATGAGTGAAATAAGATAATCAGAAAAAAAATCAAAAAAATCTTAGGTTTTAGAATTGCGACGCATGACTCAAATTAATTATATTTATATTAGGTATAAATATTTGTCTAACCTATATAGAAAAAAAATATAAAAACAATCTCTCTTTCATACTTTAACAAGAAAAAAGCAAAAAAATTACCGAAAATTTCCGTTAAAAATCACCTGGCTAACTAACTACCTAAAGGTACAGTTTGGAAACGTGTTCAATGTTCTAAATCTTACTTTTGCCACTTTGCTTACTTTTTTAGAGACCAAACAATTCAGATCTTTAAGTTACTTATTATTTTTTCATATGTGTATTTATACAGATCTTCTCTTCCATTTCTTTTCATCATCTCTTCTTCTTCTATACAACTTCTACGGCATAAAAGGTACCAACTTATATTTATTTTTAATTTTTTTTTAATAAAAACTCTGTGTTTTTTATGTACATTTAACATTTATTTTTGTTCATGTTCATAATTCTTAGCATTTTGACTTTGATAAATGGTATGCTTTAGTTTCAAGACAATGCTAGTTTTCAATCTAGCTTTGTATATGTTTTATCTGTATATACATGAATTTTTTAATACAATGGTGTTGTAAGTTGTATATATACTTATTTTAATGTTCAATATATGCTGATATTGGATTTTCAAGAATCAAGAAAAAGGTCAAATTTTTTATGTAAATTTTGAATTCTATTGCATACCCATGATGAAATGTATGTTGGTTTTTTAATAAAAATGTGATCTTTTTTATATTTGCAGGGTGGATTGGTTAAAGATGGTGAAGATTTGCTGCATTGGAGCTGGTTATGTTGGAGGCCCAACAATGGCAGTTATTGCCCTCAAGTGTCCTGCAATTGAGGTAGCTGTGGTTGATATCTCGGTCTCTCGGATCGCTGCGTGGAACAGTGACCACCTCCCTATCTACGAGCCTGGGCTCGACGACGTGGTCAAGTCATGTAGGGGAAAGAATCTGTTTTTTAGCACTGATGTTGAGAAACATGTTGCTGAGGCTGACATCATCTTTGTTTCGGTTAACACGCCGACAAAGACGCGTGGTCTTGGGGCTGGGAAAGCCGCTGATCTCACGTATTGGGAAAGTGCGGCTCGTATGATTGCTGACGTGTCGAAATCTGATAAGATTGTTGTTGAGAAATCGACGGTTCCTGTGAAAACAGCAGAGGCAATAGAAAAGATCCTGACACACAATAGCAAAGGTGTGAAGTACCAGATCCTGTCCAACCCAGAGTTTCTAGCTGAAGGGACCGCGATAGAAGACCTTTTTGCCCCTGATCGCGTGTTGATAGGAGGAAGGGAAACGGCTGACGGTCAAAGGGCGATTAAGGCATTAAAAGATGTTTACGCACACTGGGTGCCAGAGGAGCGAATCCTGTGCACTAATCTTTGGTCGGCCGAGTTGTCCAAACTGGCCGCCAATGCATTTTTGGCACAGAGGATTTCCTCTGTAAATGCCATGTCAGCGCTCTGTGAAGCCACAGGCGCTGACGTGGCACAAGTGTCCCACGCGGTGGGAAAAGATTCAAGAATTGGACACAAGTTCCTGAACGCCAGTGTGGGATTCGGCGGATCTTGTTTCCAGAAAGATATTCTAAACCTCGTCTACATTTGCGAATGTAACGGGCTACCCGAAGTCGCTAACTACTGGAAACAAGTGATCAAAGTCAATGACTACCAAAAGACCCGATTCGTCAACAGGATCGTTTCGTCAATGTTCAACACCGTTTCAGGCAAAAAGATTGCAGTTTTCGGATTTGCATTCAAGAAAGACACTGGCGATACACGCGAAACCCCAGCTATTGATGTTTGCAAAGGGTTGTTGGGGGACAAGGCCAATTTGAGCATTTATGATCCACAAGTGACTGAAGAACAAATCCAAAGGGATCTTTCTATGGAAAAGTTTGATTGGGACCACCCAGTGCACTTGCAGCCCATGAGCCCAAGCTCAGTTAAGTCAGTGAGTGTGGTCTGGGACGCGTACGAGGCAGCTAAGGGCGCCCATGGGCTATGTATACTAACCGAGTGGGACGAATTCAAGAACCTTGATTACAAGAAGATCTATGACAACATGCCGAAACCGGCATTTTTGTTCGATGGAAGAAATGTGGTAGATCCCCATAAACTAAGGGAGATTGGGTTCATTGTGTATTCAATTGGGAAGCCATTGGACTCATGGTTGAAGGATATGCCTGCAATGGCATAATGTTGGAGGTTTGATACATTGGGAGTTATATTCTTATTTGAGTACATTTTTTGTTGTTATTGTGATTTAGTATGTGTGATAATAATGTTGTTCAAAATAATGTGTTTATATTTCTTGAGTTGATAATTAATAAAACTTTTTTTTAATACAATCTTTTATGTTAAAGAATTACACAGTTGGGTGTTCTTCAATTGAGAAACCATCTAATAAGCCTGATATAGAGTGGCATAAATAAGTTTTTAGGAATTGTTCTCAAATCAAGGTAAATCGTTATAGGGAAAAAAGTTCTTACCAACCAGTGACGGATCTTGAACTTTTGAATAGGGGGCGAAACTCACATGACTCGGAAATATTTTTCCTATTGCTAAGTTCCGAGTCGGGTCAAATAATAAAAACTCTAAACATGTATTTATCTTTGATCATTCAAATTACCGTTTTACACATAACAACATTTTTTTTAACAAACAAAGACCTAAAATATTTATGAAGATGCGAGAGAAAGGATGTGTACCTGAAAAAAGAATCACAACTCAGCCCGACGACTTTTAAGATCTTTAAACTCATCAATTAAGGATGTCGAACCAAAACTCGTCTATTAACATTTAACCTAGTTACCTAATCAAGTAATCAACTAACATAACTCATCAAGTAATCAAAAATCATAATAATTAACTCATAAATTAACCTACAAATAACCAAAGTCCATGAATTATCCCCAATCACCAAATCAAAGTCCAAATTCAACTAAGTTAATAGGCTGCTGAGTTTGGACTAAGTTAATGGATTAGGTGGTGTATTCGGCTTTAGGTTTATTAGGTAAATAGGTTAACGGATTAAATATAGTATTGGGCTTTAGGTTAATTAGTTAAGTTGGTTAATGGATCAAAGAAAACGAGATATTGGGCTTTACACTAGGCGGACTCAAAAAATGGAGGAGGGCGAGGGGGTGGACTCCATATAATTTTTTTTTTTTTTTTTTTGGTTTACACTCCTAAGCTAAAAAACTTAGGGGTCGGTGCCCACTATGACGCAATTAAAAGATCCGTCCATGTTATCAACGATATACCTCAAATCAATGTTGCTAGTTTGCTACATCTATTCTAACCGTAAAGTCGGATTAATCATATTGGGGTGGATGAGATGGTAGGTGATACAATCACATCATCACACCAAATAATATTGTGTCTTCTCATTTTTATCACACTTCATCACATTCATTACTAAAGGCTTAGAGTGGAGTATCACAATCTATTTTTTTTTTAAATAAAAATACAACATTACATTAAATAAAAAAACTTACATTGATTAAAAAAATTACTAGAAAATATAAAATAAAATAATAAAATTAAGTGAGTAGTGGGTACAGGTCCTCGAACACTATATCTAAGCTACCGACGTGCTCCGTTATATCATGTCAAAGTTGAAAGTGAGTTTCTTCATTCCTCAACTCCAAAAGAATATTATAATTAACAATTGCGGGTATTGGAGGTTCCATAACGTAATCCGGAGATATTGCGCGCCCCTCTTCCTTCAGTATCATATTGTGCAATATGATACACGCGTACACAACACTCCTTATTTTCGCTTGATCAAACAAAAGAATCGGGCGATCTATTATGTGCCATTTATATTTCAATACACCAAACGCTCGTTCAACGTCTTTTCTCGCCGATTCTTGTAACTTCTTAAATAATATTTCTTTGTCGATTGTCGGAAATGAATAAGCTCGTTCAACGTCTTTTCTCGCCGTTCACTGTAAACGGGCACGTCGGGGCGGTTCCTTGTCTCTCTGTGTCGAATAGCGGTGAGTGATGTAGAACGTTGATGCCGTTGTTTGACTCAGGACGACCAAAGTACGCATGCCAAATCCATAAATCGTTCGACGCAACGATTTCGAGCATGATCGTTGGTTTTTTATGGTCACCTCTCATAAACTGGCCTCGCAAAGCCGTCGGACAACTTCTCCATTCGATGTGGGTACAGTCAATGCTCCTGACCATCCTTGGAAAATGCCATCTAGCTTCATGTTCGGTGTACAAACGTGTTATGTCGTGTCTAGTCGGTCTTCGTAGATACTCTTTACCGTATAAAGAAATAATAGCATTGCAAAATTAGTAAAGAGACTCGCTTGAAGTTCTACTCGACATATTTAAATATTCGTCAAATTCGTCAGGAATGTTACCGGTAGCAAGTTGACGATTCACAGATGTGCATTTTTGTATCGCCGTAAAACTCCTATTTCCCCTAGCATCGTACCCTTCTTGAAACCATTCGTAGTTAGCTTTGATGTCTCTGACGATCTATAAAAATAATTCCTTTGATAAATGGAATCGAGTTTTAAACATCGCGTCATTGTACTTTGGGTTTTCTACAAAGTAATCGTTCATCAACACTTCACTTGCCCCCCACCGATCACGTTCAATCATTTTTTTCTTCGCGCGTCACGTATCTTGATGCTTCGCGGCTTGGCAAACCTTTGCAAAAAATTCCATTGTTTCACCCGACGAGTTGGAAGAACTAGATGAGCATAAATTCTTACCATCAAGATAGTGTGGCCTCGACTATGCTTTCCCCAATTCCGTCGCTAACATTAACATAATAATTCAATGTATTTTATGAAAAGAATAACACTTTTGCCAATATTCTTTGATTTCAAAGATGCATTATCTATCATGTAAAAAACCAACTAAAATACTAGAGAAATGTTAAATATCATAATCGTAAAAAAGAACAAAAGCTCTATTCAACTTCAACAATGCTACATATATGTACGTTGTCAAGACTTATACAAGATGAGGGTATTTGAAGGTAATCACAAATCATGTAGTCACTCATTGGTTGATTTGTTAAACACCCCCACGGCCCCACACTTTTATAAACTCCTAAAGTTCTATAAAAGAATTCAATGTGTTATAAATATGGCAAGTGATTGATATCGAAAGGTTAATAAAAGTAAAGTTAAAATCAATTCCTAGCTACATAGGTCAAGTGTTTCATTGAATTAAACATTAAACTTAAAAATTGAGAAATTGATTTGGTTGTTTGATTGCAACAAAAACGAAAACTCGATTGATTGAGAACAATATGAAGAAAAACGAATCACAACCGAGTTTTAGGTTTGCAAAACTAATTGTTTGACCTAAGTCTTCCAACGGGAAACTACATAAACATAGTTTGTTAGACAACCTGAACAGACGAATAGTTAAAAAACCAATTACTAGATTACTAGATATTTGCCTGCGTTGACACGCGGTTCACCAATTAACAATTATTTGGAGCGGTAAAACCTATAAAAAAATATACTACAAATATTTTATTAAAATTTAAAAGTAGGCAGTTGATAAGAACACTAAATCAACCAACCACAACAGAAATGAGTAGGCAGTTGATAAAAAAAATGCCAACATGAACACTGTAGGCCTGATATCAAGTTTGACAAAAGGCGCATACCGCACATACATCAGCTGGTTGCATTGTCAATGTGTTAGTAATTTATATATAATTGAATATTGTTTGTACATATACCCTTTCTTTCTTCCTCTTCTTGAGACATTATCAAAAACCTCTTGAAGCCAACATTGATAAATATGATCAGGAATCATCATGCCAATCTATACAACGAATATAAAAAAAAATCAATACATAAGCCCTACAGAATGACGAACATCCATCTGGGATCAAGACATATTTAAAATATTGCCAAACTTCTGCAGAAAGTTAGGATTACTCTCCAAAAAAGTTACATTTTCTTCTGCCAATAGAAACTTGGGATTTCTAACAAAAATAGGTAACACCTGAATAAATAATCTCAAAACTTTGTCTAGTGAGAAAATCATTTTCAAGCATCACTAAAAAAATATAAATCATTTTGAACATGTGTGCGGTTTGACTTGATCACTTTGACCAACTACAATAGGAGAAGACATTCCGTGTGAGAGATCATACAATGATAATATCTCTCTCAGCTCATAAGGCATCCCTTTGAAAGGACACAATTTATTCTTTAAGCTCAACCACCTAGGGAAGCAGGTGCAACAACATTCTCAAACCATTCTTCTTCTTCACAATTTTAACTTTTGTTTGACCTTTACGCCTATCATATGCACTGGACAACAAATGTAGAAAAGGTAAAAAAAAAACCCAACCATATCCATTTTGACAAAAGTTGTTATAACACAAACCAATTCTAAATGACCAGCCTTGACTCGTTCCCCTATATGTTGCATTTTCGATAATCTTGGTCATTTGTTTGTTTTTTTTAAATCAACTTCTTTCGACCCAAACCGAGTATGATCATAAACTGTTTTGACCTGAATCCATTTTGTTTATTGCCCGTTTGACCAAATCAAATTGGACTTGTTTTAAATTGCCCTGTGACAACACAAATCCGGTCTCACCCATGACCCGAACTAACTGTTTTGCCATGCCTACTTTCATCACAAGTTTAACAACAATATGGCCTTTAAAAAACAAAAAGATTATATTTTATTTTCTATATGTTAAGATGCATATTCAACTGGTCATTTAGTCTTACTATTTTACCATATTTTATAAGCTGCACAATAAAATGAACGTTGTTGCACAAAGATAATATATGTTTACCTTTAAGAACAAAATCACAAAACTGTCTTTCTTTGCATTCCTTAAGTAAACATGTCTCTCCACCCTCAAGATTTCTGATAAGCAATGGCTGGAAGTTAATAATAAGTTTTGCTATCCGTGCTACTTTGATAGGAAGCCGCTGAAATTGAACAAACTTATTTAAATAAATAGGACCAAATAGGACCAACGATTATGTTCATGTTAACTGTCATTTTCAATTAGTGGACATACCTTGACTTCAAATGTCAAACAAACTCATTTAAATTTCTAATTTTACATGCAACTATTCAATCTCCCATGGAAAATAGAAGAATTTGTGTTGACAAATGTACACAAATCCATAATTTTGGCAAATACATGTTTGACATTCAAAGTCAAAGGACACTACTAACTACTAAGTGATCATATTATTTGATGACTTCCACTTTTAAAAATAAACTACCTTCTGATGAAACTTATTTCTTGATCCTGTAACCGAATTAGGACAATGTGGCACTTCTTTCATATCAGAATCAAACGATTTCCTATTGTGCCGAGCAGGCGAATGAATCCCTGAATGATCAATCGCTGGCTGCAAGTAATAGATCATTCAAAGTCAACATCAAGATTCAAGCTTTTTAAACTTTCTACTCAAAGAAGCAAACTTTCTATGCTCAAAAGTCAACCATTGACTTTCTAAAGATATGAACAACCAGCAATTGTTTTTGCTGCATTAATATTTCACAGTTTGCTCAAATTAGCTTTCTTTTGTTATTTTATTAAAAGATTTCAAGAAAAAAAATCAAAAGATTTAATCTTGTTTCCAGATTCATAAACCCCAATTCAATAGATCTTTAATTAGTGTGTTTCAAATCAGAATACCGCAGATATAAAAAAAGAAGCTGACATTGCAGATCAAAATACCTCAAAGGCGTATAAACTGGTGAACAACACACCAAACCCTAAAACCACAAAACACATAAAAAATAAATTAAACGGTAAATAGAACAACGAATCTATAGAATGAATTGCAAAATCAGACCTATACACTTAATCTGATAATTATGGTATTGCATAAACTGATAAAACATCATAAATCTTTCGATGCTTATAGAGATCTCAAAACTTAACTGCCACCCTTGGTCATATGAGTGTGTGCTGATCCTTATAGAGCAAAGTGTTGATTATCGGTATCCCACGGTCCCATTAGTCCTATAACAAATGTAAAGAAACAATAATAATTAAAATCATCTTTATCACATAACAGTGATATTTAACATATTGTAAGATATGCAAAATTGAAACTCACTTCAAAATCATCAAGTGTTAAATGCCTGTTTTCGACTGAGCTTCCTGCCTCTGGAGAGCATACTCTGCTGAAACACACTTTGAAGCAATGGTCTGTATAGATATGTCGAATATTGAGGGATGAATGAGAAGAATGCCAGAGAGAATTAGGGTTTAGAGATATGTGATCGTGCGTTTGATCTGTGAGGATTGAATAATTTGAAGAAAGAGGAAGACATGAGAGATAAATAATGAATGGAATAATAATGAAGAGATGAGAGTGATAAATGGTATGATTGACGAATGAATAAGGAAACGTATATTCAAATTTAAATGCTAGAGTTACAGACAATGAATGAAAGAGAAGCTTACAAAAGAAGTCTTTGGTTAAAAAGAATAGTAAATGTTTTTTATTTAAAAAAAAAGAAACGTTTATAAATTCTAAGGTTGAGACACATGGCACAATATGGGAAGAGGATCCGAGTCACAAAGAGGAAGTTCCATCAATATCGAAAAATATTGCTGCATGAATAAATTACATTTTGTAGTAAAGAACCCAAAGTTGACATGAAGGTCGGATGCATTGATATCAAAACATTATTTATGTATACATTGAGAAACAATCGACCACCACATATAGAATTTATGTCACCATATGCGTGGAAGGTGCCAAATTTGCAAGGAGAAGAATATAGAATTTATGTCACCAATATTATTTCTAAAAGAAAATGTGTATATGCTTTAACCGAAAATGGTAAATTACAATTGATTGACATCATATAATTAATGATTTTTTATTTAAATTAATAAATGATTTCTGAGTTTTAGGAAAGTTAACAATCCTTAACCGATTTTGACTTAAATTAATAAATGAATTTTGATTAATGAGATTAGGAAAGTATTAATTGACCAAATTTGTCCATATTTATGTATTATTATTCAATTTACAATTTAAAAAAAAAAAAGAAGAGTTTATAAATTCTAAGGTTAGGACACATGGCACAATATGGGAAGAGAGAGGATTGAAGGTGCAATATGGGAGTGCCATGTGTCATCATAGACTTTGTTTTATTAGATGTATAGATAGATTAGCGATATTAAACCGACTAATGTCACAATTAGGTTTTCGTTTAAACAACTACCAATTTAGAAAGATAGTATAACAATCCCAATTGTTAATGATTAAAGCCAAATCAGTTAACTAAAACAAATCCCAAACCATTAAATTAAAGAAGTAAACATATAAATAAGGGGCTGTTTGGTAGTCTCTTAATGACCATTCAGAGGCTACCTCTTAATGGTCCATAACCTCTGAATGGTTAAGAGGTAACCTTAAGTCTGAATGGTTAAGAGGCAACCATTAAGATGTTACCTCTTAACCATTCATACTTAAAATTAAATCTTAACTATTAAGAGACTATGAACCATTCAGATGTAGCCTCTTAATGACCATTCAGAGGCTACCAAGTAACCAAAATATTAAGTCTAATCCACATTCAAAACTAGGTAAACATCGGTTGAACATCAATTCTTTCACAAAATAGGGAATGACCACATGGTGATTTAGACTTGTACCATCATCATAAAAACATATTAAAGTAGTGTGTTCTGCATCACAATTTTACACAAAACCATCAAATTACGCACACTAAACACTAGAAATCTACCTAAACATCAACAAGTGTTATAAAGGAAACGAAGATCATTTCCATTTTGAAACAAAATGGTAAACCCCTAGTAATTCCTTAAGCTTATTCTAAATTTCAAGCTAAAATGAAGTAAGCATTAAGGACTATAACTTAACCTAGTTATAAAGATGACTATAGTCAATTTGGTCTTTAAGTATTGTCGTTGTAGTGGATTTGCATCTAGAGCACTTAGATATCAAAAAAAAGTTTTATTATTATTATTATTATTATTATTATTATTATTATTATTATTATTATTATTATTTTTTGCATGAAGACTTTGAAGAATATACCTACGTGGAAAAACCTAAAGGCTTCTAAAATGCTGGAACATGAAAAATGATGTACAAATTAAATACAATCACTTATGGACTAAATCAAGGACTAAGCAATTGGACTTAGAGTACAATTTATGCATAAGAACAAGGTATATGAGATGTGTTATGGATAATTGTTTTGTTCGACTAATCTTATTTCACTTCATATTGTTGATTTTAAAATTCGGATCTAAATTCTTAAACACAAAATTAAACTTCAAAACATGGTCTTGAACACAAAATCAAGCATTATGAAATGTAGCACCAAATAGTCCATATAGATGGGTAATGTTGAAGAACTAGGGTATAGCATTGCCCTCATGGCTCATGGGTTGAACTAATTTTCAAGCAACGAGTCATTCCCCTAAAACCCAATTGAAGCTTATACGGTTTCTTCGGATATCCGAATACTCCGAAATTTCAAATTATAAAATCCGAATATCCGAATTAGTAATTCAGATTCGGATCGGATCCATCCAAATATCCGAATAAGAATTTAGGTCGGGGTTTTCAGGTTTTTTTTTTTATTTCGGATTTTTTGAACACCCCTAGTTGGTTTATGTTGTTGACATGTTGCATATTTACACTGATGGATGAATGCCTAGACTTTGGCAAATGATAGAATCATGGACTCGACTCCTTATGAATATTAGGGGCTGTTTAGTTGATAAAGTGCTGAATCATTAAAAGATCTGAATGGTTAAGTGCTGAATCCTTAAGTTGGCCCTTTTAATGATTAATTTTCTTGTCTCACATTGGTTGGAGTGTCTCATTAAGGTTCAGCCAAGTTCAGTGCTTAATAGTTCAGTGCTTATGGTTCAACAACATCCCAAATCTTAATGGTTCAGCCTTAACCATTCCATTCAGAATCTGAAACAAACGCGCTGAATGCTGAATCATTAAGCGCTGAATGGTTCAGAGCCTCATTAAGAGGCTTACCAAACAGCCCCTTAGCCTAATACTAAACCTTGTACTTAAACTTGAGGATCAAGTTATTAAACATAATCTTAAATTCTTAATTATGAAAAGATTGTATAGACATCTTACGTAATTTATAATTTATATTAAAAAAAAAAGGAATTCTGGTATGGTACGTAGCCCAATCAAAATTGATTCAGTGAACCGAATTATCTATGTTACCTTATTAAGGAGGAGGCATGTCTAGAAAAGTAATTTTCTCTCCCTTTTAAGATGGCATATGAAGAGGCTCTTTACAAAAGTGTAATCTTTTGTCATTTTATTCCATTCATGCCCTTATGTACAATATGCAATCCCATTGTATATGTGTGTGATATAAATCAAGCCCAATATCTAATTAATATTTTGATCTTTGATATAAAGTCTGATACATAAGTCTCGCTAAACTCACCTTTGAAACAATTTGTTACACTTGCCTTCACATAAATAAATATAAAATCATAGGAAAATAAAAATATATTAGTCAATGGCAAAGGTGTAATGTAGCATATTCACTTATTGAAATAATGGTCAATTTTGGGTGTCTTAATGTGCAGGTGTACATTTTAGTGTTTGATTTTTTTTTTTTTTGTTAAATGAGCTACAATAGAATAGATGGTGTTTGGGTGTGTGTCAAATGTTTGAAGATCCAATAGTCATTTACTTATTTGATGGTTTGCTAACTATGGATACCCTTAAAATCACCAACCTAGGTGTTATGCTTCCCGTCGTATTGCACTTGCACCACACTAGAATAATTTGTTAATACTCAGCTGCTCTTCATGAAGTTGTAATAGCAAATTGGTTTGAAAAATAAATTACGTTAAACATGTCACACAACATGCGACAATAAAATAAACATACCCGCAGCAACGCGCGGGCTTTCCCGCTAGTATTTATTATTGTCCTTGTACTTTCAGTCGTTAATGTTTAGGACACAAATTTCCTTGAATTTGCTAAACCACATGGGTAGCATTTGTCTATGGATGTCCCTTGGGCCTTCATTATAATGTAGTTTTGAGTTTATTGTAATAATTCTCTATAATCTCTATATGTGTACGCATAAAATCAGAGGCAGATCTACCATAAAATATGGGTTACAAGAACTCACTCGGTTTGAAACTTTTAGTTAAAAGCTACAGATTCCGTTGGAAAAAGTTGAAGAATCTGTCAAAAAGAATCCATCGAAAAAAATTCTGGATCTGCTACTGCACAAATGATAACAGTGAACTCCAAAGTGTGTTAAGATTTTACTAGGAGAAGACATATTTTTAGGTTTTCATTAAGGAACAATAATATAATTGATAATTGATGAACACAAATGTTATTGCATTAAAAAAGTTTGTATATAAACATAAACACATAAGTATGCAAAATTAGATCAAATTTCAAATCCATCAAAATAATATATCAACATCCCCTATATTAATGAATATAATATTTGTTATTTGTTCACAACCTAACAAGAAGAACAAGGTGCATAAATATCAAAGCAAGGCATCTTATCTTTGGCCTAAAAATGTATGCAAAAGGTCATGGAATACAAGACAAAAAATGACCAAAACTACTCTTCATTGGTTGTCAAATTTGATCACTTTTAGTGACTTCCTACACTCTCTTGAGTCTTGTCTCCTAAGTGAAGCTTCTTTAGCTTAATTAATGTCACTACATGTGTATATGTTTATGCATCATGGTTCTTTAATAAATCATAATAAAACTCTCAAAAACACTTGTACCTTGCGCAATACAAGTTGTACTTGGTCTACATCTTGAAATCTCCCCAACAATGGACATCACTAAATACAAATATAAGAATTGAGGATTCCTAAATCTATAACATCACATAATAATGTGCATGCACATGTCATGAATTGGATTTGTTTGCCAAAAGAATTTAAAAGTAAGTGGCTAAAACTAAAATAATAAAAATAAAAGTTAGTTGTTATCACTAGTGTTACAGCTAAACATTGTGTACTAAGATGCCGGCTTAAACGATACAATTAATGCTAAAGATACCGATAAGCCAATATTAGATATTGAGGTTTAAATGAGCCAAACAAAGCCTGCCATTACTCATTAGGTTCCTTCGGCCACCACTAACTAATATCATTATATCAATCTATCAACCGTTAGACTTGTAGTTAGCTAATTACTTGTTAGTGCCTAACTATTAGATGAATTATATACGAATCGATGATAATGATCAGCGACTATCCCAAAGCACCTATGATATGAGGGCCATACGAAGGCTAAGTGACACCCGCTTTCAAATATCACAGCTGGAGTAACCATCCAAAAATAGGCGTATAGATTCTAAACACCACCAAATGAATGTTAGTGGGCCTCTCTCACTCACACACTAACAATTATATATATAGAGTAAAGATCAAATACAAAGTGTTTTTTTGGTAAGAATTGTGAGAATTAAAGGGGGTAAAAAAATTTATTTTTTTTTAGAATTTTTTTTCCCATGTGCTTAAACATACTTTCTAGATTAATAATACAAAAAAAAAAATTTAGTGTAATTATGTCATTAAAGTAAAAACATTAGTTTACACTAGAGTAATTATGTAATTACTCTACACGTAATTACTCTACACCAAAAAAAAATTAATTTTTTTTTTAGTTTTCAATACTATAATACATGTTTAACAATATGGGAAAAGAAATTTTGAAAAAAAAAATAAAAAAAATACCTCCTTTGATTCTCACTGTTCTTACAAAAAAAAACACTTTGTATAAGATCTTTACTCTCTCTCTATATATATATATGTTAAAATGTAAATGCATATATTTCGTGAGAACCGTAAAAACTTTATAAAAAAACATTCAAATAAAAAAATACACTTATAATGATTATTCAAATAAAATATTAGGATATAAAATTACATGCATTCATAAATATTTTTTTTTAAATATACGTAAGTTTGCCATTTATACATTTCTATAAATGTTTTAAAAAGTAAATTCTTTTTTTAATATTGGAGTATATTTTAATTATAATGAGAACGTATTAAATAGATGACTTTTTTTTGAACGACCAACAAATTGGAATCACTCACGGAACACTGGAGTATCATCATGTCACCAGTGTTGCCACGCGATCATATCCCACCACCAAGTCACCAATTCAGGAGGAAACTCATAATTATGAGAAAACCCCCTTTGTGAGATTCGAACCCAGGACCTTATGGCCCTTAAGTCTTATCTCACCACCAAGATACCACCAAGCTATAATGCCTTGGGTTAAAATAAATAAATAGATGACTTTAATTGGTTTTTTTCATTATTTCTTACTCTTCTCACAAGACTTAATATTCTCAAGATAACCGAACGGATGTAACATTAAAGAAAAATGAGTGTATCAGAAATACGAGTGTAAGTACAAATCTGATGTACATCAGAAATACAGGGTATTAATTAAAATATATGCATTAAAGATTCCATAAAATAAATGACCCCTCATTTGCTGTTTTAGATAACATGATCTGTCATGTTAGTATTAATACAACTACATCATGTTCATTATTATAAAAGTTATATTATTATTCTTTATTATTATTATTATTAATATTTGTTACCACTAGTATACTACCACTACCTACTATGCTTGCTTAGCACAAAAAAAGCTTTTAGCTTCCATTTGCAGGCTTGTGGATTCTTTACTTCACAAACATGTTGTAGGACCATTTCTCATTTGTCCATCCAACTTATACTAGCCATTACAAACACTTTCCTTCTTTATTCTTTAATAATCAACCAAGTCAAATGACACATTTACCCCTCCCCAACAACAAGTGTGCCACTTGTCACACTCTCATTAGTTACATTGAAGGAAACTTTGAAGAGGCTTGTGGGACCCACACAACTCTGTTCAAGTGTTTATATTTCTGTGGGTAGATTGTTACTTGATCAACCACCTTGAAGCCAAATGTGAGGCAGTTACAACCGTTGGATTAGTGTTTGGTATTGGTTTTGGTTGATACTTATTATTACTTTTAGCTAACTACATGTTGCTTTTGCCTCTTTTTTATCCTTGTTTTCATGCATGGATTTCTCCTTCTTCCTCCTCTAAATATAGTCTCTTATGTTCTCTTCATCTCCTCTTTATGTTTCTAGAGAGAGAAATTAATAATATTCTAGAGAGAGAAATTAATATGGTTGCTCATCCTCATTATTATTATTATTAGCAACAACAAAGGTAACCATTAACCAACCCATCATCAAGTTTTCATCTTTTTTGCTTCATTTCTTTACTACTACTCAAGTTTTAGCTTCAATTCACTTCTTGGCTTCTTTTTTAACATATTTGGATCTTGTTTTGAGATGGGTTATTCAAGATTATTCATAAAGTTGTGTTCTTGTTGTGTTCTTGATCTTGTTTGTAACTAACCCACTAAAGATTTGAACATTTTTTGTTGTTTCTTGATCTGGGTATTCATAATTTTCAACTTTTGTTACTAAAGTTTGGTTCTTGATGAAGATTTGAGGTTCTGATCTTGTTTCTTGATTTGGGTGTTCTGTTTCTTTAAGAAATTGTTGATAATACTCTGTTTTTGGATTGGTTTGGTGTTTGTTTTGATTTTGATCTGAGTTTTGGGGTTGTGTTTGGGTAAAAATGTCGAATTCGGATCGAAATTCGGTTGAGGAAAGTGATCAAGAAGTGATGAAACATGTGTGCAAGTTGTGTAATAAGGGGTTCTTATGTGGTAGATCTTTAGGTGGTCACATGAGGTCTCATGTGATCAACTCTACTGACCATGACCATGACCATGATCATGTTAATAATAATAATCAGAAGAAGAATAAGAATAAGAAGATGAAGCTCTCATGTGTTAACAAGACAGAAGTCATCAATGATTTGGGTTATGAGCTTAGGAAAGATCCAAAAAAGACTCAAAAAGCAGTGATCAATGGCGGTTTGGATTCGAATTTGAATTCGGATGAGTTTGTTGTTCTTGATAAGCTTTGTAAAGAATGTGGTAAAGGGTTTCAATCTTGGAAGGCTTTATTTGGACATATGAAATGCCACTCTGATAAAGTGTCCAAAACCGCGATTTTGGGTCAAGATTGTGAGAATTCGGGTGTGAATATTGGTCGAATGAAGAAGTCAAAACCAAGATCAAGAAATGTGACCACTACAGGTTCATCTTCAGAGTCCATGACTGCTAATCATGCTTCCACAAGTGTTGTTTCGGATATAGATGATGGTCAAGAAGCCGAGATTGCTATGTGTTTGATCATGTTGTCTAGAGATGTAGGAACATGGGGCGAAAAGGTAACCGAAACTGGTTGTAAGATGAAGAAGTTAGCAGCAACCGAGTCAGGTTTCGATGGATTCAAGAAGCCGATGATGATTCATCGAGACGAGTTTGATGATCAAGTCAAGAGAAGTTTTGAGTGTACTACTTGCAACAAGAGTTTTCACTCCTATCAAGCACTAGGGGGGCATAAAGCAAGTCACAAGAAGCTAAAGGGGTGTTTAGATTCTAAAACCGACGATAACGACATGATCAAAGGCGAACCCGTGTTAGATAATGATCATATGATCAATGTGTGTTATGAAAAAGCACCTAATAATCATCAACCATCATCAAGTTTTAGTCTTGGTGATTCTTTAAAGAACACAATGGTGGTAGGAACTCATGAGTGTTCAATTTGTTTAAGGATATTCTCATCAGGTCAAGCTTTGGGAGGTCACAAGAGATCACATTTGATTGCTGAGGCTAAACTGAATCAACAAAACCTGAATTTGGTTGCGAAATTCGATAAACCGGTACACGAAATCCGAGGTTCTTTTGATTTGAACATGCCTCCTGATGAAGAAGAACAAGAGGCAATGATGATGGACACAAGTTCCATAGGGACAGGGTATAGTCCATGGTGTTACAACCATGAATCAACACTACTTGGATTGCTCTCAACAAGCTAAGACTTCAAATATCTTTACGAGTGACGGGTTAATCGTAGTAGTATTAATGCACTGGATCTTATCAGAACTTACCGCATTCATTGATTCTTTGCGAATTTGATGTAATTTGTTGTTTGACAAACATTTGTAGGTAGTCAAAATTCAAAACACATTTTGTGATAGTTTTACATTTTGGTTAAATACATTGCCAATTCAAAAAAGGTTGTGGCGCAACTTGTTGTCCGTTTACCTGCCATGCTCTTGTAATTTGTTACGGGTTTTTTGATTAATGAAAATAGAACGTTATTAAGTTAAAAAAATAATAATAATTTGGTTTTCTTAATTCATGAACAATAGTGGTGGTTGTAACTTGTAAGTAGTAGTAATAGGTTACAAACTGGCCAGCTAGATAAGTGTTGCCTAGTCAAATATGTTTCCATTTAGTTGGATACCTTGATTTTAAAGTCAGTACACTCACTTTGTAATTTTATGTTTTTTAAGTGTGTTTGGTTGAGAGTAGGGATGGTAATGGGCTAAGGATGTGGTGTCCTATATACCCGTTTTTGATATTATGTTGGTAAAAATCACATGATAGGATTCGTTTTATTCAGTACTCGATCTTAAACTCATATTAAAAACCGACATGACATATCAAATGATCAAGTACGGTTCTAATAATTTTATATTTTTTACAGTTTAAAGTATCTAAGGCTGAGGGGTGTGGTACCGACCAACCCCCAGCCACCGAAGCCATCTCAGCAGAGATAGAGAGAGAGAGAGAGAGAGGAATGAAGAGAGAGAGATAGAGGGGAGGGATCAGGGTGAACGGTGGAATTTTGCCGTTTGTGCCGAAGATACATCGGAGGGGGGGGGGGGGGGTGTTCCCCGTCGGTGGGGGTTGCCACCTCATCTCCCCGAACCCTTCCACCGATCCACACCCCACCGCCTAAGAACTTCAAGATATTATTTATGATATTTTGAAAGTTATATAATATATTAATGAAAAAAATTTATATTTACTTCCCATGATATTTACTCACAGTATAATGTTTTTTTCTTTTTTCTAGAAAACGTCTGTACACTTTATTTGTTGTGAGACTATTGTATAAAAAAAAAGTCAAAAGTGATGGGTTTTTTACTTTTTTAACTAACACCCGATTGATTACAAAATTTTCATCACCTCATCTTTAGTTATTTGTTTGTTTTAATCAAGGGTCTAGATCACTTCATACACTTCACACACATACACATAAAGAGGTATGCTCGTTTTAGAACCAAGAATATGTTAAAAATGGCAAGAATTGAACCGCATAATGCACTTGTACATTATAATTAGAAGATAATAAAAGTAATAGTAGGAGAGAGAAATGAAGCGGTTTCATAAGTGTTTTATATATTGCCTTTAAATAACCGCATACAAGTGAATTATCAAGTTCTAACGGTTCTCAACAACTTCTTTGTTTTTTTTAAAAGATAACACCTCTACATATACATGCTAGGGGATTTATTCACTTCCGTTGGTCAGTAAAATGTTCTGATATTTGGACATCTCACCTAACCAAACCAAATACTAAGTGATCTCATTTCTAGGTATAAAATTGGTTGAACACACATATGGTCATGGAAGGAATAGTTACAACACAATGTCACAATACAACACCTGGGTAGTACTTTTCTTTGGTCTTTATCAATCAAAATAACTAACAATATTTATAATCTTAGTTAAGATATAAACAAATGTGTGCGCGCACACACACGATATACTCAAGTTACAAAATAAAATTTATGATTTTATGATATAGTTTATTAGTGAAATGAAGTATATAAAAGTTAATATATGTGCAACTAAGTAAAATGTAAAGAATGATAGTTCGTCTTTTATTCCCCTCTTTATAATTATTAAATAAAATTTTATCATAATAATCTGAAATAGTGGCACTACAAAGGAGTAACTAGCCTGCCTCTTTCTTGAGCTGGCCATGGAATAAAAAGGAGATATCTATCTTATCCGTGAAATGAAAGACTTTATCCCTCCCATCATACATGTATAGTTCCTTACCCTGGCTCGGGCTAGCATTTTGGGAAGCCCGTCCCCACCGTGCTCACGGCCCGGCTGGCCTACCAGCGGTAGTGGGAATTATCCTATTCCGTGAGTTCATGAGCAAGTGAATGAACGAATGTTCCTAAAAGGAATGACCCTCTTTCTTTACTTCCCTTTCCCTATAGCTTCAAAGCCCGGTTGGGTGCTAGCGCTTGACTAATAGAAAGTTAGGCTCGTTGAGCGAAACTCTTGGCATCCTTCCCTTATGTGGGGATATGAGTGAAAGAATCATTATAAAACTACGAGGTCTCCCCCACTTCTTAGAGCTCTCTTGATAAGGGTTCCTTAGATTGTAGGCAGAAAGGTTGAGGCAGAGCCAGCAATTCTCTAAAAGCAAGGACTATTAGCTATGTTCCATTGAAGCCCATTCCAACAATTACCTAGCCCGATAGGTGGAGGAAAAAGGCGAAGAACATTAGGGTCGCCTTTGGGAGCGTTCGCCGGTAACCATCGCGACAACATAAAAAGGAAGGAGTAAGGCTGATTAAATCCAATCCATAAACCCTGCTAAGTTCGTTCCCTTTCGTCAAGTAGGTAAAGTTGGTTTGAACACTTTGGGCAATTGGTAGGTGTCATTTGTCATCCCCTCTAGAGCGCAACTCTCTCGGCAAGAAATACTTGATCTATTTATCTTTTTTTTGCGGGTTCTGTACCAAGACGGTTTAATGAAGAATTGTGGCCGAGTCAACAAGCTTCTCAACGTCCTTTTGCTTATACGAGAAGGACCTAAAAAGAGCCCTGAAAGAATAATTTGAAAAGAAACATCTACTCTTTAACAACTGCTTCCATGAGATTAAACAACATTATTATTTCATTACATGTGTCTCTTGTGTATTTGACGATAAAGTAAAATAAAAAACATAGAGAATATATATGAGGATGGGAATTCCTAAGTCATAGGCTCTGTGTTTGCATATCTAATGAATTAAAAAAAACATGTGTGTTTAATTTAACGGTTTGTCTTTCGTTTGACATTTTAAAACTATTTTGTTAAATAGGTCTATCTAAAACAGGTCGACCCACTAACCTATTTATGACACACTTTACCCAATCTTACAACCCACCAACCCGATTAACAAGTAAACAACTTGATTTGTACCAGCTAACCCGTTTAACACGTTTAGATAAAGGGCCAAATGTAATGTTCGAGTTACAAGATTTTCAATGTGTGCAGGTAAGGGTTAATGCTTTTGACGTATATACAAATGTGGGATGTGTTCTGATTGGAACAATTCAGCCGGTTAACTCAATATGATTGACACCCATACACATTTCCTCCTATGGAGCTATGTTAGATTTTTCGAAAATGTCATGATTTTGATTGGTTTTGTTTTCATTATAAAAACATGTAAATCATACTAAAACCTTGAAATTTACGAGTCCACTAAGAAGGTAGATTCTTTTTCTCACGCTGTGATATTTAAAGAATTATTGGTAATACATGTTTTATTGAGAGTAACTGAGATTAGAAATTTCTAATTACTTGGATGATTGTTAATGGTTGGTTACCTTTGTCGTCTTATGTAGACATTGGAGGTGCTGGTGGTGGGTTTAAAGTGTTTTGGTTTTTTCTAGTGGCGGTGAAGTGTTGGTGGCCTGGGAATCAAGAATGGAGGTGGCGGTATTTATTAGAAAATGGATGTGGTGGTGGTGGGTTGTGTTGGTAGGATGTGAAAAAACTGTTTGATCTACGTTTGGCCCTAATTAACACTAAAAATAAACCTAGTTAGTGTTAAAGGACAAAAGCTGCAAGGTTTTAAAACTAAAGGATGATTATCGACAATTTTAAAGTTAAAAGACAATCATTGAAAAATGAAATAAATATAAATGACAATTTTTGTAATTTTTCCTTTTATTAATTAAATAACTAATCATGTTGTTGATTATATAAAACAAAATTTAACTTGAAGTAAAATGGGTAATATAATAGGGAAACATATCAAATAATAACCAAGTTTCGTAAGCCAGGGTTTTACCATAACAGGCCTTTAGGTGGTGAGCTTTGGCAGACCGGGTCACCAGCGTTAGGTGCATTCGCAGATATGGGTGGTGTTTTTGTATTCGGTTTACCCGTTAAAAAAAAAAAAAAAAGACACGTGAGAGTCCATGAAGTCCAATTCAAATTGTAGGTTCTTAATACAACGCGGTTATCGTCTCTTCCATCTAATTGCTTTATATAACTTTAGACTCCTTTTCTTGAACGATTCAATAATCCTAATTGCTTTATATAACTCCCTTTCAATCTCTTTTACATATCCAATATCAAACCACTTCTACATCTGTTCCATAAACAATCTCAGGTATATGTTCTTAACTCATCTGGGCTTGCCTACTTTTATCCATATCATCACTTTCTTTCATCAATTCTTCTTGCATTTGTTGTTAGTTCATGTGGGGTTTTTTTATTTGTTTGTTTTCTTGAATCTTTTATTTTATAGGGTTTTGTTTAAATTGGGTAATTTTGATGTTCTTGAATCTTTTATTTATAAATATTTGTTCTTTTTGATGGCTGGTTAATTATTTGTTGATTGATTCAATGGAGGTATAAAGGGTTGGGTTTGGGTGTATTAAATTTTGACTAACTAGGAGTTATTGAAACATTGTTGTACCTTGGGCCCTTGGTTTATGTTGTAATGCAAAATTAAGTGATCAAGACTAAGATTATCATTAAGTTTGGGCTTTTGAACCTAGGTTTTAAAAATCGCGTCTAGGCGTGAAGCTCAGGGTCTTAGGCGCGCACGTGAGACGCAAGTATAAGGCTCACCTTTTGTACATATAGCGTTTTAGGTTGTACATATGGTTATTTGTATATTAAATAACATATAAACCGTTTTATACATATAGAGTTTTCAAGCGCGTGATGATAGAAACATATGAGAAATATAAAAACAAAATATTATTATGACATTACCTTGTGTTTTTTTAAACTAAGTTTTGAACAAGAATGTTCCTTGGACATGATGTTTTCTTGTTTATTCTTGCAAACTACGCTGTTCTTTTGGCGTTTTCAGTAGAACCATGGCTCATTAGTCATTACCGATGAAAATTCAAGTAAAATCGGTTAGAATTTTGATGACTGGTGCTTTTCTTACCGTTTTCCTACTAATGATTGATTGATTCAAGTTCTTGCAATTTATACATTGAAAAGCTTTTGAATTTATTAATCATAACTACTTTCAATCTTGAAATGTCATATTATGTTTGGTGATTTTCTTATGATTTTTAATTTCATAATCACATCTGATTCGAGTCCCATTCTTGTTTTTTTTTCAGGAGACTTGTTAACTTTTTTGTATATTGATTTAGTCGTAATCAAACACTGCAAAATCTAGCAAAAATTCATTATGTTTGGGATCAAGAAACCTCATTTCCACAACAGGATCGCTAAAAACAAATCGGCTGACCCTGACTTCTCTGATAAACATGCTCCCAATCCATTCGATTCAGATGACGAGTTGGACAAAAAGTCAACCCTAAAACCGGCAAGCAGAACTTCATCTGAACCTACTGTATTAAACAAAGATTCAAGAGCCGCGCTTTTTGATGATGACGAGGTTAAAGGGTCAGGCTACAAAGTTAGTTACGCGTCGAGAAACAAATACAAAAATGATTTTGTTGATTCTGGTGGAATAGAGAACCAAGATGTGCAAGAGTTAGAGCATTATGCCGCCTATAAGGCTGAAGAGACTACAAAAACTGTCAACAGTGCGTTGAAAATTGCAGAAAACATACGTGAAGATGCTACTAAAACTATGATTACTTTGCATCAACAGGGTGAGCAGATCACTCGGACCCACATGACTGCTGCTGATATTGACCAGGATCTTAGCAGGGTATGGATCTTTTCTTGTCAATTTTTATGTGTGGCATTGTGGCAAGACATGCAGGTCTGGGCGGGTCAAACAGGTTGGGCTGACCCGCGTTTCTGCAAACACTTATGGATAAATTTCATACCAAAAATAACACTATTATGGTACTAATATAATAATCTATACCTTCGAATAAGACAATGTAGGATGTTGTATGCAGTTTAAGTTGTTTGACCCGTTCCCTTTTAGCTGATCTTTTTTATTTGACCCGTTTGAGGTAGTACGCATCCATAAGTTAAAGGGTCTATTAAAGTGCCCAACTTTGTATCCAGATTTTGAAGTTATAATTATGATGCAGGGAGAGAAGCTTTTGGGAAGTCTAGGAGGCATATTCTCGAGAACTTGGAAGCCTAAGAAGGGCAGGGCAATAACAGGACCAGTGATCACTAGAGGTGATTAAGATATAGTAGTACTTGTAAATATGTATTTTTTATAAATCTTATGTTTTTTTTGTGATATATTTGTAAGTTATGAAATTTGATTTTTTTTTTTTTTTTGTTTATTATTACTAAGTTTAGATGATTTTTCAGATGATCCTGCAAAACGAGTGGGTGCCCATTTGGAACAAAGAGAAAAACTTGGACTTACAACAACCCCAACCAAGGGACAGCGGCAGTCAAGAACTCCGCCACACGAACCCACAAATGCGTTACAGAAAGTCAAGGTATGTGAAAGTCTGACCCTTTTTAGAAAATCCTTAAAAGGTTAAAATGTGTCCCATGAAAAATTGCTTGCAATGGCTTACATGACACATAGTTTGACAGTTTATTTGAGACATTAACAGGGGCACTTTAGTTAGAAACAAACAGGTCATATGGGTGAAAACTTGTCCATATTGGTTTGAATACATACACCGTTTATGTATTCAAAAGAAAAATAAGGATAATTCCGTATATATTTTGCGAAAATTTATCATATTTACCTAACAAAAAGTATATTTTGTGAAAACATACTGTTATTGTGTAATACAGTGTCTGTCATCATATCTTACCCAATTTTTTTATTTAAATATTTATTTTTTTCGGACAAAATGTTTTCAAGAACTTAGCCTGACCTACCTGTTTTGACCCATTACCAAACCCGTTACGCCTGCCCATTATAATTTTGAGTTTCTGATAATTTTATCTGTGACTTTAACAGTATGAGCAAACTAAGCAAGATGATGCCCTCTCAGACTTGAGTAATATACTCGGAGAACTTAAGGAGATGGCGGTCGACATGGGTTCAGAGATTGAAAGGTTAGTTTTAATATTTTTGTAGGTGAATCGCCGTAAACTGTGTTTTGTGTTACATGGTTTACTAAACCAGTTCTGATATCCTGCAGGCAAAACAAAGCTCTTAACCCACTTGAAGATGATGTTGATGAGCTCACTTCCCGCGTTAGAGGTGCTAATCAACGTACTCGACGTTTGCTTGGAAAGTAGATCAACGATTCGCGAATTTTACTTGATGAATGCTCCATTCCTAGTCTGTATGATGTTAATAAACATGTGTATGCCTTCATTCTTTAGAGTGTTTTGATTTGTTCATATAAAAAACATAGTCTATTAACAAGACAGGCAATTTAATTGGTTTTAACTACAGCTTGCAAAATGTGATGTCACACAGGTTCTAAAAACGGTTGTTAGTTGTAACTTTGAAAATATACTGATGATGATACATATATGTTTTGATATTTTTTAGATTTAAATACTTTATAATATATCTTTAGCCATTTTCAATCAAACATGTTAAAACACTTAACACAAGTACACAACTAATGTAGTGAAATAACTATGATGCAATATGCCAAGATATTCCAAAATTCAAAGTAGCGAGTGAGTCGAAAGAGGGTCACTGGCGGTACGTAGCAAGTGCATCGAGTCGAACGTTGATTGCTACACAACTCGTAAAGTCTAGTTCGGGTAAAATTTAAAATCTTAACATCTTATATTAAGATCACTTCATTATATATTTCTTTTAAAATAGTTCTGGTACAAGCAGTTAGGACCCATAAATGCTCAACCTTACAATAGCAATTGACACTTATGAACTCTCTATCAAACCTGCACTTAGCTACTCCTGCATCATATCAAGGACTAAATTTCCATATTCAACTGTCAAGCTTCTTAAGTTGTACATCCTGCTTGATAAGCTGTACATTTTCTGTCATGTTACATCATTTACAAGTATAACTACTGGTTTTAGCAACCTAGAAAGGTACAGAAGAGATCACAATAATATACCTTTATAAAGAATTCTCACACCCCAAGGCCCCTAGTTATTAAATTCTATAAGCTGCAGCCTGCAGGGACACCATCATAAACCAATATATGAGTAGATACTAAACATGACAAACACCATTAACGCATTAACGCCATTACCATCATGAAGATCTCGTTTTCCAGCCATCGGGTCATGGCAGCCGCCTATCTCTGCTGCCTCATTGCATCGTTACAAGTACGAGGAATGTCGCCTGTGGACAACCTGGTCCTCGTCAGCCACCATGGGCACCCTTCAAAGAATTACATCGTTTGTTTTCACTTAAGATGTCGGCTACTGTACAATGATCTACAACTGCCACCGCCACCACCACTGCCTATTCTATCTGAAGAGTTAGGTGCAAGATTCGGCTCGGAGAAAAGACTAGTTCCTGGTGGACCCAATCCACTCCATAACTAAATAAAGGTCATGTAAATCTAGGTTGAAGCTGATGAAGCTTGGTCTTATGTTTCCTGGCAAATCTCTAAATATCAATGTAGAACTTCACAAAAACATTAGCTACTAATGTTTCAACTCATTGTACTTGGTTTTTCTATGTAAATACATAAAAAAGAAGTAGAGCATGCTTTCCAGTTTTCAGTGCTTCTAAATTCTTTTTCTGTGTTGTGTGCTCCCTACAGAACTCAGATCTTGCTTGACTAACTTAAGAGGCGATTTTGTGACTTAACGGTTTCCTAAGTCCTAAAGGGATATCCTACCCCCCATTAAGTTCTCATTCTTTTCCACCATAAACCTTTGTTATTGTGAGTTGTGACTGCCAAACAGTCTCTTTTTCACTTACAACTATCTTTGTACAGTGCTCGTATTCATAAAGTTTAACTAACAACTCTACGTGTGCGCAACAAATATATTTCTACCCCTCTAACCACTTAACCAGGAGGTCCATATCCCCAGCAAAGGTGCAATTCATTTGTTACCTCGTTTTCCAGATGTGTCTATCCTTGGTCAAAAAGCGTGTCAGAAAACACAAGGCGCATGCATCACGTACATAAGGCACACATCACGTCTGTGTAGTACGCACAATCAAGTAAACCTTTCATAATTTCTTCACATTTTAAATATAAACACCCTAAAAGGCTAATTTTGATCAAAAACTACATGAGGCGCACCTTTTTTCTACTGATGCGTAATCTTAACTGCCATGTGCCTCAGACGCACCTTTTTAAACCAATGTTCCAACTTAGATTCTTTGATCATTATGTTCAACCGTCCAGCATTACGATACAAAACTGGTAATACTAATGGGTGTCATCTGGAGGGGGTCAAATAATTTGAACAAATCGCATGCCTAGATCCATCTTACCAATGAGTGCACTAGCCGCTACTTGATATCTATTATTCGCTTTCCCTAAAACTGAAAACCTTCAAACCTTTTGATTGTAAAGATCCTTTCACTGGTTCAATCTGTGTTTCAATATTAGCACATTCAGATAACCAGATCTTAAACCGAGATTCTATCACAGATAAAATGAACATAATATACATCAACAATCAAATATAGCGTAACTTAACTATGCGATACATGCGTACAAAGCAACGTGCAACGCCCTATATAGGCGCATACCATCATATCATACACCCCCATCCAACTATTAACATCAAATCAAATCAACATATGAAACAAATGAATTTGAATTCCAATTCCAGACAAGCAATCGGTACTGGATACCCAAAAATACCGCTACTGAACCATGTCGTAACAATCGAGTTTCAGTACCAATTCGATACCCATTTTCTGGCGTTTTTATGGATAGGTATTTTCGGTTCATTACGGTATTTTACCTTTTTTTTCACCTTCGTAAACCATACAGGGCCTTTTGATACCCGTACCCAATTTTGCCAAATTCAGGATCCGTACTTTCGATACCAGTATATTGATACCAAGCTCATCCCTACGCGATAACATTAAATAAAAAAAAGTAGAATCCAAAATATATGTTCAAACCATCACTGAACTTATTATAACATATTCATGTATCATAACCACCTTATTGTAACAACATATATAAATAATAAACCACAATATCCACTCTATAATAATAATAATAATAATAATAATAATAATAATAATAATAATAATAATAATAATAACACATATAAACCAAGCCACCAAATAATTTAAAAACCCTAATAAAACAAAACAAACAAACAAACATCAATGAATATCCATGATGCTTTTGACTTTAGGCGAGTACATATGATAGACTAAGGCTTGTCGTTTGGCAACCTGCAGCTGATAACTGCCGTCAGCAAAGGCGGCGGAGATGGAGCTAGGGTTTGTTAGGGTTTTGTTATGGTGAAAAGCGTCGATTGTACGGCGTTTTGTGTACTCCCTTATGTTGTAGTCAGTGAATTGACGGGATGATCGGAGGAATGACCGGAAAAGTGACAGGATTTGCTTCCGGGATGGCGGTGCCGCCGCCGTTGTCGCCATTTTGTTCGACGGTGATAGGGTGGGTGACTGATTGTTAGGTTAGGGTTTGGATTTTGTGGAGAATTTAAATTTTAAAATTATTATTTAAATAAACCTGCATGCCGGCGATTTGTTTTGACTCGGGGGCAATGTTTTCGTAATCGGTTCGGACGTCGCTTAACACCATGTGCAGTGGTTCAAGTTCTTTAAGGGCATTTTCTGTCACGTGGACGCCATGTTTTTTAGCCAAAAAATGGTGTGGTGGTTCAAACTCCTTTCTTACCTCTTCAATCATTAGCAAATTATTAAGTACTTTTACAATCTTTTTATTCAATTATTTTCTAAATAAAAATGATACAAAATAAAAGATGTAAAATATTTCATTAAAACTTGAAAAAAGTACAAACTTAAAACATAAAACGTTTCATCAAAATTTTAAAAAAAGTACATAACCAAAAAAATAAAAAACAATTCATTCGTCACCATCGAGGCCATATTTGTTTTTTATTCGTTCTTGCAATTTCAAGGCGAGCTCACGTTTCAAGCCTGGAACTTCGGGGATGGGTTTCGACAAAATTTCAAGATCAATAGCCATTTGTCGATCTTTTTTTAGTTCAAGACGTTCTTTCTTTTCCGCTTCTTGTTTTTGCTTTAGCTCTAAACGTCTTTGTCCAATTTCGGTTATCGTTTCTAGTCTTTTATTCATTTCAAGAAACCTTTCATTGTAATCGACACCGGACGATGACGACACCGTTCCCTCTTTGTTGTCCCCCTTCCCCCCACTCCTCCTACCGGGTGGTCGTGGAAAATCTTGAAATCCATGTGCTTCTTCTTCCTCGTACTCATCCTCGGTCTCGTTCAAGTCAATATTAATTCGAGAATCGGAAGACTGACCCGTGGGTTCTACGGACGATGATGTTTTTGACCTCTTGGATGCCCGTTTAGGCTTTGGTATCACTATCGGGACAAGATGCCACTTCGAGCTATTTCTAAGAAGATCCCAAATGTTGATGTATGTTAATGGGCCTTTGTTGTCTTGTCATTCAACTAAAACAAGTTGTTGGATTTGAGCGTCATCTTGCCCGCTCTTCCAATTGTTCTTCATGCGTTGGTAAATGGCATTGTATACATTTAAAATTTTATTGTATATATATAATTCAAAAACTTGAAATAAACGATAAGTGAAAAAATAATTATTAAAATAAATTATACCTTTAGCATAATGTTTGAGAGCATCTCTCGATGTTTTCTCTGCCATTTTTAAATACTCATCTCACGCGTCGGTTGAAGTACCATATGCTAGCACACGTACCGCCAAAGTACACTTTTGTATAGCCGTGAATCCTAGCTTTCCTCTTGCGTCGCGTCTTTGTTGAAAATAAGTGTACTCTCGTTCCAAATCGTGACATATACGTAAAAATAAACGCTTAGTCATCCGAAAGCGGTGCCTGAAATCTCTAGGACCGTAGAGTGGGTCATCACAAAAATAATCACGCATTAACCGCTCATTGGCACCTTCACGGTCCCGTTCGATACTCATTCTTTTCATGATTGCTTGTGGAGGATGAATAACATGCTCCATAAACTGGACCGCAAGTTGAACTGCACTTGTAATTGCGACATCAATCTCATCCTCGTCTGAGGAAGTACTATCCTCACTAGTTGATGATGATGAATAGTATTCCATTTTTTTAAAAAAACTTTGAAAAGAAACTTTTAGAATGAATTGGTGTATTTTTGAGAAGTGTAAATTGGGTTTGGGGTGTAATATATAATAAATATATTAGATATCTTTTATTAATTATAAATTAACTAATGTATAACGTTCATCTACAAACGGTTGTTTATTTGAATTAATTAAGGAGCATTTAATGCACAATTGGAACGTACAGGCGTGTTTCACATCACGCCACTTCAAAAAAAATTCCGTTTAACGCTCATGTGTAATGCTTGTAAGGCGTTATTAAGCGTGGTTTAATATAAATAACGCTCCATTACAGGAGGTCTAATGGTTCAGTGATCAAGTGATCAGATCAGTTGAACCGTATTTAAGAACCGAATAACGTCATAACTAGCCTAAATATAAATATAATAAATATAATATTTAAAATAAGAATCAGTTTTACTAGTAGATTTAAATAAACCAACCTTGCCATTAAAGTTATTTTATAAAGCTTTAAAAAAATGGAGTAATAAAATATTTAATACATACATACCATTAGTAAAAATGAAAAGAAATAGTTTTTTTAATCAGACTTTAAGATATTATTCAACTAATTGTGTTGAATTTTCCTTTCTTTATGTTCTCAAGAACATCAGCTTTTTTTAACGACCAACGGTACACACCCATAACGAAACCTCACACCCTTAAGTTCCGGTCTTCGGGCCCCCTTAAGGTCCAGCCCCTCATTTCAGAACATCAGCTTTATGAAACGTCCTTCTTGTTCATATGCTAACTAAACAACAAACCTTGCATCTCAATAGTTCCCTCTTTCCGCTCGTGGCTCCGTTGTTGGCCAAAAAAACCTTCGTCTCATTTTCGTTCTTCTCTCCTTAGTGTTCTAAGCACTCATTGTTTATGGGGTCAACCTTCCAAACATGTAACACCCGGCCCCTCTCACTACCAAAATTGTCTGCTTTGCCCCGACGGATTACCCATCCATAGACACGAATCCTGGATCACCCGGTTAACGCTGATCTTGGTAGTGACTCTACGGGGTGTTTATAAAAAGGTGGGTTTATAAAACGTGATAGGTCTAGGGACAAGACCAAGGATGTTTAGAGACAACAGATTAGAAGAGTCGAGCCTCTAAACGTTAGCAAATAAACAGAGGTTGGAAAAGTACGATGTGCTCGTAGTCTTTTCAATTAATGCCCCAGTTGGTCCTATACATGTGACCCGCTATAAGAAAAAGAATTGCAATAGCTAAATGGAAAGTGTTAGTGAATATCGGATGCCAATAAAAGGAGAAGAGACTCCTCCTTTTATAGTACCTCGACATACAACTTTCTCAACCCGTCCTCTACCCTTAATGGGGCCCGGGCCAGGTAGAGGTGTCTCTAGGTTTCCGGCCCAACTCCCTAAAACGTGATAGGGTGGGTGACTGATTGTTTGGTTAGGGTTTGGATTTTGTGGAGAATTTAAATTTTAAAATTATTATTTAAATAAACCTGCATGCGGGCGATTTGTTTTGAGTCTGGGCAATGTTTTCGTAATCGAATCAGACGTCTCTTAAGACCATGTGTAAGTGGTTCAAGCCCTTTAAGGGCATTTTCTGCCATGTGGACGCCATGTTTTTTAGCCAAAAAATGGTGTAGTGGTTCAAGCTCCTTTCTTACCTCTTCAATCATTAGCAAATTATTAAATACTTTTACAATCTTTTTATTCAATTATTTTCTAAATAAAAATGATACAAAATAAAAGATATAAAATATTTCATTAAAACTTGAAAAAAGTACAAACTTAAAACATAAAACGTTTCATCAAAATTTGAAAAAAAGTACATAACCAAAAAAATAAAAAACATTTCATTCGTCACCATCGAGGCCATATTTGTTTTTGATTCGTTCTTGCAATTTCAAGGCGAGCTCATGTTTCAAGCCTGGAACTTCGGGGATGGGTTTCGACAAAATTTCAAGATCAATAGCCATTTGTCGATCTTTTTTTAGTTCAAGACGTTCTTTCTTTTCCGCTTCTTGTTTTTGCTTTAGCTCTAAACGTCTTTGTCCAGTTTCGGTTATTGTTTCTAGTCTTTTATTCATTTCAAGAAACCTTTCATTGTAATCGACACCGGACGATGACGACCTCGTTCCCTCTTTGTTGTCCCCCTTCCCCCCACTCCTCCTACCGGGTGGTCGTGGAAAATCTTGAAATCCATGTGCTTCTTCTTCCTCGTACTCATCCTCGGTCTCGTTCAAGTCAATATTAATTCGAGAATCGGAAGACTAACCCGTGGGTTCAACGGACGATGATGTTTTTGACCTCTTGGATGCCCGTTTAGGCTTTGGTATCACTATCGGGACAAGATGCCACTTCGAGCTATTTCTAAGAAGATCCCAAATGTTGATGTATGTTAATGGGCCTTTGTTGTCTTGAAATTCAACTAAAACAAGTTGTTGGATTTGAGCGTCATCTTGCCCGCTCTTCCAATTGTTCTTCATGCGTTGGTAAATGGCATTGTATACCTTTAAAATTTTATTGTATATATATAATTCAAAAACTTGAAATAAACGATAAGTGAAAAAATAATTATTAAAATAAATTATACCTTTAGCATAATGTTCGAGAGCATCTCTCGATGTTTTCTCTGCCATTTTTAAATACTCATCCCACGCATCGGTTGAAGTACCATATGCTAGCACACATACCGCCGAAGTACACTTTTGTATAGCTGTGAATCCTAGCTTTCCTCTTGCATCGCGTCTTTGTTGAAAATAAGTGTACTCTCGTTCCAAATCGTGACATATACGTAAAAATAAACGCTTAGTCATCCGAAAGCGGCGCCTGAAATCTCTAGGAC
Source organism: Ambrosia artemisiifolia (assembly GCA_032199755.1). NCBI lineage: Eukaryota > Viridiplantae > Streptophyta > Magnoliopsida > Asterales > Asteraceae > Ambrosia > Ambrosia artemisiifolia. The sequence goes on from CM063521.1 coordinate 11,289,120, forward strand.
CGTAGAGTGGGTCATCACAAAAATAATCACGCATTAACCGCTCGTTGGCACCTTCACGGTCCTGTTCGATACTCATTCTTTTCATGATTGGTCGTGGAGGATGAATAACATGCTCTATAAACTGGACCGCAAGTTGAACTGCACTTGTAATTGCAACATCAATCTCATCCTCGTCTGAGGAAGTACTATCCTCACTAGTTGATGATGATGAATAGTATTCCATTTTTTTTAAACTTTGAAAAGAAACTTTTAGAATGAATTGGTGTATTTTTGAGAAGTGTAGATTCGGTTTGGGGTGTAATATATAATAAATATATTAGATATCTTTTATTAATTATAAGATAACTAATGTATAACGTTCATCTACAAACGGTTGTTTATTTGAATTAATTAAGGAGCATTTAATGCACAATTGGAACGTACAGGCGTGTTTCACATCACGCCACTTAAAAAAATTTCGTTTAACGCTCATGTGTAATGCTTGTAAGGCGTTATTAAGCGTGGTTTAATATAAATAACGCTCCATTACAGGAGGTGTAATGGTTCAGTGATCAAGTGATCAGACCAGTTGAACCGTATTTAAGAACCGGATAACATCATAACTAGCATAAATATAAATATAATAAATATAAATATAATATTTAAAATAAGAATCAGTTTTACTAGTAGATGTAAATAAACCAACCTTGCCATTAAAGTTATTTTATAAAGCTTTAAAAAGATGGAGTAATAAAATATTTAATACATACCATTAGTAAAAGTGAAAAAGAAATAGTTTTTTAATCAGACTTTAAGATATTATTCAACTAATTGTGTTGAATTTTCCTTTCTTTATGTTCTCAAGAACATCAGCTTTTTTTTAACGACCAACGGTACACACCCATAACGAAACCTTACACCCTTAAGTTCCGGTCTCCGGGCCCCCCTTAAGGTCCAGCCCCTCATTTCAGAACATCAGCTTTATGAAACGTCCTTCTTGTTCATATGCTAACTAAACAACAAACCTTGCATCTCAATAGTTCCCTCTTTCCGCTCGTGGCTCCGTTGTTGGCCAAAAAAACCTTCGTCTCATTTTTGTTCTTCTCTCCTTAGTGTTCTAAGTACTCATTGTTTATGGGGTCAACCTTCCAAACATGTAACACCCGGCCCCTCTCACTACAAATATTGTCTGCTTTGCCCCGACGGATTACCCATCCATAGACACGAATCCTGGATCACCCGGTTAACGCTGATCTTGGTAGTGATTCTACGGGGTGTTTATAAAAAGGTGTGTTTATAAAACGTGATAGGTCTAGGGACAAGACCAAGGATGTTTAGAGATAACATATTAGAAGAGTCGAGCCTCTAAACGTTAGCAAATAAACAGAGGTTGGAAAAGTACGATGTGCTCGTAGTCTTTTCAATGAAAGTGTTAGTGAATATCGGATGCCAATAAAAGGAGAAGAGACTCCTCCTTTTATAGTACCTCGACATACAACTTTCTCAACCCTTCCTCTACCCTTAATGGGGCCCGGCCCAGGTAGAGGTGTCTCTAGGTTTCCGGCCCAACTCCCTAAGCCAAATGGTGCAAGTGGGTATGGTAAAAAGGAGGGAATAAGGGGGATGTTACCGTCCTGACGAAGATACACGTGGCGTCCGTTGAGTGGACGCTGGTGGGCGGCGGACACGTGGCGTCCGCCTACTGGCAACTCCGGGGCGGTGGATAATCATCCTTCTTCTAGAACCCGAGACAAGTTGGAGGGTTGCAAAAGTCTTCTGCTAGAGAGATATCTTGGCTGAGAAGCTGCCACGTCATCGTCCTTTCTGTGTGTCAGGCTGAGCACAGCGTTTGATTGGCTGAGAACTCTGACGGGCAGCCTGCAGCATCAGGAACAGTTTCCTGGGGCAGGAGTGTGTGTCTCGAGGCTGCCCCTAAAGGCATCTTTTAGTCGTATTGACGAAACTTTGTCTATCTTGCTGAAGAAGCTTCGTGGTGTGTCTGTCCCGTTGACGTAAAACGGGCGGGTCCGTGTGCGTCTGGCGTCTGCCGAACGCTAGCTATTCCGCTGACATAAAACGGGCGGGTGAGTCTGCGTCCACTGTCTGGTGGACGTTGACAGTTCCGATGACGTAAAACGGGCGGAGTATGTTTAGCTAGACGATGTTTGTAGGTTTGTGATATGGTATCGCTGGTGTTTTGGTATCATATCCCTTCAATAACTATGTTAAATTTATTCGTCTTAAAAATGTTTTGTTTATGGCACATTTTATATTATTTATAAATTTTATTTACATTTAAAAAAATAAACTATTTCATATAAAACTACATATCATAATGCGATTGTTAAATCATATTGTATCTATCAAATCACATCATATCAGATTTATCTAATCACATCATATCGGATTTATTACATCACATCATATCGTATTATATCAAAACGACGTCGTGGATTGTTAAAAGAAAGCTTATAAATAACGGACTTGTAACAACCGCAATACTCATTACAAAACAAAGTTATTTTATCTATTTCATCCTATCATTTGTATCATTTCATATAGTTTTATTTCTTACCTTAGAAGGCTTCAATGTCTATCTTGGTAGGAATATATTGTAGTGACTACATGGTAATGTCACAACTTCTTCAAGTTTTCATCATAAATCTATAGACTTTGGGTGTTATCCAATAGGGAAAAAAGAGATGATAACCCTAGTTTTATCGGTGAGCATCCTCACATGTCTATTAGTATGTGTTTTTTCTGTCTCTAACTATGTATTGACTTGTTTTCATAGCTTGAAGTTTTACTTTGAAGAAAATGTAGCACAATCATGTGGAAAAGTTTGAGATATACACCTAATCAGCAAGGGTTCATTTTCAGATCTGCTTCTTTGGTTTACGTATTTAACTCCTAAGGTTAAGTTCCCTACGCAAGTTGTTATATCCAGTCATGTTGATTAACGTGGTATGGATGGGATCCTATGAGTTTTCTGGTAGCAATTTTTTATGGTTAAAAATGAAATTGGTAAATGCATCACTTCTCAAGATCATAAATTTTCTATATGATTGTGGTAATGTTCTTTCTATATAAACACCCAACTTGGCCAGATTCTCAAGGTGTGGTGATTTGCATTTCGTTGAAAAAGGTCAATATTCTTACACTTTCAAGCTTTCTAAAATCAATAGATCTGAATTTGTGATTTAAAAGGGGTTGATGTGTCAAAAGATTGAAGTTTCTCGACAAAATGCAAATCATCAAACTTTATGCTTGTGGTCCAAGTGGGTTAGGTAAAAAGAACCCACACATCATCACCATATAAAAAACCTCATGATCTAAACAACTAAAGATCACCAATTTCCAGATTCTCCGGTCTAAGACATATAAGCTAAGATTGGGACTATTAAGTTTTTCATGCTTAAAAGGAAGCAACAATGTCAACAACATTTAGCAATGTACATGGAGCATTTATCACATAATTATAACGAATAATATATGTTTGAGCAAATTACACTACTTGTCCTTTGGCTATATAGATAACTACACCTTTAGTCCTTAAGTTTACTAAATCACACAAAACTTCATCCATGTGTAACGTTTATCACGTGTTTTGACATTTCTACTAACAACTGTTGAGACTTTGGTTAGTTTGTTATGTTACGACTATTTCACACTCGTTACAAAAGGACGAAATGAGAATTTTTCACAATCATTTTATTTTTCACTAATTTTCTTATAATCATATTTTATTTACTCTTATTTTCTTAATTATACATTTATTTTTTTCATCATTTTCAATTCATAAAATATCTTATATATTTATTATTTTTAATAAAGTTATTTGTTTTATTGAAATATAATTTTTTTATAGATTCCTATGATATCACATACTTATTTTCATTTACTCATTCTAAAAAAATAAAAAATAAAATAAAGACCACATATTATTTCAATCTACTTGTTTTTGTTCATCTAACAAAATTGATGAGATTTAGTGAATTGTGAGTAATGGTTATGAAAGTATTAAATTCACGACCTTTGAAGATCATGAGATATTTATATGGTGGTGTTAATGTTTTTTCTATATAGACACCCAACTTCGTTCAGATTCATAAAGTGTGGTGATTTGCATTGCGTCGAAAAAGGTCAATCTTTTTGCAAGTTCACACGTTCTAAAATCGGCATATTCATTTTTGTGATTTTCAAAGGGACTGGAATGTTACAAGATCGAACTTCCTCGACAAAATGCAAATCATCAAACTCTGTGCTTGTGCTCCAAGTTGGTTGGCCAAAAATAACACCTTTGGTTAGACATGGGCAAAAAAACCGGTTTATAGACCCGACCCGAAATTCAAACCGGAAAACCGGTTAGGCAAAAACCGGTTTTTTTACAAACCGGTCCCAAACCGACCCACATCACCGGTTTTATATAGGTTTGGGTTTTTATTTATTAGACCGGGTGGGAAACCGGTTGGAAATAAAAACCAATGTTAAACCGATTTAAAAACCGGTCTGATAAAAGACCAGATTACAAAACCGGTTTGCCAAAAACCCGAAAAAAAACCCGGTTTAAAAACCGATTTATAGCCGTTAGAAAAACGGTCATATGACCGTTAGAGGCTTCAACTAGCCGTTTTTTTTTTGTATTTTTTGACCCACAATCATAGTATAAATACCCCTTAATGTTTAGGATCAATCACACCATCAAAAACACTCTCTAATCTTGCATTCTTCATCTAATTTCTCACAAATCACTCTTTATTTTCTAAGAAAAATGGCATCTTCACAACCACCAACTCCTCAAAGCCAAACCGGTTCCGTCCAATTTGGTGCTTCTTCATCGCAAGCCACAGTTGTTAAGGTGGTTCCAACGAAAAGAAACCCCAATGTTTGGAAACACTTTGATTTATGTGTTATGAGTGTTGGTCCAAACAAGGCAAGATGCAAATATTGTTCGGCTTTGCTTAAACATGATGCTAACTTGACCTTGGAGACCATGTGGAAAAACAAATTGTAAAATTTTGAAAGAACAAAAAAATTCTCAAGGTGGAGCCTCGATCACACAAGAAGGCGACTTGTTTGTGTACAACTTGGAAGCGGTTCGTGAAGAAATGAGGAATTTTGTCATACAAGAAACGTTGCCTTTCAATCATTTTGACAACCCACGTTTGACGAGGCTTATTCAACGAACACTTCAACCAAGATACACACATGTAAGTCGTGCTACTCTTAGACGTGATTGTTTAAAAAAGATGGAAACAAACAAAAAATGAATTAATTAGTTATTTTAAAAATTTAGAAACCGGTGTTAACTTAACAAGTGATGTTTGGTCCGCACCACACGGTTCACCCGACTCTTATATTTGTGTAACGGCCCATTGGATTGAACCGTCTTCTTGGCAAATGATGAAACGAACTATTGCATTTCGATTGTTTGATTACCCTCACACCGGTACAAATATTTTTCATATGATTGACAAAGTTATTCAAACGTTTAAGTTAGAAAACAAGATTTTATCAATATCTTTTGATAACGCGTCGAATAATACCGCGGCAATCACACAATTAAAATTAAAATACCAACCTATTTGTGAAAGGGTATTTTTTTTCATAGTCGTTATGTCGCACACATAATCAATTTGGCCGTTCAAGATGGTCGAAAAGTTATTGAAATACAAAGAGAAGGTTTTCGAAGAATGTTATGCGATATATATAGCAACAATACAAGGCATGCTAAATATATAAAATTTTGCAAAAGTGTGAATGCCATTTGTTTGGGTCAAAATTGGGATTGTCCAACAAGATGGAGTTCAACTTGTAAGATGTTCGAAAAACACGTTTTGCAAAAAGGTAGTTTAAATGCATTTCATGAAATTTTGGTTAGTGGGGGAAAAGCGGCATCATACCACCATTTGAATTGGAATGTTATTGAAGTTGTTTCGGAAATGCTACAAGTTTTCAAAGCTTCTACCACCGCTTTGTCGGGAATTTATTATCCCACAAGTTGTATAACACTTCACAAGTTATATAACATGACTAGAAAATTAGGGGAAATGGAATGTAGAGGTAGTCCATACAAAGAAAATGGCGGCAATTATGAAGGAAAAATTTAGAAAATATTTTTGGAATTACCGGCGGTTTTTACTTGTGCATCCGCTTTAAACCCGTGTTACAACATGGGGGGGGGGGTGGGTGGGTAGAAAATATAATTGAAAAAATTTGCACCGAGTTGGAGTTGAACACGGTAAGAGAACCACTTTTTTCACACGGTATGGTAGCAAGATTTAACAAACATCTCACGGATATGTATGATGTTTATTTTGAACGTTATGGTCAAATGTCGTCTATTGAAATGCAATTGAGACAAGCTTCTCAAAAGGGCCTTGGTGGTAGTTAATGTTCCCCCTATGTAGACACGTTCAGATTCACAAAGTGTGGTGATTTGCATTTCGTCGAAAAAGGTCAATCTTTTTGCACATTCATGCTTTGTAATCATCAAATTCAAATTTGTGATTCTGGAAGGGATTGATATGTTAAAAGATAGAACTTCCACGACAAAATGCAAATCATCAAACTCTCTGCTTGTGGTCCAAGTTGGGTAGGCAAAAAGAACACCACACATCATCACTAGAGGCATCATCACTACGAGATGAAATTTCACGATCTACATCATTAAAAACAAGTGATTTCCATGTTCTCTAATCACTAATAACATTTCCATGGTTGAATGAAGTAACCATATCAACAACATTTAGTAGCGTACTTGGATGATTTATTATGTGATTATAATGAATAGTGTAATTTAGAGCAAATTACATTTTTTGTCCTTTAGGTATATTAATGATTACACCTTTAGTCCTTGAATTTGTAAAATTACACAAAAACGTACTTTTTATCCCTTGTTTTATCACATTTTTAGACATTTAAATATTACTAATTAGCAAAGCATTTGTGCAATGTTTTGTTGTACTCTATGCTTTGGAGGTGTTTTATGCATAAGATGTTTGTACTTATAGCTTTGTGGGTTATACCCACTAATTTATACTTTAATTCTTTTTTATTTTTTGATCTTTATTTTTTATACTTTTAACCTAAAGTTTTGTATATTTTATAATTTAACCCCAAACTTTTTTCACTTTCAACTTTAATTCCTAATACTTTTCATCTTTTATATTTTTCGTTTCGGTTTAAATTTCGCGAGTTAACACGCGGTAAGACGCGTGTGTGTTTACCGCTTTTAAGTCTATTTTTCCATTCAAAATCATCTAATTAGCAAAGCTTTTACGCATTGAGGGGTTGTACTCCATGCATTGGGAGTTTAAAAAACAACTCATTGTGGTTTCTTATTTGTTTACATACTCCCATGGTCCTACCACTAGAGCTGCACAAACCGGGTTTTTCTAATACCCGGTTTCGGATATGAAACCGGTTTCGGGTAGGGTCGGGTATTACTTTGACCAGGTATTGAAGGAACCGATTCCAGTTCTGGTTTCGGTAATACTCTAATTAGCAAAACTTTTGTGCTTAGAGGGGTTGTACCCTATGCTTAGGGGGTTTTTAAAAAAAATAAAAAAAATTTGATGTTACACTTTTAGCCCGAATGTTTTTCTTTTTTACTTTTAACACAAATATTTTCATGTTTTTACAATTTAACACTACAATTTTGATTTTCCACTTCTAACCCAAAACTTCTCATTTTTTTTACTTTTAACGCTAAGATTTTCATCTTTTACAATTTAACCCTAACACTTTTTTTCTTTCAACTTTGGTCCCACATAATTTTCATCTTACGCGATTTTTTCGTTTTAAGTTTCGTTCTAAATTTTGCGAGTTATTACAAGTTCGTCGCAACGCGCGGGTCCTAGACCGACTTAGTTACTTCACATTAACCATAGTTATTAAAAGTCGTCGATTTTACGCCTTTGGCATTAACACGTCGCAACGAGCGTGCGTGGTTTTACGATTTTACGCCTTCTTTTCATTCGGTATTATTTTCCTTTTTTATTTATTGTACTTTTACGAGCTTTTTGGTGTTAGTGATCGCTGGTGGTGGTGTGGCATTAGTGCTACTTGGCATGGTTTTACACCCCCGCCACAACGTGCGGGGGCTTAATACTAGTTTCTCCTAATTACAAAAGTTATATTTTGAGTTAGTGTGTCGAAATACGACTATTTTCCTTATTCTTAAAGGATGAAGTCTGTAAATTTTTAAATCAATTTCTTTCCTTTTTTTTCTTCCTTTTATTTACTTAACTTTTTTTCTTTTTTTTCTTTTCATTTTTTTATTTCATAAAGCTTCTTAAATGTTGTTTGTTAAAAAAAAAAGATACAATTTTGTTTGTAGATTTCTGTATTATCAAATATTTATATTCATTTGCTCAATTTAATTATTACTTAAAAAACCCAACAAAGTTAAAAACTCCTAGTATTATTTTTTTCCTTAGATTCAATAATATTTTCACCATTCTACAAACTCTTCTGCCAACCTAGTTTCATTTTTTCATTCAACGTAACTAATGGGATCACATGAGTTTTTCAGTTCGGATTCTTATGTTAAAAATAATAAAAATACCAAGTTTATGACCGTTAAGATCAATAGATTTTTATATATTGGTGGCAGGTTCTTTATAAATGGATAACCAACTACGTTCAGATTCGCAAAGTGTGGTGATTTGCATTTCGTTGAAAAAGATCAATCTTCTTGCACATAATTTATACATTCTACAATCAACACATTCAAAATTATGATTTTGAAAGGGATTAACATGTCGAAAGATTGGAGTTCCTCAACAAAATGCAAATCATCAAACTTTGTGCTTGTGGTCCAAGTTGGTTAGGCATAATGGACACCACCCATCATCACCATATATGAAACTTTATAGTTGAAGGCCAATACTTTCTAAGATCTCTAATCACTATTATAGCATTTTCATGTTGAAATGAAGCAACCACATCAGCAACACTTAGTTTAGTACTTGGAAGATTTATTACGTGACTATATATAATGAATAATCTAATTTAGAGCAAATCATCCTTTCTGTCCTTTAGATGTATTGATGAGTATAATAAAATTATTCTTAATCGCAACTTCTCTATCAATAGTAAGAGTACACTTTGTTTGCGATTTTTTTAAGGAATTGAAATTTGTCAAAAGAATTGGAATTTAAAGGAACTAGATTAGAATTTTAACATTCCGATATGAATTGGTCCTTTAGATGTTTGTTGAATGAAAGCTTTTTTCCAAAAAAAAAAAAAAAAAAAAAAAAAAAAAAAAAAAATTGGAATTTGTAATTGGATTGCTAATTCCATTCTTGTCAATAGCTCTATAAAGCATCCAAGACATAATAGATTAGTATTTGGAGAAACATACCGTGATGATCTCGTGATCCAAGAAGATGAAATGGATCATATTTAAATAAGTAACTGAACCTAAAAGGAAATTTGCTAAGATATACTATTGGTGTAAACGAGCATAGCAAAGCCTGAGTCGTCTAGACTTGAGCTCGGCTTGTTTATTATTTTTTAAATTTTCTGTATACATATATAATGATTATATGTGTATTTAATTTTATATGACATAATATGTTTTATTTATTATTTTTGTAATACTTATATATATATATATATATATAATATACTAGGGAATGGATATAAAGAAAACCCTCCTTATTTGGTAAACTCTGGAAACTCTGACTTCCCAATATTTTTTTTTTTGAAAAAAAATAGGGCAAGTAATATACATGATTTTAAGCATTTTGGGCCAAAAAAATTAAAAAAGCGCCGAGTATTTTTTTTTAAAAAAAAAATAAAATTTTGACTAACACATGTTAAGCGCTAATAACAGGTGTTAACAATGTGTTAACTATATGTAAACAGTAGACGTTTTTTATTTTAAAAAAAAAAACCGTTCGGCGCTTTTTCGATTTTTTTGGCTCAAAATGCTTAAAAAAATGTATATTACATACCCTATTTTTTTCAAAAAAAAAAATGTTGGGAAGTCAGAGTTTCCAGAGTTTACCAAATAAGGAGGGTTTCCTCCATATACTTTACCTAATATATTATTGATATATTAAATACAATTACATAAATAATACGCTATTTTAGGCTCGCTAGCCGGCTCGGGCTCAATAATTGAAGCTCGGGCTCGTTTATTTTACAAGTTTATGTTTAGGCTTGAGCTCATGGTCGTTTAAGCTCAATTGGATTCTAGTTTTTAGCGAGTTTATCTCGAGTAGCTCACGAGCAACTTGGCTCTACACCCTTATAACCCAACTTGCGGTCCTTCATTGCTAACATCCAAAGGTAAAGGCAAACAAGTCGACGGGGAACCAAAACCTCTGGTCGAAACATAATTACATAACTTTTGAATGTCATTCACCATCATACAAGCCTTACTTCCCCTCAATCAATAAAACTAGCTCATATCCTTCCAAACCCAATAACCTAAAGTCGTTGATCTACTCTAGTCTTGTGACACCAAGGGAACAAAAAAATCTGATCTTAAAGCATTAGGAACTTCAGCAAACATAAATGATGTAAATGGTTGTTTAGAATTAATTATGTTCAACCGTATATTCAAGTTGCAATTGATTGTGGAAACAATGTTAGCGTAGGGACCCCCTAGAGAAGAATAAAAGCATAAGGAGATAAAATAGAAACTAAGTCATTGAAGTGAATTAGTAATCAAACTTAGGATTATCATCGAAATGTAAGAGAATATGGAAAATGAGAAGAACACGTAAATTAGCAACAAATCGTTTGTTGGAGTCTCATTCATAATAATGTAAAAAAGTGTCTAAAATAAAATAGCCATGTGAATCGGGAATGAATTACTATATTGTTACAATTGAAATAGAGAAACTTACATTAATGAGAAGAACTCATTGGTCCTTCACGGGTAGCTCAGTTGGTGAATGGACCTAGGATCTTTCTTCGAGGTCCCAGGTTCGATTCCCACGAAGGACATAATGAGAAATGATGGATGACTCCTGGCCTTTGGTCATGAGTTCGAGTCCTGATCTCGCCAGGTTTTACCGGTTCACTACTGTCGTGCCTTCGGGCGGGTATGTGGGTTGGGTTTTCCCTGGAAGCGGGCTGTTAGGCGGGCTAGGGGCTTCGTGCGTCCAGGGTGGGCCGGGATGTGCCCCTGTCTTTGCCACTAGGGGGCCGCGTACGAAGTACCCGACGTTGTTTAGTTGGCCGTTTAAAAAAAATGAGAAGAACTCATTGGATAAGGATTCGTGTATAATATGGTTCCATTAAAATAGATTGTGTGTATCCCTTAGAGGATGTGTATGTCTTCCACGATCAACTTGAACTTTCAATGGCGAAGCTTGAATTTTTTTTGGGAAGGGGGAGGGGGGACCCTTGGCCCTCAAAGAGCTCCGCCCCTAGAATTTCCATGTTGAAATCCTTGCTTCTAATTTGGTCTTATTTTATGCTATGCTAGTAGTGAATGAGCATCAGTAGGAACTAATTATCAATAGAAAATGGTACATCACTAACAACTATAATCAACATCAACTTGTGTTGTCAATAGTAACTACAACCAACAATGACTTGTGCTTTTAGTAGTAACTACGAACAATGGTAACTTATGTTACAAATAGCAGCTGGTATAAGTAGTATATGGGATCTCAACACTAATTGTGAATAAACAACTTAAGCAACCAACAGTTTTGAGTTAGTACTGATGAGACAATTATCACATGTGTCAAGTTATTATTGAAAGAATTCTCTTTGAAGGAGTTGATAAAGTTAATTCTAATAACTGTTTTAACTGCCAGCTGACTCACTCTTTCACAAATAGTGGTGTCCTTTCAAGGAAACATTACAATGGTTCCTCAACCATAAAATATAAGTCTTTCGTCATTTTTTTACAATTTTCACAACATAAAAACACACACTCGTTGTTGTTCTCTTTGAATCATTCTATTAAAAATTTCGAGAGTGTTTGTCAAATACTAAAATATGAGAGTGATTCATAGACGATCCATTGACATATCCATACTATTTCAAACTAAGAAACCTAGGAAAACATGGTGCAAGGTTTTTAGTTTGCTATAACTTTTTCTATATGCCGTAGGACATAGTAATAGATTGATGTTAGTACATGTTGATTTTCCTAAATGGGGTCTTCACCAAAATAGAACTTGTATAACTCGTATCATATAACTTATTTATAAACCATGTGGTATTTATCATAGTCATCTTATTGTATTGTGGCACTCGAAGAAAAAAATGTTAAATACTTTTTATATGTGGTCATAAACAAATCTTGTGGAATTGCATCTCGTAATCATAAGGTCCTACAAAGTACAAAGGTATCCTAATGCTAAGCATATTATATTGTCTTATATGAGTGTTTTAAAAAACGGTTCATTTAATACCATTTTCTCATTTCGTGACATTTAACATGTGTCTATTGTGTGTATCCTAATATACATATATATATATATATAATATACTATTGATATATTAAATACAATTACATAAATAATACGCTATTTTAGGCTCGCTAGCCGGCTGGGGCTCAATAATTGAAGCTCGGGCTCGTTTATTTTACAAGTTTATGTTTAGGCTTGAGCTCATGGTTGTTTAAGCTCAATTGGATTCTAGCTTTTAGCGAGTTTATCTCGAGTAGCTCACGAGCAACTTGGCTCTACACCCTTATAACCCAACTTGCGGTCCTTCATTGCTAACATCCAAAGGTAAAGGCAAACAAGTCGACGGGGAACCAAAACCTCTGGTCAAAACATAATTACATAACTTTTGAATGTCATTCACCATCATACAAGCCTTACTTCCCCGCAATCAATAAAACTAGCTCATATCTTTCCAAACCCAATAACCTAAAGTCGTTGATCTACTCTAGTCTTGTGACACCAAGCAGTGGCGAAGCTTGGTTTAGAAATCGGTGGGGGCCGAACTCAATTTTTCTCGATCGGTAGTGGAAAATCGGAGGGGGCCGGACTCAACCCGGACTCAATTTACCTACGAAAATCGCGAATTTACACTACTGCGCCAAAAAACAGGAGGGGCCAGGTCCACCCCTGGCCTAAGGGAACCTTCGCCCCTGACCAAGGGAACAAAAAATTCTGATCTTAAAGCATTAGGAACTTCAGCAAACATAAATGATGTAAATGGTTGTTTAGAATTAATTATGTTCAACCGTATATTCAAGTTGCAATTGATTGTGGAAACAATGTTAGCGTAGGGACCCCCTAGCTAGAGAAGAATAAAAGCATAAGGAGATAAAATAGAAACTAAGTCATTGAAGTGAATTAGTAATCAAACTTAGGATTATCATCGAAATGTAAGAGAACATGGAAAATGAGAAGAACACGTAAATTAGCAACAAATCGTTTGTTGGAGTCTCATTCATAATAATGTAAAAAAGTGTCTAAAATAAAATAGCCATGTGAATCGGGAATGAATTACTATATTGTTACAATTGAAATAGAGAAACTTACATTAATGAGAAGAACTCATTGGATAAGGATTCGTGTATAATATGGTTCTATTAAAATAGATTGTGTGTATCCCCTAAGAGGATGTGTATGTCTTCCACGATCAACTTGAGCTTTTAGTGGCGAAGCTTGAATTTTTTTTTTGGAAGAGGGAGGGGGGACCCTTGGCTCTTAAAGAGCTCCGCCCCTAGATTTCCATGTTGAAATCCTTGCTTCTAATTTGGTCTTATTTTATGCTATGCTAGTAGTGAATGAGCATCAGTAGGAACTAATTATCAAATAGAAAATGGTACATCACTAACAACTATAATCAACATCAACTTGTGTTGTCAATAGTAACTACAGCCAACAATGACTTGTGCTTTTAGTAGTAACTACGAACAATGGTAACTTATGTTACAAATAGCAGCTGGTATAAGTAGTATATGGGATCTCAACACTAATTGTGATTAAACAACTTAAGCAACCAACAGTTTTGAGTTAGTACTGATGAGACAATTATCACACGTGTCAAGTTATTATTGAAAGAATTCTCTTTGAAGGAGTTGATAAAGTTAATTCTAATAACTGTTTTAACTGCCAGCTGACTCACTCTTTCACAAATAGTGGTGTCCTTTCAAGGAAACATTACAATGGTTCCTCAACCATAAAAATATAAGTCTTTCGTCATTTTTTTACAATTTTCACAACATAAAAGCACACACTCGTTGTTGTTCTCTTTGAATCATTCTATTAAAAATTTCGAGAGTGTTTGTCAAATACTAAAATATGAGAGTGATTCATAGACGATCCATTGACATATCTGAAGAGGAAAAAACCACCCGGCGGTCATTCAAAGTTTCCACAATCAATTGGTTTTGTCAATCACATCAAGGGTTTCTACTAAAACCACCCGGCGGTCATTCTCGAAACTTACGTAAATGACACAGCTGTCACCCACTTGTCAAGGTGAATGACAAAACACAGCTGGCACGAAAAAGTAAGCATGCCGAAGCTCGAAGGAAGCTGAAAAAATCCAAATAAAATTACAAGTCCTTTCTGAACACCGAAGCATTCAAAAAAGACTTCGGGGGACTTGAAGAGAATATATGGTCATAGGTCGGAGCTCGAACCACCCGAAGGAGTTCGAGCCCGAACCAATCAAATACAAGGGTTACAAGTTAAAACCCGAAAGAACGTAATAAAGGTCGAAGCCTAGACTAAACGGCCGATGGACTAGCTTCGGTCATAAGGCCCATGGGCCTAGGGCCGAAGCCCATCAGGGGAAGTATAAATACCTCCCAAAATTTCCTCATTTGGTAACTTGACTTACTTGTACTTTTTGTACTTTTCGTACTTACTTTCCACTTCTTAAAACCATACTTATTCTCACGCCGGAGGGTGGTCACAGAGAGACCCTTCCTCTCCCCTGTGACGAGCCTAACGGTGTCTTGTTTTGCAGGTTAATCTCAGATCTATTCAACTGTCACTCTTTCTCATCTCATCTCTCAGATCTGGTCTACCGGACCATCTAAGGGGTAACTTTTTTCCTCTTCAATTGGCGCCATCCGTGATTTGCTGTGTTCTTTTCTTTTTCCGAGAAGAGCAGAGTAATCTCTACCCATGACGGCACATTCTGAGGGATTCGTAATCGAAGACGTGACGGCAAACGAAGTTAACGACGATCAGGTGGTTATCACCTCGTCGGCACCAGCTATCACCTCCACTGGCACACAGGGAAGTGCTCAGCAGTCATCTTACTCTATTGGCGCTTCGGCCATTAAAACAAGTGCCTCACTGATAGAGTTCGATGATGCTTTCCTCCAGAAAAACAGAGAGTTGTTGCTTCGGCTGAAGGAACAACAAAGCAGGGAGACAGTTCTGCAAAGTGTGAAAACCAATCTATTCTCCACTGGTGGACTTGCTGCTTCGGCAGAGCTAAGCACCGGTCTGGGATCTTTCGCCACTTACTCCACTGCAGTCACCACTATGCAGATCCAAACTCCACAAGGGCCCCTGGCATCTTCTGGTTATACCGGACCGATGCAGATTAGCATGCCCTTGTCAGAAAGAATGCCAATTGTAACAGGAGGAGACGATGAACTTACTGCTCCATATCGTCCTGCTCATATGACATCGTTCTCCAAGTTCTCTCAAAGAGTTGCAACTGCACCTCTTCCGGTTAAGCTGAAAATGCCAGCTACTGTTAAAACATATGCCGGAACCTCCGATCCAGATGACCATGTCTTTGCATTCGAAGGAGCAGCAGAGATCGAACTATGGCCCATGCCAGCATGGTGCCACATGTTCGCACAAACCCTCACCGGAGCAGCAAGGGTTTGGTTCGATGGGTTATCTGCTGGAGAAATCACCAACTGGATCGAGTTTAGAAAGCTGTTTCTGATAAACTTTGCAAATCAACGACGATGCTCCAAGGACATCACGGAAGTACATAACATCCGGAGGAAGGATGGTGAATCCTTGGAGGCCTTCATTGATCGTTTCAGTAAAGAGAGTATGCAAATCCATGGTGCAATGGACCAACTCCGAGTTTCGGGCTTCTGCCATGGAGTCCGAAACAATCAGTTGGTAGAAAAACTACATGAAGATTTGCCAAAGACAATGGAAGTACTCATGGAGCGAGCTAGAGCCTTCGCCAGAGGGAAGAGTGCCTGCGGGCAATCTTCCGAAGGAGATTATAAGAACTCCGGAGGACGCAACGTGTGGAAGAAAGGCTCTCATAACACAGATCGAAACAGTCACTGGAACAAAAACAGACAGCAGCCATATGATCGGTCGGACCGAAACAATTCTTCTAAGTCTCAAGGCTCTGGAAGAACCACTGATTTAACCAAAACTCCTCGTGACATCTTGTTAACAGAAAATTTGCAGCTTCCCACGCCTGCTAAGCAGCGACCTTCGTCCGACCGAAACTCCAAAAAATACTGTGAGTATCACCGAGCAAAAGGGCACAATACCGATGATTGTTGGTCTCTCCGGCAAGAAATCGAGAAAGCGGTCCGGTCTGGAAAACTTTCCCACCTTCTTAAAGAAGTAAAGGAAGGGAAGCCCGGAGCAATTACCAATACCAACAACCAAGCAGTGATCAACATGATTCAGGCTATCACACCACATGGCATTAAACGCTCCAGCTCTCACCTTGCTTCATTTATGAGCCAGGTGGGCAAGAGACGTTACGTGTATTAATATTCGTATTTTTTAATCCAACAATCTCCAAAGTATTGCATTACTTTTGGTTCTAAAACAATTTGTCTTTGTAACAGGCAATATCATTCCCTGAGGTAACACCAGATCAGTTTCTGGAAGGACCAATAATCATCTCTGCCATCATTGCCGGACATAAGGTCCAGCGAGTCTATGTAGACAATGGCAGTGCTTCAGAGATAATGTACCATCATTGTTTTCAACGATTGGCACCCGAAATCCAGAGAAGGATGGTACAGGTATTCGAAAACATTTGTTCCGATTACATGTTCCACCCGAAGCAAAACCCTTCCGACCTTCGGAATAATGGTAATAACCTATGTTTTAAATGACAACAGGTCTCCATGCCGTTAGTCAGTTTCTCAGGAGAGATAATTCAGCCCATGGGACGGATCACTCTCCCAGTAACCTTGGGCGCTGAAGGCCGAAGTCGGACAGAAATGTTAACGTTTCTGGTGGTAGGAGCTCATTCTGTGCACAACGTCATCTTGGGACGCCCAAGTATGTGTGCTTTCGGAATGGTTGCTTCTTCCATACATGGGGCCATCAAATTTCCAACAGAAGATGGAATAGCAACTGTTCACACCGAGCAGATGCAGATCGTAGCCGAAATCCGTCAAGCTTTGAGCTCCCAAGCCACTCCAGTGACTCAGGAGTTGTCAGAAAAATGGTCGATCAACCCATGCTTTCCGGAGCAAAAGGTAACTGTCGGTGCACAGCTCCCACCTGACTATAAAGCTGCTTTATGGAACCTTCTAACTGAGTCCCTAGATTCTTTTGCCTGGCAACATTCGGACATGAAGGGGGTGCCTAGGCACCTGGCCGAACACAAGTTAAATGTATATCCTTCGGTCCGACCAGTGCAACAAAAGAAACGAAGTATGGGGCTGGATCGGAACAAGGCTATTGCTGAAGATGTTCGAAAGCTCCTTGATGCAAATATCATTCGAGAGGTCCAGTATCAAACTTGGGTGGCGAACCCAGTTTTAGTAAAGAAGCAAGATGGGGGATGGCGAATGTGTGTTGATTTTAAAGACCTTAACAACGCATGCCCCAAAGATTGCTATCCACTTCCCGAGATGGATGTCAAGGTCGATTCACTAGCTGGTTTTCGATTAAAATGCTTTCTTGATGCATACAAGGGTTACCATCAGATACAGATGGCAGCAGAAGATGAAGATAAAACTGCTTTTATCACCGCCGAAGGGCTTTACTGCTACACAAAAATGCCTTTCGGCCTTAAGAATGCCGGTGCCACTTATCAGCGACTAATGGACAAGGCATTCAAGAATCAGATTGGAAGAAACATGGAAGTGTATGTAGATGATGTGGTGATAAAAAGTAAAGATGAAGCTGATATGATGATTGATATCCGAGAGACGTTCACTTGTCTCCGAAGCATCAACATGAAGCTAAACCCAGCTAAATGTTCTTTCGGCATGGAGGCAGGAAAATTTCTGGGTGTTATGGTTGCTAAGGAGGGAATCCAGGCAAACCCGGAGAAAGTTAAGGCAGTGATGGATTTAAAAGCTCCAAAAACAGTCAAAGAAATTCAATCACTAAATGGTCGATTAGTGGCTTTGCATCGTTTTCTTTCTAAAGCAGCCGAAAGAACTTTGCCTTTCATGACAGTATTGAAAAATAGTTTTGGAAAAAATGACTTCAAATGGACCGAAGAGGCCGAACAGGCATTTGGTGAGCTGAAGCAATGCCTTAGTTTGTTACCTACTCTCACCGCACCGAAGCCAGGAGAAGTGCTCACCGTCTATTTGGCAGCATCTCAGGGGGCCGTTAGTGCAGTCCTCATGGTACAAAGGCACTTAGCCCAAGTACCAATCTACTATGTTAGCAGGGCCCTCCGAGATTATGAAACAAGATACCCTATGATTGAGAAGCTAGCACTAGCTTTGGTCCATGCTTCGAGACGGCTACGAAGGTATTTCCAAGCACATGAAATTGAAGTCCAGACCGATAAAAACATCCAGTATGTTCTCCGAAAGCCGGAGGTTTCTGGTCGATTGGCCAAATGGGCCATCGAACTAGGAGCCTTCGACTTGACTTTCAAAACTAGAGGTGCCATGAAAGGACAAGCAGTAGCAGACTTTATTGTTGAATTACCAAGTGGTTCCGACCAGCCGGAGGAACAATCTTCGGAAGAAGAACAATCTGAAGCATGGTCTCTATACACCGATGGTGCGTCAAGTGCTGAGGGCTCCGGAGCTGGTCTTGTGTTAACTAATCCAGATAACACTGAGTTTTCATATGCCCTCCGTCTCGAGTTCCCAAGTTCGAACAATGAGGCCGAGTATGAAGCATTATTAGCTGGTCTCCGAATCGCACAGAGGTTCGGAGTCAAAAACATCAAAATTCATACTGACTCGTTACTTGTGGTTAACCAACTTCGAGGAGAATACGAAGCAAAGGATGAAAACATGGTGAAATACCTCCGAAAGGCCCAAGAACTTGTAGCTCCTTTTCAAACGTACAAAGTTTTTCATGTCCCAAGAGAAGAGAATGCCCAGGCCGATGCCCTCAGCAAAATGGCATCGACCAATGCGTCTACCTCAACCCAAGGCACGAAGATTGAGGTGTTAACAAAACCATCAATTGAAGAGAGTGAGGTCCTACAAGTTGAAGTTCAAGAAAACACTTGGATGACTCCTATCATGAAGCATATCACCGAAGGTTGGGTTCCGGAAGACAAGGCCGAAGCTCGAAAGCTTAAGGTCAAATCCCTACAATACCAAGTTCAAAATGGTCAGTTGTACCGGAAGACTTTCCTAGGTCCAGTCTTACGATGCCTTTCCCTCACCGAAGCTTCATATGTGATTAAAGAAATTCACTTTGGTGTATGTGGTATACATGCCGGACCGAAAATGGTCGTCACAAAGGCCATGAATGCTGGGTATTATTGGCCCAACAGGCACCAAAGTGCCGTGCAAGAGCTTCAGCGTTGCCAAGAATGCCAGAGAAACGCTCCGGTCAGCCTTCGAGCAAAGAACAATCTGATCCCAGTAACTGCAGCCTGGCCGTTCCAGAAATGGGGCATCGATATCGTCGGACCATTCCCCAAGTCCACTGGAGGGGTTAAATATCTATTGGTAGCCATCGACTACTTTACCAAGTGGGTCGAAGCTAAGCCAATGGGTGACATCACTGGCCATCAAGTGAAGAGGTTCGTTTGGGAAAATATTGTTTGTCGTTTCGGATTACCACTCTACATCATCAGTGACAATGGGAAGCAGTTCGCTGAGAACCCCTTCAAGAAATGGTGTTCGGATCTGGGGATCAAACAGTTGTTTTCATCGGTAGCCCACCCTCAGGCCAATGGCCAAGTAGAGAGGGCCAACCGAAGCATCGTCGAAGGAATCCAACGACGCCTGGGTGGAAAGAAGGCTGGATGGGCAGATGAGTTACCCAACGTTTTGTGGGCTCACCGAACCATGCCAAAAACAAGCACCGGTGAAACACCTTTCAGCTTGACCTATGGCACCGAAGCTATGATACCAGTCGAAGTCGGCATGATAAGCCCTCGAAGGACTCACACAACAGATAATGATAGCTCTCTCCGGCTCAACTTAGATCTCCTGGAAGAAAGAAGAGAAATGGCCTCAATCAAAGAATCTCGATACAAAAAAGAGCTTGAGAAATACTATAATGCCAGGGTGAAAAAACAAACTTTCAAAGTCGGAGACTACGTCTTCCGAAGCAATGAAGCCAGTCGAGCCGAGCCCTCAGGCAAATTAGCATCGAGATGGGAAGGACCATACCTGATAACCACTGTTGGAGAAAAAGGTTCGTACACATTAGCTAAGATAGATGGTACCCCAGTTCCCAGGACATGGAACGGAATCCATCTGAAAAAATGCTACATGTAAAGCATCGAAGGCCGAATCTTATGTTCTAGCTTTTATTTCAATAATTTTCATATGCTTAGTCGGGATGTGACATGCCCCGAAGTTTTTTCTTTGTTCTTGTTTGTAATTCGGGATGTGGATTACCCCGAACTTTTAAGTCGAAGATGGGACGAGTTTTCCCACTTATAATAAAGAAACTTTTTTAGTATACTTTGTCTATTATGTTGTACATTAATGTCCGGAAAAAGGCAAATAACACATAGTATAGCAAAAAGATCGGAACAAAACATGGTTAATCCGATCCAACACATAAAACAAGGAAAAAAGAAAAAATGTGCCGGAACTCATGATAACAGGCATAATTTGTTAACATGAAACTTGTAGACCGAAGGAGATAAGGCACAATGAAGGTCGAAGCATTCGAGCCTATTCTTAAAAATTGCCTCGTAAAAAAAAAAGAAGAAGGAAAAATCATGCCTATCTCACATATAAAAAAAAACAGTATGTGCCGAAGCACGTTATAATATATATACAAGCAAAGCATGCAAGATACGAAACCTATCGACGTCGAAGAAAGATAAGTTTACCTTCTACTTATTTAAAATCGCCGAAGGAAACGGCTCCGGTGGAAAGGCTTAATAATTGCCGAGGCCACAACCAGGTGTACCGAAGGTCTATCAATGACCTTATGGTTTAAAAACATGAATAAAAAACTTGCAAGTATAAAAATACAATTTTTTCGAACCAAAGCATATGGACGCATATCATGGTTCAAAAATAAAGGTCAAACAAACCCTTAGTTTGTTTTGAGACATTCAAAGCAACATCTCCATAAGCCGAAACGAGCATTTCTTTCGAGGCAAGAACCATTCGGCTATGCAAAACACGATCATAATCCAGGGCCAACATAAACCCTTGAAAACATTCAAATACACACAAGTACTATCAACATAAAATGTATGATCATTGCATTCATGAAAAGTAAAATGTGCCGAACCTAAAGTGGTTCGACCAAATCCACATAAAAGAACAAAGACACACATCACAGTCACATGCCGAACCAAAAGTGGTCCGGCCAAATATTACAAACATTGTTTTTAGGGTTGCCGTTGTGGCTTACATCATAAAAAACAAACAACTTCAAGAGGAAGGGGGCTTGAACAGGTCACCAGACTGAGCAGCGGTCTTAAGGGTGTCCAAAGGCTCCGAAGCAAAGCGTGCGATATGCTGAAGAAATGGAAAATCAAGAGTGTCGAACCGATCCAAAGCTTCGTTCAACATTTCATCAGCATTTAGTTTCAACTTAGGCACTTGCTCGAAAGGAAGACCTTTTCCAGAGTAGTGGTAGCCAGCTTTAACACCCACATTTACACCGCAGGCATTCATAGCATTATTGATAGCTCCGACCACTGCTTTAAGTTCTTCTCCTGTATGGATCCTCCGAGCCACCGACCGCATCCCCTCGGTGAGCAACCACCCCTTCGTCTCCAGCAACTCTTTCACTTGACCAGTCAGTTGAGAATTGGATTCAGTTAACTTAGACACTTGGCCATCCATCTCCTTCTTCATGTGGTCCAATTGGCTTCGGAATCGAGATGCTTCAACCTCGAACATCTTCTTCTCTAAAAAACAAACACAAAAAATAAAATGTTAGAAAAAACAGTACGTTGCAAATTTACTATAAGGGAAGACGAAACTACTACCTTGTAGGGCAGCATCCCTTTCTGCTTTCAAGGACGAAACCTCTCCCAAGGCTTTGTCCCGTTCCTCCGAAGCCAAAGCAGCCGCAGCACCACTAGATTTCAATTGAAGGAGCGCCTGTTCTAACCTCTTCTCCAACGACCCTTTCTCCTTCGACAACTCCTCCAGCTTCTTTCCCACAGACAACAAATCTTCACCATCCATCAACGAACAAACTTTCGCCTTCTCCACCTCCAGATCGACCCAACGACGATACACCTCTGTAACCAGACCAATCGACTGAGCCTGGTTCATCATTAAAGCATCTGCCAACACCAAGGGAGCAGCTCGTCGATGCCTATGAGCCTCAGCAGGAGTATTCAAATTTAGCATCATGGTTCGGGCCGTTAAGGCGTCCAAGATCTTATCTCCATTCTTGATGTCCCAGTTGGGAATGAACTTCTCCTCGGCTACGGCAGGGTCCAAATCCATGGAATCTATAAACACATTGAAGCAATCCGTTTTAATCTCCGAATCATACCACAAATGGCTAAGGTACTCTTTCGAGACCTCATCATCTGGAGTAGGAAACAGAGAATACAAATCCGGACCATAACACTTACCAGCAGGGCTCGAAGGGCCAGGAAAGGAATGGAGAGGGGAAGGATTCAGCTGGTCCTCAACTCCTTCGGCAAACGAGACATGTGGTTCGTCCCGAGCTGTTTTCCCACTGTCCAGATGGTCAGAAAGAGTGTTCAGCATCCCACCTTGCTCCGATGTGTCTGTAATAACATCTTCAGGGATAACCGACAGAGGAGTCTTCATCCTCTTCGGTGTATCCCTCGAACCCTCCGGAGGAGCATCCCCCTCCGACCCTTTCCTCTTCCTTGACTTCTTCTTCTTCTTACCATCATCAGAAGAAGCCACCGGAGTCTCCGGTAGCTTTCCAGTATCCCTTGCTGGTTCGGAGGAAACGACTGACGACGAAGCACCGACAGGGTTAGCTGAAGTAGAATCCTCCGGGGACCTGATCTTATAGGAGGAGGCCTTCATACGATCTAAAAAAGGCTTGTCCCCAGGAGCCATTTGAAAAGTTGTAAGTTCCAGCTCCGAGTCGTCGAAGGACTCCAGATGAAGACAATCCCTCAGTGACATGTCTGAAAACAAAGCAACGGATTAGCTTATGAAAAACACATAATTTAAACAAAGTGAACATAACACAACGACTCACCCTTCTTCCTAAGCTCTACAACAGGCCATTTATCAGGCCACTCCCAGCTACGACTAATGCAACCCATCACTAGGATATGCTCCGGTATTCTCCGAACAGGGAATTTGTTCTTCACCAAAGCAGCATACATTTCTTTATCATATTGGAAGTCCTTCGGTAGGTCACCTTCCAAGCGATCCTCTTTCGTCCTCCATGCCATGTCCTTCGGCAGGCATAGATCATCCAACCAGAACCACCTATCTTTCCAGTCCTTCAAACTGGATACCTCCCATCCCACACACTCTCGATCCTCCTTGGGAATATCAACCTTCTTTCCCTTCTTATCCTTCGGTTGCCTTTTCTCGAAGGTGTACCAGTCCCCGGTACGATTCAAACGGTAAAAAGCTCTAAAAACGTTTAAATCAGGGACATAATCCAGTGAACGACTTGATAGTTCAAACTGGTTCACCCGGCTAAGGCCGAAGGGGGTCATTTGGGAAATATGCACCCGATGAAATTCCAGTACCTTCATCAAAAAACGTGTGAATGGTACTCGGTAGTTCGCATAATTACACACACGAGTGTAAAAAGCGAACTTACCGGAGGGGAAGGGGCGGATAGGAGTCCCAGGTTCTGGAAGAACAGGGTTCAGGGACGAAGGAATTTTAAATTCCTCTATGAACTCGTCTAACCTATTTTGTGTTAACACACTATAGGATACACTCATGTTGTCCTTAGGCATGATTAAAAAAGAGGAGTAAGGATGAGGAAACACACCTTGTTGCAGAAGAAGACGACGATTACAGATTGGAAGCTCGGAAGAAGGGAGGAAGAAGATGAACAGTACAGGGAAAGAGAGTAAAAGGGGAGAGTAAAAAGTAAAATCTGATGGAGAAGCTATTTATAAAGGGAAAAGAAAGGACGGTTGAGTAACCGTCCAATCAAAACCGACAGGTAGCGTTCTCGAGCCAATAAAAAACAATCACATCAAGGGTTTCTACTAAAACCACCCGGCGGTCATTCTCGAAACTTACGTAAATGACACAGCTGTCACCCACTTGTCAAGGTGAATGACAAAACACAGCTGGCACGAAAAAGTAAGCATGCCGAAGCTCGAAGGAAGCTGAAAAAATCCAAATAAAATTACAAGTCCTTTCTGAACACCGAAGCATTCAAAAAAGACTTCGGGGGACTTGAAGAGAATATATGGTCATAGGTCGGAGCTCGAACCACCCGAAGGAGTTCGAGCCCGAACCAATCAAATACAAGGGTTACAAGTTAAAACCCGAAAGAACGTAATAAAGGTCGAAGCCTAGACTAAACGGCCGATGGACTAGCTTCGGTCATAAGGCCCATGGGCCTAGGGCCGAAGCCCATCAGGGGAAGTATAAATACCTCCCAAAATTTCCTCATTTGGTAACTTGACTTACTTGTACTTTTTGTACTTTTCGTACTTACTTTCCACTTCTTAAAACCATACTTATTCTCACGCCGGAGGGTGGTCACAGAGAGACCCTTCCTCTCCCCTGTGACGAGCCTAACGGTGTCTTGTTTTGCAGGTTAATCTCAGATCTATTCAACTGTCACTCTTTCTCATCTCATCTCTCAGATCTGGTCTACCGGACCATCTAAGGGGTAACTTTTTTCCTCTTCAATATCCATACTATTTCAAACTAAGAAACCTAGGAAAACATGGTGTAAGGTTTTTAGTTTGCTATAACTTTTTCTATATGCCGTAGGACATAGTAATAGATTGATGTTAGTACATGTTGATTTTCCTAAATGGGGTCTTCACCAAAATAGAACTTGTATAACTCGTATCATATAACTTATTTATAAACCATGTGGTATTTATCATAGTCATCTTATTGTATTGTGGCACTCGAAGAAAAAATGTTAAATACTTTTATATGTGGTGATAAACGAATCTTGTGGAATTGCATCTCGTAATCATAAGGTCCTACAAAGTACAAAGGTATGCTAATGCTAAGCATATTATATTGTCTTATATGAGTGTTCTAAAAAAACGGTTCATTTAATACCATTTTCTTATTTCGTGACATTTAACATGTGTCTATTGTGTGTATCCTTAGATGACAAGAAGACGATTGCAAGTGGAAAGAGCAATTCTAATATACAAAAATCATTAACATGTTTTACGATCATTGTACTATTTTACTACTTTAGACAGCTCGTAACCATAATGTAACATTCTATAAATACAATCTATTATAAAATTGGGACTCTTTAAATCACTAGTGATAAGTATAGTATATGAAATGAGTTCTTTTTTCAATATTTTTTAAAAGAATTTAATTTTGAAAACACATATATTATATAAAGTCGTATATTCTTTTACAAACATATAGTAGGCGAGTCAGAAAATGATATTAAGGGAACCGTTACATTACAACCCTCATAACACGATATTTCCACCTCTGACATCATTCAGTCATCTACACATGCCTATTTTGTAACCACACCTAAACTCATTAAACAAATTACAAAATTCATATATGCAAATTGCAATTGCAACTTACTTTATTAAGCAACTTCATAATGCAAGATAGTGGTACATTCCACTTTAGTAACCATATCCAAAAATACCCTTCAAACTAATGAGGCCAACAACCACCACCCCACTAAAGATGAAGGACAAATCAGTAAACACACACACCAATTCATTCTCTTTCTCCTCACCCTTTTCCCCTTAAAATACCCATATTTTTTTCAAGCACAAACCCATTAAAGTTGTCATCTTTTTAATCAAAATTTGTTAATTTCTACTGTTTGTTGCAAATTAATAAACTTTTTTACATATAAAATTGTGGGTAGTATCGTAAATTTTAAATACATTTAATTCTCATCTGGGTTTTATTAATTTTTTGTTTGGGTATATAGTAAAAGCTTTAGGTCAAGTTCCTCTTTTTTTTTTTTTTTAATCCGATGAATGATTCTTGAAAAGTTTCTTGATTATTATTATTATTGTTGCAAACCCTTTTAGTGACTGATTATGAGAGAACTAAAGTGAGGTTATTAATTGGTTTTGATTATGGAAGAAAAGAGTGGAGATGCAGGTGATGATCAAGGTTCTGGATGGCTGCAAGTTAAAAAGGTTTTTTTTTTTGAATAAATATTTGATCTTTTTTTTTTGGGATATAAGTGAATTTTTGTTTATTTTTTTAATTTATGATTGAATTTTAAATTTGGATTATTTAGACAATAGTTATTGAATATATGTTTTGTTATTTGAAGTAAATGTTGTTTATGATTAGGTTTAAATGGTATATATGTTTTGATCATTGTTGTTAAGTTTCATTTTATGGTTATAATTATATTATTTATCTGATTTGTATTGGTAGCATGTTCATAATAATAATAATATGATTGAAACATTAAGTTTTGAGAGTTTTATTAATTTTTTTAAGTGATTTGTATTGGTAGCATGTTCATAATAATAATAATAATATTTTGAGCTATAATTCTTGATATGTTCTTTGATTCTATAGCGGGGCGTTTATTTTAGAACCGATAATACGTTGAGACTGCGAGAACCGTATAATGTACTTGAATGTTTTGCTTTAAGTGTGATACAAAAGGCGGTTACATAACTACCTACACCACTCGCTCCGTAAACAATCAATGCACTACGTACATGTGCTTTATGTGGTTTGTAGTAGTTTTCAACGTAGAATAGGTTATGAAAAGAACGCGCCCCTGATCCAATAAGCATTGATGTAATGAAATAGATTTTGTTTTAGCATTACTCACTACGTAATTTGGAAATCGTCTGTAATTCATTATTTATAACCTTGTATCTTTAAGATTTCATTCATGAGACTCTTTTACGAAAACTTATATTAGACTGAATTAATGACATAAGAGCCTAGATTCAAGAAAATCTTCGATATGTTATAGCGTACGTATGCAACCATGGTTTTTAATTAATACAAGAATATTAATTGAGAGTAAAGTACCAGAAATCACTTGTTGCTTGTTATTACGAGAGTAACGATCGTTGATTTTAGATGTCTTGATTTCACATTTTTTCTAGTTATTATTATTGTTAAATTTTCTTCAATTTTTGATTGTTTTTTTCGTGAATTTTTGATGTTACACTTTTTCAGAAGCATAGAAGCAATTCAAAGTTTTCTTTCCAGGGATGGGTCGGAGGGTTATCTAAGAAACAGAATTCAAATGTTGTGATCCACGACGCTCGTCAGGTGACTTCTAACGTTAGCTGTAGCGAACAGATTTCTACAATTGAAGATTCAAGCACACCCGATTCTAATAATTTGAAAAATATTAACAATGTTCCTACTGACGACAAGAAAGATGTGAACTACCTTGATAAGTGTGTGGTTAGTCATGTTGATGATCTTAAAACTAACAAGGATCATGGGGGTACCGAAAGTGATAATCTTGATGTTTTTCCAAAGATAAAATTTGGTAACTTGGATGATGCTGCTGCTGCAAATATTGGCATAAAGTTCGGTGATATTGAGAGCACGCTTATTGAAACTGATCCAATTACTATTGAACCGAAAGAGAAGAAAATCGTATCAGCCGTTGAAGAACAAGATAAATGTCAAGAATTAGAAGAGGTGAAGGAGGTATCCTCAGAAGATATCAAAGTTGAAATTGTAAATGAGGAAGTGGTTACGCAAAGTGAAAATGTTTGTCAAGAACACGATAACGGCATAAAAACTGAAAATCATGAGGCAAGCAGGTCAGAAAATATAGTGATGTATCAGGATTCAAGCCCTTTGCAAGATTCTGAATTAACGTCAGATGAAAAGGTGACGTCGGGAGTTCAGACTGCTTCGGTCCTCGATGAGTTATCAGGAGTTGAGATGATGAGTAATATTGAAGGTGGTGAGAGTAAAGAACGGTTTAGGCAACGACTTTGGTGTTTTCTTTTTGAGAATCTTAACCGGGCTGTTGACGAATTGTATCTTTTATGTGAACTTGAATGTGATATAGATCAGATGAAAGAAGCGGTTCTTGTTCTTGAAGAAGCAGCATCTGATTTTAAAGAGTTGAACTGTAGAGTACAGGAGTTTGAAAAGGTCAAAAAGTCATCTGATAATCCACCAATGACCATGAAGTCTGAGCAGCGTCGGCCGCATGCACTTTCATGGGAGGTTAGGATAATTTTCTATTCAGTAGTTTCAAAACGCACATCCAAACAATCGTTTATTACTGTGATCAGCTTTATAGATATATATATATTTTTTTATATAGATTGCTCTCATATTTAATTTCCTGTGATTGCAGGTTCGACGTATGACTACTTCACCACACAGGGCCGAAATACTGTCTTCGTCTCTCGAGGCTTTCAAGAAAATTCAGCAAGAACGAGCAGCCACGAATGACCGTTCTAGAAAAACAGGCTTTACTGATTCTTATGGTCATTCTAGAAGTGGCAGCAGTGTAAATAAACATACCTCTAGAACTGATAGAACTAATGGTGCTCAAGAACCATCGACGGATTCAAGAAGACGAAGCGGGACTGGAATTCTTCCCAAAGAAAACACAAGTAGGGGGAAAAGAAATCCGGACCCCGGAAAGAACAAGGAAATTGAAAAAATGGGTTTGAAAAAAGATAATCTTAAATCCATGGATCAATCGAAAAAATCGACTTTTGGGTCAGACAGAGAGAAGGAAAAAAGAAACAATGTTAACGGGGCGTCGTATAAGTCAATGGATGCATGGAAACAAAAAAGAAACTGGGAGGATATTTTAACATCACCGTATTCTTCATCGTCACGTTTTTCACATTCACCAGGCATGGGTAGAAAAAGCATGGAAAGGGCTCGTATTCTCCATGATAAGTTAATGTCACCCGAGAAGAAGAAAAAGACATCGCTTGATTTAAAGAAAGAGGCGGAAGAAAAGCATGCACGGGCTATGAGAATTAGAAACGAGTTAGAGAACGAAAGATTACAAAAACTTCAAAAAAGCACAAAAAAACTTGACCGTGTAAACGAATGGCAAGCCGTACGCAGCACGAGGCTGCGTGAAGGAATGTATGCTCGCCACCAACGTAGCGAGACACGACACGAAGCTCATTTAGCCCAAGTTGCAAGACGGGCTGGTGATGAAAGTACTAAAGTTAATGAAGTTCGCTTCATTACTTCGTTAAATGAAGAAAACAGGAAACTTATGTTACAACAAAAATATCAAGATTCGGAGTTGAGGCGGGCAGAGAAATTAAAAGATATGAAGTCAAAGCAAAAAGAGGATATGGCAAGAGAAGAAGCGGTTTTGGAAAGAAAGAAGCTTGCCGAAGCTGAAAAAATGCAACGGCTAGCAGAAACACAAAGAAAAAAGGAAGAAGCTTTATTAAGAAGAGAAGAGGAAAGAAAAGCATCGAGTGCAGCCCGCGAAGCAAAAGCTATGGACCAAATGAGGAGACGTGAGGTTTTAGCCAAAGCCCAACAAGAAGAAGCCGAACTTTTAGCCCAAAAGTTAGCCGAACGGCTTAGAGAAAGTGAACAAAGAAGAAAGTTTTATTTAGAACAAATTAAAGAGCGTGCTTCGATGGATTTTAGGGATCAATCTTCGCCTTTATTAAGGCGTGCTTTGAAGACCTCTAGTGGCAGTGAAGATGATCAGCAAACGGGCAGTGGTGTGGGCGTTGAAGGGACCATGCTTCCTAATTTAACCCTACAACACACTTTGAAAAAAAGGATTAAAAAGATTAGGCAAAGGCTTATGGCTTTAAAATATGAATTAAGTGAGCCTTATATGGGTGGGGAAAGCGGTAGTATTGGATATAGAGCTGCTGTAGGGACCGCAAGAGCGAAAATCGGGAGGTGGCTGCAGGAGCTTCAAAGACATAGGCAGGCAAGAAAAGAAGGCGCAGCAAGTATTGGGCTTGTTACCGGTGATATAATCAAGGTACTAGTTCTTTCGTTTGAAAATTCTACACAAGTTATCATATCGAGGTTTATGAACATTGTTACTAGAGCTAGAAAGCTGGCCAGGTCGTCCGGGTTGGGTAATAGGTTGATATAAGTCGGTATTTAGTACGTGTTAATATGCGACGAGTCAGGTTCAATTCACCAGCAATTTTTTTTAGTTCATCTTAATAAGATTTTATAGATACAGTTACACAAACAATTTTTTTTTGACCGATTTGACCCGTTCCCCTTTAACTATTATTATTTTTTTGTTGTGACACGGCACATGTTTGAGCTAAAACACAACCCAAATTGACCCATTTATAAGCAAATGGGTGTAAATTGCCACCTCTAGCTGTTATTTTTTCATTCAAAAGAAATAGATGCTTTGATTAAAATAGAAATGGGTCAAAATTTATACAGACAGTGCCCTTACCTTTTAGAATTTTATGATGGTTAGAAAAGCATGAGAGCAAAACAAAAGAAACTAGGAAAACATACCTTTGTTAACCATTCGAGAGCGAAGTAAACTGCAAAACCAAGGAATTCGAAACTCAATCAACCTAATCAACAAATGCGAAAAGTAAATTAAATGTAGGTTTAAAAGAACAATCTAGGCGATTACGATGTTTCACGCATATGTTTGTTAGACTCTAATAATACTTGTTTTTTCTGCCTTTGAAACTCAACCATGTTACTCGCTATCAAAGAATTCTATTAGTTCAATGCCAAACTAATGATGATCACTAATCATCTCAATAAGAATTTGTAGATAATGGGTAAGCCAAATCTCAATCTAAAATGAGTCTTTTATGTTAAAAACATAACAGTTTTCAAGTCGTAAACATTGACAAAGCAGCAAAGCCTTAAATTGTTTAAAATCCTCTTCCGCAAGTGGGGTCACTTGCGGTATGAAATGGAAGTGAGGCGGTTTGAAGATCTGTGGCGACCGGGAAGGCTTCTATGCAGACAACGCTAACTTGATGGGTATCCACTCTCCGGGTTGGGGGGGGGGGGGGGGGGGAGGTGAAAAGACCCAATTTGGGGTGTGGCGATGTTGAGAGTAGCGAGCGCTTCTAAGGAGGCTGCAAGTGTGGTGTTAGCAGGTTTCGCATCAACATAGAGTTGCCTGATGCTAATGCGATTATGTTACGACTGCTTCAAGTTAACAACGCATGCACCCCAGATCACGAAGATAGTCAGGTGGACAGGAAGTAGTAGCAGAAATACAAGGCATGCGGTTCTATGAGGGTTCCTTGCAAATTTCAGATCACGACCGAAGCAAGGAACAGACCAGTGACCATAGTCCAGATCGATGAATACACTTCTAATTTGAGATATGAATTATGTCATTCAATTGATAATGGTATTATTCTGGGCGTATAATAATAAATAAAATTGTTATACGCCTAGAAAAATGCCACTACCGATTGAATGACATAATTCGTATCTCAAATTAAATGTGTTGGATCTGGACAATGGTCACTAGTTTGTTCCTTGCTTGGGTAGTGACCTGAAATTTGCAAGGAACCCCAGTGGAACCGCATGCCTTGTATTTCTGCTACCATCTTCGTGATCTGGGTTGTATGCATTCTTAACTTGAAGCAACTACAACTTAATCACATTAGCATTAGGCAACTCTATGTTGATGCGAAACTTGCTAACACCACACTTGCAACCTCCTTAGAAGCGCTCGCTGCTCTCGACATGAGCTTCATTAATATAAGATGAAGTTGATCGTCACACCCAAAATTGGGTCTTTTCACCTCCCTTTTGAGACATATACCCAACATTGTATGGACTTCGTTATAAAACTTACGTCTGTATAAATTCAATAATAATTTGTTTGAACGTTAATTGTAGTTCTTACTATCTATTTTGCTAGAAGTTATGTCTTTAAACATTTTGATAATTTTTGTATTAGTTTTTGGACGGAAAAGACCCTGAACTGCATGCTTCTCGCCAAGCGGGTCTTCTTGATTTTGTTGCATCGGCACTGCCTGCTTCACACACATCCAAACCCGAAGCTTCCCAAGTAACGGTATACTTCTTGAGACTTTTAAGGGCAATACTGTCATTACCCACAAACAGAAGTTACTTCCTTGCAGAAAATCTTCTACCACCAATGATACCCATGTTGGCAGCCGCCCTAGAAAACTTCATCAAAATCACAGCATCGTCTTCAAACACTAGCGGCGGTAAAACCCTAATCGAAAACTCCGATACCATATCTGAAGTTTTAGATGGATCATTGTGGACCGTGGCAGCCATCATTGGTCATTCGAGCTCTGATGAACGCCAAAATCAAATGCAAGATGGTTTAATCGAGCTTGTGATTGCATATCAAGTTATTCATCGATTAAGAGATCTTTTTGCACTTTACGACAGACCTCAAGTAGAAGGCTCTCCTTTCCCCTCGTCCATTCTCTTAAGCATCAATATGTTGGTTATTTTGACTTCCAGATATCGGGTCAACACAACAATTGATTGGGAAGCTTATCCGCTTGAAACAATGACGATAAAAGAAACGTCTTTATCAAATTTAAATGGGAATTCTGAATCATCTTCCAAGTTGTTGCAAGATGTGCCCGAGGATCGTCCGTTGGATGATTTATGTAAGAAGGATGAGAATAGTAATATGGTGGATAGCAGCGGAGAACAAAAGAATATAAATAAATCGCCACATAAGCAGCCTGTGGCTGATCTTCTTTCAGCCATATCTGAAACGGGATTGGTTTGTCTTCCGTCTTTGTTAACAGCTGTATTGTTGCAGGCTAACAACAGATTGTCCTCTGAGCAAGTAACTTTCTTTCAAATTTTAAATATTTATATCTGACTAGAATTATTGTCAATGTTGCAAAAATTGGCCTAGGCGGTGAACAAAATCGGAATTAGGCCCTAGTCGGAGATCTAGGCGTTTTGGCCATTAGGCGGGCCTAGGCGGTGATTTTTTTATTTTTTTTTTATTAAATTTCTAAGTATTTTTTAGTATTATGTGTATATATTTAAGTATTTCTAAGTATTATGTGTATATATCTTAACATATTTTCAAAAAACACCTAAATTTGTGTGTATATATATATAGGGGGCGGTTATTCTACAAAGTAAAAGAAACGTGCGAAGGATGCGAAGGATCTTTGTACTTGATAATTACGTAATGTTTTTTATGTTCATGAAATCATTACGTAATTATCATTACGTAATTATCATTATGTAATTATCATGCACTTTGTACATGATAATTACGTAATGATAATTACGTAATGTTTTTGTATGATCATGAAGGCATTACGTAATTATCATTACGTAATTATCAAGTCATGAAGGCATTACGTAATTATCATTACGTAATTATCAAGTACAAAGTGATCCTTCGCATCCTTCGCACGTTTGTATTACTTTGTATTTGAACCTGTCCCTATATATATATATATATATATATATATATATATATATATATATATATATATATATAAAATACGTATAAAAATACTAAAACGCCTAATTCCGCCTAGTCCCGACTAGTCCCTAGGCTGGACCTCACCGCCCGCCTAGCGCCTTCTGCAACATTGATTATTGTAAATAATATAAACATTGTAAAATGTCTCTAGGGTTCATATGTTCTTCCAAGTAATTTTGAGGAAGTAGCAACTGGGGTGCTGAAGGTTTTGAACAATTTAGCTTTGATTGATATTAACTTCGTCCAGACGATGCTAGTAAGCACACATTTTATATATTTATTTTGATTATTAATTTATTTAATTATTTTCCATCTTAATATCACTAAATGGGCTATACTCTCCAGAACAATGATCTATTGTTTACAATATATTTTTATGCTTTATATTTGATGAACAGGCGAGACCCGACCTAAAAGTGGAATTTTTTCATCTGATGAGTTATCTTCTTTCGCATTGCACCGGCAAGTGGGGAGCTGCTACTGATCAGGTGATGTTTAAAACCCTCTAATTTGAAATCCTTATAGATCTGTGTAGTCAAAAGCGCTCAGTGGCGAAGCATGGTTCTCGAATCGGTGGGGGCCGGACTCAATTTTTTCCGATCGGTGGTGGCCGGAAGATCAAATCGGTGGGGGCCGGACTCAATTTACCTATGAGAATCGCAAAATTCCATCACTGCGCCAAAACACGGTGGTGGCCGGGGCCTCCTCGGGCCCTCAAGAAGCTGCGCCACTGAAAGCGCTTGAGGCATGCACCAAGGCGCCCAGGTGAGGGGAGCGCCTCAAAATACAGCAAGGTGCAAAAAGCATCTGAACTGCCAGAAACGGAAAAACTAGCGTGAATCGGCTAAAACTAGTTTCAAACGGGCTGAATTAGCCAAAAATGGCATGGACCGGACGAAAGCAGGACTGCACCAGCCTGAATGGATGTGCACCTTGTCTCAGGTGGGCGCTTCTTTTGCGCCTAGATGACAGACCTACCCTTTGCGCCTTGAGTGCGCCTTGCACCTTTAGTTACCTGCTTTTATATTATATATAACCGATAATCTATAGAAGTATAGAACTTTGTTTCTAAATGTGTGCATGTTATTATTATTAATGTTTCAGACTGGTTTACTTCTGCTTGAATCTTTGTTGCTTCTTGGATACTTTGCCATGTTCCATCCCGAGAATCAAGCCGTTCTTCGCTGGGGAAAGAGCCCAACGATTCTTCACAAGGTCAGTTAAGCATTCATAACATTTTTTTTTGTTTGCCTGTTATATTATTTTTCAAAATATCAATAGGACTCACGATTTTAAAACTTGATTTGGCTGTGCACAGGTATGCGATCTGCCGTTTGTGTTCTTCAGTGACCCCGAGTTAATGCCAGTCTTGGCTGGAACACTTGTAGCCGCCTGCTTCGGGAGTGAGCAGAACAAAGGGGTGGTCCAACAAGAACTTAGCATCGAGATGCTTCTTTCCTTGCTCAGATCCTGCAAAAGCGGCTTACCAAAGTCCCAACCTGGATCGACCCAAGTCAACCCTTCAATTGACGAGCTCACAGAGTCAACTCAGTCGGGTCTGGATTCAAGAAAACTTCTTGGTGACAGCTGTCAAAGATCAAACAGAAGAAAGTTGGGAAAAAGTGGTGCAGTTGGGAACAACATTAGAAGTGTGAAGATTAGGAATCAGAAAGATGGAACCAAATCAACGAGGGGTTGTGAGTCGAATTCAGAAGGTTGCTCTAATTTGATGCTCCATTCGAGATTTCCTGCAAGCTTCATTGACAGGGCAGAATTGTTCTTTTCAACAGAATCACCGGTTTATATGTAAGTGAATTTTTTGAAAACCATTTTCGAGATCAAATAAACTTTTGCAAGTTGTAGAATGAACTAAAACAAATGACTGAAATTTTAACAAGGCGCGTTGAGTAATTTGTCGAAATGGGTCAAAACCAGTAACTTTTTTAGTGTTGGTAAAAATGGGTCGGGTCTAGTTGGGTTGACATGTAACGTATGTTGTCCAAAATATTATTGTTATTTTTTTTATTATAAATAATTAGTGTGTCGAATACAATTACAGTGTTCATACCACTGCAATATTTTTGTAGTGAATTAAATGATTTAGAAAGTTATAACGCAATAACTTTTACTGAATTGTTTGGTTTGTAGCTAATTTTTTGTAGTCACTGTTTTGACACGTTAGAGATAAAACATAACGGGTTGAAACTTGATTCTTGGCAACGATCAGGGCACTGTAACTCCCCGGATCTTTATTAACGTAGAGATAGCAACATCATCATGTATGTAACTCCATCGAGTTCAAGAAAGAAAGAAGCAAAGCCAATTTTTTCTCGGTTTTCATCCGGCTTTAAATTCATTTGCAGAGAGCATTTCAAAAGCACCAACTAAAGCTTGCACTTTGCCTTTCCTAGCTCGAATAAGCCTGCTAGCAGTCTCTTTAATAACATTATTCAAGCGCGTATTTGGTTTATTTTCTTCCACGTCACACGGTTTTAAAACAACACTAACCGAATTACTTTCAGCAGTAGTATCCAACTCACCTTCAGAAGTCACACTCTTTAAAGTTGTGCCATCTTCTTGGTCAGTTTGATTTATTTCCAGCACCTTTCCTTTCTGAAACTTAACTTTTCTTGGACTGTTACTTTCAGACTGCGACTCGATAATCTTTCCCTGTTTAAATTTGAGCTTTTGCGACGAAAGTTCTTCGTTTTCCTTTACCATTTTTTTTTGACTTCTGCTTTTACTTCTACTTTCCAGGGTTTCATCTTTTTCCGACTTGAAGGCGATTTGTGCTCCATTTTGCATAACTCTTTTCTCATTAAAATTTTGACTTTTATTGCTTTTTTCTTGAACAACAACAGTCCCAGGCTTCGTCGAACCGGAAAGGGTCTTTAAAGTTTGCACCTTTTTGGAAACCGTACCATCTCCAGGCGTCTTAACGTTACTTTTGACTGGTTTAACGTCTTTTCTTGAATCGATCTTTTTGTCGTATCTTTTACTGCCTCGGACCAAACCGCCAACTGCTGGTGAAACATGAACATCTAAATCATTGGTGTGTAGGTTTACATCACTGAATCTCCTGGTGATTCTTGAAGGTGTGATGTAAAATGGATCAATTTCCTCAGACTTTGACTTTAAGTTTGACTTTGACTTAAAATCTTGACTTTTGGATTCAAGGGGTTGTGATCTGGTTTGATGTTTAGGAAGTGAGGTGCTGGTGGTGATCTTGGCATGTCTTGTTGGAGATCTGGGAATCGATGGAAACGTTTTCTTGACTCCATGTTGAGAATCAGTATCGCTTTTGTTTAATCTCTTACGTATGGGCTTGGGTTGAGTCAGGTGGTCAGACCCAGGTGGATGTGGTTTGCAGTTATCGTGGCAGGATGGAAATGGGACGCTGAGATATCGACTTAAAACGTCTTCATAGCTGTTGAGTTCGATGGAGAAGTTTCCGGTCGAGTGTCGTCTTGAGTGCTTGTTGGGCACTGTTTTTTCCATGCCAATGCTAACCAATGCCTACCAACATGAACACTGTAAAAGATTCTAACTATTGCCTTTGACATTCTTTTTCTACAATTTGGGTGTAAAAAGGTTCTTATAGGATAATAAACATTCATAATATATTAGAAATTAACGATAAGAGCAAACGTAGTGGGGCGGGAAAATTCACGCCCCTCCTCCACTTTAGATTTAT
This sequence comes from Ambrosia artemisiifolia, assembly GCA_032199755.1. Taxonomy (NCBI): domain Eukaryota; kingdom Viridiplantae; phylum Streptophyta; class Magnoliopsida; order Asterales; family Asteraceae; genus Ambrosia; species Ambrosia artemisiifolia. Next base: position 11,326,575 of record CM063521.1, read on the forward strand.
TTCATTGGTCAGCAAAAAAGAGGCCCATTCCACGTTGTGAAAAACACACACGCCCAAACCCCCCCCCCCCCCCCCCCATTTTGACCAAAAACGCCCTTGGGGGCGGTGTGGGGGCGTTTTTTCCCAATCCACGCCCAATTCATCTCCCAACTACGCTCGGTCTAATAATATTAAACGAGGTTGTTGTATATTGATCAAAACACTTAATGAAATATGCATACGTTTAATTTACATTCATTTTGCGGACATTCAAGAAACTTTATTGCAATGTTTTTCGCGTCTTAAACAAAAAAACATTCAATAAAATCTTGATTGATGCAAAGAATTGAAGAGACAAACAACACAAAGACATACCGTATGTTGAAAACTTCGAAGAAATTGTGAACGATGGAAGAATGGCAAGATTGTAAATACGAACCTGATAACTTTAGAGAAAAAAAGGTTTTTAGTTTAGGAAAGAGGGTGGGTTTGAACTTTGAAATGAACAAAACATTTGAAATCCAAACAATGCTAGATGCCTAGATCTCCCATACATATTTTGACAATCTATATTTAGAAAGACCAACCGTTTTGTTTATATTTAGAATCCGTAAATGATACAACGCTTGGTTTCAGAGTTCGCTTTTTGATTAAAGTAATCTTTGGTTAAAAAAACTTTAAATTGATTGCCTAGAGACAGGATCTAATATTGTAATTTCCACTTTAATTGGATACAATTTCAATCCATTTATTTGTAAATTAGCCGTTTCATGTTTTGTTTCATTTTAAACAGGTTACGTTAAACTTTGTTCTTAATGCAAACGAATATCTAGATATGTCATTTTTAGAAAAGTGTGTAGGCTTTTCTAAAAATGACAAAAATATTCACGGTTTAGCTCACCTGACTTGTTTTGACATGTAACAAGAAATGAGATATATTCCTATTTTGTCAGAGTTGTCCAAAAAGCTCACGACTTGCTTGAAATCGGCTCATTTGTAAACGAACTAAGCTGAACCAAGGTTGGCTCAACTTATTAGATCGTTTAAATTAAAGGCAAAACTATATGTGTGTGTGTGAAAAATAAACGAGCCATGAGCTGGCTCAAGCTCAACTCAGTTTGTAAACAAGTTGAGCCTGAACCCACTCTAGCTCGTCTCATGTACAAGTTTAACATGTAGTCTTTATTACTAATGTATCCACGTGTGGCCCTGCCACTCCGTGTCATCTTCCACCCCCTCCCCCCGGTCTCTCCTCCTTGTCATCTCATAGACGCTCATGGGCAACACCCTTGCCAAAGGATCTCTCCCCTCCACCTCAGGTGGGCTCCGGCGTATTTATCTCCACCTCAAGTCGTTTGAAAGAAGGTATTATGAAGTGTGCCTATGTTGCCACTCTACATTGCATAATTCCAACTATGCAATTTTGTAGATCACTATGGGTGCAAAACTAATATGTTGATAACAAGTCAAAATGAAAACTTATTCGCATAAGTAAAAAAAAATGACGTTAATCGCCAACAGGTTTTGTTCCCTTATTTTGCCCGCCTTTTCTATATATCATACAAATTTTCGCCGTTCAAAAAAATAAAAATAAATATTTTGATAAAAACTTTTGGAGATTTTGGACCCTGGATTTGGGCTTTTAAGGACGTAGGCTTTACTGCCTTCACTTATTTGATGGGCCAGGAGTGTGAATTATTTGGGTAGTACTTAGCAATAGCATGCAATTTATTTTGTATTTGGTAAAATAAATTTTGACATAAGTTTGAATGTTGAAGTATAGAAATATATTATAAATCACTTCCTCAGTTTAATTCATGTCACAATCTTATTATAAATAGTTTTGGTTAGATTAAATTTTCAATATTTTTGAAATATTAAGAATTCAGAACACTGGTGGTACTAATATGAGCTATAAGATATAGGGCTTGGATGAACTCGCAGATTAGATACCGCAACTTGAGCAACAGAGTAAGATAGAGACTTCTTTAGTTTAAAGTCGACTCGGTAGTGAACACGAGAAACTCACTAGAAGGTCCAAGGAGTTGGATCCCCGCAAACACTCAACGGTCAAGTAAGTCACATATATAAGGTCTGCCAAGAGCCATCATAACCTATACCTAAATCACGAATAAATGCATAGTGTAAGTGTGTAACATGAGCTGCCAGATCCCACTCGGCTGGCCCAACAGTAGAAACCATTTTTCTTATTATAAGAATAAAAAAATAATAAGAGTAATAATAACACCACCCTTAGTGGCAAAGGGATTAGGCGTGGAAATGCCCCCAAAACGCTCCCACCCCACCCTCGGGGCGTTTTTCTTCTTTTTTTGGCTTTGGCGTGAATTTTTCAACGCCATTTTTGGGGCGAGAAGATGCTTACTTTTTCTGGAGCCAATGGATGCGTGCCATTTGAAGATGGGCGATATTATTTTCACAACCACTAACCACTACATGGGTCTAACAATAATACAATAACATAAAGTTATTAAAGTTTAAAAATTAGACATATTATTAGCACTTATTTTAAATGATTAAGTCAAATAACTAAGATTGTCACTTTGTCTTAAACAACAAATGTTGCACCATATGCTTGCATGTTCTACGTCGGCAAGTAAAGATGCTAATCCCGGCAGAAATTAAAGTATTAAATTATTTTATTTGATCTACCTTAAAATGTGCATATATTTGTCACTCAAATGAACGGCATTCACTATCTATATAGCATCTTTGACTTTGACTTTACAAAGTCAAACTAGCCGATTTTGTATTACTTCAAAACTTGATTCATTCATATGGCTCGATGTGTGATTGTGGCCATCCAAAGATATACCTTGTTGGTTAGTAATACTTCTTGTGTGTTAACATACGAACCGGTATACATTGACGGATCTACAAAATAAAACAAGGGGTAACATTTTATAAAAATTATTTTAAGGGGTAACAAAAAATTTGTTTTAGGGGTAGCATTTTATAAAAATACCTTAAAAACAACTTCGTCAGGATAATCGAGGGGTAACAAGCATACCTCTTGAATATACATGCATCCGCCCATGCCGGTATAACTTTTTTCATAGTTAAAAGTTTTATGATCCAATTATTATTGAAATATATTATAAATGTATAAATAATTCACTTGAGCTGGCATAAATAGGGCTATTCAAGAGTCGCGCTGAACCGAGCGGACCTTTGCTCGTGCTTGGCTCATTTACAAACCGACCCGAGCCGGAAACTGAGCAAGCATTTTTCGAGCGCGCATTTTTTCAAGCCAGCGACGAGTTTTCCGGACAACTATAAATTTGGGATGTTTCCAATAATGTTCTCGCTGCCTAGTGATGACTGAGGTTCCACCGTCCGAAGATGATACTAAGTCTGAGGTCCGGGTGTCTGAGGATGAGGCTCAGGTTGAGGCCAGTGAGACAATGAACATACTACAGAGAACGATTGTCGCATTGTGGCATAAGTTGATAGCGGGAGACGATTGATGGCGGATAACTAATGGGAATAGGAAGTCAAACATGTCTTTTCACGACTTAGGGTTTTACAATTAAACTTAGTTTTAAGTTATCATTGGGTTGACTGAGCCAGTAACTATAAATATAATTGTATATATGCATATATTGAGCTAAACTCAATATAGTAGTATATATAAAACTATAAATATAATTGTAATTAATATGTATATATATAACAAATTAATAAAAAATTATATCTAGCCGAACCGAGCCGAGCCGAGCGGACCTTTGCTTGTGCTTGGCTCGTTTACAAACCAAACAGAGCCGATCAGCTCGTTTACAACCAAGCGGAAAATCAAGCGAGCATTTTCCGAGCAAATCCCAAGCGAGCGGCGAGCGTCGAGCGATTTGAACAGCCCTATAGGGCTGTTCAAATCGCTCGACGCTCATGGATCGCTCGCCGCTCTTTCAGAAAATGCTCAAAAAATACGCACTCGATTGTGATTGTCTGCTTGGTTGTAAATGAGTCGATCGGCTCGGTTCGGTTTGTAAACGAGCCAAGCACGAGCAAAGGTCCGCTCGGCTCAGTTCGGCTTGAATACGAAAACTGACTTCTACACATGGTTGATGCCGAAAGATTGAATGGTGTGTTTATTTATGTTATACATTATAATGTGTTGATGATCACCAAATGAGATTTGATTTGAATTGCATTGCATTGCATTGCATTGCATTTAGGATATTTGTTGTAAGACCCGTCTCGAATCACCAAGGCTTAACGCCCTAAAACACGGGATTAGTTGTCTAAAAAAAAGAAACGGGGTTAACTTAAACTTTGAGAAAATAATCGTGTACTTAAAAGTTTTGTCGTGTCCCATAGGGTCAATCAGATTAAAACGATGTTCACATCTCATGAAAAAGTTTACAATCCCGTTATATCGTTTACATGTATTTATTTTCCAATTAAGGTGTAACCCCATATAGTTCAAAACTCAAAATCGAATGTGCGGAAGCGTGTTTATAAGCTTGTGCTCGTCCGGTCCTCCATAAATGGCTTGATCTTCTCCCCATGCTCCTTAAGATTGGTACCTAGGGTTATACATGATTAAATAGCCCGTTTAGTATTGATAAACGTGAGTTTAAATCAGATTAACATATGTTTACAGCAAAAATAATGTATGTTAAAATCAGCAAAACCCAATTTTGGGTTGGGCTGAGTACTTGCCGTAACCTACGGCCATCAGGCCAGGGGTTACGGCCAGCAGGCTCTGATTGGCTCGTTTTCATACAACTTTCCAGCACCAATTTGACCCGAATGCACCCGACCATTATTGGGAGTCCAATGCTCACCCTTTGTGATTTGTTTGATTAAATTTTCATGGTTTAAAACTTATTTACCTTCATCCTTTATCAAGATTAACGTGGTCCATTAAGAGTTCGATTAGCAAAAGGATTCTTTTGAGGAAACGACAAGTGTACGGATTCAACACCCATAGCCCCTTGATCGTTCTATGTCTCAAAATCTTCCCTTTGCACACTCTTGTCCTATGTGGTACCAAAACCAACAAGATGGGCGGTTGTTATCTAGTCGAGTCTTATCCTTGTCACCATTGGGCGAGAATTCCATAACTATGATTCTTCAGCTCATTTTCCTTGGTTTTTCCCTCGCCCGGTCAACTCCCAGTAAGACTCGACTATAGATAATCACATCCACACATCTCATGGTATTGAAATCCCATTGCCACCATTCTAATTTAAGAAGCTACAACGTATCTATATGACTCTAAGTCGTAGAGCGAGTTACCTGACATGCTTCCAACCTTTGGCTAAGGTTGTTTCTATCGATTTGCTTTCTAATACAAGCTCCCCATACCTAAGAGCATAGGATTTGATATTTAACGAGATTTAAGTCATTGGGTGACTTGCCTTATGCGTGCTTCCCTTCCTCCTCAATTTCGAGATTTCTTGACCAAGCGAAATCTCTTATAAGTGATTAAAACATGTTCTTAGACATTATTCATTTGTTCACACAAGTTTTCATCAAACTTTTCAATGCCAATATTCGATCGAGTCTATTGCGGCATTTCATCAAACACCTTGTAGGCGTTATTTTCCTAGAGTTATCTTTAGGGCTTGGGTATCTCATGGATCCCCCAATAGTCAAGACTATTATCTCATGCAAGTTAATATTACCTTTTTGTTCACAATTTCACAACTTCATACTTAGAAGATGCTACAGTTTACAAATTAGGTGTGGTTCTTAACTAATGATAAAACCCACCTTCCACATAATCAACAATTTCACATGAATCATACAAGTCATGCTTATATTAGCATCTTTTGACTAGATTAAACATGATTAAGGTTCCCTAATGCTAGAGCAACCTCTAATGATCACTAATTTAACATTTACAAAACACCTAACAATCTTCACCATGTTCATACATGAGATATATATCAAATTGAACCAAATAATTGATACCTTTGGGTGTGTTGGACCTTAGATGATCCTTTTTTGCTTAATGCACGGATTTCCCCTTTGATTTTGGCTTGGTTTGAGCAGGAATTGGTGTTTTAGGTTAAAGTGTGTGTTTTGTGGTGTTTGTGTGTGTTGAAGTCGATTCCCAGGTCTGGGAATTCACTTCCCTTCCTAGACATATTAAACCCCTCAAAAAACACTTTAGTCCAATGTCATAAATGGTCCCTCTACTCTATACTCATGAGTTTACTTTGATTAGTTATGCTAATCAATTAGCATTTTATGTTTATTTGTGCCATTTTGTCTACGAAGGTAACCCGGTTATTCACGCCGAGGTGGGGTTTCTAATATTTCCTTATGAGGTGTTCGGTTAACAAACCGACTATTGTTTGATTAACAAAGATATCATAATTATGAAATTTGGGGTGTTACATTTGTAATAAACTCGATTTAGTTTTTGGATCTTCAACTAATTTCATAAGTCAGTTTGTAGTGAACTCACTAACTTTTATGCCATTGTATGTTTTAAGCATTCATTTTCATGACATTACAAGTGAAGACTATAAGAATCACTAGCGCTATGTACCCGAGTATCATTTAGGAGAAAAGAGAAGATAAATGGGTGGGGTGTGACAAATTGTTACAGATTGTCCTTTATTTGTTAGAAAAATTGCACCTTCTGTCTTTTACGTTAATTTTTCACTCCTTCTGTTCTTTATTTTCTAAATTTGCTACACCCTCTGTCCTTCAGCCTAACTTTGTTAACTTTATTTTCTAAATTTACACCCCTTATAATTTCCCTAAGCCTTAACCCCAAATCAATCGATGAAACTAAGGCACGACATGAAACGAAATCATAGGGTTTTTAAACTACATCAAATTCCGATCAAAACCATAATTTTGAAGTAAAACGATTGATGAAAAACATATTTTGTTTTTATAAAAACTCGTTTTATATAAACACACACACACACACACATATAACCGAAGTTAAGCGCATTCACGTCAAACATAACCCGAAAAACATGAAACCTGACCGAAACTTGTTAAAAACTTATATCGAATCCAACCAATTTAAACCGGATCGCAAAACGGGTCAAAAACCCGAACCGAACTTGACCCGCGTTAACAAAAACGAACCTTACACCTCCAAATCGCACCCAAACTTGAATCTGGACCAACCCATGCGTTCGTAACACTAAATCTCACCATACATTCGATTATTATGTGTTGAAGGTTCCAGATCGTCATACAAATGACCAATTCTTTAAACGTTTAAAAAACCCACTTGCAAACCGAGCCTCTATACCATAAATTGAAACCGATTATAACATCTTATGCTTTAGTCTGCCGTTTTCGTGCAAAAATATACCATAAACACCCACCAAATCGTTCGCAATTTGAAGAACCAGATCAACCAATCGCAATTTTAATCGTTCGATTTAGCCTAAAAAATGATCAGGTCAGTACGATTAATATACATGGTTTTGATCAGAATTTGATGTTCTTTAATAGCCCTATGATTTCACTAATTGCTGAGGTCCAATTTGAGGTCAATCGAAATGGGTTCAAGGGTTAGGGTTCGAAAGACTTGAATTGGGATGATGAAACTATAAGGGCTAAAAGTGTAAATAAATTAACCAATTTTTTTAACGGAGTTAGGCTAAAGGACAGAGGGTGTAGCAAATTTAGAAAATAAAGGACAGAAGGAGTGAAAAATTAACGTAAAGGACATAAGGTGCAATTTTTCTAATAACTAAAGGACAATCTGTGTAATTCTCTCTAGTTATTATTATTACACACATTTTATTTTAGTTTTAATATAATACTTTTAGTTCTAGGTATTTATTTAAACAAGAAAACAATTAGCAAATCGTGGAAACATAGAAAAGTTGATCACAAGTGTAGTGGATGTCATTAACGAAACGTGCCATAAACTATGCCAAGCAAAGACACACACTCCGGGCCACAAATGGCCTTAGGTTCTCCAACCAAAAATTCTTTCTTATAATAATGAAAAAGTAAAACATATAAAATAATCGTCAAAACTTTTAAAACAAATTTATATACTTCATTTTTATTTATGAAGTTCTAATGTGAAAGTAATTAGTATTATTCTCTCAAATCGAGCCATAGCTGAAAACTTCGGTGATTAGTGTTTTAGTAGTAAGGAGGTGGGAATCTATCGTAAAGATTTGGGGATCAAATGTTGGCATTTGAGACATGAGATTTATCTCTTTTATTTTGGCAGAGGACTGGTCAGTTTTTACAACACTACAATAAAAAACAATAAAAGTTTATTCACCTCAAAGTAATAAAAGTTCCTTCGACTAGCCTTTAAATCAATAAATTTTATATATACATTTTCGTTTTTGATGAATACATGAGTTTCGAATAACAAGAAGTATAGTTTCATGGACAACATGGAAAGAATTTTCCATAAAAACAGTCAAATATACCCAAATATTTGTTTTATTTTATTATAATGTTGTTTGACTCTTTAAGTAAGTCCAAATATTTGTATGGTGGTGCTTGTTTGTTGTGGTTTGCTTGAATTTTAACGACGTAGTTTATATCGAATCTAAATTGTAAGCGGCCTTCTGTCTTCCCCTTAAATATTGGACCGGGTCATATATAAAACATCCTTATATTTTCCAACAAATAATAATAGTTTAGTTCAGTATAAGAGCATCATCAATGCTTTCCACATGTAATACTTTTGTGGGGTTCGTTTTAGGAGTGTACAAAAAGCTCGCGACTCGCAGCTCGCTCGAAACTCGCTCGAAAAAAGCTCGAAAAAAGCTCGGCTCGAAGAGGCTCGTTTTGTTTTCGAGCCGAGCCGAGCTGGCTCGTTTTGTAATCGAGCCGAGCTCGAGCCAGGGTTGTTCAGCTCGTGGCTCGGCTCGATGGCTCGACTCGTGGCTCGGCTCGATGGCTCGACATATGGCTCGATTTAGCCTTGTGTAATTTAGAAAAATAAAAAAAATATACATGATAAATAAACCATAACTTAGAAAAATAAAAAAAAATATACATGATTATGTGTAATTTTATTTAATTTTATTGTTTTTTATTTAATAAATATTTGTAAAAAAATAAAAAAAAATAAAAAAATATATCGAGCTGGCTCGAGCCAGCTCGAGCTCGGCTCGAACATTTACGAGTCGAGCTCGAGCTCGACTTTTCAGCTCGATCCGAAAAACGAGCCGAGCTGGCTCGGTTTAGGTTCGAGCTCGAGCTCGAGCTGGGCCTGGCTCGGCTCGACTCGGCTCGACTCGGCTCGTGTACAGCCCTAGTTCGTTTCATATATTGCAATAGAATTGGAATTGAAATTTGCGCTAGAACTATAATTTGATTTGGAATTTAGATGTGTTCATTTCATAAAATAGAATCATAAAATAGAATGAAATTTTAATGGAATTGGAATTGAAATGTGGATTCCGTGTTGTTCTTCATAGTTTATGTTCTTCACACACATGAAACCACCATTTAAGGTTTCATCTATGGATCACTACACTATTTGGATTATTCACAAACGTTAATATTCCATTATGGTCATCAATGTATACATTTTAAGCGATGTTTTATCGAATGTAAGCATGCAATAATAAAGTGATAGGACCAAATACACAGTGAAAAAAAAAGAAGTCGTAGGAAGGGTATCAAATGGATCCCAATTGAACTCATTCAAGAGTCATTGAAACTGTCTTACCGAACTCTACAATCTTAGAATTTAGGTTTTCATTTTTGTGGATTTTTAGGTTGTAGTTTTTAGAATTTGTGTTACATTATTGTGTCTTTTTATGTGATATTGTGTCTTTTTATTATTTTCATCATTGTGTATTTTTCTCGGCATTCTATTATATTTCTCGTCAATATGTCATATTTTGTGACCCATTATGTTATATTTCGTGATCCATTACGTTTTGTTGTATATTTTTCACTCTTCTTATTTATTTTACACTGTAAATAACTTGACCCATATATTAAATTCAAACATAACATGTACATTCGTTTATTTACTTAAAATGCATCATGTATAAAATTTATTCGAAATATATTATTATTTTCTTATATATATAATCAAATTAATAAAATAATTTGTAAAGCATTCATAACCTGGAAATCAAATTATGTGAGGAGTTCCCTTAAATTATATGAGATGAGTGTGAGTGGTTGTGAGTGGAGGAGAGAGAAAATATTTAGAGAAAACACTATTCACTCCTATATATGAAAAACTACTTTTCACCCCTATATATATTTTAATATTTTTGTAAGTGATTGTGAGTGAGGAGAGAGAAAATATAATAATAATATTATGAAAAAAGTATTATTATTTTAATTAGGAGATGGAAGATTTAAGGATGAAGTAGTAATTTTTAACGTAATTTGATGGAAAGAATTTTTTAAATGTACACACTACCAAAACAAGATGTCTACATATTAAGTAAGCAACACCATACCACACACAATAATAACCGGGAAAATCACGAAAATAGCCGTTGACCAAAGGGTTTTTACCAAACTAGCCAGTGGAACCGTCTCTGTGAGACCGTTCCCCTTTCCCGAGGCACCTTAACCGATTCCCATGACCTTGGAGAAAAAGAGCCACTAACATGTGGCCACGTGTCCCAAAAATCCTCTCTAGCTCTTGGAGGTGGCTCCCAGGTTCCTGAGACCCTCCAAGACGCTTCCTTAAAGCTGCACATTGTCTTCTTGTCCCTCTCTACTCTCTCTCCTCTCTCTTTCTCTCTCTCCTCTCTCTCTCTCCTCTCTCTCTCTCCTCTCCACGTACCCATCAGACTTTGAATCAAGCATAATATTAAAAATAGGTAACTTGTTTCAGACGATGGTAACTCGTATCGGAAACCTGCTTGATTCACCATCGGAAACCTGCTTGATTCATGTCTCCACAACCGAGTCACTCGACTCTATCCATTCCTAAAACCTTAATCAGACTTCGTCCGTTTAATCATCTCTCCTCTCCAAACCTGCAACTCGCAGTCACCATCGTCTCCGGCGACGCCTCCTCTGTTAAACGCAACCATAACCATGTTAAACGCAACCACAACCATGTTAAACGCAACCATAAACCATGTTAAACGCAACCATAAACATGTTTAAACGCAGCCATGATATTTTAAACGCAACCACCGTCTTCTTAAACACTACGTGTATGGGTGACCCGAGACGCCTCGTCAGATGGTTCCGGCTACGTGTAATGTGCTGCCTTATAGGGGAGGTGAGGTTGTGGTTGTGGGGTTGCGGCCGCCGGAGCAGGTTGTGGTTGTGGGGTTGCGGCCGCCGGAGCATCGCCTGAACGCCGGAGACGAACAATCTCCGGTAAAAACTCTAACAGCAGGTGCAACTATTATGTAATTGAAAGTCAACATCTTGCTCATCTCAATTGAAAGTCACGAGAGAGAGAGAGAGAGAGAGAAAGAGAGAGGAGAGAGAGAGAGTAGAGAGGGACAAGAGACAAGTAGGTGCTAACTTTTACTTGATTTTTTTATTATTTTTTGAACACGTGTCGTGCTGTGGTTGGTTAAAACGGAAGACGTCTCGGAAATCTTCAGAACCCCTGGTAGCCACCTCCAAGACACAAGAGGTGGCTATTTTGGTAAAAGCCATTTGGTCAACGGCTATTTTCGTGATTTTCCCATAATAACCCTCCCCTCCGTAAATTTCTCACCTTTTTCTTTCCAGTTTCCACCGAATGGATTTTCCTGAGAACGAAAGCTCTAAAAAGTGAACAACACCACAACCGACTTATACCTTACGCATCAACACTTGTACCCAAACACACATATATAAGCACATACATAACCAACCACAAGCATCTACATATATATACATATATACATATACATACATAACAAAACGATGAGCGTGTAACAAACCACGTAAACAAATATCGTCCGTGTATCCACTCAACAATAATAATAATACGGTCAACAACACGATACTCATTTTCTTACACTTTCAACCGTTTCATCACATCTTATTATTTATTACTTTGTTAGATTCAGTTGCAGATATTTTACTTTGTTAATTATGGCTACTGGAGAAGAAGACTCATCCAGTTCTGGATTGAATCTCGAAGGGATTGATGATGTTGAGGATTTCGTTTGGGTCAGTTTTTGTTACACTTTGTTTTTGGATTAGTTATGATCAATGTTGTAAACACACGGTTCAGCCGTCGAACCGATTTTATTCGATTCTGCTTAGTTATTTGGAATCGATCAAACGCGGTGAGCCTTGACCAGAATCGGATTTAGTCGTTCAACTCGCGATGAGTTTTACTTAAAAGTCTCTAATATTAAAGAATACATATTATATTAATATCAGTTTTTGAAATGATATCCACGTATTTTGTTATAAATATTAGTAAAATGATATATAATTTTTGTATAATTTACTATGTTCGAGTACTCGCAGTATTCAAGTGCCAAGCGACTTTTACAACCAACCATAATTAGTTAGGTTATGATTAATAGTAGTTGAAAATGTTTTATGTGTTACTGATTTAGTCGGTTAACTCGTGATGAGTGCTGACTTAAAATAAAATATAATTCCAAAGTCTATAATTATTAAAGAATAAATATTAATATCGATTTTTGAAATGTTTAGTATTTGAACATGTAGTTTTTTATTTATATTGATATTCACGTATTTTGTTATAAATATATAAGTAAACTTATAATATATAATTTCTGTATAATTTACTATGTTCGACTGAGCTGGGAGCGCCTAGCGACATTTGCAAACATGGTTATGATTAGTTAGGTTATGATAATTAATTGTAGTTTAAAATGTTGCGAGTATTATTGATTTCTTTTTGGTGTATGATGAGTTTAATATAGGTTTATATAAGGAGCCGGCCGGCGTGTAGGGATTAGTTGTGGGATATTGAAATTTGTTTATGATGTTTTGTTAATTTTGACTCTGGATGTCAACTCCAAAGTTGATTTTGATGTTTTTGAGCATTTGTTTATGAACAACAGCTAATTTGGTTAATTATGATTGATTATAGTGAAGATGTTGCAAGTATTATTAATTTTGGCATATAATGTATATAATATAGGAGCCGCCGAGCCGGATAGGGTTCGGTTAATTTGACTCTGGATGTATCCACACAACAATAATAATAATTAGGTTAATTGATGGATTGCAAGTGAAATATGAGAGTTTGCTGTTATGAAATTAATATAAGAGTGTTTTGTTGGGAAAATGCAGGGGAGTCAAGGAGATTCGGAATCGATGTCGTTAGGAAGGTTTAGTCATCTTTATGATCTCATGGATATGGGCAACAAAGCTTTCAGAGATAATCGTTTTGAGGAGGTGAGTGATGAACAGCAAATAAGTTTTTTTTTTTTTTTTGCTTTCCTGAAACTGTTTACTTTTGTTTCCTATAGTTGATACTTGGCTTTTTAAGTGAAGAGCATGAAACATCATTGACATTGTTAGAATTTATCTTATGTGTAGATTAAATCTTTTAATGCGTTAAATTAAAACTTTTTGACCTTGGTTTTAAAATGTGCGACATATTGCGTGATGATGTGGCGTGTTATGCTTTTGAACTGTATTGGGATTGGGCAATGGTCATTTGAGTATTTGAACAAATTAGACAATCGTTTGAACAAATTTAACAAAAGATGATGAGAATTTCTTATATTTTAATGCTTAAAAGTTAACAAGTTAAAAATATTCTCTATAAATAATATTTTAGTATTTTTTGTTAGCTACAAACACGTTGCATATGTGATGCACGCCCCTCACACATCGGCTTTTGGGATCAAAACACATTGGACCGCAATGCTCTTTTTAGAACCTAGTTTCCAACTTGTCTAGCTTGTTTTTTGTGTTGGCTCTCCAAGCTAATTCTTTTACGACTGACATGTTTTCTGCAGGTGGTGATTTTTCCTTTTTAGGCAGTAATTAGAAGCAATCATTGATGATTGATTGATTAGTAACTTTGCATTGACATATATGATATATCTAAAAATTGGACTACTGGAGGGTCCCAAATTTACCAACAGGTTGCACATAACCCTGTAATATAGTATAGGAGTTTGGTGCATAAAAGTTCAAGGATGATGGAATTTTAATTCTTCATCATAAAATTATGAGCAAGGTTGCAAAAGTCGCTAGGCGCTAGGCGGGCGGTGAGGTCCAGCCTAGGGACTAGTCGGGACTAGGCGAAATTAGGCGGAATTAGGCGTTTTGGTATTTTTATACGTATTTTATATATATACACACAAATTTTGGTGTTTTTTGAAAATATGTTAAGATATATACCCATAATACTTGGAAATACTTTAATATTTACACATAATACTAAAAAATTAATAAGTTAAGAGTCAGTGGGCACTATTTGGGTCCTGCCTGATCAATTAAGTAAAGTAGGCTGATCTGTATTTTGTTCATGTCTCCATTCAAGCTCTGCGAAATGTTATTTGGGTCCTGTAATATATCTTGCTAATCATTATAATTATTGATCAGGCAGTTAATTGTTTCTCGAGAGCTCATAATATTAAACCTGATGATCCTATCATTCTTAACAACCGATGTTCTGCTTACCTCAGGTAAATTACTTAATTGTCACTATTTATTCTTTAGTTCTATATCTTTTTTTATTGAGTTCTTACAAACACACGTGTTAAAATGTCAATGATGTATAATGTATTTTATCCAGTTTTAATATGTGTTCCACTGAACGAATATCCCCTTAATTTTCTATCCAGGATCTGTCAATTCCTGAAAAGTAGGCCACCTTCTGCATCTGAACATAGGCCATTGAATGGACTTGATCCTACAATCCATGCTGGCGTATGTGATATTTGTTTATTTTGTATGATCTTGCTCATTCTTGGTTGCTTTTAAGTTACTAAATTTAAAGGGATGCCTTCATATTTGAATTTCTCTTTTTAGCTTGCATTAAAGGATGCTGAGCATTTTATAAACATCAGAAGTCAATCAGCAACTCCATACATATTGAAGGCAAATGCACTCATTTTGGTGAGATCCCCTTACTTTCATGTTTTTTCTCTCACACTCTTGCATTGATTATATTTTGTCACCTAATTAATAATATGCTGTTGGCAGTTAGAGAGATTTGAGCAAGCCCGTGATGCAATTATTTCCGGTCTTCAGGTTGATGCTTCAAGGTAATAGAGTACGTTATACTTGGCTACTTTAAGTGGTTCTCATATTTTCTACGAGGTGGCAGTTTCAACCCATTTACTTCTAAATTGGTTGATGCTGGTTATGTTTATCTTTATAGTGTCAAACGGCTAACTTTAGAAAGAGGCTAAATACTTGGGAAGTTCCTAAATCATTTTATTCATATAACGGCTAATGATGTAATTTTAATCTATAAAACTTCCTAAATCATTTTATTCATATAATTAAATTACTGTTGAAATAGTACAAATTTTGTAAATATATTTCACACTATTTTTTGGTGATAATACATTAAAAATTTAGACAAAAGGGTTATAGGTAAAACTCATTTTACACCAATACAGTAGAATTAACCGTTTTGACCCATTACCCAACTTGCATGACATGAACGTTTTGCCACCACCGCTTTAAGTGGTCTCTATGTGTTTGATTTGTCCGTTCGATAATATAACATACATGTTATGCATTCTTTTCTGCTTCATCTTCTCCATTCCTTTTTTACTTCTATGTTTGTAGTTGTGAATTAGATGACTATTTGCAGTCACATTTTCTCTTAGTATGCAATCAAATACATAAGAGTAATATTTGTTCGCTTGTTTCTGGTGTGGCACAGTAATGCTCTACGGAATTTAGAGAGGATGACAAGCAATTTATTTGGGAGGAGAGTCCATGGGAGACCAGCACGTACCGATGATTTTGATTGCACACTTTGCTTGAAATTACTATATGAACCAATCACAACTCCATGTGGCCATACCTTTTGTCGCTCTTGCCTCTTCCAATCGATGGACCGAGGTTGGTTTCCTTCCTTCTCTTTTCCGTAACTGTATGGGACTAACGAGTCAAACAGGTCTGGGTTAACACCAACTGCTTTTTTCTGTCACTAATTCTTTTCTGTCCTTTGGATGAATGCTAGGGAACAGATGTCCTTTGTGCCGAACGGTTTTGTTTATTAGTCCCAGAACTTGTGCAATAAGGTGAGTTCGTTTCCCTGTTCAATACTAGATCGATAACTTTTATTTCTATTTGGACTTTTGATCCTTCATTGAAGTGTAAGAACATGTTTTTGTTGTTTCAGTGTGACACTGAACAGCATAATAGAGAGAAACTTTCCACAGGAATATGCAGAAAGGAAGCTTGAGCATGAGAGTTTGACAAACATGGGTCCTGATTTGATACCTCTTTTTGTCATGGATGTTGTGCTGCCTTGCCAGAAGTTACACCTAAACATTTTTGAAGCTCGTTACAGACTTATGGTGAGTTATAAAAGGTCCTATATTCCTATCTCTGATTCTGCTTGCTTGTTAGTTTAACAAAATATAGTGATTCAAATGATCTTGTTGGCATTAAACAACGATGGAAGATAAACAAGTACAGAAGTGTTTGGATGAAAAATATTGAGACTATTTTTTCTTCATAACTAGTTGTCTTTTATATTCTAAGTAAATTGTTAAAGACTTAGGTTCAAAAGCCTATGCTGTTAGTGTTGTCTGGTAGTGTGGAGGTATCAAGAGGTGTGGGTAGTGAGTCGGTTTTTAGTGTCCGTCAAAATGGGCTTGGTCTGGTTGGGGTAACCGGCAAACACTTTTTTGTCCATTAGGTTTTTTATTTATTGTATAATATAATGCGTTGAAAAGATTCAAATGAAATATTATTACAACAATAACCTAATTCTTAAATGAAAAGATTGAAAAGCGAATCGACTCATTGGTAAGTAAATGAATATAAGCAACCACCTCTAGTTAATCCATTTGAATCTCACAAGAATGTTAGGCTTGACCTTTGTGCTAATTGGCAGGTGAGGAGGATTATGGAAGGAAACCGCCGAATGGGAATGGTATGTATAACCGGTGTTCCATTTATTTCCCATTTGATTAAGGTAGGTTGACAGATCAGCTCTGACTGTATATATTTTTTATTTAAATTTGTATAGGTCATACTTGACTCCACCACAGGATCTGTAGCTGATTATGCTTGTGAAGTGGAAATCACAGAGTATGTTTTGGTTCAAATTTGTAGCTGGTACACACAAGTTTACGCGTTGTAACCTAATTTATTCAATCTTCTGTTTCCTTTCTTGTAGCTGTGAGCCTCTTCCTGATGGCCGCTTTTTTCTGGAGGTGAACTAGTTATACTTTTACTTTATTTTATCTTCTGTAGGATAATGATAGAGATGGACAATAGGTAGGTCGGGCGGGTCGGGTTGACCAAGAACACTTTTTATTCTTTTAGTTTTTTTATTTTCTAGATTTTTAATGTTTTCAACGTGGTGACAAAACTATATCGTGGCAACCATAGGTCTAACTTTATAATTTATGTGAGAATTTTGAATACGTTTTGGGCGACTTTCAACCCATTTGACTTGTTTCTATATTAGCTTCATTTAAAAAAAATAAGCTCTCCATGTATCTGTTTGAGAAAAAAATATAATTCAAATCGACTTGCGTATCTATAAAATAAATGTGTCAAAAGTACCACCTCTGATAAATGAATCTCTTTTATATAATTTGTCCCAGTGCCTTTTAACACTCACTGGGTGCACCCTTCCAGCTGACCACTAATCGTTCACAGATGGCAGGATTTAATGATTTTTAACATGACAGAGAGCCTTAAAGAGACCTCAAGTCTTCTAAAGTCAGAAACTGAAATAATAGATTCACCTTAAGAACATGTTCTTCTTTACAGAGACCCTTTACTCACTTACTTAATATTGATTCCAAATGAATTCCATCGAGTAAAGTGACACCGGAAACGCTACCATCCTTGCATTGTTGTTTTAGTTTATTACAATTTACAACAATTTTAACGTATTATATCCACACAGGTTGAGAGTCGGCGAAGATTTCACATCCTTCGTAACTGGGATCAAGATGGGTCAGTATTATCGTTGTGTTTGACCAGTTGTCTTGACTGCTTGAAAGAGCGTGTTTTTGAATTTGGCTCCATGTTCTTTTATTTATGAAGGTACCGTGTTGCCGAGGTAGAATGGGTGCAAGATTTCTCGCCACCTGAAGGATCAAAAGAGAAATACGACGTGAGTATACTTAAGATCTTGACTTGTAAACATTCTTTTTTTGGTTTTGTTTTTCATACATATGGTTTATTCTAATTCTTTCTGATTCAGATAATAATAATAAGCTGAAACTTATGTTACTAGTTTAACTATGCACTTTCCGTATTTGATTCACTTGTAAATGAAGTCTATGTGATTGGTAATGACTTAACAGTTGCTGCAAACGACGAATAAAGTAGCAGCATATGCACGGTCATGGATAAAGGTTGCTCAAGAGACTTCACATAGAGGTAATATAATCGAAATCAAGGGTTTTGATCTGAATCTAGGAGCATATTTTTAAGAAATTTTCGTGTAGATCAATCAAGACTTATGGAATTGCATAAAGCGGAAGGTCTGATGCCTTCAACAAGCGATCCCGAATCCTTCAGTTTTTGGGTATGCATGTTGACATCTTGTTTTTAGTTTATACCAAGCAGTTTGTGATGAACAACAATTGTTGCAGCTTGCTTCCCTAACAAATCAGAGACCACAAGAAAGGCTGTCTCTCCTTCGCCTTAGAGATACAAAAGAGGTACTCAACTACGGGTGCTAATCGGGCCGTGTTCGTGGGTTGGCAGGTCGAACATGACATGGACCCGGAATCATGTCAGACACATGAACCCAAGCATGACCCATGAATGTCTGTCGAACATGACATAGACCCGGAATCATGTCAGACATGAACCCAAGCATGACCCATGAATGTCTGTGGGTTGACACGAACATGACCTGATTCAAACAACTTTTTTATTTTTTTCCTCTTTGTATATTAATAATAAAATTTCAAATTTACAAAAAATAACAAATACAAACGTATATAAAACAATTACGTTTAGATTAGGGTGTATATCATTTTTCTTTCAATCAACTATTTCAAGTTATGACATAAAAACATATTAAATAAAAACGGGTTAAACGTGTCAACCCCGGACCCGCAAGCTCAACCCGAACCCAACCTGTTCGTGGGTCATCCTGATCGACACATTCATGGATTGCCATGAATGTGTAAAACATCATTTAGAAATTGATCAAGTATTTTTATATTGCAGAGGTTAAGAAGGGGGTACTTATACCTAAAAGCACAAGAACATTGACATGGATTTTGTACGAACATATAGATATAATTATATTCATTAATTCATTAAGTATATTTTTGTTTTATAGGCCATTATATATTCTTTTATCTTTGATATAGAGCTTATACAATCACTTTTTTTCTTTTTTATTTTTATTCTGAATTGTAATATAGAAGGTTAATCTATATCCTTCCTTAGTTGGGTTGCAGTGTTCATATGATATACGTAGTATATGTTTGTAGTGCTTTCTTGAAAGTCTTCAATCTGATAACTTAAAACAAATCCGTAAGCTCTAAGGGTGGACAAAGCACCTTTAGGTAACCCTTTGCGGGTTCTCTGGTATCCATAGTAAAACCGGTGTTTCCCTCTACCGCGTTCTTTGGTTTCACTCCACTCAAAATAATGATAGTTATAAACAAACCTTATGAAACTGGAACCAATTATAATAGGGCCGGTTAAAAACCCCTTCAACCCCAGATTTACTGTTACAACGAAGCCGATGATGGTGTAAGAAGATGATGGTGGTGGTGGGTGGTGACAGAGTTGGTGGTGGCTTGCGGTGATAGAGTGGTGTAAAAAACCCCACTATCATATCAGCACATCATTTTCACTCACTTCTTTTAACTTTTTCATGTTTTGGTTTCATTAGTTTTCACTCCATCTCAATCACTTTTTAATCATAATTTTATAAATCTTATTTTTTATACATACTCAGTTACTTAAACGATCTTTTAAATAAATTCAAATTATTTTTTAAATTACAATAAATTTTAAAAAGTAAACTTAACAAAGGTAGGATTCAAATAAAAAAACATTGCAAAGATAATATAGAATATGCATAACTTTAAAAGATAAAAGTATAAATCTAAAAAAACCTAATCTAAATCGACACATTCTTTGTTCGCGGCATTGTCGTCGCCAATACTTTCAACGCCTTCATCCTGAACACGATTCGCCCAACGATGTTCTACCATGTCCACACGAAGGTGTTGATTTATTGTCGATGAGTGTATTTTCGCTCAAATAGCAAGTCTCACATCTTAGCTTAGTGTGCTTTTAGGTGGTTGTCGACCTCTTTGTAATTTTGTCAAATCCCTCTCCCTTCGTCCTCCAATAGCATATGATGTAGTGTGATGCAAGTGTATACAAGACACTACCCGTAAATGGGATTAGTTAATCTAAAAACTTGTAGTTAAGATGTAATTAGGGAGATATAAAAATAAACATTAACCGAGATTCACCTGGTTCCTGGTGATTACAAATTCATACAAAAATTAAGTAGTCTATTTAGACCATGAGAACAATACTTGGTTCATGACATCAACCCCCATATACAAAAACTACAAATATTCGAATCAAAAGTGCGGAAAAGTGTGAGACATGAGCGTTTGGTTCATTCAAGGTGGCGTGATCATCTTCCGGCATCCAAAACCTCCATACCTATGGTTTGAGACATGAGCGTTCGGTTCATCAAATAGAATAAAAAAATTAATAATATTAATAATACCTTCACAAAAATGGTGGCGACTATCTCAGGAACATTTATCGGACATTTGTAGATATTCGTCCCACAAATTGGGCGAAACATCGTACGCCAATTGATGAATTTCCGATGTGCATTTTTGTAGACCTCTAAAGCCTAGTACACGTCTCGCGTCTCTCATTTGTTGAAAAAAATGTAAACTGAGGCTCTAAGTCGTTAACAATTCGTGTGAATAGGTGGCTCATACGAAAATATTCGTTTACTAAATGATCATGAGCACCTTCATGGTTCCTTTGAATTTTCTTTGATCTTGTATGCGGTTGTGAATTTTCAGCTTGTTGACGCAAAATTTGTAGCCTCGACCGAAAGGATGAAGTTGTGATTTCATCTTCGAGGTCTGAATCGAACGAATCAAGAATGAAATTCATGTTTAAGAGTACTAGGGAAAATTTGAGAAGTATGGAGAGGGGTGAAAAAAAAAAGATGTGTGCAAAAAGTAATATGTGTTGTGTATACGTAGGAATAATTAAATTAGATTTTTTCTAACTTTAAATGGTAATATTACCCTTTGAGATATTAAAAAACATGCTCCTTTATGCCATGGCTCAGTGGCTGGCCTAATGCCCCCCACCTCATGCCGGCTTTTCACGCCCCACGGGGAGGTGTTCAACGCTCCGTCAATCCAACATGGTATCGGGCGTTAACCCATAATAGAAAGACTAAGTTGTACAAACCATTCTTTTTTAACCTTTTTTCATAACTAGGACACAAATATAATTTAGTATGCTATTATTAATACTGGGTTGGTACATATGATATGGTGAATGTCACCGAGACTCT
This sequence comes from Ambrosia artemisiifolia, assembly GCA_032199755.1. Lineage (NCBI taxonomy): Eukaryota > Viridiplantae > Streptophyta > Magnoliopsida > Asterales > Asteraceae > Ambrosia > Ambrosia artemisiifolia. Next base: position 11,348,125 of record CM063521.1, read on the forward strand.
TTTGAAGAGTGTAATGAAGATGTCGTTGTCAGAAATGAAGATGTCTATCACTTTTGGTGTTTTCAAAAACGTTTGATCCCGTGAAGGGTTTACCCATATATACATACATGGGTACCTTAGATTTATACAAAAAGTAATCCATGGTACTCGTGGTTCACCTAATCTCGTGTGATACGTTTGTTTAGTTCCTTGGTGACTTTCAAGTAACGTAAAAATAGTAGTTTTATCAATGGAAAACCTCTTTTTATAAAATTAGTTCCTAACACATGTTATTAGTCATAAAACATATGTTTTTGTTCAAAACGAGTTATATTATTTATAGACTACACGTGACCTTTGTTATATGTACACACAAGCATCACATATATTGTGACACCCGGCAAATTCAAGTTAACAACGTCGTCTAAATTAAAGTCTACCTTAGCGAGTCACGCGTATTCTGTACTTAACTGGGTTAGTTGAGTCGGGTTATGGTTCGGGAACTGTTATATGAGTCTAGGGAATCATTAGATGTTGGCCTAGAGGATCGTTAGATGTCAGTCCTTAACCAAGTGTACAAGGGGTGACGATTCGGAGAATCGTCAAAGCATAGGGAACATGCAAGTCTCGAGTCCCGGGAATTGGTGAACGAGTGTGAATGTGTATAATTACAAGTGTTATGTGTTTACAATCATTATGTGACTTGTCGGTATGTGAAAATGTGTTAACATGTGTTAAAACGGGGTTTAACGCGCAAAATACTTGGAACGGGACCCTACAGGCGATTAGGGTGAGCTAATCACCTATAGGGTGGCGATTAGCTCACCCCAGATGGCGAGTAGGCCACTCCAGGTGGCGAGTAGCTGCCTCAAGGTGGCGAGTAGGGGGCTAATCGCCTAAGGGGGGTGGCGATTAGCAGCCCTAATCGCCTGCAACTGAAAGCTAATCGCCTGCAACGTAAGTGACGACTAAAAATGACTATAAATACCATACTTAACCTCCTAAACTTCATTATACAAACCCTAGTCGTCCCATAAACCGCCCCAACACATAAACAACCTCTGGAAGGCGATTTTTGATCAAAACTCAAGGTTTCAAGCTTGAATCATCATACTTTCATAATTCTAAGGTTTGATTTTCATCCATAACCCTTTATAAACGTTTTTAATCAATCCCTAAGGGTCCAGACCTGTTGTTAAACGAAAAAGCTTTCTGAAAATCGTCAATAAGGGTTGTTAATCGGATTATAACTAATATGCATGTATTATGAGTGTGTATGATTAAAAAGCTAGGGTTTTTATGATTCATGATGATGATTTGCTATGTTATTATGATAGATCAGTATTGATATTGATATGATGATGATAGGAATCTCAGTAATTGATTATTAGGGTTATTGTTATATTAGTATGATGATTGCATGCTATGTGTATGGTGTTTGGATTACTTGATTTCATGCAGGACTGATTATACGAGGTTAAACGAAGGATTTTGATGTAAACATGTTTAGGATACTTGTTTGATCGATATTGGAGGTTGTTACACGTTCTAGGTTTGATTTGGAGTGTTAAACGCGCGAAAAACCGGAAAAACTGGGTAACATGCGATTAGCAAGGCTAATCGCCTAAGGGTTAGGCGATTAGCAAGCTAATCGCCTGCTATGAGAGGCTAATCGCCTGGTGTGCATGCAATTAGGGGCTAATCGCCTGCTATGTTGTGTTTTTGCATGCTGCATGACCCTAATCGCCTGATAAGTTCTGAAATGCATGCCACATGACCCTAATTGCATGCAAACTCAAAAATTTGCATGTCACATGACCCTAATCGCCTACACTGTAGGCGATTAGCATTCATAATTGCCTGTTGACCAACGTAATTGCTAGTTGACTTTTCCTAATCGCCTGTACTGCTGCTGTATGTATATTTTAGCATTCCGAGACCCGTTTTGACACCTAGGAACATGCTAGGAACCCCGTAACATGTCTAATAACTCAGTAACATGTGTTCGGGTCAGTAACGCGTTAATTGAACTATGTGCTAGAACTGGTTGGACTGTAACGTATGTTAAGTGTGACTGCATGATTGTGTGTTTGTGAGTACTAGTGTAACACGGGAAGTCTCGGGTCACCAATGGGATGTCGAGTCTTGTACATTTGGTCATGTTAACAGTGAACGTGTCTTCAAACAAACTTGGTTATGGTCTGGACATCTAGGGACTAACTAACCTAAGGGTTATTAGTCTAAGTACTTGTAACTGTCATATGTTAGGTCGCTGTTTTACGGGACTAGCATAGCTTGTTGAACTATTCTATTATCTGAAGTTAACGCAACCTAAGGTGAGTTTACGGCCCCACTTTACTTGGTTTTCGTTTTCGGGGGAGAAAACATGTGTTAAACAACTATTTGGTAACAACTGTCATACTATGGGTTTTCAAACGGTTTACTATACGATCTTTGGAAGTCCCGGGGGGAAACCATGAATGTGCTGGTTTGCACAACGGGGAAATGTGAATAGCGCTATTGGGAGTGACCAACCCCACCCGTCGGCATGGAGCGCCGGGCGGGTGCATATTGTCTCAAACAGGAACAGGTTTACTATACGGGCACAACATCTGGTTTGCGAGTTAGTAATGGTTTTCCAATCGTAGTAGTAATGGTACATGCGCCTAGCTAGCGTACTTGGTTTACAATTGTTATAGTATGGACAGGTTATACTTGGAACTTTGATTACAAACCTGTAAACTCACCAGCATTTTTGTGCTGACGTAAACTCTTACATGTTTTCTCAGGTCGCTAAGGTAGCAAAGTGGAACTAGGGCGCACGCGTCTGCACGGCGTCTAGTTAGAGTTGCATGGTTTTGAACATTAAACATTTGGTTTTATTTTGTTTATGTAACGACATTTAGCTTCCGCTGATGTTTGGGATTTTTAAACTATGTTTTTGAAATTCATTTAGTATCGTTTATTGTGATCATTGACTTGGATCCTGGTTTGTCATGCGCCTCGCGGTAAAACTCCGCAAGTGGATTTTGAGGGTGTGACAGATTGGTATCAGAGCCAATGGTTATAGTGAACTAGGACTGCATATAGAGTCTAGTCTATAACTGAGTCGCACACACTAGATGATCACATGGTACTAAACTTTATACTGGGTTACTTATAGACTTGTCGGGGTGTCTCTAAATCATCTTACCCTTCTGTGTTACATCATCCATTCTCTTTTACTGGGTTACTTGCTTACTAGACAGTGAGGTACATTGGGGTTAACTGTATACTCTTGAGATTGGTCCAAGACTCGGACATCTCCCTTCCTACCCCAATAGAAACCCTTGTCATGAACTACCGTAGTATTACGGTGTATAGCTAAGAGTCTATGTCCGGTGATTTGAACTTTGAACTAGGAGAACACTTGGAGGACCATGTAGAGCGGTTTATCATTTTGGGTGCACACAAAATCATAAACCGAAATGCATGAAAGCCCTAGTGAGCTCTGGGTTCGGATGGATAGTCCTGGGTTGGATCTGGCTTTGATCTTGTGAACGCTAGTGGTTATCATTGGCTGTGAAACTAAATTTTCTCGTCCTTTTTGCCAGAATCATGTCTGGAGCACGAGGAGGACGTGGAGGTGGTCGCAACGGTGGGCGTGGTAATGGTGGTCGTGGGGGTGTGAACCTCACGCAGGAAGACTTGAATAACTTGCTGCAGGCTGCCTTCCAGCTAGGGCACAATGGCGGTAAGTTGACCTAATCACTCCTATCTCATCGGTGAACTTTGTTTACTTTCCCTGTGGTTTTCTTACGTGTTTCTTTACAGGTGGTCATGTTAATCCACCACCACCACCCATGTGCACCTACAAAATGTTTCGGGACTGCAAGCCCCATGAGTTCTCGGGTACTGAGGGTGCAGTAGGTTTGCTCAGGTGGTTGGAGAAGGTGGAGTCTGTTTTCCTGATGTGTAATTGTCTTCCTGAGGATCGAGTCAAGTATTCTGCTGGGTTGCTCCAGGATGTTGCGTTGACCTGGTGGAACGATATCACCCAGACTATGGGTATAGGGGAGGCTTATGCTATGCCTTGGGAGAACTTTGTGCAACTACTGAAGAGGGAGTACTGTCCCAGGGAGGAGATTCAAAAGTTCGAACACGAGGTGTGGAACCTCAAAATGTCTGGGTCAGAAATCGAGAAGTATACTGTGAGGCGGAACGAGTTGGCTGTACTTTGTCCTGATCTACATGTGCCGGAATATAGGAGGATTGAGCATTATATCTCGGGTCTTGTGCCAGAAATCGCAGGGTTGGTGGCTGCGGGGAATCTTCCTACCTACGCGGAGGTGGTCCGATCTGCTCATAGGATGACTAACTTGAAGGTGAGTGAGGGTATCTTGCCTGCCAAAGGTTCAACTGCTAAGGCTCCAGAGAGCAACAAGCGAAAGTGGGATAATGATGTGAAGAGTTCTACACCAGCACCAGCTCAACAGGGGAAAAGGTTTGATAGTGGGGGTTCGTCTTCATCGGGTTCTAAGCCAAGTGGTGGTTATGTAGGGAAATTACCGAAATGCAATAAGTGTGGACGCCATCATCATGGGAGTTGTGACAACAATCGATGCCATCGCTGCCAGAAGTTGGGGCATTTTGCCAAAGACTGTAGGGCGACTCTTCCATCGACTCAGGCCCCAACTACTACTCCGACTTCTACTACTCAGGGGACTGCGGGTAAACAGGGATGTTTTCACTGTGGGGAAACGGGGCATTACAAGAAGGAGTGTCCAAAGCTGAAACAGGGAGGGAACGGGAATGGTAATGGGATTGGAAATGGTAACAACGGGGGCGGAAACAGGAACGCACGTGCCTTCGTTATTGGGACTGCAGAGGCAAGACAGGACCCTGACACAGTCACTGGTACGTTTCTTCTCAACGATCGCTCTGTTAGTGTTTTATTTGATTCTGGTGCCGATAAGAGTTTCATATCTGTGGAAGTTAGCCGTTTGTTAGATGTAGTACCTGTTCCTCTAGAGGCTAAATATATTATAGAATTGGCGGACGGTAAGAAGATAGAAGCTACTTGCGTTCTTCGGGAGTGTCGCATAGAGTTGTCGGGTTTGTCTTTTCCTATCGACCTTATGCCGGTATCTTTGGGTAGTTTTGACGTGATTATAGGCATGGATTGGTTGTCGCTGTATCGCGCTGAGATCGTTTGTTACGACAAGGTCATCCGGATTCCTCTCCCTGATGGAGAATTTCTTTCTGTGTACGGGGACAAGAGCGGTGCCCCGCTAAGTCTCATCTCTAGCATGAAAGCCCTTAAGTATCTTCGAAAGGGTTATTCGGCTGTTCTAGCACTTTTATCTGTTTCCACTACCAGCGAGAAGAAGATTGACGATATCCCAGTGGTACGCGAGTTTTCTGATGTCTTTCCTGATGATTTATCTGGTCTTCCTCCCCATCGTCAGGTTGAGTTCGGTATTGATCTTGTACCTGGCGCTGCTCCTATTGCTCGGGCCCCCTACCGTCTTGCACCTCCTGAGATGCAAGAATTGTCTAACCAGTTACAGGAACTCTTGGATAAGGGTTTCATCAGACCTAGTTCTTCCCCTTGGGGAGCCCCGATTTTGTTTGTTAAGAAGAAGGATGGCAGTTTTCGACTATGTGTGGACTATAGAGAATTGAACAAGGTGACCATCAAGAATCGTTATCCTCTTCCTCGTATTGATGACCTATTTGACCAACTCCAGGGTTCTAGCTATTATTCCAAGATTGATCTCAGGTCCGGTTATCACCAGTTGCGCGTAAGGGAAGCTGATGTTGCTAAGACTGCCTTTCGTACACGTTATGGCCATTTCGAGTTCTTGGTCATGCCTTTTGGTCTCACTAACGCACCGGCGGTTTTCATGGATTTGATGAACCGCGTTTGTAAACCGTATCTTGACAAGTTCGTCATCGTGTTTATTGATGACATTCTGATCTATTCCAAGAACGAGACCGAACATGGGGAACATCTACGGTTAGTTTTGGAACTCTTACGACGAGAACAACTGTACGCCAAGTTCTCGAAGTGCGATTTTTGGTTACGCGAAGTCCAATTCCTAGGGCATGTAGTCAATGAACTGGGAATCCATGTTGATCCAGCTAAGATCGAAGCGATCAAGGACTGGGAAGCACCGAAGACGCCAACTGAGGTGCGGCAATTCCTAGGCCTTGCGGGTTATTATCGTCGTTTCATTAAGGGGTTCTCGAAGGTCGCTCAACCCCTCACCACTCTTACCCAGAAGGATAGAAAGTTCGACTGGGGTGAACCACAGGAGTCCGCATTCCAAAAACTGAAGACTAAGCTTTGCTCTGCTCCTATCTTGTCCTTGCCTGAAGGCACTGAGGATTTTGTTGTTTACTGTGATGCTTCTATTCATGGTCTCGGTTGCGTGTTGATGCAACGCGAGAAGGTGATTGCGTACGCTTCTCGTCAACTCAAAGTGCACGAGAGGAACTACACTACCCATGATTTGGAATTGGGTGCGGTGGTGTTCGCGTTGAAAATTTGGAGGCATTACTTGTACGGTACCAAATGCACCATCTACACCGATCACAAGAGTCTCCAGCACATTTTTGACCAACAGCACCTGAACATACGACAGCGCCGTTGGGTTGAACTCCTGAACGACTATGACTGTGCCATTAAGTACCATCCTGGCAAGGCGAATGTTGTGGCAGACGCCTTGAGCAGGAAGGAATCGACAAACCCTCGTCGCGTTCGGGCGTTGCAACTCACAATCCATTCCTCTCTGCCTGATCAACTCCGTTCTGCCCAATTGGAAGCTTTGAAGGAGGAAAACCTTAAAGCTGAAACTATGCACGGTGCCGACAAGCACCTAGAGCGAAGGCCTGATGGCCTGCACTATTTCGCAGAACGCATATGGGTTCCTTTATTCGGGGGACTACGGGAGCTTGTCCTTGATGAGGCTCATAAGTCCCGGTATTCTATTCATCCTGGTTCGGATAAGATGTACCAAGATCTGAAGGTGCTTTATTGGTGGCCAAACATGAGGGCGGATATAGCCTCATACGTGAGTAAGTGCTTGACCTGTGCTAAGGTCAAGGTGGAATACCAGAAACCGTCGGGTCTATTGCAACAACCCGAAATTCCAGAGTGGAAATGGGAACGGATTACTATGGATTTCGTCACACAACTTCCTAAATCACCAAGCGGGAACGACAAGATATGGGTGATTGTTGATCGATTGACGAAATCAGCTCATTTTCTTGCTATTAAGGAGACCGACACCATGGATCGGTTGGCTCGTTTATATCTGAAAGAAGTTGTCTCTAAGCACGGGGTGCCAGTTTCTATTATCTCGGATCGTGACTCCCATTTTACTTCTCACTTCTGGAAGTCTTTGCACAAGGCTTTGGGTACCCAACTAGACATGAGTACGGCTTACCATCCACAAACTGACGGTCAGAGTGAGCGTACAATTCAAACTCTAGAAGACATGCTGCGGGCATGTGTGATCGATTTTGGCAAAGGTTGGGAAGCTCACTTACCGTTAGTAGAATTCTCTTACAACAACAGTTATCATACGAGCATCAAAGCAGCTCCGTTCGAGGCATTGTACGGACGGAAATGCAGGTCTCCTCTCTGTTGGGCCGAAGTGGGCGAGAGTCAGCTCACTGGGCCAGAACTGGTGTACGAGACTTCTGAGAAGATCGTACAGATTCGTAATCGATTGGCAGCGGCACGGGATCGACAGAAGAGCTATGCTGATCATCGCCGTAAGCCATTGGAGTTTCAAGTTGGTGACAAAGTGCTTCTAAAGGTTTCACCGTGGAAGGGCGTCATACGCTTTGGGAAGCGTGGCAAACTTAACCCGCGGTATGTCGGTCCATTTACGATCCTGGAACGGATCGGGCCGGTGGCATATCGACTTGATTTACCGACGGAGCTCGGTAACGTACATAACGTCTTCCACGTATCTAACCTGAAGAAGTGTCTGACTGACGAGTCTCTCATTGTTCCACTAGAAGAGATCAAGGTTGATGATCGTCTTCGGATAGTGGAGGAACCTGTCGAGATCCTTGATTACAAGATTCGCAGTCTGCGTCACAGTAAGATTCGTATTGTTAAGGTTCGATGGAACTCGAACCGGGGACCGGAATACACTTGGGAACGCGAGGATCAGATGAAGTCTAAGTATCCTCATCTCTTTCCTAAAGAGGCATTCGAGTCGAGACACGTTACCACTGCAACGGAATGAATCTCGGGGCGAGATTCCTTTTAACGTGGGGATGATGTGACAACTCGGGTAATTCTCTCTCTTGGTTTCTATTTTTGTCTGTTTCTTTTGTTCATACTCTTGGTACTTACATAATTTTCGGGACGAAAATTCTTTTAACGTGGGGATGATGTGACACCCGGCAAATTCAAGTTAACAACGTCGTCTAAATTAAAGTCTACCTTAGCGAGTCACGCGTATTCTGTACTTAACTGGGTTAGTTGAGTCGGGTTATGGTTCGGGAACTGTTATATGAGTCTAGGGAATCATTAGATGTTGGCCTAGAGGATCGTTAGATGTCAGTCCTTAACCAAGTGTACAAGGGGTGACGATTCGGAGAATCGTCAAAGCATAGGGAACATGCAAGTCTCGAGTCCCGGGAATTGGTGAACGAGTGTGAATGTGTATAATTACAAGTGTTATGTGTTTACAATCATTATGTGACTTGTCGGTATGTGAAAATGTGTTAACATGTGTTAAAACGGGGTTTAACGCGCAAAATACTTGGAACGGGACCCTACAGGCGATTAGGGTGAGCTAATCACCTATAGGGTGGCGATTAGCTCACCCCAGATGGCGAGTAGGCCACTCCAGGTGGCGAGTAGCTGCCTCAAGGTGGCGAGTAGGGGGCTAATCGCCTAAGGGGGGTGGCGATTAGCAGCCCTAATCGCCTGCAACTGAAAGCTAATCGCCTGCAACGTAAGTGACGACTAAAAATGACTATAAATACCATACTTAACCTCCTAAACTTCATTATACAAACCCTAGTCGTCCCATAAACCGCCCCAACACATAAACAACCTCTGGAAGGCGATTTTTGATCAAAACTCAAGGTTTCAAGCTTGAATCATCATACTTTCATAATTCTAAGGTTTGATTTTCATCCATAACCCTTTATAAACGTTTTTAATCAATCCCTAAGGGTCCAGACCTGTTGTTAAACGAAAAAGCTTTCTGAAAATCGTCAATAAGGGTTGTTAATCGGATTATAACTAATATGCATGTATTATGAGTGTGTATGATTAAAAAGCTAGGGTTTTTATGATTCATGATGATGATTTGCTATGTTATTATGATAGATCAGTATTGATATTGATATGATGATGATAGGAATCTCAGTAATTGATTATTAGGGTTATTGTTATATTAGTATGATGATTGCATGCTATGTGTATGGTGTTTGGATTACTTGATTTCATGCAGGACTGATTATACGAGGTTAAACGAAGGATTTTGATGTAAACATGTTTAGGATACTTGTTTGATCGATATTGGAGGTTGTTACACGTTCTAGGTTTGATTTGGAGTGTTAAACGCGCGAAAAACCGGAAAAACTGGGTAACATGCGATTAGCAAGGCTAATCGCCTAAGGGTTAGGCGATTAGCAAGCTAATCGCCTGCTATGAGAGGCTAATCGCCTGGTGTGCATGCAATTAGGGGCTAATCGCCTGCTATGTTGTGTTTTTGCATGCTGCATGACCCTAATCGCCTGATAAGTTCTGAAATGCATGCCACATGACCCTAATTGCATGCAAACTCAAAAATTTGCATGTCACATGACCCTAATCGCCTACACTGTAGGCGATTAGCATTCATAATTGCCTGTTGACCAACGTAATTGCTAGTTGACTTTTCCTAATCGCCTGTACTACTGCTGTATGTATATTTTAGCATTCCGAGACCCGTTTTGACACCTAGGAACATGCTAGGAACCCCGTAACATGTCTAATAACTCAGTAACATGTGTTCGGGTCAGTAACGCGTTAATTGAACTATGTGCTAGAACTGGTTGGACTGTAACGTATGTTAAGTGTGACTGCATGATTGTGTGTTTGTGAGTACTAGTGTAACACGGGAAGTCTCGGGTCACCAATGGGATGTCGAGTCTTGTACATTTGGTCATGTTAACAGTGAACGTGTCTTCAAACAAACTTGGTTATGGTCTGGACATCTAGGGACTAACTAACCTAAGGGTTATTAGTCTAAGTACTTGTAACTGTCATATGTTAGGTCGCTGTTTTACGGGACTAGCATAGCTTGTTGAACTATTCTATTATCTGAAGTTAACGCAACCTAAGGTGAGTTTACGGCCCCACTTTACTTGGTTTTCGTTTTCGGGGGAGAAAACATGTGTTAAACAACTATTTGGTAACAACTGTCATACTATGGGTTTTCAAACGGTTTACTATACGATCTTTGGAAGTCCCGGGGGGAAACCATGAATGTGCTGGTTTGCACAACGGGGAAATGTGAATAGCGCTATTGGGAGTGACCAACCCCACCCGTCGGCATGGAGCGCCGGGCGGGTGCATATTGTCTCAAACAGGAACAGGTTTACTATACGGGCACAACATCTGGTTTGCGAGTTAGTAATGGTTTTCCAATCGTAGTAGTAATGGTACATGCGCCTAGCTAGCGTACTTGGTTTACAATTGTTATAGTATGGACAGGTTATACTTGGAACTTTGATTACAAACCTGTAAACTCACCAGCATTTTTGTGCTGACGTAAACTCTTACATGTTTTCTCAGGTCGCTAAGGTAGCAAAGTGGAACTAGGGCGCACGCGTCTGCACGGCGTCTAGTTAGAGTTGCATGGTTTTGAACATTAAACATTTGGTTTTATTTTGTTTATGTAACGACATTTAGCTTCCGCTGATGTTTGGGATTTTTAAACTATGTTTTTGAAATTCATTTAGTATCGTTTATTGTGATCATTGACTTGGATCCTGGTTTGTCATGCGCCTCGCGGTAAAACTCCGCAAGTGGATTTTGAGGGTGTGACATATATCATATATATCTATATCTCATTACATAACCATAGGTATTCATATCCATGAGACTTACACTTGTGCATACATACCCATATACATATGCATCTTGGTAATTCATACACATCAACACCCATGTTTATATATTTTTCATACATATACATATTACACACATACATGTTCTACTTTCATACATGTGTACACTTATAGGTTAAACAATTCATTATACTAGTACTTGTGACAAAACGTACATATCTATGCATATATACCTATCGCATACACACATATCTATTTAAGTTTCAATGTGTTTTCATAAAACTAGCTTTTATAAGTTGTGATCTAAAGTAGTGTATGCCTAAACATGGCACTACATCATAAGTATGGGTGAACACTAGTGTATGACTAGATAAACAAATCATAGAGAAAAGAGGTGGAAGTTCATACCTCACTTGTGGCTTGGACTAAGGATTTTGGAACTAGAGTAGTAATGAGAGTGTGTGTCTTTAAGAGTGAGTAGTGAGTGGTGTGAGTGAATGACCATCCAAAGCTTCCTATTTACAGAGGAAGAAAAAAGAGATAGGGAGAGTTGCGAGAGAGAGAGAGAGGGAGAGAGAGAGAGAGACGAGAGAGAGGTTAGAGAGGGGGAGGGAGAGAGGATGGTGGTTAGAAGGACAACCGTCACCCTTATATTTTAGCAAGATGTCAATTATAGTCCCTCGAGTATTTAAACGTTTATATTTTAATCTCTGTAAGTTTCGTCGTTTCAAATTTAATCTTAAAGCGAACAAAAATTTAATCATTTATATATATATATATATATATATATATATTATGGATCGGATATAAGTTTTTAATCAAATGCGAATGTTTAAACAAAGTCGTAAAAGATTTTATAAAAATATATAATTTAGTTTAAAAAAAAAATTAAAGTTAGAAAATTTTAAAGTTTGGTTAAGATTTATAAGATAGTTATTAAGTTTTAAATGAAATATATCAATTTTATAACCTTGAGGACCATTATTGTCAAAAATCAGAAACTTTTGAAAGTTTCCCTCCCCTCCCTCGATCCTCTTCCTGGTCGGGTCAACTCAGTCGCCGCCGGCGACGATTCCGGTCACCGGAATCCTTTTTTTCGGCCAACCACTTTCTGACCATCTTTAAACATTTTAATTATACCAGAATCATGCTCCAATCGATGGGTAACTGTCCAAGGTATCTTCATTTGCATTTAATCGATTTTTAAACGTGTATTAATCACGATTTCAAGTTGTAACCGTCGACTTTAAAGGACGACATCAAACGGTCGCAATTATTATATAACAATATAAATTAGTTTTCGAATATGATTCCTCGACCTTTAAACATTCGAATCCCATAAAAACTCGACCTTAAACGAGTGCAGAAAGCCCCCAAATCGGTCACCAAGTGTTCGACCTGTACCTCTTTTTTTCGAGCATTAAAAGCGTTTGTAACTACAATTATTTAATGCATTTCTGTTAATCGTTATTGTTCGAAAGCCCTATGAAATCGGGTCTTAATAATCACGAATTAAAGGTATTAGAAAAACTAGGGTTTATGTAGGAAGAATTGGGGAAGAAGATGACTTGGGTATTATTATATAAATAATTTTTTTTTTGTAATAAATCAACAAAAACCAAACTTGGTCTAGTGGTTGTGTGTGTGGGTTGACAAAAGAGAGGAACCGGGTTCGAGCCTTGCTCCCCGGACCTCTTTTCTTTTTTCATATTTTCCAGATTTTTTTATTATGAATATAATAAAATATAAACATATAAACCTTATATTAATCATAGAAAATTCATTTTTGCATCAAAAATCATGAAAATTTAGACATAGTATCTTGACACAATAAATAAAAATTTCACATGAAAATTTTCTGGAAAATAAATTATTTCCACATTTTTATTAATTTAAATGTTATTAATCATAATTAATTGATTAAAAATCCATTTTTTTACGATTTTAATCTCAAAATTTATGGAAAATTATTTCTAAATAATATGAACAGAAATAAAAATTATTGGACCTGAAAACATTTATTTTTATTAATTTTCCCATTTTTAACCATTTAAACGTGATTTAAACTCATTAAATTTATTTTAAATACAAGTAAATTGGGAAAAATTATGGAAAAATTATTTTCACTTTTATACATCAGAAAATAATTATTTTTTTCATAAAAATATCATTTTTGAATCATATCTTGTATTTTTAATTTATTTACATTTAATTAGATATTATTAATTATTTAGTTAAATGTAAATTATTAAAATATGGTTTGTGAATATTTTTCTATAAAATAGAAAATATTCCTATATGTGAAAACATAGTATTATAATATCTTTGTCACGTATTAAATCATGAATACTTTATTTAAATTCAAGATATAATAAAACTCCATCTTCCCTACATAAGTCTAGCAAACCCTAATGCCTTAGATTCTAGATGCTTTAGACTTTTTAAGACACTTTCCTCATTAGTACGCTTATACGTATAGGTTGAATTCTTCAGAATTCCTAAGTTTATCTTGTGACAAGTTTTGTTGGACTTGACACGCTTAGCAAAACAGTGAGTATATCTTTCCCCTTTTTCATGTTTTACTATTTTGGGGTGATTCATGTACCATTATTATTATTAAACTATGTAGACTCTGAAACGTAATGTGCCTTATGTGATGCTTATGTGATTTGTGTGAATTGAAACGTAATCAAAATCATTAACCAATGGGCCAAGCATAACAATGAGTAGTACTACGATTTACATCCCTTGGTCATTGTTATGTCAAACTTGATACTTTTGGGGTGATACTTGATACTTGAAACTTTTAGGGTTGATTTTGATGCTTTTAATCTACTAATTACATATTAGCATACATCATGGCACAAATATTACAAACGATTCTTGAACTAAAACAGGGTATGCTCACCAATACATTTTTGTATTGACAAAATTATTTTGTACATGTTTCAGGTTATTTGAGATGCTTCTTTAAGCTTTTGGATTCATATTTAGATTTTGATTCATTGTATTTCAGTTAATTAGCATTTAAAACCGTTGTATTTCATTTCAATGTAATGAACTATTAAATCAATGTATCAATATTTACACTTTTAGTCCATGAGCTATTGAACAATCGTCACTACGTGACACCTCGATGTTTCCGCCATCGGTTGGGGTGTTACAAAAATCTTACTTTGTCTCAAATCTAACCAACATATCTTATGTCTAAATCATGTCTTAGTAGTTGACTAATCCCATGATGATGTTGGATGAGGATCAAGCATAAGTGACAACACATAAGATAAATCTTGGATTTCACCCAACATGTGCTTAATTAGGGGGGCTAACCTTCTAAGTATTAGGATTAAAAAAAAGAATCTAGGGGGTTATAAACGGGGGGGGGGGGGGTTGGAGGCTCCCAAGGGGAGTCAACATGTTAGTTTGGTAAGTATCTTGGCATAGGTTTTTGATGTTTAGGAAATCTATCCATTTTGGTGCTAAATCTCTTAGGTTTAGTCTTGACATAACACTAGGTTTAGGCCATCATGATGTTGATTAGATAGTTGAATGGTGATTTGATCCTATATGGGACAAAGGGGGCGGCTCACTAGTTTCAACAAGGGAAGGATCATACTTGTTGTGAAAAGATATCTCTCATGGTTCTAAGGAATTAAGGAATATTACTATACTTAGGTAAAGTCTTGAAAGGTTGACTAGATTTGCATGGGATTAGGGGAACAAAATCATGCCTCTTTGTCAAGTTAAAGAAATCAAGTGAGGATGACTAGTCATGAATTATGTTGGAACATAATCTTCTACAATTTGACAACATATAAGATCATTATAGGACTTAAATTTAACATGTGATTTAATAAGGTTTGACTTGATAAAAAAACGATTACTATAGGTATGGTTGGGGGGGGGGGGGGGGGGGTTGGCGGCCGAAAAGAAAAACAAAAGGGAAGGAAAAGACCTTTAACAAATGTGGTCATCCAACATTATGGGTCCAGGGGTTTAAGGTATCTTTCCAAATATGTTAAGTCCACCAAATCTTTGGTTGACTAATCTTATGAAGAATGTGAAAGATATGACACTTCATTTAAAGCGTCTAGTGTTTTGTGATATTAGGACACGATGGAGAGTGGTGGTGATGTGTTTGGCCTTAAAAAATAAAGGAAAGGGAAGGGAGGTGGCGGCCAAAGTGGTATCCAAGAGGAAGTATTTTAGGCAAGTATCTAATCTAGATTCTAGTGTTGATTACTTGTTACACCATTTATAGTTAAGCATATAAACATGACTAGATGGTTCATTTATAGTGGGACAAATGGTATGTAAGAACTTGTATTAATTATGTCTTATACCTTCTTGCACATGTGTGTATATACATACATACATATATATATATATATATATATATATGTGTGTGTGTGTCGTGTATATGTATATGTATGTGTAGATATGTAAGTTAGAAAAATACTAGTTTTTATACATAAATCCTACAATACTCCCCCTATTGTATTATTGAAAAAATGCCATTTATACATGTTTTTGGAAAATAGTTTGTAGTCGTTTAAACTCGTGTTAGCAATGTTCGTTGATATGGGTGAAATTATACTCGTTCGGGCCTTGCTAGACTTTCTCGGGGGACTTATGCATATAAAATGATATAAATCATGCATAGAAAGTTAAATGTTGACTAAAATGTGTACGGATTTTGACTTGGTAAAATGGCGGGTATTACATTAAATTATTACTTAAAGTATCTATATCATTCTATATATATATAATAATAAACAAAAGGGGGTACGCCACCTGGCACTAGGTAAGACCTTCTCATCCCCTGATTTTCCATCAAAAGTTTTTTTCCCTCTCTCATGTGCATGGCACATGCACTTCCTCCCACAATTTTTAAACGTTAATAACTTTTATATACAACATTTAAAAAATTTAGTATTAAGCACCACGCGTTGCTGTGGAGGGCATAAAACCGTAGCAAGTAGCATTAGTAACACACTGTTGCCATTGACTAACAACATTGAAAAAACTCATAAAAAATAACAAAACTCAGTGAAATGTAGATGTAAAAACGGTGAACCATGCACACCCACTGCAGCATGATAATGCGCAAAAATTAGACTAAAACATAAAACACAACATGTCCATTCGATGGGAAAAATAGAGGTAAAAACGTTGGATTACATACGCACGTTGTGGCGTGTCAACTCAAAAAATTTGGATTGAAACGTAAAACTAAAAATCCGTTTAAGATACATGGGATAAAGTTCAAAATAAAAAAAAGTGTAGGAGTGTAATGCAAAAGATGAAAAATATTAGAGTTAAAAGTAAAAAAAAAAAACTAAGTATGGTACAATTTACATAGCATGATGTACAACCCTTTCATGCACAAGACACTTGTTAAGCATGATGTACAAGAGCATGAAGCACAAACCATTTTTAAATTAATACTATGTATAATTACACCAAATTAATGAGCGTTTTATTATCTTTTAAACAAGTACCTTAGTACTATACAAAAACAAAACAAATAAGCGACTTTTTTAGTGAGTTTTTGTTCATGAAGGAAAAAAAAAACAATGTGTTGAGGTAATCATTAATCATGTCTAGGCAAGTCACTAATAATGTTAAGATAATATGTATGTTTTTGAACCTACTATTACATTTAAGAACCCGCTAACTAGATATATATTCATAGATGTAATCAGTTTGGTAAGAATTTAATTTCTTTTATTTTACAACAAAGTTGATGACAAGTCATTGTTAATTAAGTACATAATGTGCATGACTATTGGATTGTGTAATGTTAAAAAAAGCTTTGAAAGCATGTAAATATTGATACACATACAAGTTTCATCAACAACATGTATGTATATCTATCATATACCTTTTTTATACGGTCTTAACTAGAAAAATAAAAAAATGCACACGTATAATTAGAAGTAGGTTTTATGAGTTATCGAGCGTTGATCGTATACAATTTTTTTCCTTTGAGAAACAATCTATTCCTTTTACGGTCCACACATTTTGTTACTTCATATTATATTTATCTATTCCAGAGATATAAATAAATTGGTGATACAAATAATCTCATGTGCATTAAATAATATAAGAATTTATAACTGTTTATTATATGGGGCAAATTAGAAACTATTGCATAAAACATTTTTACTATACACAACAAAATTTGTTTTAGGCGTCTTAAACTTGAAGTAAGTTACAACTTTGCCCACATGTTATGTTTTATAAGGTAGTATATGTCACACCCCAACCGATGGTGGAATACATTGAGGCGCGACTTGTGATAGATTGTTCAAATACTTCATGATACTAGAATTTGTGACAAATAATTTAAAGGTTAAAATTTCATTCAAAGCAATACATTGTCTAAAAGGAAACAGAATACAAATTGTTTCATAAAAGGAAAGTACAACATCAAGAATCATGAAAATTAAACTAGTTATGAGTTTCTAGTCCAATCCTAAGTAGATTTCTTAGAATATCCTGCATCAAACATTTCCTGCAACATGTATAAAATATCCGTCAACACATAACGCATTGGTGATCATACTAGTTTTTAGTCTAAGTACATAGCATAAGAAAAGTCTACTCGAATCATCATGTTATAGGCATACGCACGAAGAACCAACAAAAGGCAACACTCGAATACACAATTGAGAGATACTTAACAAGACCCATAAAGGGGGCATTGTGTCAATCCTATAGCGTTATACATGTAAGGTGGGTTGTGCTAATAGACATTTGTATGTGATAATAATTCTAGCATAGCATAGCATATAATCATTTAGATTGAGCATAATAGTTTAAGAGTATGAAATTGTTTAAGTTTTGATAGTGATACATGTTGAGCCCCAAAGAATAAAGAATAAAAGGGGGACAAGTATGAACTCACCTTTGGGTGCGTTTAGTAATGTTCCAAAAAGCAAGTCTAGGAAGATTAGGTCCTTAGCCTTGTTTAACTAGAATTAAAGAATAGAGGAGTCTTAGGTTCGGATTTTATTATACGATCAAGAGAATCAAGCAAGCCTTTTAGGCTAACCAAAACGCAAATTGCCTTTAGGGAAATCCGGATGGTCATGAGATTTAGTTAGACTAAGCACAAAATCATCATAGAAGATTCGGATGGTATGAGGTTAGGAATGTGAATCCATTTGATAAGTTCATGTCATAACCACTTTGCTTATGGGATAAACAGGGGTTTTGGACACGGGATTTCCCCTTTCTAGTGTGGACTAATCCATAGCACAAGAAGGGTCAAGAGAGTTGGTAAGGTAGGGTGTAACCACAAATCTTCTAAAATATTGATAATATATAGGATAATAAGATAGAAGATTGAAAGTATGTTTATATCAATACATAATATAACCAAGAAGTTTAAGTAAAGTATGATGAATTATTTGGATGAGCCTTGGCTCTCATTTGTCAACCATTACCATAACACAAATCCATCAAACATTGGATTGTTGGTGGACTTGGTTGGTTTTCTCTACAACAAACAACTTAGGACATAAAAACATAATCAGAAAATAGTCACCTTTGAGACCTCTTTTAGGCGCTCTACCCTTATCACACTTCTGTGGATAAATATGGGAAAGATCCTAGAGGTTTCTCTAAGGAGTTTTTAGAAAAGAATAAGGAAAACAGAAAAGAAGTGAAAGTCTGAACTTGGAAACTTACTGTTGTGTTTTCAGAAAGTTTGCTCAAGGACCTTGAGAATTTGAGGGAGATTTAGAGAGAAATGAGATGAACAAGAGGTTAAAGAGTGAGGAGGTAGTGTATTTATAAGTGGGTTAAGGTGGTTGGGTATTAAATGAAGTAAATTGGGTGGTTAGAAGTGAATTAGGTGGGGGTTAAGTTTGATTGTTAGGGGGTGGTCATGATTGTAAAATGTTACTGCTGACGTAAAAAAAAAAACGAACATCAACTAAAAGTTGATGTTGTGTATGTTGTTGTTATTAAGGTGACACAAGTCAAAGGTGACTTCACATTTTTGTTCCCTTTTTATTTTTTTTACTAAAATTATTATTATAATAATTATATACATGTTTAAATATATATATATATATATATTAAGATTTTAACTAAATGAGTTTTTTGTTATAACGCCTAAATTGATTAGGATAAATTATAATGACGACTCGTCACGAATTGGTAGGAGTAATATAAAAGAAGCTAATAAAGGCGAACTTGAAATTTGTTAAATATAAAATTTAAAATACATGAAAAGTAAAATCACGCGATGTTACAGTATAGATATAGATAAATTTATATGGATAAGAATTCGGTTATAATGAGAACCATATTGAGTTGTGAGAATCGTGAGAACTCCGACGTAAAATGTGAATTTTAAATTTTTTTACACACTGATGTAAAACGGCCAACCCCGCCGTAAAAAATGATTTTTTTTTATTTACGAAGTTTTTACACCGATGTAACAAACGACAACACCTATATAATTAAATTAATATTTATGTCAATATTTTATTATGGTTTAATTACAACCACAAATTCATTATGCAATAAAATAAGTATGTGATTATAAAGTGTGTTCCTTAGTTCTCTCAACTCAACCTAGTTCTCATTTTAACCCAACCATATGGATAAAACACAAGAAAAGCATGTAAATGTTTTTTTTTCTTTCTAACATTTTAATATTACAATTGATTTTTGACATATTTTCTTTACTCTTAAAAATTTTAGCATGTGATGTTATACATGTCACATCCTCAAATTCTACGTGTGGAGTTTTACTGCGAGGCGCGTGACACACCAGGATCCAAGTCAACTGTCACAATAAACAACAACTAAATGTAAAAGATATGTAAACCAATCATCAAGTTTTCAAAATGTAAGCAACAACAGCGGAAGCATAAAACATCTTTACAACCCAAAAAGTAAAAGTTATAAGTCTAAAAATGTTAACACCATGCGAGTGAATCCTAGACGCCGTGAGACTCCGTGCGCCTATCGAATGCTGCTACCTTAGCGATCTGAGAAAACATGCTAAAAATGTCAGCACATAATGTCGGTGAGTTCACAGGTTTTTATAAAACATTTCCAAAAGTGTACTGATGTGAGGCCGAAAGGTCCACATCTTTGTAGTTTAATTCGTTTGTTTTGTGTGTATTTGTGTGTAGATTAACTGGGAATTAGCTACGATAGAGAGAATAAGAGTAAAGACAAAGAATATGCTAAAATGATGAATTTTCGAGCCTTAAGCGAGAGTATACGAGCCGGAACGGGAATCGGAGCAAGAAACGGATGAAAACATGCGGAAAACAAAACTTTCTTACACATACCTTCCCCGCGGACCGTGGGAGGAATGTATACTTCTCCGCGGTTCGCGGCGTGTTATAAATCTAAAAATTATATAATATTCTCCCGAGCGAGGCAGAGGGGTTTCTTATCCATTCCGCGTACCGCGGCGGCGTGCCGTAGTGGAAAATTAGGCTGTCTTCACTTTCCAGCCTGAGATCGCACTCTCTTCTTCTCCATGAAGCTCTACAAGACTGAAGACGACCTGCATTGGCAAAGGACCTGTTTTTGTTTCGGTTATTGCTTAACACTACCATATAATTTTTTAAAAATTATAAAACTATAGAAATACTATATTCAAATTAAAGAGAATAAAATGCTCTTTTATACGGTGTAATAATATTAAGAAAATATTATCGTCTGAAAAAGTTATGAACGTTTAAAAATCGTGGGGGTAGTTGGTTAAAATAAATATGCAAAAGTGTAGTTAGTATTTAAATAAACAGAAATTGAGCAAAGTTGATGGGTGTAAATATAAAATATGTAAATATTATATAAAATTATAATATACTATAGATAGATTAGGGGAGAAACAGTAACTAATAAGGGGTATATGTGCAAGTTATGTTTAAAAGACATAAATGCCATTACAAAGTAGTTACTACATGTATTATGTGTTGTACTTTAAGCATTTATAATTGTATTACTTAAAAATTAAGAGGTCCTTATGAAATGTTTTATAAGATAGTATAGATAATATAGATAGTATAGATTGGTTATTACTTAACCCTAACATATCATTTTTTAAATTAAAAAAAAAACTATAGCAATACTATACTCAAATTAAAAAGAAAAAAATGCTCGTTTATACAGTGTAATAATATTAAGAAAATATTAACGGGTGAAAAAATTATGAACATTTAAAAATCGTGGGGTAGTTAGTTAAAATAAGGGTGAAAAGTGTAATTATTATTTAAATAAAAGGAATTAAGTTTAGTTGAGTGGACAAATGTATAAGTATTGTGTAAGTAGTTAACATGTGCATTGTGTGTTGTACTCTAAGCAATTATACAAGTAAAACTTGAATTTTAAAACATCAATGGGAAATGTATTATAATAAAGTTTAGATGATTTCAGTTCATTTTTGTTTTTTTTTCTTTTGTTTTTGTTTCGGTTATTGCTTAACACTACGAGTCAAATTTTAAGTATTTTATTTTAATTTTTTTCCCATTGTCGTAATTATATTATTTTGAATATACCTTTATGCTATTCTTATTCATAAGTATGTTTTCGTAAAATTTTATTCAAACTGAGCCACCAAAACACGCTATTATAGTGCACTAATTAGTATTTAGAATCACTATTTTTGTATAAAATTGGCCACGTCCAAATCTAGTGGCAATATACATTTTATTAAGTGAACATAAGATCTTGATCTTCGACTCTTCAACCATTATCATCCATGGAAAAGTCTTCAATTATTGAACTTTTAACTGAACAACCCTAAAACTAAAGAAAACACAAAAGCTTTTGGTATAATCAATTAATTATATGGTGTCCACTGTCCACCCTCTTCAGCTCTTCTATAGCATACCCGTATATGTCACACTCAATATGTGAACTGATATCACATATAGTCGTACGTATTGGTGCAAAATTCTTTGTTCTTCACTGTTCATCAAGAGACCATGTACATGGATTTACATAATCATGTCTTTTTTGTTTTTGTAATCTCACTTATGTGATTGAAAAACAAGCTGTGTACCCCCATTTATCTTTATTTTGTCCTTTAATGATTGTTTATGGTTCCTTTAATATATAAAAGATGTAAAAATTCGAAGTATATCATTTGTGTAATTGTGTTTGTCAGCTTCTACCTTTATAAAAGAATAAACACATCCAAGGGAGCTTAGGGTCCAATATAATCAAATAGGTTGCTATATTACTAACTTATAATGTCAATAACATATAAGAAAAATACTGAATTTTGTTGTATTTGAAAAAAAAAAATGTTTTAACGTAGGAAAATTAGAATCTAACAATCTAAATTATATCTCTTTGATTTGATTGATAATAATCATATTGACAAGACGACAATCGACTATTAATTTTTACTTTTCGTTGCCTTAAAGTCGTAAACAACAATATTTCCTTGGGTAAAATATTTCTTATAAAATGATAATGGAATACATTTTCCTTTGCACAGCAAAATAGTTTATTAACATATTAGGCCATTAAATAAAATTAAGAATAAAATTAAAATAAAGGGAGTGTCGGTAGCATAAAGTATGAAGATTAATTAGTCTATTCAATCATGATTCAGAAAGCTATTTGAACCTACAACAGGATTTTCGATGTCTTATTATTCTCCCAATTATATTTTTGTTTTTTATTTTGTATAGATAATGAATGAAGTGTAAAGACAAAACAATACTGTACGAGAGTAATCTTATTATTTTGTTAAGTTTTCTATTAATTATTTTTATATAGATTTGGTTAGTGTTTCATTTTCCACAATAATTAAAATGGTCAATGATGTTCTAATTTTTTATAAATTTATTTGCAAGGGTTGTAAGACTAAGGGGTGTGGGTGGGAAAAAGGATCGGGAAGAGTGATGTGGCCTCTTTCCCCAAGGGGAACACCGCCCCCCTCATCTTCCCTTCGGTGTGATCGGTGAGATTTCCCCCATCTACCCGTCCCATTCTTCCATAAAGTTTTTTTGTCTTTTCTTGTATTAATATTATATATAGATATATTTTGTCTTTTTAAAATATTAAAATAAAGGAAAGGGGAAGGGGAAAGAAGGGGGAACCATTTCCCTGGTTTGGGGAGGGGAAGGGGAAAGATGACGTGGCGCTGATGTGGAGAAGGGGAAGGGGACCATACCCCATAGTCTAAGGCATGTGATGCTAGGAAAGAACATTCTTGAGTTCTTTACTTGTTTTTGATACGGGTGTGAATTATTTGTATTTTTTGTATTATTTTTACTAACGATTTTACGTACCATTGGTGTTATCATATCTCATGAAAATGATTGTTTCAGGATCGCGTTGTCCTCACAATAGTGCCTCAATGACAAGGAGGTGGAAATCTATTGTGGAAGTCCGTCTAAGGATCTATTGTGGATGTGTGATCAAACCAAAGCACCAATTGATTTACTCCGGAACATATGATTTACCTCGCTTATGTTGGTCGTGTGATCGGTCGGTGAGGGACACGTACCCAATGGTGGCGTACACCAAGTATGACTATGACATGACACAAATAATAATTAGGTAATTAACAAAAACCGCAAAGTTAGGAAAGGTGGAGAAATGGTAAAGTGAAAATAATAATAATAATAATAATAATAATAATAATAATAATAATAATAATAATAATAATAATAATAATAATAATAATAATAATAATAATAATAATATATATACTTATCGACCTTTAAGCAAGTGTAATTTCACCAAAGGACTTTTTTTTAATCACTATGCTGTTGGTTCATTGAAAACATAAATGCAACTCAATTAGTGGATCTTTTAGTGAAGCTTAATAGTCTTCATTCCTTGTTTATGAACACATGATAAGTGTGTTTCTTTACATATTTCACAAATGATGAAGTCATTGAAGTATGCAAGATAATGAAAACTACGCCAGGAGCAATGCATTAATCAAATCCAAATGGTATTTCTACTTGTAGAGAACATGAACATGCAAATATTCTTCATGAAGCATAGTGCTCAAACCCTACGTAAAGGAAGAAAACATATCCCTTATGATATGAATACTCGATGAAAATCTTAAACTTTTAAAGCCATTCAAGAACAAAGAGTTGTCTAAAACCTTTGAAAATGAAAGCGTCTCATACCTTGCAATGGTTTCAATCCATAACAATCGACCCTCGTTAAGGGCTAACGCACTCGTTGGTCACGACTGGCTCCCTATAGGCCACCACTCCGAGTTTGGCTCTGATACCAATGTTACAACCCAAACAGAAGAACTCATCCCAAATAACTAGTCTGATAGCAGAGAGAACCCATTTGAGTTATAAACCCCACATTTGTTGCCCCTACAACCGATGTGGGACAAGTCTCATACCTTGCAATGGTTCCAGACCATAACAATCTATCATGTTACATATGTGTGTTTCATAAAGTTATATGAGTCGAATAAGCTACCAAAAGACCCTAAAGAGTGTTCTAGCTCTTAGGAGCAGTTCTTACAAACTTACGAAGATAGTACGTTAAATCCTTCATCACGTATATCATGTAGCACGATTATTTCTAAAATCAAACTTAGATGCAGCCTAATTTCATAGTCAAAACAAGATCATCTAATAAGTATGGGACGCTATGGGTCGTTGATGATTTTAGTGTCATCAAGCTATTTTAGGTAATCAGGATACTTGAATACAAATGAGAAATCAAACCTTGACACAAGTTATAAGGTGTGGACTACACACTGATCAAGACTATTGTGATTTTGAGCACTAAGGGGTACCACCCTTGGAAGGGTTCGGGCCTGGCTTATGTGGAGTCCAAGGGGTAACGATCTTGGTTAGGGCCATCTAAAAACCAGTAGCAGGTTAGAAATGCGCCAAATCTGCAAATTGCCTAAAGACGTTTCATTGGAACTACATCGGATATTCATGTGAAACTAGTAAAAACTAATAAGGGGACTGATAATTAGTTGGAACTGATGATCAATGGTAACTGAGATCCGTATTAAATGACAATAACAGCTATGCATTAACGGGAATAAGTCATTAGTGGCTAGTGTTGCACAATGGCAAGTGTCATGAGTAGTGGTAACTCTCTAAGACCATGTGTAGTGGTTCAAGCCCCTTATGGGCATTTTCTATCATGTGGGTGCCATGTCAGCAATGAAACTTTTAGCTAAAAAGGGTGTAATGGTTTAAGCCCCTTTCTTACCCCTGCAATCATTACCTAATGATTAGTTACTTTTAAAATCTTTTTACTCAATTATTTTTAAAATAAAAATATAACTAAAGTGGCGTTATATAAATTAATATTGATATTTAATTAATGCTAACGGTAATATGGAAAGGTTGTTTGTATTTTTTAGAAATTTAGTGGCGTTATATAAACCACGCCTCTCAAAATTTTTTATCCATTAACGCCTATGTGTAATGCAATTGTGGCGTGAATGAGCGTGAATAAATACATTTAACGTCTCACTACGGTGAGTCTAATGGAGTTTCTACTTAACTATCCACTAATGTAACAAATAGGCGTTACACCCCAACTGACATGTATTTTCACGAAAGGTTGTGACATTTCAACCGAATCAGTGTGATAGTTCAATCCCTATAAAAAGAATTCATCTGGTCTAGTTTAACGCATGTATCATTGATTTTTGTCACATAAAAGAACATTTCATTTTTTAGCAAGCTCTTATGTTTTATCCAATTAATGAACCCGTGCACCCACGAATTGAATAATTCAATTTAAAAGTGATACGCGATTCAGAAAGCTATGCGGAACGTATGATTGAAACACAAAATACACATAGATCGATAATAATACTTTCGATTTAGTTAGTTAAGAAATCATTAATTATAGACACTAAAAATATAATAACAGTCAATGCACACTAGAAATAAATAAAATATAGTATTTCAGTATTAGGTGTATCACTATGAAAAATGTATTTTATAAAACTGAATGTGATATTACACACATAACAATTATACATAACAACAAAACCATGATCATAATACAAAATATAATTATATTGCTTCATTAGACAGTAGGTTAGATATAGAATTTTGTCATTTATATGTGATGAGCAGTGTTACAATAAATATAATAATTTTTTAATTAATCATTCTATGATACTGTGATAATTTTGTCTTAACAATAAAATAAAATTGTGATACATTATATTCACACTAATTTAATGTTAAAACATATATATAATAATATAAAAGATATCTTAAAAACTTATGTTTAATTAAAAATATAAAACTTATATCACTTGCATACGAATTGTCCAGTTACGACTTACGATGAACTAAAAGTTATTATCCACCAATGTGTTTGACAATCATTAATTTGCTTTTTAGTATGGCCGAATATGGGTGTGAGGCTGTGAGCATATATATAGTAAATTCTTAAATAGCTTGCCTAAAATAAATGCCACTCACCAACAAAGACAACACATGTCAAGATACGCTAATAATTATTTGCCTAATTTGTTATATATTTTTCATTTTAAAACTAACTTATTTCCCAATTATTATTATTGTTTTTTTTTTTTTTTTTTTGAACGGCCAACATAAATTTTATTAAACACCAACCGCTAGCGGGATACTAGCAAAATATATCCCCAAGTACATACACCAAAAAAAAAACAGAAAGAAAACAGCGACACAATCACGACAATTACATTAACCCCAATCCGAACCACACAAAGAGAAACTATTCCAGTTATGCCACCTTAAATCCGAGCATTTTGCCCTCGATTTGACCCATAAGAAGCTTCTCGACTTTATTTCTGCTATCGCTGCAGCCACATCGCCTCTTTTTTGTGAGACACCAAGTCGTTTCGATACTTCCATATACACCAAATGGTAGTTTGACATACCGCGTGAATCGCCTTGTTGACTTTTCTCGACCTCCTGCCATGTTTGTGTAGTTCCAATATATCCGAAAAGCTGAAAGCATAGAACGTAGGAAGCTTGCACCAAATGGAAATCGCCGACTACACTAATTGCGCAAACCCGCATGACACGAACAAATGATCAACGGTCTCATCGGCTTCACCACAAATAGGACATAAGCAGGAGCCAATCTGAATTCCTCTACTTGAAAGCGCCATTCGAGTCGGTAATCTTTGTAAATCGGCGCGCCAAGAAACTATCCCAACCTTCTTTGGAACCCATCCGCACCATTCAAACGGTTGTTGTACAATATCGTATCTAAGATCATTTAGAATGGTCTTCAAACCTTTGACAGAGAAACCACCCAACCCACCCGGATGCCATACCCAAGAATCCCCAACCCCGGATAAAGTTAGCCCCCCAACCCATTGCTGTAATCGCCCCAATTCGTCCAATTCCAGCCCACTTTGCAGCGCTCGTTTCCAGTCCCACCCAAACCCGGTATTGTCCCAACCCACCCGGTCCCCCACTGATGCTTCTTTAACTCTTTCCAGCTCGAACGGACATGAAAATTCCTGACATAGCGGTACAGAAGAAGCCCACGGATCCAGCCAGAAACGTATGGTGTTACCCGAACCCACAACCCCCCTAATAGCTGAATACACATCAAAACCCAACCCCCCAATATCCGCAACCCCTTTATTGATCTGTTTCCAAGGCCCTCCCAAGGATAGCTTCAACGGGATGTAATTCCAACCCCTCGAACTATGATGAATTGACCAAACAACTTTCCGCCATAAACCGTTTTCTTCCACCTTGAACCTCCACCACCATTTCGCCAACATAGCCGAGTTCGCGTCCCTTAGAGATCCAAAACCCAAACCCCCATATTCCACTGGCGCAATTACTTTTTGCCACTTTACCCAATTCAACCTCGCCTTCTCTTCACATCCACCCCAGAAAAAAACCCTTCTAATTCTGTCAAGTGCCTCAATCACACCCTCAGGAGCCCGGTACAGTGAGAAATAATAGGTTGGTAGCGAGTTCAACACAGCCTTTATCAACGTAATGCGTCCACCATACGACAGAGTCTTTGCTTTCCATATCGCCAATCTCTTACGAAACGTCTCAATAACTGTGTCCCACGCTTGTCGTCTATTCATATTGGCCCCAATGTTAAGGCCAAGATAGATAAATGGCAGCCGGCCATTTCTACACCCCAAGCGATTCGCCATCTCCAAGCTTTCCTGTTCAGACACCGCCACTCCGTACAAACTGCACTTACTTAGGTTAACACGCAGACCCGACGCCAAGTAGAAACAACGTAATAACCTGCGCAGATTCATAACATTTATTGTGGACCACTCACCCAAAAAGATGACGTCGTCCGCATATAGTAGATGCGACAAGTTCAGGCCTGAATCACCACACGTAATACCCCGAAAAATACCAATTTCACAAGCTTTCTTCATTAAACCGGATAAGGCTTCCATAACCAAGACAAAAAGGAATGGTGAGATAGGGTCGCCTTGCCTTAAACCCCTGTAGCATTGGAATTCAAGGGTCGGGGATCCATTAACCAAAACGGAAGAACGTGCGGCTGAAATAATCGCTCTTATCCACCCACTCCACTTCGGATGGAAGTTCATTTGATCCAAGATGGACAAAAGGAACTCCCAACTCACCGAATCGTACGCTTTGTCAATATCCACCTTGAAAACCATACTCTTGCGCTTCAATTTCTTTAACCAACCCACCAATTCGTTGAGAACGAGTGGTCCATCCGTAATGCTACGACCACTGAGAAAAGCAGTCTGTTCCGGGGAAACCAGTTTACCGATGAACCGCTTGAGCCTATTAACAAGCACTTTGGACACGACCTTATTTATACACCCAATAAGGCTAATGGGTCGGTACTCCGAGAGCGAAGTCGGATCATTTACTTTGGGAATTAATGCAATAAAGGAGGCTGCACAACCCAAATTAAAACGACCCGAACTGTGAAATTCTTCAAAAAACCTCCCAAAGTCCCCTTGGAGATGACCCCAAAACCGCTTCAAAAACTTGAAATTAAATCCATTTGGGCCCGGAGCCCTATCACCTTCACATTCCCACACCGCGCTTTTGATTTCAGAGATAGTAAAAGGCTCAACCATAGCAGCCGATTCCCAGTCTTCCAATTTTGTCAAATACGGACAGCTCAAGTATGGCCTATTAGACATCGGCTCAGTGAACTTTCCCGAGAAAAAAGCGAACACGTGATCCTTAACCACCACTGGATTAGTCTCCCATACCCCTTCAATCATCAGGCCCGAGATTCTATTGTTTGTCAAATTTGAGTTTATCACCCGGTGGAAATAACCCGAATTTTCATCCCCCTCTACCGCCCATTTAACTCTTGCCTTTTGTTGAATATCTAGGTGTTTTATCCTATCAAACTCCATCATAACAGCCTTACACTCCTCTCTAATCCAGACTTCCTCCTCTTCGAGACACCTAACCTCTTCAATCCGTTCCAACTGTTCCACCATAGTCCTATTTTCCACGAAACCATCTTCCAATCTTTTCTTTTCAGCCAAAACCCATTCTTTAACGCGATTCTTAAGAAATCTTAGCTTCACCATTAAAGCCAAATCCGACGGACCCCGGAACGAGAACGAATCACATATGCCTCCCACAAAATCAACGAAACCGGTCATTTCCATCCAGGAATTGTAAAACCTGAATGGAATATGCCCGAAGTCGCTAGGAACTAAAGACAACAATACCGGACTATGATCAGTTAGGTACCTGGATAGCGCAGTCACAGAAGCCGCAGGCCAAGATCCCATGAACTCGCTACACACCAAGAACCGATCTAACTTGCTAAATTTCACACCATCATCCGATCTATACGTAAAGCTCAAACCCCCCATGTTGTATTCAGACAAATCAGCTTCTTGTATAAACTCATTGAAATGATGCGCATTTGCCGGAAAAAATTCAGACCTCAACCTTTCCGACTCGACTCGGACCTCATTAAAGTCGCCCAGGAACATCCACTTTCCTTGTAAAGAGGTTCTCAACCTGCCCAAATCCCCCCATAAAGCCCGACGCTCCGAAACCACGTTAGGAGCATATACATTTACAATATTGATAATATCCCCGGTGCCCAACAACTTACCAGTAATAACCAGAAACGACCGCTGCTTGACAACCCCCAATTTCTTGAATAACGTCGGATCCCACATGCTCAGCAGACCTCCTGACCGACCAACCGAAAAAACTTGTTCAAATTCGAACACTGACCTGCCCCATAACGAGCTGAAATTGAACCACGAACCTTCTTCCAGCTTCGTTTCCTGTATACCTAAGAACCCCACCCCATGACTTGTCTTAAGCCCTTTGACCCATGTTGCTTTCCTCTGGTCTCGGACCCCCCGAATATTTATAGTCATGTAATTCATTGATCACTGATTATTCCGCCATCACCAGTAACAACTCCTGACACTTCCACCCTAAAACCGTCCAACCGAAACCCCAGCTTTTCACCGACTTCCATGGTCAGATCTGTTTCCTTCTCAATGACTGACTGATCGGCCGGTACATCATTACCACCCCCATCATTACCAACTTCATTCTTCTGGACGTTCATCTTTTCCCCTTCAACCTCCATTGAATCGGATGGTGAGCGATGTGTTTCCTCAGAGGCAGAGCAATTTTGGATGGGTGTGTTAAGATCTGGAAAAGGTTCAACCCCATGATTACCAAAGATATTTGGCCCAGCTGAATTGATTGGAGTACTTAGGCCCACTTCGGGGGAACGGGCCTGCCTGTTTCTTTTTCTTGGTCTCAGCCCACTAGAGTCACTTGTAGCTCCCACCTTAAATTGACCCCCCACTAAATGATCTCCTTTATTTGCTTTAGCCGGTTCACCTTTTGACCCCTGTCCCACCAAGACCCCTTTATTCCTCAGACCTTTGGTTCTCCCATGTGTCTCAAAATTCCCACCAATATTAATGTTAGCCGTTCCATGCATGCAGTCACGTCCCTCCAATTCCCTAGAACCCCCATCATCATTAGCTGCCCTTTCACCTTCCCGGTGCAATCCAGCTTCACCGGCCACCGTTTCCGGACGGAATTCCCCCTCCTCCGGATCATCCTCATCACCCATGCCAACTTCCGATTCCGACGACGACGATACTGGTACCACAGACACCGTCTCCAACGCCATATCCAAACCAACGTCCGTCATTTCAGACACCCACACCGAATAACTGTTTCCCTCCCACACCACATCAACCTCTTCATCGATAAGTTTCATCTGAGTGGATAACACTACACAATCACCCTCAGCAGTGTTAACACCCAGCCAATTGAAAGTCGATCTTCTCACAACCTCACCAAAGAGTTCACCAATTTTATCAAAAAAATTGCTTTCCCGGATTTGTAAAGGAACACCCGACATACGTAACCGCGCCAATCTATCGAAAGGAACCTCTTGACCCGTCCATAGAACAGCCGATACCAAAACGTCCTTCCACATCTCTTGGCGTTCAATGAAGCTTATGGCCGTCGTTTTATCCCTGAATACGATCAAGAATCTTAATCCACCCAAGTAACTTACCGGACTTTCAACGAAACCCCCGGCGTCCAGCACCCCCCTGATTCTTCTGATATTGTCAAGGTCTTTTACCACCACAACCACCGACCTCATCATGCAGTGTCCAGGATACAAAGCCGGTCTATCCTCCAACCTAATGACCTTCTTTGAACTAGACTCCCACCCCCTCCACCCATTGGCAACCCCTCTGTGAAACCCACCCAAACCCCCATGTAAACCACCACCAACCCCAGACCCCCCACCTTCGTTATTGTTCAAAGGAGGAAAAGAGCTGGGATGAAACTCATGTCCCCCCTTTTCTCCATCCACTCTGTTAAACCTATACTCTATCTTCTCGTGTTGTTTATTGAACTTCGCCAGAGAGACATTCACCTTAGCATCAAGAATCTTAATCGTGTTCATGTGGTTTAGCACCCCCTGCAGATCTTGAACTCCTTCAAATCTCACAAAACCAAAGAAATTCCCCCTTGCATCTCTTTTCCTGGCCACGTACGCGTCATTTACAACCCCACACTGTTGGAAGGCTCTCCCTAGTAGTGAGCTCGTAACCTCCTCCGGCAGATTGGAGACAAAGAAAGTGGTGATCACTTTGCTTTTGTCCGGTCTTCTATCTCTCCGATACTTGACGTCCGTCCACGTTTTCTCACTCCCTCTCATACCTCTCATTTGGTATTGGAAGTGATATGATGTTTACCCAAATGAAGATAAACTTTTTATCTTTCACTTTACCACTCAAATAATAATCAATAAAATATTTAAAACTATTATTATTGTTTTTATTAATAGTTTTTCAACAACAACTCATAGCTTTTTTTTTAAGATAAATTCACATCTTCCAAGATTTATATCCTCTTAGATGGAGGGAAGACACTATCACTATTTTTTTTTACCATGTCAAATTATAGGACAAAATATGTTTAAATAGGATGAAAAATGAACTCAAACCCGATGAGTATTTTCAAAAGGGAAAATGGTCAAAATAGCCCATTAACCGTGTGTTTTGCAAGAATAACCCTTTCCCATCTCTTTGGAGAGACGGGTCCCAACGAGCCTGAACCGTCTCCGAGAGCCTTTGGTTTTACATCCAATGGCCAACCAACATGTGGCGTCTCTCATCCCGAGGCTGTCAACCGTCTCTCTCCAGACGGGTCAGAATTCTCTCTCCATGCGGGTCAGAATTCAACCGTCTCTCTCCAGACGGGTCAGAACCCCCGAGTCGTCTCAAGCCGTTTTCGGCTATCGTCTGAACCGTCTCACGAGTGTATATAAATACCCCAATTCACTTAACAAAATTTGCACCCACCGCTCTCCCCAAACCCTTTCATCTTCCAAACCAATGACGTTTTTTGCTTTCCCAACTGAAGCCTACCGGCTTACGAAAATATTTTCCGATTACTTGGATTGTTGTTTCATCTGCGCAAGGCTACTTGGATTGTTGTTGCATCTGCGTGTGGGTTAACCCGTGTAGAATGCTTCGATGATGTGGTGGTCTATTTTATTTGCAAGAAGAGTTCTTTGTCTATGTAACGAACATACACCATTCAAACAAAGTTCTTAGCAAGTAAATTTAGGAAGTAATATCTATGTAACCCTGCGTCCGTCATTGTAATAGTATAGTTTGTTTATTGTTGTTGTAATAGTATAGTTTGTTTAATGAAATATTTACTTTTATATAAAAAAAACATAAATATCATTCCATTAATAAAATTAACGATTACAAAGATTTTATAAACTACACGTTAAGACGATCCCTCATCATTTGCCAGGCAGACACATGTTTAAATTCTTTGCGCTCCCTGGATTGATACTGTCTTTTTGTGTATCTAATTGTCGCGTCTTCGGGCATGTCAGAGGGTACCACCTCAAGTGTCCGGTTGTGGTACCCGTTGAAGATTTGACACTTCGTGGTCAAATCGGTCAACTTCCGGCTAAGAGACTCGGTTGTTCGGTCTGACCCTCCAACCAGCCGATTGTACTCGTGCAATATACGGTACCATTTGTTGGTTTGGTGGGTGCTTTCTTCGACATGGCGCCATGCTGCAATCCGGACAATTTCCTGTTCTTCGGTCCATCGTTGCGATGCCATTTGAATGAATTAGACTGTGGTGGTGGACGGTGGTGGTGGTGTGGTGGTGGTGATAGTGTTAGACGGTGGTGGGGTGATAGTCGGACGGGAATGGGACGGAGTTTGTGACTGAGAAATGTATTTATAGGGGGCTGAGGTGGACAACCGAAGCGTCGTACATTATCGGGACTCACCGGAGACGACGATACCCGAGACGTCTCGGGAGACGGCGAGTCCTCGTGGGGAAATGTGACCCGTCTTGAGAGACGGTTGAACCGAAGGCAAGCCGGCATGGGGAAATGTGCCCCGTCTGGAGAGAGAGAGACGGTTGAATTCTGACCCGTCTGGAAAGAGATGGTTGACAGCCTCGGGATGAGAGACGCCACGTGTTGGTTGGCCATTGGATGTAAAACCAAAGGATCTGGGAGACGGTTCAGGCTCGTTGGGAGCCGTGTCCCGTCTCTCCAAAGAGAGGGGAGAAGGTTATTCTTGCAAATCACTCGGTTAACGGGCTATTTTGGCCATTTTCCCTTTTCAAAATATCTAGGATGGATATTCAGGAATTGGAGCTAGTATGAGATTGGTTTTAAAACTTTCATGTGTATGAGACGACTATATAGTATTTAGGGATACCCAAAAAGATTATTAAAAATCAAAATAGTATGCAATGTACTTAAAAATCCCAATGATTATTTTTATCAAATTAACGGCCATAGCCGATGATACTTGTGAAGTTAATTGTGGGTATACCCAATACTCATGAAGATTAAGCCGGGCATGAGACACATTTTCACATTCGGATACCAATACCCGTCCCTAGTGTTAAACTCCTGAACTTTTTAATTGTATGCAACAAAAACCAAGGAGCATCTTATTATTACTATTGTTCACATTATAATTGGACCTTACATGAAGATAACGGTATAAAAATGTTTACTAACTAATCATGATTCATGATGTATGAATTATAACAATTTAAGTATTTAACTATTCAAATCACCTAATAAGGTTGGTGTTCATTATTTTTCTTTATTTATTGATTACAATTAGAAATTCTGTGATAACAATTGATTATATTTCTTAGTTTAAAACTTCATGTCTTGTTTAGATGATTACAAAGCATTGGTTATATAAACCAAGGGAACCAAACAGCTTGATTTGTTGGTGACCTCAGATACATCAAACGCACATCTCCAAACTCTAGATAAAATTTTCATACCATGCAACCATTTTCTTATAAAAGATAAAATAGAAGTATAGTTATAAATAACTTAAACAAAATATTAGTGTATGTAACAAATAAATAAATAAATTTTTATTAACATAAGATCAGTCAAAGAGTTGAAACGTTTCTCACTCATCACCGGAACAACGTGTGTATTTTGTTTTTTTAAGCATTTATTAAAGCAGCAAATTTATTTGAATTAACTATGAGGGACAAAAAGAGCCAAAATAGCATCCTAAGGTCGGCAGCCGGGTCTCGATAGAACATCGCGTCCGCAGCAACGGGGCAGAAGGGTAGTCGTCTTTGACAAAGACCCGGTGATCCATTCGTCCAGTACATAGAAAGTCACCCTTAAAAAAAAGAGCCAACATAGCTAAGAATAAAAAAGTTACATACAAGTGAGGAGTATGTTTAATACAAAACTAATTTTAAATAAATAGCTACGAGAATCATATAATGATATAACCAATTTAAAACAATGCGTATAAATGTTTATATGGTTCTAGTATCTCTTGTTATAAATTTACCTCGTGTTAAAAACTGATTCTTGATTTAGTGGAAGGAAAGGAATGTAATTATTCTATTATTAGATGATATATAGTAAAACAAATAAGAATGGTTTGATTTTCTACCATAAACACTCTCATCAATGTGTTAATGTCATGACTCATGAGTAGCCACTTCCTTGTTCCATTTAAATATAGAAAAGACACCATCTCTAATACAATCCAACTCTCTGGAATCACCAATTCCAGACCTCTCTTCAATTCCAATGGAGAGAACAACAATAACAACAACAATCAAGATCATCAGAAAATCAATCCATACTTTCCTAAAACACTACAACTACTTTACAATCACATCTCTTTTAGCTCTTCCCTTCTCAGCCTCAGTCCTCATCTCTTCATCTCTTCCACCCTATTCCACCTCCCTCCATAACACCTTCCATTTCCGCCTTCTATCGCTATTCGATTCCATTGGAATCCCAATTTCATATGACATACTTTCTACCTTTACTCTTAAACTCTCCCAAACCATCACCACATCAATCCTACTCATACCCTTTACCTTCTCCTTCCTCCTCATCACAAAAACATCCATAATCCAACACCTCCATACCCACAACAAAAAGCCACCACCTTTCAATGGAATCTTCAATTCCATCCTCCAAACACAACTATGGAATTCAATTCTAATCATCTCAGCAAACTCCACATCCTTTTGTGTTCTTTTTATTGCTTTAAACTTCTTTGAAACCCTCAAGATCTTCTCATCTCCTACCTTGTTCATATTATTTTCCATAATAGGAGGAATCACCTATTCCATAGTTATAGCCAATTCCATGATCATATGCAACATGGCTCTAATCCTCTCAGGAATGGAAACCAAAGGAGGGTTTATTTCTATTCTCAAAGCATGTGTTATGATCAAAAGAAGAACCACAACAGCTCTTTCATTAGCTCTTTACATCAATATAACTTTGGCTGGAATCGAAGCGCTATTCCAATTCCGGGTGGCAAGTGTTTATGCAAACTCAAGTATAAGTAATTCGAACCCTTTGATTATGTTAGAAGGATTGTTGATAGCTTATTTATACTCAATTATCATCACACTTGACACCATTACAAGCTGTATGTTCTACAAAAGCTGTAAACTTGAAGGTTTAAAGAATGTTCTTGATCAAGAACAAGGTATGATACATGAATATTGCTTGGAAGTCAAAAGAGAAGAAGAGTTTCAATGAATCAATTTTTATTCAATTTTTTTTCTTTTTTGTGATTATGAACTTTTTTTTAAATATATTCATTTCATTTGAGATTGGATCATCGGAATAAAAAAGGAGTGTGTAAAA
Source organism: Ambrosia artemisiifolia (assembly GCA_032199755.1). Taxonomy (NCBI): domain Eukaryota; kingdom Viridiplantae; phylum Streptophyta; class Magnoliopsida; order Asterales; family Asteraceae; genus Ambrosia; species Ambrosia artemisiifolia. Next base: position 11,384,803 of record CM063521.1, read on the forward strand.
AATATATATCTCCCATTTTAGATGAAACATGATTGTGTGTAATAGTTAAGTTTTAAAAAGTAACTAGGTAAAATAATACTCGCGCGTTGCGCGATCTTCACATGGTGCGTTGACGACCGCCTCTTCTAAACACATTATTCCCGCAAACCTCATATATAATACATTAATACACACGCGTTGTGTAATTTTCACTTGGCGCGTTTATGACCGACTCTCCTAAACACATTATTCACAGAAACCTTAGTCAATATTCAAATTCAAGGGTACAATGATCATATACTCTTCAATTCTCATTAGTTAGCACCCCTAAAAAGCTACATCAAACAGCAAGTAACAAATATAGATGTGGAATTTCAAGTCAAGTAATTGAATCCATATTTCAAAACCAAGAAATGTAATCAACAATGATTAAAAAAAGCCTTGGGAAGCATGCGACATCTTGTCTACAAAGTCAACAATGATAGAACAAAGTAAGGTTGATGCAAAACATATACACAACATTAAAAGAAAAAACAAAAAACGTAAACAAATAGAAATTGGTACAAAACTATAAATCAAAGTCTATGGGTTAGAAGTCAACCTCCATGGCAGAAAAGCATATGTTGAAGTGATGTTCGAAGTCTCTATCGTCCCTAGTCAAAAGCAAGAAGCATGTTCCTTTGCTACTTAGATGTCAATGATTCCTGTTTCGTTGAGTAAATGTGTAATTTGTCAATAAATTGAAAAAACTTTCGCCGCAACAGTCGTCAAACCAACAATCCAATCACCAGCAAATGTGTTTCTAAATGGATATAAAAACATACCTGGAGGCAGCCTTGTCACATCTATGAAACTCTTGTGTGTAGCCCGTTCGGGTAAGTTGCAATTAAGGTCAGTTTGAGTGATCGATTTAAGGTCAAACAGAACAATGATAAAGTGTGTGATAGTGAAATATAGAAAAGCATTAAGAAAAAGACCAATGCTTTTGACATAAAAATATTTAGTATATGATAACTGACACCCAAACTCATATCGACCCGAAACCCCATGGCAACCCATACCAAGACAACCCCTTTCCAGTCAAGCTGTTATGACACGTACATATAATGGCCCAATCACATTCTTACCCATTACCAAATCCGCCAAAACTCGTTTCGACCTGAACTGCATTGATACCCAAACATGTAGTAACCTAAAAATAATAACCCTTTTGAGTCCATCCGTTATGACCCAAAGCCGTAATGACCTGAGCATCTGCAAACTCGTTCCGACCCGGACGCGTCCCGACCTGAACACAAAGCAAACCTAAAATAAAATAGTCTTCCATAGCAACAGGTTAGTAATCAAATAGGCAAGTTATCTTTCATAAATCAAATCATTCCCAACATCAAATTGTCCTCTTTTTTTTAGCATTAGTTATAAACATAAACAACCTAAAGATTCAATCATCCGTAAAATAAGTCGATTAATTAATGACCAACACAAATACTAATTGCAATATTAATTTGTAATTTGTAAGTATACTATAAAGGAAAAAAACTAAAACACGATCAGACAACCTAAAGATTCAATCATCCGTAAAATAAGTTGATAAATTAATGACTAACACAAATACTAATTGCAATATTAATCTGTAAGTCTACTATAAAAGATAAAAACTAAAACACGATCAAGTATAATATCTTCACTATTTTCTCTTAGGTTTTATATATTCCAATAAGAAAAAAACCTGATTAGGCAAACCTAGATATGGCAGAGCTATTAATTCGAGGTAGGGGAGAACCCGGATGAATCTGAATCGTCGAACCCTCGGCCTGGGGCATACACCCCGACATCAACGACAGCCTTCTCTGCCGGCGCACAACCTGACATCAAGCACGACCTCCTCTACCGGCGCACAACCGTAAAGCTACAGGCCAGCACGCAGAGCAATAAATCAGGAGGCGGTGATGAGCTTGAGTAAGTAGAAAGAGGAGGTTTGAGGCAACAGGTTAGAGAGAGGGAAAATCTGAGAAAGAATGAAAGGAGGACTCAGAAGTGGGTTTGTAGAGGGGGATGGTACGCGGAGGGAATAGAGAAGGAGACGCGGTCTGCGGGATGAAGCGATGGCGCATGTTAGAAGAAAGAGGCTATTCAAATATCTCGTCTATAAATATATTGTAATTGTACATATAATGAGTCATTTCCACATGTAATAATTGGAATTATGTGATAAAAGAAATATTCCTTCACAAAATAAACAGTATATAAATTAATTAATTTTTTTATACTGTGTAGTGTTGGTTTTTAATTAAAGTAACTGAGTTATATTAAGCTAATAAACTTGTAGTAAAAAAATTAAAAATTAATGTCTGGTTTTTAGTAGCAACCAGAATTTAATTAGTACTTATGGGACGCGATAATCAGGTCCTCTTTACTTCTTAATCTAAATTTTAAAAAATTGTGTAGAGTGTTAATTTGTTTTTAATTAAAACAAGTGGGTCATATGAAGAGTTTTATAATAAATAAATTAGATAATTTAAAAATAGTGTCTCCTTCTATAGTAGCAACCATATTTTAATAGTTATGGGGCCTAGTTAAATAACCTTTACTTCTTAACTAAATCTTTTTAAATCTCTTTATAATATAAGTGATTATATTTTTTTTGGTGTTTTATTTAGCATTCAACATTTTTGGAGACTCCCACACGTATCAAATTACTATGACCTCAGCAGTTGTAATTTTTTCACTAAGTTTATCTAAATGACGTTGATATTGTCATATGTGATCATAAGCAAATCAGACACTAAATATAGACACATTTGGTTGCATGAACTATAAGCCATGAACCTCCCAAAATAGTGGTCATGGACTCAACCCCTTAAGTTAAGTAGGGTCATCATTACATATGTTGTCACATTTAAATTGGTGTGTTTGTTTTCTCATAGTCTTTGTGAGGTTTTTTCACATGTATTTTTTTTTTTTTGAAGATTAATAATCTTTCATTCCCGGACAAAGAAAATTACATTAAGATAACAGGCAGACGGGCAACAAGCTGCGCCGCTAACCCTTTCTGAATAACAAATCCTAATCTACTAAAAACGTAACCCTGCCCATCCGAAGCCAAGACACTACTATGAATAACCCGCTGTACCCTGGTCAGGAAACGGGTAGCCTCTGGTGCCAATGAGCCAAAGGTATCAAAAGCTAATGGTACAAAAACGTGTTAGTTCTCCTCGCAGGCTTTAGCATGTTTTTCTACCTTCCTTGCCGCTGCTTTCCGCACCGCTTGCCCTGCTACGAAGCCACTATCCCTTAACCCAACTAGGGGAGATACACCCGTCAAGTCAACACAAGCATGCTTCCCCCCAGCCCACCCAAAGACAATGAGATCTGCTGGTCGTAGGGTGGATCTCCCTACTGCTGGCTTGCAATGCATGTGTCACACGTTCCTTGCACATAAAATAGTTTCAGTCACTAGAGAAATAGAAAAAACAATCTCCTCTAATTACACCGATTTTTTTTATACGGAGCTGATTAAATCACTAGTTGACTCATAACTGGACCAGCTAGACGCAATGGCTAGAAAAGGACACAATTTAGGTTTAGCATAAGGTGGTCTAGGTTTAGAGTTACGGACACATAAGTGATGGATTGAAACATCATCATAAGTCGAATTATGTGATAAATGGGCCATAGGCTATTTGTCCTAAGTGTGTGGCCTGAATTCCATCATCTAGAGCTCCAATTTCAAACACGACGTTTTTCTTCAGCTTTACAAGTTTTGATTTGGGTAATTTTCTATGTAAAATGTATGAATCTTTGATTTGCATAAATTTATGCATTTATTTAGAAAGTTAAATTTATAATTAATCGGTCAATTTCACGTTTCCAAAATACACGACCTACAAAATTTAGATACACCCGATATAATAAGGCTTGATGTAATGGTTTAATAATTCAATATTAAACAATATTTCTCTAGATATACATTATTTATGTTTCTGCCCTACGTCATTTTTAAGACCAGTTTAATCAGTAGGTCTTATGTTCGGCCATGCCATGTCAGTTGTAACTAATCCTAGTTGATTCCTTTTAACCATCTGTAAGGAAGTCGTCTTAATATTAATGTGAATGTTTGGATGACCTAACTGTGACCTCCAAGATATTACCAAAATGGAGTTGGGGAGATCTCCAGAAGCAACATCTTTACCCCTAGGGATAGAGGTAAGGTTTATTTACATTTCACATTTCTCAGACTCTACAAATAGTGTTGCTCTTATGAGATTTACTGGTATGGTTGTTGTATTCCTAGAATCATAAAAGTTGCTTACAATGTGACTAGTATTTGGGGATTTTCTATCGTTTTATATCATTTTAGTTTGTATTTTCTTTCTCAATCATTTGAATGCATCTATTGGGGAAAAAAAAAAAGCAAAACTTTAGAACAATTGAGCTGAAAGTGAAATAAAAAATAACACTACACGAAACTAATATATTAATCCGGTTAACACAACCTAATTATTTATTATTTAGATGCAACCATACACTATCTATTTTCATATAACATGTATCTCGAAACTAGATACAATAATCTTCATGTAATCTTTATTTTAAGAAAGAACTAGCTAGTAATTAGAATCGTGAGTGTTATGACGCAGGTACATTGTAAACATCGAATGGATTACTTCAAGTGTTATGTCATGCGCTAACCATATAAAAGTACATGTCTCAACTTACTCAGTTCAACTCAATGAAATCTGTCTAAGCATCACGGTTAAAAAAATCATAAAAAATAGAAACCACACGATGCTTAGTTTGGCACGTAATGCAAACGTGTTATACTTGTGCACTGGCTCATTTCCGAAGAATTTTTTTTGCCTAGACGTAGATCAACCCAAATTTATACCGACGCATATATAAAAGTCTCCATGTTAAAAGTTTTTTTTCAAGTGAAGGAACTAAGGGGGTAAAGTCAAAACTTTTGAAACTCAAGGAGGTCAACGACAAATTGATTCTTTAAAAAAGAAATTAGCAAACGAAAACTATTAAAGAAAATAATATCTTAAAAACGTATATGACATATGATACAGGAGTAAAATTGAAAAATTAGAAACCTGAGGGATTAAACCTTGACGTTTGCACACACACACACACACTCTCTCTCTCTCTACTCTCACCGGTGGAGTTGATAGGACTAAGATTAGAAGGTGTGTAAGTTAGCCGTTAAATTGAACAAACATGATACAATGTATATACGCCTTACATAACACAGACAAAAACATGGAGTAAATACGTTGCAAGAAGTATTATTAAAGTGTATAAATCAAACAATCAATATTGTACATTTGTACATATGCATACATGATACGAGGGAGAGCATAGACAACAACTTTTGCAAGAACACAAAAAACAGAACAAGTCGGGATGAAGAACATTGTGTGTATGAGTATGTGTGTGTATGCCACAAGTTGAATAGAGGTGTGTCATATGAGGGAAAGTATACATGTATATCTTTTCATGGATATTTGTCTGTCTCTAAAAAAAGAGAGAATTACACGTTTTGTCCTTTATGTTTATCTCAAATTGCACCTTGTGTCCTTTATCTTTAAAAATTATATCGTGTGTCCTTTATTTGAAATTTTGCACACCACAAGTCTTTTACGCTAACCCCATCCAATATCATGGTTATCTTCTCTAAACCCATCCATTATCTTGGTTATCGTTAATTATATATTATTCATTTAATGGTCTAGTAATTATTTAAAATACATTTGCAGCTCCAAAAATTCTATAAATTTACAAAAGCTTATTTACATTCTAATTTTCATTATTTGTATTTTTCCTTTCAGAAAATATGTTTTGAAAAATATTTAATTTTTTCTATTTTAATTCATAACTAATTCATTATAAATCCGATTTGAGTGATTAGAAAACTCAAAATTTTATAAAAATTCTTCTATCACATTTAGCCCTGTAAAAATTCTTAGTTCAGAAAATACTATATTTTAATATTTTTAAGCATTTTAAATCAAGTTATTCATTGTTAATGAAAATAAATATGTTTTATAAATGAAAACATAAAATACTTTACAAAATTATTTTCCAACTTTAAATAGGTACATGGTAATAGTTTTAATTTAATTAGTATAAAAATTATAAAAAAATAATTTATAAATCAATAAAAATTAGCTTTTTATATTTTTTATACTAATTAAACCAAATTTATTATCGTTTACCCATATACTGATGTATAAAGTCGAAAAATAATTTTGTAAAGTATTTTATGTTTTCATTTAATATAAAACAGATTTATTATCTTTAATAATGAATAACTTGATTAAAATGTTTAAAAATATAAAATATAGTATTTTCTGAAAAAATAATTTTCGCAGGGGCTAACATGATAGAAACTTTTTTTATAAAAATATGGGCTTTTGAATCACTCAAATCGAATTTATGATGAATTATTTATGAATTAAAAAAATATTTTAAATATATTTAAATACATATTTGCTAAAGTAAAAATACAAATAATGAAATTTGGGCTATAATAAGCTTCTGTAAAATTTATAGAATATTTGGAGTCGTAAATGTATTTTATATAATTAATAGAACCATTAAATGAATAATATATATTTAAAGATAACCAAGACATTGGATGGGGGTAGAGAAAATAACCAAGATATTGGATGAGGCTAATGTAAAGGAATTGTGGTGTGCAAAAGTTTCAAATAAAGAACACATGGTGTAATTTTTAAAGATAAAGGACATACGGTGCAATTTGAGGTAAACATAAAGAACAAAATGTGCAATTCTCCCAAAAAAAAAATAGAACAAAAGAAAGAAACAGACTACAAATCAAACATGTAATATATACGCTTTGTAAACTGAAAACTGAAGTAGATAATATACCATAGTTCTCTAAAGATTATAAAATGATAGGTTGGATTAGAAGAAAAAGGAGGAAAAGTGAAAGAAGATACAAGCTCGTGTATCGGATTGTGAGGATTTTAGGACCTCTTTAAGTATTACATATCGTCCAACACTTGTATCTCAGTTGGTTGGTTGGCCTAAGTTTCCTTTGGGACAGTGGCGAAGCTTGACTTGAAACTTCGAGGGGTCAGAAGTCACTAGTTTCTAGGGGTCGAAACATTATATACCAAAAAATTTCTATACGAATACTATATAAACGGAACTTCTGAGCGAAAATTCGGGGGGGTTGGCCGCCCCTCCCCGCCCCTTAAAAGCTGCGTCACTGCTTTGGGAGGCTTGGGTTCGATCCCCACTAGCTACATTTGGAGGACATAATGAGAAATGAGGGATGACTCATGGCCTATGGTCAGGAGTTCGAGTCCTGATCTCGCCCGGGTTTTACCGGTTCTCCACAACGGGTCTTCGGACGGGTGGGGGATCTGGTTTTCCCTGGCTCGGGAACCACCATCGGGCGGGGCTCCCAGCAAGGGAAGCTAATTTGCCCGAGCCCCCTTGTGAGAGTCTCGCGGTTGTTGTGTTGGCGGTTCTATAAAAAAGTATTACATATCCCATGTAGTGGTAACTTACAATATATATATATATATATATATATATATATATATATATATATATATATAAAGGTCAATTATAAAATGAAAACCCGCTTGAGTTGAGAAAACCTTCGAAAACCCATGTAAATACATGTTTGTAAGCGTTTTGGGCCAAAAAAATAAAAAAAAAAGCGCCGATGGGATTTTTTTTATAAAAATAAACAAAGTTGCTAAAAACATAGGTAAATAGCTGAAAACAGATGTTTTTTTAGCAACTTTGTTTATTTTTTTTAAAAAAATCCCATCGGCGTTTTTTTTTTATTTTTTTTGCCAAAAATGCTTAAAAACATGTATTTTACATTGGTTATTTTTTTCAAAAAAAAAATAATGGTTTTTTACATGGGTTTTCAAAGGTTTTCTCAACTCAAGTGGGTTTCCAAAATATCCTTTCCCTATATATAAATATATATATACTTACCAAATGTTTGCAATATTAACTTTTTTTGTATTTTACTGCTTTTGTCTTTTAGTGAAAAACATTTTTTTTTTTTTGCTTTTGTCTTCTACCTCTTTTTTTCCTTATCTTTTACTTTGGTTTTACCAGTTGTCTGATGATTTGCATCTCGAAAGGCCAGAACGTGCAAGGTGAGAAGCATGAAAATGGTTTCGTTTGCTGTTGTGTTTCGTCGGTGGTGGTAGAAACGGTGCGTCGGCGGCTGTAGATTGACGGTAAATCGGTGACGACGATGCCTAAGTTGGTCGATGACGATGGTATGTAGTGGTTATAGGCTTATCAAGCCGCGAGAAATCGTTTTTTGGTCTGGGTTAAGTTTTTTTGTTGGAGAACCGTGGTGTTGGATACATCCCGGCGCGTAGCGCGGGGTAAGAAACTAGTTGTTAAAAATGGAGCAGATTATGCAAAAGGAGACGAAAATGAGTTGTTAAATAAACCATATAAATGTCCCACGCCCTTTTATAATGTGAAATGATCCGTATCTTGTTTAATTCTCTATATTATTATCTATACATATAATAAACCAAAGTCATTTTAATGACATGGCATTCAAAGAGGGCATTCTCCCCTTTGAGTGTGCCATGTGTCATCCCATGTGGCAAGAGCTTTATTTTAGAAAAATAATAATTTAAAAACAAAATTAGATTTTTCTCTCTAATGTTTCCTCCCATAATTTTTAAACGTTAATATCTTTTATATACGAGATTTTTTAAAGAAAAAAATTACACCAAATTAACGAGCATTTTATTATCTTTCCAACGTGTACCGTATTGCTATATAAAAAACGGAGAAAAAAACGACTATTTTTTTGTGTGGTTTTGTTCATACAGAAAAAACACAAAGTGTTCAGGTTATTCATTAATCATGTATAGGCAAGCAAGTCATTAGTTATGTTCAAACCAGTAAATATGAATTTTATTTACAACATGTGTTAGCATTGGAGTTGTACATTGTTTTAGGTTAGGTTTTAATATTAGAGTTATACATTGGTTAAGGTTATGCACTAACATTGGAGATATATTGTTAATTGTCTTAGGTTAAGTGCTACCCGAAGCTTTCCTGCATGTAACTGTAAAACGCATCAGTCTATTTCATATGTAAAATTGATATGTCAAATTAGATTTCTCAACCCCGGGACGCTCCCGGGGTATAATCTAGTATCTACTATATTTACTAATGTGGGTTACACTCACAGCTTCCCACTATTGCAACTTCGCACGCATTTCAAAAAAAAAAATTGGAGGAGTGGCATGTTGGTAATTTCTACCTCTTTCTTTCTGCCTCTCTTCTTCCCTCTCTATCTCTCACCGACACCGAGTATCCATCCCTTCTTCATTAACAACTTTGTCTCTCTCTCTTTCTCTTCTCTGCTCATGCTTTTGCCAATGGCTATACTGCAATTTCCTGGTAATACAGGGGTGAGGTGTTTGGGAAGACTTTTGTCTTTCCTCTATGAATATTGACCGACATCATGACACTTCACATATTGGTGATCGTCAAAGGGCGGCTAGGGTTCGGCCATGAAGCACCGGTCACGCCTGTGTGATGCTTTCATCAGAATCGATAGTGGCCGCTCAGTTTCCCGGTGAGGCCTTAGCCATGTGTCGTTTCCTAGAACATCGATAAATCCCTAAACACCTTCGTTTGGCTGCAGATCAGTTTTCTCCGTTAATGTTTTCTTGGTTCATTATCAAGTAAGTATAATCAATCAAAGAAATTATTTCACTTTTCTAAGTGTTGCTATTAATTACAAGGCTCGGAATTCATGATTGTATGTTGTTTTATTTTTAGATTTATAGTTTGATTACAAACCTAACCTTTAAAAAGTAATGCATGAAGCCAACCATATGATGATATGAGGTAAATATGATTAAGACTTCTCTTGGATTACCACATGCTTTATGTGTTTCATTTTATTTTACCGATCGTGGTTTCCGGGATAATGAACCTATGTGTTATTTCTGCCTTGATTTTTTTTTTTTTTTTTTTCTGCTTTTACATTATAGCTTCATAAGTTAAATGAATAAAACCATGAATTTTCTGCAGTAATACATAGCTTTGTGTATTTAATATCATTTGATTAATGATACACGTCAAGTGCATTATCAGCATATTGAGAATTAAAGCTGAATTTGAATTGTATTGTTTATTTGTTTGCGTAAAATTTAGAGCAACATTCATTCACTTAATCCTCGACCAACAATAACCAAATAGTTTGTACTTGAAACAGATAAAACCGAGCAGGAGATATTCTCATTTGTCTAGAGACGAAGAAGCAAAGATCGAAGGCGAAACCAGGGACTACTTTGACGGGTTAGCGCCAAAGCGTCATACCAAACACAACCCAATGATTATGCTGCACATATATCGCCGCTATTCTTGATGATGTGGTTTGCACGCTTCGATGATGGTGGTTTGCGCAGCGAAGCGCGCGGGCATATTACTAGTTATCTAAAAATTGTAAAATTCTTAAGTTGAAACACATTATGTAGATTGTGATATGAGGCTAACTTTATTCTAATAATTATAAGTAATAAAACATAATAAGTGAATGAAAAGTGAAATTGTTCATCTTCAACTATATGGCTTTCTTGAATCCTGTGTTCCATCATCTTCATGTTGCTTTGTTTCTTTGGTTCTTGGATTCTGTCATGATTTCTTTGATGGTATTTTCCAAGTTATCTAGTCTTTGTTTTACCTCCAATAACTGTGGATTAGACTTTAGCTCTTCTAGTTCGGTTGCTTTCATCTTCTTGGCTTCTTCAACTTTTCTCCTCTCCAACTCCTGCATAATATGATAATATTAGGGGCGCGTTCAGTACAAAATCAATTATAACCGAAGAACTGAAAGTAGCCACAAGCACATGTACACGGCGCTGTCAGATTTGGTGGCGGAGAAAAAGTTAGGGAGTTATGCACCGCCTTATGTATCATCTAAAAATTGAAGCAATATGTAACGTACATGTGTTTATGTGGTTCTCACATTTCTTACTTAATAATTGGAACAATGGAGTGAAGGAAGTTAATTTACCGCATCCATTGTCTTCATTTCATGACGAGCATACTGAGCAACCAAATAGACAGCTGATACAAAAAAAAAAAAAAAGCCTCTAAATTGGAGGGTAATCAATGATTTGTATATTTTGAACTTAAAAGATAAGATATATACCAAGTGAAGGCAAACAGACAAAGAAGAACTGGACTAGATGAAAATCAAGCCCGAGCATCAGATATACATGCATAAGTATAAATCTAAACATTTGAACCATAGTTATCAAAGGCGTGAGGCGCACTCAAGTCGCTTAGGCTCCGCCTGTGGCCTAGGCGAGAAGCGCAAAAAAAACGTGGGCCTGATAAAAAAAAAGCGCAAATAAAAAAAACAAAAAAAAACCCCACCAAATCATTACAAATAACAATCATCTTATAAAATAATATAAATATAAACTGACTGATTTAGCCATACCTGGTAAAAGGATTAACACACCTTTGATAACTATGTAGTAGACAAAATCAGTTGATGGTAAATCAATGAGTTGAGGTGTTTATATATTGAAGAGTAATTCAATATCTATAAGTGTTTTGAAAATCAAATATATTTAGAAAAAAAGATTTGATTGACATTTATATATATCTCTATAAATTGGTAAGTATTGGTCGATTATATTAGTCAGGGGATTAGGTTTTAAAAATCAGAGCGTGACTTTTTTTATCTAGGAGGGAAAAGCGGAATTTGATGGCTTCTAGGAAATTGGTCGCCTAGGCGGTCAAGGCGATGGCTTTTGATAACTATGATTTGAACACAATACACAGTTACACATACATAACTTTCCGAGACCTAGTGAGTAGAGCAAACGCCGAAATTTAAATCCTATAGGGTCTTTGTTTTAAAAAGGGTTAGGCACTCCGAGGCGAGAGCCAAGAGTTTCACGTACGCGAGGCGTTGCTCTGTGTACAACTACATCTCTCTCATCTCGTTTACATATTAGACTTTTTATCAAGTAAACCATTCATATTTTCTTCATCCCTTTGGATGTTTTTACATATCAAATTACTACAAACCATAATTTTGACCCAGATGTGCATTAGGCGTCACCTCAAGACCCTAAGGCGTTTTCCATATCACTTCGCTCCTTACAACCAAGGTAACAAGTTGACCAAGTATATAAGAAAAAAATCAAACAAAGATTGTACCCAAATTTCTTCTGTTGAGGGGGAGCAGTGAAGAGAATCTTGGCAGCAGTCATGAAATCAAGCTTTTTCAGGTCTCGATACGAGTCATGGTGAGTCAAAGACTGATTGGCCTTTTCTCGATTCTGGTTTGGTTCAGTGGCTGGTTTGTTATTCGTGGAGAAGCGTTTTCTGCAAATTTGAATCTTTCAAATGTTCCAACCTGTTGTATCCCTCTAGTCCTTCCCAGCAGCATTATTGAATAATATCCTCCTATTCATTACATGTTGAGCATCTGTTCTTCTATGAAAAATGTTTGCATGAAAAAAAGTTACAAAATGGAAAGCGTTTAAATGAGCGTTTCCTAACAGTTTGCTTCGATAAATTAAATGAACGATTAATGAAAAACGTTTGTTTGACAAGTGTTTTGAGCCTAAACAACATAAGTTGGCCATTTTAATCCTCTAAACCATACTCGGAAACACAGAAATGAATTCGATTAAACCTAGAAGTAGTAGTTTAAAATCTTGAATACAATTCTCAATTGATTCGCCCCACTTATGGTGTGCGCATACAATGTATATATGTGTGGCCCTCGGGGGGCAAAAGTAAAGTTGCACTAGTTTTAACGTTATTTTACTAATTTCGTGAAAATAACGTTAAAAACGACGGACGGTTAATCATGCATCATGTGGTGGCGTTGATAGCCAAAAGACAAAGGGGTACATGCACCGATCGGGTTTGTCCCGATTGCTAAGTGTTTTGTGCCTTATGTCCAAGGCTTGATACCAAATCATATCGAGCCGGGGGTCTCACTGGAAGCAACCTCTCTATTCTTAGGGGTAGAGTTAAGGCTGTCTACATCTTACCCTCCTCAGACCCTACCTTAGCTTTGCTATAGGTGGGATTAACTGAGTATGATGATGATGAATTCTCAATTGACAAGAAGGATAACATTATCTTAACTGGTTAAAGCACTTTAAATACAGATGTGAAATTGGCTGAGCTTGGTGTAAAAAGCTGAGGCACGGGTCTATGTATAACCAAATGAGCTTTATTCACAAAAAAAAAAAAAAAAAGCAGCATCTCTCTTATCTGTTTTGACCGAGAGCCTTCATTCCCCTGAGCTCTCTCTTATTGTATGAACCCTAATTTCTTATTCTTCCAAATTTGACCTAATTTAAATAATTACATTACAATTGCATGCGTGAATTCAATTCTTGGACCTAATTTGAGCATACGAAAATGAAATGCAGCATATAAACCAGAATTAATGAACAGACGAAATGATTTCAACGAATTAATTAATAAACAATAATGCAAAAGTAAAGAAGAACACTAACTGGGCTCTCATAGAGATTACACACTACGAATGTTGCTTTTTCTTTCAACAGCGAAGCTGAATAGGTCCGGACACCCGAAATCACCCTTCGCCCACAAAAACATGGTGAACTGGAAATACCCCTTTGGCTCAACCGAGCAAAATCTCTCCGACTCCATGACCTTCCATTTCTTAATATATCGCTACGACGTGCTTATTTTTATCTAAGTTTAAATAAAAGTTTTTTATTACTTCATGACTAACCGAACTACAGTCGTCTAAACAACTTCGGTAGCAATACACGTATTTCTTTTTATGGTTCTTGATATAAATTTTGTTGAAAACAGGTTGTATTCACAATAGAATAACATTTTTTAATATTGTAACATTGTATGGTTCTAAAATATAATCAATAAAATTTGGGGTTGAAATGAACAAAACCAAAACCAACACTTGTTTCAAGAATGCTAAGTGTTTATCACTTGTCACCGCATATGCATGTGTATTTAGATTTTGAGTAAAGTACACGGATGGTCCATGTGATTAACATTTTTTTATATGGCCCCTAGTTTCCAAATGTACACGAGTGATTACTGTAGTTTGCATTTTGTAACGCATTGAGTTGATAATTAGTACAAAAATTTTTTAGGAGTATTATAACTTTTCTTTAGAGGTGGATTGTATTAGATGGACCAAGGATATGGCTATCCCAACTTCACATGAATTATTTCACATGAATTATTTTCTATCTTCAATCTTAAACTCTCACAAGCCACAAACCATATCTCATCAATCCTACTCCTACTCTTTACTTCTTCCTAATCATCACAAAAACATCCATAGTCCAACACCTCCATTCCATACCCACCCTAAAAAGCCATTACCTTTCTCCATAATCTTCAATTCTATCCTCCAAACACAACTCTGGAATTCATTCCTGATCATCTTTAGTTAGCTTTTTGCATCAACATAACTTAGGCCGGAATCAAAGTGGTATTCCGCCCGTCCGAAAAAATCTACATGATGGTGCATTGCTGATGCTCTAATAAATGATGGGGAACAAGACGCATAAAATAGGCCTTACAACTCACTGACAACAAACGTGTGCGCCAATTTGCCCTTTTTGATCTATTTGTTCGGTTGAAGACCTTTAAAAACTAAAAAGTAACTAACTCACATCTAAAAACAGTGTTTAAATTATATACATACTCTAACACTCCTATAATAAATACTTGTTTACATAAATTACAGGAGAGAAAGCCTAAATATATGCACTGTTGTATGTACATGTACACGATTTTTGATTTACCAGAATGGGCACCACCTGCACGCACAAATCGAAAAATCAATTCCAGGGTGTTTTTTAACGCAAAAAACCTGCTTTAATCAAAATCAGATTATTATTATTATATTATTATTACTACTACTGAAATAATAAGTTAGTAATTTTAATATTAAACAGACTAATGACTTGTATGTTTTGGACAGAAGGGGTTATAAAATGCATTTAAAATTCTTCTGATAATAGAGATGTATGAATTTCTACAGATGACAAATAAGGGTTATAAATGAAAACGTACCCAACATAATTTTGACACAAATTTTCATGGGAAGTGGCCTGTAAAATTAGCTTCTGAACTTGTAGCTTAACAGATAAACCGTGATCCACTTCACGAGTATCGCCAGAAATTAAACTGGTGTTTTCAGCTGGAACGGTGGTTGGTAATGTGGAACATGTTGAGAAATCACGACCCGTAAGCTTATTGCTCATTCGTGCCATAACTACCACCGCCCTTTCATTCAAAACCTCGTTAGCATCACCAAGTTGATGGACAGCCTACAGAAAAAGCAACTATTATTAATTATTGATTTATTTCTACTAATTATTTTATTATTAATATTATTATTAAAGCATTATGATGTACAGGTACTCAGACTTGTATGATTAATATAAATGGATGGATAAGATACAGAAACCTGTAGAAGCTCGCGTTCACGTGCTCCCCGTTGTGGTTGAAGAAGATGATTTGTAGCAGCTTCTTCACCAGTTACAGCAGGCTGGGCATTGGTGGCGGCAAGGGTTGTCATTTGTGTCACTTCATTGAAGTTGAAAAGACGCCAATTTATAAGCGGATCATGGACAAAGGCCTGAAATCAAGTAAGACTAACACTTAAAAATCCTGCATGCATTTAAGTCAATAATATAAAGCCGCATCTGTTTAACATGTTCAAAAGAAAGCATATAACTAGGCCTGTAAACGAACCGAACGAACACGAACACAGGCGTGTTCGTGTTTGTTCATTTACCTTTAACCGAACACGAACACGAACACAAACATATAATCGAACACATTTTTGTGTTCGTGTTCGTTCATTAAGAAATTTGTCGTGTTCGTGTTCGTTTATGTTCGTTCATTTAAACCTAAACGAACAGTTCATGAACATAAACGAACACAAATGATCAATATAAACGAACATAAATGAAAACAAACAAAAGCAAGTTAATAATGATTCATGAACATAAATGAACGTTAGTGTTAGCGTGGAGAGCGGCTGTGAAGTGTGGGGCTGTGAAGTGTGGAGAGCGGCTAATAAGTGATATGTTTAGAATGTTAGGGTTAGGGTTAAGTTTTTAGAACATATGAATTGAGGTTACTTAACAAAAGGAAATAAATAATAAAAATAAAGCTAAGTTTAATTAAACGAACATAAACGAACAAAATAAACGAACATAAATGAACGAACATAAACGAACGTTCGTGAACATAAATGAACGAACACAACGTGTGTTCAACGAACAAAAAATTGTGTTCGTGTTCGTTCATTTATTTAAATAAACGAACATAAACGAACTTCCTGCCGAACAGTTCATGAACGTTCGGTTCGTTTACAGGCCTACATATAACCGTCAGCGCAGTGTTGAACTTACAACCAGAGTGGTGTATTACAGTTACTTTTGAAAAAAAAATAACTATTGTTGGATATCTTCCATTTTGTTTACTTGTAGACGTATGGATGGTTGCATAAGATAGGTGAAAGACAATCTCAACAATAGGTGGGGAAATGAATGCTAATGGGACCTTTTGATACGGGTCAAAATAAGCGTGCGCGTGCGCGCACACACACAAATATGCATATATTATATATATTACACGTTATACATCACGCGCACACACACACACATATGCATATATTATATATATATTACACGTTATACATGGATATTAGAGAGGTAATTGGTACCTCCATCATAGCCATCACACTATCTTTATTTGTTCGAAGAACTTGCATCACATTTTCACAAGTTGAACGGAAATTCCCTTCAAGGCCGCTAACTTCCATAGCCTTTACAAGCATTCTAGTCAATCGAAAAGGAACCTGCAACAGAATACAGGTAAGCTTAGAGCATAAATGACAAATATATTAAAATAGTTTTAAAAATTACACCTTTTCAGGGAACTTCTCACGATTCATTGACGCTTCAAAGCAATCTCCAAAATCAATATGCAAGATCTTCCCACTACGTATCAACACTCAGATACTTAGACACAGACAATACTAGGATATATATATAGATACATGATTTATGATTATCATGTACCTGAAGCGATGCAGCATGAGATTGCTGGGGTGCCGATCTCCTAAACCAAGAAGGTAACCAACCTGTAGGATGTGTCATTAGTTTCTATAAATTCTTAAATGAAATACAAAAATACAAGATGGCAAAGATATAACCATGTTAGACGGCTGTAAGACTGTAAAAACAAACCACACATAACTGAATACTCCAATAGATTAAAAGAAAAAAACATCAAATGTTGAAGAGATCATACCATACTCATGACAGCCAAACTTCTCGTATAATTAGTCCTTCTGTCGAGCCAGACTTCTGAAGTGCGGCTTTTTAGCCAAAGCACCTACAATAGAGAAACATAAAAGAAACACTTATTAATCTATGTTCATATTACTGTGTTAACTAGCTAGAAGGTTTTCTGGCAGCAAAACAAAGGTTGCATACAATATTTTCGATATACATAAACACACATACCCTTGCCAAATCATTTCCTTCCGTACTATCAAGGGCATATTCAAATACCTCCACTTTAGCTATAAGTGGTAAGTGATCGTAATCTGGAGCAAAACTAAGCATATATTTATGCTCTTGATTCAGGGTGATCTACACAAGAATCAGGGATCAATAGAACGATAAAAAAATTGAAATATAAATCATAAGAGAAGAGAAGGAAAAAAACCTTGCGGGCATCCCTGTACTCTCGAATGAGTTGGTGCAGGGTGTCACAATTCGGGACCCACCCTATCAACCCACTATTTGGAGACAACGGAATAACCTCATATCGCTGAATGGAAAGATCTTTTTCTGAAGTTTTTCTAGAATTCTCCAGTAGGGTATTTACTAAACCAAAGAGCTGGAAAAAAAAAGTGATAAGCAACTATAATTAATAAATACAATCAGAAATGGGTGTCCATATCAGGAACAGCAATTGAAACCTGCATGACTCGTTCATCCTGTCGTAAATCTTCATGCCCTTTAAGCAAAAATGCATAATCTTCCCCATCACTGCCATGAATAGTCAATTTCCTGGGTCGTTGTTTGGATGTGATGACAACAAGCTGTGGTGCAAATGATGCAATTGTCACCACCGGCGAATCTGAAAAACGTGATGCAAGCAAGTATATTAGTACAGGTGGTATCTTGAACCCGTTTGGTTACAAATGGGCCGTTTTGGGCAGTTTAATATTCAAACAATCCAATTAATAATTAAAAAAAATGAGCCGACATGTCACATGGAATGAACGGGTTGAAAGCTTAATTTGGCATACATCCACCTAAACTGCTTTTACTAAAATTTAGATAATTATTGAGATAATGGCATTTTCATAATGAAGACTTAACGCATTATCAATTAAAAGAAACCAAAAATGTGCAGAGCATGTTTGTGAAGCAAAACACAACCAAGCCTGTTTCAATCCATACTAAAAATGACATGCCATCCGATCTCATTACCCTATCTGACCAAACTACATATCTAACCAAACCAACCTACACGTCTTGCCGCCTGCGCCTTGAAATATTAGTTAAGCTTCTGTTATTCAAGGACCGGTCAAAACATACAATGAGAATATAATACCTGCACGGTAAGTCCCAGGAACAGCAAGCTCCAAATCACGGCACTCTACTAATTCTGGAGAAACTGACTGTTTTGCACAAGAAATATAACCAAGGAGCAAACTTGAGTTAAAAGCAAGAACTGAGTTCAAACAAACTAACCACAATCCTAATAGAACATCTCACAAACATGTAACCTTTCGAGAGTTTGTACGTAAATACATGTAAAGGTTACTTACCTGAAGATCCAATGTAGTAAGAGACTGAAGCTGCTTATCTATTCGTCTAAAGACATGATAGTAGAGATCCCAGGCCTGAAGAGAAAAAAGCATACATAAATGCAAAGATTATTTGCAAGTCAGATCAATGCACCACAGAAAATAATATACAAATATATAATACCCGAGTGAGCTCAGCGTCTTTTCCGGATTTCTTATATTGCATACAACATTCGTAGGCCTCCAATAATTCGTGATGATATGTCTGAAGTTCCGTAAAAAAACGTCAAATCAGAGTATAGCACAAACAACACAAGAATCTTGTTAACTCGTATTTTATACAACACGACCATAAACAATATCCACTTTAGAGACATACCTGAATAAAAGCTTTTTCTTTTATGGTTGTGTTGCTCCTCATTGCACCTTCTTCGAGCATTTCATGCAATGGCTCTAAAACCTTTAGCATTCCCTCGATGTTATGCTCACCAAAATACAAGCGACTAGCTTCTTCTAGTGCCTCATGCCACATTTCATGCCAAAGAATTGCAACCCTAATCAACTCCTCGGATACAAGTTGTGCCTTCATATAAAGAAATCCAGCTGTCAGCCTAAATCCAGAAATCTTAAATCAAATCAATCTACAGTCATTATAATTTCACCTGATCCACCAATACACCGCTGTGCTGTCGAACTTTGTCAACCACTTCTTGAGCTGCAGCTTTACGCAAATTGCTTATTGACTTACAAGCCACAAGAAGTGGGTACATAAGAGCCTGGAACACAGTTGAAATAGATAAGTCTATCTGGTACTGATAGATAATTAAAAATAAAATAAAAACAGACCTGTGGGTGGCATTGTCCTATGCGAACCAGAAGAGACTGTATTAATTCTCTCACAGCGTGATTATTTGAATGTATTCTGGCAATAATTTGAGGTAAAACAACCAACCACGTGTTGATATTAACATGAGAAAATCCTCTCTGCAATGCTGTTTGAACCTCAGCAGTAGCTCCATGGTTAAACCACAAAGTCAGAAGTCGAAGGATGTCCTGTAAACCACAAAT
Organism: Ambrosia artemisiifolia; assembly: GCA_032199755.1. Classification (NCBI taxonomy): domain Eukaryota; kingdom Viridiplantae; phylum Streptophyta; class Magnoliopsida; order Asterales; family Asteraceae; genus Ambrosia; species Ambrosia artemisiifolia. Next base: position 11,404,703 of record CM063521.1, read on the forward strand.
GTATGTACATCAAAGCATTAAAATCATATGGGTATAGGAATAAGGACGTCAAGATTCTTACTTTAAGATATGCATGAGTAATGTATAGACTTCAAAAATAACTAAAGAACTCAAAAACATAGAAGTCAAGTATAAAAACTAGGCCTGGCAAAAAAAACCCATGTATGTCTTTATGGGTCATTATGGGCTTTTTTTTAATAGATAAGTTAAGATGAGCCATGAAAAAAAATTAGAATGGGTTAGGATGGGTTTTTAATATCCAACTTGGATCCATTAACAAGGTTAGGATGGTTGAATGAATTTTGTAGTTATAGTTAACTCGTTACGCATAGACATGAAAAAAGTTGTTGGCTTTTTTTTTCTTTTTTTTTAATTGACAACAGAATTTGCCTGACCCATTCATGTTATCTTTTGATACCCTTTTTATTAGTGACTAGAGGTGAAAACATATCACCGGACGGGTAACAGGTAAAATACCTTGGACGTAACTTTGATACCCTTTTTAAATGTACGTAACTTTTAATATGTGTCAAAAGAAGTTGGCTTTGATTGATTCGTGCATGGATGACAACGGCTACAATAACTATGCCAGTTAAGGCTAAGTATGGGTTGGTTATGTTATGTAACAAATGTAACAGTAATAATATTTTGGTTTTAGATTTTTAGATTGGCTTTGTCTGCAAAATATTCATTTTTAATGTTAGTTAATTTTGTTGATTCTAGTTTAATTCAGCTAATAAATCCACCAAGTTTTTGAGTCAATTTAATTAATACTAATAATCTATTTAGTTTTTTAGTCAAATAAAAAAAAGTGTAATAACTTATGTTCTCTGTATAAAGTCCTTTTAAAATGTTGCCCCCTTATTTTCTCTGCAACAGACCGCCCATACGGGTCAATTCGCTGCGACACGTTTCTGGGCTGAAGCAGCACTAAACATGTGAGTCAAGTCTCAGGTTTGACCATGGTTCGCTGAACTTTTAATTGGCTGCCCTGGTCGGGTTCGAGTGTAAAAATGGTGTTGATGATTTTGTAAATATGGTTTAGTTTAGTAGCAGCTTCAGAACACACTTTGATGGTTTGATGAATGATGACCATAAACATATGGCATATGTTAGATATTTGATCAATCTGTAATAATTTAAAGGATATGAGGGGGACCAAATGGGTCATCATGTTGTATCATTCAAATGGCTGCAGTATCACAAACATGTGGGTCAAGGTTTATGGGTTACAAGTTTTCTAAGATGGCTCGTGTACGTAGTTGTTATATGTTAGCAAGTGTAGATCATTGCAAAAACTACCCTTTTTATTTTTTTATATTTAAAATAAATATTTATAAAAAAAAAATTTAATTTCTTTTTTTTTAATTATTTTTTAAATTTTTTATTTTTAGCCCATCATGACCTAAAACCATCCTGACCCAAACCCATCCTGACCTGTTTTTTTATAAACCCATCCTAACCTAAACCCATCTTGACCTATGACCCAAACCTGCCCAACCCAACCACTTTGCCAGGTTAAAAACCATGGTAGTGACTCACCTGCAAGCTATCATCAACGCCCTTAGCATGTGCTGCGCAAGCAATAGAATGAAAATATCCAGTGACTGCTGCTACTACAAATTGTGCAGCAAAATTAGGAAGACCCCTGAGTGTGTAATGTGACATGACCGCTGTATTGAAAAGAGCCCAAGTATGCCAAGCTTTTGCCCGTTTTGTGGCATAATGAGTCGCATGCTTGAATGAGCTAAGAATTTCTACAAGATAGAAGATAATTAATCATGCAAGTGGATGTCGGAAGAAATTTTAACTAAATCTCATGTAAAAAAAACTCAAAACTTATGACTAGCTACCTTGTATAGAATCATCATCAAGACCAGGGGAAAGAGCCCATTGCCATATTCCAAGTTTCAGATATACACGTGCCATAAGTGATACATTTGGAACACCCACTAAACCAGTCGGTGTAGACGCTTGAAGACCAGACGTACTTGAAAGCTCTATGGCAAGATCCTAAAAGAGAATAAGAGATAAAAAAAATAATAAGCTAATAATTAATTATATAAGTTGTATCTGTTAAAATTTCTAAAATACAAAAATAAATGAAATAATTAACCTACCTGCAACCTAGCAAAGGCTTCCTTACGCTTCTGGTCCTCCCCAAGTGACCATTGGTATTTTAAAAATGCAAATATTACTTGTGGTGGCCCATGATATTGTACAGTTTCAGGAGTTTTTTCTGGGTCAAACTATGTAAAAATAGTAACAAGTAAATTACAATTTTAATAAGAGAAAAACACCAAACATGAAAATTCAATTAACTTAAATAAAAAAAACAAACCTGCAAAAGTTTAATTAAAGTGGATTTGGCTTGGCTAATCCTGCCACTCTTCCGACAAAGCGATGCAAATTTCAGCCAGGTTTCACTGTCTTCTGTAGGAGGTAATACAAGTGACCTGACTGCCAAAAGAGCTTGCCAAACCTATAAATCAAAATTTCAACAACCTTCATTCATCTAGTTAATATATCTGTGGTAAATTTCAGATAAAGACATATTCGATAATGCATATCCCTACACTTTGACTACATACCTCAACATTTCGCTTTGTGCCTTTAATTCGCTCATTCCACATGTTACGAATGAGCGCTCTTCGCCCCTCAGCAACAGAATTTCCAACTGGAAGAGTACAGTAATCGATGACCTGTCAAAATCAAAATAATAAGAACATCATAGTCCATAAAGGAAAATGGAAACTCAGTTAAAACAGTTAAAATTATAGAAAACGCTAAAATAAAGTACCTCCTCCAACTCTGACAATTGCTGAACACGAACCATATTACTGTACGCTCGCTCATAGCTTTCAAGGACCTACAATAAAATAAACAAGCACCAATCTAGATCCCACTCCACACTGCTTTTTATGTGACAAGAAATATTGCATGTCTTTGTGAATCTGTGTTCACATCCACTGCTGGTCACGTTTGTGTTCAATTCAAATGGATGTGTTCAATTTTTTAGGTTCAAAGCAAATGAGTTCGGATTTTAGTTTTCAATTTCAGTTCAAAAGGGAGATTGTCTATGATTGTATTTTTGATGTATGATTGTGTTCTTCGTTTGGGTTTGGATCTGTAAAAACAGTGTCCAAAAGAACTGAAACGTAAAAATAGTGGACGCGGGACCATATCCATAACTTGACCCTATCCACAAGGACCAAAAATGTAATTTACTATTTAAATATTCATGTTGGAAGAAAACTTATACTTATAAAAGAAACTAACCAATGCAGCAAGCTCAGTTGCCAAGCATTTCCTTGCTCTTTCAACATATTCACGTGCTTCATCATACTGTGAAAAAAATGCAAAGAAACTTAAATTATCCAAGCAAACAGTTAGAACTGAACAAATCCATATTCCAAACAGTACCTTTCCCCTACGAACTAATAGAACAGCCCTGAAGAATGTGCCATTGCTGCCACCATCACCTGTAGCGGCAGTATTCCCTAACACTCTGAGCTTAGTTTCATCACCATCGTCCAGTTTAGATACGTATTCTGCCATCTGATCCCACTCGCCCATGTTCCATGCAGCATTAGCAGCCTAAGGCATAGAGAACAGTGTTAAGACTGATGCAATTGCAACCAAATATGGTTGTGAGTCATATATGTAATCAACAGACCATTGGTGCCATTTCTAAGCGAGCAGCTGGCTCAGCAGATGTCCAATAATCCCTACACATGTTGTTAAGCTCTTCCCATCGAGCCAGTGCAGCAAGGCTCCTCATTCGTCCTAATCACACGTAAATGCATAGTTTAATAAGAAACACATAAGTATGACGTACCATACATAAGTCCGTATAATACAAGAAGCATATACGCATAGAGGCCAAAATACTTGACAGGCAAATAGCAGATAAATGCTGAAAAATCTTAACATCCTATAGGCTATAACTTAAACAATACCTAGTGTAGCATCCAAAATGAGATGTTGACTTGTTGCCTGGGCAGATTTTGCAGTGTATGCCTTAAGGGCATCATCCCACCGCTGCAATTTTTCATACCTTGTATTTGCAAGAAACATAGCAATTTAGTTATACTGTTATAGTATACAAGAAACCTTTGCAGGACCATAATATTGGTAATAAATAGGAAAGTGAAAGTGATTCCAGGATCCCAGGATAAAATACCATGATTCTTTCAGTTGCACATCCAAACGTTGTTGAGCATAGGTCAGTATTCCAACTGCAGCCTATAATAAATTATTTATATGTCAAGGCTTCAGAACAGACAACAATATTACATCTTCAAATGAAAAAACAGATAAGTAGAACTACAGAGAATATTATATCTATGCACCTCATGCTGATGTAACTGATTATTTATATGAATGAGTGCTTCAACTACAGCAACAGGATTTGCATCCATCTTCTTGGTAAGTGCACCTTCAAATTCCATCTCTTTGTAATGCAAAGCCTTGGCAAATGCTCGACACTGCATCAAAATTATGCATATAAAAAAAACAATGCCATGAAAATTGAAATGCAAGTGTATGCATCAGAAGATTGTATATACAACTTTGTAGGACATCACACCTTTTCAGCAAGAGCACCAAGGAGGCGAATATCAATAGGAAGGGGTTTCTCATCATGCTCCATGAACTCTGCCTGAAAAATAACCGTTGCCAGTTGTTTAGTGAATCAATAAAATTGATGTAGGGCTTAATTCTATTTCTTTGATACATCATACATCTATTTATTCCGATGAATCTGAAACAATTGTTTTACTGCCATAGAATACTTTTCCCCACTAGAATCCAATGGAATTTGAAGATGAGGATGTATTTTGATTCAAAAATTATTTCATTTTAAAAAGAAAATGTGTTGCAAAACGAGTTATAAAACAATTGACACCGTTTCATTCCTCAACTAAATTAGGAGTGCTTCTAAAGTCCATTTCTTCCCCATACTAAGAATGAAAAGAAAAATGAATAGATTCCATTAAAGCAGCCCAAGCGAGACTTACTATATCCATGTGAATTATGTCCCTTATCTTATGATAGAATTGTTCCATTATTGGTCACTAATAATAGTAGAATAAATAGTCCAGAGTCAAAAAGGAATTCAGTCCGAAGCACACTACATGCAACACTAAAAAAACAATAACTGTTTTTCTTGGTCTATTGCGACAAAAATACATCCAGCAACTTTATATTAAAATTTAACAACAGTATTAAGAAGTTGCTACTTTGAAAAACGATCGAAACAAAAGATAAGAAGGTCATACCAGGTTTAGTAGTGTTGCAAGAATTTCAGGGGGTATATTAGGAGAAGAAAAGGCCATCTCCAAACTGCGAACAAGGGCTTTTTGACTAGACTCATGGAGTTGTGACCAGCAGCTAACAAATCCTGCTGCAAACAGCTCTCGTCCAACAAAAGGCTGCACAGATATTTTTGGTTAAAACTTGAAACTCAAAGATAGCAATTTACAAATAAAAATGGATTTAGAAAAACCTGTAACTGTGCAAGCCTAGCACACGTTCGTAGAGCTGGAGAAGGTGATTCCTTCAACAGTTCAATGCTGAAATGCCTCATCCATTCTGCCCAATCTTCTTTTGTGCTACGCTGAGAAGCTTCTCCAGCAGCACGTAGTCGACCATCATTGACCTGTGGGACCAAAGGAATTGAAGAACAGCCTAGAAACTATATGGGCAGCATATATACTTGAATAGTTGAATCTAAGTTCTAGTACAGCCTAAGAAGCCATATGTGAGGCACCACCTCTGGTGAAGCACCGCCTCAGGTGTGCTTTTTAAAACGAAAAGTGTGATATTGAAGAACAAACAAGCTGATTCCAATGACCTATCTGCTAAGGAATTGAAGGGACAGATTTACAAAAATACCTGATGAACTTTGAGTTGTTTGTGCACATCTTCATAAGGATCATTCTCCATATCACTCAAAGGATCACTAATAACCTCAACAGGAGGCTGCCGGATTGACTTTTGTGCTGCCACACTGCCTAGAATTAACGGTCCACGCCTTTGCAACCTCCCCTCAATTTCTTCAAATTCTTTGTGCTGAAGCAATAGTATTTCATTCATATCAATATCTATAAATCAGCATATGATTTTCACAAGAAATTACGTATAAACAGAAGATAAGAAAGGAGACCCGCAACCGATGCTTCAGAAGAAGTTTGTGAATCGATGGGATGAAGATAGTGAAGTCCTCGCCAAGAGCATGTGCCAAACAACAAAGTGCATCAACAGCATCCTTCCTAAGCTCGTCATTTTTCCTGCATAAATGAAGATTATGTGGTCAAAGATATACCCAACTGAACACCAGACACACTCCCACAGAAAAAGGAAAAAAAACTACATATTGAAGTACTATATCCGGTAAATACTCGTGCAAACATAAAATGACACAAAGACGCATTCCACAGGGGAAAAGCAACATACCCATCCAATACAAGCTTAAGGTGATGCACAAGTGCTGATATGTGACCTGTAACCTAGTAAAAACAACAGAACTCAAGGCATCTAATCAATAATTTTTACATAAATATATTGCAGTAATTCTTTTAAGGCCAGAGTATCAACTAACTTGAACACGGGGAATCAATCTTATCAAAGTCTTTATAGCAGCACGCCTTATTTCAACAGAAGCATCCACTTTAAATAACCGTATGAGCGCAGGAAGAAGCAGATGCATATGCTCATCCAACGTACCTGTACAGCAAAGTTACTTTACGAACTTTCGACGTGTTAACCTTTATTTATTCTGTTACTTCCACAATCACACTAACCACCAAACACTTCCAATGTTCGAAGAATATCCCGCACAAATGTATAATCATTACACCTTTCAGCATCACTCAGAACTTGAATACAGCCTGGGAGAATGACAGGAAGATATCTCCGGAATTCATCATTGAGAGCCAAACAAAGTTGTTCAACTAGGTGCAGGATCTGATGAGAAAGTCACAAGAGTAGATACATTATACATAAACAAGTAATTACTTTCCATCGACATAAATGCATTATTTAAGATATCACTACTAAACATACAAGCACACTTTACCGGTGGTCCATGAACAGGTCGTTTAGTTGCGGGAAGACTGAACGATGACCATAATTCTGATATCAAAGAGAGCAGTTCTGGTAGATATTTTCGAATATGCTACACAAGCAACCAGAAGTGGTTAATGATCTCTTGACACCTAAAAACATTAACTTATTATTTTACACCATGAAGCATTATTCTACCTGTCGTACGATCGAAACAAGTGTTCCAAGCTTCCAAGTTATGTACTCCTTCAGACTATCATCACACGTGCGGATTGTGTGAAAGAAGTCAGGTAAAACCTAGAGAGTAGAATAAGATACATTGGAAAAGTTTCACAAACTTCTTACAAAATCACTGAATATATAGCGACAAATTATCTAGATCAGTAAAACAAAACAAAAACTACTTGAAGCATCTATAGTTGTATGAGTCGACAGATTGACAAAATTAATTTCTATTTTTGTGCAGCACCTTTGAACCTTTGATATCAGCATAAACAAAAACATCAATGGTTGGCCCAATGAGGTCAAGATAGTTAACCAGTCAAAGCCTTATGGTTTCCTCTTTTCTTTCTTTCAAAGAGCTGGAAGAGTCAAATTTCTAATTTGTGGGCAATACGAACTCTATTGGTTACATTTCTAAAAGGTAGTGTGTTTTTCTAGTAACAATCATCACTACAAGATTATATATCTCCACCGCACTTTGACATCCTCAATTAACAAGTCCTACATGCAATCTTAAACTGCACCAATGTCCATCTTATCCGCTTCTAAAAATACAGTTAAAACTTTACAAAATTAACAAAATAAGAAAAGGTATACAAAAAACCAGTTTCGGAAATGGGTTGCATAGATCATGAATAACTTATTCCAAGTCATGTCACTCTTATTTAGCCTCCAACAAGGCCATCTAATCATCACAAGTCTCGGCAGCATCCATCAAAAAGCCCAAAGCACAATTTAAGTGCACATAGAGTATTCACATCCCACACTCTATATTCCTCCTCATCTCTAAAATATGAAGGAATATATAGTTTTTCACTAATTTAGCTTCCACGTCACATTCTTCATTTTACTCTCCAACTCTAAAATATATGGTAAGAGAGTAACAGTAACTCTCTATATACTAAGAATAACTATTCATCACTCTCTAAAAACATGTGACTATGTGAGTGTCTAGGGAAAAAAAAAATTAATAATAATAAATAATAAAATAAATGTTTGGTAGATAGAAATGGAAAATGGTGCTTTTTAGTTAAATCATATATGAAGAAAGGGATGTGAGTGCTCTTAGACAGTTAGACTTAAACCTTAAATTAATTGCTTTAGTTTAAAATTAATCAGTTACATGGCAAAATAACAATTGTACTTCGCAGAAGTGTAAAACTACCAAAAAAAACAGAAACATTTGATAAACGGACATTGTAAACACAATAACTTTTTTTAAAAGCAGCAAGTAAAGACAATAACTTCCACACATTTTCCAATGCCATAAAAAACCGCAGACAGAAAACATGTTAGTGTTGGTAGCAAATATTGATAGAATAATAAATCAGTATTCATAAGAATCTATGTTGCTCGTGGCTCGCGGCAGAAGAAACAAAAATTAGAGCAATGTTTCGGAACGACATGCTAAATGGACTAACCTTTGGCAAGTATGGCACGCAACCAAGACCCATTGACTGATCTTGCACAAATAATTGGAAAAAAGATATTAGAGATCAATGAAGCCAAATTATGAATTTACAACTGATGTATAGCATTTTATAATCAACAAACCTTGAATATAAACATGAGAGACCCAACTACTTTTTGATGATAACTAGAAAGCGATGGATCTCTAAGTATCCGAACGAGGGAATTGATAGCAACCTGCAAATAATAAGTGAGGATTGAGAAACAGGAATGACCAACGGTTATGTATTTATTTTTGCAAATAAAAACTTACAGTGGAGAAATAATCTTCCGATGTTGCAAATGATGGCCAAAGATCCATCGGCAACTCATCGCTGGACTGAATGTGTGGGCCCGCTTCATTAGATGTGCGAGTACCATCACCAAGAGGTCCTGGCAGGCTTTGCTGATTGCGTTTATGTACATGAGGATCTAAAGCACCCATTATGCCAAGAACCTATTCATCAATTATCAGAAAGTTTAAGCATAAACCTATTTAGTATTTATCCAAAAAGTCACAGGAAACACCTAAGAACATACCTTTAGAACTTCCCGACGTGTTGACCATGCCAGCTCACCATTCAACAATTTTAAGAGTAAGCCGAGCAATAGTGGATATTCGTTGTATGGAGTAATGACATAGCTATGAACAAAAACCAACAAATTCTTATAAGACATACGTATTAAAAAAATAACTAAGGCACGAGCAGACAGGTGACACATTTCAAGTCAAAGCGGTTCATAGGAGTTCAGATTCAGAGAGAGAGATCACATTATTCACAGGACAAGAACATCACGAGCACACTTCGATATAGAGCAAAAAATAAACCATTCCCAATACATATATACTGCATGTAATGTGTGTTATAACCGTCATTTTGGGATAACATTTTGTGCTATTCACATGTACTTGTTAGCAGTTTGTCAACATAATTCAAAAGTTTTCCAAAATCAAGTTTAAAAGATGACCATATTAGGTATCCTACCTTTTTCTTTGTGAGGGTCAGTGTTTATCCCAAAATGACAGTGTATAACGCACATTAGTTGCAGTACATATGCACCGTCACTTCAAATCTTGTTCGAATTAGAAGTAGAACAGTTAACATACCCTGTGCTCTGTACAACCTGACCAAGAGTTGCAACAGCAACCTCACGTTTAGTAGCAGCAGCTCCATCTAGTAAAGCTTCAACAATTCTTGGCATGAGTTCAGGAATATATTCTCGCATTGCAAAACCACCCTGAACATACACGTGAAGGTACACAAAATGCACAGGTTAAGGATAGGTTATGCTCAAAGAGGCCATCCTACCATGTTAAGACACCAAAATCTAAAGAACAAAAAATACAAAAGCATAGATTCTTAAATATTCATTTAAAGCCATATGCATTTGGGAATTAGAAAGGTAAACAAAAGCAAAATAGCTAGCATACTACACAGAGCGGCATGGCTCAAAATTACCAAGTAAATATGTATGCAAAACGAAACGTAATTCAAATAGAAGAATAGTTATGAGAATTATAAATGTAAGTATATTTGTAAATAAGAAGGAAGAGCTACAAGGAATGGCACAATCATACGCAAATGTTTACCAATGTAATCCAAAAGCAACAGGGGACCATAGACACGTCTAAAAAATAATGGTGTGTAAATTTTCTCTCAAGCACAATTACTCTCATGACAAGAAGCAGTGTATCAATTGAAAAGAATGAACCATCATGGTAAACATAAGTATAGAAATCAATGCTATTGCAAGAACAAATATATTAAAGATATTAACAAAAACATTCATAGAATACCCACCTAGGCTATTTTCAATGTTGAAAACTTATATAAACATGCTTGTGTACAAATTGTTTCATCAATAATATATTCTTGATTATGAAGTGAAATGGAATTCAGATTACTTCATTAGGGAAAGTTAACAATGCCATTAGCATGAATCACAAAAGGTGCCCAGGTTTTAACAAATAAAGAAGATAATGTATTCTCTACATCAAATAGCATACACCCAATAAAACTATGTTGTCAAAAGTGCATTAGGCGCACCGCGCACCCTGATGCAGAAGTGCAGGGAAAGCACCTCACCTGTATATGCACAGTTTCAAGGGATCAGGCGCGTTTTCCTGCGAGGTTCCGGCCAAAAATCGTTTAAACATGTCTAAAACCCCTAAACAAGCCTGGAAGCAACCTAAAACAGCCTAAACTAGCCCTAAACAAGCCTGAAACATGTCTAACATCCCTAAAATGGTTATTGGACAAGGCCTATGCGCCTTGAGTGTGCCTTTGACAACATTAAACTAACAACAAGAATAAGAAAGAATCCAACATAGGTGACTTACAACTCTAGCAAGATCCCCTACAGTCACAAGAACCCCACTGATTATGCCACTGTTGGCATTCACTCCTGCTGTTCCTTCGCATAGTTTAGCCAAAAGTGCCTGAAAGGAACTTATTTGAGCACAAGAAACTGAAAGAAAAAAAATAATGTGCAAGTTTATAAAACCTTATGTATTGGAGCAATATATGGGAGTATAAGTCGTTCACAACTGCGGATAAGGCAACCCAACAATTTTGCACTCTCTTCTCGGCATTTGCTATCAGCACTGTTAGATGAAGAGTAGTTATAATTGATAAATAAACTTGTCAGATAATACCTCACATCAAACATTTAAAGATATGGGTAAAACGATTGACTTCACCTTTGCCCAAGATAAGTTAACAACTGAATAAGGTGGCGGCGAAGTGCTGGAAAAACATATGCAGGATTCTTTTCAGATAATCTACCAGCCACTGAGATTGCATACTCCCGAACTTGAAGATCCTAGTAGATATACAGATAAAGGAGTAGCTTAGCTTGTCTGCTCAACATTAGGCAATGGCATTCTCATTCTGAATTATTCAAATGAATAATTCGTTAGGCTCTTCTCTATAAATGAGTTCAGATCAACACAACTCAGGCTCTGTCAAAACTACTAGAAACCAGATGCAGTCCACTTCCAGCCAATACCAATAGTCCACATCCACATTTAATTCAAAAAAGAAAAGTATATGCATAATTATCATATGTATACATTTCAAATCCAGCGTGAACTCTTCAGATACAGTAAAAAAAATAGCATTTTACATAAACTTCATACCAGACTGACTTCTATCAGATCAAGGAGTGAACTATATATTATGAGACGTTCAATGTAAGGTTATCAAGTCATTTAAAGGATGTACTATGTTATAATCTTAATCTTTTACATCTAAAGTAGACTTGTGAGAATAGTTTTAGGCTAAATATGATAAAATTGTAATGTTGAAGGGTCCTACTGTAAGTTTGTAAATGGGATGAATAAAGGAGCCGTCATTTTCTTCGAAAAGAGTTACGTCTCCATCATCGTCTCCATTCCTGGAAGACTCTTTCCTCGCCATCATCGACTCCGATCTCAGGTCTACCCTATTTTTTCTTGGCATTACTCATCGGTACAGGTCAGTTACGTCTCCATCTATGTTCTACCCAATTTTTTCTTGAATGCGCATCGCCTGTAGTCGATATGTAGTCGCTACACACCCTATCAACCGCATTGCTATGCTAAACGCTATAGCAGGCGCTACGCTCGCTATTGACAACTATGTTCCAGACCATACAATTAAGTAGTTGATTTTCACACCTAGTATGCAAAGAATCAATCACATTGTCCTTTATTCTAACGTCTAAGTAAAGAGAAAAGGACATCACTATTACACCAGCAGCCTCTTGGCAGTGTTAAATATGTCCTATACAACTCTCTACTCTTGGCAATGCTAAGTATGTCCTATACAACTCTCTGCTTTAAGAAATATGGCATGATCATAAACCAAGAAATTGCTATTCCAAATCCAAAATGTCACTGGATAACTACAGGATAAAGGACAACTTCTTTCATTTCTTTGTAAGATAATGTCATTCGTTACTAGCCTTAACAAAATCAGGACAAGTGTTTCATGTCGTCACATTGCACCATACATAGTTAAGCTGGCATCACGTACATATTTGTGCTGTTTTTACAATCAATGGGTATAGCACCTCTATTAATATTCTTTCTCCACTCATCAATGATAATTTATAGCAGACATGAACGCAAACATAATTGTGTATGGTAGAGTGCCAGGGTTTGGCATCATAATTGCATTATAACAACCCCCACCCACAAGCGTGCACACGCATTTTCTGTAACATTGCCTTGATGAAGATTTTATGCCAAATAAACAAATATGATAAGTTTAGTGTACCTCATCATTTAGAGCAGCAAAAATAGCAGTCAAGCTATCAGCCTGGGCTAGGAAATCATCAAACCCTTCATTCCCATGCAGGGAAGAGAAGATTGAGTTCCGCACAGAAACATCAGCATCTGCTACAGCTGCAATAAGCAGTTTCTCCACAATCTGCAGTTGCAGCATATTTTTATAATGTGGTGCACCATTATATAAAAATTGCAAATCGAGTATAATACCGAAGTCATCATCAGATATACAGATATACTGATTTCAGGTCAACTAGCATGCCTCAATGGTCTTGCGCATATATAGTTTATCCTAATCACTAATCATAGCCTAACAAAATTGCAAGCAAATGAGTAAATATAATTCCCCTCCCACCAAAACTCATATAATACCATAGAACACCAATATAGCATCACAGTTATGCCCAGATTTTCCTGGTCAAATCACATGTTAACCTGCCTCTTAAATGCCTCGAACATTTGAGAGGAGAAACAGCACAAATTGTGATGCCAATTATCGATCAAGACAGGGCGGTAACCCTCCCTCCTGATTACACAAGTGAAGTGACAAAATAGAAGGTAAACCACCCACCTAAGTCTTTAAGTAAACAAACAAGCCATAACTGCCCATAACCATGGTTTAAAAAAACGGGTGAGGCATATGCCTCGAGGTGCGCCTCGAGGCGAAACTCTAAGAAAATGAGTCTGAGGCGCGCCTCATGGGGTTCAGATTGTACATACACCTTTAAGGGTTGAGGCGCTAAGAAAATGTGCGCCTCGGGTGGTTTAGGGTGTTTTTATGTGTTTTTTTGGTGTTTGACTTTTTGGGTCAATTATTTTATTTTTGATGTGTGTTTTTTTACGCCCCACTTACGATGTGCGCATATAATGTATATATGTGTGGTCATAGGGGGGCAAAAGTAAAGTTGCACTAGTTTTAACGTTTTTTTACTAATTTCGTGAAAATAACGTTAAAAACGACGGACGGTTAATCATGCATCATGTGGTGGCGTTGATAGCCAAAAGACAAGGGGGTACATGCACCAATCGAGTTTGTCCCGATTGCTAAGTGTTATGTGCCTTATGTCCAAGGCTTGATACAAAACCACATCGAGCCGGGGGTCTCACTGGAAGCAGCCTCTCTATTCTCAGGGGATAGAGGTAAGGCTGTCTACATCTTACCCTTCTCAGACCCTACCTTAGCTTTGCTATAGATGGGATTAACTGAGTATGATGATGATGATGATGTGTGTTTTTTGATGTTTTAAACTTTTCTAGGTCAAGTATTTTAATTTTTATAGACACATAATTTTTATATTGTTTTTTGACTGCGCCTCGAGCTTACGCCTCGGTTCGCCTCGAGGCTTACGCCTCATGAGGCGAAGGGAAAACGCCTCGAAGCTCGTTTCCATTCTTTTAAACTTTGCCCATAACCACCAAATAAATTACCACCAAAATCTTATATAATGGAGTAAACATAGAGTAAAGAGCAGTTATAACTTATAACAGTTGAACTAACCAATTTGATGTGAACCTGAAATACATTACATATCGCACTTTTAGTTTAAGTATTAATAGTAATCTAAAATAAAATGAGTTTACACCTCACATTCTAGAGAATTTATATTTACAAATTAACATCATTGTGTTCTCATGGAAGATTTAATTTTTTAATCAAACAACCCCAATCTAGAGACTGCATGTTAACAGCAGCCAAAGAGCAGCACATTTGGTGCATATGATCAAAACAAAAATTAAGAGCAGTTTTATGGTAAATAAGAACAAAGATTATCAAACCTCTTCTATAAGACGCCTCCGTTTGCCCCCAGCTCGACTGGACCTACTAAGACTGAATTGTGCAATGGAGAAAGAATTTACAACTAATTTACAGCAGCAAAGAGCAGCGTCCTTGCGTGTGGCTCCATCATCATCTTCCAAATAAACTACAACTGATTCTCTAGCAAACTCAAGAAGATCATGGCCCTACATTCCCAAAAGTGAAACAATAAATAATATGATTCTTGTTTTGCTTGTTAAGCAGCTAAATGTTACCATAAAATTAAAACGTGCTAGTGTCTGTAATGCAAGCTGCTCCAGAGCAGAACCACTAAGTTCTGACACTTGTTGCATGTTGTTAGTCGTGTTTACTCGACTGGGAGTTCCGGATGTCCTTGTTTGGGCATTCTGGGGTTTTGAAAGAACCGTTGAAATACTTTCAAGCAATCGATCTTGGATAGTAGGCAGTAATGAAGGAATGCTGAAACACCCGTCGTTATTAGTCAGAATCCCTCATAAAATGCAAAATTACGGTTTCCTTGAAGCTAGTATACCTGATAGTTATCTGCTCAAGTGATTCTACTAGTACAGAAGAAAGACCAGCTGAAAACATGGCGTCCAAAAGGCTGCGGACGTGAGTTTCCATAGCAGGACCCATTGCTTTGGCAATATTTCCAACACAAGCCAAAGCCTCAAGTGAAGGTCTGCCTCTACGAGGAGCAATCTGAAATTCAGTAAGTACACAAAAGTTACTGCAGTTTCAAAACAAAATGAATGCTATAAAGTGAAAGCTTACAGGCAACAATCAATTAACTCAATTTTAACATACCGCTTCACGTAAGTGAGATGTTATTGTCGGCAAGTAGTGGACTAGTTCACCGTCCAAAGCACCAGCCATCTCCCCGAGAGCTATAAATCCACTGGCACGTTCATTTGGTATCTTGAGAACCGCAAGGATATGATTCATGCATATCTGTTTACAAGCAAACCCATCTTTCAAGGTTTAGAAGGTATCCATATTTACTAAATGAAATGAAATTTAATGCAAAGAAATCTATGTAATTCTGATTTAAGGGAAGAAATTGACTAACTGTAAGATAGTTCGTCACAAATCGATCACGTAGAAAATGTGCAATCCGGGGAAGCAAAGAAGTGATACTAAGACGAACAAGAGGATTTCTATGCTCCAGATATCTAAGAACAATTTCTGCAACCTCTCTGTACCTTGACATCATGAATTCGCCTGTATTTCTGTCCCATGAAAAGTCAAGATTTGTTAAACAAACAAGGAGTCGTGGGGCAATGGGTATGTATGACACAATAGCACAAGCATACTTCTTTCTCAGTTCCACTTCCCACCTCCCACCTCCTTTCTCCAGAAACAAAAAAATAAAAAATAAAAACATACAAATATCACCCTACATATTATAAAAGTTCTAGTAGAGCTACAAACCAAAGAATATAGTTACAAAAGAAATTCAAGACAAAAATCAAATTAATCTACCAGAAGGTGGACTTTTCTAGCTGGCCAAATGATGAATGTAACAATGCGGCATCCACACGAAGCTTTACAGACTTTTTTAAAGAAGCTTACAAGCAAATGAAATATATACCAGCATACGTGTGATTGTGCAACAAATCAAAGAACAATTATTTATATTTCAACAAAACATGTTTTTTTATATTAACATATCCACCAACCTCAAGAGTTCCCCAACTGCAAGTAGAGAGCCATGAATGCTGTGAACAGTAGCATTTTTCCCTAGCCCATCTTGTGTGGCCTCAAACATACGATAGTACCTGTCAAAATCAGCACAAATCTCCCTGTATGAATAACCTGAACAGCTAATACTTGATATCCTAACACAACATGCATAAAAAATAACAATTAAAGAACTTAATACAATAATCACTGTATATCACATTATCACGACCAGATCATAAAAACTATAGAGCATAATTTACATGTTAGATAAACAGCGTGACAGTGAGGAGGAAAAGTGTTAAAGTGATGGCAGTAAATTACAATATGTATAATACTGTACTTACCATCAATCGTTACTAATAAATAAAGTGATCCATGGTGGATTCATCACTTCAACATCAAACTTTAATAGAAGCAAAATGATCAATTGATCAACAGAAACAAAAACGCAAGAAAAAAAAAAAGAAGGGAAGTCAAGACCAACACAAGATGTCTAAATTGAAAGTGTGTAAATAGTACACGTGGAAGAGAGTAGCTTTCTAGAACAATTAATGACTTTGTATAAGCACTAACCACTGCACACGCCAACGTGTCTCTCGCTTTTCAATAACACGAAGACAAGCGCGCAATGCCTCAACAGCCCGCTCCCGGACTGCTAACGTCGGATCCCTCAATGCCACCCAAATGGCATCCACAAATTCAGGTACATGAACATTAAAAACTGTGGAAGCATTCTCAGCCATTTCCTGATATCAAAAGAAAAGGCAATGAAGTTGCATAAAAAAAAATGCAAATAAATAGCATATGGAAACAAAAACCAGCATAGCATTGGTTCAGTATTGGCATATCATTGCTTAGAAAAGTAAGAGACTAATGCTTCTACAGAAAACAACTAAGAATTGGTGACAAAGCCTCCAAAGACAGCACCCAACACAGCAATAATTTACCTTTAAGATTAAGACAGCAGCAAAGCGGCGATACTCGACTCTCTCACCACCAAGCCATTGCAGTGCATTTTTCACCTGTGATTGTATAAGTAGTGTTAAGTTATGAAGACGCAATAAAATACCACATATAGTAGGAAGGACGAAACCATACACACCTGGCATTCCACCTCATCTGCCGTCATCGCACCACCAGATCTGGCTAGATGGCCGAGAACTTTGCTAGCGAGGATCAAAATTTCGGGGTCACGTTTGGTATCAAATACAATACGCATATAATTAGAAAACTTGGAAACCTTGGTGCCACTCGCTCCAAGTTTTAAGTCTATCAGTTCATCAGTAGCCCTTAAAGCACCTAAGTTTTCAGCAACATCATTGCTCTCTAAAAGACTAGTAATTCTATCATACAACTGATCCATGAAACGAGAAAATGCTTCTCCATTAAGAGCACGCGCCTCTTCTTCAACATGTTTTCTTAATGCCAAAGCAGAACCATCCTGCCATTGATTCAACAAAAGATTTAGGTATTAGATGAACTAATCCCTACATACAAACACCTGCTCTCCTGACCCCTCTTCTACAAGAAGCAAAAAAGAATATCATACAGCAGAAGAAACACGAATCCATAACCAAACAAAAATGCATTCAATGGTATATATATTATAAACACACCCAAACACACATACATCCATCTTTATTTTAATCAACGAACCTTAACCATGACCATCAATTTATCATATACCTTGTCACTCTAGTCTAGTCTAGCCTAGCACTCGTCAACTATGTAAACCTCGATCTATCTAAAGGCCTAGGCTTCTAAGTTTTACTTACTATATAAAGTCCAGCAGCACAAGGAGACCTGTAAAGGAACTTCACTTAATAACATCCAGACCACACTCACTACATAAATGCACAACCCCAAAAACCTAAATTAGTTCCACAAAACCTAAACCTAAGGTACAAGTTCCAACAACCATTTAAAGCTTCAAAACCAAGTAAATCCTCCAAAACACAAAGAGCACAAACTGGATTCACAATTCAGTTAACCCAACCACCCGATTATCTAAATCTAGCTTCGAAACTTTAACCATGTAACTCCAAACTCTTGATAAATGCACAACAATCATGAACACAAAAACCTAAACTAGCTCCACAAAACCTAAATCTAATATATACAACTTCCAACAACCATATAAACCTTCAAAAGCAAGTAAATCCTCCAAAACCAAAAACTAAATTCACAATTCAATCATCCAGTCACCCGATTAGCAAAACCTAGCTTTAAAATCTCAACAATGCAGCTCCAAACTCTTCATATTGCAACGCTTTTCACACTGTAACACAATTACTCAACAACTTAATAACAACATCCACACCACACTCACTACATAAATGCACAACAATCCTGAAGATAAAAACCTAAATCTAACAGGTACAACTTCCAACAACTACTTAAATCCTCCAAAACACAAAAACCACAAATCAAACAATTCAGTCATTCAATCACCAAATCATCACATCCTAATGCAATTCACACCGTAACGCAATTACTCAAGAATTCTCCCACTAACTAACACAATTCAACCCTAAATATAAATCTGATATATACATAATATATACAAACTTCCAAACCATTTAAAACCTTCAAAATCAAATAAATCCTACAAACCACAAACTAAATCCACAATTCAGTCATCCAATCACCCAATTATCAAAACCTAACTTCAAAATTCCAACAATGCAATTCCTCAACAACAAACACAATAAAAAAAAATAAAAAAAAGCTGGATTGAGAAGAAAACCTTAGGGTTTCCTCTAGTACAAAGGTCAGCAAGCAGTCTATTAAGCGCTTCCATGTTTCCAGCAGCTGCTGCTGCTGCTGCAGTGGTCGCCGGACCTCCAAACCTGAACGATTGAGGCTGAGCCGTCATCTCTTCTGTAACACTCGTACTAATATTATTATTATTATTAGTAGTAGTAGTAGTAGTAATAATATTATTAGCAGGACCCCAAAACCCTAACCCCAACCTTACGAAGAAGGGGGAAGCGTCTAGGGTAGGCAAACAGTTGCCCAC
Organism: Ambrosia artemisiifolia; assembly: GCA_032199755.1. Taxonomy (NCBI): domain Eukaryota; kingdom Viridiplantae; phylum Streptophyta; class Magnoliopsida; order Asterales; family Asteraceae; genus Ambrosia; species Ambrosia artemisiifolia. The sequence goes on from CM063521.1 coordinate 11,424,188, forward strand.
CTTGATTGATTGAATCACAAACTTTGATTGGTGGTTATGATCGATGAATTTATACTACAAATTTTGTTCATCTGAGTTTGTTTGTTTGTGATGGAGTGTTCTGGAAAGGGATAGCAGTAGTAGATGGGTGGTGTGATGCGACGAGATGAATATGTAAAAACCCTATTTTCCTTGCTAAATTATTATTACTATATTATATTTTTTATTATTTATTTATTTATGAGTTTAAGGCATGACATGACATGTGATTGATTAATCTATTGTTGACACTTCAAAAGCATTCAATCAAGTGAATTTTCTATGAATTTATTTTGAAAAGCTCGTGGCTTTGTATAGTGAGATAAGGGGTATGTTTGGCAAGGAGTTTTTAAGAGCTTTTAGGAGCTTCAAGCTTCAAGCTTTTAAGAAAAAGCTTTGTTTGGTCGAAGGAGCTGGAAGCTTTTACGTTGGAGAAAAAGCTCTATAGTGAAAAGCTACTAGTAGGGTATGTTTGGCAAAACTAGCTGGTGGCTGGTAGCTGGAAGCTGGTAGCTGGAAGCTTTTTAAATATATTTTGGTGTTTGGTAAAGTGGCTGGAGCTTTTAATAAAATGTATAAAATGACCAAAATGGGCATAATTAAAAGCTTGTAAGGAAAGTTTTTATTTTATATTTAAAATAGAATGGGTATTTGTGTCATTTACTCATTAAAAGATTGTAGCTAGTAGGAGCTTTTTCTTAAACGCTAGTACTAGTAGCTTTTCACTGTAGAGCTTTTTCTCCAACCTAAAAGCTTCCAGCTCCTTCAACCAAACAAGGCTAAATATTGAGTAGGAGCTTTTTCTTAAAAGCTTGAAGCTTGAAGCTCCTAAAAGCTCTTAAAAGCTCCTTGCCAAACATACCCGTAGTAGCGTTTAAGAAAAAGCTCCTACTAGCTACAAGCTTTTAATGAGTAAATGACATAAATACCCATTCTATTTTAAAAATAAAATAAAAACATTCCTTACAAGCTTTTAATTATGTCCATTTTAGTCATTTTATACGTTTTATTAAAAGCTCCAGCTACTCTCCCAAACACACAAAATATATTTAAAAAGCTACCAGCTTCCAGCCACCAGCTAGTTTTGCCAAACATACCCAAGGTATGTATCAGTTTTTTATTAGTGTGTGATGTGGGCCACACTATATGAATCCTAATTTGAGGATGTATGATTCCTAAATACGATTTTGAAAAGGCTTATTATGTTCGACACATAGAGAATCTATTTCTATTTTTACATCAATACGAGGCGCGTATTGAACCAAAAAGCTGCACACTGATATTCTCTTATGTCCTAGTCAAATTTGAAAATTAAACAAAGTTAAACGTAAATCATCTATTATATATAGTATTAATTTATAAGTTTGTTATGCATCATGGTCTTGTACTCTGTGCTTTATGTGTTTTCTTTGTAGTTAAAGCTTGTACATCATGCTTTGTGTTTTGTATTTGTCTTTTTCCTGGGCTAAAAAAATCTAAATTGCCTCATCGATCCTTCTGGTGTGTCCGTGTCTTCTTCCAGAGGTTACAAAAATCTCACCCTTGACAATACTTTCATACCTGTTGATGTTCGTCCCTAATTTTCCAGTTGTTCATAACAATTCTTTACATAATCTTCATCGCCATCGTTGTTCCCAATCATCACCACTGTTAGGGTTTGTCGCAGGGGCTGTTAAGGTACATAGTCTGAGACACACGACTCCTGCAACTGCTTACCGGCGTTATCCGCTGCTGGTCCGGTGAAATCGTAGGCATCCTTCCTCTTATTATTGTCATCGGTGCTACTATGGTCAAAAAATGTATTGAAAATTGGCAAATACAGTAGCAGGTATGCTCTTGCCAACACTTGATGTTAAATAATGTGTATATGTTTTATGTTAGATATATGATGATTATTTAGATGGTTAATGGGTTTTTTTGTAGTGCTTAATCTTTAGATAGGAGGATGTTAAAAACCATGCAACCCCTCAATGTGATTATAATTATTATATAAGAGTATAACATAGTAATGTACATGATTTTAGCAAACAAACTTGATTTGCTTGACTAAAACTTGATTTGCGTGACTAAAACTTGATTTGCTTGACTAAAAATACAAGATGACAAGTACTAACAGACGTATAGCGACTCTTTTGCTTGACTAAAACTTGATTTGTAATTTAACATATTGAATTAGATTCTAAAAAGAATTAAGTATTGGAGTTTATGTCAGTGTGTTTGTTACAGTACGTGATGGCTAGAGAGAAAATAAAGATTAAAAAGATGCCTTGCAAAAAGTTTAACTGGGGTGTGCTAAGAATTAAGAATTGCTTACTGTACAGCCTATAGTGCAGACAAGTAGTTAGATTTAACGGGTGAATTTATTAGATATAATATGCATTTGGGGATCGTCAACTGGGTCATTCTGGTCATCAATTTAGATCTTCATTTTTATTAGATTATCTTCATATATCTAATCTCATCATATTGTAGTTTCACTGTATGTTATCCTAGGTTCTGAAGTATGGATTTTAGAAAGGGGTATGGAATTTTGAATGTTAAAAATGCTACATCTTGATGTAAATGATTTCTATTTGGAAATATCAAATAGTATTAAAGGTTAACGAGTTGTCTTTCACTCTTTTGTGGAGCTCAATCATATGTGTCCGATCTCTCCTATTATATGTGCTTCCAATTTCTTAGATCTGAATGTGGTATGTGCGTCGCCCTGCATCGTGGGCGGGTCCTAATTCTAGTTGAAATCTATTTTATAAAAGACAAAAAATCACAATATGTTGCCAAAAGCTAAAAAGAAATACTAATCCATATTAAATAATCAAAAATGATGTACAGTTATGATATAATAAAACCAACACTTGTTTCAGGAATGCTAAGTATTTAGTTTAGTGCTTAATAAGATTCTAAAATCATCGTCTTTTGTATGATTTCTAAAAGACACACATTCACACATATTACAATAGGAATGAACTTTAGTGAAAAGATAACATTACTAAGTCTACAAGTTTCTTGTTCTCCTAGTCAAATTTGAAAAATAAACAAAATTAAACGTAAATCATCTATTAATATCTAATTTGTAAAAGACAAAAAAATCACAATATGTTGCCAAAAAAAATAGTTTTCGATTGATCTTTGTATTTTAGTACATTCGAAAATAGTTCTTTTTAATAAATCGGTTGATGGTTGTATTTCAGTGCATTCGAAAAGAGTTTTTTTAATAAAATGATTGATCTTTGCATTTCAGTGTAAATAAACATCAAAAACATAAATAATTGAAACTGATTGTAATTGAATAATTGATCAAGGACTTTTAATCATTGCAAATAAACAACACAAACATGAATAACGGAAACTGATTGTAATTAAATAACTGATCAAGCATTATTAATCATTATAAATGAACAACACAAACATAAATAAGAGAAACTAATTGCAATTAAATAACTGATCAAGCATCATTAATCATTGTAAATAAACAACACAAACTGATTGTAATTGAATAACTAATCAAGCACTATTAAACACCGTAAATGTGACATCCGACAAAAATCGATGTGTTTCGGCACGTAATTAATGCATGTAATTAACGATTTTAAGTGCATGATTAAATTAATTGGATTAATTTAGCATTTAAAGAATAGCAAATTCCTCATAGGATGCATAGGGTTGCATTTGTTTAATTAAAAGCATGGCGCAATCGCGTACAAATAAACTTGTTCGGTATGGACATCGGTGACAATTAAATAACCAAAAACGATCCTGAATTCCCGGGAAGTGAAATAACTGCATTATTACAATTTACAAAATATAAAGTGTTTTGGAACTCTAAAACACTAAATGGTTACATAAAACCAAAATCTCCCGTAACGAATAAAGTTCGCTTATCGCACCCGATACGCGTATAACTTATATTTTCACCCAACTAAAGCCTAAGTAACTTACCAACACTTACACTAGGATATGTTTAAGGGTTATTAAAGGCTATTTTAATGCCCTGTTACCTTGTAACTAAAACCCAATGAAACATGAAAACTATATAATCTATCCTATATTATAATGCATTAGGGAGGGGTAGTTTAAGATACCCAAAAGTTAGAACTTTATTTTCATTAACAACCCTAAAATGGGGGTAAAATAGTCATTCAAACACTTCTACAATTTAGTACCTCATTTTAGTTACTTTAATTCCTTCATTTTTACTTATTAGTTACACTTTTCACCCCTCACTTATAAAATTATAATTCTTTTATTTAATTCTATCATAACTTTTAAAACTATTATGTTTTATAAACATTCAAAAATACCGTGACGACGTGCTCATTTTGTTGACGTTTCAATGTTTGTCTTAGTCAATTTCAACGTGTATATTGAAATGTACAAGAAAGAAACGTGTTATGTACAAGTGTTATTGCATTGCATGTTTAACTGGAAGAACATAAAAGAAACGAATATTTATTAATTAACTGAAAGAATCTAAATTTCACCTATAACGAAATGCTTTTTAGCTAAATTTTTAAAAGATATAACTAATATTGTTATAATGTACATTCCATTAATGCATAAGTAAACATAAAGTAGCTAGCACGTTGTTTTAGAAGAAAATATCATAAAACTTGACATTAAATTATAAACTAAAATGTAGGTGAAATTCGGATTACAAATCAATATAATTTGGATGCAATTGAAGAACTTAGGCATGTATATTGTATTTTTTTTTTATTGCAAGATAATTGTGATAATAGTGTTTAGATTATTTGCTATGGTGCAATGTTTAGTCCCTACAAATCTGATCTTCAATGTGAATTTAGTGAAGATGTAATATCAAAATTTATTTCATCTTCTATTAACCTGTGTATTAAATATTTTTAATTTTTTTAAGGACCAGATGCATGAAAGTAGTAGGATGAGATCCAATAGGCTCTCTAAATGAAAATGGAGTCAAGTTATTGATCTAGACAGTTCTAATAAAAATGACAAATAAGACGTATTTGATGATATACTGAAGATTCACGCACTAAACTAAAAACTCCATTTAAGATACTCTGGGTGTTAATTCAAAAGCGCAACATATTTCATGCGGTTTAATATTATATGTTTCTTTAAAAGTTGTGTTATTTTTAGTATCGTAATTTATTTTGTTCATTCCAGTAACTTTTCTTTTAATCTAGTAAGTTATGATATGATTTTTCTTCATTTTAATTATCATGTTGACTTTGCAAATCAACAACAAGAAAATAAAAATATATGTGTCCGTTGAAAATGTTAAAGATAGATTGGAAGTAAGAATTTGTTCTAGATTTTGATTATTGAAATAAATCTCACCCATCCTCCAAAAGATGTAATAATCAAACATGAAGATATACAAGAAATTCCAAGGATCGCACTTGATAACGAATGGCGTGCAGACAATATAGATAAGATCATGCAGATTTGGAAGGCGTATGACTAAATTGATCTCATGATTAAAGTTGGTCATGCTCGAGCTTTTAGTTTTCAAGTTTTATATTTATTAATACTTAGTTTTCCTTTTGTATGTTACTTTATTATGTTTCTTGAAGTATTTTATAATTTAAATGTTAAATCCTTTTAGTTACTAGACATGTGTAATGCTTATAACGTATATCCACCGCAATGATGCTACAATAAATATTATACGAATTTGAAATAATTACCGCAATGCAAAGTGTCGATCCCGTCGTATCGCGCGGGTTTCGTACTAGTTAAAGTTAACAAACTTTGGGAGATATTTTGGACATGTGGTCCCCACAAAATCCCATCTCATGACTAGCCCTATGATCCCTTACATGTCAAAATCCCTTTGCTTGATTCACTAACCAAAAGGTGTTGATGTAGAGCATGATAAATAGACATATCCCTAAATATGTCTATTTACTTCCAAGGAACCCGTCTATCATCTAAATTATCCCAAATCAGTCTACATGCCACAATGTTGTATTTCTTTTCAAGGTCGATATATTTCTTTTCTATATCTCATTTCTTCTCCTCATACCTTCCATCAATCCGCTTATTATGATTTTAGAGGGAAATAGAGTCGAGTGGATAAATGTAACACCCCAACCGATGACTGAAACGTTGGGGTGCCACAAAGTGACGATTGTCCAAAAACACATGATACTAAAATTAAACTTTCATTATTTAATTACAATAAATTAAATTCGTTACAATGAAATTAGAAACACTAAATGTCCTAAACCAAACAATAACCTAATAAAAAGATTTAGCTACACATATGGTCCATGTGTTATACATGAATTACATAAAATGCCCTTAATTAACACGTATAGTCCTTGTGGTATACAACTTTGCACTCGGATGGTCCCTACCCCTAACTGACGTTTGTTTTCTTTGTTAAGTGAGTGTAAAATGTCAATTTTACCCCATCTAAAAGAAAAAAATAATTAAACCTTTTTTTATTTAAATATAAGACTATCCCATTCACGTGCAATTTCGTTGTTTGGTCGTGGAAATAAAAAAATAATAAATAAATAAAATGCAAAAAGTCAACAACCAGGTCAGTCCACCAAACCTTGGCTGCAAATAGTAACATGCCACATGTCATCCTTGTATTGGACCCAATTTTATTTTCCTTTTAGTTTTTCTTTCTAAATATACATTTTACTTATAAATTAGTTTTTTGTTAATAAATTTTAAATATATTTTTTTAGAAACTAAAAATATAGACATCTTAAAAAAAATTTGAACATCTAGGTATAAATTTTATTAAAAACCGAGTTCGTTAAAAAAATTGCATTTTCAATAAAAAAAAATAAGTATTATCATCATTTTTTATTTATCTTATCCAACACATGTTACCATCCTATTGGTTTGTTAGATATTTTTGATGATATATATTATCTAGAAATCTAACATTATCTAATTTAAAAATTCATGAGATTTTTAGATGTGTTATAAATATTGTATAAGCATAACAAACTTTCATACACATTTCTCGTTCTATATTATTAATCTCTTTTGATTTCATATTTCCTATCATGGGTTCTTTGTTTCCAAACTTTTATCTAAATCTTGGAGACTCTAGAGATTACTCAAACAGTCAATACTATGAAAACACTCCGTTCTATTCAAACCCGAGTCAAGTTCCTGAAAATTTTCAAACCTCACAAAATACTGAAACTAAACCCCAACGAAGTACTAAATGGGATGTTGCTGAATATGTTGCTTTAATGTCATCATGATGTATTGCTAGTCAAAATAAAATAACCGGCAAAAAGCAGAAGTCTTTAGCATTGTGGGCACAAATAAAGAATTTGTATGATGAAGCTCAGGCAGAAAATCCAGAAAAACTTGGTATGAGGAATATAGAACAAATGAGAGGGCGTTTTAACCGACTTAATGAAAATGCGAATAACTAGGTTGGTGCATACTGGGAAGCATATCGTTGCATAAAAAGTGGAATGAGCTAGAAAGATGTTGAGGCTGAAGCTCATAAAATGTATGAGCATGATACTAAGAAGAAGTTTAATGATTTAGTTGTTTATAATGAAGTTATGTGTAAAATCCCAAAGTGCGAGTTACAACTACATAATGACACAAGACGTTCTCATCTTGAATGTGAAGTGGATGTCGAAGAAAGTGTTGTAGTACAAAACGATCAAGGACTACTGAAGAAGGGGACTATTCCAACCTAGAAACTCCAACTAGTGGTCCTTCAACAATTCAACATCCAACAGGTAGAGATGCGGCTAAAAAAAGGAAAAGGTAAGGTTGCAGTTTCGGTTGTTGAAAAACTTGATGCAATGAAGCTTACTAGAGACAATGAGCTTGAACTCTTCAAAAGAAAACTCGACATGGAGGAAGAAAAGGAACGCCAAAAGGAAGAAAGAGACCTAAAGAAAATGTCACTCTTGCATCTTAGCACACTGTTACAAAAGGACCATTTGTCGCCTAAAGAAGAAGACATCAAAAACTTTCTAATGTCGAAGTTTTACGGAAACTGAATCTAGTTTCATATTCAATGTATGTGTAATATTATCTATTGTGTGTTTCATCTTCAGTTTGTTTTTATTGTATGTGTAAGATTATCTATTGTGTGTTTCATCTTCAGCTTGTTTTTAATGTATGTATAAGATATTTAATTATCAAGTTATGTGTTTTTATCTTTATGTATGTGTGAGATAAAATAGTTTACATTATCTGCTCATTTTATGTATCTATTATTTTCCATTTGGTAACTTTTGATTTGATGCTTGGATTTTATGTAGATAAGATAAGTTAACATTATCTAATCAATTTAACATTATCTTCAATCTTTCATTTGGCAACTTTAACATTATCCATACTTTTCCATGTGGCAAGTTTTCATTGGATGCTTGGATGTTATATAGATAAGATATATTAACATTATCTAGTATGCACATTCATTATTTTTCTTTTATAAACAGAGTATCACATTAAGGCTTTTGCATCCAACAAAAATATTTCAATTCCATAACTTTAAAAATGTCATATATTGAAAGCTTATCAGAGAGTTCTCATTCATCGGATTCAAATGAGTTTGGTGCATGGCACGAACAAGTAATGCAATCAAATCGTCAATTTGATGACATCATGATTGAATTACTTACAAGCATGCCATATTTAATCACAAGAGACCAACCTTGCACAAGAAGGAGATATTGCAATCGGGAACACGAGCAGGGCGAGGCACGCTTGATGCAAGACTACTTTGTTGATAACCCAACGTATGATCAAGCAACTTTCCGACATAGATTTCGAATGCATAAAACACTATTCCTACGTATAGTGGATGCCGTTACGACCAATGACATATATTTTCAACAAAGATATGATACCACCGGTACACAAGGCCTTTCACCATTGCAGGAGTGTACTGGGGCCATGCGAGTGTTAGCGTATGGGACATCAGCAGATGCACAAGATGAATATTTGAGAATGAGTGAAACTATAACAAGGGACTCTCTTATAAAGTTCGAAGAAGGAGTTATTTAATGCTTTGGTCAAGAGTACCTTAGAAGGCTAAATGATGATGATTTAGCAAGACTTCTCCATGTCGGGGCAGAACATGGATTCCCAGGAATGGTAGATAGCATTGACTGTATGCACTGGGAATGGAAAACTTGTCCCACTGCTTGGGCTGGGCAATATTCAGGTAGCAGCGGTAAACCAACTATTTTGGAAGCCGTTGCATCACATGACTTATGGATATGGATATGGCATGCGTTCTTCGGAACACCAGGTACATGCAATGACATTAATGTTCTTCAGCGATCTCCTGTGTTTTGATGATGTATTGTCAGGTCGAGCACCAATTGTAAGTTACATCGTGAATGGTCGGGAATATAATAGGGCATATTATCTCACCGACGACATTTATCCTTCATGGGCTGCCTTTGTCAAGTCCATAACTACTCCAAAACTTTGGAAACATAAGTTATTCGCTCAACATCAAGAGGCCGTTATAAAAGATATTGAACGGGCATTTGGAGTTCTACAAGCTCGGTTCGCATCACTTAGCACAACCACATCACCAACGCCGCCTTGTTCAAATAGCCTACTCGTGAAAACCGACACTGGAACAGATAACATGTGTTAGCATATACTAACATAAAAAAACTACAAAATTATTCATCAATCACATGTGATCTGTCAACCTCATGTCCTCAATCTAATAAAAATCTAACATAAACAAAATAATAATAATAATAATAATAATAAAAACAAAAAAAAACGTTAACATAAGTTTTTTTTTCATTCAAGCATTTGATCGAACACTTGGTATGCGAACAAAAACTATCCCCAAAACTGTTATTATTGCTATTCTAACAAAACCCAATACCTAACAAAATAAAAAAAAACTCAGAACCAACACAAATCTTTAGTGTATTTCTTGTTAAAAATGGTCAAATAACTCTTCAAAAAGCAAAATAACACCAAATAAACTTCAAAAATGGAAATTCCGTTTATAATAACCAAAATAAAGTATAGGCACAAATGGAAAATCCGTTTATAATAAATAAAATAAAATGAAATTCCGTTTAAACACTAAAAAGCCATTATTTGACTTTTGAGTGTCAAATAAATTGGTTGTGGCCTCAAACTAAACAACTTAAATTTTAATTACCTTAGAACCTTCTTGACCACTTGATTGGATATTCTTTTCAGTTTGGAATCTTTTTTCTAACGAGAAAGATTTCATCGTCTGACGTATGCTTGATGTGAACTCCCTAGTTTTATTGACAAAAGATGGGTTAGCCATCTCTGTGATCTTGTAACACGGCTCCTTTAAAAACCCCTTTAACTTCTGACGGGTCATCATCGTGGTGGTGGTTTCAGTGGAGGAGGAGACGCGGTGTGGTGGTGGTTTCAGTGGAGGAGACGGGTCATGGTGGTGGTTGTTGTTGTTGTTGTGGTGGTGGTGGTTCTAGAGAGAGACAGAGAGAGGGAAAGGTAGAGAGAGGGTAGAGAGATGTTTTGCCCATTTGAATTTGAAAATAAATGAAGAGATAAAGAGGGGGAAATAATATATATAGGGAGAGAGAGAAAGTGGGTAGTTGAAATGTCTATATTACCCTTTAAATATTATAATATGGTGGGTGATGTGGCTTAATATGGACCAAGCATTGGGTTTATTGGGTTTTTCATTTAAAATGGGTTTTTTCCATATACTTCCCCCTTCTATAATAATACATTTAGAATTAGAAATGCTTTCCTTCAACTTGCGAAAACCACAACACGTTATGTTTATAATAATAATTAAAACAAACATAATTAAAAGATACCATTCTTCTATAATAATACATTTAGAATTAGAAATGCTTTCCTTCAACTTGCGAAAACCACAACACGTTATGTTTATAATAATAATTAAAACAAACATAATTAAAAGATACCATTCTTCTATAATAATACATTTAGAATTAGAAATGCTTTCCTTCAACTTGCGAAAACCACAACACGTTATGTTTATAATAATAATTAAAACAAACATAATTAAAAGATACCATTCTTCTATAATAATACATTTAGAATTAGAAATGCTTTCCTTCAACTTGCGAAAACCACAACACGTTATGTTTATAATAATAATTAAAACAAACATAATTAAAAGATACCATTCTTCTATAATAATACATTTAGAATTAGAAATGCTTTCCTTCAACTTGCGAAAACCACAACACGTTATGTTTATAATAATAATTAAAACAAACATAATTAAAAGATACCATTCTTCTATAATAATACATTTAGAATTAGAAATGCTTTCCTTCAACTTGCGAAAACCACAACACGTTATGTTTATAATAATAATTAAAACAAACATAATTAAAAGATACCATTCTTCTATAATAATACATTTAGAATTAGAAATGCTTTCCTTCAACTGGCGAAAACCACAACACGTTATGTTTATAATAATAATTAAAACAAACATAATTAAAAGATACCATTCTTCTATAATAATACATTTAGAATTAGAAATGCTTTCCTTCAACTTGCGAAAACCACAACACGTTATGTTTATAATAATAATTAAAACAAACATAATTAAAAGATACCATTCTTCTATAATAATACATTTAGAATTAGAAATGCTTTCCTTCAACTTGCGAAAACCACAACACGTTATGTTTATAATAATAATTAAAACAAACATAATTAAAAGATACCATTCTTCTATAATAATACATTTAGAATTAGAAATGCTTTCCTTCAACTTGCGAAAACCACAACACGTTATGTTTATAATAATAATTAAAACAAACATAATTAAAAGATACCATTATTCTATAATAATACATTTAGAATTAGAAATGCTTTCCTTCAACTTGCGAAAACCACAACACGTTATGTTTATAATAATAATTAAAACAAACATAATTAAAAGATACCATTCTTCTATAATAATACATTTAGAATTAGAAATGCTTTCCTTCAACTTGCGAAAACCACAACACGTTATGTTTATAATAATAATTAAAACAAACATAATTAAAAGATACCATTCTTCTATAATAATACATTTAGAATTAGAAATGATTTCCTTCAACTTGCGAAAACCACAACACGTTATGTTTATAATAATAATTAAAACAAACATAATTAAAAGATACCATTCTTCTATAATAATACATTTAGAATTAGAAATGCTTTCCTTCAACTTGCGAAAACCACATCACGTTATGTTTATAATAATAATTAAAACAAACTTAATTAAAAGATACCATTCTTCTATAATAATACATTTAGAATTAGAAATGCTTTCCTTCAACTTGCGAAAACCACAACACGTTATGTTTATAATAATAATTAAAACAAACATAATTAAAAGATACCATTCTTCTATAATAATACATTTAGAATTAGAAATGCTTTCCTTCAACTTGCGAAAACCACAACACGTTATGTTTATAATAATAATTAAAACATAATTAAAAGATACCATTCTTCTATAATAATACATTTAGAATTAGAAATGCTTTCCTTCAACTTGCGAAAACCACAACACGTTATGTTTATAATAATAATTAAAACAAACATAATTAAAAGATACCATTCTTCTATAATATTACATTTAGAATTAGAAATGCTTTCCTTCAACTTGCGAAAACCACAACACGTTATGTTTATAATAATAATAATTAAAACAAACATAATTAAAAGATACCATTCTTCTATAATAATAATAATACATTTAGAATTAGAATCGCTCCTTAGGAACAGTTCACTAATCGTAACCGTTGATTCTTAATCGAACGCACGAGTCTTCCCCATCCTTCATTATTAAATCATTATAACTAGGGCTGTTCAAAATCGGATAATCCAAAATTCGAATCCGAAAAATCCGAAAATCCGAATCCGAATTATCCGAAATTTTGGATAATCCGATTTTCGGATATCCGAAAATCGGATTATCCGAAATTTCAGATTCGGATTCGGATCCTGATTTTGAAAATTTTCGGATAATCGGATTATCCGAATCCGAATATTAAAAAAATATATATAAATATATAATATTATATACACTACATAACACAATCCTAAATCCTTAATCCTTCTAACTCTAAGTCCATACTCCTCTAATCCATAGCTATTGCTCCCTCTTCTCTCCTCTATAACAGCCCCCGTCCACCTCGTATCCGACCCCTATAGCTCCCTTCCATCAAAATAATAAGATTTTTTTTTATATATTTTTGGTTCAAATTTCGTTTATCTGACTTCGATTTTTGTTTTTTTAATAGGTTCACGTTTTAGGCATAAAGGAGAACGTTTTTTATAGTTTTTTTTTAATTATTTATTATTTTTTTATTATTTTTTTAATTTTTTTTAAGTTTCGGATTATCCGTTGGATTATCCGAATCCGAATCCGAAATTTCGGATATCCGAATTTTGGATATCAAAAATTTCGGATTCGGATTCGGATTCGGATCTCAATATTGACTATCCGAAATTTCGGATTATCCGAAATTCGGATATCCGAAATTCGGATATCCGAAATTCGGATTATCCGATTTTGAACACCCCTAGTTGTGTTGGGTGTTTTAATATGGGCTTTTTTATTTATTTATTTTTACTTCTTATTTATGTGCTTTTTTAAATAGTTAAGGGTAGTTTGGTCATTTTACATGACTTTAACTGTGAAAATAGATGGCAGTTAGGGTTAGGGACCATTACAGTTACAAAATGCATACCACAAGGAGTATCTATGTAACTCAAAAGTTTTGAGGACCAAAGATGCAATATATGCATACCACAGGGACCATCCATGTAATTAACTCTAATAAAAACTTTAAACTAAACTTCAACTTCTAACGTTCCAAAGCACACAAAACTCCAAGTTGCATTGTTCCCTGAAACATGTTTAAGTTGGAAAATGGTGGGGGTCAACTATAAATAGTTGGTGAGTAATACAAATGTTTTTAAAAAAAAATTAATTTAGGAAAATTTTCCAGTCACGTATATATGAGAACAATTTGTAAATAACATTAATTGGAAACCATGGTGTGGTATAGTCAACCCTACTGACAATGATGTAACTCAATGAGCTGGTAAAAAAATGTTTCAATCATCCCTGAATTTATGCGGGGATAGGCTTGCCAAACCTATAGCGCTATAATCTACTACAGTTGGCTTGATCAAAGTTAATGACTACACTGAAGCGGGTTCACTAACTAATAATTAAAATAAATGCGTAAAGATATAAGCAAGAAAAAAACTACGTTGTGTTGGACATGCACCAACAAACGGGCACAATTAGATACAAGGCTTGACCGGTTGGGTTTTAATTGGCAAGCAATTTTACTCATTACTAAACATGTTTGAAATTAGTACGTTATCAAAGAAGAGTACCACAATTGGAAAATTGTACAACTTGTAGCCCGTTTACCCATCGCCCACTTGTAAAACTTATTGGCTTTAATGGATAATTGTGAAATCGAGTCATATTCTCATTAAAAAAAGCAAGACAAATAATAAATTTGTTTCACCCCTAAAAATGTAAAACAATAAAAAAAGTAAGGCTATATAAAACTCACCATATAGTGTTAGTGGATATCCAACACAAAGTTCACATACGAGTTGAGTTAGTCATTCTACGTGGGTGCACATTAGTTGAATAACAACGATTAGGCAATGAATGATGCATGAATATGTGACTATGCACCTACATTTTTATTATTTCACTAGGACTTAGCTTATGTCACATTGGCTTCATTAGATGATTGATGTTTCGGCGATAGAGACTTTTCAAAATCTTAAATGATTATTGAAGTCTATCAGCAGTGGCGGGTTCATCCTTTGAGCAGGGTGGGCCGGTGCCCACCGTCCAGCCACTACATGTGTGTGTTATTGTGTATATATTTTTCCTTTTATTTTGCTGGCAAGGAATAAGTTTATAGAGCGTTGCAGGTCTTAAGGTGAAGAAGATGAACTTAAAAGTAAAACTTCTATTTGATTTGTTTAATGTGAAAGAAAGTGAAGTCAGTAAAGTACGAAGTAGACATAGACTTTTACATCAATTTTGTTGTTTTTAAACGACAACAGAAACCAAAGTTATTCTTTTTTTGCTTTATTATTTTTTTACTTTATTATTTACTAGGATGAAAGGGCAAATTTGAAAAGATTAATCCATCCCATCTTTTTAACAACATATCTTGTACCATAACATTAACAAAGATGCGAGTAATAGGGGAAGAACAAGCTTTTGTAAGTTGGCATTTGGGATTCAAAACGATGAAGTAAACATGTTATTCAATATGTTTTTTTAAAGGGAATACATGATTAAGTTATCTCTGTTACAACAATATTTTATTTATCCTCACATAAACACCACTACCAAAGTAAAAAAAAAAAATAGATTTTGTTTTCCTGTTTTAAAATATGAAGTCCCAAACTCCACACTGTTGGCAATCGCATTTCTGTTAGGATGCCTTTGGTTTCCTCTTCTTCATGTAAAAGAAACCAACCAATGAGTGTGAGACTATGGAGAAAGCAGAAAAGCAAACTGATGTAATATTAAGTAACACATGGCGACCTGTGATTACTTGGATCTCAAACAAGTTTTTATCTTTCTGAACATTTGTGGTATGGCCGTATGCCACCTCTTGTTCATGAGCATTAAGTGCATGGGCCCTCATAATATATACTCCAGTAGATATATCTTTCTCAACAGCCTATGTAAATGAGTTGTTTGAAGCAGTGTATGGGCGAGCCACAATCTTGTGTGGGTAGGTCTTATCGTTATTTAAGCTGTCTTCTATTTTCCTCCAATATCAAACATGCGTTATTTTCATCTTCTGGCCAGACTTAAAACAGAACAAGAACATCTTTTTAGTGCCATTTAGAGAAATGAACATCATAACCTGTATAATTTTATCGACTGTAAGTTACTTCAGAAACAATATAAGTCGTATTAGTATGAGACATTTAAGTTTGTTAATTTTATCAACTGTAGGTTAGTCCAGATGCAATATAAGCCTTTATTAGAGTATGAGAAGGCGCATAGCATGCTCTCAAGGCGCATAGGCCTCGCCTGGCTAGGCATAATGAACGGTTTGAATTGGTTCTCACTTATTTTATACATCATTTGCCTTGTATCGATGTAGTGAATGTGTGTGATAGTATTATTATATTATACATAACATACTTAAATTACATAAAATTGGTGGTTTAAAATAGTGTCATGGTGCCTTTGAGACTAAAGTGGTGGTATGAAATCGATCATCCAAGCCTCAATTCTATTTATCAATACGGAAATGCTAATAACAACTGACTACAATAATCTACTTTCACCATTAAGCATTCCACGGCTGGCGCAAAACCAAAATACATCCTCTGCTGACAAGATAACAATGGCAATCAAACAAGATAAAATTGACAATCAAACATGGTTCTCATAGTGATAATGATGATATGACATAGTAACTACGATACCCCGGTTAACAAATATTCAGAAATTTCTTTGGGCCGAACGTTGGTTCTTAACTTTCAAACTTTTAGTAATTTAGGGTGGAATTTGAAGGTGAAATTTTCTATAAAACTAATTGGAAAATTAATATTACAAAATATAAAACAAGTCTTCCTTTGAAATTTTGAATTATTTTAAACAAATTTTTAACTACATGATGCCCACTTTTGTAATGATTTACATATGCATAATGTCGTCTACAATTTATTATATTTTTGTCTTTTATGCAAATTCTTTTATCTATACTCAATTTCTCATGAAATGTATTAGTTGCATTATCAAATTGAAATAATAAATAAGATACGTGAAACCGGTCACGAAACACGCGGCAAAAACATAAACACCCGCGATAACGCGCATGCATTCCCACTAGTTAATTAATAGTATCCTAGTTATAGTCTAACGTGTTTAGGTTAGCTATATATACCAAGTTAATTGGTAGGGATTTGTATGAAGTTTTGAGTTAGTTTCTTCATCAATAAAACTTTTGGGAGTTAGCCATAGTTTTAAGCTCGTTTGATTATTGATTGGGGCTTGAAACGAGAATTGCAGGTAATAGGCTGACCGATGGGTTTATCGTGATGGTTTGATTGAAGCTTCAATTAGATTTAATAGATGATGACTGTGATTTAATGATCTCGAATTACCGATAATCTTGTAAGTTTGTTATCGGAGATTTGCTTAAATTTTGAATTTGGCAGAAGCTTAGTCGGTGATGAAGATAGGAATTCTCTTAAAAGATATAGAGGTAATTACAGTTTTCGTCCTTGTGGTTTGCACCAACTTAGGTTCAGCACGAGTGTAACACTTTGAGTCCCTAACTTTTGTTGGGTGGGTGGGTTGGAGAAGAAGATGGAGGGTATAATAGTCATTTCATCCACAAACTAACAGAAAAACTAATTGACGTTAAAATGTGGAATGTAAAGTGTTAGCTCGACAAAAGTCAAAGACTCAAGGTGTTACACTCGTACTAAACCTGTTAGTTAGTATAAACCACGAGTGTTAGCTCGACAAAAGTCAAGGACTCAAGGTGTTACACTCGTGCTGAACCTGTTAGTTAGTACAAACCACTGAGACGAAAACTGCAAAAAAGACGTATTTTCTTTTAAAAAGACTATTATCATTAGACTTTATTTATTATTTTGCAATACTTATTTGTTTTCAAGTAAGATGAATCATGCGCTCAACAACAATTGTTTTGATAATAACGTTGGAGGTTTCAAATTTTAATAATTATAGTCTTTAATTATGAAGATTATAAATTTTTGGGATGTTACGTTAAATAAGGTACTTAAAAAGATTAATAACGTTAAAAGGTGGTAGTTTTACATAACTAACCTTTTAACTAAACAAACAAAAAATAAAGACAATATACATACATATACACACACGATTGACACGACTTGAATTAAAACAAGTCTAAGAAGTAGGCCAACTAACAAGCGAGCCAACATGCTAGAGCTTCGCTTGTTTGATTTCAACAGAATAATTGTTAAAGACGAGCAATCGTCTATCAGCTATTAAGGTTTATGGGTTGGTGGATCAAACGTGAACCTAGAAATTGCACCCATTTGGTTTATGGGTTGTTGATGGTTGTGGATTCGACCACCTTTTTTTCACGAGAGATTTGGAAAGACGTAGGAAACTTTATAAAACACCGAAATCATAACTAACATTATACAATACTTGTAACACCAAAATGAACCCGTTGCAATACAAAGTCGACACTCAATAAGACTTATTTATGTACAATAACACACCTTAACCTTAAACTACATACTTTTTACATAATTACAGGAAATAAAACCTAAATATATGCACAGGTGTATATGTATATGTATATATATATATATATATGTATATGTACATGGATTTTGATTTTACCAGAACGGACACCACCTGCATACACAAATCAAAACATCAGTTCCAAAATGTACTTTAACCTGTTATACCTGTATACCAGTTTAATCAAAATTAGATTATTATTACTCCCTCCGTCCCATTTTAGATGTCATGGGCCCACAAACACACATATTAAGAAAAACCTTTGATTGTATATTCTCTAAGTTGTAAAATGACAATAATATCCTCAAGTTATTACTTCAAATCTTTGATTGTCTTTTGTCTTTTACGGGCAAAACTGGAAAATGCTTAGAAATGGACATTTAATTTGGGACAACGAAAAGTAGAAAAATGGACATTTAAAATGGACGGAGGGAGTATTATTTTAATATACAACACAACTATTATATGATTTGGACATAAAAAGGGTTATGGGTCGATCGCCGCACATTGTGCCACCCCTAATAGAGATGTCTTAAAATTGGAATTGTCATTTTCAGAATTAGTTTCAAGAGATGACCAAACATGGGTTAATATTGAAGACATACCCAACATAACTCTGGCACAAGTTTTCATGGGAAGTGGCCTGTAAAATTAGCTTTTGCACTTGTAGCTTAACAGATAACCCGTGATCCACTTCATGAGTATCTCCAGAAATTAAACCAGCATTTTCAGCTTGGGCGGTGGTTGGTAGTGAAGAATATGTTGAAAAATCCCGACCAGTGAGTTTGTTATTCATTCGTGCCATAACTACCACTGCCAGTTCGTTCAAGACCTCGTTAGCATCACCTAGTTGATGGACAGCCTACAGAAATAGATTAGAATTATTATCAAGCGTTATTTTATCATTATTAAGCATTACGATGTACAAGTATTGGATGGATGAGATGCAACAACCTGTAAAAGCTCGCGTTCACGAGCACCTCGTTGTGGTTGAACAGCATGATTTGTAGCAGCTTCTTCGCTGTTTACAACAGGCTGGAGATTTGTGGTGGCAAGAGTTGACATTTGTGTCACTTCATTGAAGTTGAAAAGACGCCAATTTATAAGCGGATCGTGGACGAAGGCCTGAAACCAAGTAAAACAGAATTTAAACAATTCTGCATGTATTTATTAAGTCAATATATAAAGCCGTATCTGTTTAAACGTATTTAAAAGGAGGCATATAACTACCAGTACACTATTCCTACAGAGGATAAACGGCGATATTATTCTCCAATGTTCCACTTCTTACTTGTGTATGGATGGATGCATAAGATCGATGAAGACAATATCAAGTATAGGCGTGAAAATGAATGGGTGGGTAATGAGTACCAAAATGCGGATCTAAAGGAGTCAGGTTCGGTTGGGTACACACGCATACATAATATGCTTATTTTAAGTATTTACAAATATATAAATATGTAATACATAAACCGAAAGCTAATATTTACCTCCATCATAGCCATTACGCTATCTTTATTTGTTCTAAGAACTTGCATCACATTTTCACAAGTTGAACGGAAATTCCCCTCAAGGCCACTAACTTCCATAGCCTTTACAAGCATTCTAGTCAAACGGAAAGGAACCTGCAAAATGAAACATAATTTAGAGATGCTAAACACAAGCGACGTAAACTAAAACAATTTTAAAGAAGAATTTATTCGAATTACACCTTTTCAGGGAATTTCTCACGTGTCATTGAGGCTTCAAAGCAATCTCCAAAATCAATATGCAAGATCTTCCCACTACATAACAGCATTTGGATACTCAATAATATTTCCAATATTGGGACGAAAATAAAGGCACCTGATCTATTATCATAGGGTACCTGACACGATGCAGCATAAGATTGCTAGGGTGCCGATCACCTAAACCAAGAAGGTAACCAACCTGTAACATGTGTCATCAGTTTCTATAAACACTTAATTGAAATGCAAGAATACGAACCAAATGAACCGAATATTACACACATTAAAAGATAACACATAGGATGTTGAGGAATTATCATACCATACTCATAACAGCTAAACTTCGTGTATAATTAGTCCTTCTGTCCAGCCAGACTTCTGAAGTGCGGCTTTTTAGCCAAAGCACCTAAAAATTAAAAACAATTAAAAAATAGTCACATCGTTATTTATGATACAATTAAGCATATTCCTGTGTCAACAAGCAGATTGTTTTTCTGCGAGAAAAACAAAGGTTGCATACTTGCAAACAATGTGTCTGAAGTATAGAAACACACATACCCTTTCCAAGTCGTTCCCTTCTGTACTATCAAGAGCATGCTCAAATACCTCCACCTTAGCTACAAGGGGCAAGTGATCGTAATCTGGAGCAAAACTAAGCATATGTTTATGCTCTTGATTCAGGGTGATCTACACAAGAAGGAATCAATAGGATGATATAATTATAAATTTATAACACACACAGATATAAATCACTAGAGAAGAGAGGGAAGAGAAATAACCTTGCGGGCATCCCTATACTCTCGAATGAGTTGGTGCAGGGTGTCACAATTTGGTACCCACCCTATCAACCCACTATTTGAAGATAAAGGAATAACCTCATATCGTTCAATGGAAAGATCCTTTTCTGAAGTTTTAATGGAATTCTCGAGCAGGGTATTTACTAAACCAAAGAGCTGGCAAAAAGAAAAAATAAACATTAAGCAAATGTAACTGGTAGATATTAAGCAACTGAACCTCCATATCAAGATAAGCAATGAGAACCTGCATGACTCGCTCATCTTGGCGTAAATCTTCATGCCCTTTAAGCAAAAAAGCATAATCTTCCCCATCACTGCCATGAATAGTCAATTTTCTGGGTCGTTGTTTCGATGTAATTACAACAAGCTGTGGTGCAAATGATGCAATTGTCACCACTGGTGAATCTGAAAAAAGGTGAAGCATGCAAGTATATCAGAACAGGCGGTAACATGAACCCTAACATGAACCCATTTACTTACGAAGGGGTCTATTTGGGATGTGTACTACCTCAAATAGTCCAAATTAAAAGAAAATTTGAGCCAACAGGTGGGAAGTAGCCTAAAGTTTAATTTTTAATACAACCACCTAGATTGTTTTTATTCTAAGATGTAGATTAATTCTGTAATAAGAGTTTGGTCATAATCAAGACTAACGCATTATCATATAGAAACACAACCCAGCCCCATTTAGGTCTGTAGTCTGTGCTAAAAATGACATGCTTCTTCAGTTCTTCCTATCCGGTTGCCCAATTTGACCAACCTACACATCTTGCTGCCTTGATATAGTTATGCTCTGTTATTCTTAGAGTAATCATAACATACTGATATAATGATATGATATGAGATGACCATACCTGCACGGTAGGTCCCAGGAACAGCAATCTCTAAGTCACGGCACTCTACTAATTTTGGAGAAACGGACTGGTTTGCACAAGAAAAACAACCAAGGAGCAAACTTGAGTTACAATACAAGGAAAACTTTTCATAAACATGTGAGATGCATACAATTTTTTGTATTGGCCTAAAGAATTAGGTAAATGCGTGAAAAAGGTTGGTTACCTGAAGATCCAGTGTAGTAAGAGACTGAAGCTGCTTATCTATCCGTCTAAATACATGATAGTAGAGATCCCAGGCCTGAAAAAAAAAAAAACATTTGATACATAACCATAAATGCAAAGATTGTTTGTAAGTGAAACTGATGCACCACATAAAGTAACATACAAAAACATCATACCCGAGTAAGCTCAGCGTCTTTTCCAGATTTCTTATATAGCATACAACATTCATACGCCTCTAATAATTCATGATGGTATGTCTAGAATTCAATGAAGGTACCCCAATCAGTATCAAACAAGACAAAATCTTTTTAAATAAAGAGTACTTATACAACACGAAAATAAACCATATCCATTCTGGGGACATACCTGAATAAAAGCTTTCTCTTTTATGGTCGTGTCGTTCCTCGATGCACCTTCTTCAAGCATTTCATGCAATGGTTCTAAACACTTTAGCATTCCCTCAATGTTATGTTCACCAAAATACAAGCGACTAGCTTCTTCTAGTGCCTCATGCCACCTTTCATGCCAAAGAATTGCAACCCTGATCAACTCCTCTGATACAAGTTGTGCCTTCATACAAAGAAATCAGGCTATCAGCTTAAACGCCAAATCCAAAATAAAAACATATCAATACTCATCGTTATAATTTCACCTGATCCACCAACACACCGCTGTGCTGTCGAACTTTGTCAACCACTTCTTGAGCTGCAGCTCTACGCAAATTGCTTATTGACTTACAAGCCACAAGAAGAGGGTACATAAGAGCCTGGAACACAGGTTGAAAAGGTAAGTCTATCTGGTGCTGATACATCTTAAAATATAAAAAAAAAAACAAAAACTGACCTGGGGATGTCTTTGTCCTATGCGGACCAAAAGAGATTGTATTAATTCTCTCACGGCATGATTATTTGAATGTATTCTGGCAATAATCTGAGGTAAAACAACCAACCACGTATTGATATTAACATGTGAAAATCCTCTCTGCAATGCTGTTTGAACCTCGGCAGTAGCACTATAGTTAAACCACAAAGTCAGAAGTCGAAGAATATCCTGTAAACATGAAATGTATCTCATATGAAAATCCGGGATAAGGATATCAAGATTCTTACTTCAAGATACGTATGAGAAATGTATAGACTTCAGAAATAACTAAGGTAACTAAAAGACATAGGCACTGTTAAAAAAACCTAGCTAGTGACTCACCTGCAAGCTATCATCTACGCCCTTAGCATGTGCTGCGCAAGCAATAGAATGGAAATATCCAGTGACTGCTGCTACTACAAACTGTGCCGCAAAATTAGGAAGACCTCTGAGTGTGTAATGAGACATGACTGCTGTATTGAAAAGAGCCCAAGTATGCCATGCTTTTGCCCGTTTTGTGGCACAATGAGTCGCTTGTTTGAATGAGCTAAGAATATCTATAAGATAGAGGATATCAATTACAAAAGTGGACTTCAGAAGAGATGATAAGCACAGCATTTCATGTAAAAACCCTCGATACTTATGGCAGCCTACCTTGTATAGCTTCATCGTCAAGACCAGGGGAAAGGGTCCACTGCCATAATCCAAGTTTCAGATATACACGTGCGATAAGTGGTACACCTGAATCACCCACCAAACCAGTCGGTGATGATGCATGAAGACCAGGCGTACTTGAAAGCTCAATGGCAAGTTCCTAAATGGATCAGAGAAAAAAAACATAAGCCAATAATGGTTATAAAAGTTGTTTCTGTTAGAATCTCTAAAAAACTTAAATTAAATGAAATGGTTAACTTACCTGCAGCCTAGTAAAAGCTTCCCTGCGCTTTTGGTCCTCCCCAAGTGACCATTGGTATTTTAAGTATGCAAATATTACTTTTGGTGGCCCATGATATCGTACAGTTTCAGGAGTTTTTTCTGGGTCAAACTATGTAAAAATAACAAGTAAATAAAACTTTAGGAGGGGTGGGGAGGGGCGCCAAGCCTGACATCTCAATAATTTAGATAAAAAAAACAACAAACCTGCAGGAGGTTAATTAAAGTGGATTTGGCTTGCCTAATCCTACCACTTTTCCGGCAAAGAGAGGCAAATTTCAGCCAGGTTTCACTGTCTTCTGTAGGAGGCAAGACAAGTGACCTGATTGGCAAAAGAGCTTGCCAAACCTATTAATTAAAAAATTAATAAGCTTCAATAAATCTGCAGATTGTTACTTTAAATGTATACACACACATATATATACAGAGGTGGGATCCTATACAAATGAAATTAACCAACTAAATGTACAAATAACTAGAGTAATTACACTACAAATAATGAAGTATGGTAATAATTATAATTCTAGTTCAAACTTCACAGTAATGATAACTACCCTAGTAATAGCATAGTAATATATGTGTGCGTGTGCTTACAAATTCGTGTATGACACCGGTTTGTTATTGAAAAAATGTAAATCATCAGTGAAACTACTTATTATATAAACTAGAATTGATTCCCTGCGTTGTGGGGACGGGTTTTTTAACGTGATTTGAGCGTACTGATTTTTTTGGCAAATTATTATCATTTAAAACATAGACCGATTGAAAACGTCAATAACAAAAGGCACAAAACGTATTATAATTGCATGACTCATTTTCAAAAAAAGCTGTGTCGGAACGTAAACCAACCTAAATTTATAGCAACACGTACAAAAAAGTAAGCATGTAAAACTTAAGGGGATCAAAATGTCATTACGACGAAATTAGACTGAAGTTTTTAGAACTACAACTTTATGTGTCAAGACAACCTCTTTAATTAGTAGTCGACATTTAGATATTCAAATTATAATTTTATAATATAACATCTTTGTTTAACATGATAAGTTACTTAAAATGATTAATATTAAGTTTAATATTGTACGGTTAATGTTATAATTAAAAGTGCTAGAGATATTATTAATCTGAATGAATAATTACATAGGAGAGGATCATTATTTATAGATCCACAATATACAAAACCCTAGCACAAAATAAGGAAAGAGATAAATCTGGAGTAAATATAAAATCTATCTCTAATTATAAATAAAATCAGGTATGTATAATATCCGCTAATAGCCCCCCGCAGTTTGATCGGTCGTAGGACAGACATCAGACGGTTAAACTGGACCGGAAAGATTGAAAAAGCTGTCTCGAAAGACCCTTCGTGAAGATATCTGCATATTGAAAAGCGAAAGGAACATGCAACACTCGAATATGACCAATCCGAACCTGTATCAATGACACGAGGTAACAAATCATCCGATACAGTGCTATATATCCACTGTAGTACCATGGCATCAAGCTCTTTCCAACTGATGTATTTGGATCGGTTTCTGTTGGGGCAGCCGATCCATCAATGTGGTTTAAAACCTGGTACGCAGTCGCATGGAGGTGAAACAACTTCGTCCTCAGAGGTGTAGGTAACCTTCTTGCCATCTAAGGTTCTGATTTTAGACTGAATATTAGTCACCGAGTAAGCAGGATGAAGATGGGTTTTGGCAGGTTTTTCGGATGATTCAGGGACTTTGGGTTTACCGGTAGACCGGTAGTCATGGCTGATTAGTTCGGGACAGGAGAAGGGTGTTTAATCGGTGCAGGTTTGATGGGAAACAAAGGAGCCGAAGCTAGCTGCAATCGGAAAAAAAAGGGATTGATGACAGCCGAAGCTGTTTTATTAATGATTGTAGGATCGAAATCCGGCTGAGTTATAGAGCCAGAGAGGCTCTGATACTATAAAAGTGCTAGATATATTATTAATCTGAATGAATATGAATAATTACATAGGAGAGGATCATTATTTATAGATCCACAATATACAAAACCCTAGCACAAAATAAGGAAAGAGATAAATCTAGAATAAATATAAAAGCTATCTCTAAATATAAATACAATCGGATATGTATAATATCCGCTAATAATAATAGAAAGTTTGACAAACTTTTAGGGTGAAAATTTATTGATATAACATAGGTGGGATCATAACAAAACTTAAGACTTACTGATCTTTGACATACATATATGTAACTCTTAAGCTTGTTCGAGATACATATATCATATATGTACTACCTTCACCTTCACGAGCTACATATATTTTTTTATTTTTTTATTTGTTTTACAATACTAAGCTTTTTATAAAAAGACTAGAAAAAATAAAAATATATTGATTGGTTGATAGTGGTTTTCTCAGTTTTCAAGTTTTTGGTGGTTTTCTCTTGAACCTAATCCTATATGTATGCGTGTGTACTGTGTGGTATAATCAGATACAAAAACATAAGGTAATGCATATGTTCCAGTACTTTGACTGTATACCTCAACATTTCGTTTTGTGCCTTTAATTCGTTCGTTCCACATGTTACGAATGAGAGTTCTTCGCCCCTCAGCAACAGAGTTGCCAACTGGAAGAGTACAGTAATCAATGACCTGCAACAAACCAAAAATAAAGAGAATATCATACTTCAGACAGAAATTTTGCAAAAGCAGCAGCAGAACAGAATTTTAGAAATTTCTAAAAACAATACCTCCTCTAACTCTGACAGTTGTTGAACACGAACCATATTACTATATGCTCGTTCATAGCTTTCAAGAACCTATACATTATAACGTTATCAGAGAACAACTCCAAACTGCTTTTTATGCGATAAGAAAAAACGGCATACATTTGTGATCTTGTAATCACAATAAATTATGTGAGATCCATAAAGTATATTTAGAATGAATTTCGCCTTGGAAGAAGCTCAACTTATAAATGTAAGTGGCGCATACAAAACAATTATATAAGATACAACACAAAAGATAAACTAACCAATGCAGCAAGCTCAGTTGCCAAGCACTTCCTTGCTCTTTCCACATATTCGCGTGCTTCATCATACTGTGAAAAATATGAAAAGAATGTGACAAATTTCTAAGCAAGCAATTATGACTGAACAAATCCATATTGCAAACAATACCTTTCCCCTACGAACTAATAGAACAGCCCTGAAGAATGTTCCATTGCTGCCACCATCACCTGTAGCAGCAGTATTCCCTAACACTCTGAGTTTCGTCTCATCACCATCATCTAGTTTAGATACATACTCCGCCATTTGATCCCACTCGCCCATGTTCCAGGCAGCATTAGCAGCCTAAGGCATAGAGAAGAATGGTAAGACTGATGTAAAAGCAACCAAATATGGTTGCGAGCCATATAAGTTACCAACAGACCATTGGTGCCATTTCTAATCGAGCAGCTGGCTCAGCAGGTGTCCAGTATTCCCTACACAGGTTGTTAAGCTCTTCCCATCGAGCCAGTGCAGCAAGGCTCCTCATCCGTCCTAATCACAGGTAAATAAATAGTGCTAATATGACAGAATTGTAAGATAAGACATCAACTCCGTACAATACAAGAGAAGTGATCATAAACCCAGTGTGACATTGCTCTCAGTACTCTAAACAACCTTGTTAGCGCAGATTATAACTAGTGTAGTAGTTGAGATATGAACATCAATGAAGCCTCTAGTCCTCTACAATGATGATTTATAAAGCTTCATATGGAAAATAGAAACCCCATGTTTTGTATGACTAAACCGTATATTAAGATGGCAGAAGAAGAATAGCTGTGAATATATGTTTCTTAATCTAAAGTAAGAAACTACTTGACTGGCACATAGCAAATAAAATGCTGACAATTCATAACATCTTTTAACTTATCAATACCTAGTGTAGCATCCAACATGACATGTTGACTTGATGCCTGAGCAGATTTTGCAGTGTATGCTTTAAGAGCATCATCCCACCGCTGCAGTTTTTCATACCTTGTATTTGCAAGCAACATAACTATTTAGTGACAGTATTCATGAGGTGCAAGAACATAATACTGGTAAAACAGAGAAATAAGAAAATGAAAGTGATTTCAGGATCCCCAGATAAAATACCAGGATTCTTTCAGTTGCACATCCAAACGTTGTTGAGCGTAGGTTAGTATTCCAACTGCAGCCTAAAATATATATTCATCCGTCAAGACTCCAGAACATAGACAAGAATACCACATCTTCAAATAAAAGACTAAAGAAGTTCTATTATAGAGAATATTATATCTATGCACCTCATGCTGATGTAACTGATTGTTTATATGAATGAGTGTTTCTACTACAGAAACAGGATTTGCATCCATCTTCTTGGAAAGTGCACCTTCAAATTCCATCTCTTTGTAATGCAAAGCCTTGGCAAATGCCCGACACTGCATCAGAATAAGCAAATAAACAAAACAATTCCGTGAAATAAGATGCAAACATATGCATCAAAAGTTAATATATACAACTTTGTAAGCCATCACACCTTCTCAGCAAGAGCACCTAGGAGACGAATGTCAATAGGAAGGGGTTTCTCATCATGTTCCATGAACTCTGCCTGTAAATAAGTATTGCAAACTGATATTACATATCAACAAAAGCACACAAACCATACCTGCAACACTAAAAAAATGACATCTGATTTTCTTGATTATATTTCTTCACATAAATTAACATGTTACCTATACATCAACTTCTTAGTATGATGTGACAAAAATATGCATTCAGTGTACGATCTAGATCAAGAAACTTCATATTCACAACATTAAGAAGATGCCACTTTATAAAACTTAACAGCACAAAAGATAAGAAGGCCATACCAAGTTTAGTAATGTTGCAAGAATTTCAGGGGGTATATTAGGGGAAGAAAATGCCATCTCCAGACTGCGAACAAGGGCTTTTTGACTAGACTCATGCAGTTGTGACCAGCAGCTAACAAATCCTGCTGCAAACAGCTCTCTTCCAACAAAGGGCTGTGGATATCTTTTGGTTGAAATTTGAAACTTAAAGGCAGATATTAATACAAAATAAATTTAGCAATACCTGTAGCTGTGCAAGCCTAGCACACGTTCGCAGAGCTGGAGAAGGTGATTCCTTCAGCAATTCAATGCTGAAGTGCCTCATCCATTCTGCCCAGTCTTCTTTTGTGCTACGCTGAGAAGCTTCTCCAGCAGCACGCAATCGACCATCATTAACCTGTGGGGCCAAATTTTACCAAGCAAGGTATTGAAGTATAACGACAGCGAGTCACATGCTAATGACTTCAGTAACTTTGTAGAATAATGAGTCACCTCATGCACAGTGTTGAAGAATACTAAGTCATCTCATGCATGGCATTGAAAAATAATAACTCACTTTTGCAGGATATTATAAAATGAGTACTTACATCAGGCATGATATTGAATAAAAAAAAAATATAATGGCAACAAGCTGGTTCAAATTTCACATTTTATGAAGAATTGAAGAAATAAGAGCTACTATATACCTGATGAACTTTTAGTTGTCTGTGCACCTCTTCAAAAGGATCATTCTCCATGTCGCTCAAAGGATCACTAATAATCTCAACAGGTGGCTGCCGGATTGACTTTTGTGCTGCCACATTGCCCAGGATTAAAGGTCCACGCCTTTGCAACCTCCCCTCAATTGCTTCAAAATCCTTGTGCTGAAAGCAGAGTACGTAGAATATATACATTTCTACCACAACACATGATTTTCACTAGAAATTACGAAAAAAGAAAGATCAGAAAGGAGACCCGCAAGCGATGCTTCAGAAGAAGTTTGTGAATTGATGGAATGAAGATAGTGAAGTCCTCCCCAAGAGCGTGTGCCAAACAACAAAGTGCATCCACAGCATCCTTCCTAAGCTCATCATTTTTTCTGCGTTCATGAAGATAATGTAGTCAAAGAAAAAATAATAGTCCGAAATCCGCGCTGCGAATTCTATAGTACATCAATGGCGCTACTTAAAAAAAGGGTTATCGTACGAGAATCAAGGTCATATGGAAGTTTAATGTCATTTAAATGCAATTATGATGAATGTCCTTTTAGTCGATGATCAACTTCAGGATTTTGTTTTATTTGGAGGCAATTTGGTTTCATGGAAAAGTAAGAAACAACCCATGGTAGCAAGGTCAAGCGCAAAGGCCGGGCATCAAGCAATGGCAAATACAACATGTGAACTTTTATGGGTCTAGCAACTTCTCAACGAATTAAAGTTTTGCAGAATTTCCTCAACAAAGCTCATATGTAATAATGAAGTTGCCTTACATATCGCCTTAACCCAGTATTCTACATTTATACGATAGAAAAAAGCACAATGGAATTGATTGTCACTTCGTCAGAGAAAAGCTTACTGATGAGATTATTGTGATTAAGTTTTTCAAGTCTGATGATTAACAGGCTGTTGACAAAATCTCTTTGAGGTACCAGGTTGAATAAATATATAACAAGCTAGGAGCATCTGATATATAGCTTGAGGGGGTGTTAAAATACATAGATACATACATACATGTATATATATTTTGGTTAGTCCTCAGGCTAATCAAGCGTGAGGATTCTTGATTCTCTCGCCATGTATGTAAAATTGTATTTAAACAATTATTTCAATACAAAATCTCTTTACCTTCACAAAGTGAAAAGCAAAGACATGGAAAAAACGAAGTTCATTGTTTAACTGTTGGCAAAAAGAAGTGACAGCACGGTAGTGGACATAACTAGATTTTGGTCAGTCTTGTCCAGCTAAAGAAATGGTACAGGCGTCCAAGGCAGACACGCTATCAAAAAAGGTATATGATCAGTGTTCACTTGTTGAATGTGAACCTAAGTGGTAATGTTGATGTGAGAGGCGTCATGTGGAGGAAACTAGGGTTTCCGGTGCATGCATCCTTTGGAGGCGGCTTTGTGATCGCAGCTATGGTTGAAGAGGTTGCTAGAGTTTGGGAGCAACTTGGCTATGATACCAAGATAAACCACAAAGAGTAATTGTGTATTGATTTTGTATATGAAATAGGGTTACATAGGGACTCTATACAGATTATAATATCACTCATATACCTACTAGATATGATAATTACATATAGGTATAAAAACTAGTCTAATATTGAAATACTATACGGAGTAAAAAGTAGGGCAAACAAAAACTGACAAAATTAGAAGCCACGTGGGAGAGCAACATACCCATCCAATACAAGCTTAAGATGATGCACAAGTGTAGAAATGTGACCTGTAACCTGATGAAAACAATACAAGCCATGACATTTAGTCGATAATGTAGTATAAACATATCACAATAACCCTCTCAAGACCAAAGTTCGCCCATGAACCTGAACACGAGGAATCAATCTTATCAAAGTTTTTATAGCAGCACGCCTTATGTCAACAGAAGCATCCACTTTAAATAATCGTATTAGCGCAGGAAGAAGTAAATGCATATGTTCATCCAATGTTCCTGTACATAAATAGTTTCATTATTGTTTTTGGACATGTTAGAACTTTATCTACTATGTTCTTGCCACAATCACACTAACCACCAAATACTTCTAATGTGCGAAGGATGTCCCGAACATATGTGTAATCATTACATCTTTCAGCCTCACTCAGAACTTGAATACAGCATGGGAGAATGATAGGAAGATATCTCCTGAACTCATCGTTGAGGGCAAGACAAAGTTGTTCAACTAGGTGCAGGACCTGATGTTGAAGTTAAAAGCGTAGATACAAACAATTAAATTATTTTGCATCAACACAATGCAGGATACAAAGATATTAATACCAAACACATAAGCAAACTTTACCGGTAGTCCATGAACAGGACGGTTAGGTGCTGGCAGACTGAATGATGACCATAACTCTGATATTAAAGAGAGCAATTCTGGTAGATATTTGCGAATGTGCTATACATCCAACCAATAACTGTCAATAATCTCCTGACACATAAAAACATAAACTTCCTATTTATACAGCACGAAGCATTATTTCTACCTGCCGCACAATTGAAACAAGAGTTCCAAGCTTCCAAGTTATGAACTCCTTCAGACTATCTTCACATGTACGAATTGTGTGAAAGAACTCGGGTAAAACCTAGATATTAAAATTAGATGTAAGTTTCACAAACTATTTAAGAAAAAGAATTACAAAATATATAGAAAAGTTATCAATATCAGTGAAACCTAACAAAAATTACTTGTTTCGTGTATAAACTGTATTAGTCGACGGATTGATAAATAATATCCATTTTTATGTAGTGCATTTGAACTTTATTATCAACATAAACAAGAACGGATCCCCTTCCTTACATTTCATTTCCTCCTATTATAATAACGCATGACGTGAAAGATGTATGAAATGGTTGGCCCAAAGAATTCTAGACAGTAAACAAGCAAAAACCTGATGTCTCCCTCTTCAACTCCTTTAGTCTGGAAGAGTCAAATTTCTTTTTTTGAGGGCAATACAAACTATATTGCTTTTCATTTTTATAAGGCAGTGTGCTTTCTATTGTGATAATCATCACCCCAAAATAAGAATATTGTAGACACCAAACCAGTTGCAGACAACGGTTGGAAAGATCATGAATAATTTATTCCAAGCCTCATTCTTGGTTAAGGTCCAAGTTGTCCAACATGACCTCTAGTTTAACCAACTTCCATCAAGAAAAACCAATGTACGTGTTAAGTGCATTTAGATTGAAACCCTAACATTGTCACATTAATTTATAATTAATCAGTTTCATGAAAGTTATATTCCAAGTTCTTGTAAACAAATATGGTCCTAAATAAAAATAATCTAGGTACATCGGCAAACGGGCATTATACTTCATAGAACCACACCACCAAAAGAACATAAAACATTTGATTGGTGAACATTGTGAAGACAGTCATCTTAAACATTTTCTTGATGCCATAAAAAATTGCTGACAAGATACATGTTCTTTTGGCCCTAAACAGTAATATAAAAATAAGTGTGTGTTCATATGAAGCTATGTTGTTTTTGTCTCACAGACAGGACAATCAAATACTAGAACAATGTTTCAGAATTACATGCTAAACGAACTAACCTTTGGCAAGTATGGCACGCAACCAAGACCCATCGACTGATCTTGCACAGATAAGTGGAAGAAGATATTAGAATCAACGCAGCAGAAGAATACTTTTACAACTAATGTATAGTATTTTACAGGTCAACAAACCTTGAAAATGAACATGAGTGACCCAACAACCTTTTGATGATAACTAGACAGCGATGGGTCCCTAAGTATCCGAATAAGGGAATTTATAGCAACCTGCAAGTAATAAATGAGAAATGGAAAACAAGAGTGGCTATTGACACCTTATTTATTTATTTTTTCTGTTTAAACCTTACAGTAGAAAAATAATCTTCCGATGTCGCAAATGATGGCCAAAGATCCATCGACATCTCATCACTGGATTGAATGTGTCCCGCATCACTGGCCGCGCGAGTACCATCACCAAGAGGTCCTGGCAAGCTTTGTTGGTTGCGTTTATGAGTATGTGGATCTAAAGCACCCATTATGCCAAGAACCTATTCATCATTTCCAGAAAGTTTTAGCATAAACCTATTTACCCAAAAGGTCACAAAAAGGACTTAATAACACACCTTTAGAACTTCCCGACGTGTAGACCATGCCAGCTCACCATTCAACAATTTTAAGAGTAAGCCAAGCAATAGCGGGTATTCGTTATATGGAGTAATGACATATCTATGAACAAAAACCAACCAATTATTGTAAGACATATATCATAAATAAAAAAAATAAAAGCACATTACAAGCAGATAGGTACCGCATCTCAAGTCAAACAGTCCAATAGAATTCCGAGATAATATATCACATGACAGGAACAACACAAGCATACCTTGATAGTCGATACATAGCAAAAAAATTTGCATTCCTATACCAAGGTGGCGGTTGGCTTGTAATTAGGAGTCGTCATTGGTATTGGATAACAGGTGAAACGGGAATAGGTATGAAAGTCTACGCACAACTCATTACATGGGTATGAACAACTCACGGTTGTACATGTATCACTCCCATTCGTTCAAACTCATACTCTTAAACTGAACATACCATGAGATATTGTTACCATTTCCCAAAACCCAAAGATTACAAGAGTTACAATTTGGGTACCAAATATTAGTTGTCGTATGTTTTTCCATACTCTAAGGCTCTAAGCGCCCTAAACATATTTCTTGTCTTCACGGGGAGTTCGTAAACTCAACGAGTGACCTAAGCAAAGATGATTATGGAATAGTGGAATCCATAAAACTTATAAACATTGACCCTCACAAATAAAGGTGTCATACACTCATACCTAGGCTGGTCAGCTTTCAAATCTTATGTAAATAGTAGTTATGAATTCGTGTGACAAACTACTAACAAGTACATGTGAACAGTGCAAAATATCATCCCGAATGACAGTGCGGTGATGCACATTACATGCAGTATAAAATGTACAATCAAATTTAATTTTGTTTGAGTTGAAGCAGTCAACATACCCTGTGCTCTGTACAACTTGACCAAGAGTTGCAACAGCAACCTCACGTTTAGTTGCAACAGCTCCATCCAGTAAAGCTTCAACAATTCTTGGCATAAGCTCGGGAATATATTCTCTCATTGCAAAACCACCCTGAACATACAAGTGAGAGTGCACAGCATAAGGATAGGTTCTGCTTAAGAGGCTACCCCACCATGTTAAGACACCAAAAGCTAAAGAACAAAAAATACAAAAGCATAGGTTCTTACAAGAGTCCATAAAAAACATAAGCATTTGAGAACATAAAAGGCCATCAAATCGAAAGAACTATCATACCCCACAGAGCAGTTGGTCCAAAAATACCAAGTAAATATGTATTCAAGAAGAAAGATAGATCCAAATAGAAGAATATTTTATGAGAATCATAAATGTAATAAAAAGGATCATGTACAAGAGATAGCACTATAGCAGAATAATAAACAAACGTTTATGAACATGTGATTTGGATGGAACAGGGGAACATAGACACATCATATATTTTCTCTCAGAACACAATTGCTCTCATGACAAGCAGCAGCATATGAACTGAAAAAAGTGAATCACCATGGTAAAGTAGATATAGAAATTCAACATTATTCCTAGAACAAATATATCAATGATATTACCAACAAAAACTTTAGTTATATGCTCACCAATTTTCAAAGTTGGAAACTAACACAAGTTATGTTAAGATGTTTATGTGCAAAAAGTACTTTGTCAATAATATTATGTAATGACGGTAATGCATAATATCCTTAACTAGTGAAGGAAAGATAAATCATATATGGAGGTTAGAACACTTCATCGGGGAAAGTTGAAACTGCCACTAGTATGAATTTACAAAAAGCAGGCCAGCTTGTGATTAAAAAAAAGGACAATGAAAACAACAAAGAATCCAACATAAGTGACTTGCCACTCTAGCAAGATCCCCCACAGTCACAAGAACCCCACTGATGATGTCATTGTTTGCATTCGCTCCTGCTGTTCCTTCACATAGTTTAGCCAAAAGCGCCTGCCAGAAAAACTAGTTGAGCTATACAAGAAGCTAATAAGCAAACAAATCATAAGCAAGCTTGTTAAACCTTGTGTATTGGAGCAATATATGGAAGTATAAGTCGTTCACAACTGCGGATTAGGCAACCCAACAACTTTGCACTCTCTTCTCGGCATTTGCTATCAGCACTGTTAAATAAAGAGCAATAAAAATCGATAATTAAACTTGTACGATGACACCTAATATCAAATATTTATAGAATAGAAGTAAAAGGATTGACTTTACCTTTGCCCAAGATAAGTTAACAACTGAATTAGGTGGCGTCGTAGTGCTGGAAAAACATATGCAGGATTCTTTTCAGATAATCTACCAGCTACGGAGATTGCATACTCTCGAACTTGAAGATCCTGGCATATATACAGATAAATCAATAACTTTAGCTTGTCTGCCGACATTGGGCAGACATGTCTTTCATGCAGTTACATCACACCATATATAAGGAAGATGGGATCTACTAAGAAATAAGCATAATGTTACACATCTGTGTTGTTTATGATCAATGGGCATAGAACTTGCATTGTTTTTCTTTCTCAATGCAAACGTAATTGTGTATGGCAAAGCGTCAGAATTTGGCATCAAAATTACGTTATAACCACCCCAACCCTCAAGCGCAAGCACACACATTTTCTGTAACATTACCTTGATGAGGATTTTTTGTCAAACAAACATATGTGATAATTTGCAGGGTACCTCATCATTTAGAGCAGCAAAAATAGCAGTCAGACTATCAGCTTGGGCTAGGAAATCGTCAAACCCTTCATTCCCATGCAGGGAGGAGAAGATTGAGTTCCGCACAGAAACATCAGCATCTGCTACAACTGCAATAAGAAGCTTCTCCACAATCTGCAGTGATGACATTATCTAATAATCAATGTACCATTGTAAGAAAATACCAAAGTAATCATCAGATATACTGACATTTAAGTCAACTAGGATGCCCCAATGGTCTTTCACACAGACACTAATATCCTAGTCACTAATGATAGCCTAAAAACCTGTAAACACATTAGTATATATAGTCCTCTCCCCCACCAAAGCATAACTCATATGGTACCATAAAACACTGACATAACTTCATGGTTATGCATATAACTTTTCTTGGTGAAGTCAAACATTAACCTATCTCTTAGTGCCTAGAACCTGGAAATACAGTCGCAATCCCTCCCTAAATTTCTCAGCCGAGGGAAAAACCAGCACAATGTGTCAATGTGTGCGGCAAGTTACCGTTCCAGATACAGGAGGTGAAAGTGAAACTGACTACACAAGTGAAATGACAAAATGGAAGGTAAACTAACACCCGAGTCTCAAGGCAGAAAACAAGCCAATGTCCCATAACACAAATAAAGTGCCACCGAAATCATATAATAGCCTACACACAGGGTAGAGAATAGTGATAACAGTTGAACTAAACAAGTTGAAATGAAGTAGTGAACATTTAACTTATGAAGCATTTCCAATATATGGAGAGGGAAGAGAAGCATAAAGGTGTGAGGGAAACTAAGAAGGACGAGGTGCAGTAGATACGATATCAACTATATAAAGCTAGTTGCTTCCTCTTGATATCGTTTTCATATCTATACTATATGAATAAAAGAGAACAACGGGGGCACATGTCATCAGTTGGAGGCATCTATTTTTCGATTTTCCCGTCTCTCTATCCTACTTAGTTATGGATACTTATTTTAATTATAGATAGTTATTATATCATTAAACAAATGAATTTAATATAAAATTAATTACAATTTTTTAAATAAACTTATATTTTTTGCTTACAAGCATCACCAAGTTCAAAATTAATATTATAAAACAAAAAACAATGATGATGATGGCTATTTTTATGAGTGATTTCTAAAATTTTTAAATATTTAATGTAGTTGGATGGTAAGAATGGTAAAAAAAATTACAATACATTAAATAATAATTAAAAAAAAAAGTGGTACTAAAAAATCAAAGTAAACACCCGGTTGAAAGATATAATGTTTTAAAAGTTAACAAAATTTATAACAAACACGTCAATGTTTATATTTTTAATACATACCATGACATACAACTGTATATGTTAACAAATTACGTCATATTGTATTCTATTATTATAATAGACGGTTTATTCAAAGGTTTAACTCATATGTTTTTTAAACATTATTTTTTATTGCTAATTACCTAACATTGCTTTATCAACCTGTGTAATACACGGGATTGTAACCTAGTCTAAAGCAACTACTCACTACTTGTCTAAAGCACATTAGAATCACCCTTTTAGTATAAGTATTAATAGTAACATAAAAATGCATACATTAGACATCCTAAATCCTAATATTTGAACTAGAATATGTCTATCCCGGGACGCTCCCGGGGTATAAGCTAGTGTAATATAACTACAAATTAACATCACTGTCTTTCACTCTTTCATGTTCATATAAAAAAGCAGCCTGTTTGATGGGAATGACCAAATAGGGATTTTTTTAAAAGTGGTTTACTGTAAATGAGAACAAAGATAATCAAACCTCTTCTATAAGACGTCTGCGTTTGCCCCCAGCTCGACTGGACCTACTAGGACTGAATTGTGTAATGGAGAAAGAATTCACAACTAATTTGCAGCAGCAAAGAGCAGCATCCTTGCGTGTGGCTCCATCATCATCTTCCAAATAAGCTATAACTGATTCTCTAGCAAACTCAAGAAGATCATGGCCCTGAATGCACAACAGCGTAACAATCAATACCATGATACATCATACTCATTGCTTATTGAACACCTAAATGTTACCATAAAATTGAAACGTGCGAGTGTTTGTAATGCAAGCTGCTCCAGAGCAGAACCACTAAGTTCTGACACCTGTTGCATACTATTAGCCATGTTCACTCGACTGGGAGTTCCAGATGTCCTTGTATGGGCGTTGTGGGGTTTTGAAAGAACTACTGAAATGCTTTCAAGCAATCGGTCTTGTATTGTAGGCTGTAAAGAAGGAATGCTGAGAGACGCAGCATTGTTATTGGTCAGAACCCTTAATAAAATGCAAAACAAGGGTTTCCTCGAAACTAGTATACCTGATGGTTATCTGCTCAAGTGATTCTACCAGTACTGAAGAAAGACCAGCTGAAAACATTGCATCCAAAAGAGAGCGCACATGAGTTTCCATGGCGGGACCCATTGCTTTTGCAATGTTTCCAACACAAGCCAAAGCCTCAAGTGAGGGCCTGCCTCTACGAGGAGCAATCTGAAAATTCAGTAAGTAAACAAAAATTACTATAGTTTAAAAAACAAAATGAATGCTTTAAAGTAATAGCTTTTATAGTACGCAATCAAAATTAACACAGATAGCATACTGCTTCACGTAAGTGAGATGTTATTGTCGGCAAGTAGTGGACTAGTTCACCGTCCAAAGCGCCAGCCATTTCCCCAAGAGCTATAAATCCACTGGCACGTTCAGTTGGTATCTTGAGAACCGCAAGGATATGATTCATGCATATCTGTTTACAAGCAAACCCACCTTCCAAGGTTTAGATAGCATAGACATTTGATACAAGAAATATAGTACAAAGACATCTATGTAACTATAATTTGAAGGAAGAATTTGACTAACTGTGAGATAGTTCGTCACAAATCGATCACGTAGAAAATGTGCAATCCGAGGAAGCAAAGAAGTTATACTAAGACGAACAAGAGGATTTCTATGCTCCAGATACCTTAGAACAATTTCTGCAACCTCTCTGTACCTTGACATCATAAATTCACCTGTATTTCTGTTCCATGGACAAGTCAAGATTAGTTAAACAAACAAGGAGTCATAGGGCGATGTGTATGATAGGATATCACAAACATGCTTCTTCTTTTGTTCCCACCTCCTTTACCCAGAAAAAAAAAATGTTTAAAAAAAGAGTGCAAATATCACCTCCATGTTCTACAAGTTCTAATGGAGCTAAAAGGCAAAGAGTAAAGTTACAAAAGGAAATCAAGACCACAATCAAACAATCTACCAGAAGGTGGATTTTTTTAGCTGGCCTGATGTAACAATTAAAACAAGCTTTACAGACTTGTTACGAAAAACTTATTAGCAACTGAAATTAATTTAATATATACAAATATATGTATGGTTATGCAACAACTGAAAGAAAAATACTGTATAGTTAACAAAATAATTTTAATATCAACATATCCACCAACCTCAAAAGTTCCCCAACTGCAAGTAGAGAGCCATGTATGCTGTGAACAGTAGCATTTTTCCCTAACCCCTCTTGTGTGGCCTCAAACATTCGATAGTACCTGTAAAAATCAATATACAGATCACAATGTTTCTCAAATGAGTAATACTTGATATAATACACCTCATTCATACTCAACAGCACTAAGCAAAAAAAATTTAGAGAATTAGAGAACCTTGATAAAATGATCCTTGTATATCAAGACCATATCATAAGAAATAATAGGGTAGACCTTAGGTTATAAAAAGTACGAGGCGCTCCGCGGTGCTTAGCTCCCAAAAGCCGAGGCAAGAGCTTCACATGCGCGAGGCGTACAGTATTAGAAAAATACCAATAAACTAATAACACATGACATTTTCTACTTGGTCATCCTTAAACACTGATTAGATGATTGAAAGAAATACACACAACTTCATAATTTTTATCCTATTTGTGAGATTTTGTCTCCATGTATAACGAAATAAACTCTACGTACAACCAGTCATAATTTAATGTACAACTAACCAAGCTCTATGTACAATCAAAGAAGCTAAAAAAACAAAAAAGAAATCAGAAAATAAACAGATAAGCTCTTTTGCCTACTGCAACACACTAGCCACAATTTTTATTATTTTTTTAAATCTCTCCTCTTGGGCAATGCCCTTAATTCTTTAAACCCTCAGGTAGGTTCACTTTCATTTGAACCAAAAAATGGATTTCTTCCTGGAACGCCACTGCTAAACTGGAAAGAACAAAGGAGCTCAAACCATCTGTTGGCTATGACAATTCCTAAAACACACCTTCGCACCACGACACCACCTATTTGTCAACCAGGCACTTCAAGCAAAAACAACCGCCTCAAGAGATATCCACGGCATCAAATAATCGCTCTGCCTCATGAACTCTAGGCAATTCCGTGTTGCCTCAGGCGGCTTTTTTAAACAGGAAATGAACTTTACATATCGCAATAGATGTGCTGGAATTTCTAGACAGAGAGGAAAACTGATTGCAGCTAATTTGATGTAAATTACTGTACATCTAATACTAGTTGTCAAAGATTTTTTTTATATAAAATGATTCACTGTATAAAATCTAAACATAAAAAATGCACAAATATTTATAAGTGGGCGAGAGCAAAGTTTTCTAGAATATAAAACATCTTTGAACATGCACTAACCACTGCACACGCCAACGTGTCTCTCGTTTTTCAATAACACGAAGGCAAGCACGCAATGCTTCAACAGCTCGTTCGCGAACTGCTAATGTTGGATCCCTCAGCGCCACCCAGATGGCATCCACAAATTCAGACACATGAACATTAAAAACTGTGGAAGCATTCTCAGCCATTTCCTGGAGTCGAAAGGCAAAGCAATGAAGTGAAAAAAAATGCAAATAAGTAGCATATGAAATTAAAAACCAGCATAGCCTTTGTAACTAGAAAAAGATCAATGTCAAATATTACTTCTACGTGTAACTAGAAAAAGAACGATGTCAAAACCTCAAAAACCAGCACCTAGCACAGCAAACACTACCTTTAAAATTAGGACAGCAGCAAAGCGGCGATACTCGACTCTCTCGCCACCAAGCCATTGCAGTGCATTTTTCATCTGCAATGATATGAGTACTAAAACTTACTGAGAATGCAATAAAATAACACAATGCAGGAAGAATGAAAGAACACACACCTGGCATTCCACCTCATCTGCTGTCATGGCCCCACCAGATCTGGCTAGATGGCCAAGAACTTTACTAGCAAGGATCAAAATATCTGGGTCACGCTTGGTGTCAAATACAATACGCATGTAATTAGAAAACTTTGAAACCTTGGTGCCACTCGCTCCAAGTTTCAAGTCTATCAGTTCATCAGTAGCCCTTAGAGCACCTAAGTTGTCAGCAACATCATTGCTCTCTAAAAGACTAGTAATTCTATCATACAACTGATCCATGAAACGAGAAAAGGCTTCTCCGTTAAGAGCACGCGCCTCTTCTTCAACATGTTTTCTTAATGCCAAAGCAGAACCATCCTGCCATTCAACGAGCAAAAGAAACATCTTACTGCAGAAGAAACTTGAATACATAACCATACGAAAAAATGCACTCAATAGAATCTATATTATAGACACATACCCAAACACACATACATCTAACTAAATTTTTAACAATGAACCTTAAGTCCTTGACAATGACTATGAAATCCTTCTTGAC
Source organism: Ambrosia artemisiifolia (assembly GCA_032199755.1). Taxonomy (NCBI): domain Eukaryota; kingdom Viridiplantae; phylum Streptophyta; class Magnoliopsida; order Asterales; family Asteraceae; genus Ambrosia; species Ambrosia artemisiifolia. Next base: position 11,465,819 of record CM063521.1, read on the forward strand.
ATAATTGATGAGTCCCCGCAGGTCCATGAGCTATCTAAAAACCTACGCTTCAGATTTTACCTTCTAGATGAAGCCCACTAGAACATGGAGAGTCATGTAAAGAAACCTTACTAAATAAAGTGTGCAGAGAACACTCGACTCACTAACGGAATGCACAACAACCATGAGCACAAAAGCCTAAACTACTTCACAAAAAGCTTAATCTGATACCACAAGTGCTAACGATTATGTGAAGCTTCATGAGCAAGAAAATCCTAAAACGGTAAACAGAGTACAAACTAGATTCAAAATTCAGTTAGCCAATTATCAAAATCCAGTTTCCAAATCGTAGCACCAAACTCTTTACTTATGAACTTCCTCAAAACCTAAACAATTCAAGTTAGAAACAACTCATCCGATTTAAAATTCATTTAGCCAGTTAGCAAATAACCCTACTATCTGAATCCAGTTGCGAAACCGTAGCTCCGAACTCTGTACTGTAATGATTTTCACACTGTGATCCAATTACTTATAAACATCCTCAAAGACCTAAACAATTCAAGTTAGAAACGGCTCATCCGATAAAAAAAATTCAGTTAGCCAATTAGCAAACTACCCAATTATCCAAATCCAGTTTTTTAACCGAAGCTCTAAACTCCTTACTGTAACGTTGTTTACACTGTGATCCAGTTACTTATAAACTTTCTCAAAAAACTAAAACAAAAGTTAGCAACTACTCATCCAATTTAAAACTCAGTTAGCCAATTAGCAAACTACCCAATTATTTGAATCCAGTTTTTAACCGAAGCTCTAAACCCCTTATTGTAACATTGTTTACACTATGATCCAATTACTAATGAACTCTCTCAAAACCTAAACAATTCAAGTAAAAACTACACATCCGATTAAAAACTTCAGTTAGCCAGTCAACAAACAAGCCATGTATCTGAAACCAATTTCGAAAACCTAGCTCCAAACTCTATACTGTACTGATTTCCACACTGTGATCCAATTACATATAAACTTCCTCAAAAACCTATACAATTCAAGTTAAAGACTATGCATCCTATCAAAAATTCAGTTAGCCAATTAGCTATTTGAATCTCATTTCGAAAGTGTAGCTCCAAACTCCTTAATGTAACGTTGTTTACACTGTGATCCAATCGCTTAAAAAACCTATTCAAAAACCTAAACCATTAAATTTCAAAACAACTCATCGGATCAAAAATTCAGTTAGCCAGTTAGCAAACTAGCAATTATCTGAATCCAGTTTTGTAACCGAAGCTCCAAACTCTGTACTGTAACAACTTTCACACTGTAATCCAGTCACTTACAAACCTACTCAAAAACCTAAACAATTCAATCTAGAAACAACTCGTCCGGTCCGATCAAAACTTCAAAACCGAATTCAGAATTCAAAAACAGTATCCACTCTCGACTCTCTCCGTTGGTCGAAACTCTTTACTCTACTTGTTTTAACACTGTTATCCAATTACTTATCAACTTTCTCATAACTTCAAAAAAAAAAAACAAATTCACAATTCAAAAACAGTAAGAAGTAAAATGACTAAATTATATAATAATAATAATAATAATAATAATAATAATAATAATAATAATAATAAACCTTTGGAGTGCCTCTAGTACAAAGATCAGCAAGAACTCTATTAAGCGCTTCGATGTTTCCAGAAGCTACGGCTGCAGTGGTGGCCGGTCCACCGAACCGGTACGGTTGAGCCGGAGACGTCATATCTTCTGTGACAGTAGTAGGATTAGTAGTAGTAGTAATAATATTACTAGTAGTAGTAGTAGGACCCCAAAACCCTAACCCCAACCTTACGAAGAAGGGGGGAGGTTCTAGGGTAGGCAAACAGTTGCCCACCTTGATTGATTCAGTTGATTACACAATGAATTGAATTGAATTGAAGAGTGTTGATGAGTTTAGGTTGATCGGTGATGGATGACTTGGTCAAATTCATAGGGTTTACCGAAGTGTTTGTTGCAGAGTAGTCAGCAGTATAGTATTGTAGGAGGATACGAGGATGTGATGTGATGTTACCAGATGTAACCGTCTACTGACTTCCCTTGTACCCACCAATCCCACCAATCGGTTCCAAAAGCACCCCATAGGTAGCGTTGGGTAGTCAGGACCATCAAGCCACTAGTTTCAGGAAAAACCTGACGGCCCAACGGCTCGAAGGCACGAGAGTGGAAAATCAGTAAAACCCGGTAGGATCAAGGATTGAACCTGACACCTCAAGAAGGCTAAGCTCTACCTATCATTTCTCATGTCACTCCACCACAAGGATGGGAGCGGTATAAACGTTGTTTTTTATTATATTGGGGGACTGACTCCAAAGTTTGAGAATTGAGTTCAGCCGGTTTTAATACAAATCGGTTGTTTAATGGCGTCTGAATGATCATTTAAAGGCTATTTTTTAGTGGTTTATAAATTATGAATGGTTAAGAGTTAACATAAAGTCTAACCATTCATACTTAAGGTTACTCTTAACTATTAATTATTAAGAGGTTATGAATCATTAAGAGGTGGTCTGTTAATGACCATTTAGAGACTACCACAACCCCTCAATGTGTTGCAAGTAACGGAAACTTGGCCGTTTTTGTATACTCACTGAGCAACGGTCGTTTTGAAGTTTTGTATACTCGGTCCATTTGAGTAGCCGCTCTTTATAGTGGGAATGCACTAGGGATGCATCAGGCGCGATGAAATTAGCGGACGCTTATGGTATATCCGTCTAAGATCAATCCCGAATGGCGTTAGCGATTAAGGGTCCTTTTTTTTCTAGTTCTCAGTGCCTATCTGGTAGATGATGAAGGGAACACATGTTGTAACATTAGCTTTGTAACCACTTTTAGGTAATTGAGTGATGCATGCCTAACACAAAATGAAAAATTTAGAGTACATATTAGTTGTTACAATGACACGAGACCACAATTTGGTTATCAAAGGCATTGAAGATTGGTTATATACTTAGATTATGCATATAAGACTGTGTGCTTCCTAACTTGTAGAAAAGGAACAATTGCCGACCTATTTCTTATACCTTGAATTACATCAAGATTTATAGTATAGCGGCTGTTACAAGCTATGATAGATTTAAAAAAAATCAACATATAAAAACCTCAAGGTCGTTTAACTTTGTTGTAAGAATCAACATTTCATCTGTCGGCTTTCAGTCAACTCCTTGCATTTCAACATTGCAGATTATAACTATTAACCTTGTAACAGATGGTAATCACACTCGTCTCTTACCTGTAAGTCCAGTCCAGTCTCAGGCATCCAACTTCACTCGCCAATGGTTCTTTAAGCTTCATTGTCTCATCATTACTTTCCTAAAGTAAAATCTGTATATACAACTATTATAAGGAACATTTATTAAGGAGAAAATGAAGCTTAAATAATCAAATGGGGAAAACATCGACTTTAGTTAAGTGTTTGGTGCTTCGCCGATGCTTGGTTCAAATGAAATCCTTTATTTGTGGTTCAACCATAAATGTACACTAGATTATATCCCTGAAACTTTCCGGATAGATCAATCTAATATGAAGTGATAAAATATGTGTTATGATGTAAATAGAAATTAATGTACTATAATATGAGAAAACAACAATTTAATCATGTGAGTAAGAATAAAATGTATATTAAAAAGAAGTGTGTGTTTGGATGAGGAGCAGAGCTAGAAATAAACATTGTTGGGCATGATTAAGATGGTGGTCTTGAATGTGTGACTTTTTTAAGGAGTGGTTTTAACCTATTATGCTCTTGATGAAAATAGAATTCCTAGTTTGAACATGATTAGTGACTTTGTAGACATAATTAATAAATTACCTGAACACATTGTGTTTTTTCGCTGTATGAACAAAAACCCACCAAAAAATGACGTTTTTTTCGTTTTTTATATAACACTCTGGTACTCGTTGGAAAGATAATAAAATGTTTGTTAACTTGGTGTAAATTTAAAAAGAATTGTATATAAAAGTTATTAATGTTTTAAAATAGTGGGGAAAACGGGAGAGAGAAAATGACTTTTGAATGGAAATAAGGAGGAGGATGTCACGTGACACACATAAAGAAGGATCATGGCCACATTGAGCGTCGTGTCAGATTTAGTGTTTTATTTTATGAATATATATAGATGTAGATGTAAATGTTAAGTGATTTGTCAAGGGATTGTGGAAAATAATCATCCATATACGATAAATACAGACAGTTCAGCCAAATAAAAGCAATTTTGATAAGTTTTTCAAAATGGAAGAGTATCCATAGTAGGAGAGTTAAAAGTCTCACTGTGGTGGGGAGGAGAAGTAGAGGCATACTGAAATTAATTTGGGGGGAGCGAATTGTTCGTTTATTTAATAAACGAACAAAAAAATTTGTTCGTTTAGTTGAGATGGGGGAAAACATGCATGTGTGGACCTCACAGGGATATCTCCTTTGGTTGGTTTGAGGGAAAACGGGTTTGTAGCTGGACAAGCATCGAGAAAGGCAAAATCAAAGAAAGTGGATAAGCACGCTAAAGTTTGTGCAAAGAACCAGTATGTCTTTGTCCCCTTGGCCTTTGATACCTTTGGTTACCTAGCACTAGAAGCCATTCGTTTTTTAACTAGGGGTCAAAGGGTTATCCACGACAATACTTCATCCCCAGGGGGACAATGGTTTGTATTTGGTAGATTAGGGTTTGCAATCCAGAAAGGGGTGGCAGCACAGCTTGTTGCCCGCCTACCTTTTATTTTGATGTAACTTGACAGGTTTTGTTTAATTTAATGCACAAACGTGGTTTCGAAGAATCATGTTATATTTGTAATAAAAAAATTTAAATGAACGAACATGAACAAACATTGTGTTCGTTCATTTATGTTCGTAAACTTTCGTTTGTGTTCGTTCATTTATATTTGTTTATTTATGTCCGGTTTATGTTCATTTGAATTTTATTAATCACATAGGTAGTTATATTTATATAAACTAGTAGGAAACCCGCACGATGCGGTGGGAGCGAGACTTTGCATTTCGGTACTTATTTCAAATTCGTATAGTATTTGTTGTAGCATGGTTGCGATAGATATAAGTCATAAGCGTTACATATGTATATTAACTAAAAAGATTTAACATTTAAATTATAAAGTACTTCGAGAAACATTTGATAAAATAAAATAACACGCGAAAGGAAAATTAAGTATTAATAAACATAAAAGTTAAAAATTAAAAGTTCAAGTGTGAACTACTTGAATCATGAGATCAATTTATTCCAAATCTGCATGATCGCATCTATATAGTCTACCCACTATTCGTTATCAAGAGCGATCCCTGAAATTTGTTGTGTATCTTCATGTTTGTTGGTGAGGATGAGTTTCCTCCATCTTATCGTATCTGTAGTATCATCAAATACGTATTCTTTGTCATTTTCATCAGAACTGTCTAGATCAATAACTTGACTCCATTTTCATGTTTAACATAAATTTAGCGTAATTACGTAATTACTATACACTATTTTTTATTTTTTTTAGATTTCAGTACTAAAATACATGTTTAACAATATGGAAAAAAATTCAAAAAAATAATACTCTCATTCACTTCTTACGTTAAGAGTTATATGTATAAGAACCATTTGTACAAGAACCTTCCTCCATGTTTATTTTATGATTATATTCACAAATGGCTCATGTGGCATAATCATATTGTAAGTTTGATCTTCGGGAATGAGACTTTACAAACTCAGCCCAAACATTTGTGAGGGGTTGCATTTTTAGCCCTCAACCTCAATACCTATCAACTTTAACGAGAAATAACCCCATGTGTCGTCCACGTGAAGGTAATTCGGTCTTTGCAAATTGCAAATCCTAATAAAATATTCATTTTTCATATATCACCGACCCTAACAAGTTGTTGTTCGACATCAACACTTCGTCATTCCACATACCATCGTGACATCAACACTTCATCCCTTCACATACCATTGTCGATAGATATCAACATTTCGCCGTTCGACATCAACACTTCATCGTTCCACATACCAACGTTTTTTGACATCAACACTTCGTGCACATACCATAGCCTAAGACGCAGTAATAAAAAATGCCAGAGGAGGGTTATGGTGTGTTTTCATGTTTTGTTCATATAATTCTAAATTTTGTTGAAAATAAAGTACAGGAAAAAAAAGTATTTTATTAAGGTTCGCAATTTTAAAAGACTAAATTCCCGTATGGATGACACATGAGGCTATTTTTGTTATAACGGACATTAAAACCGATGGGCTAAATTTGTAACCAGCTCACTAGTAGTTGGACTAACTTTGAAATTTAAACATGCGATACTAGGTGAACTACTTAATTGACCAGTAATTCAAACCCTTGATAGTTATGATGAAAGAATACACCCTTAAAGTTTGAGTTATGGATGCACAGAAAACCTGGTTCCAAATACGACCTGGTATACTCGGCCCAAAACCGATTCCTACCCTCTCGTGGATACAAACCCGTTCTAGACCCGATGTTAGGAACCGAAACCGCAAGACCCAGTTCCACCTCCACCGTAAAACAAGAAAAAAAACCCGGCCAAAGCCGTCAAAAACCCAAACGTACCCGAAATCGGTTCCTACCCTACCCGATTATTGACCTTAACCAAACCCAGGCACGGTTCCTGGTAAAAAAAATCAGTCTGTGCATCTCTAGTTTAAGTTACATTTTGCATAGACCCAAATACCCAATACATAAACTTATATAAACTTGGTGCAATTTCAACCAACAAAAAATATCTACTACTCATTATTGCCCATTTCTTCTACTGTCAAAACTAACAGGTATACACTCAAATGATGATGCAACAAAATTAAAAACTGTCAAAAGTAAAAAAGGGTCGGCCGAGTCAAAGCTAGAAGCTTAAAATCTTGTCAAAACGGGTTGGACTGGTAGGTGGTGACGTCGGCAGCGATGGTAGATGATGTCAAAGGCAGTGCAGTGGATGGTGATGGTACATTTAACCCCATTCTAGGTTTCATAAGTTTAGGAGTGAAGGGAGGGGGTTGGGATTTAGGCATGATTTGTCATGTGGCAAGAGTGTTCATAACTCAAGCCCTCAAAAGAGATCGGAGTGGAGGGGCTTGAGTTTCAAATGTTTAAAGGTTATTTATTTATTAAAAAAACCCTCCACCTTGTTTGGGGGTTGGCAACTCACGCCAAACCCACACCACCACTCCCCTTAGTCTAATAATGGCCAATTTTGACTGATACTAATACAATGGGAAGCCATTGGTATTGTTTTCCCAATAATCCCATTTGGGACCTAATAACAGCAGAAAAAAAAACAACAAAAACAAAATACACTTTTATGACCAAATAAAAAGACACATTCTGAACGTGTTTCAGATGTTAAAAAGACAAATATACCGTAAAGATATCACACACCATTTCAGCTTTATTTGATGGTCATAACAATAACATTAAGCTGCTTATGATCTAATTCTTCCGTCCTTCGGCCAAGATGATGTGATACCCATGCCTGCATTTTTAAAGAACATTCGAAATGGCAAAATGGTCAGACCCAACGGACTAGGTAATTCTGTTGTACGGGGTTGAAACGGGTCAGGTCCTTTTGCTTTCAATAAACAACCGGTCTGTTAATATGATTAAAAAACTATAATATTGACAATCAACTTTGGACCCCTTTGACCATATTTTTTTGGCTAACATTTCTTTCATTTTAACCATTTGATCTCTCAAAAGGCGTGTTTAAAAAAAAGGATTAAAATGGCTATAAAAGAAAACGACATGAAATAAGAGTTGTATGTAAGCTCACGTTGACTTAAAAGGTGGACTGGTAGCTCCGACAACTGTGTTAAAAGCAACCTCTTGAAATGGCCCAGCCATCTTCCCCCGCGGAAACCATCCTAGGTCTCCACCTTTCTTTCCTGATGGGCATTCCGAATATTCGGCGGCTATCTGCAAAATAGTCATAAAACTCTAGTTTTAACTTTTCACATCTTCATTCTTTTTTACAAGAAAACCAAAAATGGCACGGTAACTATGATCAGTATCGTAGATGCTGCTATGCATAACCAAAACTATTTCGAAATGGGTTTTTTTGAAACTTGGAGGAGTATGCAAATCTAACTAGATTGGATGAGTGTCCAGATTTTTGTCTTTTTGATACTGAAGTTGCTATCTCAGTTAGCAGCAAATATAGACAATTTATAGAACTTTAATCCGACAAGATTCTACAGAGTGAAGTCGCCATCTGAGATTTGAAGTCCTACTAAAAAAAAACACTCATTTGCCATCATGTGTTTTCAAAAGAACACTTTTTCAATTTTCACAAAGAAAAATTCATGCGTTAAATTAATATAGAACTAATGACAGACGGAAAAAAGGTCTTAGAACCTAAAAAAAATGACACTCATAAAATGAATCAAATTAGAAAACATATGAAGTCCAACAAAAAAAACAGCTCATTTGTCATCATGTGGTTTCAAATGAACCCATTTTATTGAAAAAAAAAAACACACACAACATTAATAAAAAATTAATTACAAATGGAAATTAAGGTTTCAAAACATACAAAGGAATGACACTCATAAAGTGAGAAAAGATTTAAAGGTCCAACCGAAACAACACCTCATTTGTAATCATGTGATTCAAAAGAACCCATTTTTTGAAGAAAATATCATGCATACCATAAGTAAAGATACATAACAAGGAATGAAACTCCTTAAATGAGAAGTTACCTTTGCAAACTCAGCTGGAGGGACCTTATCTCCATTGCTAAGCCACCCGTCTTGCAACTTCTTGTATGCTTCATTAATTTTTCCTTGCTTTTCACACAAAATATGCCTTGCTGTGAATCAAATTCAGAACAAAATTACACATTATATTTCATCTCCAAACTAACAAACATTTTTTAAGAAAAAGAAATTGCAAGATGAAGAGGAAACCTTTTACATACGTGCAAGTACCAAGGCCATCAGCAGCCTTTCCACCTTTTCCTTTGCCTTTTGCACCACCATCCTCACTCCCACTTGCTTGTTTCCCTTTGCCTTTTCCTCCCTTTGCGTCCTTTCCCATTATGTTTCAAGCTTTTCAAACAAAAATGTAAAAATCAGAATTCACAAAATCTGCGGCTCACGTTGGTTTAAAAGACACAAGGTGCATCGAAGCAATAGATTCCCAGAGCTGAGGGGAAGGCACCGTGTCACTAATGTGAGGCTCCAGGTATTTATATTATATTTATACCCTGACTACGGGTGTAAATGAGCCGAGCAGCCCGCGAGATACTCGAGATCGGTTCGATAAAAAGCTCGAAACGAGCCGAGCCTTATCGAGCATTCGAGCCCGAGCTTGAGCCTAAAACAAAACTCGTTTACTTATCGAGCCCGGCATATGAAGCTCGCCAGGCTCGTCGAGCCTTATCGAGTCTTAGTATAATATTAGTTTTATCATTACTTTATATCATTTACTCCACATTTAAAGTTGTTTAATAAACGAGCCGAGCGTTTGACTTATCGAGCCTATTATTTAATTTAATATATTAACTAATAAACACTAAACGAGCTGAGCCCGGCTCGGGCTCGAGCTTGAGAAACTACCAACGAGCTGAGCTCGAGCTTTAAAAACAAAGCTCGAACCGAACCGAGCCAAGCCAAGCTCGAGCTCTTATAAGTTAATTGAGGCCGTGCTCGAGCCTAGTCGAGCTCGGGCTTGGGCTCGACTCGTTTGCACCCCTGACCCTAACTCAAGTTGTGTTTACTATCATATATTCATATTGGTTCTTTAACACCCAAAACTTAGATTGTAAAAAATCCATACATGATTTAATATATAACTAACCTATATGTACAACTACAACCTATGAAGCAATATGTAGACCCTAAAAAGCACAAAATCTATCCATGCACAACAGGCGACGAACCTAACACCTGGCGACTCATCAAAGTTGCGCACCTAAGGTACAACTAAGCGGTTCACAGCATTAAAACAGGTACAGGTTGAAAGTTGAAACAAGCCAGGGCAAGCTGAGTTGACCAGCAAATACTTCCGTCAAGATTTTTTTTAGAGTATAGACTATAGATATAAACATTTTATCCAAATAGTCAAATACCATATCATTCCAATAACACTCCACGTCTTTGATTAAACAATTTAGGGTGCTATACGCATTAAAAATAAACTTCTATGACTATCAATATGTTTAACACATTCAGATTACCGGTCCTCCTTTTAGTTAAGTTGTTAAATTTTAACTTTTTTGAATTCATTTAATTTCATAACTGGCAAATTACATTAAGATAACAGGTAGACAGGGCGATAGGCAACAAGTTGCGCCGCCACCCCTTTCTGAATCGCAAAACCTAGTCCACTAAAAACAAACCCCTATCCCTTTGGGGTCGAACCATTTGAGATTAAAACAAAAAAGATTTAGATCTATCTATTTATAAGTAAATTGGTTGAAACTGCTATCTATACTAAAGATTTAATAAGGGATGTTAGGGTTCACTGATTATTATATTTATATAAAGATGTATAGACCATTATATAATATAAATAACTAAATAAATGAAAAATAATGAATTTATCTGCAACAAACAATTAGAAGCATATAAAGGCAAACAAATCTCTGTTGATTTTGAATATGAAACATATCAACTATAAAATCCCCAAATAAAAAATTAGGGTTTTATTTTTTGAGAATAAATAATTCTAACCCTAATTAGTCCATCAAAGACCCATAACAGATCAAGTGCTACTTCAGCATAATAAATAACTAAACTTAATGTTCTAACTAGATGAGTTCAGTGAAAAAAGATCAACAGCTATACACAATCAGATAATGAAAACTTAATTCGAGCAACAAGTGATGAATAATATTAAGATCAAAATCGAAACATTTATAAAATTTAAAATTAGGTGAGGTTTTGGGTTTTTTTTTTTTACCTTGGAATTTGATCGAAGGGGTTTTGAGAAAGATGTGCAGTAGACTATCACTTTGATAGTTTAGCGTCCACAGCAATATAAATATTGTGATAACAGTAGCTTTATCCGGTTGATGGGTTACCTTGGGGACTGTTCCTGTTTGGGCTTTAGGTGCGTTTCTTGACGTGTTAAGATACGGTTCTCGTGGAATGTCAAACCCCATGCTAAAGTCAACGTGGACCCGGTTAAGACAACATAGTCTAGATAGATATGGGGGGGGGGGGCCTGCGATTAGCAGATATGACCTGATCCTCTAAAAAAAGACGAAGGTCATCGGTAAAAAAATGAGTATCAATACCGTAACGAACTTAACTAATACTGGCCAAATTCCAGTTTCGTTGCATATGCGAATCCTAGTGCTTTAATTTAATATGTTGTATGATGTTAACATGTTTATATTTGTAGCGTATACCCTATCACCACTATGCGTCTTTGTCTCCGTTGGTCTATTGTTCCAGTTGTAACTAGGGGTCTCTCTAGAAGCAACATCTTTACTCTTAAGAACAGAGGTAAGGTTTGCCTATATCTTACGCTCTCCGGACCCTACATCTAGTTTTGCTATTTGTGGGATTTACATGATATGCTGGTTGTTGTTTCGTTGGAGTCGTGGATGCTATTCTCTTGGATTGATTACTCAGCTATTGTTGAAATCCAAGAAAGAGTTGTTTGGTGCTATTATCATATCCGTTGGGTGCTTTGGAGGTTTTGCAATAAAGTTAACTTTAATAACGATAACGACTCTAAGAAAGAATATATTTTTAATCTGATTGCTAATGTTCGTTTTTGTGGTTTTCCAATAGGAAACACTAGGCAAACATTTCTTTGGTCGAGTGGCTTTAAAATCCACTCATATTTTGTAATTGTTTGTTTTTTATCTATCTAGTCTATTGCTAGTCGGAGAGTTGTATGTATTATGCTCTAAGGTTAAATAAAACAAATTGATAATTATTTAGTCTTAGTGTATGTTTTAATCTAACTTTTTACCGAATTTATGGAAATTCCAAAATTTAAATAACACTATTATTTTATTTAGATATATCCAAACAGCGGTCCACTTTGTACGTTTGCTGAGCAGACCAATCAGGCATTTTTTTCTTTTTCTACGATTTGACATATTCAAATTTTGGCTTCGAAAATCTGATTATTAAAGGTAAATTCACAACAAAAACAAGCACACATAAGTATATAACGAGCTAGGTTTATCACGTTACAAGGAAAAACAAATAGTGCTTATGAGTTTTGAGAGCAGTTGAATTGGCTAACTCTATCCACAAACTGAATCGTTATTCAAATGGTTTAAGAAAATAGATAGAAGCTTGATAAAAATAAAAAAAAATAGACAAAAACAAGAATTTTAATTCATTTCTTCATTCATGATCCAAGAGACTTACAAATTGTTGTTTATATAACCATCCTAACAACCGACCCACTAACACACCTAGTTGACCCATTAGGGGGGAACAAGGCACTCCACGGCAACAACTGGCTACCTCATTTTTTACCATCCCGGCAACATGTAACCAATCGGCAGGGGAGGATTGATGTTTTGTGTGTATTTAGCATGGCAATGCAGGATTGGTTGGGGCACAGCGACTTTGCCGAGGGCTCCCAGCCACCCTTACACTTAAATGACCCTCATGAAATGATGAAATAACATTGTAACAAAACAGTTATTTGCCATAACTACTGTGAGTTTATGAAATGCATGGCTACACTCCAACTATCCCATAGACGGCTATTGAAGGTGGAGACGTGACACACATCAACTCGGTTATCAGGTAAAACTAAAACCGAACCCTGCAAACCTCTAAATGACCGTGTAACAAACATTGGGGGTACTCAAAACCATTTTAGGTGTCATCCAAAATATCAAGAGCAGTAAAACTGATAATGTGTGCATATTACAGCAAAACTCATCATTAATTAAACTTCAACATCCAGGCAAACATGAAATAAAGAGAAGACTATATTAGTTCCTTGGTTTGCCACCTCTACCACGTCCACGCCAATTGCCACGGCCACCACCCCTGCCGCCACCCCTACCGCCATGACCACCGCCTGACGACTTGTTGAAATCATATTTCACTGTCATGTTTTCAGGCAAGGGAAGAATGTGATCAACACACTTACGGAAACTGAAATCGTCAGAAGACTCGTCCTCTCTCACAAGAAAGAAACATCGGCTTTTCCACTGTGGATGGTATCGCACTTGGAATGCGCTGATGCCTGCACCAATCTTTTTATCTGCTTCTAGATGACCCATTTTTAGTAAGTCCAGCAACATTGCATGCTCATACTGCAGTAGATATCAAAAGCAAACTATAAGTATATCATAACCAAATATAAAAAAAAAAAGCATGTTGAAAAGCCATGAATCTTTCAAACATTTATAAACTGAGGAATGCTCTATAGCAAATAAAAAAGATACGGGCGTGCCTTTTCATACCAATATCCAAGTTCTAATCAGTTTGTCACTTGCAAAGTTAATGAAACTTGCACTTGGGTTTGCATTTGAAAACTGATTTTTAACGATAAGATTACCCCTTCTTTCACTACCATCTCACAAGATGCGTCAACTTTTTTCAGAAAAAAATGCCAAATTTAGTCATTTAATGCACTAACATCTTGAATAATCATCTTCTTTCTAGCTCATGATAACCCAAATATCCTATTAAAATAGCCTCAAACCATAAAAACATATCTTGAACTATAACCCATTCTATTACAGCCGATTCTAATCATTCAACATCAGACAATCGCTTCACAAACATTCATCCACGATCCACCCACCCCACTTGTATCCATAGAACATGCCAAAAACAAATTGTCACATAATTTAAGTTGCTACCCTCTAAAGCATTGTGTACCAACTTCACACAGATGCCAATGCATCCGACAAGTTAATACAAACTGTTTTCAGAATAATAAATTAAACAGCTAACAGTGATCAAATCCATTAGTAACAGTTGACATGATATTTAAGTAGCGGTGTTCAAAAACAGTCTAAACCGATCTAACTGAAAAAAGTCGGCCTGTTCAAAACATGTACAGTCCAGTTCACAGTTTTATAGTTTGGAACTTGGAACCGGCCATTTAAAATTCTTTTTTGTAGTTTAGCAATATACAAGTCATGTGTATATACATATACTATATTCACGGACAATTCTTGTCATTTAAAAAAAAAACAATATCATGCTTAATTTTTTTTCCTTTTTTTGGTTGTCAAACCAACAAAACCGAAACCGACACAACCAATTCTAAACGCCACAGTTACAAGTTCGGCCCGTCAAAACCAGCATAACCGGACAGCGACTCCCCTAACTGAAGATGTCAATTCTAGCTTATAACTCCAACATAAACTCAAGTTTAAATCACTAACTAACTTATAATCTACCATCCTTCAATATACTTACACAACAATAACATTTCAAGAGATAACAAAATTCATAGATAAATCAATATACCTTATTAACATTCAAATTAGGAGGCCAGTAATGCAGAAACTTGAAATAATAATCATACATCTCCACAGACGTCTCAAACGTCTTATACGCAACAGAAACCGGACCAGTCTTTGCTTCTTCTTCCTTTTTCTCCAGTCTCTGTTCTTCCACAGACTTCTCTGCTTCATCGATCTTCGGTTTTTTAGGTTCGTTTGTGTTGTCCGGTGACTCTGTTGTCGCGTCTTCGTCTCTTACGCGTTTGCCGCCGTTCGCTGCCACGTCAGCGTTCGAGTCTAGGGTTTCGAGATCCATGTCCTGTGGCGGTGCTGATTCATCGGCTGTTGGTGGCGGCACGACGGTGGTTTCGACGGCGGCGGTGGTTTGTTCGTCGGCCATTGATTATTATTGATTGAGTGTTGGTAAGGAGGAGGAGGAGAAAAACCCTAGTTGTAAACCCTATGGAGGTTTATAAGTGGGGTGAGATGTATTATTTTTATAACTAGAAACTTATAAAAAAATTGATATTTTTTCATTTTTTCAAAAGCTTGTTTTGTTAATTACATTAATTATTATCCAACCCAACTAAAGACCCCCCTCCTTTATTATAAAACATTAAATTCATAATTTAAAACTGGTTTATTTGAAACCTTAAAAACATTTAATTGATTTTTCAAAACAACAAGTTGATTTTATTAGTATGAGTGTATATATAGATAAGTTTGTTAGATGTTTTCATCATCAAATAAGTGTCAAAGACCATACCACAACCCTATGGAAACCATCATGAAACACATTTGTGTACTTATCGTCATTTGCCTTATGTGCAGAGGTATACTTATAATCATTACTAACATTGTTTTAATTTCTCTTGTATTGATCGTTAATGTTCATTGATATAATTTTATAATGTGTGTAATCGTATAGATGTTTATGGTCAAGATTTCAACCTCACCATTCGTCAAGAGCAAACAGCTACATCAGGAGAGTGGGGCGTGACACTTGAAAACGCAAGCCCTTGCGTCATACTGGAAGCATACTTAGATTGTAAAGGCTTCCAATCCCATAAAGAAATTGATCCTAAAGTTATCTTAAAACAAGGTGATGTTTGTATCGTCAATGATGGTCAACGGATGAATCCTAGTGATAGCCTTCACTTCATCTATGCTTGGGAAAATCAGTTTCCTTTCAAATTGTTGAATCAATCTATAGCTTGTTCATGAATAATTCGTCATAATAAATAAGTGAAAAGAGGAAATTGGTTTCAAACCTCAATTGTTATAGAATGTGTTCAGTCGTTGAAACTTTCTCTATGTTTAACTTATTTTTAGTTTTTTAATCTTACAAAATAACTACTGACTATTTTTAACATGTGTTTAAAAGTCAAAATAGGGGAAAAGGAGACACAATAAGAAAATAAATACAAATATGTGTTCCTGGTAACATACAAAAATAGTTATGTAAGTGAAAATGGTTGGTTTATCCAACACACTTTCCTATTTTTAGCGGTTTAAATCCCCTATTTTGTTTTTCTAATTATTATAATTATAGTTAGAAAAATAAAAAGCAAAGAACAAAAACCACTTATATCATAATTAAAATTTTCAAAATAGATAAATTGAGAAATTATAGAGAAAGTACTAAAGTAGACACCTTTGACAATATATCCTAATCAAAGTTTTCAAAAGAATGATTTGAGAAACATATATATTTTTGTTAGACAACACATGTTTAGAACTTTTTTTCCCTGTGAAAAAACAGAAACTTTTCGATGATGACAAAAGGTTAAGCAATTTGTTTTCTCTAATATCATTCTCCTGTTGAAATAAATATACGTAACGTTTGTATATTTATCGATAATTATTATAACCATTTATATAATGATGATCAATTATTAATATTATCCTAAGCCCAATAACAGATAAGTCTTTAATGGACTGACTTATCATTAGATGGACCTTATTAGGGTGTCCCCTGTGTATGTATAAATATAGAGAACTTATTATGAGATTAGGGTTGACTCAATCATAACACCATAACCACTAATCTAGCGGTCCCCATTACTCTCATCTCTCTCAACGTGTTCATAACTTAAGAACACATAAACCATCATAACTGCATACCCTAAAGGGAACCCGAACACACTGACAATCATGTCGACCTCAACTCTTTCAGCATCAGTAATTTACATAAAAATTTATGCAGTATATATTTTCTTAATAACGTAAATATTTCCTTGAGTTTTCTTTTATCGGCAAATTACTTTTATTCAACACCTAAATGTACATTACATTGTACAAGTAAGACACCAACACAATGAAAAACGCCAGCAAAATCACCTATAGTTACTACTGTTACAACAAAAATTCTACACCATGTCATCAAAAATTGCGCATCTTTCCCACTCCATAATGAGTTTAGTCACACTATGTTTGTACCCTATGAAAACCCTAAGATGCATTTCTCCAAGGATCCCGCCAATTAGATATACCGTATTCATCTTTTTGTGTTATCTCCCCCGTTTGTATGGTTGTTCTCCTCACCATTCCTCACAGATGTTTAGCCTTCTTGAACTGGGCTTCTCCTACGTCTAGTCCACTTTCTAGACTCCTCCGACCGTGTATCTTCTCCGGCGTCAGAATTAGAACATCCTCCATTCAACGTCTCCTTGAGTTCTAAAACTGTAACAATTTCCCTTTCTTCCAGTTCTCCCGTTACCATGTGTTCATTGAGTAACGATGAGGAGGCCATGTTGATATTCGCATCAGAAATGATATGAGCATCATCTTGTAAATTGATTTCTAGATTTATCTTCCATTTACTATAGACAAAATTCGAAACCCACCCTACTTCCGACTCTACCACCCAGACCGGTAAAGTTTCCTCGCACCATCGTATCTCTATCTTCTCTGAAAATTTTACACCTTCCCCAGCCAAAATTGCTACCTTCTCATAAGCCAGACTATTGTCTCTGAAATTTGCTGTAGACCCATGTACCACGGTACCAAATGCACCTACGATAGTGTCGATACTTCTTTATCCCACAACTGTATCGGCACACCTATAATCTTCAACCATGCAACCCGTTGGAAGTCTACCCTCTAGCTATCCCAGAATTCCGTGTGCGAAAACGACTCATCCATCAATTTTTTTATGAGTTGCAAGAAAGGCTTTAGCAATTTTGCAGGAGCCGAATGTCAACATAACTTTCAGGCCGTTCACATACCGTAAACTAACTCCTCTAACTTATTGGTTATTTAACAATTCGTCCACCCTACATAATCTTGTCACATCCTTTGCCGTTCCGATAATGGAGCACCTCCTCTAAAGGATAATGATGGTCAATTTCATCCATAATTAATATTATTCTCTCCATTATTATTTCCACCATCACAGCTCCATTCCTTTTTCTTGCTTCCGTATGTTTTGCACTTCCCAGATTTCGTTGTTTAGCTTTTCTATTTATATTGAGCTCTTCTCATTGTAATAACCAGCTCATAGAAATAAAACATAAAAGAATGTTTTGATACCATTGTATTTTTGATGGTATCAGAGCGGTTTCAAAACCAACTCCTATTTTCAAAGAAAATTATCATATGTTGACTGAAGACAAAATGCAGCAAACTATTTATACTGAACAGAAAACGGAGCCTACTGCCAACATGGCAGGAAAGTTTCACGAGGATGGGGATTGGGTCGTGGATTCGGGGGCTACCGAACACATGACCTGCAGAACCGATTTTCTCTTAAATAAAAGGAAAACCACATATGAGGCTCCTGTTATTATACCAAATGGTGAGGCTATTCCTGTTGAGGGAAGAGGAGAATATAACTTACCAGGAGGAATCAAAGTGAAAGATGTTCTTTATGTACCTTTATTTAATTGCAACTTGTTATTGGTTAGCCGATTAACAAAAGATCTCCAATGCACGGTGACTTTTTTTCCCGATTTTTGTGTTATGCAGGGGCTACGTACGAGGAACTTGATTGGTGCGGGTAGATGCAAAGGTGGTCTGTACCGAATGGGAATGGTTGGAGGTGAAAGAAAAGCAATGAAGGTAACCGTTGACATATGGCACAAGAGGTTGGGTCATGCTTCGGAAGACAAACTTAATAAGGTCAATTTCCTTAGTAATGTTTCTTTTAAGTCTTGGGATAAAAATTGTGATTCTTGTTCAATCTGACCTGTGAAGTTTTCATATGCTCCACAATCAGACTAAGCCCGGAACGCGTTGGTGATGTAATAGGCATCTCATCCTTCCTAGACCATACCAATAGCTTTTATATTTGTAGGGTGGGATTTACTGTGTTTGGTTGGTGCTGTTATTGTTGTTGTTGACGTTTCTGTAACACCCCGACCAGGAAGGGCCAAACGAAATACAGATTGTTACCAAAATTGCACAACAGAAGCAACCAACGACTATACTAAATGTTTTACAACTTTCTAGTTCCAAAATAATATAAATACTAGTTTTATACCCGCCGCGCGTTGCCGCGGTGGGATAAAGGTGTTACTGCGTCATACGCAGATGTCGTACGTTGCAGCGGCAATATATGATGTGTCAAAACGTATCATTGCTTGCAAGAGTTTGTTATAGCTTATAATAAATACGTTTGTTAATAACCTTAGCTAAGAAAGAACATGTTTATTAGTAAAGTATATTCTTTTTCCACAAATAAAAGAAAAGCAAAAATACTATAAATTACATATAAATTCAAACATGAAATTGATATGAAAGGTATAACAAAGTTGCAAAGCAACCTTCAGATCTCAATTTATACGGAAATGCAATGAGTGTATATATTAACTGTATATGACATGGATGCATAGCATAACATCATACATGAGCTGTTCCACACTCACCAAGAATATTTAATGCCAAAAATCAATATAGAGATTCTAGCACAACACAAAACCATGTGCCAATATAAATCTCACCAACACTAATTGATAATCTCTTCTCCTCTCTCCATAAAAAGTTCACATTACCAACAACATTGATAACCATACGATCATTAACCTTCATTACACCATTTAATAGTTTTTCAAGTTTGCATACACGTATAAATATGATGACGACACAGTGGTTTGATCCTTGACCCACATTATTTCTTTATCTACCTGTCTTCGTTTTCGTTCTTCATCCTCTGGTCATCGACGACCATAGATCTACACCAGCCACAACCCAACGTCGTCGAACTCCGCCAATCGTCTTCGTCACCTTCTGCTGATCTGATCACCGTTTTGTATACCCCACGACGACTAAACCGCCGTTAAAGAGACAGACCAACTACAAGAGCCTGTGTTAAACCGCTTATCCCCTTCTTTCTGTGAAGAAAACATAGCCATCGCCATCACCGCTGTCGCCCTTGTGGCCTCTCTGTCTATCTCTAAAAACAGCGTCTTTGTCCATGGGTTTCAGGCAGCAACAACTTTATGAGTAGAGATTCGCCTTCGGTGTAACAGATCTGGTCGGAAATGGGCCATGCAGGACGAAGCATGAAACTGTCGCCGGACGCCAAACCACACCTTAACCGTCGCTGCCGCTACACATAATCGCATCTCTCACATCGGGTGCACGACGTTTTATGGGCGGTTTTTTGGGCGTTTGATCCTGGCCGCCGGATTAAAGAACAGAGGCACGTGGAAGCTAAGCGGTGGTGAGATGGTAAGGCAGACGCCAGCAGGGGCTGTAGAGGATTGTACGTGACGTAGGCGATGCTTTGTTGACTTGTATTCAGCGAAACAGTGCCAGCCCCTCACAGTCGACATTCCTTTTTAATGCTATTTATAATTATAACAAGGTATAAAATAAACTAATTTATATTGCAGGGATGAAACGTGGTGGTCGTGCAAGCATCTTCTATCGTTGTAGTCCACAAGTCGACCCATACCTTTACCAATGCTTTTCTCTAATGTTCTAATCCATAACACTTATAGCCCGAATATTCTACCACAATAATATCTAATCCACATCTAATAAGCATATACCTCGTAGTTTGCCATCCATCCATTTGCAGTACCTGAACACACTCTAAAAAAGAGTTTGGTTCAGCAAATATGCTGGTGAGTCCGTGTAAGTAATTAAGTGGATCCAAAATAGTTTTATCATTTCAAAAGCAAGTTACCAAGTTCATACAGTTTATACATGGTGATGTACAAGCGACACCTCAAACCTATTCACAGAATCTATCTACTGCCATTATAGATTCTCTTGGCAAAATATATGTCACAACGGCCCTATAGACCTCAGTGGAGGGTTTTTCGGGCTTTCGAAACCACTGTGTGTGGGGGTTTACCCAAGTAGTACTACCCACATATTAATTGGCTCAAATCCCCTAGATTAATGAGTGTCAGTGTTATCTGGAACCTAGTATCTTGTCACATCAAACGGCTAAGACACACAAGCATATGTTCACCCCAAAACAGTTAAAACACAAAAAGGGACAAGTACACAGAACTCACCTTGACAACGTATCACATCACGTTGAGTCACACGGTCGTATGGTATTCCAAGTCCAGCGCCCATCTACGGCTCACATACAAAGTCCTAATATATATGTATGTATGTATGTGTATATATATATAGGGGATGGTTAAAATGGAAACCACAAAAAGTTGAGAAAACCTTGCAAACTCCATGTGAGCCATTGATCAAACAAGATGGAGGGTGTGGATTGAATCTAAATATTATAATACAATAAAGGACATTAAAGTAGGAGAGAGGTATGAGGAAGGGTAGTTGAGTAATTTGGCATGGGGTATGTGTTGGTTACTGCATGCAAGTTCAGAACACGTCTTATCATTCCCTCTCTCTATCAATAACATCTCCCTCTCTCTTCTTGCTTATACAAACATCCCAAATTCAAATTATCGAGCCCTGTACTCTCTTCTAAAGCATCCTACAAACACTGTTTTTTCATTACAAAGCAACATTCTTTGAAGAAACAACTAACAATCGTCAGTGATTACACATCAACGAAAGGATGAGATCGTTCATGTGGAGCATATCATCGTTTAAACGACGGTTTGGTTCGAAGAAAAATTCAAAAAGGTAGGTGTTTAATGTTTTTATTTAGCATTACAACCATTAGCCACAACCATTATTATTTTCTATAAAACATTTGGGGGTTCTCGAGTTGGGTGTAATAAATCTTTGAGTTTGGAGGTTTTTGAATTTGGAACAGTAGATATGTCCTGAATTGGGGGTTTTGGGATTTGTTTTTTATTCTCTGTAAAATGACATGGTATGTTATGAATGTGACACAATAATCGGAAATTAAAAGTTGAATACGTATATACTTTGTTTGAAACAGGAGGAAAAGAAAAGTTGTCATTTTGTCTGATGATACCACATCAAAAAGGCATGTTAAGCACAAGAGCAGATCAACTAGTGGCCATGAAGAAGCAAAACGTCAACTAGGTAGGTGTTACATACATTATGGATAGTAATTAGGATATTTTGCTTTATAAATTATAGAACTGTAATTATAGTGTGATGTGGTTGTATTTTTAGTTTTATTAATGAGGATGTTTTATATATAAATGTTGTGATGGTAGATTATGATTAAGACACACCGCTTGTCAATTTAAAGAGGCTGTGTAAAAGAGTCGTGAAAGATTGTCAGGATGCTGATCCCGGGCCATCTAGAGCGAAACCTTCAGATGATGACGAGGAAGGAGAAACATCCATTCAAGCGTCGGCTGATAGTGATGCGGACTTTTCTGGTGCAGAACAGAGTGATGATGATGAGTCGAGCGTGAAGGCGCATAAGGGTAAGGGTCGATATTAAGAATACATTGTCACAATATGTTATGTATAATGCTATGGTTTACTTGGGTAATTGGTGTCTTATGTGTGCAGCCGAGAGGCCTTCCTTCTTTTGTAACAGACGTCTTCGACAAGCGGCTAAAAATAAAGGTTTGTATTAAATGTTTTTTGGATACTTTTCCTGTTACGTGTGTAAATGAGTTTTAGATGTTCTGGTTTAGCAATATGGTGTTCCTGTATCCTGAAATATATGTTTTGCAAAAGCAGGAAAAAACCTAGCATGTGAAGCAGTTCAAACCAGAGCAAAGAAAGGTTGGTTTTACAGTACATAATAAAAATGTTATTTACAATGCTATTTGTAGTAAATATGTAGGTACTTTTAATAGTTACATGTGTAACAGGTAAACAAGCCGTACCTGTGTATGATGTGTCATCAAGCTCGCCGGTTAGGATAACCCGATCAAAAGCACGAGCGATAGAGATATCATCTGAAAAACCAAGGGGCAGAAAAGTCGAACCAACAAAGCCAAATAAACGTAAGAGGGCGGAGAAAATGTTGAACGCTGGAGTAGAGTCTCGTAAGAAGCGCAAAAGATCAAAGTTGAACGAGTGGCTGGGAATACGTACTAGATCATCACCAACACAGTTTACAAGGTGCATACAAATACTAAGTGACGAACAACGCCTGCAGTGAAGGAAATGGGGTTCGGCCGCCTGCTTAGTCTGAAAATGGATGGGATACCAGCGAAGTTAGGGCATTATGTTGTTGATAACTTTGACCCGGATAGTTTGGAGTTGACCTTGCCGTCTTTGACAATTGCCATTGATGCTGAGGTCGTGCACAAGATACTCGGTATTCCAATTGGAGGGGTTTCTTTCAATGCGCTGGAGTGTAGGGACGCGCATGATGAAGGGATATCTAACTGGAAGAAGAGGTACCCGCCGAGTAGATTTATATCTCCAAAGCAAATGGTTGATATGATTGAGAAAGAGTCCAATGGTGAGGATGATTTTAATTTTCGTATGGATTTTATGATGTGCTTCTATACGATCATGGTTGACTGCCACAAACAAGGGAGTTTGAAGGACAATATACTGGACTATCTGACGGATGACTTGGATTTTGGTGGGCTGGACTGGTGTGAGTTAGTAGTGGAGGTTCTAAGGAGTTGTAAAAATGGTTGGAGACGAGACAGTTTGGATCCACCTTTTACAGGCCCACTGACCTTTTTGACGGTAAATTATTTTTAACGTATGTTACATACTGACATAGTGTAGTATTAACAGAGTTTCTTTACTTGTTTGCAACATTTATTTTGCAGCTGTTATACGTGGATAGTTTTAAATGCAAAGGTATAGATATTGATTCGTCAATGCTTCCTATGAGTTTCTGGACATTCCAAAGGTTAAGAGAACGAGAAAGGATTGAAATAAAAGGAGGCGGTTTCGGTAGGGGTCCTAAGAAACCGTTGACTTCGTACGAGGGTTTGAAGGTTGGGTTAGATGAACCAAGTATCAAGGTTTGTAACATGTTGTGTATTAGCTATGTACATTTTGTGTATTACATATAAATATTATACTAACAGGTAACGAATATCAAAAACAGGAAAGGGTAGCAAGTGTCGGGGATCTAGTAGATGTTTTGATTAGAACGAAAAAGAGGGTTGAATCGGTCATCTGCAAGTTAGATGAGGAGTATCCAGGTAGAGAAGAAGTTGTGGCTGTCAAGTCTAGGTATGATGCTTTCATTAAAGACATGGTGAAGGCGAATGAGGCCGAAGCTGTTGCGTGTGTAAAAGCAGGTGGAGAAATCTCCTCTGTTTTAGCAGCATTAAGTAAATGCAGCACCTTGGATGCAGGTAAGTTTGATGTTTATGACGAATATATATTTTGGTAAAGTTTAAATACATTAAATCCCAACATTGAATATATGTATGTTACATCAGCAGAGAAGGCTGGACCAAGCAACCAGAAACAACAAGATGAGGATGATGGTGTTAGTTTGGGTGAATCGCCGCTGAACAAGTCGCCAGTTACATGCTCAAAAAAGAAAAACGGCGATGGCGCGGTGGACGAGGGGGGGGGGGGGCATTTGAAAGCCCAATAGTAAGCCAATACAGAAAGATTCTGCATGACAATGAAAAGCAAAAAAATGACGGACAAACAACAGGTGTGGTAGAAACGGAAGGGCAGGAGATTTTCAAAAGTCAAGGTAAAAAAACACTACGCACATTCCAATCGTTAATAACATTGTGTTTGACTAGTTATGTCTTTAACATCTGTTAACAGGAAATGAAGATCTGGCCAAGAATTTAACCAGCAAATTTGCTGAGGTTAGTGAAGAGGGGAAACATGAGCAGCTTGTAGCACGACATTCAGGGGACCTACAACAAGAAGGTAAGCAGAGTAGCAACGGTATGTTCTGTTACATACGCATAGTATTCAGATAAGTCAAGGTGTTGATTGTAATGTTATGTGGTTATGCAGATGTCGATGCCAGCCGACAAGTTGTTGCGAATGTGTCAGACAATGTGGTACCAAATGACAATGAAGAGGAATTGCTGAGCACACAAACGTTGGCAGCAACACAAAGCGAACAATTAGGTAAAAACTGGATTCTTGTTAATAAACATGTAAATCATGTAACCAAAATTCTCAAAATTGATTACATATGAAATGTGAATTAACTTTATACACGGGATAATATTGTTGTTTCAGAAACGGATGCGCCAACAAGTGAGATATTACACGAAGTGGTGATCACACAAACATTGGCTTCAACGCAAAGCGAGCCAACAGGTATGCCGTGGAATAGTATAAAATTGCTAATATATAGAATTGCGTTAAGATTGTTGTATGGTGACGTATGTTACGATATCTTAAGGCGGCGCTATAACGCCAGAAGAAGCTGCAGACGAGAGGAAAGTTGAATCAAGTGTGAACATTGGAGACACAAAAGCAGACGAACAAATGCAAGAGGATAAAACAGGTGAAGCAGAGGTGACCACGCTCAGCAATAATGAGTCAGGTATGATATTGTAAAATTTATAGGTACATGTATAGCTCATATGATATGATTGTGTTATAAGTTATGTTGATAATGTGAAGCAGGGTACGTAACAAACGCAAACGCTACAACAAATACAGTTCAGTCAGAGGGAAATGATGAACAGGGGCAACAACCTGAAACAGGTATTGTAAAGTCATTTGATGCGGAATTGTCGTACAGGAGTACAGGTGCATACGGCAGAATCGAGTGATAGGGGCAAGCAGGTTGGTGAAGCAGGGAAACAAAAAGAAGCAGGTACGAAGAAAAACAAAAACTATATATGTTTAGAATACACAACAGGGTCGATAAATTATATTTGGTTAAACATTTGCAGGAATGACCTGGATATTTCCATATATGTCAACACCAGATGGCAACGATGCGCCAACGCTTAGCTTTGGCCTTACACAACCAGAACCAACAGATCCGGGAGAGTCGGGTTTGAATACAGTTCTTAAAATGCCAATACAAAAATGTTAGATAATTGTCTGCGTTTTAAACAGTTTTTAATGTCTATCTTACAGAAGGTGTCACAATGACTCAAAAAATGGAATGTGGTTTGACAAACAAAGCAGGTGAATCAGGTATCAACTCTACATGTTACCAATGTTGAATCGATGGAACATATTACTCAGCTAACAAAAGTTGTGACATACGTTACAGGTTATGGCGGTGCGGAAGTCAATGAAATAGTTGATGAGAAGGAGGTTGTTGGCTCAACAGGTTAGATTGATGCTGTTTTTCAAAGTATAAAATTATTAACATGTGTAATGATACAACTGTTTTTAATGTCTATCTTACAGAAGCTGTCACAATGGGTCAAAAAATGGAAGGTGTTCTGCAGGACCAACAAGGTGAAACAGGCATCAACTTTCCATGTTAACAATGTTGAACCGCTGGAACCGATTACTCACTTAACCATAGTTGTGACATACGTAACAGATTGTGCCGGTGTGGCTCCGAAGGCAAAACTTGATAAGAAGGAGGATGTCGGATCAACAGGTTAGATTTAGGCTATTTTTGGAGTGTTAAAAATGTTGAAATGGGTAGTCATACAACTGTTACATGTGTAACATTATTTTTATTTATATTAGGCGACACAGCCCTGGATGTGAGCAAGGCGCGTGGAAAGGCGAAAGCTGATGATGTTATAGGTTAGTTCATAAGTAAAATTGTAATGTAATTTTAGTTTTCATACATATCTGCTGATAATACTTATTTTGGATATTTAGAAGCGGGTTGGGTTGGTGGATCACTATGTAATACAACACCGGTGTATCCGTTGGTGCCGCCCGTCAGTTCATATGACGCACAGACTCAAGTTTACAATGAGTATGGGGTTGGTGTTAGCCTGGAGGTAGATGAGGACAACATGACATTGGCAATGCGTCAGTCAATGATTGCAAAGATGGATGCAACCAAGCGAAACCCCCTACGTGAAAGGAATGTCACATATGTTCATAAGTCACCGTTTCACATAAGGGGGTAGATTTGGGAGAGGGCGTCACAAAGGATGATGATATGGTGTGGAACTTTGTTTACAGGGACGAGGATCCGTTGAATATGTTGTGTGGTTCTGAGGAAAGAAGGAGGGTAGCCATAAAAACCCGGTAATTAATTTGAAGATTGTATGTGTTAATAAGATGTTGACATGCTGTAACATGTGTAACATTTGTTGTTTGGTTTTATGATTTTTTGCAGTATAGAGCGTGGGGAAGAGGTAAAAAATATAGACATACCAGCTGAGGAGATAGATAATGCCCTTGCCAAGTAAGACAATGTTTTTTTTAGGAACTTATAAGACTGCTTCCTAAATCTTTCTTGGTTAAATGACAACAGTGAGGTGTTATTTAGAAGTTTATGTGACGTGGAAGCCACACGTAGAATGTTCAAAACGTTGAAGCCGGGGGAGCAGGTAATGGATGTGATTGTTGACTGTTGGGTGGATGTTTTAAACTACGAGGAGAGGTTGAAATCGGACGGCGCACCTCTACGTTTGTTTGTAGGGACAAACGCAGTGGTACGTTATTTAAAATGCAAACATTGGGTTACATATGTTATGTAAGTGACAATGACAACTTCTTTTTATTTTGTTGACCAAAAAATTAGGTTCCATGGATGCTTAATGACAGAAAGTGTGATCCGGAAAGAAGAACTTCACGGTTTACAGCAGCGATGTTGGCTGCAGTGCCTCGGTATGAGAGCAACCGTGACTTCAAAAGATATGATATCGTCTTTTTCCCGATCCTTGAAAGGGCCCACTTCTACTTATTGGTGTTTGAGCTGAAGAATATTGCCATAATGCTGATTGATAATGACAAAAAGCGAGGGAGACGAACATGCAAGGATCATCCTGACTTTCACAAAAAGGATACTGTAAACAAATATGTAAGTTTTTATAGATAATTTGAAAGGCTATATAATAAAACCTTGTTGATTTAAAACAATGTTTTTTACAGAAACACATGTTTATGGAGTTCCTTAAAGGCATCGAGCATCCGAAGGCTGGAAAGATCGGAGGGGCAGAAGTACATAGGCTGGATGTAGAGTGGGGCACATCTGGTAATGGGACGGATTGTGGTGTATACCTAATGAGACACATGGAGAGATTCATGGGCCTGCATGTACCGTTTGACTGCAAATTCAGTAAGCACTGGCGCGCTAAAGAAGGGGAGATCAATAAGCTGCGGTCCAAGTACACCGCACATATTCTGCGTTCACCGGTTAACACAAAGAAGGGTGAGGTGGAAGCAGGGGCACGCTTGAAGACACAACCTCCGATGTTGGTGTAGGTGTTTGTTGAAAACTCTGTATGATGATTGTGTAGTGTTGGAACACTTTTTGGGGTGAAGATACACTTATGGGGTCTGTAATATAACTTAACCTAACTTAACTAATATGGTCAATTGTCAAACACCTAACTGTTTTAAGCAGGTAGTATATTTTAAGCACATGTATTATGTTGCATATGTTAAACTGTTTTAAGCGGATAGTATATAAGAATCTTGCATACGATAATAGGTAGCAAAATTGTAAGGTAGTACCTAAGAGATGGTTTATATGGTACTGAGGTGGCAAAACACCCTGTTACATACATAACATAGATCCACACGGGCAGACTGACATACCCTACACGTCTTAAACAAACACATGAAAATAAAAACCTACATAAACTGTCTTCCACACGAAACGTACATAGACGAAAACACAAAAAAAAAAACACAGAACGACGAACCATGAGAATAAGATGCCAACTCATGGTGAGAATGATCCATACTGTGCTTCCAGGCTCAGCTCTGACTCTTCGCTATCCTCGCCTTCCCAGGGGTTATAGCTTGCCCACCTAGCGAGGGTATTTGGTGAGTTTGGGCACAATTGACAACCGCAATAC
The DNA here is from genome assembly GCA_032199755.1 of Ambrosia artemisiifolia. Classification (NCBI taxonomy): domain Eukaryota; kingdom Viridiplantae; phylum Streptophyta; class Magnoliopsida; order Asterales; family Asteraceae; genus Ambrosia; species Ambrosia artemisiifolia. The sequence goes on from CM063521.1 coordinate 11,494,430, forward strand.
TCATGGTCGTACTCAACACCTGGACACTCCAAGTCTGATATTGGTACATCCGTTTTTGTTACCGAGTACGCAGTGCCAACTGACGTCCCTCCATCAACATCCATCTTTGCATCGCCCGATGGTGTGTGAGTACTAGAACCATCTTCCATCATTGTCGTGTCACCGCCTTTGTTCGCTAGTGTTTGATCATTGGTTGCAGTAACATGTTTCGAAGCATCATTGGCTTGACGTTCGGTACGGTCCAATAAAGCCCAAAAATCAGTTACTTTTGAAGTGACCTCCTGATCGACGTCGATCTTCTGTCGCTTGGCTGCATGAGGGTTTGAAGGAGTATCCATTTGGAAAAAGTGTTTCTTTTGGTAAGTTGGGAACACTATTATTATGGAACTTCAATCTACTTAGAAAATGGGTTATAAAAATGAAGTTAAATGATGGGTGGTTGGGGTTATTTAATTAGAGTTTAATGGTATACTTTGCTTTATGTCAAATCAATATTGAGTTGTTGGGTGATAAAGTTGAATTTATATTTTATTCTATTCATGTGGTATATAATGTCTATCATTATTTTATTACATTTTGGTACTTCTCTTCCCTACAAAATCTACTACACATGCTCAAACAGTTCCTGTCCATGGGCCCACACAAAGGGATGTTTAATATAATAATAACCATGTCAGTGGAGATTCTGTGTTGCATATGTTACCAATACTGGGTAAAGTAAAACACATAACCTAATAAAAACAACGCACCACATCGTAGGCCCACATTGTATATTACAAAACCAAAAACATCATGTCTGGTGGTGAGCATCATACATAAACTAGTCAAATACCAAAAAAACATAGAAGTAGCTGGGGAACAACAAAACATGAACATGTGGCAACCATGTTACACACGTAACAAACAAAAGGGACATCAGATGTTTCTAACTGTTACCGGAGTCCAACATGGTTCAAAAAGCAGAGATTAGTAATGCTGCCCCATCAACTGCCATCCACTTGTTTTACGCTTTCCCGGCCTTTGCCGCCGCCTCCTTGGCCCTCTTCATCGCAGCAACCTTCTCACAATTCCTTGCATCATGATCTGTGACATATTGGTGGCAGTTGTTGCATAAGCGTGGGGCCTTAGGCATTTTGGGACGCTTTGTGCTGGCCTTCTCACCAGCTCCCGATAGTCTGCGAGTTTTACCACAACCCTTGTTGCGTGCCACATCAGGATTCTCAACCATGATTTCAGTATCAGCCGATTGCCCGATAATGTCTTCCACATCAGATTGAGACTGTTGATTCGGAGCGACAGAAATAGGTTCCCTGGATAACAAGTTCAGTTTGATAGATTTCAGCTGCTCAACCAAGTCCGCAAGCGCGCTTTGATCTGTTCGGGCAACATCAACACATTCACTTACAAGTTCAAGTATCTCATTCCTCAACAGAGAACCTGGATGAGTGTCAACACCATAACGGCCGGTGATAGAATACACATGTTTGGGTAGTGTGTCACGTAACCACCTGTCGACAACATATTGCTGGGGGATGCGGTCAACCTTATTAATCATGTAAACAGCAAAGACATGGCGGCAAAGGTAGCCAAGACGCATAAAACCTCGACATGAGCATTCAGCCGTTGAATCAGTGCTGTCAAAACGCACTTGCATCATTGTACCAAATGGTAAGACCTATGGAGTGCAACAAATATTAAGAATATGAACACTATAGGTGGTATATAAAAGCAAGATTAGTTTCAGCAGATTGTCACATGTTTTTGAACTAACTTGTTACACATGTAGCAACTAACTGGTTACACATGTAGCATAAATTATAGAAGCAACGTAATTCACAAGAACATTAAAGTATTGACATCTGAAAACCTAACTCACAAAAAGTACAGAAAATCAAAATACATGCAATATAGTGCTTGGTACAAGTAAGTTGTTACTTATGTAGCATGAGCTAGAACTAACAATAATATTTTAAGATTGCGCAGAAAACTTAAATGACAGGGAGTAATAATCAAAAAGACCTTCTTACAGAGTGGAACAACACATGTTACACATGTAGCAGCCTTTTTTTAAGCAGCTGTTGTTAAGATTATTAGCTGTTTTAACATTAAATACAAAAAACACAAGAAGTTGGAAAAATTAGTACCTGGTAAACGTTGGTAACATCACGACGCTTGTCGAGTTGTGTGACTGAAAAGACGGCCGGCATGTTCTCCTGTTCATCAACATTCGATATGTAGCACGAAAACTTGCCCTTCAAAATCTCCTTCTTAACTTCCTCGAATATAGTATTCGTGTACAGCGTAAACGCATGCTGCTCAATGTCTAAATCTGTAGACCCGAAAAAAACAGTTGATGAAGTTTTGAACTCGGCAACACGCTGACGGTAACGTTGGCTATCAAGGCGGGACTCAAAACATAACATGAACTGAACTAGTGTGTGTGCACTAGTGGAATTGACTTTGAAGGCACTGTTGGAACTCTCGCTTCTGGATGTAGTCTTCATCAAGCATGACATTGGAATCTCCCTAAAGTACGCCGGCACCCACAATTCCTTGATTGCAAACATATCGCTCAACCACTGGTTTTCTTCAAGACCAAATGTCTCTAGCAGCGCATTCCATCGAGATTCAAAGGTTGAAGGTTTTATGAAAATGTTCCACACCAATTTATGAATGCACGACCGAAATTCAGTGTTGGCTAAAACATCTCCAGCAACCTAGGTACAAAGAATAAATAAAGGTAGGACATTATAAACATTTGCGTGACATAATTAATATAAGTTAAACACAGAACATGGGTGCCTACATAACATTACCTTGTTGGGTAGTTTTTTCATTATATGCCACATACATAGTCTGTGGCGAGCCTCACTGAAAACTTGTGGTACAGCCTGCATCATGGACGGGTCTTGATCAGTCAACACAAGCCTGGGCTGTGAACCATGAGCTTTTAAAAAACTTTCAAGCAACCACACGTAGGAATCAATGGTTTCATTAACTATCAAGCCTGCACCAAAGGTCACACACTGCTTGTGGTGGTCCACACCAGTGAAAGGGACAAATATCATGTTGTACCTGGAAATTATAATAATGAGTAGATTGTTATTTACGTATGTTAAGTAGTGAAAAATGCAAAACAGATAATCTGTAACGCACGTTAAGGTAACTTACTTGTTTGTGTTGTATGTTGCATCAAACGACACAACGTCACCGAAGGCCTTATAATTCAATTTTGAAATTTCATCAGCCCAAAAAACAGAGTGCAGCTTACCATCGCGTACCACAAAGTCATAAAAAAAGTCTGGCAAATTTTCAAGCCGATCACGCAAGCGGTCAAGGAATAAAGACGAGTCCCTCTCGCCAATAAAAATCCGAAGGTCCTTACTAAAGTTCTTGAAATCAGAAGCAGTTCCATGGACATTATGGTGGCCGCCTTTAAGAGACACTAAGTACCGATGAGCTTTCAAAGGTCCAACTCGGTTTAGAGACATGTTATGAATAAACTGCTTGGTCGAGAAAGAAAGTTTACGAGAAATCTTAGTAAGGTCAATGTTATTTTTATCCCATAGCTGATGGTTATGAACATCATTGAAACGAATCACTTTAAACAACAAACCCCCACAAGTGATTGACAATAACACATGGGCTTGGCAGTTTGAAAGGCTGAACGTCGATTTACGGGGTTTAACAGAAGATTCATCTAAAGTGTCAAAGGTTTTGTTAAACTGAGGTTTACCGTATTTGCAACAACGGATATACTTGTGTGTGGGTTCCCCCATCCAATTCTTGGTTTGTCCCTTCTTAGGTGAAAAACCGGCCTGCTCTGCATATTCTTCATACATTGACATTGCAGCCTCAAACGTCGGGAAAGTCTGACCAATAGCAGGAAAATACCGAGGACTGTCATTGGGGATCCAGAATTGGGTGCCATTGGGGGTTGAAATAACATAGTACGGCTCCCTGTCTTCATTTGCATCTGTTAAGTAAAAACATATTAGATTTCTATATTTACGTTTGATCTTGTTAACTTTAGCCATCTTTGCAAGGCTGTGTTACACACGTTAGAATTATATACTTTTTTTTATTATGTTGTACTTAAAATATATTAGACACGAAAACAGTTACCAAAAATATATTTTTTTATCAAAATCTTGCTACAAAAAAGGTCTACAAAAACAGCAGATATGTAACACACGTAACATATATAACGTAGATTCTTTCCCAACATGGCTATCACCATGTACATAATCATGCTCTGTTCATGATAACTAAACTGAATCTTTGGAAAAAGTTGCTTACCAAACTCAACCCCTGCATGTACATTTTCATTTGGTCCTCTTTGATTCACATCAACAGGATCCACTCCATCAACATTCCCAAACAAAGATGAGGACCCAGATGAGGAGCCAGCACTAAAGCCTGTAAACAACAAAAAAATAAAAAACCTTATAAACCACAATAAAAAAAATAACTTTGATGATGGTAGTATGAAACCGAATATAAAACATACTAACACTATGTAACCATGTTAAAGAAAAAATATAATCATCAACAGACAATAAGTAATGATCACTATAATGCTCTGTTTCTGATCATCGGTTTTTATGAATATAAAACCCTATGATCATAAACACACAATAACTAATGATCAGTAAACATACAAACACAGTACTACAACATACTAAGCTAGCCTACTAGATCATCGGCGTTAAAAAAAACAGGTACAAACCTTGGGAACCAGAATCAAGCTCTGTTTCTGATACAGGAGAGGAACTTGAAACATAATCAGGCGCTGCATGGTTATTGAGAGAATCAACGAACATTAAATGTGGATTCAATGGAGGATTCGATTCCATCGAATGAATCACTTAATGAGGCAAGAAGAAGATTCAAACGAAGTTAATGAGAGAGTGAGAGAGTAGATTATTAATGGTGAAAAGGGGGTAAGTAATAATAATCAGGTGAGAGAGAGAGTACTTGACTTTTAAACCATCTAGTACTAATTATGTCAGTAAATGGCAAATCAAAGGATAAGCAAAATGACTAAATTAACCTTTCCCTCCTAAACAAAGATTAGTGATGTGGATTAATGAGAACCACTAGTTGGGTTTCCGGGGGTTTTCTCGTTTTAGAGGGTTTTCTCCCTACCTTTAGCCTATATATATATATATATATATATATATATATATATATATATATATATATATAAACGTTAGTGCATGTAACCAATATTGCGATTACACGTGTCGACAAGTTAGGACCTTTAGTGAATCTTATCGTCTTGTTCTATGTCTCAAGCGATTTAATGCCATAATCGTTATCCACTTTGTCTAATAGTTCATATAATATCTATTCGCTCAAGGTCTTAAGTGTCATATATGCGTTTGTGTCATTGGTTTGTCTAAGTCTCAAGTGGTTAGTTATACTCAAGAGTCCATTTATATATTTATTTGCCACACCTATTTTCCGAAGTCACAATCGTATCCACTTATCAAATTACATATTATATCTCTAGTTGTGAGTATCTTGTCTTAAATGTATCCACTTATCAAATTACATATTATATCTCTAGTTGTGAGTATTTTGTCCTAATGTTCCTTGTCTCATACATCATTCTTATTGTCTTGTATTTAGTTTATCTATATCCTGATCGTCATTATCATAGCATCACCTATAATCAAACACCACACATCACATTCGTTCATATCATCCATCTATTCTTATATCAAAGTCCTAAGTATACAGTATGATCTTGAGTCAAGTCCATTGTTTGTATTAATATCCAAATGTCCCATTTGTATATCAATTCACCCGAGATTCCGATTACCAATATCGCCAAGGTATTACTATTCACAAGGTTTGTGTTATTAATTCAAACATTTTTAGTATAGGTTCTCATATTTGTTTGGTCGGGTTGGTCCGATCTAATATCTCGTCAATATCCCACACGTGCTCACACAATAATAGTTATATAGTTATAAATATAAATAGCTTTGATACTTGAATATACCTTTCTAACATTCTACTCAGACCATTTGGTGTGCTTACGGGGGAAACAATCCGGGGAGAAGACGTGGCATCGGGGAGAAGACGAAACATCCCCCCCCCCCGTTTCTTTTTCGGGGAAAACAGTGAATAAAGCCCGTGGACACCAGGCATTGTGATTGGTCTGTACCGTTGAACTAGCCGTTTGACATTTATTTTTTATTTTTATTTTTAAATCAAAGTTATATATATATATATATATATATATATTAAACCAAACCAAATTCAAAACAAAACACACTACATCTCTACAATCTACACCACCATACAACATTTTAAACAACTTTTCATCCACAAAATTTTATAAAAATCTTATTTCTTATACCATGAGTTCGTCGGAGGGGGAGGAACAAAACGTGATAAACTTTTACGTTGGTGCGATGATGGAAACGACAAAAATTTTAGCCGAGTTGGAACATGAAAACGAGAGTGAAGCATTGATACGGATCCGGATACACTTGAAGAACCGCCCGGCCTTGATCACACTAATGTTGGGCCGGTCATGATTCGTGGCTAGTATTGGACCATCATGTTATTATCAAGACCCATTCCAACCATCTTTTATTTTAAGTATTATCTATATTTTTAGAACTTATCTTTTCCTTTATTGTTGGGATTTCTTTATGTTTATCTCTTTAGTTTTTATATTTAAGATTGTAACCAAGGTTGGAATGTTATGCAAGTATTTTCAATAAGAATTGTTCTCCTTATTATTTTCGAACAGGTTATTTGTTCGGGTTTCTCTTTCGGTTAACCGAAGGAGGTTTATCCAAGCTAGGGTTTCTAGCTTCCACTAATACGAATCCGTATCAAGTGGTATCAGCAGCTTCAGGTTTGTCAGGATGTCTAACTTCAGGAGAGATCGTCAGCCGACCCACAGATTCGCCGCCAGAGGCAGTGGTCCGGACCAACGTGATCCTCGTGACATCGAGATTGAGCGTTTGGAACAACGGATTCGTGATCTCGAATTCAACCAACAACCGGGTTTTGATCGTTACGAACCCTCTGATCATTCGGCCACTGAATCGGTCATCTGGGATGACGACGAAGCGGACCGCTTTCACAATGTTTTTGCTCACCCATACCGCAGACAAGCTACACCACCACCACCACCTGTGACCATGTCCGAGCCCTCGGCATTCGCACAGAGATTCCAGAATTTGAGGGGCGGATGCAACCAGATGATTTTATTGATTGGCTCCACACCGTCGAGCGTATTTTTGATCTCCGCCAGGTTCCCGACAACCTAAAGGTAAAACTCGTTGCTATTTGTTTACATAAATATGCCTCTTTATGGTGGGAACATGTTCAGAATCAACGTTATCGGGAGGGTAAACACAAAGTTGAATCTTGGGATAAGATGAAACGCTTGATGTGGTCCAAGTTTGTCCCCGTGAACCATAAGCAGGAATCGTTTCTAGAATATCATAATTTTAAACAGGCCGCACTTTCTGTGGAGGAGTTTATTGTCCAGTTTGAACAGTTGCGCATGCGGTGCGGTATTGAAGAAGACGAGGAGCAAACTATCGCTCGTTTCTTGGGAGCCTTACGTCCGGACATAGCGGATGTTGTTATGTTACAGCAATATTGGTCTTTTTCTGATGTGTGCAGGTTAGCTCATCGAGTGGAGCGTCAATTCACGGCCAAACCAAAAACCACCACCCGTTTCTCTTCATATAAGTCAGCAGCCTCATCGTCTCAACCACGGGCCGAGAATCCGAAACCGGACGCCACTCTCCCTGCACAACAGGCCGCACCAACAGGAAACACCACAACCCGTTGTTACAAGTGTCACGGAATCGGTCATGTCAAGCGAGAATGTCCTAACAAGTAAGTCGTCGCACTCGTTGAAGATAAAGCCCCGGCCTATGACACCGAACCAGAGGATGATTCCAACGAGCTATCTGAAGTGCTTTATCCTGATCGAGGAGAAGCGCATGTTATTCGTCGGATTTTGAACACCAATATTCCAGATACCACCGATGACACGACTTGGTTACGTAACAACATCTTTTGCACTAAGTGCACTGCTAGAGGAAAAGTTTGTACCGTAATTATCGATGGGGGTAGTTGCGAAAACATTGTTTCTCAATCAATGGTAGATAAACTAAGCTTGCCTGTTCAAGACCACCCGGAACCGTATCAGCTTACATGGCTAAAGAAGGGTAATTTGATCAAAGTCACTCACCGTTGCCTTGTGCAGTTCTCTATTGGTAACAAATATTCAGATGAAATTTGGTGTGAAGTTCTTCCCATGGACGCGTGTCATATTCTTTTGGGCCGACCTTGGCAATACGATCGTCGTGCAAAACATGACGGGTTCCGGAACACTTACACATTCAAAAAGGATGGCGTCAACATCACCCTTGCTCCTTGTGACCCGCGACAGGAAGGGTCCGAATCCATGTTGCTCACAAAATCGGAATTTTCGATTTTTACAAGGTCTTTGAAACCACAACTTATCTTTGGGTTATTGATTGCTGAAGAAAACCCAGCGGCGCCACAAGTCCCATCCGAAGTGCTCCCATTATTAACCGAATTTAGTGATGTGTTTCCGGATGAAATCCCCGCGGGTCTTCCTCTTGTTCGTGACATCCAGCACTGCATTGATTTCTTACCAGGCGCAAGCATACCGAACAAGCCAGCTTATCGCATGAACCCGAAAGAGTTCGCCGAGTTACAGCGCCAAGTCACGGAATTACTTGAAAAAGGCCTTATTCGGGAAAGCATGAGTCCTTGCGCGGTGCTCGCACTCTTGGTGCCAAAACCGAACGGGACTTTTCGTATGTGTGTTGATAGCAGGGCCGTTAACAAAATCACAATAAAGTATCGTTTTCCTATCCCCAGGTTTGACGATTTGCTGGATCATTTGCATGGCGCCCAGGTCTTTTCAAAAATCGATTTGCGTAGTGGTTACCATCAAATACGCATGCGTCCCGGAGACGAATGGAAGACAGCTTTTAAGACGCGGGATGGTCTCTACGAGTGGATGGTTATGCCGTTTGGCTTGTCAAACGCACCAAGCACTTTCATGCGCTTAATGAATCATATTTTCAAACCATTTATCGGTAAGTGCGTAGTTGTTTATTTTGATGACATATTGGTTTATAGTTCGGATGTCGAACAACACTTGTTACATCTGCGGGATATTTTCGTGGTCCTTCGCGAGCAAAAGCTTTATGCCAATGGCAAGAAGTGTCACTTTTTAACTTCAGAGGTACTTTTCTTGGGTTACTTGATTTCGGGTTCGGGCATACGCATGGACGAGTCAAAGATCTCTGCCATCACAGCTTGGCCGCCTCCCAGATCTCTCCATGATGTGCGCAGCTTTCATGGGCTCGCATCCTTTTACCGCAGGTTTATCAAGAATTTTAGTTCTATTGTTGCACCAATTACTGAATGTTTAAAAAGTAGTAAGTTTTTGTGGTCCCCGGCTGCACAATCTTCCTTCGATGCCTTGAAAACGGCTGTCACACAGGCCCCAGTTCTCGCCCTGCCAAATTTTTTACATGTATTTCAGGTTGAATGTGACGCATCCGGCTTAGGCATTGGCGGTGTACTCAGCCAACAACATCGTCCCATCGCCTATTTTAGCGAGAAATTGAGTGACACAAGGCGTCGTTATAGCACATACGATAAAGAGTTCTATGCCATCGTTCGTAGCCTTGAATATTGGCGGCATTATTTGCTACCAAACGAGTTCATTCTTTATTCGGATCATCAGGCTCTCAAGTTCATTCAAGGGCAAGCAAAATTGAACCCAAGACATGCCAAGTGGGTTGAGACTTTACAAGATTTTTCTTTTGTCATTCGTCACAAAGCTGGCTCGGCAAACTCTGTTGCCGATGCATTGAGCCGTCGCCCAGCTCTAGCTACCGTTATGTCCTTTGATGTTGTGGGTTTTCAATCCTTTTCGACACTGTATCAAGACAATCCGGATTTTCGTAGCATTTGGAAGAACACTAAGGATGGTCCTTACAAGTGTTTTTTTCGAAAAAAGGGATTACTATATCAAGGAAATCGGCTGTGCGTTCCTCTTTCCTCTTTTCGAGAGGCCATCGTTTTGGAATGTCACCAGGGTGCATTAGCCGGTCACTTTGGCCGTGATAAAACCATCGCTCTAGTTCGAGATCGTTTTTATTGGCCGAAGCTTTCCAGGGAAGTTTCGAAGGTGCTGGCCCGTTGTCGCATTCGTCATGTTGCTAAAACTCGTCACACTAACCAGGGCCTTTACACTCCGTTGCCTACACCGGCTCGTCCTTGAGAGGATGTTAGTCTCGATTTTGTGTTGGGTCTTCCTTTAACTCAACGCAAAAAGGATTCCATAATGGTTGTGGTGGATCGATTCTCTAAGATGGCGCACTTTATTCCTTGTGTTAAGACATATGATGCTTCTCAAGTGGCGCGTCTTTATTTCGCGGAGATTGTTCGGTTGCATGGGGTTCCGAAAACGATCACATCGGATCGGGATGTCAAGTTTGTTAGTCATTTTTGGCGCACATTATGGAAGCGTTTAGGGGCAAAGCTACAGTTTAGTAGTTCCCACCATCCTCAAACGGATGGTCAAACCGAGGTCACTAACCGCAGCTTGGGAAATCTACTTCGCAGCCTTGTTGGGGATCATCCGAAACAGTGGGATCTTAACTTACCACAGGCCGAGTTTGCTTATAATCGGTCTAACCATAGTTCTACGGGTCGTAGTCCTTTTTTCGTTGTGTATGGTCGCAACCCTTTTACTCCACTTGACCTCGCACCGTCTCCTGAGCTTGAGTATTTTAGCGCCGAGGGGGATGACCAGGCTAATCAGATTAAGTTGTTACATGAGCAGGTTCGTGAGAAGATTGTTAAGCATAACTTACAGTATCAGGAACGTGCAAACAAGCATCGCAAAAAGGTGGTTTTTAATGAAGGCGATCTCGTCTGGGTTTATCTGCGTCGTGAACGGTTTCCTCAAGGCAGGTTTGGAAAGCTACACCCCAAGGCGGATGGTCCATTTCGTGTGCTTAAGCGTATTAATGACAATGCCTACAAGATTGATCTTCCCGGTCACTACAGGGTGTCTGCTACTTTTAACGTTGCTGATCTCTCCCCTTATGTTGCGGATGATGATGATGTCTCGCGGACGAGTCCTTTTTTAGAGGGGGAGGATGATACGGATCCGGATACACTTGAAGAACCGCCCGGCCTTGATCACACTAATGTTGGGCCGGTCATGATTCGTGGCTAGTATTGGACCATCATGTTATTATCAAGACCCATTCCAACCATCTTTTATTTTAAGTATTATCTATATTTTTAGAACTTATCTTTTCCTTTATTGTTGGGATTTCTTTATGTTTATCTCTTTAGTTTTTCTATTTAAGATTGTAACCAAGGTTGGAATGTTATGCAAGTATTTTCAATAAGAATTGTTCTCCTTATTATTTTCGAACAGGTTATTTGTTCGGGTTTCTCTTTCGGTTAACCGAAGGAGGTTTATCCAAGCTAGGGTTTCTAGCTTCCACTAATACGAATCCGTATCAAGCATCTTCGGTACCATTGACACAGAGCGCGGCGCTTGATAGAGATCGTGAGGGTATGTTTTATTTTTTTGTTAAAATGTTTAATTTTTTTTAATATGTTTTATATTTTTTATAACATCTTTGAAAAAAAATTATTAACATGTCTTATATTTTTTAAAGAGAGAATTACACAGATTGTCCTTTAGTTTTACCCAAAATTGCATCCTATGTCCTTTTTTCAAATTTTTAACTCCTTATGTCCTTTGTTTTATACACTTGTTACACCCTATGTCCTTTAGGTCAAACCAAGTTAAAAAACTCAGTTAACTTGCTCATGTGCCCCTCACGTGAGGGGCAAACCAGTCTTTTCACCTTAAAACATGATAAAACTTAAAAAAAAAACCCTTCAACAATCTTCAACAATCGCCGGACCACCACCACCTCCCCACTGTCGAACCATCGCCGGACCACCACCACCTCCCCACTGTCTAACCATCGCCGGACCACCACCACCTCCCCACCGTCAAACCATCAACCACCACCAAACCCCTCATTTAGATCCACCAAACCACCATTCGAACCACCATTCGAACCCCTCATCAGATCCACCCCAAACCCCATCAACAACCACCCAAACCCCTCTGCAAAACACCCACAACAACCACCACCCCTCTCAAAACACCCACAACAACCACCCCAAACCACCTCTGAAACCCACCTTCGTCAACACCACACCCCCCCTCCTCTGCAAAACACCCTCAACGACCACCATCAACGACCGTCAAACACCCACCACCAAAAAACCACCGCCGTCCCCCCTGCCACCATCATCGTCCTCCGGCGTCGTCGGAATCACAGGCGTCGTCGGAATTACACAGGTAGTCTGAAGCAAGAAAAGGGGGTTTTACCTAGTTCGTCGGAATCCACAGGCGTCGTCGGAATCCACAGGCGTCGTCGGTCACCTCTGCACCTTCCTGCTTCTGAATCCACAGGCGTCGGAATTACTCTGTCACCGCCCTGCTTCGTCTCTCTCTCTCTCTCTCTCCTTCTCTAATCCTCTGCTTCTCTCTCCTCTTCTCTGATAACAGTAACGCGGTGGGGGTGGGGTTCGACCACCGGAGAACCACCGTCGGCGGTGGTGGGAGTCCCTCCAGCTCCTCCTCCTTTCTCGACTCCTCTCCTCTCTCTAGGTATTCTTCTCTCTCTCTCTCTAAAGTTTTATCAGAATTCAGTGTGTTTTTGTGTGTGTGTTTTAGAGAGAGGGGGGGTGAGAGATAAAGTAGTGTTGTTATTATTATTATTATTATTATTATTATTATTATTATTATTATTATTATTATTATAGAGAATTACATAGATTGTCCTTTAGTTATACATGAAATTGCACATATTGTCCTTTTGAGGGTGAAAAGACAGGATTGCCCCTCACATGAGGGGCACGTGATCGACCTAACAGACTTTTTTAACGGGGTTTGGCTTAAAGGACATAGGGTGTAACAAGTGTATAAAACAAAGGACATAAGGAGTTAAAAATTTGAAAAAAGGACATAGGATGTAATTTTGGGTAAAACTAAAGGACAATCTGTGTAATTCTCTCTTTTTTAAAGGTGCACATGAACGTTTGGTGGCCGACTATTTTGCTGAAGACTGTGTTTACACTGACGAACAGTTTAGGCGTCGTTTCCGAATGAGTAGAAGATTGTTCGAACGAATTGCTGATGATTTAGCTAATTACGATGAATTTTTTACACTAAGATACGATGGTAGAGGGAAACGGGGTTTTACGACCCTACAAAAATGCACGTCTGCAATTCGTCAATTAGCATACGGCACTGCTAGCGATTCATGGGATGAGTATGTAAGGATGTCTGATAGAATGAGTCGGGAATGTTTGTACCAGTTTTGCGAAGATGTCGTGAAGCTATATAGCAAGGTTTATATGCGTACGCTAAGAAAAAGCGACATCGAAAAGATCTACGCGCACCATGCAGAGAAACACGGCTTTCATGGCATGCTAGGAAGTCTTGATTGTACGCATTGGCCATGGCGTAATTGCCCCACCGCATGGAAAGGTCAATTTACTCGGGGTGACGTGGGAGAACCCTCAATTATTCTAGAAACCGCTTGCTCACAAGATCTATGGATTTGGCATGCTTTCTTTGGCGTTGCAGGTTCGTGTAACGATTTAAATGTTCTTGCAAGATCTCAGATTTTTGACCCCATGATTCACGGCACCGACCCGGATGATTCTTTTTGGCTCAATGGCGTAAAATACAAGCATGGGTATTATTTATGTGACGACATATACCCAAGCTGGTCGTCTATTGTGAAGACAATACTGAATTCTACATACGAGAAAAGGAAAAAGTTTGCAAAGTGCCAAGAAACGGCAAGAAAAGACGTCGAACACTTGTATGGTGTGATCAAGGCGAAATGACACATAATAGAAAGGCCAGCACGTGCATTCCATCCACAAAGATTGAGATACATTATGTACGCGTGTTTGATACTTCATAACATGGTAATTGAAGACGAAGGTCGTGCGATATGCGTTTACGATCCGAATGAGGTTGAAGAGATGCTCGAGCCAGTTGACGAGGGACAACAAGAATCAAACAAGTGGGCGTTACGCGATACTAATATTCATGGGAACCTTGTTCGGATCTGGTCGATCACATTTGGAATAATTTTCATGTCAACCCCGTTGATGACGAGTAGTTTTTAGTTATTTTTTATGAACTTTAGTTTGTAATATTTTTTTTTTTTACTTTGTGAACTTTAGGTTTCTAATTTTTATTATTTATTCAATTTCGGTTTTTTATGTTTTTCCATTTTTTTTAATTTTCACGTTTTTTTTATATTATTTTGACGTTTTTTATTTTATTTTTATAAAAAAATAATTATGAAATATAAAATATATAATTAAATAAAAAGGAAAAAGAATAAAAAAAGGAAGGGGGAATGAGGGAATTGAGGGAAGACATTTCCAAACTTTGGGGAAGAAAATGGGGGAAATGATGTGGCGGTGATGTGGCACTTGAGAGAGTTGGGGGAAAGGGGAGGCACACCATATAGCCTCATAGTTGACTGATGTTCACCATGCCTTGATCTTTAGCTGGGATGACCGGTGTTGACCTGGTCAACACCTTTGACTCGTCGTCTTCCCCCTAATACGAACCAACATCACAGTTACGACTCCATCACCACCACCTAGCACCACCATCACACCCTAACCATTATCATCATCTCCATTCTCCAATATGTCGCATTTCCAACAATATCAGTTTGCTATTTTGATAACCATCACTTATCCTCTGTAATCTACTGACATCATCGTCAATAATCACAATTATTGTTATCCTCATCATCTACTTTAGTCACCTCTACAGCCATGTTACTATCACAGTCAACTCTCATATACATCACTGGTTATTATTATCACAACTCGGTAAAACGAAACAATGAGGGAGGCCATAAGTTAGCTGATGTCGGATAACATTATATTGTCGGTCCCTAGGACACCACCGCCGTCACTATACTCCTAATCATCCCTTGCCTATGTATAATCCACCCATCATCAATATCAACTCGTCGTTTCTCTTTCTTTGTATGTTTTTTGATGAAGTGTGTGTGAGAGTGTAGATATAATACAAGGGTGGAGTGTTTATGTCTGTTGTCACACATGGGGGGTGCCATGTGTCCCATGGGGGTGACTAATCAAATTAGTCACGGGTTCGGGTTCGCATCGCGTTTTGGTTTGGTTACATACTGTTTAGTCATTGTTGATGATTATTCAAGATTTTGATGGACATACTTCTTATAATAAAAAAGAGAAACACCTGAAACCATCAAATACGTCATGTTAATGATAGAAAAACAATATGACCTACCAGTTAAAATTCTCAGAAGTGACAATTTTACTAAATTCAGGTAGGGGTGAGCAGATCTTGGTCCTACCCGAAAAAAACCGAAAACCGACCCCGAGAAAAACCTAAAACCGAACCTAACCTATGTAATTCGGTTGTGCATCGGTTCCCAAATTATACAATCTTCGGCAGGGGCGGATCTATAGTAATAGCATGGGGTGCGGACGTTGCGGCTCAACTTCGCGCGCGTAGTGGAAAATTAGTGGAAAATTTGGTTTTTTTTTTACGAAATTTGAAAAACGTTGCTACTAAAATGAAACAAATGAAAACCGTTACTACTGAAAAATGTTTCTAGATCCGCCACTGATCTTCGGTTTCGGTTCGGGTTCGGTCCAAAACCGAGAAACCCACATGAAACCCGAACCGACCCGAGGTGCCCATCAATCAGCAGAAAATCGATAGCTGCTTTTCGCCCTATTCTTTTGTTGAGTTCTTGAGACGAAACATGGAGCTTATGCTACAAATATATATTATCCCGGAAGGATGTTCGACGTATAGTTGAATGGATCCCAAAAATATTGAACTGGAAGTGGAGATCTGATATAAAATGACAGGGTGATAAAAAAAATTAGTATATGTTTTGCTATGGTAAAAGCTAGTGTAAAACCAGTGATCGTAATTGTTTCAGCCTAAATAAACAGAAGTCAAGCTGAGTTGGTGTATGGCACAATATTCTAATAACATAATAGTCTAAATTGTTTAAATAAGAATATGCATAGTTACTGTTATAATAATATTCAAGTAGCATTTTAGTTTATTTAACACAATTCTAAAATTAATATACACCATACTTATTTACTAATTTCAGTTTTCATAAACTGATTTTTAATAACTACATAAATTAACATATATCAATATCATCTATCTGCTAGTTTATTTAGGATGAGACTGTAAGTTGGATCTATTTAAGCTAATGAGCCAATATTTTATTGAGATGTGAGCCCATACAAATTTTGAAAACATTAAATAAACATCCATCTTCTTTGTAACTATCGCCTGTTTGCTAATCAAGTAGGTTTCTCTTCTATCAAGGTTGTTGGAATTCCACTCACCTCTGTCCATGGTTTCAAAAGATCGGTTTCGGGTCTTTATTGTAAACCGAAGAACATAATACCTTTGAGACCGATACCCGAACCGTCCATTTAGGTCCTGTCTTCAGTTCCCGTTTTCTTAAATTTTCGGTTTTCGGTTCGGGTCGGGTAGTACCCGGTTCGGGTCGGTTTCATCCTTTTACTCACCCCTAAATTCAGGAATCACATCCTAGATTCATTTTGTGAACAAAAACGAATTCTAAGATAATTCAGTATACTAAAAACACCGGAACAAAATGGGGTGGTTGAAAGGATAAATAAAACCCTCATTGAAGCTGCTAGATCAATGCTAGCTAACTCGGCCTTCCACTCTCATTTTAGGCTGAAGCAATCAACACAACATACTAGGTTCAGAATAGAGTCTTACTTAATCATAGACACCAGAAAACTGCTTATGAATTGTTATTTAAAATTAAGCCATAGATCTTTGTCTTCAAAGTATTTGGTTGTCCTTGTTTCATCCTTAACTTAAAAGACGAGATATCATGTATACCTCTTGTGTATGTGCCATATATTAAGCTTCACCAAAACACATTTAGCTACAGTGAAAAGGATATTCAAGTATCTTAAAGGATCACCTTTCTTAGGAATCGGGTATCCAGCTAATGAAAATCTTGAGCTTATTAGTTTTTCAGATAGTGACTTTGCAGGATGTCTCACAACAAGGAAACTCACATTTGGTAGCTGCCAATTTCTTGGAAATGCTCTAATGTCATGGCAGAGCAAAAAGTAAACAGTTGTTTCCAACTCCACTGGAGAAGCTGAATACATTTCAGCTGCAAGTTGCACTGCACAAATCCTTTGGTTGCACAATCGACTACTAGATTATGATGGTATAACAGCATTGAAAACACCAATCATAATGGATAGTGAGGCTGCAATTAAGATCATTAAAAATCTTATGCAACAGTTAACCACTAAACATATTGATACCAAACATCATTTTGTTAGATACTGTTATGGAAAAGGTCTGATATCAATCCAGCATGTATCTTATGAAAATGAACTTGCAGATGTTTTCACAAAACCACTATCTGTATTCCAAAACCCGGTTGCAAGGATAGGAATGCTATACTTTGATAAAGTTCCATGGGATTTAACTTCTTAAAAAAAATAAAATGATAATAACAAAATAAAATGATTTTCAAAAGCAAAATAAATATACAGAAACAAAACAAACAGAACAACTAGATTTTTCACCAGCTGTTTCAACAACTACTAGTTCGTGAACAAAGAAAAGCTCGCTAAAACCAGTTGTTCTATGAACCAACAGCTTTTTAAAACACAAAAAATACTGGATATCTATGACATATTTTGGTGTTGATAAGAAGATCTCTGCGTGAATGAGAAAGCAGCGAGAGTGAGGTGCAGTATATATGCGATGGTGGACAAATGGAGAAGAAATGAACGATATGTGGCAAACGAAGGAATCTCAGCAATAAAGGGGTGTACTTGAGGCATAACTAACTTGTACAAGAGTAGCTAGACACTCACAATCCAAAGTTCCTAAATGTAGTGATATATAATATGCAGGTAAAATATGTGTAAATGATGGCACATCAGTTACCTATCCTGGCACTACTCTCACATGAGCATAATGACCTGTGGAGTTTTCATGTGCTCCACAACCAACTAAGCCCAAAACGCGTTGGTGATTTATGTGACATCTCACCATTCCGAGACCCTACCAATAGTTTTGCTATTTGTGGGATTTCATGGGTTTGGTTGTTGTTGTTGACGTTCTTTATAAACCAATAATTCCTCTTATCCATAGTTGATGTGAAATTTGCCTAAGATGTTACACTGGTCCATATTAATCTTTTGGTATTGTTACAACTCGCATCTTTTAAAGGCAAAGTTATCAATATATATGTACACAGGTGCTACAATGCACTATGTGAATACGTATTTGTCTTACACAAATTTGTGGAAGAGTCAATTACATTTTCTGTGTGATTTATGGACATAAAACTCTTGTTTAATGCCTATAAATCATAGAGAAATAAAATAACCAAGTTATATAACTTAGTCAGAATATAAGTTAATAAGGAAGGAATGAAGTGTGTGACAATTAGATCAAATGACAAACATAACAAGGCTGAAATGGAAAGATTAAATTGATGTTTTACAAATAAAATTCTTCTAATTGCGTGTGCGTGTATGTGGACATACACAAAAGGAAAAGAAGCACACTCTATCAAACCCCCATAAATCCTGAAATTGGTGATATAATTGTGTTTGAAATTTATCTGAGCCAGCCCAGTTAGAAAGTAAGTCTAGCTTGGCTTAGTTTAGATCGGTCTAGCTCATATTATTTTACTTATAAGTTATAACTATATATTTTATTTTTATATACATACAATATAAAAATAAGTTGAATTTTGTATTAAGCTCAAACTTATTTTGTGTTTGATAGAACTTGATTTTGACAGTTTTTAAATCCGAGCCTAACTAAGCTGAGCCAAACCAGGTCGGTTAAAAATCAAGTTAAGCTTGAGCTTAGAATACTAGTTCGGTTTCAAATCTGTGTATAAGCGAGCCGAGCCTGAGTCGCCTCGCCAATAATAAAAGACCTCCGTTTTGCCGTTAAAAAGGTTTATTCGATTATTAATCTGTTTTTCAAACATTTGACGTTAGGTTTTCTTAATAATAATAATATAATAATTTAACCCTGCCGCCACAGCCGCGTCTCACGGCCAGAAGCCCCAACATCCTTAATGGCAAGTCTCAATCCCTTTAATTTTTATTGCTGATTATTATTCGGTGTTGATTTCAATGTTTTAAGTGGATGATTTCTCAGTATTGTGATCAATTTATCGTCTACTTCAATGAGTTGTTTTTGTGTGTTTTTTATTATTTTTTTAATGTGTTTTTGGAGGTTTTAAGTAGGTGAAAGCCTTGGTTTTTTAATCGTTTGATCATTTAGTACTCTGTTTTTATATGTTCTTGAAGGTTTTAACTTTTAAGTAGCAGAAAGCTTTGATTCTTGTAATTGCAGCCTACATTGAAATATTAATGATAAATTGTTAATGCCATCAAGTCTAATATTCGATATACCTTGGTTTTAAAAAGTGCGCAACTATCCGTAGCGTTTAGAAATTAGGTCCAAAAACTTAGGTGATAGCTTCACGTACTTGTGGCGACATGGGCTTCATATATGTACAAATAAATAAGCTTTATGTATGTATCCGTCACGAGTTTTAATACATAATATGTTACGCTGTCAGATTTTACTGTGTACGTTTGTTTGTTTGTTTGTGCTATATATACGAGCCTTTTAATCACGTAAAGAGTTCATAATCTTTTCATTCAGCCTCCTCTATACCTTATAATTTGCTAATTTTGACCCTTTATGTGCTTGAGGCGTTGTTCTTATGTACAACCAAAAGTTGCATCTCTCTAGTCT
This sequence comes from Ambrosia artemisiifolia, assembly GCA_032199755.1. Lineage (NCBI taxonomy): Eukaryota > Viridiplantae > Streptophyta > Magnoliopsida > Asterales > Asteraceae > Ambrosia > Ambrosia artemisiifolia. The sequence goes on from CM063521.1 coordinate 11,514,399, forward strand.
CTTTTACATATTAGCCTTTTTTAAACGCGTAAGTCATTCATAATCTCTTCATTCTTTAGGTCAATTTTGTATATCAACAATGGTTATCAAATGCGCTAGGCGATCTCAAGGCGCGTACCCCTCGCCTGAGCCCTAGGCGCAAAAAAAGCGAGCACCTGAGATTGTAGAAAACGAACAAAGAAAAAAGTAAAAATACATTATGTATTAGAAAAATAATGCCATTCTTCAAATAAAACAAACAAAAGCTATTATATAATATTTAATATCATCTAATTAGTATCAAAAGTTTTAAAATATTAGTGTATATAAGTAGTAATCTGGCTGGAATTTAGCCATAATTTGGAGAATTTTGCTTGAAACTCTTTGGAGTTTGGGAATCTTGCTGGAATATGCGCCCAAACCATCACCAGGAGCAATTGTCTCGCCTTGCCTCGCTGCGCAAGAGACGATGGCTGTTAACAACTATGATAACAACCTCCTCCAAACCGTATATCTGACCAATTTTGACCCACATGTACATAAAGCGCCGCTTTTAAGCTCCAAGGCGTGTTTATGTTCTCCTTGCACGTCTCGCGCCTCAAACAACCCCTTAATGCGCTCTTTTTAAAACCAAGAGCTTATATACTAATAATGATTTGTGTAGTTCAAGTATCCCAGGTCAAACTCCCAACCCCAAACATGTTTATTTTGGTTAAGTTTAGTTTTGAATGTATAATCCTAATTTACCTACTATACAAAACCTGATTCTTTTTTTTTAAGCATTATTTACTTTGTGGTTTTGATCAAAGTATTTCTTTGATATTGGTGGGTGGGAAACCTGACTTCTTAGCTGATACACATATGCATTTCTGTATGATTGATAAACAGTTTAGTGAGAACATATACACTTTGAAAATAATATTTCAGATAGGTTTATAGACGTTGTTTAGGGTTTGAACCGGATTGGTACGCATTAAACGTCTTTATAATGTTTGGATGAATAAGTCTTACCTGTGTATTTGGAATAACCAGTTTCATACCGTCTGCGAAAGGCTGTTTATCTGACAATTTAACAACAGAAATGTATACATACCTGTTGTTTGATTCTGATTATTCGAAGTCACATGCTTTCAAAACATATCCAAACGCCCCTTAGTAACCTGAATTTTTATTTATTTTTATTGTTTTAATTAACTTTCTTCTTTTATGTTGATCTCTTTGCAGGAATAGATGTTCTTGGACCAAAACAACAAAATTTGTTACAATGAAAAAAAATGGGATGTTAGGAAAGAACCGGATTGAAGACGTCCGTTGGCTGTGTTCACTCTCCGAGTCCGAGCTCGATCTACTCATTAGTCTGAAAAGGATGGCGATCCGAAGACAACATTCTATCCTGAAAAAGAAAGGTACCCGAAGGGCATCTGTAACCAGGCATAAATCTTTGTCAAAAAAGTTCGACTTGAAGATGCTTAGAGATCTTAGTTTTGTGTTAATGCAAGTTGTTAAAGAACGGTTGGAAGGTATCCCGCAAATGGCTGTATCGCATGTTGACAACTCGAATTTAGCAAAACACGAAATCAGTGAAGAGTTTCGGGAAATGGGTGTGGAAGAATTGATGGGGCACATTCGTCCGGATAAGAAGAAGAGGATATCTAAGCTGTTTGGGATTGATGATTTGGTTGCAAGAAAGAGGAGAAGACTTAGCAATGGAAAGAAAACAATTACAATAGATTGATGATCTAGAAGCAAACATATATGCAGCTGTTTGTTTTTTTACCTAAATAGAAAAGTATTGTCTGCATATCTAGTTGCAAATTGTTGCTTAGTCGTTGCCCTGTCGTTTTTCCTATCAAAAGAAGTTTAAAAACATTAAAAATTCTGCAGTTCATCACTTTGGTAGTCTCGTAATGGTCTTTAAGAGGCTACCTTTTAATGGTTCATAGCCTCCTAATGGTTAAAAGGGTAGTCTTTACTTATGAAGCGTCTTGAAATTCATCCAAATTAGTGGTAACGGTTTTCCATTGGTAAGATGGACCGGACTGTATGTTCTTTACGTCAACTGTCCTAATTTCACGGTATAATCTCTGACCAATTATGGCACAAGACAATTAAATTTACGCTAATATAACTTATTACTTATTAGAGGTGACAAAATGGGTGGGTTGCGCTGTGTAAAGGGTTGAAATGTGTTTGGGTATTAAAACACCAATGGAGACCTTGCATCTGAACCATTGGATCCAAGGTAGCCACTGTTGCTTTTACAGGTTTGATTTGTGTAGATAGAACCATAGAGGTAATGTAATGGTTGACGGTTCTAACGGTCCAGTTTGAAACTTAAACCGCCATTTAACCTCTACTATTTATATACTTTTTTCATCTTTTAAATATGTAGGTATACATTTATGATCACTAACCATTTTTCTCATTAAAAACAAACATAACTGTCAAATCACCAAACCGGCCAACCCATCCAACTCGGCCGGTTCAATTTGTTGTTTACAAATTTGTAGTTAATGATTCGGCCCAACCTTTTTTTGTCAAAAGCGGCCTAACCCCACCGTGAACACCCCTAGTGATAGATACACCAGCTTTGTACGAGCAAGTATTTCAAAATGCAACGTATATATGTACATAAACTAAAAAAAATTCAACTAACATGCCATATATGTCAATCTAGTCGATTAACAAAATTGCACACATTATCAAACACAACTAAAACAGAGAACTACAGTGATGCAGACGGAATACTTAAATGATAAACAAACTGATACAAGAAATCGAATAGCAAAAAAGCGTATAGCGTCTTGATTGATACACCAAAAAAAAATCACAAGTTCAGAGCAAAAGACGGTCATTAACCTTAGACGATGGCATAATTCGTTGCTTTAGAATGGTTGATCAAAATATAATTCGCAGCTTCAGACTACAAATAATTCTAAGAATATATATCAGACAATAAGCTTTTACCAAGAAAACAGATAACAGTTTTCATTTGTTTGCCTGGCCTATGGCCAATGCTACAAAAACAATTTCAAAAAGTAAAATATTTCATTCATTCATAAGTTTGCATTATTGGGGATTGAAAACAACGAAACCAAGAAAAGTTTTAATTAACCAGATGCGGTCTTCTTTTGCTGGAAGATGACAGCAAAAATCGGAACCCCAACACCGATGCTGAAAGCAGTGAAAACACCAAGAGTCATGGTCAGCTTCTGATTTTTCATCCTGTCCAAATTGTACATGTGTTTCGAGTGCAAGTAAGCTGGCTCATCATGACCACCATGTCCGCCCATTCTCTTAGCTCCCGTCGAGTGAAATCCTCTTTGAGCTGAAATCAATTCAGAACTGAATTAAATAAAAATACAATAAATGATATATGTTGTAGGTTCGGTTTTACAATATCGGCCAACTGGCCAAGGTTGTCATTGGCATTTGAATTAACTGTAGCAGGTCCCAAGATTGTCATTGGCATTTGAAATCTTTGTAGTTTCACCTAATTTGCAAATTCTATCAGTAAACACTTTAAAATTGGTTTGAGATCAAGGCTTAGTGGTATTGTTAACCCTGTAATTAACTAACTAAGCAAGTGACTCTTAATCAATCCAACATACATCCGGGTTAAACCTTAAAATTACAATTAATTAGAATTGAGCTTCCAAACAAAAACGAAACTATGGCAGACTACTTGAGCTCTATGAAACCACTCTTGGTGTTTATTTTGAATTATTCCAGTTTAGCGATTGTGAAGGTTAACACTTATTTAAGCCCTCTCCTTTATCCCCTTTTCTGCTATAAACAATGCTAACAAAACCAAAAGTAGTTTCGTCATAGATATTGGATTCCTACTGTTTTCTTTTTTATACTCCAACCCAACTAGTTGAAAAAATAATAACTTAATACCTTCGTTCATTTTAAAATCCCCTGTCACCAGTGAAAATAAATGTCTGAACGACTAGAATGTACCATGAAGTTGATGACCATAAACACCCAAGTATAATGAAAACCACATTCAGCAATAACAAACCAATAAGAAAAATGATGACCCATATTGGGGACACCATTCAATTATGGGTTAAGACCGAAGCTCTAAACTAAATCAGTTTATGATTACTGAAAAAAAAGGCTTAATGTTGTCAAATATAAAAATAAATATGAAAAGGTTAAAACTTAAAACTGTTCTAACAGTAATAAAATAGACAAAAATATCATGTTATGCTTTCAAAACCCAAAGTTCATTTTTCCAGATGATGGTTTCTAGTGGTTGTAAAAATCGCGCCTAGCCGCCAATTAGTCCCTGCTTAATCGCTAGCCGGAGGTGGTCAATAGTGGTCAAATCCGGTCAAAATGGCCAACAAACAGAGGCAGACTAGCGATTCTGGCCAAATTTTAGCCAAAAACTTTAAATTCCAGCGAGATTCTGGCCAAAACTTGTAGATTACGGCAAATTAATTCTACCTACTTCAAAATATGGGTATGTTAAAACCTGTCCACTTAAAAAATTTACATATAAAATGCGTGTATATGCATATAAAACTGAAAACTAAATATAAAATCTCAATCCGATTAGTCCCGATTAATCTCGATTAATCACTAGTCGGTACCCCATCGGGTGACTAGCGCCTCGGGATTCTTACAACACCGGTTTCTACAAATGTATCTTACTTACTGAAATAAACGTATCCAAAGGTTATAGAGATCCATAACAATTCCTCCTTAGCAAGTGTTACGTAACAAATCAAAGTATCATTTAACATCAAGAATGTCAACTACAAGCCAGCATAGACGAAAATAACCGAGCGAGTAAATATTCCTAACAAACTTAGATGTTTAGACCGAGAAAATTCATCCACACGCACATGCTAATGTCCAACTTACCTAAAATTCAGACTTAAAGCCTCAATCATATAACTTTTGTTATCCTTTAATCTAATACAACAGATGACTTCGTTTCATTCAGACAGAGAATCAAATGATATACATAGCTAACTCTTCATATCTCAAAAGTCCACATCTGACATCCGTAAAACGAGTTCAGAAAGAACTTCACCACTCATTTGGAAAGAAAAAAAAAGATATTTTTGTAAAATTTGTAACTCTTACCCTAAAAAAATATCACACAGTGAAGCTGACTTTCGAAACTACATTCTAAACTTTGACATGTTCAGTTAAAGGTTTAAAACCTAAACATCAATTAATGGTGTCCATGGTGGCATGGTGAATAGAAAATGTAAATAAACAGCTCAATATCTTAAGCATACACTAGATTTATGTAAAAAACACAAACACATACACACATATTATGTTTTTCCATCTCCTTCATTTCAGTAACTTCAAAAGCTCAGTTCAATCACATACATACAAATCTAATCACAGAAACCACTACAGATCTAAAACATCAACCAGACAGATCTATCCAATAACCGAAACAAATAATCAATCCATCGGTATTGCTGTAATGATGCAACAAATAAAAAAACAACCATAAAAATAAAAAGATTAAGAAAAATTTATAAAACCATAAGCTATAGTTTAAAACTAATCATTAAAACGTTAGGTAAAGAGATTAGGAGACGGATTGTTACCAGATTTAGCGAGAGATGAATCGACAGAAACAAGAAGTTTGGAGGATAATGATCTTAATCCGGTGTTCAACGCCATGGATGCTCAATTAGGGTTTCGGTCTGATGCTGTAAATCGAAAGGATGGAAGGATAATAATAATATAATAATAATAATAATAAACACAAAATGTTTTTAGAATAGTTTTTGAGATTATATTATTGTGTATGTGGGCTGACAGATAATGGGCCGTTGGTTAGTAGGCTAATGAAGCTTTGAGAGAATACGATGGGCCGGTCCACCACTATTGTGTGTTATGGTTTTACAAAATTTTACGTCAGCACCGGTGGTATGAGCTCTCAGCCTCTCACTAGATGTGAACAAATCGGTTTTTTTTTAGGAACCGGTTTCGGTTTGGAACTGATCTGCTACATTGTCGGTTTCGTCAAGAACCGGTTTCGGTTTCGTCCGGTTTCGGTCTCGATTAGGTCGGTTCCAAAGATCGGTTTTTAAGACCAGTTCCGATTCGGTTCGGTTCCGGTTTTAGTTCTTGCGCACACAATTAAAAAAAATATATAAGCTGATGGCAAAAAAATAAACATAAAATTATGACTTTTTTTTAGGATTTCGAAATAAGAAACATGGAAAATGAAATTAAAACTTTCTACAACGTGCATTTTTTTCCCCATTCGACATAAGACACAAGTCGAAATAACCATTTTCGCCAAAAGGTTTGGCGTGTCGTCTCGAGAATTTAAACAACGGTAGGCTCTCGTTTGTGGAACCGATTTGGGATGGGTTTGAATATGAAGCCATGGAATGATGTAGTAAAAGCAAAGCGAACAAAATATTAAGTGTATACGATAGCGGTTTTTACGTTTTCGGGTTTTTTTTTCGCGTTTTTTAGTTTTGTGATCAGCTAAAACATCCAAAACCTATTTATACTAAACAAGGGTGGCAAAATGGTGATTTTTTTGGAAAAAACGGCTAGTTAACAGCCAAAATTGTGCCCAATGTTCAAAAATTCGAATTTGGTACATTATCAGGTTGGAACCGGTTCTGGGACCGGTTCTTGGTTCTTGAGATCGGTTCCAGTTCCGAACCGTTTTTGACTAAAATAGAAGAACCGATGCTGGAACCTATGGTTCCTAAGAGGAACCAGAACCGATTCCACTATTTTTTTGTTCCGAAACCGGAACCGGTTCGGGTCGGTTCCACCGGTTCCGGTTCTAAAACCGGTTTTTTTGTTCACCTCTAGCTCTCACTTATTTTTTTCACTATTAGTGTTATAATGGTTTTATAAATTTTTACTACCTACTACCCATTAAAATAACATTAACAAGATGAACTCTGAGTGGTTGGTGTACCAAAGGTATAACTTCTTTCTCTCTTTCACAAGGGATGGTAACGGGTTGGGTCTTGGTAATCACATACCAGAGATGGTAATGGGTCGGGTTTGGGACGAGTTTAAACAATTCCAACCCCATACCCGATTAGGTATGCCTGTCTTAAACCTGTTGGGTTTGTATCGAGTAATTACCCATCGGGTATCAGGTATACCCGCGGGTTTCAGGTAAACTTGTTAATTTTTAAAACTTACCCATTAGGTATATACGACTAGAAACTCGTCAGGTATCTATTAGGTAACAACTAACCAACTACATTTAGCATTATTAAATATATGTGTAAATGATTACAGTGTATATATATATAAATATTTAAATCATATAAATACAGTCAAAGACATAGATAACAAATAGTATGCACTAATTTTTGGTGATTTTTAGCACAAGATGACAATTGAGATGAACAATTAGATATATTGTGCATACATATTTAAAATTCAAAAAGATATATAAAAAATTATATCATGTATCTAATTGAGTAAACGGCTATACTTTATCGGGTAAACAGGTATATCATCAAATCCCAAACCCGTGAAAAAAATAAAACTAATCCCATACCTGATTACCCGACCCTAGACCCATCCCAAATGTGTCGGGTTTTGGGTTTGCCCATCGGGTTCGGGTTTGATTGTCATCCCTAACACATACATTTATCCGGTTGTAAAATCCTGTTTCATATCTGGTTCAATACCCATCGGCCGTCGGGTATTTGTCGGGTAATTATCTATCATGTATCCATTCGGATTTTCAAATAGATTTCTTTTGTACCACTATTATAGTTAGTTATTCCGTGTGTATAACTACTGTAAATTAAAATATACGTTACATACATATAGGTTTTATCATAAATATATAATAAGTTAATAACTATATAGTTTACATATACTTCACAACGTACAAAATATAAATCATATGATTATATATATATATATATATATATATATATATATATATATATGATTTGGTTCATTTGAGAACTCACTTGAGTTGTGAGAACTTGAGAACTTCTCTAGGCCAATAACAAGGTGACACGTATGCAGCTTACCATTATAATATTAAAGGGTAACAAAGTAATTTATCACCTCCCCTACCCTACCCCACCCCATCCCAGACCCAACCCCACCCCAGTCCCCACCCCCACTCCAATCTACCTTTTAAATTACTGATTTTTTTTAAATCATCATCACACCAACCAAGTATCTCTCTCTCACACACACGACTCTCTCTCTCTCTCGCTCGCTTTCTCTCTCTCACACACACACACGGCTCTCTCTCTCTCTCTCTCTCATATGAGTAAGAAGGAGATGAGGTGTTTTTGGGATCTGAATGGTGGTGGTTCTTGGGCGGTGGTTCATGGCTGTGGAGGTAGGCGGTGGAGGTGATGGTGAGCGGCGGAGGAGACGGTGACCCAGATGATGACGATGGTGGGTTTCAACGATGGGTTCGATGGTGGGTTTCGATGAACAGATGACGATGAAGGATCTGTTCGATGATGGGTTTCGATGATGGTGGTTCGATGAAGGATCTGTTTGATGGTGGTGTTTGTGACGGGGGGAGGGGGTAGAGGTGGTTCATGGTGACGAGGGGATGGGGGAGGGGCTGTGGTGGGTTTCATGTTTATTATTATTATTATTATTATAAGATTTTCATGGCTTTTGTGTGAAGATGATGATGTGAAAAAGATGATGGTGTTGTTTGAAGTCGACGATGATGATGGTGATGGTTTTTTTTATAAGGTAAGTAAACAATGGTGTAAAACTCTTTATGACCAAAGTGTCACAATTTTTTTCTTTATGACCAATGGGGTTTCTGTTGGGTTAGTTATGTGTAGTATGAATTTTATAGATGTTGGTTTTTTATATTGATGTAATACAAATTTTGTTGATGTTGTGGGGCATTTTATAGTGGTGTAATACAAATGTTATAGATGGTACTAGTTATTTTACACTAGCATACGAATGTATAGATGTTTGTTGGTTATTTTACACTAGCGTATTCTTTGAAGATGTAACACCCCAAAAATTTCTAAATCGTATTTTATGATAATATAGTCACACGTGGCTTTTACACGGGACCGTATGAAGCATGACTTATACGAATTTCCTAGTCTAGGTAATTAACCCCGTCAACCTTGTAGGCTAAACAAGGCTTAAGCAATTACACGAGACTAACTTGATTAGTGTCTTGAACTAGTACATACTTGACAAAAGATGGGAGGGGCTAAATGTGCCAAATAACCAAACATGAGTTTGGTTTAATACTTATATAAAAAAAAAAAAAAGAAAAAACACACACACAACTAGGGCTGTATACAAACCAAACGAACACGAACAAGGCCTTGTTCGTATTCGTTTGTTAAGGAATTAACGTGTTTGCGAACTGTTCACGAACACTAACTGAACGAGATTTTTTGTTCGTGTTCGTTTGTTAAGAAAATAATGTGTTCACGAACTGTTCATGAACACTAACCGAACGAGATTTTTGTTCGTGTTCGCTTGTATTTATTTGCTAAATTTAGGTGTCGGCCAAAAACGAATACAAACACACACAAATGAATGTAAACGAACACAAATAGGCATTACTGAACAAAACGAGCACAAACTAGCACATTAAATTATGAAAATTCGCATTTTTCATCGCTAACATTGTCCACCCAAAGTATACTAATCAAATTACCCAAATATACATGACATAATCTTGATCACATAATGTCTTATAAAATACAGAGGTATCATATTAAACTTGAAATCCTCGTTTAATCCACCAAAAATAACAGTTAATCAAAATAGTTAAAGTAATATTAACATGTGATACAGTAATATATGTAAATAATCTACTACTGGGAAATTTAGAATATTTAAATTAAATATAAAAATTAAAAACCCTAATGAACTATCGAACAAAAACAAACATACACGAACACGTTACCGAACGTTCAAGAACATAAACGAACGAACGCAACCTCTGTTCATGTTCGTTTGTTTAGCTAAACGAGCGGAATTTTTTGTTTGTGTTCGTTCCTTTATTAAACGAACGAACTCAAACAAACTTCCCGCCGAACAATTCACAAACAGTTCGCCGAACGTTTGGTTTGTTTACAGCCCTACACACAACCTCCCTAAATTCGTTCATCACACACAAACACACACCAAACCCTAAGGAGCTCAAGAACAAGCTTGATTCAAGGTGGAATCAAAGCGCTTTTAATTGCATTATCCCTAAAATGAATCATCCAAGCATAAAAAACACTAAGGTAATCTTTATTTTGCCTAATTCAATGATAATGTTCATGCTTGGCTATGATGAAAATCTTGAGATGTTATAAAAACGTGAGTCAAGGGTTGGTAGTGTTCATTCTAGTCATGGATAGCTCAATACTAGTAAACTTGGGTGTATGTTGATAGATTTCTTGTGTGATGATTATATCCTTCTAAATTCATGTTCTAAAACGAATTGGGATTTTTGGTAGATTGGTAGAAATCACCTTTAAACTATGAACTACTAGCTTTTGTTATGCATATCCATGAGAAACTATGATTAAGATATTTATTGGAATGCTAGTAATGATAAACCTGGTTAATGATGGATTTACGAGGTCCTAATGTCCTAAAATTAAAGTTAGGAAAATGACGCCTACAAGGCGTTTGATAAAATGCCCGAATGAAACTCGTTTTCATTTGGGCATAGTTAAGGCATTGATAGCTTGATCAAAAAATGTGTGGTCAAATAAATAATGTCTAAGAGCATGATTTTAATCACCAATGTGGATTGCACATCTAGGTGTGAGTACAAGAAACTTCGTTTGGTCAAGAAATCTCGGAATGAGGTAAAAATGGAAGCACACATAAGGTAAGTCACTCGATGGCTTAAATCTCAATATATTCCTAGTATTTTTGCATGCTTAGTTATACCTTTGTATGTATATTTGAAACTGATCATTGGAATGTCACAAAAGAAGCTTAAACGAGATTCATAGTTCATAGAAAACGGCCTTAGAGGAAGGTTGTCATATCCCAATTAGGCTAACGGGTCAATTGGGTGAAACACTAGTTAGAGAAGGACCTAAACCGAGGGTCAACATTATGCCGATATCGATTGTTGTTAATTGCTTGAGTATATTCGTAGACTTTATGTTAGTAATCTCAAGCTAGTCTAGAAGCAAAAAGGGGGCGCGAGCTAAGGTAAGTCCTTCTAGGACTCAAATCTCGTACTAATACCATTGCGATATTTAATTGCTAGGCAACCACTCCCCAAGTGATAAGTGACTGGTGAATCCGTTATACCAATGGGCAATGTAGACCGGGTGCTTGAAATTGCGCATAAATGGCCCACGGGGCCATAGACGCTAAGGTAGCGCCAAAACGACATATTGCCCAAGGGAAATCTTGAAAACTACCTCTAGTGATGAGGGATTAATCAAAAATCAGGTCGTGAATCGATTGGGGAGAGAGTTAGGATGAATGGAGATACTAAAAGGTAACGAGGACAAGTCCCCGATAAAACCCATGTGCCCAAGCTTAGTCCAAACCCGCCATTGGTAAGTGTTGGGTAAGCTAGAACCGGATAGTTAGCTAATCTCCCAGGTGTGAACCTTGACTATGTCTTTAGATGAGCATATGTCCAGCTTTGGTCTTGGTTTTAGGCGAATACTTCTAAACGGGTCGATTTGGATAAAAACAACATATGCATGTAATAACCGAAAAGGGAACTTGATCAATGACATCTTATAAGCATGATATAATGGTGTTAAATAAGCCCCCAAGTGTCCCTAGGGAGGGCCTTGAACATGGGTTCAAAAGTATCCAAATCCCCTTTAAAAACTAGTCAAGATGTTAGTTTCACAATTTTTTTGTGCAGTATCATGCGCCTAGGACGCCCAGACATGCGCCTAGGACGCCCAACTGATAGACTCCAGACGCCCAAGACCTTCTGGAGATGCCCATAAGGACGTTGAGCAACGTCCTAGACGCCCAGAAGTGCGTGTACGACACTTAGCCTATTTTTGTTTGATTTTCTTTGTTTTGGGGCTGTAAGCTACGGCCGGTCTTTTTCCTACGCCTTATGCTAGTTGTTTTATTCAATTACTTGACTAAGCTAACACACATTCATGGGTCTGTTTTTCATATTCAACCATAGGTATATAACTCGGAGTATTGATGATGATCAAGCTCATTTTGTGAAGAACCGAACGTTGCATCGTGTTAGCTTCCGCATAGACTCTTGATTTTGGGTGTAAAACTTAAGCCTTTTTTTGGGTTGTAATCATGGTGAATAACCTAGTACTTATGTCAAGTGTTTTAAAGTCTTGTTTTGTACATATTTGTTAACGTCTTAACATGGATTTTGGTAATAGTATCACATGTTCAACCCTTATTTTATTTGTTAAACACATGAGAATGGGTAAGGGTCTTACAAAAGAAGTTTGTTTATGGTAAATTTACACCAGTGTAAATCATCCTCACCAGATTCATTTTTGAATATGGGTTATTATTTTTTTTAAAAGTAAAGGAATTAAAAAATAAAATAAAGTTAAAAAAATATGTTATTTTGAATAATTGAATAAAAAATTAATATACTATTACATTAATTATTTCTCTCCCATGGTATTTTTACCTAAATACCCCTTTATGTACTTTATTATATTAAAAAATACTAATATAAAGTTAATTAATATGTCAAGACAAAAAACTACAAAGATTCAATCTCAACCATTAGATTGAGAAGATCAATGGCCTAGATGAGTTCCTATGGTTCTCGCAACTCACATGAGTTCTCAAAATAACCTAGCCATATATATATATATATATATATATATATATATATATATATATATATATATATATATATATATATATAGGGTGAGGTTGACCATATTTCGTGAGAAGTGTGAGAAGATTAAAAATTGATATGTAGGCATTATTTTTTGAACTTAGTCATGATGTTTTGGATTGTTTTTCCTAGAAAAACACCAAACATAACAATTAAAAACCGAAAACAATGTATTTTAGGCTTAAAACTTAAAACATCATGCTAAGAACATTAAGCAGTGTGTTTTAAGTGTTAAGTAGTGTGTTTTAGCTGTTTTTTAAATTTAATAACTATAATACATTGCATTGTGTTTTAGATTATTGTTTTTGGTGTTTTTCAAGTTAAAATAACCTAAAACGTCATTCCTAAATCCAAAGCATGACGTCTACATGTCAATTCTTAATCCTTCTCACACTTCTCACGAAATATATCCTTTGTAGAGGAACCTAAACATATATATATATATATATAGGGGAAGTATAGACAAGAACCCCTCTCAAATGAAAAAACCCCAAGAAACCCAACCCTTGGTCCATGTTATGCCACATCACCCATCATATATATAATTTTCTATAATATTTAAAAGGGCATAATAGACATTTCTACAACCCCCTTTCTCTCTCTCCCTATATATATTGTTTCCCCCCTTTCTCTCTTCATTTTATTTTCAAATTCAAATACACAATTTTTTCTCTGTCCTCTCTCTGTCTCTCTCTAGAACCACCAACACCACCTTCCACAACCACCATCGCCACCTCTATTCACCACCTCGCCACCTCCGGTCACCACCTCCCACCATCGCCGCCTCTGTTCTTCATCGCCTCGTCTGTTCATCTGAATAAGAAGAAGCACCAGAGCAATATCTAGAAGCCCAGGAAGCACAAGATCTGCTCTGTTTCGCGTTGATCTTCGAACTGAAGTGAGAGTAAGAATCGAAGTAATAATCGGCGCTGGTTTTACTATCGTCTCCTCCTCCAAGCTCACACATCGAGGAGTCGTCATCAACGTTGGAGCTTCCTGTGGCTGTTTCTTCGATTGCTACATCATCATCTCCGTATTCGAATCTAGTCTTTGTAGGTATTGCTTCACTTATCGTTGATGTTTGTGCCTCTGTGTTATTATTATTGTTATTATGCATTTTCTTGCTAATAGAGGTGATCTTATCAAAGTAATATATTTATTATAATATTCATACATATGTGTGTCTATATTTTTGTCTGTATATGCTAGCTGATCTTTGATAAGTAATATATTTATTATTAACTAATTAGTGTTGGTTTACTTTGAATATCACGATTTGCAAGTAGGTGTCATGTTAAAGTTGCTGATATGTTTTTTTACGCTATTTATGTTTTGATTTTTTTGAATAATAATAATAATAATAATAATAATTTTGTTTAGAATAATAATAATAAGCTATTGCGTTTTTTATTTATGCGTTTTGTGTTACGTTTTGATTTTGTTAGGTTTTGGGTTTTGTTAGAATAATAATAATAACAGTTTTGGGGATAGTTTTTGTTCGCATACCAAGTGTTCGATCAAATGCTTGAATGAAAAAAAACTTATGTTAACCTTTTTTTTATTTTTTTTATTATAATTATTTTGTTTATGTTAGATTTTTATTGGATTGGGAACATGAGGTTGATAGATCACATGTGATTGATGAATAAAATTGTAGTCTTTTTATGTTAGTATATGCTAACACATGTTAGTGATGCCCTATTTATGTGTTTGAGGATCCCAAACTAACATGTGTATCTGTTCTAGTGTTGGTTTTCACGAGTAGGCTATAGGAAGAAAGTGGTGTTGATGATGTGGCTGTGGTAAGTGATTGTTTTGAGTTTTTTATAAAGATTATAAATTTTTATTTTTTTTAGGCAAGTGAAGGTGTTTATGAACTCGTCTAGGGTGCATGTCTATTTTTTGTGGTCTGAGTCATGTATGCCCACACACGTTAGTAATGCTAACACATGCTAGTATATGCCCAACTAACAGGTGTTAGGGTCCATATGACATACGTTATTTTCAGTAAAACATATGTTTTAGAATATGCTAACATATGCTACTGATGTCTTTTATTATATTATATATTTCATGAATATGAGGATAATTTTTTGGTATATGGATTTGGATTGGTTCTGATTTGATTTTTTAAATTTATTATTGTTAGATTTTAAACCCTATTTAATCGTATTTGATTAGTTGTATTAACATAGTTGTAAAATTGAGTATGATACACTTGGCACTGCAGATTTTGGTGTTGTTTATACACATGTTAGTGATGCTAACACATGCTAGTATATGCCTAACTAATAGGTGTTAGGGTTCATATAACATACGTTAGTATATGCCCAACTAACATGTGTTAGGGTTCATATGACATACGTTTTTAGAATACACTACACATGTCAGTGATGTCTCATTATGTGTTTTGGAGAGCCCAACTAACACGTGTTATCTTTTTTTCTTTTTTTTTTTTTGTAGGTGAAGAGATTTTTTGTGTTAAAGATGAAGATGGGCATCAAGAACGAAGCATAGCTAGATCTTTTTTATGTTATTATGATAGCTTTTTCGAAAATTCACAAATAATTATGTATGTATGAAAAGTTTTTTGATACATTTTTAGTATTGATTGTTATGATCGTTTTTATCATTTATTAAATAAACACACATTTTATGTGTTCTTTTATTATGTTCTTTTAGTATATGCTTGTTAACACATGTTAGCGATGTCTCACACGATGTCAGAATTTTGTATCACAACACTAACGTATGTTAATATTTCGTGCTGGAGAAAGTGCCATAAAGTAGGAGAGGGGTGACTTGACAAATGTCAAATCAACCTTTTTAAACCTAGGATTCAGAAAATTAAATTATAAAAAATTCATCTAAAATTACCTCAATGCCCTTAATCAACCTTTTTAAGCAAGTGGCTCACTTGCTTTTGATTATTTAATAGAAATTAATCATGGACCATTGATCAAACTTGATCAATGGTCACTAGAGGGTTTCCAGGGTTTTTCCAATAGATAGGGTTTCCATATTATCCATCCCCTTTTATATATATATATATGATAAGGGTTATAGAAAACAAAAATATGAATAAAAATTGGGTATAAGATCTGGTATATAGTCTAGATAAATGGGTATATGGTTTTGGGTAATCAGGTTGGGTATCACATAATCTCATACCCATAATCTTTTTTTAAAACTAATCCCATACCATCAAGTTTTGAGCATACCCGTCAGACTCGAATTTTTTCATCCCCAAAACATGATAATACTAAAAGGGCTTAACGCCTCTAATGGTGGAAGGGGTGGCTTTAGCAAGCTTGATTTGGCAAGAAATGGTGGCTCGACAAGATCGAAGACTCCACCCCATGGCATGGGACATGTGTGGATCGGCAACTCTCCAGCAACAAGCACATCCATGTGGTTGCCAATGAAACCTAGACATAGAAGGGAGAGAAAGTAGGCCCATTCCAAAAATTAACCAATTGTCTATAAAAACCTTTTGAAGAAGAGGGCATCGAAATCACCTAGTGGGGGTGTCGATTACAGTGACCATCTTTCCAACATCCCTCAAGATTAGAATACGTTTAATGACCTTCAAAAACAAAAAATCGAGAAACAAAAAGAAATCTTCAAGTTGTTTTTGAACAACAATTGGCTCTAAAACAGGATAACGAGGGAATAAAAGAATGATGCCAAGATATGAAATTCCTAGCAATAAAAATTGATCACTTCGATGGTCCTGATCGAGAAATGCACCAAGAGATGGAAGCGCAATAAGGCTAAAATATAATATGTAAAAATCTAAATGATTTTTTATGTTATATTTTTTATAATGTAATGATTTAAATTAAATGTTAAATATTGACATAAATTTAAAAATAATTAAACCAAACCATGACTTGGCAGCCATTGGCTCACCGTCCACGCCACTACCACCCCGTGCATTTTTTGTTTTGGATGCAATTCCACCAAAAATGAATTGGATACCACATTTCGGTCCTTGACTCCCTAAATAAATGAACACACCATTTAGCCTAAAAGCTTTGTTTTACGCTTGCCACATCACCACTAACACTATTTTGTTACACATATAGGCATATAGCCTCATTGTATGAGTGTTGGCTTGTTGTTTACCTCCTACATTTTCACCACAGTGGGGACGGGCTTCCCAAAAAGCCAGCTCGGGCCGGGGTCAGCATAGGATGAAATTATGGAAACCCTGAGTAACAAAGTAATTTATTAGGTGAAAGCCCTAGCCAATTTCTTCTAGTTCATTCTTCCCATTACCACAACATCATTTGCTTGGGTTTCTTTGGTTTTACTTGTTTTTTAGAAGTACTAACTTGAATAAACTCTAGGAACTCACTCCTAAATCTACACCAATGCCCATCATGGGACTAAAGTTCACCATCACCTTGGGGTGAACCAGTGGCGGATTTACTTGTATTGGAGGGTGGGCATGTGCCCACTGCCCACAGTACACAACAATGGAATCATAGAGAATTCAGCCAATCAACTTTCAAACCAAACTAATATTTAAATTTTAAAGGTGACATTTATTGATACTTTAACCCTGCTAAGTAAGGAGGTAACTTGACTCATATCTCTATTTATTATAATATAAAGTGTTTCAGGCCTTCAGTACAAGTTAATCCATCCCACCACACCAGTACCAGAAAATTACATGCCTTGACCTGAACCCGTGTATACAACTTTCACCCAACCCATACAATTTTCCAACTGTATAGAGAGGAGGACAAGAAGACGCACACATATACATGCGATTCACAAGATCCAGGTTGCGTCCATGTAACAACAACATCGATGAACTTTTCAATCACAAAAAACATAAATATGTTTCCACATTATCATACAAAAATGACATGATAACAGAATATGAAAATGAGAAAACAAAATGACAGAACATACCTTGTGGTATGTGGTAGTGCCGGATGTGTTGGAGTATTATGCAAGCTTGTTATGCTTACCAAACTTTGGTGTGAAAGGGATCCATTAGTAGAAAATTTAGGTGCCACCTGAACTCGATTTAGCGCCTCACGTTTTGAATTAACTGTTGATTTAATTTCAGACAAACGACGTTTATACTTTTGCAGCTTCAACACAGTAGGATTTTTATACGTATTTTAAACTGCTATTATTTTAAGAAAGCAAAAAGTTTGACCCAATTGAGATCAAACACAAACTAAAGTGACCCATTCACAACAAAAGGGTTAAATTACCATCTTTGGTTTCTAACTTGCATTACGCCCACTAACGGCATGCGCATATAATGTATATATGTGTGGCCCTCGGGGGCAAAAGTAAAGTTGCACTAGTTTTAACGCTATTTTACTAATTTCGTGAAAATAACGGTAAAAACGACGGACGGTTAATAATGCATCATGTGGTGGCGTTGATAGCCAAAAGACAAAAGGGTACATGCACCGATCGGGTTTGTCCCGATTGCTAAGTGTTCTGTGCCTTATGTCCAGGGCTTGATACCAAACCACATCGAGCCGGGGGTCTCACTGGAAGCAGCCTCTCTATTCTTAGGGGTAGAGGTAAGGTTGTCTACATCTTACCCTCCTCAGACCCTACCTTAGCTTTGCTATAGGTGGGATTAACTGAGTATGATGATGATGAGTTTCTAACTTGCATAATCTAAATCTAAAAGAATAATAAAGACATTTGTAACGGACTTCACTATGTATTTGGAATCCTGGGTTGTTTTAGCGAAGGAATAATGGGTTAAGAAGGTTCATTTCCAGGCAAGATTCATACATGTTCTCATTGCTCGATACATGGAAGTGACTATCTTCACCACAAGGAAAACAAAACCCAAGGTTGGGCAGTTGGATATTCGAGAGAAAAAAGCCGTCTTATTGCGAATAACAAGAGCATTCATGGGGCGCCTCCGGTTCTGTCGGTGCTTGAAACAATTTTGTCTTCTCCATATTACTATATCTCTAGAGTCAATAATTTGATATGAGGAACATTTCCCGTCGTTTTGGTAGACGGATACGCTTTCTTTTTTGCCATTTTTTCATTTCTATTTTTTCATCTGTGATTTCTGAATTTATTCAGAAGTAATTTAGACCCTTTTTTTTCTGATCCTTCGATAAAAAGATTAATTCTCTTCATAAAAAAAAAGGAAATAAAACCAATAATGTTGTTTTCCATTCATACCTGGAGTTGAATACCTCATTCAAGAATTGTTTTGGATCCGGGACTACATAATATTATTGTTCATCCAACAATGCAAACAAACTTAACCCTATCTTCTTGTTGCCTCGTTTTTGCTTAAATCAATATCTCATCCACCTTAACTTTAACTATGAAAGTATATTAGTTTCTTACGAAGCCATGTCAACAAGATCACAAAACACATGTATACACAGACATATGTGCCGTGTGTCTATAGGGAGCGTTAATTTGAGAATTCAATGTAACAAGTAAATTAGAGTCAGTTTTGTTATGTTAGGTTTTTCAGTTATGGTTCTTAACTTCTTATGGTCAGTCTTGGAGCATTCACATCTCCTCCATCAAACCTCCCCCCATCTCTAAAATTTAAAAAAAAAAACTTACTAAAAACACCCTACATCCCATCCACCATTTTATACCCTATCTTTATATTTTAACAAATACATCTTCTAGCTTTTTATATATAAAAAACTACTATTCACCCCCATCAAATTATTGTGAGTGTATTTTAACGAGGAATATAATAAAATAAGTGTTTGTGAGTAAGATAAAGGTAGATATGGTGGAGAGGATGTGGAAGGTTTTTTAAAATGAGAGATAAATTTTGAAAAGTATGATTTTGTGTTATATTATAGAGTATAAAATAGTGAAGGGGATGTGAATGCTCTTATGCTCACTCCTACCTCTGAGGGGTTTCTGATATACTGTTTTTCGAACTGAGACCTCTTAGTACTTCTAACTCTGAATATAAGGACTCATAAGGATCCACGCTTCAAATGCCAAATCGATTACATACAAAGGCAATCAATTGTGCAATCATGCTACATTGTATCATAAAAGTTATAATAGAAAAAAGAAGTTAATAAACTTTAATTATAATACATAATATTAAATTGGAAAAAGAACAACATACAAACTCTAGATAGTGACAGTGAGACAGTCATAATTTGCAAACCCAAAATCAATACAATTGTTATAAGTGAAATTAATAAATGTGATCAAGAACCATGAAAACTAAATACTTGATCAACGCTTGCATTAGCGTCATACTTGTCTAGCATTTTAGTTTAATTATCACTGGCATGCTTCATCAAACATTTTACTTCTCTCTAATTCTCTATCTCAACCACCATCAACCATCGTCGATGACAGCAGTGTTGTTAGAAATTGAAGCATCATCGTCTCTTCAGCATCTACAACTTTCTGTCATATAAACAAAAGAACAAAAGCGCAACTCGAATGTTACCACAACAATTAACATTATGGTTACAGAGATAAATTAAAAGCAACTAACAAAAGTATAACTCGTAACCCGACGACAACAACCAAAACTTCAACAATGCACTATAACAAATTGCATGAATAAATTCAGAAAGTTAATATTACGGATTCTCCTCTCTCCACTGCTACTGTTTCGTTGCTCGTTCGCACCGTTATTCTAGAAAGTATCAATATTTTTTGAAAAATTAAAAAAGGAAAGGATTAGTTGAGTTGAAAATCTTAAAAAAAGGAAAATTAACATTCAAGCTAATAGGCAAAGCAGCTGTGATTGAAAATTATAAACTGTGTATATCATAATTTATTCGTGGTATGAGCACATTTGCCTACATTTTTATGGCGAATGCATATATAATATAATCAAGTTTTACTATTTTTTTTAATCATTTATATTTTGTGGTAGTTAAAAGCTTACAAGTGAAATTTGGTCAGGACAAATAATCTAAATTACAAGGAAGCTTTTTTCAAAAACTGACAAATTTAAAATTTTAGCCTTTCTAAATAGTAGGGTTGGGTTATTTTGAGAACTCACTTGAGTTGCGAGAACCATAGAAACTAATTTAAGCCATTGATCTTCTCAATCTAATGGTTGAGATTACATCTTAAGATTTTTGTCTTCGCATGTTAAGCCTTTTGTCTTGACATGTTAATTTAATATAATTAAGTACAATTAGGGGTGTTTATGTAAAAACACCATGGAGAGAGAAAGAAAATATTATAATACTATATTAATTTCTTATTCAATTATTTAAATATAATATTTTTTACTAAATTTAATTTTTAAATTCCTTTACTTTTAAAAAAAATAATCATAACATAAATCTGATGGAGATAATTTACACTGGTGTAATTATTTACTCCAGTGTAATTCTACCATGATTTACACTGGTGTAATTATTTACACCAGTGTAAATCTACCATACACAACCTACTACACAAAAAACACTAGTCTAAAAACGAAAACAAACATCTATACATTCGTATTACACCAGTGTAAACTACCATACCAAAACAAACATCAATACATTGTGTAAAAAATACATAGTACCATCCATAAGATTGTATTACACCATCATAAATGCTCACAAAAGCATCAAAACAAAAATGGTATTACGTCAGTGTAAAACACAAACCAACATTTATAAAATTCATACTAAACATAAATCAAAAGGTTTTACACTATTGTTTTATTTACCTTACAAAAAAAAAACCCACAAAACCTTCATCTGCAAAAAAACTTCATCATCATCAACAAACACGTCATCATCTTCAACAAAACATAACAATAATAATAACAAATAATAATAATAATAAATAAAAAAACAAAAAACCTGTTCAGATTTGTTCCTCCGCCTCCACCCCCACCACGAACCACCTGTTGTCGCCGTCCTCCGCCACAGCCACCATCACAGCCACCTTCAGCATCGTTCACCACCTTTCGTCACCGTCATCACCGTCACAACCACCTTCAGCACCGTCCCCTACCCCACCAAAGAAACCACCACCGTTCACCCCACCACGAACCACCTTCTGTTCACAGCCACGAAACCACCACAATAATAATAATAATAATATTAATAATAATAATAAGGGATACCTGATCGGAAAACCACCGGAAAAAACCACCCTCACCCGTCGGACCTCTCCTCCCCCCTGTCGTCATCATCAAACCACCATAACCACCAGAAACCCGCCACCACCATCTCCGCCATCGTTCACCCCCTCCACTCCGCCCCCTACCCCCCACCAACAACCACCCCTCCGCCTCCCACATCTTCTCCCAGATCTGTTTCAGATCTGCAATCTCCACCGCCATTCGTATCCCCCCAACACCACCATCTCCACCACCCAATAACCACCATCGAACCACCCCTAGATCTGTTTCACGGAGACCATCGCCCCAAATAACCCACCAACGAAACCCCCCCCCTACCACCACCATTCAGCTCCAAAAACCCACCCTCAACATCTATCGAGAGAGAGAGAGAGAGAAAGGAGTGTGTGTGTTTATTTAAAAAAAACACAAAAAAACAGTATTAAAAGCTGTTGACAGGTGTGGGGTGGGGTTAAATTACCATCATGCCCTTTTATATTATAATGATAAGTGGTATATGTGTCACTATGTTATTGGTCTAAGGGGGTTCTTAAGTTCTCATAACTCAAGGGGGTTCTCATATGAACCCATTCCCTACTTAGTAAAGGGTGTTCCTTTACATCAGTTCATCAATTAGACAGAAATCAAGAAATCAACTGAACAATTAGGGTTTAAATAGATACAATACCCAAGTGCCAACCCTCACATCATAATCACACACAACACATAAATAAACAAATTGAAAATATAGGAACAGATATAAAACTTTTGTAAGAGAGAGAAACAGAGATTGCGGAACTTTACGTTATCGGGGCTTGCTTCACCGCAAACGTAAGCAAGTAAGCGGACAGTAACAGCGGAGATGCCCCGCGACAGTTGCGGTTACTGGCCAGAAACGTCATTGTCACTGAAACGTCATCATCATCGGTTCCCACCACCATCCTATCCGTTACTAGAGACCATCCTTAGTTCCCTCATTTCAGAATAACCCACCTCCGAGTGGGATTCGAACATGTGACCTCTGAGGGCAGGAACCCCACAAAGTGGGTAAACCTTCCCACCTCCATTACAACCACTAGGATACAATATCATTGGCGTGTCCTAGATTAGGTGATGAACAAACGACCGTCAAACAGGCCAATCCGAGGGAAGCACCGCCATAATTATCTAAGAGCATGTTTGGCTCTCCTTATTTCCACCTCCTTATAACTTATCACTTTTCCAAAAAGTTGATAAGTTAATAAAGTGTTTGGGAAAGTGACTTTTAGCTTCTACTTATGAGTTTTTAAAACATTAAAAAAGAGGTGGTGCGCTCTAATTAGAGGGTGTTTGGGTAAACTTTTTGGAGGGGTGAAAAAGTAACCACCTGGGTGGTTAAAAAATTCTTAGCAAAAAAGGTTTTTTAAAAACCCCAAAATTCGGGCCTTTTGCAAGCCTTGAACGCGGGCATATCAGCTAACACAACAACAACCACACCATCTGTACCGGAACGTTTATTGGCAGCATATTCAAACCAACCAATATAAATAAGGTCTTCAAAAGCAGAGATGGCACTATTCATGGAGCTACACAAATAAATATATAGGATAATACTAGAAATATCAAACCTTCATTACATTTTAATAAAAAGATATATTTTTCAGTGTCATAATAAACAAAAAGTATTATCATTTAACGTTTGATAATCAACAACAATAAATACAAAATATACTTGTACATGCAATTGGTTACCATCTTCCTATATAGTATATACACAACTATTCAACTAATCCACATATACCATATAGCCATACATGGATTTTGAGAGTTGTTCAAAAGAAAAATATGCTGATTCTACAAGGAAGATCGTCAAGACTATCCACGCCCTTGAGCTCACAAAAAAGGATAATGGAACCATTGGTTTGCCGCGCGAAAGCGTTCATGAACATTTAATAACGTATATGAATGAGGATTTGCGAAGAAGATTGGATCACGATAAAAAGTATAAGCTTGATGTTGATTTGGTCAACTTGGACAAGGAAATCCCTACAAAAGTAAAGTTTCATAAGGAAAAAAATGAATATGTTTTCACAGAATTCTTCAATTTTATCTCAGATTATGAGATAAAAAATGGAGACATTGTTGAGTTCTTTCCTGTTAACATAGGTGAAAATTTTACTATTAACAAACGTGAAAAAATTACTATGAGTATGAACATCAACATTATTCGTCGTAAAGTGGATGGCCAGTGTTTTAAAGAGTCATCGACATGTAACAAAATCTTAATTTAAAAGTCTTATCTACATATCTATACTATATTATAAAGCATGAGAGAATGATACTTGTAAAATTTAAGTAATTACAATCATCTATGCTTAGCTTATGATACAACACTTAATTAGCTTAGTTTTTTGGCATATTTGTCTTTTTGAAAATCCTTTATGCTTGTGTTACAACACTTAATTGTTAGTCTAGGGGGCTAAATGAAAATCCTAATAAGGTTGAAGCACTTTACTACTTCCTACAACTTGAATGTGGCTCTTCCTTCCATTTTATTTTTCTTTTATAACAGCCAAGATGAAACAATCATTACATAATTGCAATTGAATCATCATCTAACACATTGACACTTCATCCTCCTCGTGACCTTCCTGAAATTCTGAAGGAACCGTAGTTGCTATAAAGTATAAAGCAATTTCGTAACTGACAACATTTTAATCAAAATCAATGATTCAACTGATTATCATTACATTAGTAACCTTTTAAATCATGAATGGTGTTTATAATCTAAACGAGACCCATACCCTCACAAAAACTCCTCTCGGCTCTGTCTGTTTTCCAGTCGTATTCCGGCATATCAAACCCACGAAAGAACACCACCATAGCAACCAATCTTGTTTCCTTGTTCGTTGCTTCTGATTCCGTCACCACTACTACACCACACCTTCTCTTCCTTCCGTCGTGCCACCATCTCATCTATAAACATTCACCGCACTAAGTTATGTGACCGTCGAGCTTAGATTTGTCGTCACATATATCAATTTCAATTCGCGAACAGGCACCACTAATCCACCCATTCCTTTCTTCCGGACTCGGTTTTGTATCTTGTTAAAATGATATGGCTACATACGCAGCCACCGTACGCAATTGTGAACCTTGTTGTTGTTCACTTTGATTCATTTATGTCTTATCATTTGAGCTCCAAATCATTAATTTCCGATCCGACATGTTTGGCTGTGCTAAGATAACTATATCAAACCCTCTTATTCGAATATAAGAAATATGTTTTTTGGTTTTGTTTCAATAGTTCCAGAGACTAAAGTTTTTGTAATTTTGGAAGTTATCTTGTGGGGAATCGTTATAAGTTGTAGTTGCTAACAGAAACGATCATAAGATTTATAATATTCATGGTTATCGTAACCACCATTAGAGTGTTATTTACTCAGGGGCGGACCCAGGCCACCCAAAGGTGGGCGGGCGCCCCCCTTGAAAAGAAAATTTTTAGTATTATATACGCGCGTTAATCCCGTCCGCACCCCTTGAAATTTTTCAATTGCACCCCTTAGACTTTTGAAACCAATGTTTTGTGTGTATATATGGTGGTGCCTGTTAGCATGTAACTATGGTGGTGTTTTGTGTTTTGGAGGTGAAGAAGATGACTTTTACGCTGCTATGTGTGTATATATGGTGGTGCTTGTTAGCCTGTAACTATGGTGGTGTTTTGTGTTTTGGAGGTGAAGAAGATGACTTTTCCTTTTAATATTGTTAATAAATAAGGCTACAAGAAGATACTAGCTTTTTTAAATAGGGTTGTAGACTTGTGCTTGTACAGTTGTACTCTTCAACTATATATATGTACAACTTACTAGTGTTTTTTTTTAGTTTTCATGTTAATTATTGACTATAATACTCAACTATTACATATTTTTAATTAAGAACTATGAGATTGTTTTTTACAAGCTCTTTGTCTTTTAAAAAATTAATCCATGAATATCTTTCATAAGTGACGAAATAGATTATTAAGCGAAAATCGCTCGAAATATGAACAGTTTTTCAATATCATATATCATTAAGGAGTCAATATGAATTGGTATACCCGACTTCTTTTCACCCGATTTGTTTTGACCCGCCTTTTTAACCCAACCAATATGTGCCCCCGTAAAAAAATTTCTGAAATCGCCACTGGCTTCAGTGGGTTAGACTTTGTGATAGTATAGGTTTTACTAAGAAAAACCTATAAAAAAAACTTCCAAGAATATTAAGAGAAGATCAAAGCCTAAGCTTGTCTTTCATATTTTTCATTCCTCTTTTTTCGTTAACAAAAATACTCCTATTTATAAAGGAGAATACATTGTTGGAAGGTGCATGGATATGGGTCAAGGGAACAAAGAGACATTATTGGTGTTTATAAATAAACTTTGATATGTCTAAAATTTGTTGAAATAAGTTTTAATATAGTACAATAAATGATGATGGGTGAGCGTCGAAATGTTTTCGGAATTCAAGATTCAGGAAAAATTCACAATGTTACACGATTAGCCTAGATGTATCCACAACTTTAGATTTTAAAATTTTGTTATGCATATGTAACGACATTTAAATTAATTTTGGCTTTTGGTTTCATTTCGTTGGTAATATAATTTTATTATTATTATTTTTGGCGTACAAGTCGACCCGACCAGACCCGACTCAGGCCACCTGATCGATAAATGACCCAGTGACTTAGAGATTCCGCACCCCATGAAAACAATTCCTGGATCCGCCACTGTATTTACTAAATGCAAACTATGACTGAATTTATATATATATATATATATATATATATATATATATATATATATATAGGGAATGGATATAAAGAAAACCCTCCTTATTTGGTAAACTCTGGAAACTCTGACTTCCCAATATTTTTTTTTTTTGAAAAAAATAGGGCAAGTAATATACATGATTTTAAGCATTTTGGGCCAAAAAAATTAAAAAAGCGCCGAGTATTTTTTTTTAAAAAAATAAAATAAAATTTTGACTAACACATGTTAAGCGCTAATAACAGGTGTTAACAATGTGTTAACTATATGTAAACAGTAGACGTTTTTTATTTTTTAAAAAAAAACCGTTCGGCGCTTTTTCGATTTTTTTGGCTCAAAATACTTAAAAAAATGTATATTACATACCCTATTTTTTTCAAAAAAAAAAAATGTTGGGAAGTCAGAGTTTCCAGAGTTTACCAAATAAGGAGGGTTTCCTCCATATACTTTACCTATATATATATATATATATATATATATATCTATATATATATATAAAAGAAAGCATATATGCCCCTTGAGAGTGCCACGTGGCTTAATAATTGAGTGTTTTTGGTGTTTTTGAGTATTTTTCTAAATTTATCTCTCTATCTCTCAATTCTCAATTACTAAAATTAAATTGAGTTATTTTAGGAAAAAAGAATTTAAAAACAAATTTAAATTTTTCTCTCTTATCTTCCTCCCATAATTTTTAAACATAAATATCTTTTATATTCTAGATTTTTTAAATAAAAAAATTACACCAAATTAACGAGCGTTTTATTATCTTTCCAACGAGTACCATAGTGCTATATAAAAACGAAAAAAAAAAAAACGACTATTTTTTGTGGGGTTATATTCATACAGAAAAAAACACAAAGTGTTTAGGTTATTCATTAATCATGTCAACACTGCAACACATGGTGTCACCTTATAGCAATGTTATTTTTTTATTTATTTAATTACAAGAGTAATAATTATTACTATTAGTATTAGTATTATTAGAATGGTTATATTTTTCAACCCCCATCATGAATTCTACATCTATATATATAAGTATAAGTCAAATTGTAACATATTTTAATTTACGTGAAGATGATTATATGTTGAAGGTTATCCTTTTAATACTTTATTATGTTTAATATGGTTTATGCTTTTTATCTTTTTAACTTTTTAAATAAATGTTTTTTAACTAAGATTGATTATGTTTAAGTTATTTACTCTTTTCGTAATTTGAGTTTTCTTTTCTTTTTATCATTTTTTATTAAATCATATTAAATTTTTCAACCCCGGGACCTTCCCGGGGTAATCAGCTAGTATATATATATATATAGATTGTAAGTAAAATCATATTTTCCTATTTAGTAAATAAATTATTGGGACTAAATGTAGGTGCACAGAGCTCTGGCTCTATACGCCGGAATCGAGACCCAATACCACTAGCCATTGCACCATAATACGCGATTGTTGTATTGTTTCAACCACCAAAACCACTATGCCAAAAACTCTTGTCTTACCGCAGTCGTCGAGCAGTTTAGTAGCACTATCCCATATGTTTTGCTCTACTCCTTTCGGTTATTTAAGATAATGATACCGAACCCAGTTCATCGCATTCGTTCTATACAAGACTACGTTCGATTCATTAAAACTAACTCCTAAAAATTTAGATACTGATTTATAAATCAATTTTTACCTTTTATCATGGTTATTAATGGAAGCCAAGGATTTGAAAGTTGCATGATATAAAAATGGGAGATAGGGTTCTAGGTAAGTTCATCGGGAAGAAGATGATTGTGTAACGTGTTCATCAGTTGGATAACAAATACATCTAAACTGATCATTTATGAGTAAATTAGCTATCACACCTGATGCTTATGTTCGGTTGGAAATACAAGATATCTTGAAATTGCACAACTTGACCCTTGGTTTAACTTATTCAAATGAGTTAATAGCTAAAATCGTCCATGAGGTTTGGTCACTTTTGCCACTTCAGTCCAAAACCCAAACCTTTTACATCTGGGTCCTTCATTTTCACTTTTTTTTGCCAAATTCGTCCCTGACAAGGTTTGGGGTATGGACTGAAGTGGCAAAAATTGACCAAACCTTAGGGACAAATTTAGCAAAAAAATAAAACTGAAGGACCCATAGCAAAATAAAATGAAATTGAAGGACCCAGATGTAAAAGGTTTGGGTTTTGGACTGAAGTGGCAAAAGTGACCAAACCTCATGGACGAATTTGGCTATTAACTCTATTCAAATAAATGACTAAAAATGATATAAGGAGGGTAGGTATACGGATATAAGGAAGGCATGTAAGTCAATATCCATCAATAAGTTATAAGGAGGTTCAAAAGGTCACACATTCCTTACTTTTCTAAAACAATTTATTATAGGCAAATGAAAAGTTAAAACATTAAGTCCTTATCATTTGCCAAACATTTTTTTAACTTATTAACTTTTTGGAAAAGTAATAAGTTATAAGGAGGTGGAAATAAGGAGAGCCAAACATGCTCGAATTCTTTCAAAGTAAAAACAACTTTGGTAATCGAGAAAGTGATCACATGCGTATAACTTTGTCAGTAAAAGGTCATACTTTTATAGAGACCTTCACCTAAGGTCTAAAAATTAGAAAACAACTTGAAAATTTATCTTCGTAAAAACCCCTTACAAATTTTTTTGAACGACACCTTATTTCCACCCAACCTTGCATTTGCAAGGATTTGAACCCACAACCTCACATTTGTAAAGGGAGACACCATACCAGTCTTAGCGATGCATATAATCAGCCGATATATTCGGCTGATATCTTGTGATTATTATTTGATTATTGTAATTGATTTGGTGTATAGTTGGCATGTATATATGTTTCCTAATTTTCGGATGTATCATTCTCTATTTAAAGGGTTCTCATTATCAATGGAAGACATTCACAATTTTACACCATAATATCCTTTATGGTATCAAAGCAATTCTGATTACCTTCTCCTTCATTTACCTTCCGCCGCCCTTTTTTTCTTCTTTTCTGTTCGGATTCATCCAACTATAGTCATCACGATGACTAAAGAATCTTTTGAACAGCCCCCAAAAACCCAATCCCTACACGCTACATACTCTGTAACAAATATTCAGAGTAAGATCCGAACCCTAGACGGTACCAATGTCACGTATTCTCAGTGGATCGGGCTATTCCGCTTACATGTCGTCGCCTACAAGGTGATGGATCATATTGATGGTACCGCCCCTCCAGCATCATCTTCGGCTGAATCTGAATCCTGGAAAGAAATCGATGCCGGAAAGAAATCGATGCTCTTGTCCTTCAATGGATATTCAGCACACTCTTTGATGACCTTCTTAAACGAGTCATGGACGGCAGCGTTGCTACGGCTCATGCTGCGTGGTCCAAACTCGAGAAAATCTATCTCAGCAACAAGAAGGCACGTGCTGCATCACTAGAAACCAAGTTCTGCAATCTGTCTTTATCGGCATGTTCATCAGTTGAAGATTATTTCCAAAAATTGACTGACCTAGCAAACCAACTGGCCGATGTCGATGTTTCTGCCACCGAGTCCAAACTCGTTCTCCAACTGGTCAGGGGTCTCCCAGCCGAGTATAATACCACTGCTGCCCTCATTAATCAGAATGGCGTGGATTGGGATCAGGCTGTGAGTATGCTGAATGATGAAGTCTTACGGTTAGAAGTTAAAAAGGGTCTCATTCTACAGTTCTGGCCGCACCATCTCCTCAACCAAACCTGCAAGGTAACCAGCCGGTTCAGCCCTCCGACAACAGCTCCTCTTCTTCTCGTAGTCGAGGCCGGGGTCGTGGGTCCTGGAATCGCCGCGGTGGCAGAGGACGCGGCAGCAACAACCGACAGCCCTACTCTCCCTGGTCCGGACAACAGCAGCATCAGTTCGGTTACTCTCCACAATCCGGGTTTCCTAACTAGGCCTGGTGGACACCTCCACCATGCCCATACTCGACCCAGCAGCAACAGCAGCCCAATTCAGCAGCCGGCAGCCCAACAGCAGGCCCACTTTTCTGGCTTTCCACAGCAACAACAGTTCAGCGGCTATAGCCCTTCACCACAGGGCGTCTACAATGCACTCAGCCCTTCGGATCTCAGTGCAGCGTTCAGCAATATGCTGATGAATCAGCCGTCTTCCTCTTGGGCTTCGGACATCATGGATACAGGGGCAGAATCTCATGTAACTCATGAGCAAGGTAAGTTACTAATCCCACATTCTACTCCTATTTGTAGTAAATTATTGATGGGCAATGGCAATTTTTTACCAATACACGGATCGGGCATGGGTTTTCACCACCTACCAAACCGAACCTATGTCCTACCCAATGTCCTTTACAGCCCACAAGTTATTAAAAATCTTATTTCTGTTAGACGTTTTACTCGTGATAATCAAGTTTGTGTTGAGTTTGACCCATTTGGTTTTTCCTTGAAGGATCTCAAAACTAGGAAGTTGTTATCCCGTCATAACAGCACTAGAGACCTTTATCCTTTCACTCAGTTGCAACTACCTCCTCAAGCCACTTTTCTTGCCACTACCAGTCTCCCCTGGCATGATCGCCTAGGTCACCCAAGGGCTCAAGTTTTAGAACTTTTAAGTCGTACTTTCAATTTTCAGTGTAATAAGAGTAAAAACTCACATGTTTGCAATTCTTTTCAAATTTCAAATAGTAAACGTTTGCCCTTTCATGCTTCTAATACTTGATATAATCCATTGCGATTTATGGACATCTCCCATCACGAGTAAAACAGGATACAAATATTATATGGTCCTCATTAGGGATGAGCATATTGTACCGAATACCGAACCGATACCGATCCCGAACCGATCCCGTACCGATACCGTACCGAACCGAGGGTGTTCGGTATCGGTATCGGTATTCACATTTAGAGGTTTTCGGTTTCGGTATTTTCGGTATCGGTACGGGATTGGTATGGTATCGGTATTTTACCTTAAAATACCGATACCATACCGATACCGTACCGTCCCGTATGTTTTCGGTATCGGTATCGGTATTGGGTTTGGAGAGTTTTCGGGATCGGTATTTTCGGTATCGGTATCGGTCGGTACCGATACCGTCCCGAGCTCATCCCTAGTCCTCATTGATAATTTTTCACACTTCGTGTTGGTGTATCCTCTTAAATATAAGTCTGACACGTTCCCTACTTTTGCCAAATTTCACCATTTAATAGAAACTCAATTTCACCGAAAAATCAAAACTTTTCAATGCAAACTAGGGGGTGAATTTGACAATATAGCCTTTAAAGCATTCGCGGACCAACATGGCCTGCTGTTTCGATTTGCCTGCCCCCAAACCTCTAGCCAAAACGGTAGAGCAGAACGAATGATTCGTCGCCTAAATGACATCATCCGTGCTCTGCTACTCCTTCATTTTAGGTGGAAGCCTTACACACGGCCGTCTACCTGCACAACATTTTACCCACCAAACGTCTCAATTTTTATGCTCCTACCTTTGCCCTCTACCTACGGCATCCCGAGTATGAACACCTACGGGTGTTCGGGTGCGCGTGTTACCCAAACGCCTCTGCAACCCAACCCCATAAATTACATGCTCGTTCCATCCGGTGCATTTTCCTCGGGTATCCGCCCGATTTTAGTGGCTATAGATGTTTTGACCCAACAACGGGCAAAGTCCATATCTCTCGCCACGTGAGCTTTGACGAGAATGTGTTCCCTTACACCATTCCACAAACCCTACCGCCTATAATTTTTTGGACGACACCGTCCCTCTAGGCTTTACCTTTCAACAACCTGTCCCCAAGCCTTCCATTACGGCTCCTTACCCATTCACTTATAGCAGGCGTCCCAGACCACCCGTAGCCCCACCAGAAACAACCAGCCCTATCCCAGCAGCCTAAACTACCATCGGCCCACCTCCAACAGCCCATTCAACTATCCCAGGAACAGGCCCAAACCAACCTGACCAAACTACCACAACCGGCCCAACTATCCCCCAGGCCACTTCCACTGCCCCACCAGCTAACTCCCATCCCATGACCACCCGTTCCAAATCTCGGTCCACAACCCAATATGCTTTTTCAACCACCACCATCTCACCCATCCCTAACACTTATGCCAAAGCCCTATCCAATCCTAATTGGTTAAATGCCATGCAAGCCGAGTTTACCGCTTTATAGGACAATGAAACGTGGGAACTAGTTCCTAGACCTGCATCGCCCGGTTATTAGATGTATGTGGCTTTTTCGTCATAAGTTTAAGGCAGATGGATCACTTGAACGATATAAGGCCAGGTTGGTTGTTAATGGAAATTCACAGACAATGGGCATTGACTACGAGGACACTTTCAGTCCGGTTGTCAAATCGGCTACCATTCGGACAGTTCTATCACTTGCAGTCTCATGGTCATGGCCCATACACCAGTTGGATGTCAAGAATGCATTTTTACATGGGGAACTAAATGAAACTTTTTTCATGCATCAACCTCCGGGTTTCTATGATCGTCGGGTACCGAATTTTGTATGTCGTCTTAAAAAGTCTCTTTATGGGCTCAAGCAAGCACCAAGGGCCTGGTACACCCGCTTTGCTAAATATATTACTTCTCATGGGCTTCGTAGCAGCGCCTGCGACAACTCCTTATTTATTTTTAATCAGGATTCATCCAACACTATTTATTTGTTATTATACGTGGATGACATAATTCTCACCGCGTCTAACAACAAACTCTTGCGGGATAT
The DNA here is from genome assembly GCA_032199755.1 of Ambrosia artemisiifolia. Taxonomy (NCBI): domain Eukaryota; kingdom Viridiplantae; phylum Streptophyta; class Magnoliopsida; order Asterales; family Asteraceae; genus Ambrosia; species Ambrosia artemisiifolia. The sequence goes on from CM063521.1 coordinate 11,547,740, forward strand.
TATTGCTACTTTGTCACGGGAGTTTGCTATGACGGATTTCGGCCGCTCACATCACTTCTTGGGCATCAAAGTCTTTCAGCATTCCCGATGTATTTTTCTTTCACAGGCTCATTATGCTAAGGATATAGTTTCTCGGGCCTCAATGTCGTCATGTAAACCTTGCACGACACCTGTAGACCTCTCAGCCAAACTAAGCAGTACTGATGGTCCTTTATTCTCGGCTCCGACTTTATATCGAAGCCTCGCCACGGCTTTGCAGTACCTCACATTTACGAGGCCTGACATATCATATGCGGTTCAGCAGGTTTGCTTGTTTATACATGAGCTTCGGGATTCTCATTTTGCTTTCATGAAGAGGATAATCTGTTACATTCAAGGGACGATTGATTATGGTATACGTATCATTAAATCAGCATCTCATTCATTGGTGGCCTATTCTGATGCTGACTGGGGTGGTTGCCCAGACTCCCGTCGATCGACTTCAGGATATTGTGTGTTCTTAGGTGATAATCTGATTTCCTGGTCCTCCAAACGGCAGCCCACTGTCTCACGATCCAGCATTGAAGCCGAATACAGGGGAGTTGCAAATGCGGTAGCTGAGGCCACATGGATACGCAATCTTCTTCTTGAGCTGCAAACGCCTCTTACACATGCCTCCGTTGTGTACTGTGACAAGTATATCTCTCTAATAATCCAGTCCAACATCAAAGGACGAAACACACCGAGATTGACATACATTTTGTTCATGATAAAGTTCAAGTCGGCCACATTCGTGTTCTTCATGTACCCTCCTCTTTGCAATATGCAGATATTTTCACAAAGGGGATCTTAAGACAGTTGTTCCAGTCTTTTCGCTCCAGCTTGAGCGTCTGTCCACCGCCTGCTCAAACTGAGGGGGTGTCTTAGCGATGCATATAATCAGCCGATATATTCGGCTGATATCTTGTGATTATTATTTGATTATTGTAATTGATTTGGTGTATAGTTGGCATGTATATCTGTTTCCTAATTTTGGGATGTATCATTCCCTATTTAAAGGGTTCTCATTAGGGGTGAGCAAAATTAACCATAACCGACATAACCAAACCGATTTTAACCGATAACCAACATAACCAATGGTTATGGTTATGAAATTTCTATAACCAACCGAGCGGTTATGGTTATGGTTATGAAGCTTTGGTTAACCGATATAACCGAACCGAACTTGTATTGTTAAGTTTATGTTCTATATTAACTATATAGAGGTTTTTTACTATAATAAAAGTATGTTATTAACAACATGATATTGATGTAGTATTCTTTTTTTTATGATGAATTAAACTTGTAAGTTGTAACCAAGGGGTTAAATATTTTTTTTGTTAATATCTTATTAAAAGGGATCCCACATTGGTACTTTAACTAGAAAGTGTAATCTTGATTAACTTATAAATAATAACCCAAGCTAAGTCTATCATTGTAGGTTCTAAGTTTTTAAAACCCATGGGCTTTTAATTTTATAATTTAGCCGAAAGTTAGCTTTGGTTGATTTTTTTGGTTAATAACCGAAATAACCATAACCGAACCATAACCAAATTCATAACCGATTAACCATAACCGAAGTTTGATTATGGTTATGGTTACGAAAATCGCATAACCGAAATAACGGTTATGGTTATGGTTAATGGTAAAAACCGACCCATGCACACCCCTAGTTCTCATTATCAATGGAAGACATTCACAATTTTACACCATAATATCATTTAACCAGTAGACCAAGAGGTCATGGGTAACCCCTTGAAATTTTATTTGATTTAATACACAAGGGTTGTTTGTCTTTTATCTCTAGTTGTGACACCCGCCAAATCCACTAGTCGAGACCGTACAACTAGCTGTCTTTATTTCACTGTGTGTTTAGAATAAGTGTGTCGGTGCGCCTCATTATTTGAACGATTATGTGAAAATGAACTCTAGCCGAACACCATGACCATCATAAGGATCAACAAAAGCAAACACGTGTATGGATTTTCACATAATATTTTATTTTGCCAAAACGATATTTTTACAAATACTTATGTGTATGATCAACATTTAAAAACAATATTACACACAAGGCCAAGTATATTTATGTATGTATGTATCCATTATATAGGCTGAAAAAGACTAGACAACAAATATATCTATACATAAGTATTACAAGAGACAAAAAAACTATATATATATATATACACACACACACACACACACATACACGGCATATATGTACACACATTTCCACCACCACACTTGCATTTGATTCATTGGTGACAACATAAGACAAAATGGAACCTTCCAATGTTAGACAAAACTACAACTAAGCCTACATTATACCATTATAGGCCTTAACCGTCTTTCTAAACCAAGTTCTATACATGACACACTACCTAGAATGTATTAGACATGTGACTAAATCAAATCCATATCCTCATGAATGTAATCGGCTAAACCCACACCCAAATGAAGACAAATGGTTGCATGCATGCCATTAGAGACAAAACCAACTAATTTACACCAAATTGAGCCTTCCAAGACAAGTCACTATCAAGAACTAAATCCAAGGTATGACAACCTTCCACATTGTTTTCCCAACCTATAAATCGACTACTAGAGGACAAGCACACAATCCATCCATATCTCATATACACCCACGACATTAAAGAAAGCACAAGTGCACAATCCTTGCTCCATGATTAGCCCCTTTCATAACGCGTGTCCAAATATTATCCAAACTAGCAAAGATAACCCTTACCAACACATTCCTAGAATACTAGAACTACTCTAATCATCCTTGAAAACTATCGGCTAGGAGGAGACAACATGGAACCATCATTTTCACAAAGATCATGCCCCTTTTCCCTTATTCGGCCGAAGTGTACCAAGGATGCAAGCTTATGATTAGTTGTTAATATACACCAAAAATGGCACCAAGACAAAGCTATGACAACTTACTAAACCAAGTCAACCCCCCTTATTTTGTTTGATCACACCAATCGGCTCAAGCAAGAAGGCATGCATGCCACATTTTGTTTGAACATAACCTTACACACATTGGTGATTAAGCTCCTAAACAATGCACCAATCTAGGATAAGTCATTTGCCAAATATGTGCCCTTTTGTCCTCACCCATCGCCTATATAAAGAGCTCACCACCACCATAATTTCTTGCACCAAACATACTTCTTTCTCCTTCACTATCACTCTCGGCCAAGAACCCAAGGAGCTCAAGTGTTGAAAGTTCCAAACGATCGGCTCTTGTATCCACATTTGAAGGTATGTTATTCGATCACCATTTCGCCTTGTTCCTCTTATGACTCGACCTCTACCCGACCATCATTCAACCCTCTTGTTACCCGACCCTCGACCCCTAAAACACCGAGTAATTGGCCCTAGTCACATAAGTTAATAATTTTCATAAGCATATCCTTATCTATTGTTAATTGATTTCAATCACTCACATATTCACACATATACAATCGCATACATATAAATCACACACTTATGCAACACAAGTTGATACACCCACATAATGATCATTGTTTTATAAACCTCACACGGCTTTAATAGTTTTCAAGCAATCGATTTTGAATCAAAACATATATATACTCGAAACCACACCACATTTTGAGGATAATTATACATGATTCCCTTAAAGTACACATAAAATACGTAGTAATTGTCACGTGCACAAACAATGGCCCCACATATACATGATATGAGGGTCCACAAGTCGGGTGAACAACTTGTATGGTAAACAACAAGTACACACAACTTAAGATGTCTTTGACGTTATAGGGCACTTTTGTCGGAACAATAGTTACTTCAATCTTTCTGCTTTGCTAGGCTGCATAACGAGACATCAGGTAAGTTTCGTGGCCCCTTTTACTATTTTACTGTTTTACAACTTTGGGGGAGAAACATGCTACAAACCCACATGTGTACATGACAACAATATGTGTTACATGAGTTAGACCCACAATTATCGCAGATCAACAAAAATTCCCCGAACAACTACAACCATTAGCTTAGCAATAAGCCATGGATCATATGAATAGTACTATTTGGGTTGACACCCCCTTTCACTGTTAGTCACGCTAACACATATGAATGCATATTATCCATACTTTACAATGTCTCGCGATAAGGCATTGGGGCAGGGTGCACACGAACATCGTGGTTTGGTTATGGTGCTCATGGTAACTATATTCTGCATGGACACAGACAACGAAACTTTCTGAGCAACAAAACTGTTTAATCAAGTCACAAAACCTACAAACTCACCAACTTTTTAGTTGACACTTGTAAGCATGTTTTTCAGGAAACCAAGTAAGGATGTTAAGGAGCCAAGTTTAGGACTGCATGAAGAAGGCCTTGTTTTGTGGTTTTGACATAGCTGTTTGAAACATTTGTTAAGATTTGTAATTTGTATTTGACTATGTGACTTATGTGTTTGATGGAATAAATGACATTTAGTATTTCTCATATAAACAATGTTTGTGATCACCATGTTCGCCTCACCTCGCGTTTCCGCCTTAGGCGGGGTGTGACACTAGTATTGTCACACCACGACCAAAGTGGGCCTAGTCGAAACGTAGATTGATGTCAAAATTGCACAGCGGAAGTATTAATATTTGTACAAATTCTAATCCAAAATAATAATACAATTTAAATAATAATTAAATAGATAACTATTGCAGAGACGAGTCGTGGCATTCGTTGGAGCAACAAATGAGGAGTAATCTGCTAGTCAATCCAATCTCTACCCATGCTTAGCTCTAGATGCTCTAAACTGCCATATTCGCAGCTTGAATCTTCTACACATGTTGTCTACAATCCATGATCTTGTATCTCCAACAAAGTAATCTCTAATCCGCAGCTAATATAATTTACCTCGTGTTTGCTATCCAGGCATATGCTGTATTTAAACAAATGCTTAAAAATAGTTTGGGTCAACAAATATGTTGGTGAGTCCGTGTGTGCGTTTAACTGATCTCAAAATACGTTTTATCATGTCAAAAGCAAGTTCACAAGTTTACATGGTTTAACACAAAATAGGTTTATCATTCCAAAACAACTTTACCATTCCAAAACAAGTATATAAAAGTTCATACAGTTAGGGTTGGCAATGGGTCGGGTTTGGGACGGGTTTTGGTAATCCCAACCCCATACCCGATTAGGTATGCTGTCTCAAACCCGGCCCAAAACCCGTCGGGTTTGTGTCGGGTAATTACCCATTGGGTATCAGGTATACCCGCGGGTTTCGGGTAAACCCATTAATTTTTAAAACTTACTCATTGAGTATATCCGACCAAAAACCCGACTGGCATCTATTAGGTAACTATTAACCAATTACATGTACCATTATTAAATATATATATGTAAATGATTACAATGCATAAATATAAAATACTTAAATCATATAAAAACATCAAAGACATAGATAACAAATAGTATACACTACCTTTTTGGTAATTTTAGCACAAGATGACAATGTAGATGGACAATTAGATATATTATGCATACATATTTAAAAAGATATATTAGAAATTATATTGGGTATCTAATCGGGTAGACGAGTATACTTTATCGGGTAAACGGGTATATCATCAAATCCCAAACCCGTCCCAAACCTGCAAAAAAATAAAAACTAATCCCATGCCCGGACCCATACCCGATTACCCGTCCCAAATGTGTCGGGTTTCGGATTTACCCATCGGGTTCGGGTTTGATTGCCATCCCTACATACAGTTCAATACATGGTTTAGCACTTGTGATGTACAAGACACACCTCAAACCTAACACTGAATCCATCTACTCCCATTGTGGATTTCTCGGCAAAATACATGCCACAACGATTCGCAGACCTCAGTGGAGGGTTCCCCGGGCTTTCGGGTCCATTGTGTGTGAGGGATTCCCCAAGTTGTACTACCCATATATTAAGTGGCCCATTCTCCCGTTGGGTTAATGAGTGTGGTGATTTGGTAATCGGGAGCACACCTTGTCACATCAAACTGGTTCATCACTGTCTCATTACACTGGTTCTACACTGGAAACATATGTTCATCCCAAAACGTTTAACAATAAAAAGAAGGGAGGTTCACGAAACTCACCTGTTATGCCACATAGTTGTACAATATGCCAAGGTCTTGAGTATGTATATCCCTTAGATGCGAAGTCCTATTATGGTCACAAATATTAGTGGGTGTATTCAAATGTCGCGGTTACACATGTGGATACTAGGACCTTTAGTTGTTAATGTGGACTTATTCTATATAAGTCCGGGTTCCTATATGTTAATGTCTATTATATTGTGTCTTTTAGTTGTTCGAAGGTTGTTAATTATAATTTGTCTAAAGGTTCGTCCAATATTCCTTCTTAGCCATCCATGTTGCATTATTCGAGTTGGGAGTTTGACTAATAACTAATGTTTATGTTATGGAGTTTATATAATCCTTCGAATTCCAAGAGTCGAGTTTATTGTCTTGTGTCCCAAATTCATTTAATGTCCGCACAGATTGTCCAAGATCTCGCTTAAATGGTTCTATAGTCTGATGTCTTATGTTTCGTATTGTGTTCTTATGTCCGAAGTACTATTCTTCATTATACAGGCCAAGTATCTTAACAACACTAATACTCAAAGTCCAATCCCATATATAATTAAATTGCGCAACAAGTTCCTTTACAAGTGTTTGTGTACGTCTAAATCGGTCTAAATGTTAGCCGCGTACCTGCACGCGTCTCATATGATAATCGAGTATAGTTATGTTATTCACTTAGAGTGTAAGGAGTGGGGGGAAGGATGGCGTGGAGAAGGGCTTCAAGCCCCAAACACCACCCCAAGGTGGCGTGATCATGGCGTGAGCCCAAGGGGGGAGGGGAAGGCGGGGAGGTGGTGGTGGTGGTGAGGTGGAGTGCTTTGGTTAGTGGAGGAGGTGATGGTGGGACCTGCTGGAAATATTTAAAAAAAACACATAACCGTTGCATATTAATTGAAAAAAATAAAAAAAGTACCCGTTTCTCAATGGTAACAATTTTTTTTTATATTATATATATACAAACCATATAATCTTCTTCCCACACACACCATATTTTTACTCTCCAATCTCTCAAATTTTATAAAAATAGTATCAAGAAAATGCAATCTTCAAGTTCATTTGATGAGTTTGATCTACTCGCTTTGGAGTCCTCATCCGACAATGGCATGAAACTGATAATATCGTCCGTTCATAAAATCGTTCAAGCCATAGCCGAGGAGGAAAATGAAGGGACTTCCGAACCCAAACGTAGAAAATATATACTTCGTGACCGAAGTGTCGCAAATGATTTATTGGTACGTGATTACTTCTCACCCGAACCTACATATGATGAAAAAAGTTTTAGGCGGCGTTTTCGCATGAGTTGTAATTTATTTTTTAGAATATCTATGGATTTAGAAAATAATTACGAATATTTTCAACAAAGACTCGATACGCGTGGGAGTATGGGATTTACCCCGTTGCAAAAGGTCACAACCGCGCTTAGACAGTTGGCATATGGACAAAGTTCCGACATAATGGACGACTATCTAAAGATGTCGGGTAGAACAGGGAGAGCCTTCAATATTTTTGCGCATACGTCATTGAACTTTATTTTAAAAAATATTTGAGAAAACCTATATTTAGTGACGTACAACAACTTTTGGAGTTTCATGAAGAAAAACATGGTTTTCCCGGGATGCTCGGGAGTTTAGATTGTTTGAAATGGGAGTGGGAACTTTGTCCAACTGCATGGCAAGGCCAACACTCGAGTGGATATCATAAAAAGCCGTCTTTGATGCTTGAAGCGGTAGCATCACAAGATCCTTGGATTTGGCATGCATTTTTTGGTGTGCCCGGTTCGTTGAACGATATAAATATTCTTAATCAATCACCAATTTTCAACGATCTCGTAAATGAAGTTGCACCAAAAGGAACTTTTTTTTTTGTAAATGAGGTGGAATACAAGTACGGCTATCTTTGTCGGGTGTTGACCTCTGTTAACTGAGTTTCCCTGTTGACCGAGTCAATCCCAATTGACTCTGCTCTTGACCGAGTAACCAAACTCTACCGTCACCACTACAGTCACCACAACATCAACAGCTACCATTACCGAATTATTAAGTTGTGGAAGCCGTCATCACCCGCTGTTCAACCCTATCTGCCGCCATCACCCATCTATAACCACCATCACTTAGTTCGTCGTCATTGTTGATCCTCCATCGAAACCCTAGAACAGAACCATAGTCGGAACTCAGACATGCTTCTGTCACCGCTAATGGTCTTTGTCAGTAGCCACCAGCATTGTTTGTTTGACCGACCGTGTCCACCATTAAGCTCCTCGCATCTCATAATATTGATAGGGGTGATGGTTGTGCCGGAGCAGGGTGCACCGCCGCGAGCTCCGTCGGGATCTCCACCGTGTCTGGTGGTAGGAAGACCACCGGTTCCTCCTTCTCTGCTCTCTTTCCCTCGGTTTCGATCACCATCTCTTTCTAGATCTGCTCCCTCTCTCTTGCTTATGTTCTTTCTTTTTTCGATTCCTCTCTCTTTCTCTGATTTCCAATAATCATGTGTATGGGTGTGTTTGTGAGATGTGAGAGAGAGAGAGAGAGAGAGAGAGAGAGAGAGAGAGAAAGAAAGGGTGAGTTGTGAATGTGTGTAATCATGGAAATGGTAGGATTGGGTGTGTGAGGTGTTAAAAAGGGATTTTATAGGGATTGGGTGTGTGAGGTGTTAAAAGGGATTTTATAGGGATTGGGTGTGTGAGGTGTTAAAAAGGGAAACGGGGCATGTGTCATTTCCTAGATATGACACATATCCCATTGATGACTAATCCGATTTGGTTGGGCACGGGTTTTGGTTCGTACCGCGTATTAGTTCGGTCTCATTATATGTATCCTTTCATAATCTTTTATATATAATGATTTGGTTTTCGGTTTCGGACATAATCGTCTTATTTATTATTGGTTTGGGTTACTTCTATTACACAATAATAATAAATAGACGCGAAATATTTTTGGAGTCCACTATGGGGTGTTACAAGTATTATCTCTGGTCCCACTTCTCACTCTTGAAAACAACCATGACGACGATGAGTCTCTCGCCCTTACACTCTGTTCTAGAGTTTCATTAAAGAATGGAAGAGAAAGGATCTCCCTCCTCTTCCTTTCTCCAATACCTTCCAAATTGAAAAGATTGAAAATCACCCTAAAAACATCTTTATTATCCCTCTCATTCCCTCCTACAAAAAACTCTAGAACACATTTTTTCCTCACTTCATTCTCAATCCTTTCTCTTCCATCCTTTAATGAAACTCTGAAACAGAGTGTTACCGTCCTATCTAACAGTTAACCTATCGTTGATATTCCGTTGAACAAAGTAGTGGAATCATATAAGAGTTGCCATACTCAACTAGCTCAAAGTTCAAATCGGTTTCGGGTCTTCTCTATTACCTGGAACACCGAGACCGATGGTACTTGAAACCCGAACCGAGTGTAGGGGTGTAACGAACTAGGCTGTCGGTGCCGGGTCGTTGGGCTGGGTTACCAGAGCTGCACAGCGGATTTGGATAATAACATCTTTACTTTCCTAGGATTCACGTCATTATAGATGGTGGGTTACCTGAACACATGCACAAAAATAGTTTCTGTCAACGTAAAGTTGGCGAGGTCGTGTATTTAATAAAATAAATGGCCAGTTCTTTATGGATAATTCTTTAATAATATTTTTTTAATAAAACATGATTTACAGATAAATAATCCTAAGGGGAAAATATATTCTCTTAATTATCTGGTAGTGATAACCTTCTTATAATATTCTAGTATATGCCACTCCTAATTGGTACCACTTTGACAATGGTAGATAAGTTGGTTGTTGCCCTATCCCTAGAGTCAAAAAAGGAAATGGCGAAGTAATAGCTAAACAGTACTGTTTCTAGTTGTTTCTAATGTCCTTTTAATAATGATAATAATTCTCATGATAAATGTTCTTATAGTAAAGCATTTCTATGTTTTATAATGATAGACATGTATTTCCCCAAAAACATTTAATAAAACAATAAAAGAGGGGAGTTAACGATACTCACTAGTTTGCGTAGATAATATTCTATTAACCCTTTTTATTATAATTATATGTCATATATATATTGATACGTGTTACGCTTGTGACTTGTTAGGTTTTATAATACTTGGTATATATATTATATATACACTTATACATATAGGGTAGGGTTCAAATAGGAACCATAGCTTAAGTAGAAACCATAGGAACCACTTTATAACCATTGATCTCTAATGGCATGATAGTAAATAATTAGAATATTAATTAATTGTTTATTTTAATCAAGGGGTATTTTTGACATTTGTTCATTAACCTAATTCCTGGTTATTCTCTATAATTATAAACGTAAAATATTCATTTTTCATAAAAATTGATACACCAAAACGTAAAAAAACATCATTCGACATCACTAATGGAGATGAAAAATTCGTTTACAGGTATGTAAAACTAATCAATCGTTATTACTTATTGTTAATCTTCAATTACTTAGATGTTTTAGGTTTTTTAGTTTTTGTTTTTGTTAGATCGAAATGTATAATCAATTGGAATTGTATTTGTAATGATTTTGTTATGTTAGGTTAGATCAATTGCACGATTTCTTTCAATATATGATTACTGAATCTTTGAAACTTATCTCCATTAAACAAACTTGATTGTACAGGACATTGAGGTTATGTATATTGTGATAATATACATTTGTGTATGTTATATAAAAGGTTAAGCGACCAAACCCTACAGAGAATGTGCAGTCAATGGAGGTTATGTATTTTTTAGAATATACGTTGGTGTATTTTACGTAAAAGGTTAAGCGACGAAACCTAAATAGGATTATCACGTCAAAAAAGGAGACGCTTTATTATTATCAAAAGCCTATAAACTAGTGTATATTATACGTTGGTGTATATTATACGTTGGTGTATATTATACGTTGCCGTATATTACGTAAAAAGGATAAGAGACATAACGGCTATGAGGATAAACAAAGCCAAATGCCTATACACAAGTGTATAGAATGGTTTATGATGGACGGGGTCAATCATGGTATTTAAGATGCTTAAATATGTGTTTTTAATGTCGTTTAATTGTTAATATGCTTTGAATGTGATAACTACGCAACTTTGTGTGATTGTAGGTTAATGGCATATTTGGATGGATTTGAAAGCTTAAACGTGGTTGAGGTTGAGTTTGGATGGTGAACCGAAGATATGGAGGTGTTCATGGACGTTGGAGCGTTAAAGAGAAATTTTGGATAAGTCAAGAACACTCAAGTTGGGGGCTAATAATAATAATAATAATAATAATAATAATAATAATAATAATAATAATAATAATAATAATAATAATAATAAAGAGACAACGTTAATAATAATATATAATAACAATAGTAATAAAATGAAAGACAAATTGTTTCGTGAATTTAGAAAAAAAAAGAATAAAATAAAACAAAAGTCATTTAATGTGAGGAGGAGCAGCAAACATCAAGAAGTGATCAGCAATTGACAGCCGTAGCCCTCCTTTGCTGGACGTAAGGTGCGGCGAAACTTGAGAAATTTTTGGGAAGTTGTTTTCTTGGTGATATTAAAGGATATTATTCAACCCTAATGTGGGCAGCCTCCAGGAACGATTTTTGAAGGACTTTTTGGAGCAAAGTGGAGCTACAATCATCATTATTAATCATCATTCATCCATACTTTCAATTTCAATCATCATGTTCGGTATTATTATTCATATTTTTGTTTCGTTTCTTGTTACTATGAGCAGCTAAACATCTTTGTAATCACCTCCGGGTGTATGGTTTAATTGTGAAACTTGAACTCTTGTTTGATTTGGTTTATGGATTGTTTTTCATTTAGTTGAAGAATATTTGTGGTTTTTATCATTTAAACAATTCACTTGTCTTCAATTGCTTATCTTGTTATCATTCACATTCGGTTTTTCTTGCATCGTGAGTAGTTTGGTAATTTGGAGGGTATGTGTTACTTGTGGGTTGGTAATTGAATTGTACAGGTTATTATTAAAAACTTGTGTTCGGTTATCACTTGATTTGAACCGTCCAACAAAACTATGTCTATGTAGTATCTAATCATTTAAACAAGAGTAGGGTGGATCATTAACCTGAAGCCTGGAGGGGATTACTTCGTTTTTATTATTGTTACAACTTCTTAAATTCAATTAAAAAAAAACAAAGTAATTAGATTTTAATTTACTAGTTAACTTACAAAACTACTCTTTCCACCAATTCCCTGTGGAGACGACTCAACTTCCATATACTACTTATCTTTATATTTTTTGACCGACCCAAACGACATCGATCAGTTTATTGTTGGCTAGTTGTATAGCTGTTATGTCTATGAGGTTATATATATATGTTATTATACACTGGTGTACCATGATGTATTCAGTCATACTCATTTTGTTATATGTTATTAAAGAGGTTTTTTTTTATACACAGACGTATCCAACTCAAAAATTAAATCAGCTGCGGATCAAGGTAGTATGGTTTACACAGGTCTATAAACATGTTATACATTGGTGTATATGTGTTGTAAATGGGTGTATATATGTTGTACAATGGTGTATATATATTGTACATGGGTCAATATATGTTGTACATGGGTGTATATAAACATGTTATATGTTGAGTTTTGATAACTATTCAAGAATCTGTATTTTGTCGATGGTTTACACAGATCTATACACATGTTATACATTGGTGTATATATGTTGTACAAGGTGTATATATGTTGTACAATGGTGTATATATGTTGTACATTGGTGAGTATATGTTATACATGGGTGTATATATGTTGTACATTGGTGTATATTGTAACTTATTAACACTTCAGATATGTGTATATCCATTGATTATCGTGTGTTTAATGTGTAGGTTTTGGTACCGTCAGTTCTGGTACAGTTGGTAAAAATAGGAGTTTTGAAGTAATAAAGGAAAATGAAGGCAAAAGCAGATGTAAGTCAAAAGTCAAGCAAGCGATAAAAAAGAGAGGATTTTTGTGTTGCATTTTGAAAGTTCGTTGATTTAAATAGAACTGATGACATTCTAATGATAATGTAATTGATGTTCTGAATAAATGAAAAGCATCAGAGTATTTGTAAAAGTTTACATTGAATTTCAATTTACATAATTGTTTGTTATACATATATGTATGCTTGTGTGTAGTTTTTGAAGATAAGAAATAGTAGTAGATAAATGAAAATTAGAAACCAAACACAATGTATCGAACTAAAAAAATACAGCATACGTTCACATACATAAATGTACTAAACTATGAATTTCTTTGTATCTACTATATTATCATTTAACCAAAGTACATTGGTGTACATAAAAGCATTACACGTGTTAATACAATGCTGTTGTATATATGTATTCTTAACTAAACAACAACATTGGTTCCATTTCGGTGACTACAACTTTGGTTCCATTTCGTACATTATAATAGCTTCATCCAAAGATCTAAACATGGCGGCTACATAGGGTTTAACTTCATATGGTACACTTAGGTGGTGTTTGTTTTTTACCTAGAAGTACTTCTGATCTCTTTTGTCTGCGCCGCGCAGACGCGCGCAGACATTTTGGGTCTACAGATTGTTTGTTTTTGGAAGACATTTCACTCAAAAAAGTCTTCCTGACCTCTTCTGGATGCAGACATATACCTATGTCTTCTACCCTCTTCCCACTTCTTCTCCTTTATTTTTTTTCCCTTCTTCTCTTCTACTCCTCAACATCATTTGAATTCTTCTTTCTCCTTCACTTTCTCTTCTTCTTCACCTCCCTCCTCCTTCCCCCTGCTACCGTCGTTCAGCCCTCCTCCTCCCCACCTGCCACCGCCGCTCTGCCGTCCTCTCCCATCCGCCACCACCGCCCTCCTCATCTCCCCTCCACCCATTTCTTCACCTAAAACCATAACCCAAAAGTGAAGATAGGGTCAGAAGGAAGCTATAATAATAATAATAATAATAATAATAATAATAATAATAATAATGATAATAATAATAATAATAATAATAATAATAATAATAATAATAGGTGAAGAACTAAGGGAGATGAAAAAACATGTGGAGTTGAACCTTGGATATACACATCGACTTTGAAGAAGAATCAGAACAATAGAGATTAGAGAGATATGGAGAGATTTTTTTAAAGGTGAAGATGAGTAGAAAACAAAGATGACAGTTAGGTGTCGATTTAAAATGTTTGAAGAAAAATGGTTTTGGTGGATTATGGTTTTAGGTTACAGTGCAGACGTTAACAAACAAACATTCTTTTTATTGCAGACTGAAGACCTTTGGTCCACCTCTTCTCCTGCAGATGTGGTCTGCAGACTGCAGACCTTTTACCTCTTCAAAAACAAACAGCACCTTAGGGTTCAATATCTCGTCCCGCTGGAAGATTCATATACATTGCTGGCAACGGGACCTACAATGTAAATAATGTAATTAAAAAAAAAACATTACAATATACAAACAGCCGTTATACAAAATACCAACTCATATATGATACACCTGTGTATATTCATTACCCCATTTAAACTGTAAACCACTGTACTGACATTTAACTAATGTGATTACATTTTGAAAATAACATCAACTTATAATCTATAATTTCTAAAACAAAAAAATTGCAAAACATGAACACAGATAAAACAGGGGAAAGAAGAAGCAAAAGCATGCATGACAAAACTACAGGTATGAACAAATCCATTAAAACGCACTTTATTTTAGATGAAAAGCATTTATGTTATTCAAATGTGTATATTACTTGTTTAATTACAGTCATTAAGTTGTACAGATTATTTTAGGTTAAATATCAAAAGTGCGTCTCAACTAAAATTAAAGTGCGTCTGTATAACATGTTTAGTTTATTTTAACCTGAAAAACATGAGTGCATCTCAAGTAATTCATAAGTGCGTCTCGAAAAAATGTGTTGTTTAATTTAGGTTACATAATACATGAGTGCGTCTCATGTAGTTAATGAGTGCATCTAATTGTTTTTTGTGATAAGTTAAAGAGTGCGTCTGAACTTTTTTGTTTATATATGACCAATTATAGCAGGGGATGATTCTGATTTTGAAGAACAAACAATAAAAAATTTAATTAAGATTAAAAAAAGGGTTGAAAAGGTCAACAAGGAAGTTGCTAAACGATTGGATGATGATGTTAAAAAAATGAGACAAATGTTACAGCAAAAAAAAAACAAGCTGTTGAACAACCTTCAGAATCATCAGACGACGGTTTCCAAAGGCCTGTTAAAAAGGTAAAAGTGGATGAACCTAAGAATGAGAAGAAAGTAAAGGAAAGGGAGTTTGTGGAATACAGGGATAAAAAAATTAAAAATAAGATGCTCTCCTGCTGAGTTTATTGAAAGCATACAAGAGTACACTGATGAACAGAAAGATGAAGTAAGGAAGATGGGGTTTGGGTCCGTGTTGGACATTAAGATTAAACATATCTCAACAGCCTTGGGTTACTGGCTGTTAGTAAATTATGATGAGGATAAAAACCAAATGAATGCAGGAAATTGGAAAATCAATATCACACCTTCATTGGTGCATGAAAATTTCACAGGTTTGGATAAAAACAATGGAGAGGAACATAAAGAAATATGAAGCAATACAGAAGGAGATGGGAGAAATGGTTAAAGAGGCACGAACCAAATACTTGTGGGTTTCAGAATTGATGAAGTTGTGCGACAAGTGGGACGACTTGAACAATAAAGGTAAGGGTGATGAAAATGTTGAGGCTGAGATAGAGAAGGATGTTGAAGTTGTCAAAGAGAATGGTTAAACTGAAAACCAAAATGTTGAACTGACTATGAATGAAGAGGGGAATGAGGTGGAAATCGGTGATCGGGCTGTTGAGGCAGGTTTGGGAACTGCAAATGAAGAATATGATGTAAGTGACACAGCAATTAACATGCTGCAAACAGTTGAACCAGGTGTATATACGGTAAGAGATGTGAATGAGACAACAAACAAAGAACCTGAGAGCGAAGTGGAGAAAGAAAGAGCAGAAACACTGGACGATGCTGGTGTGTCTTTAGAATCACAAGAAATAAGTGACGCAACATTCATTGAGCTACAAACAATAGAACTGGGTGTGTATGCAGTTCATGATGACCAGGCAACACCAAAAGAGAAGAATGTTGAAGAAGACAAAACACCGGAAAAGGAAGCAGTAGAAAAAAAGGGGAAAGACAAAGGGAAAGCGGTGGCTGGTTATGAAAAGCCCGTTAGGGACAAAAACCCTTCTTATGCATTAAGATCACCATACACGGGAAGCAAGTCTGTCCAATTGAAAAATTAACAGAAGATGAAATCAAGCTAACAGAATATATGTTTGCACCAATTCGAGAGAAAAATGTAAGTGTCTTTCTTCATCTTTGTTTCTCATAAATTATAGACTGATTACTAATTTTTTTTTTTCATATGGAATGTTTTAGAAAATCTGTTATTGGGATGAATTCGGGAATGAGATCATGAAAGTAATTTTTGAAAGTTTACATCCTGGGATATGGCTATGTACATATGCAATAGATGTATGGACAGACATTCTGAACTATGAGGAAATGGAGAGAAAGAAGGATGGGTCTTTAAGGAGACTGTTTCTTTGTACCAACATGATAGTAAGATAAAACATTTATTTAGACACACTTAATACCACAAAACAGACTCACTCTATTAAAACTGCAAAAAAAAAAAAAAAAAAAAACAGACGCACTCACATCTGTTTTGGACGCACTCATTATTCTTACTGTAATTTTTTATTTTCAGTCTCCAAACTTCTATGAGGTAAACGATGTTACTTGGACACAAAGGGAAAATGTCTACATTAGCAACCTTGAAGATATCTTCAGAAAGACAAAAACAAAGTCTTTATATGAGTTCGACATGATTCTTCAGCCGGTGTGGATGGACAAGCATTTCTATGTATTGACTTTTGATGTGAAGAATGGGACAACAGACTTGCTTGACAACTCTAAAGAGGGAGAGGACCAATCAGAACGATATTAAGACGTGCCAGAAATATTGGTATGTAATTATTATATAGTTGCACACTATTATAATAATAACCTAATGGTTTTTAATAAAAATGTTTGTAGAGACACACTTTGTACCGGGTGTGGCTGAAGACATGTCCTACAACACCGGGGATTGATAAACTTAAAACAAGTCCTATTATAAGAAGAGAGATGGCATGGGGGACTGCAAAAAACCATGTAGACTGTGGCATCTTCACCATGAGACACCTCGAAACCTTCAAAGGGTATCAGTCGTGGAACTGTGGTTTTGTAGCTGAATCGGAATATCAAAAGAACCAGTTGATTGCATTGCGGTTCAAGTACGTGGCAAAGATTATACTCTCCCCATACAACCTACTCAGGGAGAGAATAACTGAAGAGGCTCTAAAGTTTGCAAAAAGGCCAATCAAAGCAAAAACAAAAATGTTAGAGAATGCAAGTGCAAAGTTAGAGAAGAGGGTGGCTGCTTTATAAACAATTTTAATGGTTTTTTTATGTCATTTGGTTTGATACTTTTAAAATGCTAACTCACTGATGTATTGTCTAGCTTTTAGTTTGGACGCACTCATCTTCAAATGAGTAACAATTTGGACGCACTTATGCTTTAGTCTATATAACTATCAGTAAATGTTTAGACGCACTCATGTTTTTGGTCTGTTTACTTTGGACGCACTAATAATGTAAACTATATTGTTGTTAATAATTTGGACGCACTCAATTGTAATTTGGACGCACTAACTGATTTTGAATTATAACAATGTAATTTCAAAACACACTTATTAAAAAAACACAGCAAATACAAAACAGGTAGTAACAAAACAACAAATAGATAGTGGTGTTTACATAGACTTTAAAAATTGAATTTTAAAATCAATAGAACACCTCAAAAGAGCTATGCATTTTGTAAGTTGTTCGACAAGATTAACATCGCCCTTGTTTGCATCAATCATGAACATAATAGCCAGTTCACGAAGACTTGAGTCAGGCATACGCAAAAGAAGCTTGGAAATTTCATCTCTCTTACTCATGCCATCATTTATCCTGCTTAGATTATCAGCCAAACGACTCTCAAGAGCATAATCTTTTGCAATTTGCTCTTGCATCCTTTTGATCATTTCAGATCTTGCAGATGAAGATGATGAAGCCATTACTGAAAAACAAATAAAAAAAACTGTTAATGAATTTTGATGTGAGAATCAATTCTCAATACAACACCTATAAAAACAACACAATAATAACAAGGTGACAAATAAAGTCATTGGCGAGAATTACTGTTGTTGTTTTGTTCCAATAATTGATCTGTACAAAGCACGTGTCTAAAATAATTCAAACTGATATAAAACAGACGCACTCAATGTATGTATCAGACGCACTCATTAACAAACAAGTCAACAAACTATATCATTTAAATAAACGCACTCATGTAGCTATTAGACGCACTTACTAAGAAAACAAAAAACAGTATATAATTTAAACAAACGCACTCATTTAAATACTTCAGACACACTCCTTGATATCATCTTCAACCTCTGATCATCTTCAACATCTGAAAAACCCTCAAAACCTTGATCTTTTATAGCAAACTATGAAAACTTATAATCGACGATCAAAAACAATAAAAACCATATAATAAACAAACATATAAATTCGATTAAAAAACAAAATCAATTTTAAACATCTGGTTCGATAACACAGAGTACTACAATCGAAAATTAAAATTTGGTTTGATGAATCATCGATTGATTAGATGTTGACGATCATGATTTGAATCTCATTAATTATTGAAATCGTATTAATTAAAACGTTAATTACAACGTGACTGAAGGAATTGAAGAAACGTATATAGATGAATTTATCCCTGTGATAAACCAGAATTAGGTTAATTAAACCTAACCAGAGTTGACAGGTGGCGTATTATGGTGGCTTCTTACGTTAAGAAACTTTATATCGTATACTTTCTCTAATATTATTAACTTAAATACTTATAGGGTGTTTGGGATTGAGTTTGGAAATGCAAAAGTGCTTTTGGTCAGAAGGGCTTATTGGCTTATGACTTTTTGAAAAGTAGTTTTAAAAAAAATGTTTGGATTTAGCTTTTGGGATGAGAAACGTCAAAAAGTCAATAGATTGTTATTTTTAAAGTGTTTCGCGTAACTTATTGTGAATATTTGTTGTATGGGTGGTAGATTTGTAATTTTTTTCCAAAAGTCAAAAGCCAGGATTTCTAACTTCTCAAAAAGCTTTTCCACCCTTAAAGCCAAAAGTCAAAACAGAAACTTCTTTTGAGTTACACAAACAGCTTATTAACTTATTGGCTTCTTAGAAAAGCTAATTATATATATAAACAATTTGCAAATATGGTTGTGAGGGGACCGGACTGTTCCTCTGAATACAAGTACTTTGATGCGCCTTTGCAACCATCTAATGCGTACCGTTTACCGGTTCATCCGGTTGCCGGTGGAGACCCGTGCACCTGACAACAGAGACGCTGACACCTGTAAGTCTTCATCTGGAAGCTTAAGACTAACACCGCCTCTCTCCTCTTCAAGGTTGTTATCCCTCGCCTCACTCCTTTCCATCTGATTACCTGGCTGTGGTGGCGGTTGCTTCTGATAGGCTTTTTTTGGTGGTCGTGCCTTCATATGCAAACTGCCGCTGGAGTAAGGTCAACCAGCGTCACTTCCTTCACCACCACCGTACCAAACACCGACCGTGTGTCTTCTTCATCTCATCCCTTACTGTAGCTATCTCACGACGTGCTTCCACGTGTCCCTGTCCTTCAATCCGGCGGTCAAGATCAAAAGGCCAAAACGCCCAAAAAAAAAACTGCCCAGAAAACACCCCAAATCGCCCAGAAAAGTGTGGTTTCCGGAGACGGCGGCCGGCGACAATTGCTTGCTTCATCCTGCATGGTCCATTTCCGGGTATATCTGTTAGACTGAAGGCCGACCTCGAGTCATAAACTTGTCGCCGGAATATTTAGAGAGAGAGACAGAGACAGAGAAAGAGGGAGGGAGTGGTGGTGGTGGTGGTGGTCGTTACAGTTTTTTTAGAGAGAGAGGTGGAGGAGCGGGGGTGGTGTTACTGGGTTTAGAGAGAGAGCGAGAGAGAGAGAGAGAGGTGGAGTGTGTCGTAGGCGCCAGAACGATGACATGCGTCGTCGTCGATGGCGGCGCTCCGCCGTTGCTCCTCCCGGAGCTCCGCTTGGCCTTCCATTCTCTCCGTCGGTGATCTCTCTCTACAATGTTGTGTCACTGTTTATATTTTTTGTACGAAATGAAGTGTAAGGGAGTTGTTTTGGAATCTTATATGTGGATGGGTAGGTGGCAAAACTTATAAGAAAACCATATTTGAGTGTGTGTTTTTTAAATGTATTCTCATATCCACATAATAAATGATATGCTAATTGCTAATTTTTACAGTTTATGGTTAATACATTAATGTTGTCAAGACTTAAAATTGATAAATGATTAACGCTCAATATTTAGTTCGTTGGAATATGAGGGACTATCATCCACACACTGACGGACACAAAAATTTTTTAGGGCGGATATTAGGTGGATAGACAAAATATATTCCCACAATATTAAGGATGTCCGACATGTTAATCCATAGATAAATAGAATTTATTAAAGATAACGTCATCGATATTAGGTATATTTTTAAGCCCTATGTTTTCACGTAGGCATCTTGCACACCCATGTCACTTTTAACGCCCTTGAAAAAATGGTCCTCTCCATTAACATTCCTCTAAAATAAATATTAATTTGATAAATATAGAAAATAAATTGGCACCACGTTGAAGCCGCTTTTACTGTCATTATCGTAACGCTTGAAACGAAAGCGCAAACGCTAGGCCGTCGCTGCAATGCGTGACGCCGATAAAAAAACTATATATATATATGAGGCACGGTTACTGTGAGTCTAAGCCCTCTCACACACACTCACGTTCGTGTGATCGGTGAACTATGATTTTTTTCATGTATTCTACAAATACACATATTAATTTGCTTCCTCAGGGCGATGATGACAAAGGATTATGGAAGCTACTGATGTCCGTTGTGTGAGACGGTATCGATAGGCGGCAACCACGCAACGTACGACGTAGCAACCCCGTCGCCCCCGCCGCCCAACTCGCGGCGGGTATAAAACTAGTAACTTAATAAGTTGCAATAAGTTGTTTTGAAACATCCGAAACACCCTCTTACAAGAAAGAGAAAAAAAAAGGTGCCCATCTCCAGTTTCATTTGGATCGCTTCCTCTCTCTCTCTCTCTCTCTGGGACAATCATCGGACCCTGACGCCGACGGTCTGTTACGTACGATTCCGGCACGTCACTATTCCGATCACTCAATATCTCTCCATTTAGCCAACTACACGGTTAGTTAGTTTTCTCTCATCTATTAATCTCACATCACACCCTTTAAATAATACGCACTCTCTTCTTCAATCACTTCATCACATCACCTACTATTGTATCCTCTTTTAGACCTATCACTTTCACAGTTCAGAATCTGTATATATGTTTCAGATCTGTTTTATTTGCTGGAATCATGATCTACTTTGTCTACTCCGCTAGATATTTAAGTTTAAATTCAATAGTTCAATTAAATTGTCATAGTTAGGTTTGTTAGTATACCGTTTGATGTACCTAATCATTATATATATATATATATATATATGAATATGTTAGGATAATTTATATATAAGCAGTTAGGTACTACAATTTGTAGTTGTTGTAGGCTTGTAGCTATAGATCGTGTTTTTTTTTTAATTCTGGTAGATGTGTAATGCAATAATGAATGATGTAGCTGTGCGTCGATTTTAATAGTTTAATCATCTTTAAGGATAGTTTTTTTTGCCTATCTAGTTTAATATATGTTTTAATGAGAGATTGAGAGGACTAGTCAATAGTCATCTTATTATTTGTTTTAATTTGACTGTGTTTCTCTACAACAGGAATTATGAAGTTGTAGCTTGTTATTAACAACTAAGGCAGGTTCGTGTTTGTCGTGAGATCATGGAGTCACCTGGTTAGCTCCTTGAAGCTTTCTTTTTGAAGATTTTGTAGATTTATCAAGTTTTCGGTCGCCTTTTATTGATTAGCATGCTTATGTTTTGTTGATTAGTTATAAGAGCGCAGTCATGTGATGCATGCTTTTGGATCCTTATTTATGATTTTGTTGAACTTTTGTTGCAGTTGGTGGATCGAGGTCTACGTCTGTTGTTGTTGTTACACTTGATACCAATGAAGTATACATAGTTGTTAGCTTGTTTTCTAGGAATGACACTCAGATCATTTATATCGATCCAACAACCGGATATCTTAGACATGAGCGGAAGCTAGGTTATGATGTTTTCAACTCCCAAGATGAGGCATTAAGCTACATCACAAATGGTTCAAGGTTGCTTTGTAAGAGTATAATTTATGCGAGAGCCATATTAGGTTATGCAGTGCTTGGGAGCTCCGGTTTGCTTCTCGTTGCAACAAAGTTGACTCCTAGCATTCCGAATTTGCCTGGCGATGGATGTGTCTACACTATTAGTGAGAGCGAATTGGTTAAAGTCTCACTTCAAAATCCTCAACCCCAGGGGAAAGGAGAAATAAAGAATATTCAAGAACTGGCTGAACTTGATATAGATGGAAAATACTACTTTTGTGAAACAAGGGACATAACTCGTCCCTTTCCAAGTCACACTTCTGTAAGAGACCCTGATGAGGAATTTGTTTGGAATGGATGGTTTTCAAATTCCTTCAAAAGAGTTGGTCTAGAGCAGCACTGTGTTGTTTTACTGCAGGTATTGGTCTTTGCTTTATACCTTCATATACAATGGCGGAGCTTGAAAAAAAAATCCGTGGGGGCCGAAAGTCATGAGACCCTTAATACGGAGGGGCCCGGACTCGATACGTATAATATTTTCTAACGAAAATGAGTAGATTTACACTACTGAGCAAAAAAGGTGGGGGTCAGGGCACCTCCCGGCCCAAAATAAGCTTCGCCAATGTTCATATATCATCCTCATTAGTTGGACTTTTTTTAAGATACCAGTAATTCTATTAAATAACAGACCCGCTATATAACCTTATTAATAAGAATTTAGTTCTAGATTTGAGTTAACAGGATCTACCTAGCATAAGATCCAATAGTAAGTATCACATGCTCAACCTGTCTATGTCAATTAACAGGGTTTTGCAGAATGTCGAAGTTTTGGAAGCTTGGGTCCGCAAGAAGGCATTGTTGCTCTAATAGCTCGTCGAAGCAGGCTTCATCCTGGCACACGATACTTAGCAAGGGGCATAAATTCATGTTGCAGCACAGGTCGATTGCCATCTCCTAAGCTCATACTGTTTATGTTCTTTATTATAAATATATTTATCTTGTGAGATTCTGTGGATGTATTGTGTTTATTGCTTCATTGACACATTTTTACTCATGAGTGCTTGAGTTCTTGTAGTGCCTCATTTGGTTTTCTATATTTGACTAGCCAGTCTAAAGCTGTTTTCCGATGTGAGTTGTAGGTCACTCTTCTTCTCAGTATAGTTCTGTAGCCCAACTTTCTAAAAGAGCTGTACTTGACAATTTACACTATAGCTAATAGTCATCATCTGCTGTTGTGATTGTGCACAATAGTTGAATTTGAACTTATTTATTATCAAATCAAGTGTCAAAAGTTTATTCTTTCAATACTTAAATGATCTGGAACAACTTGAAATAATAAAAGGAAATTTTGTGTTGAAAGCACTTAAGTGTAAGCATATACTTATAGATGGAGTCGATGAAACCGGAAAGTCGGACGGGCTTGGTAACGTGTTATATTTGGTTTGTGTTGGGTTGGGTTGGGTTGGGTTGACTAGCATATGATTTGAAGTTAAAAGTTATCACAGAAAATGAGTGAATTTTTATGGGTTATTTTCTTGAAATATATTAAGGTGGTAAGAATTGTTAGAACAGTTCAATTTTATCATGCCTTTAGGAGGTTTACGTATCAAGCTGTGTATGGTTTATAATCAGTTTGATCTTTAATTTAATTGACGTTTCTGCTGAGCAGGCAATGAAGTTGAGTGTGAGCAAATTGTATGGGTACCAAAAAAGGCCAGCCAAAGTGTTCCTTTTAATACCTATATATGGAGACGAGGCACTATTCCTATGTGGTGGGGTGCAGAACTAAAGATCACTGCTGCAGAAGCAGAAATTTATGTTGCAGACCGTGATCCATATAAAGGAAGTGCGCAGTACTATCAGAGATTAACTAAGAGATATGATAAAAGAAATATACCCATAGTTGGTACAAATCAAAAGAAAAGTCCTGTTGTTCCAATTGTGTGCATTAATCTGCTACGAAGTGGAGAAGGTAAGTCAGAATCCATTCTAGTTCATCATTTTGAGGAATCTGTGAACCACGTTAGATCAACTGGGAAACTTCCTAATACTAGAGTTCATTTAATAAATTATGATTGGCATGCCAGTACCAAAGTAAAGGGTGAACAACGAACCATTGAAGGACTGTGGTACCTCTTAAAAGCACCGACAGTATCCATAGGCATTACAGAAGGAGATTATCTGCCTTCTCGTCAGAGCATGAAGGATTGTCAAGGGGAAGTAATTTATAATGATGACCTTGTTGGTGCATTTTGCTTACGCTTACATCAAAATGGAGTCATTCGTTTCAACTGTGCTGATTCTTTGGATCGGACAAATGCTGCTAGTTATTTTGGTGCACTTCAAGTTTTCACAGAGCAGTGTAGGCGTCTTGGAATATCTCTTGATAGTGACATGGCTATTGATTATCAATCTGCTAAAAACTATGGTGGATATACTGCCCCTTTGCCACCGGGTTGGGAAAAAAGATCTGATGCTGTAACTGGAAAATCATATTATATTGATCACAATACTAGGACTACAACCTGGAATCATCCATGTCCAGATAAACCTTGGAAGCGTTTTGACATGTCATTTGAGGAATTTAAAAGGTCTACAGTTTTGGCACCAGTATGTATACTGGCTGATCTTTTTCTACTAGCTGGTGATATTCATGCAACACTCTACACTGGATCTAAAGCAATGCATAGTCAGGTTCTTAGTATATTTAGGGAGGAAGCAGGAAAATTCAAGCAGTTTTCTGTGGCACAAAATGTGAAAATAACGTTGCAGAGAAGATATAAAAACACAGTTGTTGATAGCTCTCGTCAGAAACAGTTAGAGATGTTCCTTGGTATACGGCTTTTCAAGCATCTTCCATCACTTCCAGTTCAGCCCTTACATGTATGTAACTGCCTGTGATGTATTGTTTTAATTTGTTTTTTTGCCTAATGCACTACTAAAAGAAGTCATGAGTGGCTTATAACTAGCATAGGCATGAACGAAGTTTGAAAAGTGCTACATGTAGTGTCCCATTGCCTTGACTTATTTTATGAGTTATAACTCTCATTTTGTTCTAGTATTGGTCGGATAAAAGCTGTTTGGAACCAGAATAGCATGTTCTTATGTTTGAAGGATGCAATTTGCTGCTATTTTTGGTGCAACCACAATTGACTTTACGAAAATTAAAATTTTACAAATCCTTCTATAATTGAGAACATAACTCTTAGGATGCTAAATGACATGGTTTCTTGTGCATCTCACCTTAAATGTTTTTTTGAGTTACGTGTATTTACATGTTCAATGGCTACAATGTATCACCTCAAGAAACTGACGAGTCTTCTTCATGTTGTTCTGAAAGCTGCAATCAAGCATCAGCTCATCTCTCTTTTTTCCTGATAGGTGACTAGTAGACCATTTGGTTGCCTTCTTAAGCCGGTTGCCAGCATTTTGCCGAGTTCTGATGATGGAGGCAGTCTTCTTAGCTTTAAGCAAAAAGACCTCATCTGGGTAACCATAATATGTTTCTGCTTTCTAAGGCTTAAATATTGACATTCCTATGATTGCTAATTACAAAATTGAAATTTGATGATCCAGTTTTTCTGTTGTACAGGTTTCGCCACAGGCGGCAGATGTTATGGAACTCTTTATACATCTTGGCGAGCCCTGTCATGTTTGTCAGGTTCTTCTCACAATTTCACATGGTGCAGATAGTTCAACATTTCCATCCAGAGTGGATGTGAGAACTGGACGTGATCTAGATGGGCTTAAACTTGTTGTTGAGGTCTGATTTATCTTTTCCTTCACTTGGCGTGTTAAATTAGCAGCCACCCGTTCTTTTCTTCTCTAATTGGTATTAGGATAAAACATATATAAAGGCATATGAATCTTCTTTGGAATTTTATAGGCTTCTTAACAGAGAAATTTCAAGAGTTCTCATTGCAGTCATTTTCGGTCCCAACTTTTAGCACAATGCTAGTTTTAACTAACATCTCCACCCCCAAGAGTGATTGTTCTCTTTGCTCTAAGAAGTGCAGTCAGCCTTATTTCTTGTGGTTGCATCTCTAGGTTGTTTGATCTATCAAACCACCAAGGATGCTTTGGACACCCAACTATATAGAAATTGAACACATATGTAGTCCATAAGCAAGGATACATGATTGTTGTCTTATCCATTCAGCACATCTGTCATTGGTAGATCAGACCAAAGTCATGTGCCAGATGTTGCTTTAGCACGCAAATGTTTGTAAGATTTTTTAGGTTTATGGCAGGTTCTTAAAACACAAATTTATGTTGTAGTGTCACTAGTGTGTGAAGAATATGATAATGAGCCTGCAATTGAGAATACCTAGGTTTTATGTCCCAGGAACAAACTGACTATGCATTTTTCTTAATGGACTGAAAGATTGCCCAGGAAAAAAGTAACTTCTAATAGGATCTTTCACTTTGCTCAATCAATATTTCATAATGGGTGGACATATTGTTTGCTTCATGTGAAAAAATCAAGCCCTCATCAAATTAAGACTTTCATTCAGAAGCATATGTAATACATGTTCCAGTTTCTTTTACTTGGAAGCAAATAATATAGTCCACATCAACATCTTTACCTGGTATCAGCTTTATGGGTAATGATATGTTTCGAGTAGTGCCATGTTCCTTGCCATGTGTAGATTGCAGTGCTCATTTCGTAATCTTCTCTACTCTATTTATCTCATAGAAGTTATATGTAACCGATTGTCCCAAAATAATGTTAACATATGGTTATCCGCAACATATGCATTTCATATATTATAGAAGAAAGCAGTGAAGTCAAAATGAGAATACTAATCATGCTATAAAAAGCAACTAGAACAAATGTTTTGTCAAGCGTGATCGAATGTAAAAAAGTTATGGGTCTGATACTCTGATTGTGGGCAGTTCAAGAGACATCACACACATATTATTAGGGAAGCCGAAATGGGTTGAGGCATTGTCATAGGAGGATTTATGCTGTTAGAAGTAATCATTCTTACATAATATGTCATACCAGTTATGAATAAATTAATGCAGTACTGAGCAGTTGTTATACAAAGGGTAAGCAGACGTAGAGATGAGATAACTTAAATCAGGTTCAGGGGGAGTGGAAGAAAAGAGCCACCATATCTGAGCCCATTTAGTTTATGTTGCCCCCTCTCTTTCTTCCTCTGCTATTCCTTGATTTCTAACAAATACCCATAGGTCCGATTTGAGACCAAAACCCTTAGGATGTAAAGAGCAACATGATAGTTACCGTCACCTTTATTGTAAAGAGCAACAATATGGTATTCGGAATTAAGCGTCTTAAGTGACTAACTGACTATGGATGAGATTTGTGCTATTTTAATATGTATAATATTGAACTTGGTAAAATTCTGGCTTTAGCTTAATTAGAGTAGTTTAACAAGGTTTTCTTTGTTTACAGGGAGCATCTATTCCTCAATGTGCGAATGGTACAAACATAGCAATACCCATACCAGGACCTAGTAGTGCTGAGGATATGGCTGTGACAGGAGCTGGTGCACGCCTACATGCCCAAGATGCAACTAACCTTCCACTTTTGTATGATTTTGAAGAACTGGAAGGCGAACTGGACTTCCTTACTCGTGTGGTTGTACTCACCTTCTATCCCACTGTGTCAGCCAAAACCCCAATCACACTCGGGGAGGTACAGTGAAATTAAAAATACTACTGTAGTGCTAATGTCAACGATTAGTTCTATATATTGGTGTGTGTTGTCTTAAATTTAATTAAGCATCATCTGATTACAAAAATAGTAATCAGTAACTATTTCGTAGCTTCTCCCGAGGTTCAGTGGTTTACTTCCTCTGCCACCTACACCATACTGTTATGTTAGCAAATTTATGTGTGACATGATGTTAATGTTGGCATGGTCTTTTAATATGGCTGCAAAAAGAGCATACGATCATTGATATGATAGATGTTCTTGTACATGGAGGGTCAATTGAATTGCTGTTTCCAAATAGCATGCCATCCGTGTGTAATGACAACACTTAACCATATTTCTGGTGAACAAATTAATCCAGACTATCTTTTCCTCATTCATAAAAAAATATCACTTCACAAACCTTGTTTAGAAGTTTAACAAAAATCTCCGTGACCATTATTAGACTGAATGATGATATGCTTTTATACGTTTTAGGAGCAAATTGAAGTAGGAGACCTACAAGATTTGTTCAAGTGCTGTATCTAATTGTCACCTGTGTGCTTTTCATTAATTCTTTCATAAACATATTTGATATAATTCATGATTGATGCACTCAGTCTTTAATTAATTTTTGATAAACATGTTCAAGTTGATTATTACCGTGGTGGTTGATGTAATTCTATCTGTTGCTCTTTATTGGATTATGTAACAGGTAGAGATACTTGGAATCTCTCTACCTTGGAGAGATCTTTTCGCTTCTGATGGACCTGGCATGAAGTTATGGGATCATATCAATAAAATCAATAAAGATACTGATCCTTTTCCATCTGATATTAACAGCGATCCCTTTCCATCTGATATCAACAGCAATCCTTTTGCTATTGATGATGTATTTTCCCCTGCAAAATCTGAAAATACCACCAGCACCTGGGTGGACCTCTTATCAGGCAATGACTTTATATCAGGACCAATTTCACAACCAGTGCCAGAAACTGCTTTCCATGATCCATTTCTCAACCCGTTTCATGATAATGATGAAGCAAATGATTCTCCTCCTAAGGTTTCTGTACAAGATAAAGGGCCAACTGAAAGTGGTCCTCAGCAGTATTTAAGTTGTTTTCAGAGGTTGACTGCTTCACATGTGGTATGTTTTTTCCTTGATATGCTTTTGTTATTGCATAGTTTTTGTCCCGCACAGGCTGGGCACAGGCTGGATTGGAATAGATTTGTCAAGGTCATGCTTAGGTTCAGAATACAGTTTTAGGGGCATATGGAAAAGAAAAGGATTTGCCGCTGGTTGGGTTGGGTCTTTGTTCTATGAACTTTTTTGCATTTGTATCCTTAATCCTTGATTACTGACCTGATGCTCCACACTTAGGTTCCCTGCGCTTGCTTACCTTAATCATCCTGCACAAGACCACACATTTCCATCATTTACTGCATTGCATCTGTGTGTAGCTTGATAATATTTTCCCAAATAAAAATTATAATGCATGTTCATTTGTGACAATATCAATGTTTTCTTCAATACCCCCACATTTCATCTTTAACATGTGAAATATTGTCAACATTTCAAAAATAGAGGCTGTGGAAATCGGTAACTTCATTTTTTTAATTAAAATGGCAGCGGAGGGATAACTACACACAAT
The DNA here is from genome assembly GCA_032199755.1 of Ambrosia artemisiifolia. Lineage (NCBI taxonomy): Eukaryota > Viridiplantae > Streptophyta > Magnoliopsida > Asterales > Asteraceae > Ambrosia > Ambrosia artemisiifolia. Next base: position 11,577,555 of record CM063521.1, read on the forward strand.
TAAGAGTTGTTCAGAGGAAAACTTTTTTTTTGGGCATAGATACGACGCACATTTACCTTTTTCTTAGTTTTTTTTGTTGGTACACTCTTGGGCAATTTGGGTATCGATGCTTTTCAAATATGAGATTGGAAGAATATCATTTCATTTCTCTTTTTTCTACACTTTTGAGTCATTGACAATGTAGATGGAACTCCTATCTACTTTTATATGTAAAAAAATTGATTGTTAGATTAGATTAACTGGAAATCTTGTATACTCTAACCTCCTTTGTATGACTGCAGTTTCATTTCATAGATATCAATGGAGTTTTCTATTGGGTTCTAATAAAGATATCAATGGAGTTTTGCAGGCTAAAAAGTTAAGCTTTGTAGATGCAATGAAACTAGAAATTGAACGTCTTGGTCTAAATCTATCTGCTGCTGAACGTGATAGAGCTTTATTGTCTATTGGCATTGATCCAGCTACTATAAATCCTAACATGTTGCTTGAGGAATCTTACGCGACTTCATTATGCAAGGCTGCCAATGCACTTGCACTTGCTGGTCACATTTCATTAGAAGATAAAACAATTGGTTCTATTGGTCTTGATCCTGCTGATCTTGAAGATGATATCGATATTGATTTTTGGAATATAAATAAAATTGGCGAGGGTTGTTCTGGGGGACCATGTCAGGTTCGTGCTGAAGCTGTTACTTCTTCTTCTTCGGCCTCGTTGTACTCGTGCTCCGAGTGTCGACGCAAGGCTTGCAGAGCTTGTTGTGGGGGTAAAGGGGCTCCTCTTCTTCTTGGAAGTTATAGTAGTGATTCTAGTCGATCTGTGAGTACGGATGGGGTTATTTGTAAGCTGTGCTGTCATGATAATGTTCTTGATGCACTGATCGTTGACTATGTTAGGGTTTTAGTCAGCCAGCGAAGAAGTTACAGGTCTGACCTTGCTGCTTATAAAGCCTTAGACCAGGTTGTAGGAAGAGATTATCTTTCCAGAAGAACGATAACTGACAGAAATGGACCTAATGCCATCCGACACAACTTACTCAAAGGACAGCAATCATTAGCTGAATTCCCGTTTGGCAGCATTTTGCACTCGGTATCTCTTTCCATTGATTATCAGTTCTATTTCCGTCTTTAGGGATCCATGTAAACCCTTAAGATTTGTCAGCTTAAAACAACTATGCATCTGGTACTCCATTTGATTGTATATCTTTAAAGAGGAGTACAGTTGCAAGTATGTATGTATGTGTGTGCTAAATTCTAACATCTTTCTTGAATTCTTTACTTTTTCTAGATTGAATCAGCCCCCGGTTCTGCACCTGTCTTGTCGTTGCTTGCACCTTTGGATACTGTATCACAAGAGTCATCATACTGGAAAGCTCCTCCTAAGACCTCGTGTGCTGAGTTTGCTATTGTTCTTGGCAATCTTTCCAATGTCTCCAGTGTTATCCTTGTTCTTAGTCCATGTGGCTATTCTATGTCTGATTCTCCTACTGTAAGTAAATTTATGCCATAAAGTATATTTGTTACAAGAAGCTTAATGTCCATAAAGTTATCAAAATACTCGGCAACTTCATTTTATCCTTCATACACTTGAACATCCTATAATTTCAAGGCGAGCCCATTTTGACCCGAACCAAATTGATGCTTTATTAAAACAGCCCAATTGACCCGAACCCGTTTTGTTTCGTTAGGTGACTAGATCCGCCCATTAACAGTTTGTTTTTGCATTGTCTTAGTTCATCTCAATGATAATCATTACATACAGTAAAGATTCATTTTGGTTTCTATTTTTACCATGCAGGTGCAAATATGGGCAAGCAATAAGATAGACAAGGAAGAAAGAAAAATAATGGGAAAATGGGACGTTGGATCACTCATCACGTCTTCCCCTGAGCTTAGTGGGCCTGAAAAGCCCGGTAGCACGAGTCCAAGGCACATCAATTTTTCATTTAAAAATCCTGTTCGTTGTCGCATAATCTGGATCAAACTAAGTATCCAGAAAACTGGTTCGACCTCTTCTTTAAATTATGATAGTGGTTTTGATCTTCTATCTTTGGATGAAAACCCGTTCTCCTGGAGTGTGTCTATAGATAGTGATAGTGATCCACGTCTGCATGCAAAGAGAATCATTGTAGTTGGAAATCCTGTGAAATTAGAGATACCAACACAAACCACGTACCAAAGTAGCGTAAAAAGCTGGTTGGAGAGAGCTCCACCGCTCAACCGGTTCAAGGTACCAATTGAGGCGGAGAGGCTGATTGCCGACGGGCTAGTGTTGGAACAATACCTATCTGCAGCTTCACCTATGCTGGCAGGGTTCCGACTTGACGGGTTTAATGCAATAAGGCCTCGAGTTACCCATTCACCGTCACCATCAGTTGTTTGGGAAGATAGATTCATATCTGCAGCAGTGCTTTACCTTCAAGTGTCTGTTTTACAGGTACATTCTGTAACCACAAACATCTAGCCATCCATCATATACTGGGGTGTAAATGAGCTGATGCGCTCGTGTACTGCTAGAGATTGGCGCGTTAAAAGCTCGTAATTAGCCAAGCTTAAATGAGCTCGAGCCTACATAGGGATTCATTTAATAAACAAATTCAAACTTGAGCTTTACGTAGCAAGCTTGACTATGCTCATGAGCCTAAATGAGCGTATTATTTATATAAATATAATAATTATTGTTTTAAATGATAAATATTATTTTACATAATATTATGATAAAAAAAATACAAAATGGTATATTTTTATGTATAAGATAATGACTATACCTATATAAAATATAACTTTATGTTCATAAATTAAATTTGTAACAAATAATAAATTCGCTGAGTTCGAATTGTATTATGATAAAAATACAAAATAATATAATTTTACATACAGTGAATTTTCATTGATTCTTGTTTAGCTAATTTTTATTACTGTTACTTTTGTTATAATTAATGATGACATTTTATTTTGTTTTTACAGGACAATGGGAAAATGGTGGTGGTTGCAGAATACCGGTTACCAGAGGTGAGGGCTGGGACGGCCATGTACTTTGATTTTCCTAGACCAGTGACCGCTCGCCGTGTCTCATTTAGGCTACTTGGAGACGTTGCTTCATTTGCAGATGATCCTGCAGATCAGGATGATTCTTCGGACTTACAAGGCCCGTTGGCTGCAGGCCTCTCATTATCAAGCCGCATTAAACTATATTATTACGCCGATCCTTATGAGCTGGGGAAATGGGCCAGCCTTTCTGCAGTTTAGATACTAAAAGTGTGATTTTGTACATTAAAAACTCTTCTCATTCATTGTTGTAATCATGATTTATTCTATAGTGCGGGATTTTATTTTCTATTTTTGTAAGCCACTGCTTTTTGGTCAATCTTCAACTGAGTGTAAAACATACAGTATATCCTTTTAAGTTTCCACTCGCCTTATTGTTTTGTTTTTCAAGTGTTTGGTTAAACTCACAAATTTAGGTTTGTTAGTGTTTTTTTTTGGACATAATGAATCTAATTCTTATTATAAAGTAGGACCTTACTCAGTTACTCGCACAGTCGCGCCTTCTTCTCATCTCAACCGCAACTTATTCTGTTAGGAGCTCATCTCTTTGGGAGCACATGTTGTCCAGACCAAACCATTGCATGGTAGGCAGGATAACACATAACTAGTATTGGTTTCTAACATATGAAGAAGAAACATCTATGTCAGATTACATACTTGTCTTGTTCATTGGGAATTTCTTACGACTTATATTACATAGTCAATGTTGCTAAGGTGAGAATTATTAACATTGAATTGGTGGTTGAGATGGTGTATCACCAACGCCAGCTGAGGTGATTATCTTCCCAGATGTCCTAATGTTTATCAAGGGTGATCATGGACCTAAATGAGCATATCATTTATATAAATATAATAATAATTGTGTTATATAATAATATTATTTTACATAATATTATGATAAAAAAAATACAAAATAGTATATTTTTTTATGTATATAAGATTATGACTATACATATATAAAATATAACTTTATGTTCATAAATAAAATAATTAAATCTTTAATAAATAATAAGCTCGCTGAGTTCGAATTGTGTTATGATACAAATACAAAATGGTATAATTTTACGTACAGTGAATTTTCACTAATTCTTGTTAATCTTTTTTTTGAACGGCGATTCTTGTTAATCTAGCTAATTTTTATTACTGTTACTATTATTATCTATATCTATATATATATATAAAACAAAGGTGTTTTGCTGACGTGGCGCCCATTCCTTGATTCAAGGTCCTCTTGAAATCGCCACGTGGCATTGTATAAAGCTTTTCTTTTAATTTTTGTAATTTTATTATTTCAATAGAATTAATAAAACAGATATAACTCATTCACGCTTATTCTCCTTCCACGTAACCCCTAAACAAACCCTAATCTTCTTTTTACTTCAACCCGCCTCTTCTCCCCACCCTCTCATTCACTGCATCTCTAACCGCCTCTTCTCCACACCCTGTCATTCGCCCCTTAACCGCTACTAATTTAGTCGGAGATCCATGTCTGGTACTAACCACCGACCCCAAGCCTCGCCTCCGTTGGACGGCTGAGCTCCATGAACGATTTGTTGACGCCGTCACTCAGCTCGGTGGACCTGATAGTCGGTTTTGTTCTCATTGCTTTCTGATTTGTTAATTATTATTGTTATTGTTGGTGATTTGATTTGATTAGGTTTTGTGGTTTGGAAATTTAGGTTTATTGTTGTTAAGTTGTGTGTACATTTGTAGGATATGATTTGGAATTAAACGACAGCGTTTTGTGTGTGTGTGTGTGTTAGGGTTTGATGGATACATTGTGATTTCTCTTTAAATTGGAGTGATAATATTGAAGTTGGTAGTGAATCAGTGAATTGGTAAGGAATTTATAGGGATTTTAGATAGGAAAAGTGGTAGGTTTGACTTCTAAAGTCAAATTGTTGACTAAGATGACTTGAAGTTGACTGTTTTTAAGTTAAAGTGGAAAGATTTATATGGATTAAGTTTTGCTGTGTTTTTTTTTTCAAGTTTAGGTTTCTCTGTTGTGGAGTTTGTGAAGTTGTGTGTGCTGTGGCTGTTTGGGGTGATTTGAAGGACGCGATATGGAAGTAGACGACAGCGTTTTGTGGGTCTCCTAGAGGTTGATTTTGATGGATTTTTTGGCTTTGAAATTGGTGCATTGTGATTTTTTTTTTAAATATAGTGATCATATTGAGGTTGGTAGTGAATCAGTGAATTGGCAAGAAATTTAGAGTAATATTACATTAGAAAAGTGGTAGGTTTGACTCCTAAAGTCAAATCATTGACTTAACCTGATCTTTGGTTTGACGACATTCTGATTTTTTTGTTTTTTATTTAAATAAGAGGTCTGTACATTTTTTTGTTTAGTGTTTGGTTGTCGAAGGCGCACTCGAGGCGCAAAGGGTGAGACTTAGTTAGGTCTAAGTGCGAGGCGCTTAAGCATTAAACAATGAGGGCTTTTTAAGGCGGGGCGTATAGTATAGAATAAATAATATACAACTTTTAGGGGTTTAAGACATGCTTTAGGCTTATTTAGAGGTAGCTTAGGTTGATTACAATAGGTTTAGTTCATGTTATTGGGTTAAGATTATCTAGCTGTAGATTACTAGGCTTAAAATTGGGTTTGAAGTTGTGTTGTGAGCTGTGAGTTATGACTGTGATAGTATATTAGTTGAAATAAAAGAAAAGGTTGTGGGATGTGTGATGATTCTTTTAATATTTTGAGACGCTTCATATAATATGTCATGTATCCTTTATCTGGTTGTCGAAGGCGCACTCGAGGCGCAAAGGGTGAGACTTAGTTAGGTCTAAGTGCGAGGCGCTTAAGCATTAAACAATGAGGGCTTTTTAAGGCGGGGCGTATAGTATAGAATAAATAATATACAACTTTTAGGGGTTTAAGACATGCTTTAGGCTTATTTAGAGGTAGCTTAGGTTGATTACAATAGGTTTAGTTCATGTTATTGGGTTAAGATTATCTAGCTGTAGATTACTAGGCTTAAAATTGGGTTTGAAGTTGTGTTGTGAGCTGTGAGTTATGACTGTGATAGTATATTAGTTGAAATAAAAGAAAAGGTCGTGGGATGTGTGATGATTCTTTTAATATTTTGAGACGCTTCATATAATATGTCATGTATCCTTTATCGATTCGGCTAGGTTTTTAGTGTTTCTTCATGTTGAAGTATTAGGTGTTAGCATTGGATTTATAGGCTGTTTTAGGTTAGGTATTGAATATTGACATTAGAGTTATGCATTTCTTTAGCCTTTTATGATAGGTGCTAATGCTAGAGTTATACATTGTTTTAGGTTAGGTATTGAATATTGATATTAGAGTTATGCATTTATTTACACTTTATGATAGGTGTAAGAGTTATACATTATTTTAGGTTGGTATTCGCATTACAGGTATAGATGGTAATGGGATTTAATGGTACCGTATTAGCTTAAGTAATTGCTAAAATACTTAATGGATGTGATAATGGTTGACTGTCGAATAGTTACTTGATGATTGTTATTGTAGGTATGCCATTGTTATTGATGTAGGCTTTGGTGACCGATGGTTGGTGGTGCTGAGGAATTGTAACTTGCGCCACATTTGCTTCATGGTTCAGGTCAGTGAACGCAAATGAGAATTATTGATCCGTATTATTAAATCATATTAAATTTTTCAACCCCGGGACCTTCCCGGGGTGATCGGCTAGTTATATATATTAAAAGACATCGATGGTTTGCGCCAGGAGCTTTCTTAGCTTTTGGGTTTTCTCCACCATAGTTTGTTTTCTTTAAATTATTCCCTACAGCAACTCACACACACAAAGTGACGAAAGGTATTTGTCAGATTAGAGAATAAAGCACATGAGTTGTTCCTTCCCCTTGCTTTTTACCTACCATAAGAATCTCATCCTTTTCCTTATTTTATAAAAGCTCTCTCCTGTTGATACACAAACAAACCCTCCCTGCAGATAGAGAAACGCATGAGAGAGGAAACCCAAGATCCATATGCTCATACGCCTTCCGCTTGCTTATAAAGTTTTTCAACCTTCTCTGTGTTATATCGGGACTGGATCGACGTTTTTGTTGGAGAGACGGTGGTCGGTTGGCCGTCATCAAATCTGTTAGCCCTGATCTATGGTTCAGACACTCGGCGGATAAGGTAACCGTTACCTTAGGTTGTTTTCTGAATGTTTACATCAGCTAATTTTCCATTGGATGTGCCGTAGAGACTAACCCTTAAAAAATCGTATAATTTTTTGTGGATTATGTATTTTTTTTGTTATCAGTTTTCATCGGTTTTTTTTCCTGTTATTAGAAGCAAGTTTAATCATATGCTAACATGTATGGTGATAACTCATCCATGGTTTAAACGTGATATGCTTTAAGGTTCGGGTTTGTTTTCTTCTCGGTATTTACATTATCATAAATGGACTTTGGATTGTAGTTACTTTGATTTGGTTGTATATGTCGTGGAGGATTGTGCCATACATATGGAGCTTTGTGAATGTTGGAATTGGGAACGACATTAATGCTACAAACTTAGCAGGAATCAGCTCTGGTACATGTATGGTATGTCTTTTGATTAAAACAAACACACACACACACTCTTTTGCTGATTGAAGTTCATTATTGTTTCAAGCTACTATATCGGTTTGCCATTGTTAACGTTAATGTTCGTGAGGGATGACATGAGTTGTGTTAACAAAGCTATTGAAGTAGTTCCGTGAACAGAGTTACATGGTTTATTTTCAAACTTTAAAAATCGTGAATTCGCCAAGTAAGTTCTTCAAGTCTGTATAGATGAAAGGTACTAGGTAGGTACATAGGTGCAGATAAGGATAATGAGAGAGAGATAAAGATCACAGTTTGCTGTTGGAAGATAATAATCAAGATAATCAAAGTATAGTTATGTTAATTTAGAAAGTCATTCTGTTGACTTCAGAAAAGTCAAACAGAACAGAAAAGGCGCCTAAGTCTGAACCATTGCGTCTGTATATTGTTAAGTCACATCTGTTAGTTTATAAACGGTTTAGTAACCGCCAATGTAAGGGTATAAATACCCCTAGTATGTATCATTTCATTATGTGGGAATAATATTAAGTTTGCATATTCTCTCAAACTTCCCCATCCTCTGTTTTTCTTTGCCGAGTCCCTGCATCCATTTTGATGCATACTCTCCTATCATATATGTTCATCATAGATTGATCCAAGATCCGAAGGGGCCTCAACATGGTATCAGAGCGTATGGTTAACAAGGATCAATCAATTGCAGTCCAAACAAGTCATCGCCTATGAAGAAGAAGAAAGAACCGAAAAACAGAGTATGGAAGGATCACAGATAACGATCCCGTTTTCGGTCAGAAGGGAAAGAACAGAAAGATTAAACCGAATCAGAAAGAGAGATCATGTTAATTGCAAGATTGGGTGTGTGAGTCACCATCATATCGTTCCCCGGTATCTTACGCAGGAGGCGAAAAGAAGATACATAGATTTAATGATCAAGAGGAGATCATTCATGGAGCGACAGAAGTATTCAGAACATGATAAACAGAATGGTTTACAAGGCGATCAGAATTCATTAAAGAAAATGAAAGAAGAATCGGATAATTATCAATCAAGGACCGAAAGTTTGAACCGGAGTTCAAATCGGACACCGGATTAATAATTATCAAGGCAAGATTCCTTCACAGTATGAACGTATTAGTTTCAATCGACCAAGACGGCGCTAACCCGCTTCGATCCTGATAAAAAGCATCCGGAGAGTCGAAGTCACAAAAATTGAAAGTCAACCGAAGAAGGAATAAAAGCACTGCAGAATTGGATGAACGAAAACAGAGAAAAACAAGATTAGATTATCTTGATTAGGGGCGTGAATGTTGGAAGATAATAATCAAGATAATCAAAGTATAGTTATGTTAATTTAGAAAGTCATTCTGTTGACTTCAGAAAAGTCAAACAGAACAGAAAAGGCGCCTAAGTCTGAACCATTGCGTCTGTATATTGTTAAGTCACATCTGTTAGTTTATAAACGGTTTAGTAACCGCCAATGTAAGGGTATAAATACCCCTAGTATGTATCATTTCATTATGTGGGAATAATATTAAGTTTGCATATTCTCTCAAACTTCCCCATCCTCTGTTTTTCTTTGCCGAGTCCCTGCATCCATTTTGATGCATACTCTCCTATCATATATGTTCATCATAGATTGATCCAAGATCCGAATGGGCCTCAACATTTGCAGATAAGGGAAAGCAAATGGCAAGAGTAGGTTAGGTTGAATCTTCAATTTTGTGACAATTTAAATTGGCAAACTTAAGTTTAGACCACTGAAACGAATTGGTAAAAGTCAATTTTCTTTCTGCAGATACAAATGAAGATGATTCTAAAGATGTGTAGGAAAGTTTAAACCCTTCAAATTATTGGATATATTTGATAATTTTGAGGATCATCACTTCAATCATGCTGCTTTTCAAGGGCAACAGCCAACATGTAACTTTTGTGCACATTAAACTGCATTTTAAAGTACCAAAATGTTTTGTCAGTAACTACATCTTGGTTGAAATGTTTCTGCATCTAGACAAAATTCAGGTACATGTGGTTTATGTTAACTTTGCAACTTTTACTGGCTATTCAAGTTTCGTCTTTTTTATTTTATTTTTATTTAGTGGTGAACTCAGGTCTCATGTAATTAAATTTCCAGCGCCGCAATCGTTAAGTTTACAATAGGCTTTGGTAAGAGTTATACCTTTCTCTCGGTTTGGTTCATACTCTAATGAATCGCCATCACACGCCCGCCGCAACGCGGCGGCATCATCCTAGTTACTAATACTCTTAAATAGAAAGTCGGTGGTTCCACTCATTGGGCCACGTGTCACTACCTAATTGCCCCATGTTTTCAGCTTTCTTTTCTTTCTTTTTTTTACGTTGCCTTCAAGTGATTCCTTACTCTCTCTGTGATAACAACACAAACCGCAAAAATCTTAAACTCAATCCCCTTCTTTTGAAGATAAAAACCTACAAAATAAAACATGTAAACTAAACTCTCCAATGGACACCAACGAAACCAGCAACAACAACACCATCTTTAGAGATAGAGAGGCTGCTTCGTCTCCGGTTTGTTCTACTCCGGTATGTTTTGATATTGTTATTAGAGCATTCCCATCTCTTTCATCAAATTACACTAAAAATCACTATTCCACCCTAAAATTTTCTTTTTCCTTTTTAAAATAATAATATTTTTTCATACTTTTATCATTATATTTTCTCTCTCCACACTTACAAACACTTCCAAAAATATTAAATTATTTTTAGGGGTGAACAGTGCTTCCACCAAATTTTTTCTCTCTCCTCTACTCACAACCACTTACACCCACCCTATATAATTTGGTGGACACACTCACATACATTTGGTTCCCCAAATGAGAATGCTCTTAGTTATATTGTGCATTGGATAGTTGTATTCTGTACTTGCGACTTGTACATTTTTAGCTTTTAACATCCCTAAATCAACCTTTAATGACCGTTTCAATTCGAGATCCTAGATATATTAATCTTAGGGCATTAGTAGCCGACATCCTAGTATCCTACGACCAAGTTAACAAACTTAGAGCGAATGTAGCTACTTTTAATCACTAATCATGTCATGTAAAACAGAAATAGATGTATCCTCGGCTATTCTATACGTATTTGTCTTTTACTGCTTGGTCATCAAATATGTAATAATGAAGTTGAAAACTCTACGATTTCTTTATATGTGCATTTTAAGTTTGAACACCAACTTTTTATGCATTTTGCACGATCGTGTGTCAGTCACCGTTTTTCTTACATGGTTGCGTGTAAATCGTTCTAGCTCAATTGGTAGAGGGCCTACCTTTTAATCACGTGGTCGTGAGTTCGAGTCCCTTGTATGGCGTTTTTTTTTCACAGCCATATTTATTATTACCATGTTAGATACGTGTTCGCGGAGCAACGCCCGTGGGAAGATACTAGTTATAACTAGTAATGGCATTTTTTTTGTGTACAGGACAATGGGAAAATGGTGGTGGTTGCAGAATACCGGTTACCTGAGGTGAGGGTTGGGACGGCCATGTACTTTGATTTTCCTAGACCAGTGACCGCTTGCCGTGTCTCATTTAGACTACTTAAAGACGTTGCTTCATTTGCAAATGATCCTGCAGATAAAGATGATTCTTCGGACTTCCAAGGCCCGTTGGCTGCAGGGCTCTCATTATCAAGCCGCATTAAACTATATTATTACGCCGATCCTTATGAGCTGGGGAAATGGGCCATCCTTTCTGCAGTTTAGATACTATAGTATCAAACCATGTAGCTTGATCCACTGACTTGATTGGACACTATTATAAAGATGGTAAACAGAACTCCAACCACTGACGTTTGCGTACAAATGCAAGCAATGAGATAGGCGAATCTTGTAGTTGGATCCCCTCCATTTGATATGAAGGTACCTAAACATTTCATCGCTATCCCTACGTTGGCAACCATGGCTAAGATCTTGTAGTCATCCGAATTCTCGTATGCTAAAATCGAGAATCCACGATGATAACGATCTTTTCCTATCGTACCATCGTCTTGAAAAACCCTTTTGGGACTGGTCAATAGTATGGCAATATAAAATGTAAACAACGTTGGGAACGAAGAGGTGTAATAAGCATGGTTGTTATTAGTTGGTGGTTGTTTCATGTATAGTGTGAGATTGTTAAACTTTGCCACAAAAAAATTATAGAGATTGTTTAGACTTTTGTAAATGAAATTATCCAAATTGATTAAACTTTCTTCATCAGCCACTGAGACTTTGAGAGTTTAATCAATTTGGATAATTTCACTTACAAAAGTTTAAACAATCTTTGTAATTTTTTTGTGGCAAAGTTTAACAATCTCACATTGTACATGACACAACCACCAACCACCAACAAATAACAACCAGGCTTATTGCACCTCTTCGTTCCCAACGTTGTTTACATTTAATACTGTTATACTATTGACCAGTCCCAAAGGGGTTTTTCAAGACGATGGTACGATAGGTAAAGAACGTTATCGTCGTGGATTCTTGATTTTAGCATACAAGAATTCGGATGACTACAAGATCATAGCCCCGGTGGCCAATGTAGGGATAACAATGACATGTTTAGGTACCTTCATTTCAAATGGAGGGGCTCCAACTACCAGATTTGCCTAACTTATGCTTGCATTTGTACGCAAACATCAGTGGTTGGAGTTTTGTTTACCATCTTTATAATATAATAGTGTCCAATCATCAAGTCAGTGGATCTAGCTACATGATTTTATACTATATCGAAACTATCCTTTTTGGACCATCATATTATGTTTACGGAGTGTTTCAAATACGATGTCGCCTATCAAGTTATTTGAGTCCAAAACACAAAGGACGCGACTGAATGCCTTGTGATATCGATATACTACATAGCCCCCCTTCATAGGGGCGGGGAGGGGCGGCCGACCCCCTGAAATTTGCGCTCAGAAGTTTCGATTATATAGTTGTTAAAATTAATACCTTTATATTAATACAATTTTATACTTGCAATTTATTAATACATGTTTATTTTGATGTCTTGTATGGGTCATGGGAGCTGAGTCAAAGTAAGAACAAGATGGTGGGCTGATTAAGAGATTTGGGCTCCAAGTGTTGCTGTGTTCGTGATGGGCTAAAGACAAGGAATGAAGACTGAAGGCCCATAAGTGTGAGTCCAGTCCACTTAATGGGTATTAAATAAAATACAGGGATACTTAATCTAAACCGTTGAATCAGTGATCCGTGTGCTATCTTTAATCCAAGGGTGGAGAATGGCTCTTGGTGTGTTTTCACAATAGAAGGTTCTGATGCTTCTATAAAAGGATTTCATCTCTCTACATTAAGAAGTTTCGAGATCAGTTTATTGTTTTAGTCACCTCTTTATTCTCTTTGTTAGGGTTTCATAGTCTTAAACCTTTGATCTTTCTCAGATCAAAGGTCTTGGTAGTTCTTTGTTCCTAAGAGAGTGTGGTTATAGTTGATAGCCTGTGAGAGATGTTTGTAATCTGTTTGATCTTGTATTAGTTTCTTTTAGTGTTCTTGGGTATAAACATTTAGGGTTGGGGTTTATAATAATAATAAGAAGTATTTCAGTTTATATCATGTTTCTTGACAATAGTATCTGTATAGATTTTTTTTTTTTTTGTATATATGATTTCGACTCCCTTAACCGGTGACTTCCGACCCCCCAGGGACTAGTGGCAGAACTACGGTGAGAAAAATGAAGTAACATCATCGTGTTTTTTTCCAGTTATAAATCGTCGATCAACAGTGGTAAATAAAGTGGGGACGAAGGACTGAAAGAGAAGACAAATGTTTTAATTTAATTTTTTGTTTTGGGAAGTAACATGTATGTGGTTTAGAGTTGAGATAAGGATAGACTGTACAACCACTTCCCACCCTATTGAACAACACTAGGAAGGATTTTTAGTATAACATAACACGTTAGTTTATTTTCAAAATTGAATGTACTATTATTATATACTTTACTTTATTTGATTCAAGCAATAATACACGTTTAGGAACAATTTTCCTTTTATGTAAATTTATTTCAATGATCTTGTTTTTTATCCTAAAAATAAAGTGATTGGTATTGATTTCTAAGACACATCTTCCTAAATATACAATTACATGCTCGTAGTCGTTTTTATCTCTTATACCAGCACTAAACTTTTTTATTGATACACATTAACAATTACAAAAGTTTTCTTTTACGACCCTTCTGGTTAAAATTTCTGACTACTTCCGACCCCCTAAAATTTCCGCTCAAGTTTCGCTATTGCTTAGGGCCTTCTAACGGGTACTAGTCTATGTTCAGGTCCTATTTTGGCTCACAAGGACGAAGAACAACATTACCATTGAGACGTCTCTAAACAAGAAGGGCATCCTCTACAATGTTGCCCAAGTCTCAACAAAGAAATTTAGATGAACCGTGACCAATATTTGAATCCTTTGTTCTTAGTGAGCATGAACAATTTCTGTTTGTTCTTGATGACCATAAGCAACCTTATACTATTGTTTATGAGTGTCATAAATCTCATCTTGTTCTTGATAAGAAAGATACTCATCATATATGTTTTACCTTGTTCATTTCCAACATTAGCATCACCCACCAATCCATGCATGACCCACAATATACCACTACAAAGTAATTCTTTTGTACAAGATTTGTCACTTACAAGAATTTGGTGGCTTTATATCCTTTATTTCTCAATCACAATCACAACCTTTGAAACATGCGGCTGCGAGGTGAAGTAAGTCTTCTAACATAATTTCCCCATGTATTGTGTAAGCATTAAGGATGATGATGATAATGAAGGAAACTATGACAATGGTGTTGATGATGACTTAACGGGCTGTATTAAAGTTTTAAATAGGTTGTACTGTTGTAGTTGACGGGTTAAACTTAAAATTTACATATTTTCAGTTACATATTTAAATGGTTGATTCGTCGATCCATTAAACTTTAGTACAACTTGAAATTTGACTCGTTTATATAACATATTAGACATGCCAAACCAAAAATGAGCTATTTATCATATTGGTAGTGGTCAACCCAAAATCTGAATATTTTCTTATGATGTTTCGAGTCACGTCATAACTTAACATACTATATAGTTCTCTCTATAGCTTAACATACTAGATGATAAAAAGAAATTTAGAAAAGATGAACATGGGGACTTTATTTTGTAATGAAAATAGAAGACGTCGAATGTCGTGGCTTTGATTACCATAAAAGTTAAAACGAAAATAAATGAACACCTACATAGACCAAATACAACTAGTTGACACGAACTGGAGTTATGGATCCATGTCCATTTGTTGATATGAATTGTTTGAAGATAACTAGTTCTGCCATTCCAACCATTAGGAATGTAATATTGTTAAAAGTATAGTGGTTTCATTCTCTAAATTCAATTGTCATAAATATAAGTTATTGGGTAAGCTGAATGTTAACGTGTGATATTATAATTTGGGCTGGTCTTATATTTGGGTTAAGATGGTGCAGGTGTTTAATGGGCTTAAAGGAGTATGGGCTTGGTCAAGATGGTCAAAAGCTGGTTGTTACGATTGAATGGCTGAGATCTCATTTGGGATTTTGGAAGCATCTAGGGCTTTGTATATAAGCCTTGTATTCGATATTATTGTTAGGGTTTTTTTCATTTTATTCTTTTGTAGTCTCTGTATTCTCTCGTCTCTCGTCATCGTCTTCATTGTTCGTCTAGGGTTTGTACTGTAAGTCTAGTCTTATTTCTTTTGTATTGTTCTTTAACTGATCTAAACAATCAGTTAACATTTGAGATATTATATCTCTGTTTAAGGTTCAGCTGATTTGGGAGAATCTAGGGTTTGGGGGAGTTTTTTGGTTTGGGTTAATAATAAGATTTTTGTCGCTTCTCCTATGTTCTTGTATTGTGGTTGTTTGAGTATTAGTTTAGATCTGTACAAACCTTTATTTTCTACATGGTATTAGAGCTCAGGCTCATGATATTGTGATCCGTTGTTGTTTTCCGCTGTGTTCTTGGTTGATCTGTTTAGATATGTTAAAACTCTTAACAGATCTTTTGTTTTTATTTCTTGTCTTTTATTTGTCAAGATCCAGTCTAATTAATAGTCTGTGGTCTTGATATTGTATGATTCAGTGATTCTTATATGTATTATAGATCTGAATCATTGTTTTAGATCTGTTGTCTAGTCTGTGTGTTTAGTGGTATTGGTTGGATCTTGGGAGACGAGATTTGTTTGAGGAACCGCTGTGTTACTGTGGATTGATTGTGACTGGATTGGAGGTGATATCATAGCTTCAATTGCACTTGTAACTCTGTACCCTAAGTGAAGGTACAGGTTACAGGTTAGGAGAACCCTAACTTGGGTCACCCCCTCGGTGAGATCGTTCTAACTCTTGTAGTTAATTGTCTTGGTCGGTTTTGGTATTAGTTGTGTCTCTGTGGTTCTATATTGTCTTGTGGTGATTTGGTTTGTATTGTATTGGTCTTTTATTATACATATCATATTAGTTAATAAAAGAATCCTGTGTTAAGATCTGGGTGGGCACCTTTTGAGTGATGAACCCACCATCTAAACACTGACACAGCTTCGTCTTCTAGGTATTATCTGTAGTAGTATTCTGTGTCTTGTTTGTCTATTGCTAAGTCCGTGTTAAGTATTCTGTAACACCCCAACCGATGGCGGAAACATCGAGGTGCCACGAGGTAACGATTGTTCATGAGCTCGAGGTACTAAAATACAAATATTTATTTAATCACGATTAAGTGTCAAACATTACATTTCGAAACACCAAATTACAAGAAACAAAGCATAAGTTTTATTTTATGATGTCTAAGTCCAAGCCTTATGTGATAAACTTCAAGCATCTCCTGAAACATGTACAAAATAGTATCTGTCAACACACATGATGTTGGTGAGCACACTTAGTTTAGTGTACGTATAGTATAGGTATAAAAAGGTTTTACAATTCAAGTGTCATGATTCAATCAAGGCAAAATGATAAACACGTAAGCACACAATGCGGGTCACAATCAAACCTTCATGTTGACAAAGACTAAAGAATTAACAATGACCCAAGACTTCCCAAACGCATAGGTACTTTCCATTAGGCGGGTTGTCAATCCAAATAGCGCTATCCATTGTTAAAGTCGGCTAGCAAAGTTAATGATTATGTAACGATTGCAAGTATACTACGTTTATGTCTAATCATCAAGCACAAGAATTCAAGCATAACACGTGTATGAATTGTATGAAAATGTTTATGAGTATGTGCAAGTGTAAGTTTCATATGTGTACATGAATCACCCAAAAAGTGTAAGAAAAGATAAAAAGGGGATAAGTATACTCACAGTTTTGCTAAGCACGACAAATCTGAATAAACTTGTCACGAGTTAAGACTACGAATTCTTGAAGAACTTAACCTATACGTATAATAATACTAATAAGGGATATGTCTTAAGAGTCTAAGGGGTCCAAAATCTAAGGCGTTAGGATTCGTTAAATTATTTGGGGAAATAGTATTTTTATAAAAATAAGTATTTAACGATAAATATGTATCACGAAGGCATATTATGTTTTAAATTTCATAAAATGACTAAGTAAACTAATTATTCTTATTTGAATATTTTGTATAAAAATATTCTAATTAATTTATATAAAGGTTTTAGTCAATTATTTTAACTAAATATATAACGATTTTTATGACTACATAATATTTAAACAAATGAGTCTAAGATTTATACTTATGATATTCAGCTCTGAAATATTTTTATAGAAAAATATTTATAAAAGAGATTTTATATATGATATATAATTAGATGTTTTATTTATATCTTATTAAGCATAAATAAGGCTAAAATACAAGATAAACTTCAAAAAGGTTATTTTGATGAAAAATAGTTACCTTCTGATGAAAAGTAATAAAAATAATTTTTCCACCATTTTTCTCAATTTACTTTTATCTAAAACTGATTTATTGAGTTTAAATTATGCTTTAGATGATTAAAAATAGGAAAATCCATAAAACGTATTGTTTTCTGAACTCATAATTTTTATTTAAGTTTCTTATGGTTAGAAATAACCTCACAAAAATTTTGGGATTTAAATCCTTTAAAATGAATTTTTAATCAATTTATTATGATAAAAAGGATTTAAATTGATAACTATGAGAAAATAAATTATTTTCCCGAATATAAAAATACTATGATCTTCTATATGATGTCAAGATACTGCACATAAAGTTTAATAATTTTTTTGGAACAAGAATGAATTTATTATGAATATTATTTGTTTAAAGCTAATTAAACAAATAAATTAAGATAACATGTAAAAACGTTTCAAAATAGAGGGAAAATGACATGAAAATTATTCTAACATATTGAAATATATTTTCACCAATTTTCATGTTAAAATACATAATATCCGATTTTATATGAATTAATCATGATTTCAGATATATAAAATGATTAAAAATAATAAAAATCTTCAAAAATTCACGAAATTTTTTATAGAACTTCTAATCAGTAATATGATCATACATACCAGGTTTCAAAATTTTTAGATCAACGATGGTTGAGTTATGGAATTTTAAAGTTGTAAATACTTTTAAATCAAAATCCCCAATTAATCAAGAACACCCTAATCCTAGATTTTTCAATTGGAGCCCTTAACGATTATGTTTGCTGAATTAAACAGAGGGCTTTTGATCTACTAACATAAATGAAGGAATAACCAAAAGGAATTGGAAAAACTCACGAGTTTGATAGTCTGATTAAGAAGAAAACGAAAATATAAAACCCACTTAAACAAGCCTTCAATTCGTGAAAACCACGAGATAATAAGCGATGATTCAATCACATATTTGATAGACTAGATAGGGAGAGTACATGGGTGAGTTTAATTGTGATAAAACTAAATAGAAATGGAGTAATTAGATTTTGATTAAAACTAGGACGGGTCTTTTCTTCTGAGATATGAGGGTCGGAATGGCATGACGGTTTGGGTAACGTGGAGAGAAAGTAGTAGCTAAACTAATCATTTTTATGCAAGTATTTTTTTGGGAAGATGGGATGAAATGATGGAGAGGATGTGACTCTATATATAGGACAAATAATAGGGTTTTTTGTATTCTATTCTCTCTCCTCCTCCTGTAGTACCGTACGTAAAAAAAATAAAAATTGTATCATTTTAGAATGATCTTCTTATTCTAACTTTTTAGGGTTTGTTGGTTCAATTGTAGCACCTGTGAAGTTATTGTCTGTCACCACTATCACAGTATCACGCGCCCACTGCCCAGTCCCACGATATGGTTTTTATTCAACATTGTATTTTGTTTATACTAGATGGTTGCCGTTGGCCGCGCGTTGCGGCGGCAACATTTAATTTATTTATCGATGGCAGCAAGCCATGTGACGTGTTAACCGTATGAGATTGTACATTCTTGATTTATAACATCGAATGAAAACATTTTATATTTAGTCGACTCATTTGTTTCCAAAAAACATTTTACTCCAGAAACGTAAGTAACTCGATTTTTTACTATCGAATTAAAACATTTTATATTTGATCCGACTCACTTCTGAACAAAATTTACATCAGTATTGTAGACCAGTCGATATCAAACATAAGAATAAGAATGAAAACGTTTTATATTTGACCAGACTCATTTTAGTAAAACCCTTTATCAAAACGTGAATTTATATCGTTTATAAAGAAGTTTAGAGATATAATTGGTTACATATAAAAAGTTTGAGAGTTAAAAAGAAATTAGAAAGTAAGGGTGTCTTTACTGATCGGACTGGTCAACCTGGTAGTACCGAATTTAAAAACCGATTGTGTGTGTGTGTGTATATATATAGTATGGATATTACTTTCGTATATGATAATAAAAGGAAAGTTCATGGTATACAATTATCAAAAATAACAAAGCCTTAATTAATTTAGATGATATAGAAGTTAATATTCCGATATTATAAAATAAAATAAAAACTATAAATCAGATAAAAACAATACAAAAGAAATTAACTTTCTTTTTGAAAATGGATGACAGCCTAGGCTAGGCTTGAAGGTGGCAGTAAGTACTATGTGTGTGTAAGACAGGGGAGAGGAATGCAAGTATAGTCCAATAAGCTACTGACACGTGGTGGGATTAGATTGGATAAGACATGGTCACCGACCATGCATTTTAATGTATATATAATGGGTATTTATAAACAAATTCCAGTAATGTGAACACAAAAATGGATAATGATAAGATTTCAACTATGGTAGGCTATGGTGGCTGGATAGATATGGATGTGTTTGGGATAAGAGTCGGCTGAAATTTTTTTTTTATAATACATGAGGGACTAAAATGGTATTTTGGGTAAAACCCAAGGGTGCAATTGTCACATATTTTGTTCTTGTCTTGATTGGTTGCTTGTTTTGTTTAGCTGTTTGCTAACTTGTCTGTGGTATTTGTATTAATCTTGTTGTTTGTTGGTGAGTGATCACCCTCAGACTACTCCTTTACCCCAGGGAGGAGGTGGTACTCCTAGGGGAGGACCTGTTGTTAATGTGGTAGGAACCCTCATAAGTAAGTTGGATATAGGAGATCCTTTGTATATCCATCCTAGTGACACTAGTACATTGACCATTATTAGTTTAAAGTTAAAAGGTACTGAAAATTATAAAGTCTGGTCAAATGCAATGAAGTTAGCCCTAGAAACAAAGAATAAATATGGGTTTATAGATGGCACTACTACTAGACCTACTGATGATGAGGTTTTGGGAAAACACTGGGATAGATGTAATTCTGTTGTTTTGTCTCCGTTGTTAAACTCTGTGAGTGAAGAGTTATATCTTGGTCAAGTTTTCTCAAAATATGCTAGGGATGTTTGGCTTGAATTAAGAGAGACTTATGACAAGGTTGATGGGTCAGTTGTTTTCAATCTGCGTCAAAAAATTTGTTCTATAACTCAAAGTGGTAGTACTGTTTCAGAGTACTATCACAAGTTAAATACAATGTGGAAACAGTTTGATTCCATAGTTCAGTTACCACCTTGTACTTGTGAAGCTTCAAAAGATTTTAACAGTTTTAGTAGTCTAATTAAACTAATGCAGTTTTTAATGGAACTTGATGAAGTTTATCAACCAGTTAGAACAAATCTTTTGTTGCAAGACCCATTGCCCTCAGTCAAACATGCCTTCTCTATTGTATCTAGAGAGGAGTCACATAGAGGGTCTAATAGTAGTGGGAAGAATACTAATGTGTCATTTCTTGCTAAAACAAACAGTTTGGGTAATAATAGAAGGATGGGTAACAGAGGTCCTAATCCTAACCTAAAATGTACACATTGTAACATGTTGGGTCATACTGTGGATAGGTGTTTAGAGTTAGTTGGGTATCCACCTGACTTTAGAAAGAGACCTGGTAATCAAAGTAATCAGAATTCTAGAACCAACAATAATAATAACAGGTTTGGTAATAGGCAAGGTGTTTCTAATAATAATGTTTGTGCTTCCACTACTGTTGGTTCTCCATTTACTTCTGAACAGATTTCTAAACTGATGAATTTGATAAGTGAGAAGTCATCCAGTGATCCTCAAAGTTCGAATGTAGGAGGTGAGAAAGTTGTTGTAGTGGTTTCTCAAGTATGTCTGTTCTTTGCAAATTGTCTGAGTTGTTTAAAAACTTTTCTAGTTGTTCAAATTTGCTTAAGTTTGCTTTGTTTTGTGGTTGGATTATGGACTCTGGTGCTAATCAGCACATGGTTGGTAGTGATAAACATATGATTAACTGTGTAGATGTGTCAAAATATAATATGGAAGTTAGACACCCTAATGGCACTAATGCAAAGGTTTCTAAAATTGGTGATATAAAATTGGCTAATGGTGTTGTGTTAACTGATGTGTTGTTAATTCGCGATTACTGTGTAAATCTAGTTTCTATTCAGAAACTTACTAAGGATAATAAGTTGAAAGTATTGTTTGATGAAAGTGCTTGCTATGTCCAGGATTCCAGTGCAAGGAAAACCGTGGTGACTGGTAGGCAACAAGATGGTCTATACTTTGTTGGTAGTGATGTGAGTTTTAACAATATGTGTTTTAGTAGTATTAGTGAGCACAGTCTATGGCACAGTAGACTAGGACATCCTTCTAGTCAAGTGTTAGCAATATTAAAAGATAATTTGAGTATAGGTGAGTCTGAATTTGTTCCATGTGAAATCTGCCATAAGGCAAAACAGGTTAGAGTACCTTTTCCACTAAGTGACCATCAAACTAAACAAGTTGGGGATCTTATACATCTTGATGTATGGGGTCCTTACAAGGTCACCAGTAGAGAGGGGTATAAGTATTTCTTAACTGTTGTTGATGACTATTCTAGGTCAGTCTGGGTCTATTTGTTGAAAAGTAAAGGTGATGTTTTTGAAAACTTAGTTAACTTTTATGAGTTAATAAAAACACAGTTTTAAAAAAATATAAAAATGTTTAGGAGTGATAATGGAACAGAATTCATAAATAAACAAATGGAAAGTTTTTGTAATAAAAAGGGTATTATACATCAAACATCATGTGTTTACACTCCACAACAAAATGGAGTTGTGGAGAGGAAACATAGACATCTTTTGAATATTGCTAGGGCTTTACTGTTCCAAAGCAGTGTGCCACTTAGGTTTTGGTCTGATTGTGTATTGACTGCTGCATATTTGATAAACAGGATTCCTTCATCTGTGTTAGGAGGTAAAAGTCCCTATTAGTTAATGTATGGGTTCCCCGCAGTTCTAAGTCACTTAAAAAAACTTTGGTTGTCTTTGTTTTAAAATAGTTTTAGATGGTCCAGATAAACTTTTTAGTAGAGCTGATAAGTGTGTGTTAATTGGTCCAGTCTTCTTAGCTTTAAGCAAAAAGACCTCATCTGGGTAACCATAATATGTTTCTGCTTTCTAAGGCTTAAATATTGACATTCGCTTGATTGCTAATTACAAAATTGAAATTTGATGATCCAGTTTTTCTGTTGTACAGGTTTCGCCACAGGCGGCAGATGTTATGGAACTCTTTATACATCTTGGCGAGCCCTGTCATGTTTGTCAGGTTCTTCTCACAATTTCACATGGTGCAGATAGTTCAACATTTCCATCCAGAGTGGATGTGAGAACTGGACGTGATCTAGATAGGCTTAAACTTGTTGTTGAGGTCTGATTTATCTTTTCCTTCACTTGGCGTGTTAAATTAGCAGCCATGCTTTCTTTTCTTTTCTAATTGGTGTTAGGATAAAACATAATATAAAGGCATATGAATCTTCTTTGGAATTTTATAGGCTTCTTAACAGAGAAATTTCAAGACTTCTCATGGCAGTCATTTTCGGTCCCAACTTTTAGCACAATGCTAGTTTTAAATAACATCTCCACCCCCAAGAGTGATTGTTTTCTTTGCTCTAAGAAGTGCAGTCAGCCTTAATTCTTGTGGTTGCATCTCTCGGTTGTTTTGTCTGTCAAATCGCTAAGGATGCTTTGGACACCCAACTATATAGAAATTGAACACATATGTAGTCCATAAGCAAGGATACATGATTGTTGTCTTATCCATTCAGCACATCTGTCATTGGTAGATCAGACCAAAGTCATGTGCCAGATGTTGCTTTAGCACGCAAATGTTTGTAAGATTTTTTAGGTTTATGGCAGGTTCTTAAAACACAAATTTATGTTGTAGTGTCACTAGTGTGTGAAGAATATGATAATGAGCCTGCAATTGAGAATACCTAGGTTTTATGTCCCAGGAACAAACTGACTATGCATTTTTCTTAATGGACTGAGAGATTGCCCAGGAAAAAAGTAACTTCCAATAGGATCTTTCACTTTGCTCAATCAATATTTCATAATGGGTGGACATATTGTTTGCTTCATGTGAAAAAATCAAGCCCTCATCAAATTAAGACTTTCATTCAGAAGCATATGTAATACATGTTCCAGTTTCTTTTACTTGGAAGCAAATAATATAGTCCACATCAACATCTTTACCTGGTATCAGCTTTATGGGTAATGATATGTTTCGAGTAGTGCCATCACCATGTTCCTTGCCATGTGTAGATTGCAGTGCTCATTTCGTAATCTTCTCTACTCTATTTATCTCATAGAAGTTATATGTAACCGATTGTCCCAAAATAATGTTAACATATGGTTATCCGCAACATATGCATTTCATATATTATAGAAGAAAGCAGTGAAGTCAAAATGAGAATACTAATCATGCTATAAAAAGCAACTAGAACAAATGTTTTGTCAAGCGTGATCGAATGTAAAAAAGTTATGTGTTAGTAATAAAAGGGGTATTTCTGTAATAAACGAATAATATGAGGGTATAATTGTAAAAGGTCTAATAGTCAGGTAGTTATAGTTTGTTAGAATGGGCGGGAAGATTAGTTTAAATACCTATGCTTGTAATCAGATCCAATTAGCTATGAAATGAAAGACCTTTTCCCTCTCTGATTCTGTTCTAATCTTTTCCTAGCTAACAATTGGTATCAGAGCCACCGATTCTCGGCCTCCGATCACCATATCCTATCCTAATAACTGTCGTAACAACCTTGCACCACCGTAACAAACCACCACTTTCCACCATTGTTGATCATCTTCGTCTTCTTCAATTCGTCCCTGTTTCTTTTCCTTGTTCTTTGTTCTTTTCTTTAGCGAGATTTGATCATTTGTGATCAAATCATTCCATTGATTGATCAATTTGTGATCAATCAATTCCTTAATAACACAATAATCTTTCTTGACCTGTATTCACATTTCTTGATCTCATCATGACTTCTACTCGCAATCAATCATTGGAGCAGAAGCTTCAAGAACATGACAATACCCTGATTCGATTGGAAACCACTGCTGGTAAAAACTTAACAGAAATTGAAGGCCTAAAAACATTTGCACAGCAAAATGCAGAGAATCTTGCAGCCATAAAAAAACAAATGGAAGCTCAAGTCAATGAAATCTTGAAAACCATACAAAATTTGGGTCCCAATCAATCTGCTCAAACTAATAATAATAATAATCATAATGATAATACTAATAATATGTTTCATTCCAACAATCTTGGAGTGAATCATAACACCCACAATCAACATAATGATAATAATAATAATATAGTTCAGAACAGTCAATTACATGCTGGAATGAACTATAATTCACACAGTAGCAGATTGACTAAAATTGATTTTCCTAAATTCAATGGGGACAATGTGGAGGGTTGGCTTTGTAAAGTAGAGCATTTCTTTGCAATTGACAATACTCCTGAAGCATTAAAAGTGAGATTGGCCATTGTTCATATGGAAGATGTGGCAATCTTGTGGCATCAATCGTTTGTAAAATCAAGGGGTGGTACCATTGATGGAGTAGGGTGGCCTGAATACAAGAATGCTGTAACTGCTCGATTTGGGTTGTTGCTTAATCAAGATGCCATGGGAGCATTAGCTGCTATAAGGCAGACTGGTTCCCTAGATGAATTGAATAAGGCTTTTGATTTAGCCTTAACAAGGGTGAATATATGTGATGAGTATGCAGTGAGCTTATACCTAAGAGCCCTAAAGCCTGAAATTGGGTATCAAGTTCGTTTGTTGAGACCCATTAATCTACCTGAGGCTTATTTGTTGGCAAGAATGCAGGATGATGCACTCACTGCTATTCAGCCAACAACTAGCAGGTATACAAGGACCACTTCAACTACTACTAATACTCATAATAATAATAATAATAAGCCATTTGCTATGGCCAACACCAATAAATTGTCCTTGTTGCCTAATCCAAAACCATTGAGTTCCAAGAAATGGACTCTAACACAAAAAGAGATAGAAGAAAAAAGGGCTAAGGGGGAATGTTTTGGTTGTAGTGAAAAGTATTCACAAGGTCATGTGTGTAAGAACAAGCAACTGTTCTTTATTGAACTAGTTGGTGAGGAAAGTCAAGAAGAGGAGGAAATTGATTTACAAGAGTTAATGTCACAAAATTTTCAAGAACCAAGAATTTCATTGAATGCTATGATGGGGGTACCCTCATTTTCTACAATGCGAGTCCAGGGGTCTATTGGTACTAAAACATTGCAAATCTTGAATGACTCAGGATCTACACATAATTTCTTGAATGATCAGTTGGCTTATAAGATGAAATGTCCTATCAAAGAAATTCCTGAGGTGAAGGTAACTGTGGCAGATGGTAACAAGATTAGTTGTACAAAGATGTGTAAAGACTTCCAATGGATGATGCAGGGGATTTGGTTTAAAACAGATGTTATATTGGTTCCCTTATCCAATTATGACATGGTTTTGGGTGTTCAGTGGTTTCAGACTTTAGATGATATAGTCTGGAATTTTAAAAAGTTAACCATGAGATTTAAAGTGGGTGATAGATGGGTTGAATTGAAAGGAATAGAATCTCAAAATGTGTCAATGTGTTCAGCTGAAAAAATGGAAGAAATGTTGATGAATGACAAAGACATTGTGGCTGCTCAACTGTTTAGCCTACAAACCACATCCAATGATTCTTTTCAGCATGAAACTAAGGTAACTTCTTCCAAGACTTATCCACCCTTAGAGTCATTACTGAAACAGTATGCTGATGTGTTTGCCATTCCAACGGGGTTACCACCTAAGAGATCTTGTGATCATAAGATCTGTCTAAAAGATGAAAATGTAACTATAAACCAAAGAGCTTATAGATATCCAGCTGCTCAAAAAGATGTTCTAGAAAAGTTAACTAAAGAGCTGTTAGATTCAGGGGTGGTAAGGAGTAGTCAAAGCTCTTTTGCTTCACCAGTAGTGTTGGTGAAGAAGAAAGATGGGTCTTGGAGGTTTTGTGTTGACTATAGGCAACTGAATGAGGCCACAGTTAAAGATAGGTTTCCAATTCCTTTGATTGAGGAATTACTGGATGAGTTAGGTGGGGCCACTGTGTTTTCTAAATTGGATCTTAGGGCTGGTTATCATCAAGTAAGGATGGATGAAAAAGACATTCACAAAACAGCCTTCAGAACTCACCAAGGCTTATTTGAATTTGTTGTGATGCCCTTTGGGCTATCTAATGCACCAGCTACATTTCAGTCACTAATGAATCACACATTTCAGCCCTTAATGAGAAAGACCACACTAGTCTTCTTTGATGATATCTTAATCACGTACACATGGTATATGTTTCTCTTTCCCATTAATTCAGTAAAACTTTTAGTGGTACAAATGTATAACCTAAATTTCAAACAACACAAATTGACGTAAAGCGAAGGAAGGTTTAAACTTACAACATCGAGGCGTGGATTTACGGGCGTAAGAAGCGTAAGCTAAATCAAGGGATCTATGGTCATCAGCTTGTTTTCGGATCTGGTCAAATCTGGGTCGTATGGGTTCGGATTTTAAAGCGAGTATAGTCCTACGAGATGATGCAACTATATTATTTTTATTATTACTGAATGAAAAGCCTTCATCCTACAAAGAAAAACAATAATAATAATCAGTTAGTAAGTAAAAAGTAAAAGAATAACTAACTATGAATTTAAAAGAACCAAAGCACAAAGTGTTTACCATGAATGATGATCACCAATATACAATAACTGCATAAATAAGTTGAAACAAAGTAATGTATTCAAAAGAGAGAGAGGAATATGTAGGCATGTATGTATAGGTAGAGGAATGGAAAAGAGAGGAGAGTAATGAAGGGTGTGCGCGTCTCTAGATATCTTGGTGTGCAGGGATAAAAAAACTAAAATAAAATAGATTATTAGGGTTTGGAGGAGAAGATGGGGAGGGTTTTATGTTTTCTTTTTTTTCTTTAATAAAAAAACAAAAATAACTAAAAACACTAAAATCTTTCAATTATTAAGTCACGGGGCACTTTTATGGAGGGGTTGAAGCCACCATTGCATGCCACGTCAGCATCTATCAAACTATAACTTATAATAAAAGAATTGAACTTTGATGATGTGGCATTCAATGGAGGCCTCAACCCCTCTTTAAATGTGCCACGTGACATTATGTAGGATTTTTTAGTTTTTGAGTTTTTTTAATAAATTTACATATATTATAATTATTTTAGGAAAAAATAAGAATTTAAAAACAAAATTAAATTTTCTCTCTAATGTTTCCTCCCATAACTCAAATTCATAGTTAGTTATTCTTTTACTTTTTACTTACTAACTGATTATTATTATTGTTTTTCTTTGTAGGATGAAGGCTTTTCATTCAGTAATAATAAAAATAATATAGTTGCATCATCTCGTAGGACTATACTCGCTTTAAAATCCGAACCCATACGACCCAGATTTGACCAGATCCGAAAACAAGCTGATGACCATAGATCCCTTGATTTAGCTTACGCTTCTTACGCCCGTAAATCCACGCCTCGATGTTGTAAGTTTAAACCTTCCTTCGCTTTACGTCAATTTGTGTTGTTTGAAATTTAGGTTATACATTTGTACCACTAAAAGTTTTACTGAATTAATGGGAAAGAGAAACATATACCATTTGTATGATTTTGAAGAACTGGAAGGCGAACTGGACTTCCTTACTCGTGTGGTTGTACTCACCTTCTATCCTGCTATGTCAGCCAAAACCCCAATCACGCTCGGCGAGGTACAGTGAAATTCAAAATACTACTGTACTGCTAATGTCAACGATTAGTTCTATATTTTGGTGTGTGTTGTCTTAAATTTAATTAAGCATCATCTGATTACAAAAATAGTAATCAGTAACTATTTCGTAGCTTCTCCCGAGGTTCAGTGGTTTACTTCCTCTGCCACCTACACCATACTGTTATGTTAGCAAATTTATGTGTGACATGATGTTAATGTTGGCATGGTCTTTTAATATGGCTGCAAAAAGATTAAAAGAGCATACGATCATTGATATGATAGATGTTCTTGACATGGAGGGTCACAATTGAATTGCTGTTTCCAAATAGCATGCCATCCGTGTGTAATGACAACACTTAACCATATTTCTGGTGAACAAATTAATCCAGACTATCTTTTCCTCATTCATAAAAAAATATCACTTCACAAACCTTGTTTAGAAGTTTAACAAAAATCTCCGTGACCATTATTAGACTGAATGATGATATGCTTTTATACGTTTTAGGAGCAAAATTAGGGCTGGCAATTTAGACACGGACACGATAACCAAATCCACTTTGCCATTTAGCGGAAGCGATTTGGTGTTTGGGTTGGTTTGTTTGTTTTGGCCTGAGGGCCGCTTTGGTTTCTAGCCAACGACTCTCAAAATGGCAAAGTGGATTTGGTAAAAGAGAATGGAGATGGAATATGTGTTTATTATTGATAGAGATGTTTGGTACATTCAAATGAGGAGATAACCTCCTCTATAAATACATGAAGGAAATACATATAATGAGAAAGTAGCTAGTCTTTTGGACGCACAATAAAGAGCTAGTCTTTGGGGCATAGAATAAGGATGACTTTGACTATAAGACATTACCTAGTCAAAGTCATAATCTCCAATACTCCCCCTCAAGTTGGAGCGTGAAGGTTACGAACGCCCAACTTGCCAAGTAATATTTTTTCTTTTTCGAACACTCCCCCTCAAGTTGGAGTGTTTGCTTTTCTTGCGGGTTCAAATAACCCGATTTTTCCTTTTTTTGCGGGCTCAATTAACCCGACTTTTCTTTTTTTGCGGGCTCAAATAACCCGACTTTTTTTTGCGGGCACAAACAACCCGACTTTTCTTCTTGCGAGCTCAAAAGGACCCGACTTTTCTTCTTCGCGAGTTTAAAAAACCCGACTTTTCCTTACCTTGCGGGTTTAAAAAACCCGACTTTTTTTTCTCGCGGGTTCAACAAACTCGACTTTTCTTCTCGCGGGTTCGAAAGAACCAGACTTTTCTTTCTTGCGAGTCCAACGACCCGACTTTTCTCGCGAGTTAAGAAAACTCGACCTTTCCTTTTTTTTGCGAGTACAAAGGACCCGAATTTCTTTTATCTTGCGGGTCAAAAGAACCCAACTTTTTTTTGCGAGTTCAAAAGAACCCGACTTTTCTTTTGCTCGCGAGTTCGAAAGAACTCGACTTTTCTTCTCGCGAGTTTAAAGAACTCAACTTTTCTTTTTCTTGGTCTCTTTTTTTGTCTTCGTTCTTCTCCATCTTGTGCCCCTTCTTTTTTTTTTACTCTCTCCTCCCTCCTGTGCTTTTGTTTTTCCCTTTTATTTATTTATTTATTTTTCTTCTTCTTTTCTTCTTTTGAGCAGGATAGTAACCTGCTCTGATACCATGTAAAATTTAGCGGAAGCGATTTGGTGTTTGGGTTGGTTTGTTTGTTTTGGCCTGAGAGCCACTTTGGTTTCTAGCCAACGACTCTCAAAATGGCAAAGTGGATTTGGTAAAAGAGAATGGAGATGGAATATGTGTTTATTATTGATAGAGATGTTTGGTACATTCAAATGAGGAGATAACCTCCTCTATAAATACATGAAGGAAATACATATAATGAGAAAGTAGCTAGTCTTTTGGACGCACAATAAAGAGCTAGTCTTTGGGGCATAGAATAAGGATGACTTTGACTATAAGACATTACCTAGTCAAAGTCATAATCTCCAATAAGGGTTTTAGTCAGCCAGCGAAGAAGTTACAGGTCTGACCTTGCTGCTTATAAAGCCTTAGACCAAGTTGTAGGAAGAGATTATCTTTCCAGAAGAACGATAACTGACAGAAATGTACCTAATGCCATCCGACACAACTTACTCAAGGGACAGCAATCATTAGCTGAATTCCCGTTTGGGAGCATTTTGCACTCGGTATCTCTTTTCATTGATTATCAATTCTATTTCCGTCTTTAGGGATCTATGTAAACCCTTAAGATTTGTCAGCTTAAAACAACTATGCATCTGGTACTCCATTTGATTGTATATCTTTAAAGAGGAGTACAGTTGCAAGTGTGTGTGTGTGTGCGCGCGCGCGCTAAATTCTAATATCTTTCTTGAATTCTTTACTTTGTCTAGATTGAATCAGCCCCCGGTTCTGCACCTGTCTTGTCGTTGCTTGCACCTTTGGATACTGTATCACAAGAGTCATCATACTGGAAAGCTCCTCCTAAGACCTCGTGTACTGAGTTTGCTATTGTTCTTGGCAATCTTTCCAATGTCTCCAGTGTTATCCTTGTTCTTAGTCCATGTGGCTATTCTATGTCTGATTCTCCTACTGTAAGTAAATTTATGCCATAAAGTATATTTGTTACACGAAGCTTAATGTCCATAAAGTTATCAAAATACTCGGCAACTTCATTTTATCCTTCATACACTTGAACATCCTATAATTTCAAGGTGAGCCCATTTTGACCCGAACCAAATTGATGCTTTATTAAAACAGCCCAATTGACCCGAATCCGTTTTGATTCTTTAGGTGACTAGATCCGCCCATTAACAGTTTGTTTTTGCAATGTCTCAGTTCATCTCAATGATAATCATTACATACAGTAAAGATTCATTTTGGTTTCTACTTTTACCATGCAGGTGCAAATATGGGCAAGCAATAAGATAGACAAGGAAGAAAGAAAAATAATGGGAAAATGGGACGTTGGATCACTCATCACGTCTTCCCCTGAGCTTAGTGGGCCTGAAAAGCCCGGTAGCACGAGTCCAAGGCACATCAATTTTTCATTTAAAAATCCTGCTCGTTGTCGCATAATCTGGATCAAACTAAGTATCCAGAAAACTGGTTCAACCTCTTCTTTAAATTATGATAGTGGTTTTGATCTTCTATCTTTGGATGAAAACCCGTTCTCCCGGAGTGTGTCTATAGATAGTGATAGTGATCCACGTCTGCATGCAAAGAGAATCATTGTAGTAGGAAATCCTGTGAGATTAGAGATACCAACACAAATCACGTACCAAAGTAGCGTAAAAA
This sequence comes from Ambrosia artemisiifolia, assembly GCA_032199755.1. NCBI lineage: Eukaryota > Viridiplantae > Streptophyta > Magnoliopsida > Asterales > Asteraceae > Ambrosia > Ambrosia artemisiifolia. The sequence goes on from CM063521.1 coordinate 11,609,000, forward strand.
GCTGGTTGGAGAGAGCTCCACCGCTCAACCGGTTCAAGGTACCAATTGAGGCGGAGAGGCTGATTGCCGACGGGCTGGTGTTGGAACAATACCTATCTGCAGCTTCACCAATGCTGGCAGGGTTCCGACTTGACGGGTTTAATGCAATAAGAACTCGAGTTACCCATTCACCGTCACCATCAGTTGTTCTGGAAGATAGATTCATATCGGCAGCAGTGCTTTACCTTCAAGTGTCTGTTTTACAGGTACATTCTGTAACCACAAACATCTAGCCATCCATCATATACTGGGGTTGTAAATGAGCTGAGGCGCTCGTGTACTGCTAGAGATTGGCGTGTTAAAAGCTCGTAATTAGCCAAGCTTACATGAGCTCGAGCCTACATAGGGATTCATTTAATAAACAAATTCAAACTTGAGTTTTACGTATCAAGCTTGACTACGCTCATGAGCCTAAATGAGCGTATTATTTATATAAATACAATAATTATTGTTTTATATGATAAATATTATTTTACATAATATTATGATAAAAAAAAATACAAAATGGTATATTTTTATGTATAAGATAATGACTATACCTATATAAAATATAACTTTCATGTTCATAAATTAAATTTGTAACAAATAATAAATTCGCTGAGTTCGAATTGTATTATGATAAAAATACAAAATTATATAATTTTACATACAGTGAATTTTCATTGATTCACTTTAGCTAATTTTTGTTACTGTTACTTTTGTTATAATTAATGATATTTTATTTTGTTTTTACAGGACAATGGGAAAATGGTGGTGGTTGCAGAATACCGGTTACCTGAGGTGAGGGCTGGGACGGCCATGTACTTTGATTTTCCTAGACCAGTGACCGCTCGCCGTGTCTCATTTAGACTACTTGGAGACATTGCTTCATTTGCAGATGATCCTGCAGATCAGGATGATTCTTCGGACTTACAAGGCCCGTTGGCTGCAGGCCTCTCATTATCAAGCCGCATTAAACTATATTATTACGCTGATCCTTATGAGCTGGGGAAATGGGCCAGCCTTTCTGCAGTTTAGATACTAAAAGTGTGATTTTGTACATTAAAAACTCTTCTCATTCATTGTTGTAATCATGTCTAGATTTATTCTATAATGGGGGATTTTATTTTCTATATTTGTAAGCCCCTGCTTTTTGGGTCTCTCTTCTTCAACTGAGTGTAAAACATACAGTATATCCTTTTAAGCAGTGGCGGATCTTGGGCTTTTGACAAGGGGGGGCCGAAATCACATGACCAATTTTTTTTTCTACCACTCTGTCTTGGATGGGCGATCCGGTTCGGATCAGGTCAAGCCCAATTTACACGACCCGAAAACTAGGTCCGAAAGTGTATCCCATGCCAACCCGAAGGGGCCCAAACATCCAAGAAAACATAAGTCGGCCCAATTCTGAAAGCAGACAATAGCCATAGTGCTAAACCTGCCAGGCCCAATAACTCGATATCAAAACTCATGGGCTAAGCCATCTGGAGCAGCACAATTAAGCCGGACCAATATTATACAGCAAACGATGAGAATAAAAAGCTGCCTAAACAGCCGCACCCAAAAAGAATAGATAGTGTGTAAAAAATAATAAGCTACTAAATCTAGGTTATAGCACTTCAACTTTAGGTGTACATTAAGTAAAGAACTAATCTAGTTTTTTCAAATAGTCAGTTGATCAGATTTATGAACAGTTAGTTACAAATGAATTATAGCGGTTAAGTAGAGTTCTGCAAATGAGTCGAGAACAAATATCACAAAAACAAAATAACTAAAATTTGTCAAGTATTTTACCAAATATATTTGACATTAGGTGAATATGAGAGCATTCAAACTAAATACTCTATCTCTATCTCAATATTTACACTAAAAATCACTACCTTTCTCTCTCCTTTTTCTATTTAATAATATTTATTCTATACTTTTATCATTACCTTTTCTCTCTCTTCTACTCACAACCACTTTTAAAAATATTAAAAAATTATAGAGGGTGAACAGTATCTTCTCCAAATTTACTGATGAACAGTGTCTCCTCTATATATTTTCTCTCATCTCTACTCACAAACACTTATACCCACTCTATATAATATAGAGACCCTCATCGTGAATGCTCTGAACCCCTTTCATTTGCTCATTTCCAAGTGTGTTGGTATTCTATAATAAACTATTTAAGAACAATAAAAAAATGACGTTCGAAAAAAAAATTGCACATGGTTAAAGGGAAGGAATAAAACACTGTCCACCACAATCTTGTGTTCCCCATGTTTTGACAGAAAGCAATATAATAGAATTTAAAAAACCTATATCAATACTTTCAAGAAACCCCACTTGTAAATAATAAAATTTAGTGGGATAGAGTCTAGACAAATCACTAAGTAAATTAAACGAGTGATAATGGTTATTGGACATAAACGTTTTTTTTTTTAAATTAGATTGGGCCGGATTCAAAAAACCAGGGAGGGCCGGACTCAATACATAATTTAGTTTTATAAAAAAATCCCAAAATCAGTACTTCTGGGCAAAAAAGCTGGGGGGCCGTGGCCCGGGCTGGCCCGAACTAAGGTCCGCCCCTGCTTTTAAGTTTCCTCTCGCTTTATTGTTTTGTTTTTTAAGTGTTTGGTTAAACGTGAATGGATTTGAATGTAGGTTTTAAACTCACAAATATAGGTTTGTTACTGTTTTTTTTTTTAAATTTTGGACATAATGAAAATTTAATTCTTATTATAAAGTAGGACCTTTTACTCAGTCGCACAGTCGCGCCTTCTTGTCATCTCAACCGTAACTTATTCCCAGAGCCGGTCCTAAGGATTCAGGTGCCTAGGACGAGCTTATAAAAAGGCCCCAAACGTATTAAATTATATAAGTTATTTTTTCTTGTAAAACAACGATAGGCAGGAAAGGACCCATGATTATTTTATAAGGGACAAGCTTTAATCCATTTTTCTCATCTTTGATGTTCCAACCATACAACTTTAAGCATCGATATCTCATTCATCTTCGTTTCATTTTTAACACAGTTCGGTTCGTTATGATATTCTCACAACGTAGAGCACAAACCCACAAGTATTTATACAACATATCTATAAACATAATTATTGGTGTCCAAAATATTCAGTGAAAAACTCATTTACACTTAAATTTCCCAACAAACCTCTATACTTTGTTTATTTAATTGATAAAACAATTAACTTGATATGAGTCAAATTATTCTACACAGTGTAACAAAAATGAGAGGAGTGAGAATGATACAAAAAACACAATAGATCACGAAATATGACACAATGAGCCACAAAATATAACACAATGCCAAAAAAAAAATATAACACAATGATTAACAAAATGACACAATGAATAGAGAAAATCATACAATGATAAAAATAAGAAAAAGACAATGTTATATAAAATACACAATGATATAATGTAAATTCTAAAAACTACAAGCTAAAAGTCCAAAAAAGAGAAAACCTAAAAACTAAGATCGTAGGGTTTAATGAGACGGTTCTAATGCCGCTTGAATGCGTTCAATCAGAGTTCGTTTGATACCCTTCCTACGACTTCATGTTTTTCTTTTACTGTGTATTTGATCCTAATCCCGTAATGCTATTATAATAAAAAGGTATATGTAGTCTTTATATCAATTAAGCAATGAAATAGGGATGAATAATATCTCTGTATTGTCAATTAACATTATTTAACTAAAACGTAATGTGCAATTTGTACACAGTAAAAGTTAATATATACGAATTTGTGAGTAAAAGTTAGCAAAAACTTGTTTTATTTGCTGATAAAAAACACCAACAGGATCTTAATATTAAAAAGGGTTGTGTTATATACTTTAAATAAATAAATATTGTACATCAGTATTAAACACAACTTTCAAATAAAAGTTATTTAATAATGAGTAAATAAACAAGTGGGCCCTAAGCATCCATACATTATTTACCGTTAGTTTTCTTTTTCTCATCTTCTTTCTCCATACAACCCACCATTAAAGACCACCATTGAAGCTTACCTTAAAAAAGAGTTTAGTCACTATCTTTAGTTATTATTTCTCATCTAAGCTATCTTGTATCTACTTACAATAACTTTAAGCGTAAAATATACAGAATATGTTTTCGAATATTTTTGGCCCCCGAAAATCAAGGGCCTCCGGCCTGCTTATTCCGTTAGGAGCTCATCTCTTCGGGAGCACGTGTTGTCCAGACCAAACCATTGCATTGGTTTCTTTTTCTTTACGTTGCCTTCAATTCAATTCAAGTGATTCCGTGCTCGCTTTTTTGTTGCCTTCAACTCAAGTGATTCCTTGCCCATGTTTTCAGCTCTCTCTCGCTTTTGAAGATAAAAACCTACAACAACAACACCACCATACATACTCTGCATCCACTCAATCTCTCTGGAAGGTTCTAGAGGGTTGAGTTTGGTAGTGAAGAACCGGAGATCCGGCTTGGAAGGGAATGGCGGGCCGGGTATGAAAGTTGTTGTGGGGGCTTCGTCTCCGGTTTGTTCTACTCCGGTATGTTTTGATATTATTAATTAATAGTATTAAGTAGCAACTTTTGTTGTGAGTGTTGTTTACTGTTTATTGTATATTGTTTTGTATCTGAAATTTTGTTTTATTTTATCCTTTTGTTCGCTTTTATACTTAGTTATTATGTGAAATACACGATTTGTTTGGACAGCCAGAAACCGTAAAAATCGTCGCCCACTGTTTCTGGGTACGATTTCGAAACCCTAGGTGGTGGTGGTAACCTCTTTGTGTTTGTTGTTTTGTTCTTTCATGACCCACCAAATGAACAATTTCAAATAACATCGGCAGACCAACACTTTAATATTATACAACATGCCAAGGAAAGTGAAGGACTGAATGATTAATTTTTTAAAAAACAGAGCAAGGGGTAAAAACAATTGTATCACAACGAAAGCGGGTCGCTGTTGCTTTTGGTGGTCTAATGCTAAGCTACTTCTATGAAATTTTATTGTTGAAGAGGGACATTTTGTGGATTATTAGCTTCCTGCCTTTTTGTGTTTGTTTTACAGCGTACGACTAATACTTTTTAGGTACATGGTTGTTGGCATTGCAGGTTGACGTTATGCAACCGTTGCAAAACCAAATTGATCGTGTTGGCGTTGGCTATATTTGTCGTGAGGCTATGATGAAATCTTGGGCTATAGATTGGTTTGAGCATCGTGAATCTCGCTTTGCCGCCTATGATAGGCATGGCGCTTTTGGTTTCGTGTGTAAATCACTTAGCATGCAGCCATGACGGACTTATCCGTGAGATATTCCGTGTCTTGGCGGGGCAGCCAACAGACTCATACGTTAACCAAATAGCGTGTAGCCTTTTACGATTATCTGAGCCTCATATTTTCAGTTTTATGGCTTTTTTTTTGCCTCATATGCTTTTGGTATAGCCTCGACCTACACCTAGCTTGGATTGCCGAGTAAAGGACGAACGGCGTCTGATACGCTCGATCCTCTTAAAGTATGTTTAATTATTATTAATATGTTTGTTATTAGTTTTTGAGTTTCATGTGTTTTCTTATCTGTTTGTGTAATTGTATTTGACTTTTATTTTGGTTTTCTTAGGATTGTCAATTGTCTGTGCTGCAAACGAATCCGAGACAATACGTTGCGGACATTCCTCAGGTTACTTTTATTATTTGTATTCTATGCTTATATATATATCGATGATGTTTTAACCTTGGTGACTAATGTTTGAACTAGTATTATACCCGTCCGTTGGGACGGGTTTCTAAAATTTATAACATTCAAATTATGTATACATTGAATATCCCAATAAATCGTTATCCAATTCGGATTAGTAGACGCATAAGTTGATTAATTCCTATACACGTTACATCAAACTTTGTTATTTAGTGTTATGAACTAAAGATGCAATTACATTTCTCTAACATGGTAAGTGAGTAAATACTCAAAACAACAATAAGCTACATAGTAGTACATTTCAATACAAATAAAATGTACACCTAACAAAACGAAATATTATAACAACAATAACATGAACATGATAAAAGAAAGCAACTAACGAAAGTACATATTTGGCGATGCAAGAGTCTTTATGGATACCGCACCTTGCAACCAGGAATACCATAATACATGATAGTAACAATCTTCCCCACTTATAGTTATGTCCATTTCATTAGCTTCTCCGTAATTCGATACAACTAAAACTTTCCGGTACTAATAAAGTATGTAATGGTGCACCTTAATGAATAGGTCGAATATGAGGAAAACTCCACACTTTTGTCCAACTTTCCCGTGACTTGTACCACTATTTATTCTTATTTTATTTTGGTTTTAAGAAAATCTAATACTACTGGAATGATCATGATAATGCTAAACTCACCGACAAGTCAAAGTTCTAATGGGGAGGGGTGGTGGTGATATGGGTAAAATTTGTGGGTTAAAAGCTAAAACCATGTAGAGCATAAATGAGCTAGGACTCATGATCCATTTATTTGTAAGACTCGGTTATGTGTATTTCGATGTGTCAATAATGATGACTATATCCACAGCTTGAAGATTCACTCCAACCTCCCGTGCGAATGCTAGGGATCACATGAACAAATGTTCCGCGTAATTGCAAACATATAATCAAATGCAATGAACCAACAACAACAACAAAAAATGAAATATGAGAAATAAATAAAAAGATTTATTATCATCACTCTGTGACTAACAAAAAGACCAATCAGTGAGCAGAAATATGAAAATGGTGATCCTGGATTGTTAAACTGGTTAATTAGGTCCTCACGGTCTCCACCAGTTATATGTCCATCTAAGCAAAGTTACTTGTACTGTTTCCAATACAAATAATCCTCCATAACATAAGCAGCCTAGTCATTGTTGAAAATAGAGAATCTGTGCACATAGGACCTCCCATATAAGTATCTAAAAACAAAAGGTTGGCTGACATATTTCAAGTGCCTCCACTAAAAGTAATATTTTTCCTACTACCATACCAAACCAACTATTGCAACAAATCATCATATAAAAGAACATAAAAAACTCAAACATTCAGCTAACATGTAGTAAGAAATGAAATAAGATTATATAGATTTGATAATACACATATGATAAGCATCTATTCAGTAACATAAGTGACTCACATTCTTTTAGCATCAGGCCCGTATTTGGCATTATCTCGCTGCCATCAACAACTCTTCCTGAAAAACATAATTCCATACGGATCGGTTTAGATAAAACGACCAACTTACACCTAAAAATACAAATTCCATACGGGTCAGTTTAGATAAAACAACCAACTTCCATCTAAAACATACAAATTCCATACGGGTTGGTTTGGATAAAATGACCAAATTACATCTATAACATACAAAATTTCATATGGATCGGTTTGGATTATACAACTAACCTACATTTAAAACATAATAAATTCCATACGGGTCGGTTTGGATAAAACGACCAATTTACATTTAAAAAGATACAAACTTCCATATGGGCAATAAAACGACCAACTTACATTTAAAAGGAAAATTCCATACGGGCCGGTTTGGATAAAACGACAACTTACGTTTAAAACATACAAATTCCATACGGTTTGGTTTGGATAAAACAACCAACTTATACTTAAAAGATAAAATCCAAACGGGCTAGTTTGGATAAAACTACTAAGTTCCTACATAATATACCGAGTTGCTGGTGTATTTAGTAAGAATTTTACAATATGAAAATAAAGCCGTTTTTTGGTACATACGTCACAGTCAAACCGAACCAAAACAAAAAACCATATAACTCACATACCTTGTCACAATCTCAATTGGCAACATAGAAGGATGCATTAATAGACGCGTCCAATGTTGTAGGCAAATCCGATTGGGGATCGATACCAACACGTTTCCTTTTCTGAGTGGGGAACTATGTATCAATAATTCTAAAACAAAAAAATATAATATGTACAAAACAAAATGCTAATTCCGGTTTAAAACAATGCGCTTTTAGGCCTGTTTTATGCCAACGAAAGTCTCCAAAATTATCCCTGTGTATATTAGTATATTACGCCATTCTCCGTCTGATGAGCGGATATTTTAAGATCATCATGACATTAATCAACATGTATGACCCAAATTTTTCATAAAACTAATAGCTCCATCAATAAACAAAATCAATTGTACAAGATTTAGAACATCCTCATCTAATCTATAACATCACAATTATAAAAACGCCTACAAAAGATCATATACTCAACTCGTGGTCAACTATTAAGACTTTCCTTCTTTGTCTGTGAAACATGTAAAACTTATGTTAATTTAAATGTTTTGCACATTAGACTTTGGTGAACCTAACGAAATGAGAAGGCCTCAACTTAGCATGCTACGTAATTTGGTATATTATAACTCAAAACAGTTTGTGACTCTGTGATAAAAAGTGGAGACAAATATTTATTCACTAATAAATGTTTAAATGATATACTTTTCTCTAGTCTGATAAATCAAACCAAGCAAAAACAAAATTGCCATGAGGCTAATATCAAGTCTATGTAAACCTTGGGACTCATGGAGCATATTTAACAACCTTTAAAACCTGCATGTATCATCAAAACACAAGTTACAAAATTGATTACTGCAAATTGACATGTTGCAACAAATTTATGGATTATACCACTCTAGAGTTCTGTATAAACAAAGAATACACATCACTTTAATCTTACTTAATAGCGTGAAGAGGCTGAATTGGAAACTGCTACTGAACTGCAACAACTTTACAACTCGAGAAACTGTCACAATGATAAATTTAGGGTTGTTTAAAGGTGCAACTCAGATATAACATATTCAGCTAATAAAACCTACATCTTGGCGAAATCCTTTATATAGTCAAGGGACTTGTCAGCTAGATTTAGCTCCTCCGTTTCCCTGATTCTAGCCTATAAGCACACTAACATTGTCCACTTTTATACTTCCTCACAAAGTCAAAGGCTACTCACTTTGTTCCATCCTTATGTAGTTACGTCCATCATCAACGATTATCAGCTACTCAAGATTTAATCGTTTCAAAATCAAGTTGTTAAGGTGCATCAAACATTGATTTGATTAAAAAGAAATCTAGAGGATAAGGCCTTTCCAGCTCATTCTTGAAGATAACTAACTACACATGAAATGTCAGAACTACTAATCAAGTCATACATACAACAATCTTATAAAACGTATTTTTAATTCTACCAAGAAATCAAATATGAAACCCATGTCCTATATGAGTGTCTATTCTCGCACAAACTATGCTTTATTAGCAGTTAGACTTCCTCACAAAGTCAAAGACTCAAAGGCTAAATTTTATAAAATGTTATAAATTAAAAAAATAAGGACATGCAATCAGTATGGTATTTTAACGTAACATGTCCTCTGGGCTCGTTTTGTCAAACTCATATATGCAGACAACACAACATAAGCAACAAAAACAATGGGATAGTTCAAATATAATTGCATCTATTCCAGATCATGATGTCAATCATACCATTCACTTTAAATTAAGCCACAATTCTTAAGTAACATAAATAATAAAACTCTCAGAAGATTAATTGATAATGGGGTGAGGTTGATTGATTGATTGAGGACCTTCGTCTCCAGTATTTCAATTGTGATGAATAGAGACAGCGAAAAAAACAAATACAGGAAGAAAATTTAGTCGATGTTTGAAGTGTTACCTCTTTACCTCTTACAAACTGTTGGTGTGACAGTTATTGGTCTGCTACCGTGATCAATCACCCTAGGTAGAAAATTAGGGTTCATAAGAAATCTGATTTCCATCAATTAAAGCATTCATGTATCATCCATCACATATAAACCCAAGGTGAAAATAAAACACTTAATGAAACTGATTAAACTCAATACAAAATTCTCAATTTAACACTGAAGACGCAATCTAATACCTGCTGAAGATGCAACAACGCCAAACAATGGTAACCTGGAACTCGTTGGTGATTAGGGCGGAGGTCGGTTGAGTTACTGAAAACTGAAGGAGTCCGGTGACAATCGACGGTGGAAATTCTAGTTGAATTTCTTCAACAATGGTTCCATAACATGAAGTTTGAAGGTTGATCCGATGTTGGATGATGATAGACAAACGTTGATTCATTTTGAGATGAAATATAACTTCAAAATCGGTGAGTCTATTGAATTGGAACATTTATGCAATGAAGGGGAAGTAACTTTTTTGATGGTGGAAGTTTTGAATGTGAGTCTAGGGAGAGGGGTGGTTTATAATGGTAGAGAAGTGATGGAACCTCGGAACCAAAGGGGAGTGGGGGAATAACTGCACAACTGCTTTCTCAAGAAAAAAACTGCCAAATTTTTAGAGTAACCACCTAATTATTGTGGCTAAGATTTAATCTCAAGAATAACCACCCAATCTGAATGGTCAAGATTAAACCAAAATCAGTTTTTTTTTCCTAAAAGTGGTAGTTATTATGGTGCTGAACAATATAGTAATAATTTAGTTTTTTTTTTGTGGCGACGATGTCACCTGCTACCTAGCATGGCAACTCCGGTTGCAGCTGTAGCAACGCTGAGCCTACGGCGACTATGATAACCTGCATATCTGAGTTGCTTGCTTTTTGCTGCATATGGAATGTCGCATGTTTATGCCGAGTATCCGTTTGCCCCCGCCGCGGCAACGCGCGGCGGGTATAAAACTAGTTGTTATTGGTTAGTTATATTGTGCATTGGATAGTTGTATTCTGTACAGGAGATGCTTTGCGACTTGTACATTTTTAGTTTTTAACATCCCTAAATCAACCTTTAATGACCGTTTCAACTCAAGATCCTAGCTAGATATATTAATCTTAGGGAATTAGTATCCGACATCCTACAACCAAGTTAACAAACTTAGGTTGTGTGTAGTGGCCCGTTGTGTGGGCGTTTTCACCCCTATAGCGCCGGGGAACACCGCCCCCCGGGCGCTATAGGGCGCTATGGCTTGAGCCCGTTTTGGAGGTGGCGGGCGTTGTGGATTGGTTTTGTCTTGGGTTTTGTGATATGACCGTTGTCAAACGGTTGTTTTCAATTTTTTTTTTTAATTTCACAATCTCTTATCTATATATAAACATACATCATACACAAACAACACACACAAACAACACAAACACATACTCTTTTTCTACCAAACAATCCCAAAACCAAACCAATGGCAGCGTGGACTAACCAAAAGCAACTTGAGTTGGTGAGGGCGTGGGTCAACACCAAGGAGAATCCGCCGAACAATAGGCAGCATTTTTGGCGCAATGTATTGGAGGAGTACAACCGAATTACCGATACGGACAACCATACTGTCGATCAGATCACCGCTAAGTGGTCTGCCATACAAAATAACTGTAGGCGATGGCAAACGGTCTATGAAGCGACAGTGCAGGTGCATCCTGACGTTAGCCAACAGATGACAATTCAACTGACACACGATGCTTATCATGAACGCTACGACAGCGACTTCACCGTCACCAATCTTCTGTCCTGGTCTATGATGCGTTTTTCTTTTGTTTAGTGTTTTAAGGTTTTAATGTTTTAATTAGGGGTGTTCAAAATCGGATAATCCGAATTTCGGATAATCCGAAATTTCGGATAGTCAATATTGAGATCCGAATCCGAAATTTCGGATATCCGAAATTCGGATATCCGAAATTTCGGATTCTTCGGATATCCGAAATTTCGGATTCGGATAATCCAACGGATAATCCGAAACTTAAAAAAAATTAAAAAAATAATAAATAATAATAAAAAAAAACTATAAAAAACGTTCTCCTTTATGCCTAAAACGTGAACCTATTAAAAAAACAAAAATCGAAGTTAGATAAACGAAATTTGAACCAAAAATATATAAAAAAAATCTTATTATTTTGATGGAAGGGAGCTATAGAGGTCGGATACGAGGTGGACGGGGGCTGTTATAGAGGAGAGAAGAGGGAGCAATAGCTATGGATTAGAGGAGTATGGACTTAGAGTTAGAAGGATTAAGGATTTAGGATTGTAGTGTTATGTAGTGTATATAATATTATATATTTATATATATTTTTTTAATATTCGGATTCGGATAATCCGATTATCCGAAAATTTTCAAAATCTGGATCCGAATCCGAATCCGAAATTTCGGATAATCCGATTTTCGGATATCCGAAAATCGGATTATCCAAAATTGAATAAACCCAACAGTGAATCCAAATAAAACTTAAGATGAAACCCAACATATGCTATACACTGTTAACCCTACGCAACCTTGGCATCCTAATGGGCAACTGATCCCAACTCGGTGAATCCAGGCCCGTAGATGGACGCTGGTCGTGTATCATTCGCTCTTTTACCTTAATGAGAATGCCACGTGTATAAATTAGCACTTTAAGACACAAACTTAATGCCCCAAGATAATCCCATGTCATAATCAGAACGGTCCACAATTTGGTGAAGTGTGCAAGCTCATGCACTCCTTCCTGAGTGTCATCAGGAATGAAAATAGAGAACGAAAGTTTTATGGTCTGAAGTGCAAAACATACACATAAATACGTCAAGAACATGCATATGAAAGAAGTGATCCTTCTGTGAAGTTTTGTACAGAACATAAAGAAAAACGTTAGTATCACACAACCCGTGCACACGCCTAACGCGTGACCGAAATTGTTGAAATGGAATGGTGACATGTATGCGGCAATAGACTTGCCTGCTTCATGTCTACGAGTCTCACCCGGTCCGATCTCCGTGTCTTGATAGCTTGAAGCGGGGTAAGTGAAGACGCACATTGTGACCATTCCAAATACCATAAAGACTAGACTAATGTAAATAGAATAATCCTTGTTGTCTCCGATTACTGAAAACATATGTAAATATGTTGTAACTAGTACGAACGAAAAAAAATTATTATCAGCTGCAAAATAGCTAGTTGTGTGTGCCCACACAACTAACATTTGGTGCCAGAGATTGGCAAGAGAAGCTTGAATCGGGTTTGGGGAAGTAAGAGTTTCACTCGAGTTGGGGGAGTCCATATGAGAGGATTTGGTTTGTTTTGGTTTGAAGATGGTAATGGAGATGGGTTTTGGTAGCAAAAAATGGGCTTTCGAATCTACACCACGAGTAGGGGTGTTCAAAATCGGATAATCCAAATTTCGGATATCCGAATTTCGGATAATCCAAAATTTCGGATAGTCAATATTGAGATCCGAATCCGAATCCGAAATTTCGGATATCCGAAATTCGGATATCCGAAATTTCGGATTCGGATTCGGATAATCCAACGGATAATCCGAAACTTAAAAAAAAATAAAAAAATAATAAATAATAATAAAAAAAATCTATAAAAAACGTTCTCCTTTATGCCTAAAACGTGAACCTATTAAAAAAACAAAAATCGAAGTTAGATAAACGAAATTTGAACAAAAAATATATAAAAAATCCTATTATTTTGATGGAAGGGAGCTATAGAGGTCGGATACGAGGTGGACGGGGGGCTGTTATAGAGGAGAGAAGAGGGAGCAATAGCTATGGTTTAGAGGAGTATGGATTTAGAGTTAGAAGGATTAAGGATTTAGGATTGTGTATTGTGTTATGTAGTGTATATAATATTATATATTTATATATATTTTTTTAATATTCGGATTCGGATAATCCGATTATCCGAAAATTTTCAAAATCAGGATCCGAATCCGATTCCGAAATTTCGGATAATCCGATTTTCGGATATCCGAAAATCGGATTATCCAAAATTGAATAAACCCAACAGTGTATCCAAATAAAACTTAAGATGAAACCCAACATATGCTATACACTGTTAACCCTACGCAACCTTGGCATCCTAATGGGCAACTGATCCCTCCTCGGTGAACCCAGGCCCGTAGATGGACGCTGGTCGTGTATCATTCGCTCTTTAACCTTAATGAGAATGCCACGTGTATAAATTAGCACTTTAAGACACAAACTTAATGCCCCAAGATAATCCCATGTCATAATCAGAACGGTCCACAATTTGGTGAAGTAAGCAAGCTCATGCACTCCTTCCTGAGTGTCATCAGGAATGAAAATAGAGAACGAAAGTTTTATGGTCTGAAGTGCAAAACATACACATAAATACGTTAAGAACATGCATATGAAAGAAGTGATCCTTCTGTGAAGTTTTGTACAGAACATAAAGAAAAACGTTAGTATCACACAACCCGTGCACACGCCTAACGCGTGACCAAAATTGTTGAAATGGAATGGTGACATGTATGCGGCAATAGACTGGCCTGCTTCATGTCTACGAGTCTCACCCGGTCCGATCTCCGTGTCTTGATAGCTTGAAGCGGGGTAAGTGAAGACGCACATTGTGACCATTCCAAATACCATAAAGACTAGACTAATGTAATTAGAATAATCCTTGTTGTCTCCGATTACTGAAAACATTTGTAAATATGTTGTAACTAGTACGAACGAAAAAAAATTATTATCAGCTGCAAAATAGCTAGTTGTGTGTGCCCACACAACTAACATTTGGTGCCAGAGATTGGCAAGAGAAGCTTGAATCGGGTTTGGGGAAGTAAGAGTTTCACTCGAGTTGGGGGAGTCCATTTGAGAGGATTTGGTTTGTTTTCGTTTGAGGATGGTAATGGAGATGGGTTTTGGTAGCAGAAAATGGGCTTTCGAATCTACACCACGACCAACTCGAGTGAAACTCTTACTTCCCCAAACCCGATTCAAGCTTCTCTTGCCAATCTCTGGCACCAAATGTTAGTTGTGTGGGCACACACAACTAGCTATTTTGCAGCTGATAATAATTTTTTTTCGTTCGTACTAGTTACAACATATTTACAAATGTTTTCAGTAATCGGAGACAACAAGGATTATTCTAATTACATTAGTCTAGTCTTTATGGTATTTGGAATGGTCACAATGTGCGTCTTCACTTACCCCGCTTCAAGCTATCAAGACACGGAGATCGGACTGGGTGAGACTCGTAGACATGAAGCAGGCAAGTCTATTGCCGCATACATGTCACCATTCCATTTCAACAATTTTGGTCACGCGTTAGGCGTGTGCACGGGTTGTTTGATACTAACGTTTTTCTTTATGTTTTGTACAAAACTTCACAGAAGGATCACTTCTTTCATATGCATGTTCTTGACGTATTTATGTGTATGTTTTGCACTTCAGACCTTAAAACTTTCGTTCTCTATTTTCATTCCTGATGACACTCAGGAAGGAGTGCATGAGCTTGCACACTTCACCAAATTGTGGACCGTTCTAATTATGACATGGGATTATCTTGGGGCATTAAGTTTGTGTCTTAAAGTGCTAATTTATACACGTGGCATTCTCATTAAGGTAAAAGAGCGAATGATACACGACCAGCGTCCATCTACGGGCCTGGGTTCACCGAGGAGGGATCAGTTGCCCATTAGGATGCCAAGGTTGCGTAGGGTTAACAGTGTATAGCATATGTTGGGTTTCATCTCAAGTTTTATTTGGATACACTGTTGGGTTTATTCAATTTTGGATAATCCGATTTTCGGATATCCGAAAATCGGATTATCCGAAATTTCGGATTCGGATCCTGATTTTGAAAATTTTCGGATAATCGGATTATCCGAATATTAAAAAAATATATATAAATATATAATATTATATACACTACATAACACAATCCTAAATCCTTAATCCTTCTAACTCTAAGTCCATACTCCACTAATCTATAGCTATTGCTCCCTCTTCTCTCCTCTATAACAGCCCCCGTCCACCTCGTATCCGACCTCTATAGCTCCCTTCCATCAAAATAATAAGATTTTTTTATATATTTTTGGTTCAAATTTTGTTTATCTAACTTCGATTTTTGTTTTTTTAATAGGTTCACGTTTTAGGCATAAAGGAGAACGTTTTTTATAGTTTTTTTATTATTATTTTTTTAATTTTTTTTAAGTTTCGGATTATCCGTTGGATTATCCGAATCCGAAATTTCGGATATCCGAGTTTCGGATCTCAATATTGACTATCCGAAATTTCGGATTATCCGAAATTCGGATATCCGAAATTCGGATTATCCGATTTTGAACACCCCTACTCGTGGTGTAGATTCGAAAGCCCATTTTCTGCTAACAAAACCCATCTCCATTACCATCCTCAAACCAAAACAAACCAAATCCTCTCATATGGACTCCCCCAACTCGAGTGAAACTCTTACTTCCCCAAACCCGATTCAAGCTTCTCTTGCCAATCTCTGGCACCAAATGTTAGTTGTGTGGGCACACACAACTAGCTATTTTGCAGCTAATAATAATTTTTTTTCGTTCGTACTAGTTACAACATATTTACATATGTTTTCAGTAATCGGAGACAACAAGGATTATTCTAATTACATTAGTCTAATCTTTATGGTATTTGGAATGGTCACAATGTGCGTCTTCACTTACCCCGCTTCAAGCTATCAAGACACGGAGATCGGACCGGGTGAGACTCGTAGACATGAAGCAGGCAAGTCTATTGCCGCATACATGTCACCATTCCATTTCAACAATTTCGGTCACGCGTTAGGCGTGTGCACGGGTTGTGTGATACTAAAGTTTTTCTTTATGTTCTGTACAAAACTTCCCAAAAGGATCACTTCTTTCATATGCATGTTCTTGACATATTTATGTGTATGTTTTGCACTTCAGACCATAAAACTTTCGTTCTCTATTTTCATAACTGATGACACTCAGGAAGGAGTGCATGAGCTTGCACACTTCACCAAATTGTGGACCGTTCTGATTATGACATGGGATTATCTTGGGGCATTAAGTTTGTGTCTTAAAGTGCTAATTTATACACATGGCATTCTCATTAATGTAAAAGAGCAAATGATACACGACCAGCGTCCATCTACGGGCCTGGGTTCACCGAGGAGGGATCACTTGCCCATTAGGATGCCAAGGTTGCGTAGGGTTAACAGTGTATAGCATATGTTGGGTTTCATCTTAAGTTTTATTTGGATACACTGTTGGGTTTATTCAATTTTGGATAATCCGATTTTCGGATTATCCGAAATTTCGGATTCGGATTCGGATCCTGATTTTGAAAATTTTCGGATAATCGGATTATCCGAATCCGAATATTAAAAAAATTTATATAAATATATAATATTATATACACTACATAACACAATACACAATCCTTAATCCTTCTAACTCTAAGTCCATACTCCTCTAATCCATAGCTATTGCTCCCTCTTCTCTCCTCTATAACAGCCCCCGTCCACCTCGTATCCGACCTCTATAGCTCCCTTCCATCAAAATAATAAGATTTTTTTATATATTTTTGGTTCAAATTTCGTTTATCTAACTTCGATTTTTGTTTTTTTAATAGGTTCACGTTTTAGGCATAAAGGAGAACGTTTTTTATAGTTTTTTTTATTATTATTTATTATTTTTTTAATTTTTTTTAAGTTTCGGATTATCCGTTGGATTATCCGAATCCGAAATTTCGGATATCCGAATTTCGGATATCCGAAATTTCGGATTTGGATTCGGATCTCAATATTGACTATCCGAAATTTCGGATTATCCGAAATTCGGATTATCCGATTTTGAACACCCCTAAGAACAGGTAGTAGAGGGGCTGACTCCTCAGAAGTTGAAGTGTCAAATGATGAGACTACAACTCCTGAGGGAAATAAGTCTTTTAGTATTAGAAAGTCTAGTAGGGAGTCTGTGTTGCCAAAAAGATTTGGTGATTATGTTCTTGATGGGAAAGTAAAATATGGTATAGATAAAGTTGTTAACTATTCCAATTTGTCTTGTGAGAATTTGTGTTTTGTGTCTAATGTTGACAAAATTGTTGAACCTTTGTCTTACTATGAAGCCTCTAAATATCCTAGGTGGATAGAGGCAATGAATATTGAGATGGAAGCCCTGTATAGAAACAATACATGGATAGTTACTGATTTGCCACCTGGTAGGAAAGCTATTGGGTGTAAATGGGTTTATAAAGTGAAGTATAAGTCTAGTGGTGAGGTTGATAGGCTTAAGGCTAGGTTAGTGGCAAAGGGTTATAACCAAAGGGAAGGTATTGATTTTGGAGAAACTTTCTCTCTAGTAGAAAAAATGGTTACAGTTAGGTGTGTTATTAGTCTAGCAGTTCAAAATGGTTGGTCTTTATTTCAACTTGACATTAATAATGCTTTTTTGTATGGTTCATTGTCTGAGGATGTTTATATGACACTTCCAGAAGGTTATGCTTCTGGAAATGAATCAAAAGTTTGTAAGCTAGTTAAGTCATTGTATGGTTTAAAACAGGCACCTAGACAATGGAATGAAAAACTTGTAACCGTCTTGAAAAACATAGGGTTTGTCCAAAGTGTGTGTGATTACTCTATGTTTGTTAAAACAGAAAATGGTATTTTTGTTGTTTTGTTAGTCTATGTGGATGATATTGTTATCACTGGTAACAATGAATCTGAGATTTATAGGGTTAAATTACTCTTACAAGAAAGTTTTCAAATTAAAGATTTAGGAAAACTAAAATATTTCTTGGGAATTGAAGTTCTTTATTCTGAGGCTGGAATTTGTTTAAACCAGAGAAAATACTGTTTAGACCTTTTAAGTGAATATGGTTTACTTAGGTTGTAAACCTGTGAATTTTCCAATTGAGAAAAATTATGTTTTGACTATGAAAAGTAATAAGTCTGAAAAATTACTTGAAGATGTTACTGGTTTTCAGAAGCTCATTGGTAAACTCATTTATTTATCACTTACTAGGCCAGATATTAGTTACACTGTTCAGTTCTTAAGCCAGTTTATGCACAAGCCAAATGAGGCTGTGTTAAGGATTGCTCTACGGTTACTTCAATACCTGAAAGCATCTCCTGTTAAAGGAATTTTGTTTAAAAGGAGTGAGAGTTTTGAACTGTCAGCATTTTCTGATGCTGACTGGGCAAAGTGTCTCATTACCAAGAAATCTGTCACTGGGTTTTGTGTGTTCATAGGAGACAATCTAGTCTCCTGGAAATGTAAGAAACAGAGTACTGTTTCTAGGTCTACGGCTGAGGCCGAGTATAGAGCTATGGTATCTGCTACTTGTGAGCTTGTTTGGATATCTAATGTTTTGTCTGAATTAGGAATAAAAACCAAACTTCCTTTGAAATTATATTGTGACAGCAAGTCGGCTATTTCTATAGCTGAAAATCCAGTTTTCCATGATCGAACAAAACATTTTGAAATCGATCTACATTTCTTAAGAGAGAAAATTAGTGTTGGTTTTATTGAGGCTGTTAAAGTTGAGTCTGGTCAGCAAATAGCTGACATTTTCACGAAAGGGTTGTATGGCAATCAACATGAGGTAATGTGTAAAAAGTTGGCTTTGACTGACTTGTTTGGCAATTGAATTACGGGGGGATGTTAAAAGTATAATGATTTCATTCTCTAATTCAATTGTCATAAATATAAGTTATTGGGTCAGCTGAATGTTAACGTGTGATATTATAATTTGGGCTGGTCTTATATTTGGGTTAAGATGGTGCAGGTGTTTAATGTGCTTAAAGGAGTATGGGCTTGGTCAAGATGGTCAAAAGCTGGTTGTTACGATTGAATGGCTGAGATCTCATCTGTGATTTTGGAAGCATCTAGGGCTTTGTATATAAGCCTTGTATTCGATATTATTGTTAGGGTTTTTTCATTTTATTCTTTTGTAGTATCTGTATTCTCTCGTCTCTCGTCATCGTCTTTATTGTTCGTCTAGGGTTTGTACTGTAAGTCTAATCTTTCGTCATCGTCTTCATTGTTCGTCTAGGGTTTGTACTGTAAGTCTAGTCTTATTTCTTTTGTATTGTTCTTTAACTGATCTAAACAATCAGTTAACATTTGAGATATTATATCTCTGTTTAAGGTTCAGCTGATTTGGCTGAATCTAGGGTTTGGGGGGGGAGTTTTTTGGTTTGGGTTAATAATAAGATTTTGGTCACCGTTTTGTCGCTTCTCCTGTGTTCTTGTATTGTGGTTGTTTGAGTATTAGTTTAGATCTGTACAAACCTTTATTTTCTACAAATATACTAGTCAGCCAAAGGCTTCACCATAGAGCCATAGACGACACCCTATTAAGATGAACACACACACACAGAGAGAGAGAGAGAGAAGATGTTATGTGTAGGTGTGCAAATGCGTAGTGTTCTAAGATTTACATATGGAATCCGATAATCGTGTCAAACATATGAACTCAAGCATGACACTCACATTTTGCAAATCAACACATATACAACGACAACTTTGAGTGGTGTAAATGAATCCCCAACAAATGTATCATCTTTATGCTGAGGGCAATACTTGATCGGTTGCCGACCAAGATGGCTCTTTCTAAGAGGAATATTGTTGTGGAGAATATGTTGTCACTTTTGTGGAGAATGGGAAGAAACGACGGACCATATTTTTTCAGCTTGTATGTTTTCAAGTGGTGTTTGGCAGGGGGTTGCGGCGTGGTGTGGGTTTCCAAATCCTTGTCTTTTTTCAGTAAAGGACAGGACGTCTTGGAATTACATAAGCATTGCGTGACTTCTAATGTGAGGAAAAAGGTGATATACGGCATTGGTATGATTACTTGTTGGAGGATATGGAAAGCTAGAAATGAGTTGGTTTTTTCTTCCAAGAGGAGTGTGGCCGAGATTGTCGATGATATTAAAACTGTTAGTTTCTTATGGTATAGGAGTTGATCAAAATCTAGCTCCGTAGATTGAAATGGGTGGTGTAAATTTTATATGATGCCAGTTTGTTTGGTTTTTAGGCATCCTTAAATTGTTGGTTTTTAATGAAGTTAGCTTTTCAAAAAAAAAAAAAAAAAAAAAATCTTTTTTCCATATTAATACTCTAAATTTAGAAAGTTGTAACCAAAATCCACACATAAAATAATTATGTTTATGGTACAAAACTTCATGTTTATTTGTTTTTTATACTTGATATGTAAAACAAAATAATCAATCAGATTTAATAATGACCTAAAATGCAATCGTTATAAATGAAACAAGTCAACCTAGTCAACCCAACCTTAAAAAAAGGTGTCCTTTAGCTAAAAGTGTTCATGTGCACAATCTAAACCCACTTAGACTTGAACCTAAATACAACAACTCTCATGTTACAAGTGGCTTATTTGAACAAAAAAAATGTGTATATATTTAATTAGGTCACCTCAAATTAGTCTAACCACCCAGACCCTTGTTTGTCTTCACCACCTACTCATTGTCGCTGTCACCTCCACACCCACCACTGCAGCCTCCACCCACCACCACCATCACAACCTCAATTACCTGTCTCCACCACCATTGCCGTTGCCTACACCACCACCATCACCACCTCGTAGCCATCCCGACCAACGCCACAACCACTACCGTTGCCACTAGTCACCGTAAAAATATAGCTGGTGAACCTATTTTAATAGGTTATACTAAAATTACTCATCTCATCCTGACTCCATTTTTGCCTAACCGTTTAAAGAACCAAATTGTTATTTCTTTGAGGTGACCTGTTTTGACCCGAAAGCATTTTGCTTAGAACTCTTATTGACCCAAACCCATTTTGACACCTCATCTGAACCCGCCCGGTCCGCCTAGTTTGACATGCTAAGTATCAGTGTTAGAAATTTACACCGTACATGATCAGCAAACACATTCTTCAAGTGTTGAGCAAAAACCATGAGAAAATGTACATGCTACTGCTTTGGTCTAGTTACAACCGGAACATTTGAATAGAAAAATGTCAAGACGTGATATTGACGGTATGGTAAGAATCAAAGGTATTGAACAACTAAATGTTTTTCGCAAGAAGCACTCTTTGCAGATGGAAAGCTTCCCCTTGATTCCCATTGAGCAACCGCTTCTGTAAGAAACAAGCTGTTAGCTGCCTCAGAAGTGTCTCGAGATAAGAATGCAAGCAACTTCTTTGGTCTTTCAGGTCTGGATTTGTAGACAATATCATGGCGTTTACTGCATCCGCTACCTTCTCTCTCTGTGAGTCCTCCAGCAAATACCCTACTGATGATTTACTTGGTTCGCCATACGCCAACAAAGTTGCACAGTCCTACACATACAATCAAATTCTCAAAAACTAAAATTAGTGTTTAGTAAGGGTCTCGATATCAGCTCAGTAAAAACTAGAATATAGAACAGGTTAAATGCGCCCATGCTTGAGCTTGAGCCTTAAAATAAGCTCGTTTAGTAAAACTATAAAAGAGCCCAAGCCCAAGCTTTATATACAAACACATGGATGTTTAATGACAATTGTAGTCTTTTGCTTATGTTCTCGGTTTTGAGTTTGATGATCACCTTAACAAGATCTTCGTATTGTTTCAAGTTATAAAACTTTTCAAATTGATTCCTCCCATAGTCCACAGCTTCCTCCAGACGTCCAACCTGAAAAACAAAATATAGCTCAAGGTTTTCAATTTCTGCGATGAACATATGCAACCATTTATCATAGGTTGTAAATCAGCACTATAAGCCTTAATCTTGGTTTTAAAAAGCGTGTAGGCGAGAGCTTCATGTACGCCAAGTGTTGCTCTATCTACAACCAAATAAGCTTTATGGCAACCAAAAACTACATCTCTTATCTCTTCATCCTTTCGGGCATTTTCACATACTATCCTCCTCAATACCATAAATTTGACTATTTTTCACCCACATCCACACAAGGCACCACGTTAAGAGCCTGAGACGCTTTTCCAATCAACTTGCATGCCTCGTGCCTTAAGAGTGCTTTTTAAAACCAAGGCCTTGATACGGTTGAAAACGTCATCCAAAACTTTAAGAGAAAAATCATTTACCCGAACTAGTTCAATGAACTTTTGACAGTGTAGCATAAGGCATATGGCTGATGTATCATCCTGCAGATACCGAAATTCTCAAGAGAATCAGTAGGAAGTCAAACACTAGTGTATCCACAGCATTGCACATGGATGCATGGGTGGATGAAAGAGCCATATGAGTGCATCAGTTTTTTTATGTAGAACTAATTAATTATGCCACAGAAAATGACAGCAGTATCTAATGAATTAGACTCTTTACCTGAACAGTCTCTGGATACCACTCATGTAGATTACGAAGTGCATCATCAATTTGACCATTCATAATTAGCTTCAAAAAATAAAAGTAAATAAACTCAAGTCAAAATTGAAAGGTAGAAATGAATAATATAAATTTCTAATAATTCAAAACTATCATAGGCAAACCTTCCGAAGAATTTTTCTGTGGTTTAATGCATACATGGCATGCTCGTTGAAGCCGTTATCATGAAAACCAGTAACAGGAGGCACTGAAGTTTGGTTAGCCTCATCAAATACATTCAATGTTTCCTCATAACCATAATGCTGTAGGTAGGAACGAACAATTCTGATACAACCAAAACAGTTTTATGACATTTTAGCAGCAGTTATCCGCTTCTATACATAAATCATCTACCTAAATACATTAAGTCATGAACCAACCATTTGACATCAACACCAAAATGAACTTTGTAAGCACTGGAGATAACAAGCAGATAAGATTACACATAATAAAACGTTGTGCAAAAGAATTAAAGCAAGTAAACAAAAACAGAACACTTGTAAGTATCATGAAATTCGTAATGAGACTCTTGAATATATTAACAAAATGGTGCTCAAAGAATCAAAATTTGACCATTTGATGACTTCCTTCACTTCTTGATTAACTGAATATCATAAATGAAAACATATAAAGAAAGGAAAAACTGCAGCTCATCAAGAGTGCATTGCTGAAGAGATTTTATAGAAATTACAAGTACATAAGTTGGAGCAAACTATAGACAACAAAATAGATGTATATCACAAACTATACCAAAATAAAACCAATGTGCAATGCATAATAATTTATTCAGAAACTGTAAACCACAAATAATTAAGAAATATGAATGACACTTAACCTATGTTTTAGAATCCAAAAGAAAAAACAGAGTGAAGAATGTGATGAGGGCAAAAAGTCAGCTTTAGTACGTGTAAACTGAGGTTGGAATTCTTAAAAGTTGACAAGTTACAATTCAATATATGAAAGGAATAAATCTTAATTCAGTGGAAATTAAAATCTAGTAAGATACACACCCGTAACTTGCCGTCTGTGGTATACTTATTCTTTCAATAGATGTATCTTGCTTTGCCCTTTGAGCTGCTTCATATGCCTGTTCACCAATACAAACATAAATAGATGTGGCAACAGCATTATATAGCACCATAAAAAGAACTACCTAACCAATAATGCAAGAAATTTCAACTTTATACAAATAGTCAAAGACTCAAAGCAATTAGAAGCTACGCACACAAATGTAGTGCAAGAAAAATAATATGATAACAAGTGGGTCACAAAACAACATATTAACATAAGTAAAAGATAAATGAGTTTCTTTCACTGATCTGGTGCTGAATGGATACTTCACATCTAGTTGCAGTGGTTTTCCACCTATTGGATTTGGACTAATTGGAGTTGATGGTACTGGAAAAGTGTATATAGCTTATTTAGATTACCGTTATACAATTTTGAATACTTTTGATTGCATATTTTGGAGCACCATAATCTTTCATCATCTAGTTACTAGGGCTTGATGAAGCTATTGAGAAAGTTTAGGATAACAAAACAAGATTTTTGAAGAAAGGTTATATGGAAGATATCAGGCAAGAGCGTTATTAGTGATAGATTAGGGCTATGTTGTCAAACGCGCAAGGCGCACTCAAGACGCATAGGCCTTGCACGGAGCTTAGGCGCAAGGTGCTTAAAAAGCGAGGGTTTTTTAAGCGAGGCGCATAGTATAACTATACTATTTTTAGGGGATTTTAGACATGGTTTAGACTTGTTTGGGCCTAAGAAGTATCAATAATTGTTACATTAATATTGTTTTACAAATATAACAAAAATCTAATTTATATATATAATATAATATAAGCTGTTAAAATAAATCTAAACAAGTCATATGTTAAAAGTTATTAATATATGTTAAAAGTTATTAATAATTAATATTAAATTATCTCAAAACATTGATAGTTTTAAAAGAATTGTGGATACAGATTAGATTATAAAAGGAAAGCAAAAAGTCAAATATAACAAAACGTAAAAAAGGAAGCCCAATAATTTTTTATAAAAAAAAAAACAAATAGTAAACCCTAAAAGGGTATCAGTCAAAGGAATGAGCGTTGCTCTTCGAAAAACAGATGAAACAAAAGCGAATGAGAAGAACGAAGGAGCAGAAGGTTTAAGTGCAGTTCAAAGGTTTGTCACTTCTCTTTATCTTCTTCATTGCGCCTAAGCCCACGCTTTTCTCGCCTGCGCTGGCTCCGGGCGCTCGCCTGAGTAGTGTTTTTACAACACAAAGCCAAGATTCTCGCCAGAGCTACCACCAGGCACTACAGCTCCACCTCGCTGCGCCTAGGCACGCGCCAGGCACGCTTTTGACAATGTAGGTAGGATTAGGGAGTAAATATGTAATATGTGGTCTAATAAACCACACCAATGTAACAATCACAATATCATTGTTTAACTAAAGAGTGGTATGGTATCAGCAGCATAGCATATGGGGTTATACTAGTTTTTACCTAATCACTCTAAAAGACTTAACTGCTCCATTCGACATTTGAATTCACTTAATTTAGCTTTAGCCTACCCTTCAACAGTTCAGGATAATAAGTCTGCTGTTGAGTGTCGACTTAGGTGATCTCGTGATGCTTTTGAATATATAAATGATACAAATTAAATGAGTACTGTGTAAACGTACTATGGCCGATATATCTGACAATTATTTCCAGCTTTTAACCTTCAGTACTATTACAAGCAAGCGGTTATCTAGATTATACATGTTGAATAACCTTATCCCAGGCTGATTCAACAATCAACTAAAACATTGTAATCTGCTACGATGATAATAAACTTCCAATTGCAGATATACAGTAGTGAATGATTAAAGTGCTTAGTGATTTAGAGGCATATAGAAACCAAACATATCCAACCAGACCTAAAGTTTTGTCAAATCAAAAAGACTACATGAAATGCAGGCAGTCTAATACTCTTAACCATCCAAGTTCCAAGAAACCTATCACTATAATTATTGTTTTGCTCAAAGAGTCACTATTCTAGATTACTTTCCTCCATCGTCTCTGATTGACAACCCTCCTTAAATTTTCACAGTTAAATTATACAGAATTTAACAATTTCATGGAATTATCAATCAACAACTAAGGAACTCAACGGATAATTAAGGTTCCTTGCTCTTAACTGCCTTAAAGACACCTGGGCTTGTGGTTTATTGCCATAACATTCGTACATACTAATGCTCAAAAGGAAATCAATATTACAAAACGGAAATGAAAACTATGAGGAAATAAGAACATGGAAAAGATGAAAGCTTTGAAAAAGAGGAACAAAAGGTCACTGACTAGAGTAGTAGAAAAACTTATGTAAAAAGCAGACGTATTGCATAAGCATCGACGATGTTTTCTTGCACCATTTCAGAAGATAAAATAAGAGAACATCCTTGGGATGACAAAGAACTTTTATGGAATTTTGTTGTACTTATGGCATATTCTTGTCGCTAAACTATATTTTTATTATATTATGGAATTTTTAAGTCTGACATTTAGTGCATTAACTTCAAGTTACAAGCAACGTTTTGAAAACCGAAGCGGACCACCCGGTCCGGCCGGTTTAACCGGAGAACGGAAGTGCCACCGGTCCGGCCATGCCCTTTGGACTGTATGTGCAGGAACCGGCCGGTTGGGTCGCTGGCCGGTGGTTAAACCGGAGACTGGTGTAGATTCCGGGTGGGCCGTTCGTCTTTTTAAGGCTCCGACGAGAAGGTTTTCGGTGAAGGGTCAAGTAGAGAATAGGTATGAGAAACAACAGAGTTACGAATGCTGAGGAAAAGGAGTCTCCGATTGATGCCACCGGATGATTGACGTTGCCGGAGGGCTGAGGTTGCCGGAATTGACCGATCTGAATGGTGGGTAACTAAGGTTGCAGAAGCCTCCTCTTCAGTCTATGTTTTTATCAACAATGTTGTGAAGTATAAATAATAAATTTAAATAAATCTGTTGTTTACTTGAAAGGCTTTAAACTAAAACGTCAAGAACAAAAAAAATACCAATAGTTGAAACTTGAAAGGATACTGAATATCATATGTTACCTTGATATCGAAGAGGAATGGATCTTTGCCAAAGTTAACACTCACCCTGCAACACAACAAACTATTTTAACAAGATGGCGAAGGCAAAAACATATATCCAATGCAATATCAACAGTCCAACACATATAGTTCACTCATCAATCTTCATGTTTCCATCTGTTCAAAGCTCAATTCTCAACACATACATAACCTATCAATTTGAGTGGCATATGTTTAATTGAATCAGGCAGTACTGGAAAGGGTACCAAACGACTCAATATTAAATAGTGCTAATGAAACTAAGTTTTTGGAAAATTTGGTTTTGAGAAAAAAAAAAGCACAAACTTACTCCTCATTTTGACTGTGAACAGCAACCGTAGGATACAAACGACCTTTTACATCTTTCTCTACTGTTCCAACCACTTGACCATTCTTCCTGACATAAACATGAACATATGCCTTTAGAACTTCTGAATGAATGACCATCTTACATGAAAAAAGAAAAGATATACATGAAAAAAGAAGGCTAGAAAACAAAGTACGTGAAAAATAACTTCTGTGAAGCATAGTTAATGCCGCCACCGACTGTATCACCAGTGGAATAAGTTGGGCCAAAAGTCTCTCCTTTTCCTTGTCCACGATAAAGGAGTCCATCATCCCCATGATATCCAAAACTGTTTGCTTCCCACCTGTCACAGAATAGCAAGTTCAAAAATATTTCAGAAATAACTTGGATTAATATATAATGCTATCATGGCACTTCAAATGACCTCAACAGTCCATGTCGTTATTGCAAATCGAGATTCTCATTTTTTTATAACCTACCAGAGGCAGTTAAAAAAAGTATGTGGGGGCTTAATAGCTATTCAACTAGAAAAAAGCAAATAACAAATTCACAACATTAAGAAATAATACTGTGAAAACTACACAGAATTCTAGTAAAGTGCTAGCTCATCTGTTGATTGGGGCAGGAGCTATATGCATTTTAGCCTTAATAACATGATGGGTCAAATATGGATTAACTATGCAGCCTTTAATAGAGCAACTAAAGAAAAATTATGCCCATTATGAATTAAAGGTGCCACCTGTTTTTCATAGCTGGACATGGATCTAAAACACCAGATTTTGGAGCATGTTGGTTAAACTCCCATTATGAAGTCAACGTAATACTCTTTGGGTCGTTATGGAAATAAGAATTTGGAAGCACCCTTAAGGAAGTTGATAGAAATCTGGTTTTGGTCAGACCCAGTTGATGTGGGTGGCGGGGAAAAAGACTACTGGGTAGCGGAAAAATGTTTAAAATTCAGAAAGTGGGAGTAGTTACGTAACTGCTACATGGCTGGGTTTTTCTATTTATTGTGTAGTCAAGTGTTATGGTTTTTCAGTCTTGATTATGTTTTAAAAAAGAGTTATCTTTTGTAATTGGAGAGTTAATCCTTCTCGAATTGGCTTACAAATCTGTACCGACTAGTTATCAATTTAAGTGTTTCTTCCTTTTGATTTTCTGGATTCTATCAGAAGTCCATACAAGAGCCTATAGTCCCTCTTATGACACCTAATTGAAACAAACTTGCATCTTAGCACATCTGGCTACCTATCTCAATTCTCAAACCAGTCCCAATCGTTTATAATGGATGTCCTAGTATAGCGTAAGCAAACAAATTTCATGATAGAAGTTGTATAATAAAACCTCATAATTGCATATGTGAACCATACCCAGTGCTATCTCCTAGAAAAATTTATACTTATAGATATGCCAAGTTCTTGACAACATTCACCATAAGAAAGAAAAAAAAATTATTCTAACCTTTTTAGTTAGAAAAAGAAACCATTCCAAAGCAAACAGTATAAACAACAGCTAGTTATACAATTAAAGACATTTTTTTTTAATTTTGAATGACCAAGATCATGTTTAACTAAGTCTGTGTAGCTTCATTCTTAGAACCTAACTACTGCAACCAGTTTACACATGCAAATAACCATCAAGCATAGTAGTCAAAAGCAACCCAGGCGCACACCGAGGCGACGCGCAGCCAAAACGCCTGGCGGCTATTAAGGCCATCTGGCAGGATTCTGCAACAACAGACCAACTTCCAACCTGAACAAGTCTGAACAGCCCTAAACCAGCCTAAAACAAGTCAAAAACCCCTAAAAATGTTCTATTTATATTATGTCTTGCTCAATAAAACCCCCCCTTACAAAGCGCCTAGCGCCCATGCCCAAGGCTTACCCTTGGCACCTTGAGTGCCCCTTTTGACCTCTGTTCTCAAGGCTCAACCAGGCACGCGCCTAGGCCCACTTTTCAAGCCCAACGTAACGCCATAACCTTCTTGTTCCATTCAAAAGCTCCACTTTCAGGCCCTCTAGCACATTTTTCAAGCGAAGTTCCAACCAAAAATCGTCTAAAACAATTATACCAACCCTAAAGAAGCCTAAAACATGTCAAAACCCCCTAAAAATTGTACTTGTATACTACACACCTCTCCTAAATCCTCGCATTTTAAGCGCCTTGCACTAATGCCCAAGTCTCACCCTTTGCGCCTACAACAACTATCCTTTTAATTTCCTACTCATCAAGTTCATATTAAACAACATTCAATATAATCAACTTCAATACAAAAACATCCATCGTTTTTCGATTAACAAAAACATAATTCCAAAACTCCTATCATAAACCAAGTAACAATTAACAATCAATTTAAAACACAAAATCACAAACATACCCAGGCTGTCTACGCAGATTAAACCCCTCATTAGTAAAGCCAATAGCCACATTCCCCTTAGCACCAGCATTCTTCACATACATCTCAAAATAATAAAACAACCGCTTAACCGGCGCAGGACAATTCGCCTGCACCACACCTACATCATGTCCATGTAAATTCACACTTGGATACTTAACCGATAACTTATCCGGTAACACGATCGAGAACCAGCCCGAACTGTTCAGTGTATCGAGTTCTGTTGGAACAGGTTCATCATCATCATCTTGTTCCAGTTGTTCGTGTTCGTTATCTGGATTCGTCATGTTAACGTCTTTTGAATGGGAAGCAGATGCTGTTTGGGATTTCAATCGCCATAGATCTAGGAAGTATGAGCCTATTAGGTCTTGTTGTTGTTGTTGATGTGTTTGATCGGAATCGTTCGCCATTGTTGCAGGAACTGACGTTTGGAACCCTAAAATGTGTTACAGTCGCTATTTGGTTGTTGCGTGCCCAATTGGATCATCTATATGTCCGAAATATCTAGGACGGACGGGTATAAGTAGGGCTTTAAACGAATCGAACTTTCAGCGAACAGTTCATGAACCGTTCGGCGGGAACTCTGTTTGTGTTCGTTCGTTTAACAAATGAACGAACACGAACAAGAAATTTCGTTCGTTAAGTTAAACGAACGAACATGAACATAGGTCGCGTTTGTTCGTTTATGTTCGCGAACGTTCGGTAACGTGTTCGTTTGTGTCCGTTTATACTTGTTCGTTTGTGTTCATTTGGTTTTTAAATTTTATATTTAAAATTTTAATATTATATATATATATATATATATATATATATATATATATATAAGAAACTTACAATAACAATGTTTTAAATTTTATATTCGTTCGTCCGTTTGTGTTCGTTTGTGTCCATTAACAATGTTTTATCTATATTTTCTAGTCAAACGTCCGTTTGTGTTCGTTTGTGTCCGTTTGTGTCCATTAGTGTTCGTTTGTGTTCGCAGACAATGTTCACGAACAGTTCGTGAACAACCAAATTACAAACGAACACGGACAAAACTTTATGTTCGAAAATTGTCCACGAACAGTTCATGAACAGATTTAAAGCTTAACAAACGAACACGGACAAGCTTCGTCCGTGTCCGTCCGGTTCATTTACAGCCCTAGGTATAAGGGATTGGAAAAGAAAATTGTTGCAAGTATGGGGCGGGTATTGAAAATCTGACCCAATTATTTAGAGTTAATTGACAAAATGGCCCCTGGGGTTTTCCTCAAATTGCTTGTCTGGTCATCAAACTTGATTTTTATCACTGGAGCCCCTCAGAGATCATAAATTGCCAAAATGGTCAGTATTTAACTGAGTTTTTAACTGGGTAATGAAAGTCAGTTAAGTCTTATGAGCAATTTCATCCTTTCATCTTTCAACGTTTTAAAACCCGTTTTAACTCCTTTTTTTACCCCCCATTCAGTCATTATCAACCAAGTAAAAAACCCTAACTTTTCACCTCCTTCCTTCGTCTTCCTCCTCACCTCTCTTCGATATTATACCAAGTTCGATAATGTGGAGCTTTCGAGACAAGGATGTTGATTTCAATCCTCACCTTGAATACCGTAAGTTATTGTTGCTTTTTCATCATCGTTGTTGTCTTCACACGTCGACATGATCAATAATTTTTTTTTCAGGTAACAATCATGAGCTTTTTTTAGTGGTGTTGCATTATGGAGGTGAGCTGACTGATTTTCCAAATAGTACATATGTAGGAGGTAAAAGTGGCATATATTGACTATGTTAATGTTAATGTTTCTGCAATGCTGAATGATATGGTCTTAGAAATTGGGTATTCAGAAGAGGATGTTTCCCATTTTAGGTATTATTTTAAAGTTCCGGGTGAGGATTTAGACTTTGGGTTAAGACCATTGAATGATGAAACTGATTATAATAGAATGCTGACAGTTGCTGGAAAACATAGGATGATAGAAATTTATGTTCAACCTATTGTAACCTTTTCTAATTTAAGTAATCCAACACAGCCTGATCCTAGTGATATAGGTGTCATAACCCAGGCAACACAGCCTGATCCTATTGAAACATGTGTCAGAACCGAGGCAAAATTTTATCATGAAGATGATAAGGGTGTTGATGGTGGTACTGATGATGGTAGGTACGAGGATAGTGATAGTAGTAGTTCTTATATACTTCAAGAACGTGGGAAAAGACTTGTGGCCATTAAGAAGAACAAGGTGAAGCAGGGTATTCATGTAAACCCTGATCCAGATGATGGTGATTGTGGGCGTGGTGGTGAGGGTAGTGATGGGGAGGATAGAGACTTCATAGTTAATGAGGAGAATGCAGATGATGATATTGAAGTTAACATGGATGAATATAAGGCTGCTGTTGACTTTAATGCTAGTGATGATGAAAAGGTGGACCCACTTGAGGAAGACATTGACATAAACTTAGATAATTTTGACAGTTTCAGTGATGAAGAAGACAACAACACTTTGCACAGAACTATTAGGGACTGTATGAGAAAAAGGAGAGAAAGAAAAGCATTTGGTTCAGAAGGGACTCCAGATTGCCCAATCTCTCTTGGACAATGTTTTCCTGATAAAAAAAAGCATTAAGAATATGGTGAAGGATTATGCAATAAAGACTAGGAGGCAGCTGCATATAGTAAGAAATGAAGGAATGAGATTTAGGGTTTGTTGTATTGGTCTAAATCCAAGGAGTATAAAGCATGTGGGACAAGGTGAGGTGAGTGGTAAATTTAAACTTCATCAAAACAAAAGGATAATGTGGTAATTTCAAGTAAGGGAAAGAGTAGGTCAAGTGGAGTAAAGAGTAGGTGTATGACCATACCATTGAACCACAAAATGGAATTGATGTATGGGAACATTTTAACTGTCCTACCACCCTAATAGCTCCTAAATACCACAAGCCTATTGGAAGTAATAAAAAGAAGATAAGAAAGTCTTCTTTTGAAAGGGAAGAGGTTGCACAGTTGTCAAAAGATATTGAAAAAGGTACTAAACTGCCAAGGAAGGGTAATCTGATCAAATGCAAGATTTGCAAGCAAACGGGACATGGCAAAGGGACCTGCTCAAAAGCTGTTAGGGGTTCACAAGCTGGGGGTTCACAAGATGCTCGTTCACCAGCTGCTGCTTCACAAGCTGCTGGTTCACAAGATGGGGGTTCACAAGCTGTTGGTTTAATAACTGGGGGTCCACAAGTTATGTAGTTTTCAGTCTCAGTTTAGTTATGCCACTTTATGTATTAAAATTGGTCATTTTGGTGTTTTTCTAGTTTGGCTGATATGGTATGGGTTATGGTATGTATTTGACAGCTATGATATGGTCTTTTGTATGTATTATGACTTGTAACTTTTGGTTTGTTTTGGTTATTTTTAGTATGGTATTATGACCAAGTTGGCAGTTTAATGTATTTTCAGTGGTTTGTTTTGGTTATTTTTAGTATGGTATTATGACCATTTTGGCAGTTTATTCATTCACTTATTTGACTTTTAAGTCTAATGTAGCATTTTGGACCAAACATAAGGGGCCATTTTGGCACATAATTTGTATAAGCAATATTGTGACAATATAACACTTGTGTAGTAGTTGCATTCAATGAAGTACATTTAGAAAAACGCGTTTTTCTACTAGGCATTAAGAGAAGCTGGGTAGCTCCGTAATCTGTCTTTACACTAAAAACACACACACCTGCAGCAGAAAAAAAACACAATGGACAAAAAAGCACTAATTGCCCTATCGAAAAAACACAACAGATAGAAAAAACACAATGCACAATACGCAAAAAAACACAATATTCAGATAAAAACACAATCTGTAGAAAAAACAAAATGCACAGTTCCTGGAAAAAAAAAACACAAACTTGCAGCAGAAAAAAAACACAATGGGCATAAGACACACAAATGGTGGGCATAAAACACACAAATGGCAGCTCGAAAAAACAATGGACAGAAAAACACAATGCACAGTACAAAACATCGTATTTAGAGAAAAAAACATGATTTGTAGAAAAAAAAAACACAATTATCAGAATTAGAAAAAAAACACAATGAACAGACGAAAATAACACAATGGACAGACGAAAATAACACAATGGACAGACGAAATAACACATTGTTTTTTTTCTTCTGCATGAAAAAAACCCACTAAAAATGTCATTTTTCGTTTTTTTGTATAGCACTATGGTGCTCGTTGGAAAGACAATCAAACGCTCGTTAATTTGGTGAAAATTTAAAAATAATGCTGTATAAAAAAGTTATTAACGTTTAAAAATCATTGGGGAAATTGCATGTGCCATGCACGTGAGAGAAAAATGCAACTTTACCATGATACTCTTCCTTCCAAATCTCACGTAAATCTTCCTATCTTTGCAAACCCCATTTAATCTCCACCTTTCATTCTCAAGACCAAAGGTCCATGTTCCTTCTCACCATTTTCACGATTTTTGCTCTTTGTACGTGATCCTCCCACAACCGTCTACCTCAACAATATACCAAAAAATATATACCTCAGATTTTTAATATTTTTTTATTTA
Organism: Ambrosia artemisiifolia; assembly: GCA_032199755.1. Lineage (NCBI taxonomy): Eukaryota > Viridiplantae > Streptophyta > Magnoliopsida > Asterales > Asteraceae > Ambrosia > Ambrosia artemisiifolia. The sequence goes on from CM063521.1 coordinate 11,643,399, forward strand.
TGTATTTCCTTAGCTATTGTTTCATTCTAGTAGGTTTATTACTTGAAAAATAAACTTTCCTTTTAAAAAATATATAAATATTTTGATAACATTATATACACACACATCGAAATACAAAATTGTTTTTTTTTAAATTAATGTATTTACATTTTAAATATCTTAGATATTTTAATACATTATGATAGTGATGATATGTCGGCATCTTCATACTTAGTAAATCTTAACAATAGCAAAACTAAGGTACAGTATGAGAATGGTAAAATGTAGACAACCTTACCTATTATAAAAGCATAGATAGATATAATATATAGATGGTTCATTCTATTTCCCCTTGTGTATATTTTATCACTAGCTTTTATCCCGAGAGTGTCCCGTGGTTGAAATATCTAATATAACATAATAAAATATCTAATATGACAATATAATTAATGATTTGTCAATACATGATTAATGAATATTATTATTATTATTTATTTTAAACAAATTTCTGCCATAAGTTATCATATTCAAATATAAAAAAAAAGAAATCTCTGCCTATGAAGTTATATTTATCGTTTGTGATTTATTAGTAGAGTAAAATATATTTGAAAACAAAAACCCACAAAAATAGTTGTTTTTTTTTCTCCGTTATTTATATAGCACTATGGTACTCGTTGGAAAGATAATAAAACGCTCGTTAATTTGGTGTAATTTTTTTCTTTAAAAAATCTCGTATATAAAATATATTAACGTTTAAAAGTTATATGAGGAAACATTAGAGAGAAAATTTAATTTTGTTTTTAAATTCTTATTTTTTCCTAAAATAATTATAATATATATAGATTTATTAAAAAAACTCAAAAATTAAAAAATTCTACGTGATGCCACATGACACATTCAAAAAGGGGTTGAGGCCTCCATTGAATACCACATCATCAAAGTTCAATTATTTTATTATAAGTCGTAGATACCAAACACCACCGGTTATTCTATATATACAACAAAACCAAATGTTAACAGTAACTGGACACGTGCCGTCATATCACAGGTTACCAGTTTTTTTTTTCTTTTTTTTAAGAAACAAACAAATCTATATTCTCTCTCTACACAGTGATTACTCACTGCACTCTCCACCATCCATCTTCAACCACAGCTGACAACCACCACCCCTCCCCGGACACCATTAACTGTCCCCTACCTTCACCATCGCTCACGCTTCTGCAACCACGACGCACAACCGATGACAACCACCACACCTCACCAAACACCGTCCAATGTCTCCCAACTTCACCACCACTCCCCATCGCTGAGACCAACATACTACTTCACCAGTGACCATATCCGCCGCTAACCTGCACCACCGTTGTCCACCATCGCTGAGTTAACAGGCTACCACTACCTCCGTTCAATACCAAACATCACCTTTCATCCCCAAAGCCCTAGATCTGTGTATGTGGCGGCCAGATTTGGTGATGGAAACCCAAAATCTTTGCTGCCAGAACCACTCCTTTTTATCTTTCTCCCTCTGAAATCCGAAAATGAAGCCATGGTGTGGCGGTGTTACGGTCGCGATACCGGCACTCGGCTGCTTACCGGAGAACACCTCTCCACTTGTCGGCTTTCTACACTACTCACTCTTCATGTTTTGCTTAACTGGGTGTGTAATGATGAGTAGGCTATATTGTTTCTAGAAAGAGAGAGAAAGAGCTCAGGAAGAAAGAAAAAATAGATATGGTGGAAATGAGTTTACTGTATCATATTTATCAAAACACTTTATTAGATGTTGACGAATGCATAACGGCAATAAAAAGTGGTGGTGACAATTGGGTATGAAATGTTTGTTTGGAAGACAATGGGCTATTTTCAGAACCATTTAGTATTTTTTATATTTTTAAAATTGTTATGTAACACTGTTTCTAATTTGTTTAATAAATTATAGTACTTCTATACTATATTTAAATGAATACAAATTTATGGGGTTTTTCAAGAATATTTAATACAATAATTTTTTTTCCTAACTTTACGCTCAACAACATACCGAAAAACGTGAATTTTTTAGGTATAACATTGCAGCACTTAAAGATTTTTTTCATATAGTAGCGCTATATGAAGTTAAGGCAAATGCTCTCCGAGTCTCCGGTATATCATTGTATTTGATTGTATTATAAATTTGGTTTCAAAATTGGGTCACAAGTCAAACCCGCTGCGAAGCGCGGGTTCGTTTGCTAGTTCCATACAAGAACACATGGTTTAGAGCATTCACAATCCACCCATCAAACCTTCCCCCATCTTTAAAATTTAAAAAATCCTACTAAAAACACACTACAACCCATCCACCATTTTATACCCTATCTTTATATTATGAAAATTTGTTATTATAGCTTTTCATATATAAAAAGCTACTATTCATCCTCCACCAAATTATTGTGAGTGTATGAAAACGAGAAATATAATAAAATATGTGTTTGTGAGTAAGATAAAGATAAAAATGGTGGATGGGATGTGGGAAGTTTTTTAAATTGAGAGATAAATTTTAAAAAGTATGATTTTTTAGTTAAATTATAGGGTAAAAATGGTGGATGGGATGTGAATGCTCTTAGTAAAATATATTAATCCGCGTCTGCATACAACAATATTCAAACATGGCTTGCTGGAGTCTGAACCTATAAAAACCTCATTACGTTGACAAAATCTCATTAACTGTTTGATCTCCATCTCCTCCTTCCTTAAAAATACCCCTAATAACCATAAAAAGATCAAGACCCAAATACTATAAACAGAAACCACAATCAATTCATCACTTCATCTTTCAAACATGTCCAATATCATCATATTAATAATAATCGCACTCTGTATCGTCCCGTCGATCACCTGCCATGAATTTGAGGTAAACGGGAAGGTGTTGGAGCTCGATGAATCCAATTTCGATGCCGCGATATCGTCGTTTGACTTAATCTTCGTTGATTTCTATGCTCCTTGGTGTGGTCACTGCAAACGTCTTTCTCCACAGGTAGGTTCAAGATCTCTGTATATTTCTTTTTATTATTTTATTTTATTTTATTTTTAGTATTATTATTATTTTTTAGTTTGTGTGTTACATGGAATTTTGGTAGTAAATTAGTGATGTTATGAATAGGGATTGTTTTATATATATTATTAGCAATTAGCAATGGGAATCAGTGTAACCTCTTGGTTAAAGAGTTGATAAACCAGAATCAAAGAATTCAAACAAATAAAAACCAGGTTTTAAATCATAGAAATTAACTCAAAAGAAAACCGCATACAATGATTGACCAATAACTTGTAACCATAGTTATCAAAGGCGCTAGGCGCACTCAAGGCACATAGGCCTTGCCTGGGGCCTAGGCGAGAGGCGCAAAAAAAGCGAGGGCCTGAGATAAAAAAAGCGAACACGAAAATAAAGTAAAAATATATTAAAATAATACTATTTTTCATCTAGTTAGTATCAAAAGTTTTGAAATATTGATCTATTAGTGTATAGAAGTAGTGTTCCTTAGATAAAAGTAGAAATTTGGCTGGAAACTCTCCGGAATTTGGGAATCTAGCTGAAATCCGCGCCTAAACATCACCTATAGATTTAAAGCGCAATTTCCTCGACTCAAAGCGCAAATGCATCGCCTCGCCTAAAAAATGGGCCTAGGGGCAAGAGGCGATGGCTTTTAACAGCTATGCTTGTAACTCGGGTATTTATAGGACTAAGAACTTATAACTCAAGCAATGTAATCTTACTCTAATTATTATTCATATGACTTCAGAATAACAACTATTCAAAATTTACAATTAAGGACTCTAACCAATATGTATGGATCTTTATCCTAATCCATCCGACTTGTGGATTAAGCTAATCCAACTGACTTGTGAAAAACGTCGCCCAACCTAAACCAACTTGTTTGAGTTGGTATTTGGTAACTAAGCCCAACATTGCTAAGTTACCAACCATTATTTTCTGCTCTCCCTACAGGGAGTGTATTTGTTTTTGGTTGACGAAACTTTGCAGGAGGTCGCCCATCCTAAATTGGTCTTATCTGAGCACGCTTAACATACACAACCATTGCGCCTGAAGTGTGGTGGTGATATTTTAGGCGGGTATTCCTTATGGCCCAATATCTATCTTGTTGACTGAACAAAACAACGATTTGGAATTTGCCTAATGTGCCACAGTTTGTGATGTTATAAATAGCGATTGTTTCATTATTAGTTTATATGCTTTGGTGTTTGAATAGATTCGATATTCTTCGTAATAAAATCTAGAAAGATAACTTTCACATTAGAGGTGAATTGAATTTCAAGATGATGAAAACATTGAGTTCTTTAGGATGGTATGTTTGAGAGACATAGTGTATTGCGATATAGTCGTCATCATCATCATCAACATACTCAGTTAATCCCACCTATAGCTGTATTGCGATATAGTATACTTTTAAAAATCATGGCAATTAGATAAAGACAACTATAATAACAAGGAAACATTCTAAAGAATTATTTGTTATGCGACCATCAAGCTTATGAAAACAGATCCCTTTACCTAAACACGGGGTAGCCTTCAATAAATTTGTGTTACCAAATCCGATGCTTGTGACAACATTAACCATGTTGGAGATCATCTCATATAATTCATAATGCAGAACACTACCTATACTAACATTAGAATATATCTCAATTTTAAATAATAACACAAAACTAGCATTGTTTAACGCTTTTGGCTAATGTTACTAGCATTAGAATATATATGTCAATTTTTAATACAACAAAACTAGCATTAGTATTCTGTATACCATGTGATGAAACCTGACAAATTGTTAATGTTTCACACAGTTAGATGAAGCAGCTCCTATGCTTTCTGGATTGAAGAAGCCTGTTGTGATCGCAAAAATAGATGCTGACAAGTATTCCCGCATCGCCAAAAAATATGAAATTGAGTATGTTACTTGCCTTTGTTCCATTTCCAACTCTTTCTAGAGCAACATATTACATATATTCAAACATGATATTGGAGTAGATTTTTCACTTCAAAGCTTTAACGCAGTCCAAAAATTAATATTAGATGTGGCACTGTCGACCCATTTACCATAAATGGATCAATTCAGGTATATAAAAAAAGTCTAAAAGGGTCAAAAGTAGTAAAAATTGTATTTTTCATGCATTAAAATTTGCTAATGATTACCTGAAGAAACTAGATCATAATATATGATTATACATTATACTTAACATTTGTTTCACCAAAAAAAAAATCTTTGGACAAAAATATAGTTTTGGGTCAACTCAACAACTTGTTTCGACCCAGATCCAAAGATGATCTGGGTTGACCTGTTAGCCAACCTGCATGACCTTCCCATTTGACACCTCTAGTGACTAGTCTATGTGGTTTTTTTTTCTTATGAATTTCTACATTATGATTTTTAAAATTTCTCTTACACATGCATCTGTTGTGTAACAGTGGGTTCCCCACCTTAAAGATTTTCATGAATGGAGTTCCCACTGATTATTATGGACCAAGAAAAGCAGACATGCTAGTTCGGTACCTTAGGAAGTTTGTTGCTCCTGATGTTACTGTTCTTGAATCCGACTCTGGTATTACTGAGTTTGTTGAAGCAGCTGGGACGTCTTTCCCTATATTCATAGGTGTTGGTTTGGATGAGTCAGCATTATCAAATTTGGCGATTAAATTCAAGAAAAATGCATGGTTTTCCGTGGCAAAAGATTTCTCAGAAAAGACTATGGCTTTATATGAACTTAATACGGTGCCTGCTTTGGTGGCTCTTCATCCAAACTTCAATGACCAGAATATCTTTTATGGTCCTTTCGAAGGTTAGTTGACTTTTTTTATACATGGTATATTATAATAATATCATCACCTTCTACACTTTGTTCGGTGTTGTATGCAGTTGCGAGGTAATAATAAAAATAGAGGTGGTAAAATAGGCTGTTTGGTTCGGTTTGGGTTATTGGTAAAAAATGTAGTTTCAGAGTGGGTGATGCCGTGATGGGTCGAATTGGGTGGTTTTGACCCGTAAGTCGTAAAACACGTTCGTACACAAAAAAGTCTACTCTAGAAATAATAAATGCTGTAAGTATGATTGCAAACGCGATAGAAGCTACATGTTCTAGTGGGGGCGAGAAAAAAAATGGGTATACGCATGTGCATGTAAAGATGGTAATCATTATCGTTTATCAAACAGGGAAGACATTAATCAAATGCTGTTCTGATGTTTGTTTTTCTTCTCTTATGAATACACAGATAAGTCTGTGGAAGAGTTTATTCAGCAGAATCTATTGCCATTGACCCTACCTATCACCGGAGAGAGTCTAAAGCTATTAAAAGATGATAAAAGGAAAATTGTGTTGACCATTGTGGAGGATGAGACACACCATGAATCAAAGGAATTTATTAAGTTATTGAGGGCTGCTGCGTCTACGAACCGTGATCTTGTATTTGCTTATGTGGGATTTAACCAGTGGCAAGATTTTACTGAGGCTTTTGAAGTTAGTAGAAAAACTCCATTGCCAAAGATGGTCGTTTGGGACGGAGATGAAGTTTTTTTCTCGGTAAGTCTATTGAATCTGTTTAACTCTCTGATAAGGCCTCTTTTCATTTGCACTCGAGTTGGTATATTGGGTTGGTACAGGGTAACAAGTCAAATGGGTTGAGATTGAGAGGTTAACCCTTTTAGTCAAAAAAATGATATTCCTTCTCTAATATTATATATATGTATTATGTTTTGAATTTATTTTAAGTCAAACTCAACCCGAGTTGACCAACTAGATCCGTTTTGACAGAGGTTGACCTGCTTTTGATCGATTGTGAGTAACTAGGCCGAGTCGAAGAAAATCGACTTGGCACCCTACCTTTGTAGCTATTACTCGGAGAGTACTCGACTGCCAAGGTTTCACAAACTGACTACAATAGTCTACAATTATTACAGTAGTTATATAATTATCGTATCTAGAAGGTTGTTAAGTGTGATATCATTATCTATATATAGAGCCCCTATGGCCCTATGTAGCCCTATTAGACACAAAAAGATACAATACAGTTCCTGGTTTATTTATAGTAATTTAAATCTTTGAATGCAAATGTTGTAGGAGGTTGTATTTTTATGTTAACAAAAATTTATTGACCCTTTTCCCTTTTAGCTCACCTTTTTGGACTTCTTTGAGATAAATTACAACCTGGATCAACCTAATCATAAGTAAATGAGTCGAAATTGCCACATCTACAAATTTCATAGATTATAGGCTATTACATCGTTCTTGTCTATATGAATACAAGTTGATGTAGTTCATCATGATTGAATATGGGGATCGTAGGTCCACAATTTCAACCCGTTTACTTATGAGTCAACTGAGTTGTGTGTTGAATGTTAATCAGGTTAATGGTTCGGAGAGCATTCACAGCGAAGATCAAGAATCACAAATCACACTTTTCCTTGAAAGATTCAGAGAAGGAAAGGTGATAGAGAAGACACTCGGGCCTTCATTTTTGGGCTATATTACGTCACTTCTTGGCATGAGAATGGTCTACATCTTCGTATTTCTACTTGCTGTCGTGTTTCTTATTACAACCGTTGGAAAAGAAGAACCAGGTGATACTCGGGACCCTTCTGTTGCAGAATCAGATAACCGACTGTTTACTGACAAGGAAGATTAGAAAGCGGCTTTTATAGGAACACACGTCGTTGCATAGGTATGGATCGTTTCTTGAACTGTTTCTCCATTCTTGTTTTTGTTCAGTATCCTTCTCTGTTTGTTGTTAATCACTTTTAGATTTTTGTTGCTACAACCTTTAAAATTATGAAAAATAGAAGCAATTTTCCAAGTCCAGATCAGAACCATAACATGTGGATAAACCTGTTAGAAGGGTCACTCAAGGATGGGTTTAGCTTTACTTTATATAGGGAAGATGGGCATGGGCTGAACCAAAAATGGATCAATGGCCGGACCCAGAATATAGCCCGATCCTAAGTACGCGTCATCACTTAACAGCCATGGTTCAAAGGAGGTTTGAAAGATGCTTGTGTCAAGTTTGGTACCATGTTAGCCCAGACCAATGGTAGATTGTATGTTCACATGTTAGTCAAGATGTTGTTCTGGTCCTTTGAGGTTAGGTTTATGTGAGATAGCGCGTTGGGTGTCCTTCACTGCAACTTTCCTGTGCCCGAACTTGATTGATAAGTCACGAGCCTTAACGGTTTAGTTGGTCAACTTGTAGGCCTAACCTGAATTTTTCTTTCAATAACTTTTCTTGACAAATTATTTCATTATTCGTAGTGTGATCTTCAAGGCCTAACCTTCATAATGTAACAAGGTAGCCTAATGACACTAGAAGTTTATATTGGGTTTGTAGTGTGATCTTCAAGACCTGTCTAACCTTAGAATTAGGTTAACCATGTTAATACCTCACACACTATAAATCAGAGGACTTTCACCGATGACACACGCTCAGTGAAGCTTCATGGGAAGCTAGACATAGGTAAAAGTTCCACCCAAAGGATTTCCTAATACCATTAAAAACTAATTTTTCCTTTTTTTTTTTTTTTTTCCAAAAGTCTTATTTCCTCGATCCCACAACTGTCCTGACCAGGCTTTTTATGCAAATGTCCAAGTCCAGGAAATGTTTTTCGATTTTTATGATGTTGTACCAAGGACCCGAAGCCAGTTTCTTTGCCGTTATTCCATGATCGTGATCGTTTACCTTGTCTATCGCTTTTATGAAATTTAAAGTTTCTTAAACAACCCCACCATGTTGTGGAACATGTTGAGTAATTTTGATGACACTTTAAGAGTTGAAGGATAATTTGTTAACATATTGTAGACAACAATCATGATGTTCTTGAATGATTGTGAACATATATCTTGAAGATAAATGTGACGGACAATATTTTTCATCAAGACATTATTGTAAACAACAATCATGATGATCTTGATAATTGCTAATGCATTAATTGACAATTCTATAATTGACATGGAGAATATATCTCTTGAAGATTTTAAGTTTAGCGATGACCCCATCCCAGAATCCTTAGCCTACCCCCCCCCCCCCCCCCCCCCAACCATACACGCACTTTGAGAGTAATGCAAATTGTCCAAGTTTGGATCTTCTCCTTCGTCTTGAGTTCTTAGAGTCTAACCCACTCAACGAGTTACTATCAGCCAATCAATATTTAGACAGTCGCAAGGTAGCACCTGTTGGTAATCCAAGATAAGTTAATTGTGACGAGGTCGCTTCACATTTGAGATGGTTTGCCATCCTGCCAACTTCCGACGACTCCACTCGGAACATGGCATCATTGGCATACGGAGCTTGTGTAATGACTGGAAGGAAAGCACACGAAGCAATTTATGTAGCTGTAAATTTGAGCACAAAAGGCATAAAAAGATTTGAACGTGAACACTATAAGCATATAAAGATTTAAATCATAGTGCAATTATCTATATCTATATCTATATAATCATAGAAGAGCTATTTGGACAGTAAATGAGTCTTTATGTCATTTCACGTTTTTACAGAAGGGTATTTCTGTATTTTTTTATGTCATGATACATTTAAGGGGTATTGGATTTTAATAATCTAAACTTTAACCCATTGACCGGCAATATTCTGTGCTTTAAAAATTCCCAGCAACGATCCCAACTTTTAACGTATTGACCGACAATGAACCTTTATTAATTGAGAATTAACTCAGCTAGTGGATGATGACGTGGAAGATGACATGGCATGTCACCTCATCATCTACGTCAGCGTGAGCATGCCATATTGCCACGCGTCAAACCTCAAGGGTCTAGTTGCAAATATATATATATATATATATATATATATATATATATATATATATAGGATTGAGATCAAATAGGAACCACTACCCTAGTTAGGAACCTTAGGAACCAATCCTAGCCATCCATCCTTGATTTTGATCTAAAGGGTATAAGTGTAATTAGACATCTAATTAATTATCATTTAAATTATATTCAAGGGTAAATAGGTAATATAGTTCAAATCCACCACCGAGTTTATCTCCTAATTTTCTGAAATCAATTACCAATTTATATAAATCATAACTTCCAAACCAAATCAATAAGAAGTTCAAATTCATTTTATTTATTTACGGCCTCATTATTAAAATGGTAACCAAAACAATTTCTCCATTTTATGATCTTCTAAATTTCTTTTTGTCGGTCTATTTCAGTTTAAATCAATAGAAAACATGTATAGATGTTGCAACATCAAACAAATCTGAAAGAAAAATGGGTTCATGCGGATGTGATGGTGACGAAAAAGGAAGTCGTCGAAGATGAAAGAAGTGAAGACGAGAAAGACGAAACAGATCTGAATGATTAAAAATCATTCATCTCTTTCAAAACAACTTCAAAAATTGATCATCAATCAAGGATAGAAATCGTTTTAATAGATTCGGGTGAATTTTTTTTATTTAAATCCTTGTTTCTGATTCTATGTTTGTAAATAACTTTGATATTCTTTATTATTTGTTTTGAGTTTGACTTTCAAACATCACAGTAACTTTCTTTTATTCTGAATTGATTGCAACATAAAGATTTTTTCATTGAAACAGTTATTGTGATTATTTCCTTTGAAGCCACATCACCATTTGTTGGAATATTAGTTCAAGATTAACTACTTATGTGTATAACTGAAGATTATAAATCCAGTATGATGATGAAGATAAAATGGTTTGATAATGTACATATGATTATACATATATGTATAGTCGTTTATTGTGTTTGGTTGTTCGTCTATTACGTTCATATTACATGTATAGTCGTTTATTGTGTTTGGTTGTTCGTCTATTACGTTCATATTACAAATGTTACCATTTTACATATGTGTACAATAGAACAATGTATGTGTTTGTATACACGTTTTCATTGGTATATGTATATACATATATGTATATAATTTAACAAGAATTTTATAAACATCTACATTATGTAAAATAGTATATATTTAACCTAATTTTATGTACATCACCGCCACTCATTTAATATTTGTGTTGGTGATGAATAATTGTGTTGGTGATGATGATGAATCAAAAAACAAATATACACCAATGTATATCTATGTTGATGATGTTGAATGAAAGAAAAAAACTGATATACATCAATGTATAACTGATGTACACCATTGTATATATGTGTTGATGATGATGAATGAATAAAAAAAACTTATATACACCAATGTACACTTCAACTTACAACAGCTATATAGCTAAATAAAAATTTACCATTATATACACTTGTGTATATGCATTTGGCTTTGTTTATACTTATAGCGGTTATGTATCTCATTTTCTTTACGTAATATACACCAACGTATAATATACACGAGTGTATAAGCATTTGATAATAATAAAGCGTCTCCTTTTTTTGACGTGATAATTACTTTTTGTAGGATCCAATTTTTTTTAATATTATCCCTAAATCAGTAAATGGAGAAGAAGAGAGTTTTTAGGAGGTATTTATGGTGTAATCAATTTAAATTATGTGTTATGATAACCTACCTAATTTTGTGGAAGACCAAAAGTCCATAATAACCTTACATTAAAATAAACAATTAATTAATCTTCTAATTATTTACAATCATGCCATTAGAGATCAATGGCTAAGATTGGTTCCTATGGTTCCTACTTAAGGTGTGGTTCCTATTTGAACCCTACCCTATATATATATATATATATATATTTTGGATGGAAGTGGCAAATGTCATCAAACCTCATGGACGATTTTGGCTGTGTAACTCATTTTCTTTTGATACTTGTATTCATTAATTTAGCAAAATTTGTACGTGGTTGCGTTTTGTTTGGTATAAATCTTTGACCGGCGGATTTGCATTTAAAATAATAGTGTGTTTTTTTCGAGTGTTGGTACCATGTTGGTATCTTGTCAAACCACATTGTTTCCGACCAAACATCAGTATCAATATCAAATAATAATTTTCGATCGATGTAAAACATATACTGAAATTCTTTTGGGCATCTTACAACTATATTTTTTGGTTTCTTCTTTCTGTTGCTATAGCGAATGTCAAAACCATAATGAGCCGAAACATATCCATCGAATTTTCGCCAGCCCGTTGCGAAACGCGGGTTACCCTCTAGTTATCCAACATAATCTTTTATTGTATCTTATAAGTTTTAAAGATGGCTTAAAACAAGTATTTTGTTTAAAAAAAACGAAGAATATTTATCTTAAAGCCCTTGTAATTATTCTAATTCTAATAATTAATTTCAAAGAATGTTACGTGTCACCGCCATATTTATTTTTTAAGTTTTTCAATTATTATGGTATATTATAAATTTCTTTTACAATTATTAATAATATGTTTAATACATATTTTTTTAAACTTCATCATAAAATCATACATCTTATTCTTGTTAATTTGAATATAGTGTTGTTATACTTTAAAGAATTGACCTTTTTTTATAACCAATGTATTGTGCGTATGTCATGCATAATGCATGTGTAATTATAAATAGGTTGCATTATAATCATATAAGTTAAGTAATTATTATTATTATTGTAAGTTGTGTTATTGTCTATGCGCGTAACTCTAACATGACCGGCATAATTATCAGTATAGGTTGGTAATTATCAGTATAAGTTGCTCAACTATAAACATTTTTTTTTTCTTTTCACAAATTATATTCAACCCGTGTATTATACGAGATTCTAACCTACTAAGTTAATAAAATTTTAAGGTAACTTTAACTAAACAAGATATACACATTTATTTATATCAATTTTTTAATTTAATGACAAGTTTAATTTTAATTCATTCAAAACAAATAATAAGGATTGATTGTCTTGATTTAAAATCATAAAACTAGGACTGTAACTGAATGAATAGTTGTTCGTGTTTATTCGTTTAACTTTAACCAACACGAAGATGAACACGAATATATAATCGACAAATATTTTTTTGTTCATTAAGAAAATGAGCATGTTCATGTTCGTTCATTTTAAACCTAAACGAACAGTTCACGAACATAAACAAACAAATATAAACGAAGATAATTTAACATAAAATAACACAAATAAACATAAATGAACATACATAAACTAACACAAATATAACTGCTTATGTATTTATTAATTAAAAATTAAACGAACACAAACAAACATAAACAGACGTTCATGAACATAAAGGAACGAACAAAACTTGTGTTCATGTTTGTTCGTTAATTAAACAAACAAAATTTTTATTCGTGTTCGTTCATTTATTAAATAAACGAAACTCCCACCAAACAAGTTCACGAACATCTCAGGAACGTTTTGTTCGTTTGCAGGCCTAGAACAAAACAATCGCCGGAATCTTGTTGACGAAACTAAGTAAAAAAATACGAAAACCGGAATCTTGTTGACGAAACAATCGTGGTGCAACTAAACTCGCTAAATTCAGCCTGCAAAAAGACGGGTGGCTAGATCAATACTATGATAGAAAACATGGAAGATGTGTCGGTAAGCAAGCAAAAAAGCATCAAACATTGTAAATCGTGTGTTGTTTGGTAATATCATAGCATATATGACGTTTGAGGATCGTTTGCATATTGGAATGTTATTCCTTAAAGATGATAGACAGTTGAAACTTGACAGTTAAAGATCTACTCCTAAAATCATTGGAGATAACACGAGGTGAGTAATCTAATTTCTTCATGCGGGTTGAAAATGAAATTTATCTTGTTTAAGTTTGATCGAATGTCTCGTTGTCTACATTAGCATTGAACACGCATCTCTCATTGTGTTGAGTTTTGGACAAAAGATATTGTGTTTTTGCCTTTAAAAGCCGGATTTTTGGTTCAGACGATGATTTGGTAGTACAAGGTTTGGTTGGATCGGGTTAAAAGAAACTTTTTTCTAGTTTTATATGTATTATTTTATAAATAATAAGTGTATTAGAAGTGATTACAAACATTATATCATTTTAATGCATATTTTTTTATTTTATTTGATAAAAGGATTAGAAGGTTATATGCATTAAAAATATACTTTGGACTAGCTTATTACCCCAGGAAGGTTCCGGGGTTGAAAAATCTAACATGACGTAATAGAATTTTCAATATATGATTTACAAAAGAAAAATTCAAGCAAATACGGCTGCAAAGGAAAACTACCATTTTGACAATTACAGTATCCCCTAACCTCCTAATACGCTACCATCTCAATTATATTGGTTCCATATGGCTTTGATTCCTATATTAGCCACTAATAATTACACATGTTTCTAAAATCTATGTATAAACGACATCGAATTAAGTTATGCTTACCTACCTAACTTCCACGACCTTTGTGATTATTTCAGCGATCACATTGTCAGTTATTATCTAATTCACCTAAAAATATCTATACCCTGATTCACTGTCCTGTGATGTGTTCTCTGTTTCGTGTAACAGTTGTGATACCCTAATAGTTAACCTATTGATTTTCCATCAAACAAAAGCTTTTCCACACAAATTCTTATTATCATCTTTACTTGGTACTTCATGGACTAACTCTATAAGACTATTGTCTATCATTCTCAATCACCTCCTTCAATTAATAGTATTATAATATTATTATGATTCATACTGTCTTTCACTGTCAATTACCTCCTTCAATTAATAGTATTATAATATTATTATGATTCATAAACAAACACGTCATAATACAATGATAATTAACCCATTATAAATCCCACACCATATTTCACTTCATCCTACAACCAAAGCAAAACACAAAATCATCACTAACAGTAAGCTTATCTCATAAACCTCAAACTTTCATCCTCACATACTCCAAATAAGACGAAGCCAAATTTCACATAAATAATTATCAACAGCTAAGCTTACCAGTTAATAATTATCAACTCTTAATCCCATATCGTTAAAATTTCTATAAAAGGAAGAGAGATTAAATTACATTCGGGTGCGACTTTAACATGTTTCTGGCGCCTTAATTGGTGAAAGCCGGTGGTTTCTCCATCAGGGTAGATGAATCGACTTGAACCGTCTCTTGGAGGCGTCGCTGTTGTAATCGAGATTATGGACTTATCAACCGTATTATTCCTTATTTCTTCATATGTTTCCTGTGTTATTTAATATCTTCATGTATAATATGAAATAACCAATTATCAACAGTTGAGGTGATTTGATCTGGTTCGGATGGAAGGGCGGCGGAAAACCAATTAGATGAAGGCATCCTAGATACAAAGATACTTGGTTGATATGATTTTGGCTGCGAACTATTAACGGGGAATTGAATGTGGCTGTGGAAGATGGAGAATCAAAGTGAAGAGAGGCAGGTAGGGTTTGGGTGAATGAATGAATGAAGGAAGAGGCGAAGATTAATTGGGTTTTTAGGGTTTTTGTTGAAAAAAAGGATGTTTTATACGTAGTTTTTTTTTAAAAAAAAATTAATAGAGAGCGCCACGTGGCACATTCAAGAGGGAGTTGAGACCACCAATGGACGTCACGTCAGCAAAAGTGTTTTCTTTTAAATATATAG
Source organism: Ambrosia artemisiifolia (assembly GCA_032199755.1). NCBI lineage: Eukaryota > Viridiplantae > Streptophyta > Magnoliopsida > Asterales > Asteraceae > Ambrosia > Ambrosia artemisiifolia. The sequence goes on from CM063521.1 coordinate 11,658,891, forward strand.
AAGATAGATAGATAGATTTTTAGTTGTCCTCCACTTTGTGTTTGATGTGGTTAACTACCTATTAATTAATAAATTCTGTTTGTGAGAGAATTCTTCTGCAGCTATTTATACAACACTATGAGGCAGTGATGTACACCACTTTTTAAGCTATTCATTAGACTATTTTTAATGCTAAGGGTGCCCTTAGGCGCCCTTAATTACCTAGTCAGCTGCCACATCATATCCTTACAAATTCTTAAAAATCTCACTTTTACCTCCAACCATACAAACATCTTTACATATCCTTACATTTTCCATATCATCACCTATATTTAAACATCCTCCAACCGTATAATGTATTTAAATGATTAAATAAATAATTTAATGGGCACAATAACCCAAATTTTTGGCTCTTGCAGAAGGATTTCTCATTAAATTGGGATGACTTTTATTGCGCCTGCAATCTTAGACAAATCCACATCATTTTCGGGTGGCAACTTTCGGGCGCAGTAAAGAAAGTCTTAGACAACGTGTCTCAGTGGCTATGACCGCCTTTCTTTTTTGCCTGACACGTTTTGTTCTCTATTAAATCTCTTAAGTTCTCACACTTTCATGTTAATATAAGAAAATGAGATCTTATGAGGTGTTTACAATCCGGTTCTCACGGTTTTAGATCAACGGTTAGCCAAACCCTCAGTAAAGTTTTTTCTTCTTTGTAAATAGAAACAAACCTTTTTCTTCTTTGTAAACACAAACAAACCGTTAAAATTTTGAAATTAAACCAAACCAAACCAAAACATATGTTCAGTTAGGATTATTAGGATTTTAAAATACGTATTCTTTGGTACGAGTTAGGTTGATCCAAACTTTTAGAAGTTAGAACAATTTAATGTTTTTTGAAAATATATATGAAACTTTTGGTAACATGAAAAAAATGGTTTTATAACACCATAACACATTATTGTTTTTTTATACACTAGATTTAACGGGAAGATTCAGTCAAAGAAAATAATTGCAATCGATAAAAATGTTCTGTAACCTTAACTCGTTAGACCCAATTCGACCCATCCATTTTACCACCTTTACATAACACCATATTGTTTGATCAAAATATCTACAACAAAAATAAAACACAAAGAAGAGAACCATATAATCGTGTTTTATTATCGAACGAAGCAATAAGAGGCATGTCTCGAATGCTAATGTACACAAATGTCCAATGAGCTTAGAGTCGTTTCTTATGAAAAAATTAGAACAATCACCTCGAGTTCAGAACGAGTAAGATCTTTTAATGATCGGTTTCAATTGTCTATCATCTTCTAGGGATATCATTCCCGAGTGTGAAGGATCTTCCAGCATCATTTTTGCCACCAGATAACCTGCGATTGACCATGTTTGATATTTTCTTGCTTGCTTACCGATATATCTTCCAAGTTTTCCATCATAGTATTCAGGCCACCCGTCTTTCAGCAACCTGCTTTCAGCGAGCTCAATTGCACGTCTTGCTATTTGTGGCCTTCCCGTTTTGATGCATGCCGCCGTTAGTAGCCATAGAAGAACTGCAATTATTACAAAGTAAACATAGTTGCAGCAAACGATTATATGTAATCTTGCAAGTTGCAACCAATGGAAGCTACAAATGAACTATTAACAACACCCCGAGCAATCAGGACATGTGGGGTAGGATCAGCAACTCGTCAAAATAATTCACAGGTTAAAAGTGAATTTTTAGTGTGACAAACGGGTTGGGTCAGTCGACCCACAAACGCCTTTTGTCCACTTAAAACGTTTTAAATAATTCATTCTTGAAAAGAAATACTGTTATAACGATTATTTGAATGTTTGAATAAAGTGCTATAGAAAGTTTGCATTAAAATATATACTTTGGTCGACTTTCAACTTGTATAACCCATCCTACCTCGTTTTCCATCAAATATTTAATTTGAGCCTCATTTGTAACGAGATCAAAATAGGTCTGGGTCAACACATGTAATTTTGGTACGGTGAGTTGACCCTCGCTTTTTGTCTAAACTTTTTTATTTTAGTTTTTTTATAAATAACAAGTGTGTTAAATTTGCTTAAGAAAACTACACTTCTACAATGTTAATCTACGTTTGTGCCTAAACAGACTTAGGAGTTTGTAATGTAGTATGCATTAAAATATACTATGGATGACTATGGAGTGTTTTCTTTTGCCTAACGTTTCATATTGATCCATGAGAGATAACGCATAACCTAAATAGACTCGGAGGGTGTTTGGGATTGATTTTTCAAAATAGCTTCCGCGTTTTGGAAAAGCAAGGGTGGAGCTGCTTTTAGATTATTGCATTTTGGTAGCCTAAAATTTCATTTCAAAACTCAACCCCAAACACTAAAAACTGATTATTTACATTTTCAAAACGCAGTAATCTAAAAATCCATTACAAAACGCAACACCAAACACCCCCTCATTCATAAAGAAATGGGTCAAATTTGCCAGCTATCTGTTTCTATGCAATATTTATTGTTGTCTAGTACTCTAGTATGTCAGCAGAAAAAACATGCTTCAATCCTGGTCAAGGCACCAAAGGTAAGACCAGATGGATCATAGATATACTAAAATAGGGATAGCAGAATGAACCGAAGCAGAAGGAAAAGCCAGAAATATTCGAGACGGGTAATGGGACGAATATGGGATTAGTTATAAATTATATGATATATTGAAGTGGCAAGGAATATAAAGTTATTAAATTAAAAGCATAGAATTTTTATTTGTGTATTTTAAATCTTTGATATTTCAAGTCTGTATTTGAGGTGAATTTAGAATCAAGTTTGGGTAACCCCCCCCCCCCCCCCCCCCAAAGGGTAATTTTTAACCACACAATATTATAATTTATAAACAGGTAATACTCGATACCTGCGAGGATACCCACAACCCAATGAGTACTGAGTAATGGGTAAATTTTATAATTGGGTATGGGACTGGGATTACAAAATCGCGTCCCATACCCAGCCCATTGCCATCTTAACTAAAAAGTTAATCTTCTGTACCAAAATTCTAAATCTATAAAAAAATAACGCAATTTTGTAGAGAATGTATAACCATGCTTCTAAAGTCAGGTAGTGGCAGAAAAGGTGATAAAAGTTAGACAAAAGTAACAAACCTGGCCAGGATCCTCCATTGTGGTAACTCCATCTCGTGTTCTTGGGATCACACCCGGTTACAATTCTCCATTCATGACTTTCAATTGCAGGATAACAGATCTTAATAGGCATTTCACCAACGAGCTCCTCCCAACGCGCTTCAAAAAGGTCCATAATTGCTGAAGCTTGCTCAGGTGTTGCAAGAGAAGATAAGATAGCAACACAGTTACCTAAAGCAAACCAACGGAAATCCATCCTTGCTGGACTCACATTTCCAATAAAGTAACCACCGCGCGTTGGCATAAAATCAAAAACCCAATCTGGGATTGAATCAGGAATAACATTAAACTTATTTACAGCCGTGTGAGAATACTCCTCTGTTTTATAGCGGTAGATATCATTCAATTGTTGGAAGTCAATCCAGAAATAACTTCTCATGTGAAAGCTCAAGGCATGCAACCGCTTCATTATTCTTTCCATAAATTCCTTTCCCTCCGTGTCATGTTTCAGCATTGTCAAGGAACATCTTAATGCCATAAAGAAAAGTGCTTGTATTTCTATCGGATAGCCATATATTCCCTAAAATATAAACGCAAATAGGATCACATATTATAGCATCAACATAGGATTTACATCTGGATTGAAAACCAAAACCAATTCGGGACCAGATGCAACTTTTTGTTATACAGTTCTTTACGTATTAGAAACAAAACCATATGTAAACCATACTTATCATTGTTAGGCACTTAGGCATGGGAGTTTTATCAGCAAAGATAAGAGCACAAACCCAATTAATATGCATATCTAAAGATGATAACATCATTACATCCTCATCCCTTCAATCCCCAACACAGTATATCCTCATCCCATTAACACTTAATATTTGTATCCTCCACAGTCCCCATACAAAGTATATATGTTTTTGTCCTACAAAATTACATTATAACTCATAACTATAAGAGCAATTTACGCATTTGATTATCAACCAAACGCATTCACTTTCCAATATTTATGGCTCAGAAAAAAAAAATTAAAACAAATATTGGCACTCCAAGTATTGGACATGCCTGTCCCTTGTAGAAATCTGAAAAATCCATATATTATCTTTTGAGGTTAGAAAGATATGAATGTACTAGCTACTAACTAGCCTGGACAATAACTACATAAAGAAGCAAGTTGTTAAAAAATAAAGCTGAAATCAGAACATTTGTCAATTTTAATTTGTTTGAATTTTTTAAAAGTATCATGTGAGCCCAGCCAGATCATCAGCACATTAAAAAAACCCTAACTATATATATAAAAGTCACTAAAAGTCAACATTTAAAAAAAGAGTCGCCAAAATAATTTCATTTGAATATGTTAAAATATGAAGGACCATCTGATTTGGACAGCAGAATACGTTGAAATTTCATACAAGATCTAAAAACAAGTTAGACAGAGAATATTCTTACCATCCTTCGGTCAATCATTGAGCAACCATCGGCACACAACAGGGTTGGAAATGTATCAAAACCCTCTGATAAACACAAAGTCAATATAAGTCTCATCCCTTTTTGGCAATCTGGTGTTTCTGCTAGACTTAGATCACCAGTAGACTTTGTATATGCACGGAGCAATATAATCCACCAGAACCCAGAATCAACCGGTGCAACTCTACCAATAGCACTCTCACCAAAATCCGCCACAATTGTATCCGTTTTACGTTCTGGGTCATGAAGTACCTTAAAACTAGCAGGCATTGCCCCTTCCCCAAGTCTGAATTTATCAATTCGTTTTTCCCACCCTTGAAGTTGAAGAGTCTTCAATAGAAAGTTCTTCACAATATCAGGCTCCCCATTCATTAGAAAAGCCAGCGCACTAGGTACAAAATCGCGCACAAATACCTACATAACATAAATGAAATGAGCTATGATTTTACATTAATACAAAGACAGTGGATTCCAGTTACAAATAAGTTACGATCAGGGAATAGAGAATTTTACCTGATCATAGTTTAAAACTTCCTCGGATGCATGATCATATGCAGCAATTGTGCCAACTGGCTGGCCCCTGAAATGTACCAATGATCTACGAAGGGCCTCCCAAGCTTCAGCAACCATGGGATGAGGCTCAAAAGAGTTACGCGTGGATGAACCTGGAGTATCTAATCCAGAGCGTCCACCTGGTGAATATGCAAGTTCCAAATTGTCAAGACCCCTTGATATAGACATCTCGCTAAGAGACCTCTCATCAAACGATCTCTCTCTCTTGATTGTAAGCCTTGGCTTATCCAAAAGCTTTGTAAGATCAAAATCATCCATTTCAGGAATGGAGCAAACTGAGCTAACATTGCGAAGTCCAGCTTCTTTAGTAGCATCCATTTTATTCAACTCTTCCACAGTTTAATACTCTGCATGACGATGTATATAAATATGAGACTAATGTGTAAACTTTAACTATTGAAAATGGAATACAAATTAAAAAAAAGGATTGGTAGCCCTCTCATTTTGTTTCCATCTACAAGTAAATAAATAAACAAACAAACAAAAATGACAAGGACATTTAAACGCTTAGTAATCGATCTTATCCATATGCAACGTTAAAAAATCAAGACAATAGGTACCTATCGCTAATCTTACTGAACTTAAGCCAATAACTATTACTTCCTTGGTCCCCACATTACAACCATTGTACTCAGTCATGGTTTAAAAAAACGTTTGAGGTGTGCGCCTCGAAGAAAACGAGTCTGAGGCGCGCCTCATGGGGTTCAGTTTGTACGTGTGCCTCTAAGGGTTGAGGCGTTAAGAAAATGTGTGCCTCAGGGGGTTTAGGGTGTTTTTGATGTGTGTTTTTTTATGTTTTAGACTTTTAGGGTCAATTATTTTATTTTTGATGTGTGTGCTTGATGTTTTAGACTTTTTTGGGTCAATTATTTTATTTTTCATAAGACACATAATTTTATATTTATTTTTTGATTCCGCTTCAGGCTTACGAGTAACACCTCGTGAGGCGAAGACAAAACGCCTCGAGGCTCATTTCCGTTCCTTTAAACTTTGTACCAAGTAGCTCAATTCTCTTTAATCATATACATTCATACATGGATACATAGTTGATATTAACATCCTTTTACATCCTTCTACTGGTTTTATACAAAAACTGAGCTTCTGTTCAAAATTTGGCAATGAAAATATCTAACCAAACCGCAATCCATCGTTTAGCTCCATCAGATTGTGTCATTAACCACTATGAGATAAAATTTGTCAACATAAACATAAAAAACATAGAAATACAGTTCAATTTTCAACATAAATTCTACGTAAAACAAACAAACATAACAAATTATCAATAAATCAGCATTAAAATTCACTCAAACTATTCAACGATATATCCGAGATCCAAAACAACAGCAAACAATATAAACGAATATAAACAAATATGAAGGAATATTGACAAATTGAACATAATATGTAACGAGATCTAAACCTAATTTAAATATAAAAGTAAAAGGAAATATGTAAGGAATGTGAAGGAGAGAGAATACCTGTAAAGGAAATGAAATGCCGGAAATGGAATATTCCGGTGGTCGGAGGACGACGGCGAGACGGTGGTCGGAGACGAAGAAGAGAAAAGAAAAAAAGGAGAGCATGTTAACCGGAGTTTATATTTATAGTAGAGGAGGGATAAAATGAATGCTCGGTTTTTATGGTCAATCAAAGGCAGCTCCTTGCCCACGCTAAATTTATTTCACCTGTTCATTTTATTTTCTTTTTTTTTATGTTTTTTTTTGGTGATAAAATGTTTTGATTATATGGATATTTCTTTCTAGAAATATAGTTATATGGAGTAAAATTTTATTTTTGCTTTGTTATTGTATTTGTCACGTTTTGATACTATAAATCCTCTTTAGGCCGGAAAAAAAGAAAAAGTAAACCATTAAGGTTATTTCTGTATGTTTTTAAATTGAAAGGATGTAATGTATTGTGTGGAAAAGACAATGAAGTTTTTATTTCATTTGGGTTTCTTCTCGTTTGAGGAAGCATGTGACGTCATTTACTAAATGCATTTTATGATATTATGTTATAACGAAAACTAGGGCAAAGTTGACCTAAGAAAGGGTGGTACAGAGATCTCGAGGGGTAGTCTGCTGGAGATTAAAGCCTAAGGTCTAAGGTATTGATTCAGATTTCAGTTTTGGTAAGAAAGTAATTGTTATCTTGTAGGACAAGTTGTTAGATGTATATAAGGCAACTTAGGGTTATTGATTTTGCATTATAATTCTCGTTTTAATTCAAAGAAAGTGTCGAACACACAATTTGATCAATCAGAGTTTGAGTTTACAAGGGTTGTGATTATCACTTGCGTAATTGTAACAACAATAAAGAAAGATCATGCTATACATATCAAGATCCCTGGGGCGGGAGGGGGGTCATGGTCATGTTTCCTCACATTTTGATACAAACTCTAAGTCAAAGGGTCACATGTTTTTAGAATTTATATTTATCGCCAAAGGAGTAATCTTGAGGCAGCTTTCAACATCTTATCTATTTGTAAAGACAAGCTTGTGTTTGAACAACTAATATGTTGTGGATTGGCAAGATCATCTAACGTTGTTAAGTCGTTGTATCGATTAATATATTGTATATCATATACTTTATACTATATATGTAAAAAAGGTTTTTTATACTATATATGTAAAAATGGTTGTCTTTGAGTTAGGGGTCCAACGTGAGAAGACCCTCTATTATCTCTGGGATAGAGGTAAAAATTGTCTCCATCACACCATCCTAAGACCCACCATTTAACTTTATTGCTATAAGTGAGATTATTATGTATCGGGTACCTTTGTTTGTATCTAACGGTGGAACTACTATTTCACTCCATTTGATAATGAGAACGTTTCAAATTTGCATAAACAAAGGCTAAAAAGTATCAACATTTTTTATCTCGCCTAGGACAAATTTGGTTGAAGTTGAGTCATGAGGTAGGTTTCCTTCCGGGTGGTTGCGCCAGGTCATCACATTTTTCTTTTCGAACGGAAGGGTGATTCATTTGTCAGGGTAATTCTGGGTGTCTGTACCTTTATTATTAAAAGAAGTATGAACCATTACAAATGTAAATGTTTTATTAGGTACAAATGCTTGTATATCTTTATAGATAAAGGTAATACTTTAGCATTTTTGTATTTCAAAACAAAAACCAAAGGCTAATATGTTTCATATAAACAAACTTCTGTCAAGATGAAACTTTATTCCACAAATCAAACAAGTAGGCTGTAAACGAATCGGACATTCATGAACTGTGCGTGAACTGTTCGGCGGAAAGTTCGTTTATGTTCGTTTTTATTTAAATAAATAAATGAACGAACACGAACACAATTTTTTGTTCATTTAATTAAACGAACAAACATGAACACACGTTGTGTTCGTTCAGTTATGTTCGTTTAATTAAACTTAGCTTTATTTTTATTATTTTTATTATTTATTTCCTTTTGTTAAGTAACCTTAATTCATATGTTTAAAAACTTAACCCTAACCCTAACATTCTAAACATATCACTTGTTAGCCGCTTTCCACACTTCACAGCCCCACACTTCACAACCGCTCTCCACCCTAACCCTAACGTTCATTTATGTTCATGAATCATTATTAACTTGTTTTTGTTTGTGTTCATGTATGTTCATTTGTGTTCGTTTACATTGATCATTTGTGTTCGTTTATGTTTATGAACTGTTCGTTTAGGTTTAAATGAACGAACATAAACGAACACGAACACGACAAATTTCTTAATGAACGAACACGAACAAAAAAAAATGTGTTCGATTATGTGTTCGTGTTTGTGTTCGTGTTCGGTTAAAGTTAAATGAAGAAACACGAACACGCCTGTGTTCATGTTCGTTCGGTTCGTTAATTAACAAGATAGCTAACAATAAGAAAACAGACTCAATTAATACTAATCTTCATCATAGATTAGGAGTCTGTTGTGATAAATTCAAAAAGTGTTGTGTCAATAAACGACTATAGTTGTTGGATAACTCAAGAATTGATAGTTGCAAGTCGAAGTATGTTATTAAATTGTTTTCCAATTCTCTGTTTGATTTTGATTCCAATTCAACAAATTCGTGAAATAAATGCTACCAAACTTCTTTTTGGTTCAAACTTTATTTGGCACTGGAGTTAAGTGAGTCCAATATTGTGGCTGCTCAAAATCAACATTGCTTCACCATATTGATTCGTTAGAATACATGGAGCGCTATTAATGTCATCACACGTTAGATGATGTGGTTGTTTTTTCACACGCGGTACATCCATCGCGTCTTAATGATTTGTTGAGTTGGACGACGAGTAATGATTTGGTGTGAGTTTTCTCATGACAAGAATAAAACAATGTTTATATTCAAGAGTTAATTAATCATCAGTAACAACTTTTTTTTTTTGAACGGCCAACAAATTGGAATCACTCACGGAACACTGGAGTATCATCGTGCCACCAGTGTTGCCACCTTGATGAGGTCTAAAACCGAGGCGCAAAGCGCAAATCGCAAAAGCGGTGGGCTTTTCGTACGCGAGGCGCAAAACAATTATATAATTTTTTTTATATATGCTATAGGTTTTTAGCATTATTTACTCAAAATATAGATACAAATAAGGTATATATATGATTTAACTAAAATGTACAACCTTTTGAGCTACATGTATAACAATTTTAAGCATAAAAACATCATGTGTACAAAAAGCGCGCTTTTCTTGCGCTTTTTAAATGCGCTTTTTGCGCTTTTCGTGCGCTTTTTGCGCTTTTCTTGCGCTTTTTGTACACTGCTCGCCTAGGGTTACATAAGGCGCACGGATTTGCGCATAGGTGCGCTTTGCGCTTAAGCGCGCCTCAAGCGCGCTTTTTAAAACCAAGGTTGCCACGCGATCATATTCCACCACCAAGTCACCAATTCAGGAGGAAACTCATAATTATGAGAAAACCCCCTTTGTGAGATTCGAACCCAGGACCTTATGGCCCTTAAGTCTTATCTCACCACCAAGATACCACTAGGAGATACCATTAAGTCTTATCATATTCCACCACCAAGTCACCAATTCAGTAACAACTTACTTCTTAATTTAAAAAAAAAAATACTTAGTGTTGTCTAGTGTATGGGTGTGTGTGTTTTTATCTTTTCTTATGAACACCCTAATATAATTTTTGTTGAAAACTATGTAAGCGGCTTTGACACGTACTTGTATCGGTAACTTTGATAGAACATATTTATGCAATTCGACTACCCAACGAGAATTAGGACTAGGGGTCTGTTTGGTATGGCGTAATGGAATGGATGAAGGAATGGAATGGAAGAGGTAATGGAATGGATCATTACCATTCCATGTCTTGTTTGGTTGCCATGTGGGAATGGAACAAAACATTACTTTATGTTGTTGGATAAGCAGGAAAAGACGAAGAATAAAATCGGTGGTGAGTGGTGGTCAGTGGCGGTGATGGTGGGTGGTGATATGTGACGGTAGCGGTGGTGGTAGGTGGCGGCGGCAGTGGTGGTGGCGGTGGAGGTAGATGGCCGTGATGGTGGGTGGGCGACGATGGTGAGTCGTGGCGGTGGTGGTGGTGATGGTATGTGGTGGTGTGTGGCGGTAGCGTGGTGGTGGGTGGCGACGGCGGTGGTGGGTAGTGGCGAAGATGGCGATGGGTGGAGGTGGATGGCAGCGGTGGTGGATAGGTGAAGGTAGTGGGTGGTGGTGGTTGGTGACGGCGACGACAGTGATGGGTGGTGACGGCGAGGGTGGGCGACGATGGTGGGTGGTGGGCGACGGTGGTAGGTGGTGGGCGACAGTGGTGGTCAGCGTTGGGTGGTATTGGATGGCGGCGGTGGGTGGGTGACGATGGTGGGTGGCGACGGTGGTGGGTGGGTGAAGGTAGTGTGTGGCGGCAACGGTGGTGGTGGGTGGTGACGACGACGACGGTGGTGGGTGGTGGCGGCAACAATGGCGGGCGACGGTGGTAGGTGGTGGGCGACGATGGTGGGTGGTGACGGCGGTGGTGGGTGGTGACGATGGTGGTGGGTGGTGGTGGTGGTTGGTGGGTTATGGTGTTGTTAGTAAATGGTGAATGAGGGATGGAATGAACAAAAAAACATGAGGGGTGGATGGAATGGTTTTGAGGGAATGGAATACCTTGTGGAATGAGTGATTCCATTCCTTTAACCAACCAAACACACTATTTTTCATTACCTAGTAATGGTCCATTCCATTCCCCCTTCCATTCCATCATACCAAACGCTACCTAGACGTTTTTATTTTCTTTTTGTAAGTTTCCGTTGTGTTATTATAAAAATGAACTACGTGCAACTTATGAATACAATAAAAACAATTTTCGTCAGTTTTATTATTTAAGCAGCATATGGTATCACACCTAGCTCATTGTTCATTCACATTACATTTAGATATTATTTTTTAATTACAAACTATTAAAACATAAGAATACTAATATTTGAAATCATTTCCATCACCATAGGATTGAAGTATGAAAATTAACTTGGTGCTGAGGTGATAAATTTTTCAGATGTAATATGCGAAAGACACAATACTTAAATAAAAAATTTGAATAAATCTGGAGTTAAAAGAATAAGCGGGTATATAACTGTAATTTTTTTTTATTATTTTCATTAATTAAAACGAAATACGAACGTTACATCACAATAGAAGGTAGACGGGCAACAAGCTGCGCCGCCACCCCTTTCTGAATTACAAACCTTAGTCTACTAAAGACAAATCCTTGCCCCCCTGGAGATGAACTATTGTTGTGGACGACCCATTGGACCCTGGTCAAGAAACGCATAGCTTCTGGCGCTAGGGAGCCAAAGGTATCAAAGGCGAAGGGAATAAAGGCATGTTGGTTCTCTGCACAGGCTTTAGCATGCTTATCTACCTTCTTCGATTCCGCCTTTCTCAATGCCTGCCCAGCTACAAACCCTGTTTCCCTTAACCCAACCAAAGGAGATACCCCTGTGAGATCCACACAAGCATGTTTCCCCCTCTCCCAACCAAAGACAAGCAGATCCGTTAGTCGCAGGGTGGATCTCCCTTCCGCAGGGTCTGTGAGAAAATTTAAGTGTAATTTGATTTTCAATAAACAAATTAAGAGTAATTGTCTCGGCACTTGGTGTGGTGGTACTCAAGTATTTGAAGTTTAACATTCTATTAATATGTAGGTCACGAATCCAATCCCTACTAACTTTAAGGAGAGCAAACATAGCCATTCAAAAAAAAAATTAAAAGTAATTATTGTCCGCAGCGTAATAAATCAGGTTCAAAGATATATCACAAGACAATTATTGCAGTTGCTTAAATTCCAAGAGATACCAAAAATGTTTTTAATGATAAGATTTTAACTATGCTAAAAATTTGGATAAAACTGAAGTTAAGAATAAGAGGGTATATAAGTGTAAGTATCTCAGCCCTTGGTGTGGTGGTACTCAAGTATTTGAAGTTTAACATTCTATTAATACGAATGAGGTCACGAATCCAATCCCTACTAACTTCAAGGAGAGCAAACTTAGCCATTGAGAAAAAAAATTAAAAGTAATTATTGTCGGCGGCGTAATAAATCAGTTTCAAAGATATATCACAAGACAATTATTGTAGTTGCTTAAATTCCAAGAGATACCAAAAATGTTTTTAATGGTAAAATTTTAACTATGCTAAAACTTACTTTTGAATTAAGCCCTATTCTTATGATAATTTTGTGATTTTTGTGACAAATGGGCCATGTAGGGACGAGGTTATACAAAATGAGCAGTTTAAACTCAAACCTACTTCTAGATTTTTAATATTGATCAAATAGTTGTTTAACATATATTTTGTGTAATCAAAGTTGAGCACTTGAACTTGTCATGTGGATGGTGAAAGTGTTCACATGATCACTTAGTAATGTTTGGTGTATAAAGAAGCACAATTTTATGAATCTTTATCTAACTGAGGTGTTCAAGCTACATTTGGGTATGATTAAGCATTTAGGAATGTTATTACTAAAAGAGAAAATTGCTTGAATGGTCTCTGTGGTTTGCACTTTTTTCACCTATAGTCCCCAAGTTTTCAAAATTACATTCGTAGTCCTGAAACAGTGAATTTTTTTTTAACTCGGATAGTCCCTGGAGCTAACTGAGGTTAAATAATCCAGTTAAGTGGATGTGAAATTACAAAACTACCCTTTCTATAAAACAAATAAAATAAAACACTAGTGAGCCCCACGTTTTATAATTAAATATATAAAAAAAACCCTTAATCCCTACACCACCACACCACCACCACCAACTTCATCTTCCCCACCCTATCACCACCACCCACCACCACCACCAACCAGCAACCACCCACTCGAACCAAAACCCAAACCACACCCGAGCACCACCACCCGGACCAAACCCGATCAGTCCAAACCCGAACCAAAACTACCACCGCCGCTGCCGCTTCTTTCAACCACCACAACCACCATCATCATCAGCCAAACACCACCAAGGTCCACCGGAAACCACCATAAGACCAAACACTAACCCGAGTTCTTAAACCCATCAGATCTGGAGAACCAACACCACCATCGGACAACCAGTAAGTAACCCCCAACACCACCTCCATCCTGCTAACAACCACCACCACTCCCCGTCAAGCTTCACCCGTACTGCACCATAACGAACCACCACCACCCAACGAGATTAACAGTCAAACGAAGCCACCATAAGCACCACTGCAACCATCGATCGAGCCACTAACGTGAACCAGACACCCACTGTCACCGCCGTCGGTCGTCTTCTTCAGGTATACCACCAATACCACCACCATCGGCCAGGAACCACCATCACAGCCACTATCCTCGTCGAGCTCCACCACTAAACTTCGGGACCCACAACCGGTTGAGTTTTTTTAGGGTTAGGGTTTTGAGGGGTTATTGAATTTGAAGGTCCTGGGGTTAGGGTTTGACGAACAGGTGTTTCTGATACAGATGATGATGGTGATGAGATACGGTGGGTGGTGGTGGAGGGTGGAGATGGGTGGTGGTGGTTTGTGGAGGTGATGAGGTGAAGAAGATGAAGTGGGGAAGATGAAGTGTGAGACCCACATTAATTAGTATATTTTTTTTTATTAAAGTAAGGGTAGTTGTGTAATTTCACACCCACTTAACTGGATTATTTAACCTCAGTTAGCTCCAGGGACTATCCGAGTTAAAAAAATTCACTGTTTCAGGACTATGGCTGTAATTTTGAAAACTTAGGGACTATAGGTGAAAAAAGTGCAAACCACAGGGACCATTCGAACAATTTTCTCTTACTAAAATAAGTACATATAGGTTCCTCTAATATGATGCACACTAAAAAAACAATTTTAAGGGTTTATGTATTTTGAATTGCCCAATTATGTAGTTTGCATGTGTGCAAGTGATCTATTATGATGTTTTCATATGTGGCTAGGGTTATGTGTTCATTTGTGTGTTAACATATTAATATAGGCTAACAACAACAACAACCATATCAAACACAATCTCATTCATAACTATCCTACCTATAGCTTGGCTATGAGGTGAGAGTAGGGTTGTTCACGAGCCGAGTCGAACCGAGCGGACCTTTGCTTGTGCTTAGCTCGTTTACAAACCGAACCGAGCTAAGCGGCTCATTTACAACCTAGCCGAAAACCGAGCGAGCATTCTTCGAGCGTAAATTTTTCCGAGCGAGCGCCGAGCGAACAACGAGCGGAGAGTAACTCGGACAACCATAAAATTATGATGTTTCCTTCAATGTTTTCGTTGTCGGGGTGACACCCAAGGTCAATTTTTCCGTTTTTGACCCTAATATTGAGGTTCGAGTGTCCGAAAATGAGGCTTATGTTAAGGTAGTGAGGTGATGAGTATACTGTAGAGAACAAGTTTCGCATTGACATACGGTGATATTAAGCGATGTTTAGCAATGGACGACTAATAACATAATGAAGTCAAGACTGTTACTTCACGACTTTGGGTTTATTATTAAACTTAGGTAGTGTTTGGTATGATGGAATGGAAGGGGGAATGGAATGGACCATTACAAGGTAATGAAAAATAGTGTGTTTGGTTGGTTAAAGGAATGGAATCACCCATTCCACAAGGCATTCCATTCCCTCAAAACCATTCCATCCACCCCCATGTTTTTTTTTTCCATTCCATCCCTCATTCACCCTTTACTAACAACACCATAACCCACCAACCACCACCACCACCCACCACAGCTGTCACCACCCACCACCTACCACCGTCGCCCACCACCCACCACCGTTGCCGCCACCACCCACCACCGTCCAATACCGTCGTCACCGCCACCCACTACCTTCACCCACCCACCACCACCGCCACCCACCACCATCACCCACCCACCGCTGCCGCCACCCACCACCGTCACCCACCCACCGTCGCTGCCATCCAACATTACCCAACGCCGCTCACCACCTACCACCACCGCCGTCACCACCCACCATTGTTGTCGCCTCCACCAACCACCGCCACCCACTACCTTCACCCACCCACTACAGCCGCCACCCACCATCGTCACCCACCCACACCGCCGCCACCCACCACCGTCACCCACCCACCATCACCGCCATCCACCTCCACGCATCGCCATCTTCGCCACCACCCACCATTGTCGTCGCCACCGACCACCACGCAACCGCCACACACCACCATATACCATCACACCACCAACCACCACCCACCATTGCCACTACTCACCATCGCCGCCCACCCACCACCACGGCCATCCACCTCCACCTTTCACCGTCGCCACCACCCACCACCACCGCTACCGCCACATATCACCACCCACCATCACCGCCACTGACCACCACCCGCCACAACCATTCACCAACGATTTTATTCCTTCGTCTTTTCCTGCCTATCCAACAACACAAAGTATTGTTTTGTTTCATTCCCACATGGCAACCAAACAAGACATGGAATGGTAATGATCCATTCCATTACCTCATCCATTTCATTACCTCGTCCATTCCATTCTCTCATCCATTTCATTACCTCGTCCATTCCATTCCCTCATCCATTCCATTACCCCATACCAAACAGACCCTTAGTGTTAAATTTATATTGAATTAAGTGGGCTAGTTATATTTTACTAGCTTGTTTATCTTGGACCAAATATTATATATACAGCTATAAATATTACTATTATTTGGGTTGTATGTATAATTGTATACATGATAAATAAATAATAATTTATTCGATCCGAACCGAGCCGAGTAGACCTTTGCTCGTGCTTGGCTCGTTTACAAACCGAACCGAGCCGATCGGCTCATTTACATCCGAGCAGAAGATCGAGCGATCATCTTTCGAGCATTTTTCGAACGAGCGGCGAGCAATTTTAACAACCATAGGTGAGAGTGTATTGAGTACGGTTGTTATTGTTGTTGGTTTAAATTAACATGTTAATCTAGACCATACATGCTAAACATGATGTGTTACATGTAATCAAGCTTGCAAGCAAAATCTATACCGTGGACTTGCTCCTCATGAGCTAATTGAAAATTATTGACCTTCACCAACTTAGAGGGCTTTCTCGCATAAAGACAAAACTGAAAAATGTTGATATCCTGACCAAATTGAGAACTTGCTATTGCATATTGTATTACGGTTAAGCACATTAGGATTAAGCTCATTAGGTGTTTATATCAAGTTAGGTTTTCTTTGCTTATATCCTTATATAGTGTTTTACAAAGGGACACATAATTATCTCAAAATTTATTTTGTAGCCTGTATTTTAAACATTTTTCAAATTTGCTCGAGATTGATTTAATATAAAGTTTTGATTTATTTGACAATGATAATGTATACGCAATATATATTTTCAGCTTCTCAACCAAAAAGGTGAACATTGAGTGCTAGAGCTGCAAGATATTTCGTGGTATAAGCGTAAATTATTAATAATGCCCTTCTTCTAACAATCACCGTTTACACTCAGACTTTTGAAACCTAAATAATTGCTTTAAACAATGCCTCTTTTTGAACGGAGTTAAATGCCAAAATGGCCCCTGTGGTTTGACCCAAATTGCCACTTTGGTCACTTTTTTGAATTTTTTGCCAAAACCACCCCTCAAATATCGAAAAGTGCCAAAATGACCCATATTTAACTGAGTTTCTAACTGAGGATGGAAAGTCAGTTAAGTATCAGGGGCATTTTCGTCATTTCATCCCAACCCCCCTCTTCTTCTTCTTCTGCAAATATAAACACCACCCATCTCCACAACCTTCACCAGCCACCACCACCACCACCCTTCACCCTTCACCCTTCTTCTGCAAATTTAACTCTTTCAAAAAAAAAAAAAATCAACTTCCAACAACATCATTCACGGAGTCAAGGAAAGCAACAATCAGAAGTTTCAATCGAAAACACCAAGCCATTCGGACACTCAAGGAGGTCGGACACCTACTCTTTCAATTTTGGAAACATCGAGGTCGGACACACCTTCTACATCGAACACAGCAGAGTTTCTCGAACACTCCAACTCAAAGACAGACCCGTAGCTCGAACACAGCACAAACCCACCTCGAACACCCACCACCTCATCCGCCACGTCACCTCGGACACCCACCACGTCACCTCGAACACAGCTCATTCACCTCGAATACCCAACTTCACTCGAACACACCCTCTGCCACTCGAACTCGTCAGCTCGAACACACCCATCACTGGTCGAACACCCACTCAAACTTGAACACAGATCTCCTACTCGAACACACGAACACCCATTCGAACTCAAGCAAAACCCGGACATCATAACCCACCTTCATCGGAAACCCAAGACACCGAACACAAATCCCACTTCACCCGGCACTGGATCAGTTGAACCGAGACCCGATCCATAACCAGTCACGACTGAACAACCTTTCTAACACCATCTTCGGCCGACTTCAGCTATCAAGATCTCAGCCTGAACAGGACCTCCATCCTCAGCCCTAATCGGAACCCTAACCCTAAACCACCGCCGCCGTCTTTTCTGTTAACCACCACTTCCGCCGTCGTCCTCCTCTCTTCCTTCTTTCCATCTCTCTCTCCCTCTCTCATCTGTTTCTTTCTCTCTCTACGGTTCTCTCTCTTGCTCCACTGTTCTCTTTCTATCTCTCTGTCTCTCTTTCAACAGATCAGAAGGTAAGGAGTTGTGGAGAGTTTGGGGAAGATAACTGGTGGGACGGTGGTGTTTGGGTTGTTGTTGGATGGGAAGATAATTGGTGGGACGTTGAAGTCTTTCGACATGGTGGGTTGATGATTTGGATTGATGGGTGGGTATGGATGAGACTTGGAGAGGAAGGAAACGATGGGTTTGGAGATCTGGATTGTTTACAGGGCCAATTGGGGAAGATGGATCTGTGATATACGAGTATAAATGAAAGACTGGTGGGGTTGTGTTTGGTGGAGGGTGAAGGGTGGTGGTGGTGGTGGAGGGTGAAGGGTGGTGGTGGTGGTGGTGGTGGCTGGTGAAGGTTGTGGAGATGGGTGGTGTTTATATTTGCAGAAGAAGAAGAAGAAGAGGGGGGTTGGGATGAAATGATGAAAATGCCCCTGATACTTAACTGACTTTCCATCCTCAGTTAGAAACTCAGTTAAATATGGGTCATTTTGGCACTTTTCGATATTTGAGGGGTGGTTTTGGTAAAAAATTCAAAAAAGTGACCAAAGTGGCAATTTGGGTCAAACCACAGGGGCCATTTTGGCATTTAACTCTTTTGAACGTGGTGTATTTGGGCTCAATAGCCATCCTCTTCATAGCCCAGGACGTCAGACGGAGTTACAACAACCCAAGTTAGTTTAACGCTCGAGAATGAGGCCCAACAATTCCAGGAAGAATCGACTAGCTCGTAAAATCCACTGACTTTCTTTCTATGAGAAATTCACGGGCAACAAAATTTGAACACGAGTTTTTCCATTTAAAAGAAATACATAGTGCCACTAGACCGGTAGGCAGACCACAATTTAAACAATACCTAACTAGCTTAGTTTGTAAATGTAAATTAAAATTTCAAAGTATTTCAGCACTATTTTAAAAAGTAAATATTTTTATAAAATCCAAAGAAATCTGTTAAAAATCCTTCATATACCAATTAAGGTAACTTTATCTTCACCTAAAGAAAAGGGTAACAAATACTTACTCACTTACATTTAGACATAGAAGTCCAACTTATTTCCTTCAACAAGCAACTAATAACAACAATATTATTATTATTTTTATAAATCTTCAAAACAAAACAAAGGCCAACAACCTCAGATCTCTTCGTCTTCTTCATTGACGAATTAAACTAAACCATTTTAATGGCGGCGAGCTGCAGTTACAGAGGTGTCGTTGCTCTAATATTATGGTGCATCATCATATACACCACCACAACACATGCAATCTGGTTAGACTTACCTGAATCAGGAACAAAGTGTGTGTCTGAAGATATTCATAACAACGTTGTTGTCCTTGCTGATTATTCTCTTATTAATAATCAAGAGGATTCTCATCTTCACCCTCCCGCCACCATTTCCGTCAAGGTATCCTTCGATCTAACTTTTTTAATTATTATTATTATTATTGTTGTTGTTTTGATGTGAATTGGTTTTTATTGTTTTAGTAGGTGTTTAGATCTTGACCTAATTGACTTGGATTAGTTAAATAGGTTTTGAATCTGTTGTTGTAACTTGAAATGGATATGTTATGTTATGTGTAATTGGTTGAATTAGATGTTTTGAATATGATGATATGGTGGATTAGTAGAGGTGTTTGGTTGTGTTGGTAAGAGATTGTTTGATGATCAGTTTCTAGGGTTTGGATTTTTGTTTTGAAGTTTGATTATTAAGGGGATTAGATAATCAGAGTGGTATTGGTAGCAATTAAAGTGATTATTAAAACTTTTAAGACCTATGAGGCTATGAGTGGTGGTTCGCGCTCCCTAAGGGCGTTTTCCGCCATGTGGATGCCACGTCAGCATAGTCGTTTTTAACCAAAAAAGGATGTCATGGTTCACGCTGCTCCGATGATTATCTAATTACTATTTATTTTTTTAGTGAAATTAGAGAGGGAGTGAGAGAGATAAGTTGATTAGAATGAGACATGATGTTGAAATGGATTTGTTATGAGTGATTGGTTGGATTAGGATTTAGGAGTTGGATTGGAGGAATAGGAAGGGACAAACGTTGATTGGAGTTTGATTAGGATGATATGTGATGTTGAATCTGATGAAAATCCAAGCCAAAAAAATTAATAAATATTATATGAGTAGTTGTTTAGATCTTGACGTCGTTGAATTAGAAGTTGAATTTTGATTGGAGTTTGATTTGGATGATAACTGATAGATGATGTTGACTATGATGACGTGGTGGATTTAATAGAGGTGTTTCTGGATGTGTTTTAGTAAGAGATTGTTTAATGATCAGTTTCTAGGGTTTGGATTTTGTTTTGATTAATAAGGGGATTGGATAATCAGATTGTTATATTATTAGCAATTAAAAGTGATTATTAAGATATTTATTTTATGAACCAAAAACAGTTCCAAACACTGATTTAGATAGGGATAAATGTTGATTGTAGCTTGATTTGAATGAATAATACATGATGTTGAATCTGATGATATGGTGTATCTATTAAGGGGTGTTTGGATGAACTAATAGGGGTGTTTCGATGCGTGTTTGCCAAAGATTATCTGATGATCTGTTACTAGGGTTTGGATTTTGCTTTGATTGTTAAGGGGATTAGATAATCAGAGTGATGTTACTTAGTAGCAACAGAAGTGATCAATTAAACTTTTAAGAACCAAAAATAGTTCCGAATGCTAATTAAGGGATAAATGTTGATTGCAGCTTGTCAAAATGTCATATGATTTTTAATATGGTGATGTGGTGCATAATTTAGGGGGTGTTTGGATGCGCTACCAGGGGGTGTCTGGATGCGTGTTACTAAGAGATTAACTGATAATCAGTTTCTAGGGTTTGGATTTTGCTTTGATTGTTATGGGGATTAGATAATCAAAGTGATTATTGTAACTTTTAAGAACCAGAAAGTCAGAAACAATTCCGAGACTATTGCATACATCTAAACACCCCCTTTAGCGGCGTACAAGCTATACTTTGTGATTTTTGTATCTAGAAGAACTACTTGCTTAAAGATGTCAAGAATCCAAGTTAAATATAGAAATACTTTTTGGTAACAAAATCTTATCAAGCTATGATTTGGTGAGTGCTAAATTGGATATGAAAGTAGCTAAATATAGCATATAAAGAGGAAAGATTTAAAGATATGTATTAAATAATTTGTCTGTTTTGCTTTTGAAGTTCATTATACTATTGCAGAAAATGTCATGGGAACTGTTTAGGTTGCGAGCGCTGTCCCTTATCCCTGCAAGGGGCTAAGGTTAGTTAGCTTATACAGTGTGCACTCTACACCTCATGACAATTGTAGATCTTATCCTAAAGTCCCTTTGGTTTTGTACTTGGTATAAATCTTAATTACATAAAATGATTGATGAGTGATGACAGGTGTTACATGTTTTTTATTTTCTGTGTATCTTGTGAATATAAATTATTACTTTTAACTTTTCATCTATATTTAATTTATAAATATATTTTGAATATCGGGCACCTCACAAACGAAGGCTAGCTTCTTTGTCTTACCCCTCGGTATCCAGGACCCAAATCGCCACACATTTTAAATCCAAGTGTGGTTCTGATGCTCTTATCAAATAGTCTATTCATTTTTATATAATACGTCAAATTCTATTGAGGCATTTAATTATTTGCTTTATAGTGCAACCTATATGAGAAACACAATAATAATGTTCTTTGTGTGGCAATTTTTTATATTAACTTCCACTTATGTAAAATACATATGATAATTAAACATTTTAACAATGGAAAGCTACAAAAACCTTAAATTGGAAATTGATTTCTGTTCTTGGATGGTTGGATGGTTGCAAAATGTTGTTATGGCTATAGTTTAGGAACATGAAATTTGCGGTTTGAATTGCAATTGGGGTTGAGTTTTGAATTGGGAATACTGTTTACTGAAATATATGATTACACAGATCTGTAAATTTATTGTCTTGTGGGATCATGGCATTATTGTATCATTAGTTATGAGAAAAAATAATAATAGATTCTACATTTTTAAAGGTAACCTCGCCATATGGAAACAATCTACACCATAAAGAGAACGTGACTCATGGTCAGTTTGCATTCACAACTTCGGAATCAGGCAACTACTTGGCATGTTTTTGGGTAGATGGGAATCATCGTCCCGGTGATCGGCTGACTGTTAGTATTGACTGGCGAGTTGGTATTGCTGCAAAAGATTGGGAAGCTGTTGCAAAGAAAGAAAAAATTGAGGTTACTATCTTTAACTGCTGCACTCTTAACTTAGTTTACTGTAGAGGTAACAAAATGGGCGGGTTGGGTAATGGATCTAATTGGGTTCGGGTGAAACGGGTCATGTTTTAGTGCCAGTCAAAGGTTGATTAGTAGTTTGTATTTTTATATATTTACAAAAAAAAATTATTATTGAAATTAAAATGATCTAGTAGTTTGTATTTTTTAAGCATTTGGATACACTTCAACCCATTTCCCTACAACTGATCTTTTTGTATATTTTTATAATATTGTTGTTCTTTCGTATAAACGGGGTTGAAATTGCCACTTCTAGTTTGCTGCCTTTATTTACACATGATACTTCTCTTTAGGGTGTCGAATTTGAATTGACAAAACTTGAAGGTGCTGTGGAAGCTATCCATGAAAATTTGATCTATTTGAAGAACAGGTAAATTTTACTTTTTCTAGAATGGTTATCGTTGCTTTTTTATAGGAATTATTTATTTGTTTCCGTAGTTTAAAAACTGGACCATACATAACCGGTCCGGTTGAGACTATTTGAACCGCTGCCATTTTGTTCAATTACCTGATAAGGGTGGTTGGACCAGAATCCAAATGTTTTTATTTTTTATTTTTTACCTTTTAAAATCTCATTTACCAATTCATTTACTTGCTACTTCAGGCTCCATATTTTGCTTATTTAAGGTCTCAGATTTTGTTAACATTGCGAATCCACTTCAAAAGATAAAGTAGTTCCACATTTTCTTTTAAATGATGTCATCCGGTTGTGAACACCATATTCAAAGACTCAAAGAAACTTGGTTTGTTCCCGTCTGGTTATGAAAACATTGGTTTGTTCCCGTCTGGTTATGAAAACATTGGTTTGTTCCGGTCTTGGGTAGACGTGTCTTAGTGTTTATGCATTAAATATCGAAAATTATCAAGTAATAATACCATAAACATGTAAAAGATAAAGCATTGTTTATCGAATGTACACACAGGGAGGCAGAGATGAGGGAAGTGAGTGAAAAGACAAACGCACGAGTGGCTTGGTTTAGCATCATGTCTCTTGGCGTGTGCATTGGAGCTGCAGTTTTGCAGGTATGGTACTTGAAACGGTTCTTCCACAAGAAGAAACTTATCTGAAACTTACATCTTTTAGATCATACCGCACGGTTAAACACCACTAGTTTGAGAGAACAGATTTTGAGATGTGGAAATTGGTATAATTGTTGTTGTGTTAGTTGTTAAATGTTAATTCAAGCAGCCTACTTTCCAGTTTCATTATAAGCCTATTTATTTGATGGTCTGCATTCATGTCTGAAGATGTATCTAACCTACTCATTGTTCTAAATGGTTTCTAACATATGCGACCCGTTTACTTATGAATGGATCGATTGAGGTTATGTGTTCTAAAAATATAATTGATAAAGGGAGACAGGTCAAAGGTATTTGTTGAATGCATATAACATCTTAAATCATTTATTGAATTGATACTTTTTGAATCATATCTGGTAAGCTAATTGTTTATAAAATATTAAAAAAGTTTTTGACGAAATATGTTTTGGGTCAAGCTGATCATTTCCAGTTTTGACATGCTTGTTTTACCGATTATAGTTTCGAACTCTTATGTTGCTTAATTCGAATAAGTATTTTGTTATATAATTATTTAAAGGTTTGATTTGCAACATAATGGTGTATCCAAAATTGGCAACTAAAATTAATTCGACTTAGTAAATTTGTTTGAGGTTGAACTATCGAACTCCAAAATCCTTTAACCCCAAAGACACCATTTTTGTGGGAAAACCCATTTGAACCATTAACGAAAGTAGAAATATCTAATTAGTGAATTAACATTTTTTTCAAAATCTAACATTATGTGGGGTTTCCGCCTGGGGTTTCCCCGGTTCGACTCGCAGCTCCAGCAGACCGGCCCTAATAAGTCCTACGGGCAGGGGTATCAAACGGCTGTTGGTCGGGCTCGAACTCGGGTAGGATCAGGATTTCACACAAGGATTTCCCAGCTGATCTACGCATTTCAAAAAAAAACAAAAAAAAAAAATAATTCTTGATCCCTCTTTTCTTCAACCAAGCCAATAACTCTTTAATCATAAGTGGCGTATCTAAAATGTACATGTCATTCAAGACTGCGGCCGGATGTAAGATAGGAGGTATCATCATTCATGACATTGTCATGGTTACATGTTGGGCTATTTGAAAGGCAAGAAATGATAGGATCTTTAAAAGTTTAGAGTCTAAAGTGCAAGATGTAGTGGCTAATGTAAAGTCTTTGTCGTTTTTATGGTTAAACACCAATCTAGGTTTAAGGACTTCCTTTGGAAGGACGTGTTATCGTACCCCTATATATGTTGTAACTCTTTTGTTGGGCAGACCTCGCTTTGAGGACGCGCTATTTGGTATTTGGTTGAATGAAGTTTAACTTCAGAAAAAGAAAAAAAATATGCTTAAGGAGACTTGGCATTTTACCAGGCTTTACTGTACTTTTTAGGTGTACTTTCTATAACCATGTTACTATGGAATCAACGGTGTGGTGCCATTTGTTCCTATACGTGGCACTATGTGCAAGCACATATGTCATTATTTTAGGTGTATGATCGGTGCTTATGGTTAGCGTATATACATATACCCCCACCCTGTCGCATACTCAATGCACGGTGTACATCACCATGATGTATCCGCGCATGCGCACGACCTCACATCTCCACACAAGTCAGCATACTGCGTTGATATGGACTTCTATTAGCATGCGCATGAAACCTCGTACATGACAGCTACAATCCGACAATGAAAGGGATGTATAACCAATCAGAGGCCGTTATTTCCTGCTCCATGATCACCTGCAGGTACGAGGTACAGAAAAAGGACAGAAAGGACGGTCAGAGGACACGTGGACCAACCACAGAAGGACAGCGCAAACAGTGACAACGGTCTGCAATCACAGCCAGCTGTCATTCTCATCTCAGCCAATCACAGGACATCTCGAAGGCCTATAAATACCCTTTCTTCCCAAGGAGAAAGGATTCATTCAACAGTTAGCAGAAAAATCCTTGGAGAATTGTCTATAGTTGAGAAAGATAGATTATAGTCGAAGCGCTGTAACTTTCTATATCCGAGTCCTTGTAATTGTCCAACAAACATAAATAAGAAATATCTCTTTATTCGTGCTCTTATCATAGATTGTTATATCGGTGTTTCTTCATTGGCGCCATCCGTAATTTGAGCGTATTAGAACAGCAAATCTAAAAACTTCTATCTTTCTAAAAACCAACTATGAGTTCTCTGCCTCCGACACTAAACTTAACGAGGGGCAACATAAGCACCGACGCTGCTCAGGCAGGTACCGGCCAGCTTGGTAACACCCCAGAAGGTCAACTAAACATTTCAGATGCCGGTCTTAATACTACTCCGTCCTCAGGGACTAGACAGACCCCATCTTTTCACTTCGTTGTAGACTACAACCAGACTTCCCCAACTGGTCATGCCACGCCGATGGTCAGTCCGGAGGTGTGGTATGCGCAGAAGAAGGAAGCTCTGAAGCGTGCCTACATGCAAAAAATCAAATAACATCAACTCAAGGAAACTACCCGCGCACTGTCCTTCAGCGAAGGAAGGCCCATCTCCGTATCAGAGGGGCCATCCAGAGCTGCAGGACACAACGGCGGAAGCAATTATAGCATTGACCCAACGTGGAGGGAGGACTCTGACGAGTCCCAAAGTCACTTCAACCGTGACATTAGCCAGCCCTTGACCAACACCGTTGATCTAGGACACTTAATGAACGGTGAAGACGACCTCACGCAGCCATACTATCCTCCATCTTTCAGTGAAAAATCCAAGTTCACCCCGCGCATTGCGCTTACTCCGCTACCACCAAAAACCAAGATCCCTAGCACCCTAGGAAAGTTGGATGGCACCGGCGACCCTGATGACTATTTGCTAAGCTTCGAGGTGGCGGGCAAATGCGCAGGATGGAGCCTACCAGCATGGTGTCACATGTTTGCGCAGACACTTACGGGTGCTACGCGAGTGTGGTTCGATAGCCTGCCCAATGGTAAGATTGACAGTATCAAGGAGTTCACCGTTAAATTCTCTGATCATTTCAGCCAGAATCGACGGATAGAACGCGATTCCACAGATATCCTCCAAGTGAGGAGGCGTGATAATGAGTCAATCGAAGATTACATCACAAGATTCAACCGAGAAGCTCTCCAAATCGGACCCATTGGGTTCGAACTCATGAAAGCAGCCTTCAAACAAGGTGTGCGATGCGACCCATTGATCCGCACTCTAGCTGGCTACACAGGAATGCCAAACACATGGGAAGAAATCATGCGGGGCGCCAAGACCTACGCAAAGACAGAAAGAGAACTATCAGTCTGGAACTGGGTACAAGCCCCACAATACACAGACGTGCAAGCCCAAGATGTGCGCAACAGAAACAACAGGCATGATAAAAAAGGCAGAGGTTCTGTTTGGAACAGGCTTCAAGGAGCCGTCCCGACAGACACCAAACCTACAGAAGTCTCATAATATAGGGGAAACACATCGTCAGATAACAAGTCAGGAAGGTGACACCATAATTCCCGGACACCTTTGACAAAAACGCCAGCGCAAGTCTTGGCCACAGAGAACGTTGATTTCCCCGCACCAAAAGTCATCAAGAGAAGAAAGGGTTTAGACGCCAACAAGTTATGTGCTTATCATCAAGATATAGGTCATGAAACTGACAAGTGCTACCAGCTCAAACAAGCCATAGAAGATGCTTTGAAATCCAACAAGCTTGGACATTTGCTACAGAATGTCGAACGCAAGCAAAACGCAGGACCACCTCAGAAGAAAATAAAAAACATAAGCATGATGATTCATAGTGATCGGCACAGGCACCAAAAACAAAAACCTGAGCAGGTTGCGGAGTGGAGGGAGCAACAAGTATGTTTCCCAATAGTCAAAGGCGGACCCTCCTCCACCCGCGCAATCGTCGTCACAGCTATCTTCGATCACTACAAAACAACACGCGCATTCATGTTTCAACTTATTGGATTATGAAGACAAGCAGCGCTTGCGCCCCATTAACTCTCCAATCATGTAGTTTTCAAATAAGGTGGTAACTCCGCTTGGAGAAATTTCTTTCCCTCTCACTCTGGGAGAGCAGGGCCGCTCAAGAACGGAAGATGTCACCTTCCTCGTGATTCCAGCAAAGTCAAAATATGACATCATCTTGAGACGCGACTCTATGGCAGCATATAACATGGTCACTTCAACAGTCCACGACGCCATTGGTTTCCCCACCCCAAACGGTGTGGCAATTGTATGGGCCAATAGAGAATGCACCATGACAGCAGAGTCTCACCCAGCAAAGATGTTGAAACCATGCCCGCGCACAGATCCAGAGAAATGGATCCTCAACCCGAGGTTCCCAGAGCAAACAATCACACTGGGACCAGCTATCTCCGAGAACATTCGGGACCACCTCAAGCAACTGCTTCGAAGGAACATGGATGTCTTCGCGTGGCAACCATCAGACATGGTGGGAGTCCCGAGAGAGCTAGCCCAACACAAGCTCAACACCTACCACTCAATCAATCCCATCGCGCAAAAGCGCAGAAGCATGGGCGCAGAGAAAACACAAGCGATGAATGAGCAAGTGGGTGAGCTACTGAAAGCAGGGATCTTAAGGGAAACAAGATACCAAACTTGGGTCGCCAACCCAGTCATGGTCAAGAAAAGCAACGGTGGTTGGAGAATGTGTGTGGACTACACGGACCTCAACAAAGCATGTCCAAAAGACTGTTACCCCCTCCCGGAGATCGATCTCAAAATTGACTCCCTAGCGCTTTTTAGGTTTAAATGTTTTTTGGACGCCTATAAAGGTTACCATCAAATCCAAATGGCACTGGAGGACGAGGACAAAACAGCCTCCAGGACTGATAAGGGAGTTTTTTGTTATACCAAGATGCCATTTGGCCTAAAAAATGCAGGTGTGATGTACGTTTCCAATGTATAATGTTTTCTTTGTTAAATCACATTTTTTACCATCAAATGCAATTGGAAACAAGTCACTTTGTCTAGTTTATTTGCACATGTTTTTGTTGGGTCAAATTGGTAGTCTAATGTTATCAACGAGTCAAAGTCAACAAGACAAAGTCACCGAGATGATGTCAACGTATAAACCAACAAGTGAAGATCGGGAGAAGAATTAATGAGAAGTTCAAGTTGTTGTCGACAAATATGGTTCGGTTAAATAAATATATTTTGTAGCCAAAATATATTTATTAGTTTTAGTTATTATAGATTTTATCATTAACTTGATCTCTAGGGACTTAAAGTGAAATTAGCCTAACTATGTTTTGGCTATAAATAGATAGAGATTAGGGTTTTATTGTCAACACACATTCTAGAGAGATTTGGGGGCTTTATTGTTTTTATTATTTGCTAATCAATCTAGTGGGTTTTATTGTCATATTCTTGTGTGTGTTCATCTCTATTAATCATCAAAATCAGATTTAGCTCGAAATCGATCCTACAGTTTTAGGTGATGTTTGAAGGCATTTTGGATAGGTTTAGCATCTTGGAACGGACCGGAAACATGCGGAATGAGAATGGAAAGCAAAAGATGAAGTTTTAAGCAACAATGGCGTAAAATACGCCCTTGGGCGTAAAATACGCCCTCTGACGTATTTTGGTGGCGTATGCCGTGGCTTTGGGCGTAACTGAAGATTGCTCTGGCGTAAAATACGCCCTCTGGTGTAAAATACGCCGCCTGACGGTTCAGAGCGGTTTTTGTTGGTTTTTGACCGAATAAAAATGTTTTTCCCTGGGTTTTTCGACTATCACTCACCATTGGAGGCCTAGAGACTTGAAGGAACAAAGAATACTCATTGACAAAGTGTTCTAACATCAAGATTGTTCCAACTGTTACCGAAATCGCAACATTTCTTCATCAAGCATGATCATGTGTGGCTAAAACCCTTGTGATCACAACCAAGGGCTAGGGTTTGTGTGCCATTTAGTTCAAGTTGAGTTGTTTATCTTTGTTGGACATGGATTTATGGTATTTGTTAGAGGTCTATGACATTTGCTTAGTTTTCATGTGTTATTTCTTATGTTAATTGCTTCTAAACATTGTTTCCTAAAATCACTTCATGTATTTTGAATTAATCGGTGTTTAATCGTTGAATGTCAAGATATATGATTGAAGGTTATGTTAACATGTTTGTATTTGATGGTGATCATTTTGTGATAGTCTAATTACATCGGTGCCTAATCGTTTTAAGCTTAGGCATACAAGTATTGGTCTTTCAATATCAATTAACATTTGATCTAATGAGGTTATGTCTATATAATCTTCCATGATTGATCTTTAAAACTCAATTTACTAATTGTGCTATCAAACTTAATACTTGGTTGTGTTCATTGTTTACTTATTTGCTTTTCTAAATTTTAATTAGTTTTTGTTACATAATCAACATCGACAAACCAAATTTTAAGTTTTACATTATGTTATGCAATCAATTGAAGTCTTACACCAACCACGAGCTCTTTGTGGTTCGACACCCTATTTGCCACTACTAGTCTAGGGTATTTAGGAGTATAAATCTTTTATCTTTGACCGGTACTTCGACGTCGGTCAAGGTGCCACATACCAACGTTTAATGGATCGAGCTTTTGCGCTACAAATTGGAAAAAAAACTTAGAAGTGTATGTGGATGACCTAGTCATCAAAAGCAGAGAAGAAGATCAAATGCTGAAGGACATCGAGGAAACTTTCAAGCACCTCAGAGAGATTCACATGAAGCTCAACCCAAGTAAGTGTGCGTTTGGAATGGAAGAGGGAAAGTTTTTGGGAGTGGTCGTCACCAAGGATGGGTTCTGCCCAAACCCTGAAAAGATTCAAGCCATTGCGTAGATGCCTTCTCCCTCCACATTGAAAGAAGTGCAGACGCTAAATGGGCGCTTGGTGGCAATCAACCGTTTCCTATCGCACCACGCAAGCAAATCCGTCCCATTCATTGAAACCCTGAAAAGTTGTTTAAAAAAGAATCAATTCAAATGGACCGTTGAAACGGAGAAAGCATTTCAAGATATGAAGGCATGTCTAATGGATTTACCAACGCTTACTGCCCCTCTCCTCAAAGAACCATTGACGATGTATCTCTACACCACAAAGAAGGCAATAAGCGCAGTACTGATGGTCGATAGAAAATTGGTTCAAACACCAATCTATTACATTAGCAGAGTCCTGACAGACGCCGAGACAAGGTACTCAAAATAAATAATAATAATAATAATATTCATTAATTATGTATTGACAAGTTATTAATCATATTGTTATATTCGGTGGCGGACCCAGGAATTGTTTTCATGGGGTGCGGAATCTTTAAGCCACTGGGTTGTTCATCGATCAGGTGGCCCGGGTCGGGTCGGGTGCCAAAAATAATAAGAATAAAATTATATAATCAACAAAAGGAAACCAAAACGCAAAACTAATATAAATGTCGTTACATATGCATAACAAAATTCTAAAATCTAAAGTTGTGGATACATCTCGGCTAATCGTCTAACATTGTGAATTTTTCCTGAATCTTAAATTCAGGAAACATTTCGACTCTCACCCATCATCATTTATTGTACTATACTAAAACTTATTCCAACAAATTTTAAACATATCAAAGTTTATTTATAAACACAAAAACTCAATCCTTTAGCAAACATCTAATGGAAAAGAAAGGATCATACATCAGCAAAACAAAAAGACACAAACACAGCTCCAAACTATTGAAAATTCATTTTTACTCATGCACTAGTTATAAGACAAGATATTTTTATCTGATTATATCTTTTCTTTTCTTAAATGATTTTTGTGGACCACCCAAGTAGGCGAACAACAAGCTGCGCCGCCACCCCCTTCTGGATAGAAAAACCTAATCGAGAGAAAACAAATCCTCGCCCCTGAGGAGTCGAGAAGTTGTTGTGAACCACCCGCTGGACTCTCTTCAGGAACCTAATCGCCTATGGTGCCAAATTAATATGTGGTGATGAGATTGAGTAGGGACTAAGGATTGGTAACTGTACGAATTAGTTTTTTTTTTTCTAAAATAAATTAATTTAGAAAGATAAAAAAACGATAAATTTATGACAATTGACTCAAAACATTAGTGATTCATTACACCTCTAAAATAAGTATCTTTGGTCTAAAAAGACAAAAATATAAATTAATAAATATTGAATAATTTATTACTATATGCCTTGTATTTGGTGAAATTAGCAGCTACTTTTTGACCAATAATTTATTCCATGTCTTGTACTTCTTCTTCATTTTTCCATATCACCATAGCTTGACTGCTTGAGGTTTGGAAAACAAAACAAGAACCAGTCTTCACTAATCTTTCATCTTAAACTATTTATACTCTTATCTTCACAGTAATTGCGATTGAAAACACTGGTTTCAAAGTCCAAGGGGTGCGATTGAAAATTTCCAAGGGGTGCGAACGGGATTAACGCGCGTATATAACACTAAATTTTTTTTTTCAAGGGGGCGTCCGCCCACCTTGGGATGGCTTGGGTCCGCCCCTGGTTATATTAGATATTTTATTATGTCATATTAGATATTTCAACCACGGGACGCTCCCGGGTTAAAAGCTAGTTTACCATTAAAAAAAAAAACTAAACGCATACTTTAATGTGATACGATTTAATTTTTGTTAGCTTTATTACGTGAGATATATATTCTGTTTCCATTATATTCGTTTTGTTTTGATATGTTCAATTATGCCCTATATATGTTGCATGTTTTCTTTCATTCATTTAAAGAGACTTTGTTAAATAAACGACGGTACCAGGCAACGACTCTCCATATCGGCCTTCTGAGTAGCCGGAATCCATCGATCGATTTCTGAGAGAAAGATGAGAGTGTTGATTAGGGCCATCCCTGAGAATTCCGGTGCTCGGACCGAGACGCGAAAAATGTGCCCCTTAGCATTAGGCCTTAACGAAGTAAATAACTTAAACTATTTTTCTAAACGATGATTAAAGTAATATCAATTTGATAGATAACTCTTCACGGTTTATATTATCTAACATTTCGTTTTTTGATAACTCTCATCGTCAATTCTCAAGTTTTTTTTAACTTAAGTGAGTTAAAGTTTCATGGTTATCAATTAATGGCTATGTAATTTATGATGAAAGTCTTTTAAATTAGTAAACCCAAAACTAAAATTACTAAAAATGTAGAATATATAGCGTATTTAAAAAATTGTAGTATATGTAGATTAGCATTGTGAAAAAGAAAAAAAACTATATATTTTACTAAAAAATACGTATATAAGCTTCAAGATGAAGTAAGGGCTATTGAAAAAAAATACTTTATTGAATAATGTGCATGTGTTGTCAAACTTCACTTCCTATCATACGACATAAATAATTAAAAAAATAATTTTTATACCAGTTTTTCACTTTGTTAGTGACTTTTGTCTGCATTCACAATATTGTCATCTTCTTCTTTTAACCACTCTATACTTAAATAGAGTCACAATCTTCTATTCTTCTTCTTTTGACCACTCTATACATTAAATAGAGTCATAATCTTCTATTCTTCTTTTCACTAGTATGACCGAAGTTGGAGCTCATCAACCGGTAAACGAAAAAAGTCACATGTCAATGGATATTGGGCCCGGACCGAGAGTCCTCCCTGCAACCCTCCATGGTCGGCCCTGGTGTTGATGCAGAGAGAGAGAATGTAGAGAGTTGAGAGAGAGAGAGGGAGGGAGGGAGGGAAGGCGCATCATGGTTAATAGGGTGAGTTGTCTAACTAGAGGGTAGTATCTTACTACAATGAAAATTTGTACATATTGCAATAGTAAACTCCTCTTACAAAAGAAGTTGATAATTATAAGAGTAATAAAGTCATTTACTTTTTTTCATTCAAATATTACACTTTTTTCCTGTTATTTGATCGTAACATTATTATAATTAGACCCTGATTCTTATGTTGTTAAATGTTTTGAATATGGGCTTTTGATTGCATTATATAATTAAAAGACGTGTCGGTGCCTCCACCCTAGTGGTGGAGTGATAGAGAGAAAATCTCTCTTAAGGGAAAATGGATGTTCAAATCCAAGAGGGTGTAAAAAAAGGGTGTAATAAAAAAAAGTTGTAAAAAAAAGGTATACAAAATAGGAGAGAAAATTAGCCTTTCAAAAAAAAAATATAATTAAAAGACATTTTAGAAACTTTATACAACTTATAAAACTTACGTGTTTCAGGATGTGTTTCGTTGTTAAAGTTCATATTTTGTTCCTTTGATAGAACTTGGTAATGACCATTCAAATTTGTCTTAAAACACATTACATTTTAATTTGACTAAAATCTATCATTCCAAACATGTAAAGCTTAATAATGTTTTAGGTTTTCTAAATATCATTTTTGACAATTATAAGTTATCTAGCAAAATCTTACTTTTTCAGATATTCGTAAGTATAAAAAAAAAGTGTGTAAGAGAATTTTTAAGATAACAAATGTAAAATATACCGACTTTTTTCAAGAAATTTCGTTTTATTAAAAATAATTGTAATACCATATTTTACGATCAATATAAATATTAGTTATCTAAGATAAATGTAACGACAAATCGTCTTTTTTAACCTCTATTTACAAAACAATATAATACGTTTTAAACAAGTGCATCAAATATGATATAATTTGACTGTTTCATACACAATAGTCTGGCCTTACTTTTATACCAAACAAGTTAAAAGTCAATCATGTCATAACACCTTCAATTAAAAACTGAATAGATTCACTTCGACTTACGACCTCGAACCATCATGACTCGTTGACGATGGAGAGTACCCAGGCGCACTTGGCGAGTACCCAGCACTTGGACTGAAATAAAACAACAAATCAACAACAATATGAGAAAATCAACTATTTCATCACGTGTAAGATTAGGGGTGTAAACAAGGCAAGCCGCTTGGTATTATGACACCATGAACTATAAAACAAACCAAAAGATGAGATGGAAAGTCACCTGTATTGTGGTGAGCTTGGGCTGTAGTCAGGGCCCACACCAGAGTTGTATGGACTGCAGAAAGAAACAAATATCAACAATCAAGGCCATGACACTAGATATTTTTACACTAGATAGTTGAGCTGAAAAAAGTGCCCAACACTTTTACACAAAATTTCAAAGTTTTTAAAAATAATTAGCTTTAAATAAAAAAAGGTGATACAAACCGACACTATTGCATAATAATCTGAACATTGGATACAATTGACTTTGGGTTGTATACACAAATATAGATTTAGGGCAACCTATGACCTGTTTGCCCGATTTGACAAGTTTCCTTTTAGCTTAACTTTATTGTAACTATTCGTCCATGAGAAAAACATGATCCGAGTCGACCTACTTGTACGTAAATGATTCAAACTAAACACCTAAACTAGATATGGCCTAGCATACAATAATCAGGGCCTACTGCCTAGTGGCCTCTGGTAGGGGTTATCACCTCTTTTGAGGGCCACATGGAGGCAGGGGTGTACATAAACCGTTGAAACTGACAAAACCGCCAAACCAAAACAAGTAGGCCGGTTTGACCAGCTTGAGAACCAAATGGTTCGATTCACTGTTCATTGACGGTTTGGGAATTTAATGGATTGGTCCAGTTTGGAATTAAGTTTTGTAATATGTAGTGTGTGTGCATAATCATGAACCAACTTTATCCTTTTAGAACTTAAAATACTAACTAATGATTTTGAAAAGTAATTAAAAAAAAACGGTTAAAATCGCCAAACCGTCGAAACAGAACTATCAAACCGCCAAACCGGGGAGCCAGCCGACCCAATCCAGCTCAACCCATAATTTTTGTCAAAATCGGGGACTGTGAAACCTCTACCTGCAGGCCTTTATGGCCTATAGCTTTGCCCATGCCATGTTAAGCAGTCATACATTGACACCATGGGCAGCAGGTGTGAGGTGTCAAAAACCATGTCATCAAGAGATACACTAGCTTGCTGGACGATTTGCAGTACTTGCAAAAGATACTCAATAAACACAAGACATACAAACATACCTGCTGGGACTGTAAGTAGGGCTTGAAGGAGAGTAAGATGGAGACGTCGGAGAATATGACGGTGATGTTGGACTGCAATAAGAAAATTCAAAACATTTAAAATCAAAGCGAATTAGGAAGAATCCATCCTTAATGACCTTTGCCCAAAAAGTTCATCGAATAACACATCAGTAATAAAAAAGAAAGTAAACCAACTCATGGACCCTATAAAAATAGAAAGCTTCAGCATGAAGAGGGTAGCATCAATACCTGTAGCTTGGTGACGTCGGGCTATATGGGCTTGAAGGGGACAGCCTTGGGCTGCTAGGAGAATAAGCAAGAGACGGGCTGTACTTGGCCGATGACGGATTATAACTTGGTGAGGTTGGGCTGTAGCTAGGTGAGGTCGGGCTGTAGCTTGGTGAAGTCGGACTGTAGCCCGGAGAAGTAGGGCTGTAAGCAGGTGAGGTAGGGCTGTAGGATGGGGAGGTAGGGCTGTAGGATGGAGAGGTGGGGCTGTATGACGGGGAGGTAGGGCTGTAGGATGGTGAAGTGGGGCTGTAGGATGGGGAGGTGGGGCTGTATGCTGGGGATGTGGGGCTGTATGCAGGAGATGTGGGGCTGTAGGCAGGAGATGTGGGGCTGTAACTAGGTGATGTGGGTGAGTAACTGGGAGACGTGGGAGAGTAGCTCGGGGAGGTAGGGGAGTAGCTAGGTGAAGTGGGAGAATAGCTGGGAGAGGTGGGAGAGTAGGTGGGACTGGTTGGACTATAGCCGGGGGAACTTGGACTGTACGTTGGCGAAGTGGGACTATAACCAGGTGATGTAGGGCTATAGCCAGGCGAGGTGGGGCTATATCCAGGTGAGGTAGGGCTATAGCCAGGAGATGAAGGGCTGTAACCTGGAGAAGAGGGACTGTAGCCGGGTGATGAAGCCGGAGAAAAGCCCATCCCGCCAACATATGGTGAAAACTGTGCATCATTAAAGGGTGACAATCTTAGATTTGGGCTCAGAAGATAATTAGTCGGCGACATCATTCCATCGTGATAAGGAGTAATTGGGGAGCGGCCAGGTGTCATTCCAATGTCGAGACCATCCATATAACTAGGGAGCTGAACATCGATAGCTTGCTGTAGCATTTGCTCGTTTAATAACAGAGCACAATCTCCCGTTCCAATTGGAGCAAGCTGGCCCAACATTATATTTTCGGTGACTCCCCGAAGGTAATCAGTTTCAGCATACACAGCAGCATCAAGGAGAATGTCAACGGTTTCTTCAAATGAACATCTCATCATTGGCCCGGTATCATTCCTGTTGATCCCGTGACGTGTAATGGCCATAAGGTGACCACGATACGTCATAGTATCACATAATATAGCCAAATGCCTGTAATTTACATATGATCCATCAAAGGAGATCACCACTCGAAGCTCATCCAGTAAAGATCGCCTAACAGCTTCAATCCCAAGAACTTCAATCACCTCAATCAAATGATTACTAGTTGACCTCAAAGCATCCACATCCTCATGACACATAACAGCCAACAGATTAACACCCTCAGTATCAAGCATCCATTCAACTTCCGGCTTAAATCCTTCGTTCTCATCGAACTTGTTAACTTTTCCAGATTTAATGAACACCTTGTTGATGTCAGGAATTCCACGTAGGGCCATTTCTGTCAGCATATTACTTTCGATTTTCTTGAGGAATACATCATCTTCAGCAGACTCGTCTTGCAACTCGCCTTTAGGAGCCTCATCATTCATGATGCGTATTCGGAGAATCAACTTCTCAGCATTGTCATCATTGAATATACAGGTTAAGTCATCATCAAACTCAAGATTAATCTTCTCCGCAATATCCGCCATGCTCAACTTCTTATCAACCATCATCTCCCGATTCAACTCAATACGAAGTAGCCAAGGAGAGATCTTATCTGGGTCGATTTCTTCATCCGGCATTTCATAGTATGATTTCACAAAATCTACATCCTCTTCTATAATTGTGCTCATTGGGTCCGGGTCATACCATACTTCAGTAGCTTGAGTCACGCTACGTAGTGTTGTGTACTCAAGAGCACACTGAACATTCTTAGCCCTGTCCTTTGTCTTGCTGACATCAGGCTTCAAATACACAGACAGCGAAGGAGTTTTGATCTTTTTAGCAACATTAATAATCTCTCTTAGACGAGGAACACCGAGAGTCACATTCTTGGCACTCACACCAGCATAATGGAAAGTGTTCAGAGTCATCTGTGTGGCTGGCTCACCAAT
Source organism: Ambrosia artemisiifolia (assembly GCA_032199755.1). Classification (NCBI taxonomy): domain Eukaryota; kingdom Viridiplantae; phylum Streptophyta; class Magnoliopsida; order Asterales; family Asteraceae; genus Ambrosia; species Ambrosia artemisiifolia. The sequence continues at coordinate 11,696,672 of CM063521.1, forward strand.
GGACTGTGCAGCGACACATCCAATCATTTCTCCAGGTGCAACAAGGGACTGTAAAAACCTCGACTCTATCTCACCAATAACCCACTCAAACGCCTCACGAGTAAGCCTGTACTCACTTAACACCCTCTTACTAGCAAACGTGCTACGAAGAAGAATGTTGAAGAACAAAGTTGCATTCTTTTGAGCTTCAATGCTCAACAAATCATCACCAGGAACAACCCGCAGCCTCTCTTGAAGCTTATCAACAGCCTCCACGATTTCCATTGGGTGCATATCTGATGGCCGCCTCAAATCCACCTTAAAAGTCTTCTGTGCATTCCAGATAAGACGTTTAAGATTCACAGGCATTGGCCATGAGTTATCACCTGTCGTTGCAATCTCAGTTCCGAGCTGTACCCTATCAGCTTCAAGTTTTTGTACTTCCGCATCAAACACGTTACGGAACTCCCGAATAGTTTTCAGATCCTCAACGTGTTCTGGCAACATGTAACTTGGATTCCAGTTCTGATCATCGATCTCATATTTATAAAGCCGATCAAACTCTTTTTTCTTAATCTTCAAAGAATCAAGTTTCTGACTCTCGATCCAAACAGCATCCATACCATCTTCTCCATACAGAAACTGGATAACATCCCCAAGGGAGTTCCTGACTGTACCATCATACTTCACCATGATATCTTCCATAGCTTTTACCAGCCGTCTCTGAATATAACCAGTTTCAGATGTTTTCACAGCAGTATCAATCAACCCTTCTCTACCACCCATGGCATGAAAGAAGAACTCCTGTGGTGTCAACCCTCGTAAGTAAGAGTTCTCCACAAACCCACGACTTTCAGGCCCGTAATCATCCTTTGTGAAATGAGGAAGCGTTCGATCAATGAAGCCGTATGGAATTCGCTTACCCTCCACATTCTGCTGTCCCACACAAGCAGTCATTTGTGATATATTGATAAAACTTCCTTTAGAACCTGCTGTAACCATTGCCTTCAGATTGTTGCTTTCTGATAAACTTTTCTGAGCGCTGCTTCCTGCGTCATCACGAGCCTTGTTCAGCACCTGGAAGCAAATCATGAGAATGAACTTAGACAAATAATAGACATTTAGATGCGGCCTTCATTTATATATATTTGCAATCCAGTACAAAAGACCCATAACAGACTAAAACTGGCACATTAAAGAGCAAATGTTAAAATTATGACAATTGACAAAAAACATTTTCTGCCTATTGAAAGTTAAAAGTAAAACATATAATAGAAGTTTGTAACTACTAAAAAATCTATAAGTATATAGGATTAATACAGTACATATTATATAAATGGATTAATTTTAATTACAAATAACAAGGAAGATGGATTTATGGTGCAATTGGAAAATCAGGGAGCATAATCAGGTACCTGGTTGACTCTGTTTTCGAATGACTCCATCATCGTCCGACCAGGCTCTGCTTCCAACTGTTTATCTTGAGCAGCCCTAATAAGTTCTTTCACCTCATTCTTGGCTTTGGAAATAGTTTCATTGATCGTTTCCATGGTGGATGCATCAGCAATTGTGTCTCCAATGCCAATACTGAACCCTTGTTGCAAAAGCCAGTAGTTAACAAGCCATTGGGTATGTCCAAGAAACTTACGGGCAGCATCTGGACCAACCTCCTCCCTGCAATATTATAATCACAGATTACATGCATGCAAACTAGTTACCATATAAAATATAGTAGCAGTCCAGAAAACAAACCAGATGACATGTATAAGACTTCCTGTAGATGCACCAAGGGTCTTTTTACAAAGAGTGCCAGTGATAACCTCTCCCTTCTCAATTCGAACTTGAGTGTCACCAGGCGTCAAGTGTCCAGTTTCAGTTTCGGAATGCCAAGCCGATGTTCTAATGAGATTAATCTGCTTTGGAATAATGAGATTGAACACCTGTTTTCCTGTCCATAAGGGTCTAGGTTTCAAAATAGTAGGTGTTGGTACTTTTCCATCGAAATCCTCCCACCACATCAATATGTTCATAAACACATCCTGCATATGAAAAGAGAATTAAATCACCAAGTATACCATGAAAAGAAAGGTACACTTAGGTCGTTTTTGGTTTGCAGTCAAGAATCACTGTGACTATTGGTTTGATGAGTGGAAATGGACATAGAATTCTAAACCCGACCCTTTAGGTGGGTTAGGTTACAGGATGTCAGGATTCCTTAATTTACAAATACCACCCCCGTTTCGCAGACCCATATGAGTAAACCATACATTATAAAAACCCATACATACCCTAAACCAACTACCCCTTTAGTGTGCACTGTGCACCCCCAAAAAAGGCTTGACAAGCCTGTAAATTGTAACAATTACCTTCTCAATGAACGTATCTCTCTTGGTGAGTTTCCGGCAACCTAATAGTGTATCCTGCACAATACCCATAACTGGCCGATTTGCTTGAGGCGAGACAATGCATTTAGGTACCATCATCAACTCCAGAACCTCTGCTCTTGTTTCAAATGACTGAGGTACGTGCATGTTCATTTCATCTCCATCAAAATCAGCATTATATGGTGAAGTGACTGATAAATTCAACCGGAAGGTGGAATAGGGCATAATCTTAATCCTATGTCCCATTATAGACATCTTATGCAGACTTGGTTGTCGATTAAAAAGAACAAAATCTCCATCATTCAAGTGTCGCTCCACCTGTACAATGACAAGTTTATCAAGGATGACAACTTGACAACATTAGCTGTTCACTGGAACACACATACAATTTCAAAGAAACCCTATACAAGCAGTAACACTTTAATAAAAACTAGGACCAGAGATTCAATAAAGGTACATGCCTTATATCCAAACTCCAGATGATGATCACTACTTTTCTTCAAGTAACGAAGATCAAGCCTTTGACCATCTTCCCTGATAATATACTTAGCACCAGTTTTACCAGGAGGGGGATGGGGACCGTACTCAACAAGCTCCTTCAACCTATTACAAGCAAAAAAACAGAAGTCAAAACCAAAAATCAAATGGACAAAGTAGAAAATCTGAAGAAGATTATTCCCGATTGTTTGCTGCAAACCTTTCAATGTTATAAGGAGTGACTGTCTCAGGATAAGTAAGATTAAGAGCAATACTCCAAGGTACTCCCAATTGATCAATGTTAATGGTTGGATCTGGAGTAATAACTGTACGTGCTGAAAAATCAACACGCTTCCCCATCAGGTTGCCTCTGATCCGACCTTCCTTTGCCTTGAGCCTACTGCATATTGATTTGATAGGACGACCCGAACGCTGTGTAGCCTGTGGGATAACCAAAATCATATGTGAGGGCGATGTAACAAACTCACAATCCATGTATAGTTAAGTATGAATAAAGACATATGCATACCCTTGGCTGACCCGGAAGCTCATTGTCAAAATACGTAGCAACATGAAACTGCAGTAACTGGGCAAATTCAGAGATTATGTGAGCAGGAGCTCCATTCCTCTCCTGTCTCCTCAGGTTCTCGTTGTGTCTGATTATCATGGCCAGCTGATGAGTTAAGTCGTCCTGTTTCAGAAAACAGTTCAAGACAGAGAGAATGAGATGAGGTTTGACATGATGTTAAAGACAGTATGCTGATATCAATCAGGACATCTGTTTTTTTTTTTTTCAGTTTTACAATTTTCCTATTGATTTTTCCTTTGTGTGTGTGTATGTGTGTGGAGAGGAGGGTAATAAAACATGTGAACATAATCAAGAAACTTGCCTCACTCCGAGCTGATGTGTCCATCATCACAGACGGTCTTACTGGAGGTGGCGGTATTGGAAGGACCTGCAGTATCATCCAATCTGGACGAGCATATTTGGGATTTAAGCCCAGCAACATGCAGTCTTCATCACTAATTCGCTTTAGTACACTTAGAACCTGGAGAAAGATGATGCTTATAAGCCATCAGAAAAAAAAAAAGAAAAGAGAAACACAGCAAATGAATTATGACGAGTTCTAGAATAATACTCTTTCTGCAGAAAGCTGCTGTTTTCTTTCAGCCGGCTCGGGAAGCTGTTCAGTGTCATCACTTTTCTTCTTCTGAAGCTTGTATTCCGCAACCATTTTCATACCTTCAATGGTAATCTTGGGCTGCTGGGCCCCACAACCCCCTCGACTCTTCTTAACCGGCTCATCACCATCCTGATTTTGGGAATCGATCTCATCACCACCTTCACATTTAGTTTTGCTCTTGCATGCGTCCAATATCTTCTTAAGCCTATTTTTTGGGTTTCTTATCTTTTGAGCTTGCTTAAATTTATGATCCTCCTGTACAAGCAGAAATAATGATGAGACGTGCAGGTAATTTTCTTACATCCAACAAGGATACACACATGGAGAGGGTAAAAACAAGTTAGAAGTTAGACGAGTAGTTGCAGAAATAATGAGAGCACGTAGCCTAATCGAGGTCAAAGAGAGTACACAGATTTAACACAAAAGATAATCTCCACCTAAGAGGCTATCTACTTCTTGTGAATCCACATCATTTTTCTCAGCGAGTTTTTCAAGCAATATATATGACGTGACAAATAGTCATGTGCATGTTGCTCAGCTCTTGGGTTTAAGAGCTTTAACCTTGCCATCTTCTATGGAAAGGTTTAAAACCAAAAATTATATTTATCATTAGAAAGAAAAATCTATTTGCAGTTGAAACTCAAATACGTTGCATGCCTGCTAAAAAAATCATTTTCACATAAACTCGCTAACATCCATGATTTGTTTACAAATGAAATGTTGTTAAAAATCTTATCAATATTGCTATTCCAAACATAGTATGACCTCGAGTTCCAACATTATTTTCACTCTCCTCTACAGCCTAAACATTGGTTTAATTTTAGGCCGACACCAAAGCTCAGTCCTAGGGTCATATCTAAGTCACCAGAAATGGGTACAAGCAAACCTAGATAACAGAGCAGACTTCAGAATGATGCACAACATGGTAACAAAGCTTCATCAATCTTTGTTGTCAGACACAAACTCAAGAAACCCAAACCACTAGTGTATAGGGTACCTCATCCGCAAGGATCTTTGAGCAATTGAAGCATACGCATCTCATTATACTGAGTACAGTCTTCATAAACCCAATATGAAACATAGGCTTGGCAAGCTCAAGATGCCCAAAATGACCAGGGCACTCCGCCATATTAGCCGTACAAGTCTCACATTTCATCTTCCTATCAATAGTCCCAAGCCTCGGGTCACTAAGTCCCGCTACCTTTGGTTTCCCCCGCTCGGTCGTTTCACCATGCTCTATATGCACAACAGACATTTGCCTCTGCAACAAAAAAAGCAAACAAAGTAAGCCAAAATTAAACTTTAAACTGTTCCACTCACACAAATCATATGGTTCACATAAACAAGTGCAGAAAGCTTCATTTACTACTCATTTAAACCCTCAGTTCAAACCAGGAACATGTTTTTTTTTTATAAAATTACAATAAATTCAAGTGCAGAAAGTTCCATCAACTTACTTAAAACTGTTCTACTCACACAAAGTTCAGTATCCAAACACCAATTTTTTCACATTAACAAGTTACATAAAGTTTAATTTACTCATTTAAACCCTCAGTTCAAGTCAAAACATGTTATTTCTCATAAAAACTAACGTAGTGTTCGTTTCACGTAATGGAATGGAATCCGGATGGAATTGAAACGTATATTTCATTATTTCAATTCTTAGGTTGTCCGTTTTAACAAAAGAAGGAAATGGAATTGAACTAAACCATACTGAAGGGAATCTATATTCCATTTAAATCCAGATTCCATTCCATTATACGAAACAAACACGCCTACATTCCAAATCAAATTCCAGTTCCCACGCGAATTCCAATTCCATTACATTCCACAAACGCTACCAAACAAATAACACAACACGCTGAATTTCATCCACAGCTGTGAAAAAAAAACAACAACCGAAAGTATTAAACTGTTCATAACAAGTTCCATCAACAAATCCCTAGCAAAACAATGCTAAACCGAACAAATAACATCCGTTTCACCGTAACAAACACTACAACAACAGAAAACAAACCGAACAACTAATTGAATTTCTTAAACAGAGCAACTGAAAGAGAAGATGATTACAATTTCATCTGGACTAAGGATACCGAACTGGACGACTTTAACTTTAGCAACTTCTGCAGGAGAGTACGGAAACCGTATATCCATTATTATTATTATTAATTATTATTATTGGTCGATCAAATTAGGGTTATAGAATGTTTCAAATACTGCTAAAGGATTGAACAGACAAGGAAATAGGAGTGAATTTGGATTAAAAATTTGAATAGATCTGTTGTTGGTTTGGTTTAACGGTTGAATGATTATTTCGTCATGGTTTAGGTTTAACTAGAGAGAGAGGATGGATCGCTCTCTAGATCGAAGATGTGTGTTTGCATCAGGAATAGGTATGAGGGTGGAGAGGTGTATTTATAGGCACAAGAGGATGGATCTGCCCTAGCTATTGGGAGGGAGTGGGAATTTACTATAATGCCCCTTTGGTCATTAGGTCGGTTTCGTACTTTGGTTTTTTTAACTTTTTTTTTTTTTTTTTTCCTTTTTCGGTCAAAAAACTATTTTTTTTTACTTTTATAATATCAGTTTATTTAATTTGATATAAATAATTTAAAATCTAAAACCTATTTATAGATTTCAGTGAAATTTTTTAAAACTGTAGATACAACTTTTGTCGTTCGATTAATGCACATGAATTTGAAAAATTAATAATGGGCAATTTTACATTCAGATAGTATGCAGACGGGTAACAACTTATGTCGTCACTTTTTTATGAATAACGAAACGTAATATATTAAAAACAAAACATTGCCCCTGGAGGGTCAAAATGTTGCTATGGAGTATGGACAACCCTTTGGACTCTGGCTAGGAACCGAACAACTTCCGGCATCATAGAGCCAATAGCGTCAAAAACGAAGGGGACAAACATCTTGATTATCTTTGCAGGCTCTAGCATGCTTTTCAACCTTCTTCAACTCTACTCCTAACATCACTTGCTCAGACACAAAAACCATTATCTCGAAACCCGACTAAGGGGGTACACTAGAGAGGTCCACGGAAGCATGTTTCCCACCCACCACGCCGAACACAAGCACGTCCAATGGGCGTAAAGTAGATATCCCCTTTGTCGGATCCGTAAGAAAATTAATCGGCGTCTCCTTTTTGGCTAGTATCCGCAAGAGCATATCCCATAAGGCATCCCAAACTAGATCATTGCGATATTTGAACCGTGGCAACTCTTTACAGTGGACCGCATGTGATATCACTTAATTTAATTCTTTACAGCATTCAATTGTTAACTATTCCCTCGTTTACTACAATCCACACACAATCATGAGCTAATATTCGAATATATGTGATATCAACTAATTCAATCACGATAGTGTTAGAATCTCCTATCACACACCTTCCCTCGAGCGATAAAGAAAGGCTATCGTTTGGAATTCACTCAAGAAGCAACTCGACGCATTTAATGATCGTGATGATTCCTTATAACAATTTGGACTAGGGTCAAGTTCTAGTTGTCTAAAAAGGAAACACAAGGGTATAAAAGATTCAAATGAGGGAGCTGGAAAAAAGTATTTGTTATTTAACTAGTAAGATATCCCGCGCTTCGCGGCGGGAATTCCGTTTCTTATGTGGTATCGTTTTTTATGGCAACGGCAATCGCTATAGCAACCGAAAGAAAAACACGGAGCTAACGTATTTTTAGATCAAAAGAAAATTAAGTAAATAATTGTATTTGATCCTTAGATATTTTCTTTCGAAGACATGCACGTTGCTACATTAAAAAAAATAAAAACTTGTAAATTTCTTTTGCCTTATGCATATAATAATAATAATAATAATATAATAATAATAATAATAATAATAATAATAATAATAATGTCTTAAAACCATTTGACCTGTTAATGGTTTTATAAAACCAGTATATAGTATACAACCTCATTTTTTGCAAATCATCCATTTAGAGAAAAGAGTGTTGCAAGATGGGAGAGAGAGAGAGACTGAGCACCGGATATGAAATCCGGCAAGCCTGGCGGAGTCGCTGTGGTGTAAAGGATTCCGGCAACTGTAAAGGTCGTCTTTGACCCGATCTAGGGTAGAGATGGTGGTATCCTGGAGACCCAGCCATCGTTTCCGACGAGGGCGGCTAGAGCTCTGGCTAGCGGTGGTGAAACCACCGTGACATTCTTAAAGAACCACCAACTCATGCTGGCCTGTTCAGTTTCCACTTTTCAAGACAAATTCCTTTGCACAGGTGTTTGTTTATGTAAAATATTATTGGGTTTGTGTTTAATTGTTGTATTGATTGTTTAGTTTGTGTTGGTGTAAAGGAGTTATGAAGTTGACTTAAAACTTATTCTTTATTTGTGCAAGTGGCTTTCATTCATACTACCACGTACTATATTGATTTAGTGCCACCCAGATCCTTGTAATTTTGATTTTGTTGATTTCCCATATACACTGGTGATTGAATGTATATATTTCTTTTTCTTTGTTTCCCATTTATTTTTCTTTTTCTAGCTTTTCTTCATATTTATTTTCTTTTATTATTTCACAAGGTAGGGGACAGTAAAAGGTGTTCGATGAGGGGTGGTAGTTGTCATCGGTGGTTGCAGATGGATGGTGGCGGTGGAGATTGCAGAGAGTATAGACTATAGACAGGTGGAGAGGGTGTGTGGGTGCGTGATGAAACCAGTGGTTTCATATAAAAAAAAGGAATCGATGGCAGAAGGCGTAAATAACTACCAAATAATGTCAAAATTTAAAGACTTTACACTGTTCACGCGTTTTGAATTGTTGTTATATATATTTTTTTTATTATTATTCATGTAGATAGCATGTTTAAGCAGACGGGAAAAAAATCAAAACAAAAAATCCGCCCTTCACTTCTCATGTTTAGTAGGTTAAGCTCATTGTATTCCATCTTTACTCTCTCTCTCTCTGTGTGTATATATATATATATATATATAGTAAAATATTGAATGATATGTGTCAGTTTTATAGGCCACGTAAAAATTGGTTTTTTGCCTCCTCTCCTATTAAATATTGGATTCCACGTGTCAACTTATGGTTCCATTTAGATTTTGATTTCTCGTCGCTATCTTTTATTATATAACAAGGTTTTTTTATTTGGTAAACCATATTATTGTGATATTTTTTTTAAAGAATCATTTGTTTAACTTGTGTAAAACACGAGTTTATAACCTAGTAAGTAGCATATAGTAATGTGATTTGTAAGTAACCTTATGGGAAAGTTGTTTATTTCATTGTAAATTGAATAAGTTGTTTAAAAATCAAGATCCAATATACAATAAGTTGATTCGTCGTGGTTTTTAGTTTAATAGGAAGTTATTAGAGAGGACGGATCGCTCGCTAGATCAAAGATGTGTTTGCATCAGGAAGGATCTGCCCTAGCTATTGGTTTGGCAGTGAGAATTTACTATGATGCCCTTTTGTTCATGACATTGGTTTGATACTTTGTTTTTTTAAAACTTTTTTTTTCATTCCTTCAAAAAGACATATGATTTTTAACTTTTATAATTATCAATTTATTAAAGTTAATAATTGAATAGTGTCAGGCATCTGCCTAGCACTTACTTATTCGACCACACCTCCATTTGCCTAGATATATTATTCGACCTCACGCCCACTTCCTTAACACTGCCACGTTTTTTGTTCACGTCCGAGTTAGCCCCTCATCCTCCACATCTCCCATACGTGTCATTAGTGACTCACCCCTTTATCTTTATTAAAACCACCCTAGACACATCCATTCCTTACTATCATTTAATCTATATACATTCCTTTCTGAAACCCTACCTCGATGTTATGGACTGAAATCATTGCAAGGTATGAGACTTGTCCCATATCAGTTATATGGGCAATCGATGTGGGGTTTATAACCAAAGTGGGCTCTCTCTCCCATCAGACTAGTCTTTTGGGACGAGTTCTCTTGTTTCGGTTATAACAATGACATCAGAGCCAAACTCTGAGTTATGGCCTGGAGAGAGCCAATCATGATCAACGACGACGTTGGCCCTTAAGGAGTGTTGATTGTTATGGACTGGAATCATCGCAAGATATGGGACTTGCCCCACATCGGTTGTATTGGCAACCAATATGGGGTTTATAACCCAAGTAGGCTCTCTCTCCCACCAGACTAGTCTTTTGGGATGAGTTCTATTTGGGTTGTAACACTTGACAACACAACCCTTGGGCCACCGAACCACCACCGTTGACTCTACCGGTAACCATAGAACAACGGTTACCAATACCTACCATAACCTCTAAATACCATTTTTAAATGTTGCGGAGGATGATTGTTTGAGACACACAAAAAAACCCTCACTCGTCGTTAGATCGGCTCATGTAGTACTGTCGAAAACCATCGGTGTTGTTGGTCGTTATTGGTTGCTAGAAATAGTAAATGCAACTAAAGATCAGGCGTTGGAGTAAATGTGGTCTCTAGATCTGAGGGGAACGACACCAAAATTAACGAAAATGGGTGACCACGTTCATACCAGTGTTTCTACGATGAACGGCGGTAGAGATTGGGTGGTTTTGAGACGGTAATGGTTTTGTTGCTCCCAAACGAATGTTAGGTGGAATTGTGTGGTTGCAAGGGCAGGGCTACATTTTTTTTTTGTTTGACCGTCTTAAATTGTTGCCGTTACATAATAGTTGAATTGAAGTGTAAAAGGTACTGTGATTTATTTTTTACTTTCAAAACAAAGTATGTTTTTTAACTTTTATAATTACCAGTTTAAAAAATCTGATAATTTAAAATATAAAACTATTTATAAATTTCAAACAATGAAACTTTTTAAACTTTTTTATAATTCAAATGATTATATTTCCAGAAAAAAACTGACTATAAATACAACTTTTATCATTCAAACTTTTTTATATCATAAATTCTTTCTAGCCCTTCCAAAAAAAAAAAATAAATTCTTTCTAGCATTTAATTGTCAACTCTTCTTTCATTTACTACAATCCACACACAATCATGAGCTAATATTTGAATATATGTGATATCAACGAATTCAATCAATATAGTGTTAGAATATCGGCTCACACTTCTCTTAAGTGATGAAGAAAGGCTATCGTTTGGAATTAGTCAAGAAGCAACTCGACACATTTAATGATCGTGATGATTCAAATGAGGGAGCTGAAATTACAACAATTTGGACTGAGGTCAAGTTCTAGTTGTCTGAAAAGGAAACACAAAGGTATAAAAGATGAAATGTGAAGATGGAGATTGCTAGCGGCAGACCATAACTTTTTCCATGGGGTAAGGAACTTTTTTAGGTCGGTGGTCAATTGTTAAATTTATGTTTTTTTTCCAATTTGATTCAGGTCAATCAAGCCATACAGTTAATAAGCATTAATTTTTATTTAATTTTTTTTAACTAAGCATCCTTTCAACCCCCCCCCCCCCCCCGCATGCAATGGTAACTTTGTAAAATTAATAAAAAATATCATATTAACTGCAAAATACACATTAAACTATAAAATAAACATTAATACTAGCAAAATACATTATTAAACTACAAAACACACAATTAAACTAGAAAAAAAACATAATTAAACTATAAAAAAACATAATTACCCAAAAGTGGTCAAAAGTGTTGTCGTATCTATCCGTATATTCGACTTGGGTGACTTCAATTGCCACGTCCTTGGCTAGATCACTGCCTCCTCCATGGTTCTTTTCAAGAGGTTCCATCGCTCATACTTATTATCAATATTCCGCCCACTTTCGTGCAATTAGATTCACTGACTAGCTGTTTAAATTATGCTAAAACGTCATTCCAATAGAAAGGCCTACTTGGTTTCCTTGATTCTTTGACGTCAATCCAAGACGTTACTAACGTAATTTCTTCTTTTTCTTCGGTCTAACATGTCATTATGAGATGATTATGGAGATAATTTAGTTTAAGAAATGGTAGAATTTTTTAAGAGAGGAATTGTGGTAAGTATTTGTAAAATGATAGGGTTTTTTTGTTAGTAGGTTTGGAAGAGTTGGTTGGAATTTATAGGGTGAAAATAATTTTTTTTATTAAATGTTTTTAACGGTCATGTGACCGTTTTATATTTAATGTATTTTTTTAAATTTACTTAAATAATTAAACTATATTAAACCTAATAAATTAAAAATAAAATTTACAGGGTAGCGTTGCTTCCGTATTGGTGTTTAGGGTAGTGAATCGATAGAGTGGAAAAATGGAGAGCCAAACATGCACTTATATTGCGCACCTTCAATAGTAGGCAACTAACAGATTTGTGGAACTTGATGGATACGTCTAAACTAGAGTGTAAATGTTTTGATAATGTTATATATAGCATATCATCTGTAACTATCACATGAATAACTTAGTTGTTCTTTAAAGGAACAAATAATAAAAATAGAGATAATTACCGCAGTTGGGTTCGCCTACTGTAGGAGCTATGAACCGGACCAGAAGGCAACAATAAGGAATAGACATCCGACAACAAAACTGGGTCGAGTTCATATAAATCGAAGCCAATAAAGTTTGACTTGATCAAGGTAGATAACAACCCGATTTCCTTGCATCCCAAGATTCTACCACGCGTTTTTCATTTATAAATGGAGTAAATATTACTCACAGTTGGACGGCCTCTTTTATCGTTGAGTTCCTGTTAGCAAATCACGAAAGTTTGACAAAGTTTCCAAATCATTATCCGTGCATCTCTTATTCAACCAGTCTTCCTGTAGCCTAATGTTTACATCCCTGCAATATGAAATTGAAAAAAAAAGCCATAAATGTTGGTAACCAAGGATATAAGATACAACAAGCTTGGTCTAAAATAGCGCGCTTGATGCGCAAGGCCATTATGAAAATGTCTTAGGGGCTGTTTGGTTGATTAAGTGCTGAATTATTAAGAGGTCTGAATGGTTAAGTGCTGAATCATTAAGTTGGACCTCTTAATGGTTAGTATTCTTGTCCCACATTGTTAGGAGAGCCTAATTAAGGTTCAGCCTAATTCAGTGCTTAATGGTTCAACAACATCTCAAATCTTAATTGTTCAGCCTTAACCATTCCATTCAGAAGCTAAAACAAATGCGTCGAATGTTGAATGGTTCAGCGCTGAATGGTTCAGCGCCTTATTAGGGCTTTTGAGGAGGCGCCTCATGTACTTCTAGGTTAAAAGTTAATTAAAAAACTAGGTTTTCTAGGAGAGGTTGCAACAGATAAGTCCATTACATTCCTATTGTAAATAGTTTTATACTCCTCATGCCACACATTATAATTTTTTATCAATTAATTTTAGAACTGTGTCTAATATAATGATTATTATGAAACACATAGTAAATAACAAAATACATCAAAAACACTCACGAAATGTTACCTCCTCAAGGAAAGAAGCTCATAATTTCTTCGAAAGTGGCTAGCATGCTTTGTAAGGGCATCTTGTACATACGGTTTGCCAACGGTTCTTGTAGCTGCAGCATTGAGCAGATTTTCTAATGATCCATGTTTCTTTAAAAGTTTCAAGGCAGTTTTCATGCCAAAACCAGGTACCAAATGCTGAATTCCAGGAACGCCATCGGCTTCATCACCCACAATGCACCCTTCACACACCAGCCAGTCATTAGAATTTACAAACATAAAATGAGTTCACGAAACTTAATATTAGGGGGTGAGCCGAGCTGAGCTCACTAAGCTCAAGTTTGGAGCGTTGAATTTAAGAGGGCTCGAGTGTGTGTGTTTATAATTATATATATAACAAACTATAATATTTTATTATTTTAACAGTATGAAAAAATTGAAACGTTTTACAAATTAAACATCATATTAACATTTTGGGTCCACGCATGCAGACCAGGTTGAGCTGAGCAACCAACAATCTTCTGCGCATTTTTTTTTAATTTTATAAACGAGCAATATATTAAATAAGGTGATTAATACCATTAACCATACAACTAAAATGTTTGTATAAGTCAATAATTTAGAAGATTAAATAACACTTTCCGCGACTTTCAACCAATTTCACGCCCATGTTTCATTCACATGGTAACTTATAAAATATGGCCCGTTAGAGATAAAATCATACAAATATAAAATTAACCCCCATTATCATGTAATGGAATTGTAGCTAGCAGATATATTTGGAACTGAATGTATGCTTACTGAGACTTAAATCAGAAAGCGGGCCACACTTGTACTGAGTTATGTAGTGGTCCAAGGTATAAAAGGACCATCTTTTCAATTCTGGAAGAGGCATAACGAGCTGCACATCTTCACTTATAAGTTGCTTGAAATCTTTGTCAGGAGAAGCAATAACAGCACGATATCCCTTTTCAACAACTTGTTCAACCAGTGTAGCCACAACATCGTCTGCTTCTTGAGCCGGAACCTTCACGATCTGCATATCTTCTAACATATATAAACATCACTGCTTATAGCGACTTTTTAGATATAAAGATTTCCTTTAAAATTATACATAAAAGGTAGATTTAACGAAAAGATCAAAGGATAAATCAGTCATGTTGCATATCAGTGTTATCTCTCTGCTCTCTAGTATAATGAAATTTGACTGTCTAAATATAAATATTTAAGTCATGATAACTAATTTGCTCCTGTAACTACATTGTGTAGGTAATCTTTCCCTAATCATATATTTCTTAAATAGTAAACTTACCATTAAACTGAGGCCATTCACACTGTATGGCTAATTAGCTATATTATCAAGATGTCTCCGAATCTTTATGCGAATGTGGAAAAATGGGTGGGATGGGTAACAAGAAAAAAGGGAAATTTTGAAAACGGGTCCTAACGACCCATCAACACTTTTTGTTGATTATGTTAGTCGAGATATCAGAAATAATAACGTATTAAATAAGGTTATAATAACTATATGTTTAAGCCAATATTCCCTCCATCCCAAAACACTCTCCACTGTACTACTATAATATTTCCCAAAAATAATTGTCGAGTTCCAAATAAGTAGGTATAAATGTATAATTGATAGTTCCCCGTGTTACCCCTACTTAAAGTACTATCAGAAAACTCAAAGAAAGCATTGAACAATTGGTCAAAGGGTAAAAGTAAAACTGGCATTCGGCTAATAGATCTTGTAATAATTATACTTTTCTTAAACTGTGTTTTTGTCTAGCATACAATTATTTTGGGAGTGGAGTACTATATTTTCTTAATAAAGTGACTTAGAAGGTGAAAGCATATGAAAACAGTTTGGGAGACCTCAAGCACTTGCCATTCGTTGGTTATTAGCGGCATCCCGAAAACGTCCGGGTCGAAATATGGCCCATTTATCCGGCTTGTCCCATTTCATCTATTTCCATTTTAGCTAAGTATCCATCGACCCGCAGGAGATACTACACAGCCTAATTATAGTCTTTTCTTAGGCAAAGAGTCAAAATTGGCATCTCTATTGAACATTGGATAGCCCTCAAAGCCCTATAGTTTATCTATTTTAACAATTTCTTGAATCAATATTCTAATTCTAGAAGCAAACCCTTCAATTAGTTGTATAATAGATTCATTAACGCTCCTCTTATATCCCCATTCATAGCTTATAGATGCTTTCTCATTGTTATCTAAATGGGACCCTCCAAATAATAGTCTATGATTCCCGTCCTTCCATAGATTTAATGTGATTTATGTCCCTTAGTGTCTTTCCTACTGTCTTACCAAGGTTATAAAGCCTGGATTAGATCATATTTTTAATCTTTTTTGTTGTTAGATTAAAATACAATAAAGTTGATATATGTTCTACACTTCTATTAATGAAAATAATTAAAAAAACTACACGGATGCTTTGGTTGGCATTACAAAGGATTACATACCGGCACATTACATTTGGTAAGGGCATCTGAAATGAGTCGATGTGATTTTCCTCCTGGACTCTTTGCTGCTTCCCGGGAAGCAGATATCCATGGCAAGAATTTTCTTCTGTTTGCTTTATATGTAGGCAAAATCCGTCTCCTATGCTCATGAGCTCCTTCTCCATCAAAAACCTGCAAAATGAATTAGGTGCGACTGTGTGAAGAATATGATGAACACAAGTGTTTGTTAAGACTTTTAAAAAGAATTTAACTAGTTACTACAAGTGTCTTTAACTCTTCGACACCAAAGCTACATAAATCACACAGATCTTTTCTTTTCCGTTTTTAATTTACTAACAAATTGATCCCACCAAGATAATCACATTGGGATCATTTAGTCATATGAGCAGAGTGTGTCTAAGTTGGAGTTCACGTGTTCGTATGAGTGTCACATTTGTGATTCAAACGTACATTAATATACACATGCAGGTATTAAATTGACAACAATGAATAGCATGTAGTAAGAATTTGTTTGGAAGTAGGCCAACTTTCCTATAATTTTGGGACTCGCGTTTTGACTTTTGAGTGTCATAAGTCAAGCAAAAGGGGAGGGTCGGGCAACAGGTTGTAACGGGTCCAAATCAAAGAACATTAAAAACTGAAATGATCTCAAACTCGCGTTTTGGGACTCACTACACTTTTCCTTCATCTACATCGGTACCACTAGTGTATACTCTAATTAAATCTATTAACACTCTTTCCGCACCCCTAACAAATCAAAGAACATTAAAAACTGAAATGATATCAAAATTCATAATGATGCATCACCCCTAATTGACTTCAAGCCGTACACATTGAAAAAATTTCCAGCATCATAGCAATCAACTAAAATATCTCTCAAATACCGATTAAGAGCTTATCCAAGAGTTGGCATACCCTTATTTGGACCAGTTGCACAAAGGGAAACATGGCAGAGAGGGTCCAAACCTCTCGAGGAGTGGGATC
The DNA here is from genome assembly GCA_032199755.1 of Ambrosia artemisiifolia. Taxonomy (NCBI): domain Eukaryota; kingdom Viridiplantae; phylum Streptophyta; class Magnoliopsida; order Asterales; family Asteraceae; genus Ambrosia; species Ambrosia artemisiifolia. Next base: position 11,713,516 of record CM063521.1, read on the forward strand.
ATTTGGTAATCGGCCATAGGCGGTTTGAACCCGATTTCCTTCATTCAAGGAAGATTTTCCCCAATTTTGACAATCTTCAATACTACCCTTTTTAGCTCAAAACACTTAAATCATTGTCTCATTGATCAAATTTATGGTTTTAACTTAAAGAAGTTATGGTTAATTTGTAACTTCTAAAATTTGGGCAAACCTCCCAAACAAGAATACTTTTATGTGTTTTATTGCTTCCACTATGAACAATGTATTCATCTCATAACAAAAGGCAAGTTACAACTGGATGGCAGGGTAAACAGGCAACAAGCAGCAGCGCTACAACCCCATTCTGAACGGGGGGACCCTATCATACTCTAAATAAACCTTGATTCCTACTTTCCTAGGGCCCGATAAATTGTTGTGCTAGACCGTCTACACCTGTCTAGCAACCCTATAGCTTTAGGGGCTAAAGAGCCAAAAGTATGGTAAACAAAGGGAACGAAAGCATGTCGAACCAAATATCTAAAAAAAAAAAAAACAATAAAAAATCTAAAAGTAATTAGTTGCTTACTGCAATGACAGGGTCAGTAAGGCTAACTTGAGAGAAGAAAAGTGAAATCCAATGAGCAAACGAATGTAAACTTGGTGTACTACCCTTATAACTAATTGGATTCACATCCAAAAAGAAAACCCTTTTCTTATTCTTTTTCTTGATTATTACATTATCGTTTTCATCTCCTTTTGTTTCGTTGTTTATGTCATGTTTTGTTTGCACACCAACTGTTCGACCTTTTGTCGAGTAAGAAAAAGGGATACTGATAGCACTTGGTTTGGTTCTGGGGTTTGTGTAATGGGAAGAAGGAGGTGAACGAAGGGTAGGGTTATGGGTAGCCATGTATAGACCCATGGATGTATGGACCTCGAGGATGTCTACCATCATCACCTTCAGTGGTATGCTCTGTTTGGATAAGTAAAGAATGAATATGTAAAGAGGGTGTTTGGGATTGAGTTTGGAAATGCAAAATGCTTTTGGTCAAAAGTGCTTATTAGCTTATGACTTTTTGAAAAGTAGTTTTAAAAAAAGTGTTTGGATTAGCTTTTGGGATGGGAAACGTCAAAAAGTCAATAGATTGCTATTTTTTTAAGTGTTTCGCTTAACTTATTGTGAATATTGGTTGTATGGGTAATAAATTTGTAATTTTTTTCCAAAAGCCAAAAGCTAGGATTTCTAACTTTTCAAAACAGCTTTTCCACCCTTAAAAAGCTAAAAGTCAAAACAGAAAGTGCTTTTGGGTTACACAAACAGCTTATTGACTTATTAGCTTTTTCAAAAAGCTAATAAGTCAATAAGTTGGTATGAAACTCAATCCCAAACACCCTCAAAGGGTGATTTTGTACAAATATTTTTTTTATTTATATAAAACTCGATGCGTGTTGCGATGACATTAAATCGAACTTATAGTCAAATATTTGACCCGAGTTTTTTTGAACAAAATTTATGTAGAAAAATGTAGACCAACTGAAAACGCATATAAAAATAAACACAAAAATGTATTATATTTGATTTGCCTCATTACCAAAAAAGTTACGTTGAAATGTAAACCAACTTGGATTTTGACCGAAACGTAATTAAAAATAAGCACGTAAGAAAATAATGTTTTTTTAAGTTGAAGAATTTTATATTTATCTAAAGTTTAAAATATGATATTACTTAACCCATGCCTAGATAGACTTGTAACTCAATACTTGTTCAACATTGGCTCCATTTATAAGGCTGGGTGGTATGGGTAGCATTTTAGGCCACATCAATATAATAGCGTCCCCCACACCACTGTGTGGACGCCATTGAGGGGCACTACTGTGAGTGTAGCCAAAGAAATAACGACACTAACCACTCCTTTGTGAGACTTTAGTAATTGTGCGTAACGAGCTTCATATGTTGGTTTTAATTTGGGGTTAGAAAACTTTAAGTAAATATAAGTTTCCCAAAAATTCAATAGCAGGTTGGTTACAAAAATTTAGTAATTGTACACAACAAGCTTGATATGTTTTTTACTCATGGGATATATTCTTATACAGTTGACTTGATGAGAAATGGATATGCAGGTTGGATGAACTTATGAGTACTAATGGTGTCGGATTACGGAGCTACTAATGAATAAGACATGACTATAACTAGAGAAGATTTCTACTATCCTTTGTTTTGGTTTAACAAATTACAAGGAGCGGTAAATTTTAAGTTTTGTTTAACATTCAGACTTTTTTCTTCTTTTCCTTTCAATTCTTGACGTATTTGGCTCATTGGCATCAAAGGCGATCAGGTTCCTTGACGAGAGTCCAACAGGTGGTCTACAACAACTCCTCGACTCTCCAGAGGCGAGGATTTGTTTTAACTAAATTAGGTTGTCTATCTAATATCTAGAAAGGTGATAGCAACACACTTTGTTCCCCCTTTGTTGAAATGAAATCATGCTTGATTTGTTGATTTTTTTTTATTATTTTTATATACAACATAATAATAAGCACATACATACATTTCATCACCAGTTAACCAGTAAAGTAGTTGTAACCTCCGCCCTCCTTCGATACATCCTATAAACCCACTCCCCACATAAAAGAAAAAAAAACACCAATTTCCATATCCATCGATACATTCACCCATTATTATTACGATGGCACACCTTCTCAACTCCTCCTTCACCACCACCACCACCACCACTCTCCGCCGTAACCACCACCACCCATTAACCCACCCCACCATCACCACCACCACCCGTACCAACAAACCCCACCAAATCAAAGCCAAGATCCGCGAAATATTCATGCCTGCATTAAGCTCCACAATGACCGAAGGCAAGATCGTCTCCTGGATCAAATCAGAAGGCGACAAGTTATCCAAAGGCGAATCCGTTGTCGTTGTTGAGTCCGACAAAGCTGACATGGACGTTGAAACCTTTTACGACGGCTATTTAGCCGCCATCATGGTTGAAGAAGGCGGCGTAGCCGCCGTTGGCTCCGCTATCGCCCTTTTAGCCGAATCCCAAGACGAAATCGATCAAGCTGTTTCCAAAGCCAAAACCCAATCAGCTTCAGCTCCAGCTCCAGCTCCATCTCCAGCTCCGGCTCCGGCTCAAGTTTCGGATTCGGCTCCGGCTCCGGCTTCGGCTCCGGTTCGGGTCGTTTCGGGTTCGGTTTCGACACACCCGGCTTCGGAAGGTGGGAAGCGCATTGTGGCGTCGCCTTATGCGAAGAAGCTTGCAAAAGAGTTGAATGTGGATTTGGGATTGGTGGTAGGGAGTGGGCCGATGGGGCGGGTGGTTGCGAAGGATGTGGAGGCGGCTGCGGTGGCTGCTGCGGTTACGGTGGGTGAGGCGGGGAAGGCGGTGGCTTCCCCGGGTGAGGTTGGGGTGGAATTGGGGTCGGTTGTACCGTTTACAACGATGCAGGGTGCGGTTAGTAGGAATATGGTGGAGAGTTTGACAGTGCCTACTTTTAGAGTTGGGTATACTATCACGACTGATGCGCTTGATGCGTTGTATAAGAAGGTAGTAGTCTTTTGTTTTTCGTTGTTTGTTGATTGGTTGATTGATTGATCGCGTGTTGGATGAAAAGTTGTTTATGTGTATGTTTTGTGAATTTGGTAGATTAAGCCGAAGGGTGTGACAATGACGGCGTTGTTAGCAAAGGCTACTGCGCTTGCGTTGGCTAAACATCCGGTTGTTAATTCGAGTTGTAGAGATGGGAAGAGTTTTACGTACAATAGTAATATCAATGTTGCGGTTGCTGTGGCGATAGATGGTGGTTTGATTACTCCGGTTCTTCAGAACGCAGATAAGGTGGAGTTCTGTAAAATGTAGTCTTGGTTTTTTACTGGTATGACGCGAGGTGTGTTTATGTAGTTTTTGTGTTTTGTTGTTTGTTTTAGGTTGATATTTATTCGTTGTCGAGAAAGTGGAAGGAGTTAGTGGATAAGGCGCGGGCAAAGCAGTTGCAGCCCCATGAATACAGCACAGGTATTCTTTATGTTAACTTGCTGATAATTGGTGTGTCTGTTGAATGATGTATGTTATCAAGTAGTTTAACAAAATGTTTAACTTTGTGCTTTGGCGCATGAAAGTATTTAGTCTTAGAATGTATTTGATATTTTAAAGTCTTTGTGACGTGCATTTAAGTGCACTAGTAGTACACGGCTCATGGTTTGGTTTGTAGGCGATAACGCGTGATTCAACCGATGACCAAATATTGAACTTCTCTCAAATGCCCATTAACGTTGTAGTCGGAGACGAAATGAATCAATGTGGTACATGGCATATAGATGATTAACCATTGTCTAAGTGAAGCCTTGGGGGACAATACTGGGCCTAATATTATGTTTACACTCTGAAGTTGGAGCATAGGGTGTAGATTTTTTTTATTACGCTCAACTAGTTACAAATATAATTAACGCTTCGGTGAAAATGCAAACAACTTATTCAGACGTGGGGAGTAGTATTTGTTCTACCTTTTAGCTTTTCGTGAGTGGTATGACAGCATGGCACTCGACTCTTATTCTATGTCCTTTCAATGAACACCAACATTCATTGTATTCGTAGGGTCACCATTGTAGGCGTGATAAAATGATCAAAAAACCCTTGGTTGTGTGGTGAGATTAATTTGGATTGAAGATCCCATGCCTTAGTGAACCCTTTAGGTATCTACAAACATGACTCACGCCATCCCGGTGCCAGGTTCTTCAAGTAGACATGAACTGGCTTACCACACCGCTCGCTTATTGATTCTTGGACTCCAATGGGCATGTGGATGCTTGGCAAACTCTCACCACTTGCAATTTAAAGTCCAAAAAAATACGAAAACTTATTGCAACTTCTTCAAACTTCAGTTATTCTCAAATGGAGATGAACTCGAACATGCTAATGACCGCAATGCTTGAGTTTGAAGTATATATAGGCATAAGAAGTATGCTTGTTTTTGTTATGGAGGGAATATTAGTTACTTTTGTAAAGTATTCTCCCTTTACGGTGTTATAAACTTCAATCCAAAAGCGCAATATTGAATTTGAATATCTTGCAGGCACATTTACTCTTTCCAACCTTGGAATGTTTGGCGTTGATCGGTTTGATGCCATCTTGCCACCCGGAACTGTGAGTTTTGAGTTTTCATATTGATCTTTCAACCTCTTTGAATGAAAACATTTTAACCAATTTGTGACGATGTTTATGCAGGGTGCAATCATGGCTGTTGGGGCATCTGAGCCCACAGTTGTTGCCACCAAGGATGGCCGAATCGGCATGAAGACCCAGATGCAGGTATGTATCATCTCGAATTCTTGATTACTTCCATTGTAGAATCCTGCCAGTAGATAGAGCTTGTAAAATGGGTTGGACAACTACTTTCAAGTTTCAACCCATTCGACCCATTTATCCATTTCATTTTATGCTAATTTATTTTTGTTTTACATGTTTTACCCGGTAGAAATGTTACTTAACCAGTTAACCCGAATCAACCCCTTTCTAAGTTGACGGGTAAACATTGCAAACTAACAGTGTGGTGTATAAATACACAGGTAAATGTTACAGCTGATCATCGTGTAATATACGGGGCGGATCTTGCCCAGTTCTTGCAGACATTAGCAAAGATCATTGAGGATCCTAAAGATCTGACATTCTAGTTAAATTCGGATCGGTTTTTATTCCATGAGCAGATTTTTTCAAGAATCCCAAACTTTGTTTTGTGAATTTTCAGACTAATTATGTTTTGTTATAATCATATCTTCAATGAAGCTTAATTTTTCATATTTGCTTCTTGGTTATAGAAATAATAAATATGGCAACTCTGATAGTGTTATAGGAAAAGCTATTATGTTTGGCGCGCTGAAATTAGTTGTCCAGGATGAACCCACTGTAAACGAGCCAAGTCTGAACTCAAGTAGCTCACAGGTAGCTAGGCTCGCTTATGCCTACACCATGTAAAATCTTTATGTGTGAAAAACAATATATCTTTATATAGTCTTAGGACCAAAATCTCAGGTGTTACAATGCATACACTTATATATATAGTATATAGGGTTGTTCAATACAAAACTAATTTAAAGTATAAAATTGCAAGCGCCATATAACCATATGTACATGTTTTTAACTATGATATATAGATAAAAGGAGATTGGGATGAGAAACCATTGAGCGGTCACTCGACACAATATCTTCACATGAAGAACAAACCAAGATCATTCTCACAGAGAAACATCGGAAAAAAGCCAAAGCTCGGCCTTAGTTTCTCGTGCTAAGGAGCATACGTATCACACTTCTCATATCGGGTCTTGCTTCAGGGGAGACGCTGACACAGGCTAAAGCAACCTTTAGGACGGCTAGCATTTGGTCCTTAACAGCCTGTGATGTCCAATGGACCGTTGAGTCAAGTATTTGGTCATCGTTGTGTTTCTCTTTCGACTTGGCACACACCCACTTGGCTAATTCAGATCCTTCACTAACCGCAGTCTTCCCTGTTAAGAGTTCGAGCAATATCACCCCAAAACTATACACATTTCCAGGCATTGTCACCCTCATTGTGTATGCATATTCTGAAAATTGAAAACATAATTGTAGATTAGGATTTGAGTCATTTGACCCACATTTGAAATAAAATACAAACCAAATTGACCCATTCATAACTTTAGGGGTGCTAAAAGGGCCTGTGTTCACAGGTCCAACCCAACAGAAACCCAAACATGACACGAGTATTCGCGGGTTGTTAGAAACTGGACTAAACTGATTTTTATTAATTTTTGTATTTTAATACTCTAGAATTATGTTTAAATTATAAAACTTGATGTCAATATATATATATTTTTTTTTACTTTTTAAATTTGACACTTAGTACCTAACCATGAGTAAAACACAAATTCAAAATAGTTGGATCAACTGGCAAACTTGGCAAGGTGACACAAACATACCCGTTTAGCTAAACATGTTTGCGGTTAGACCCAAAACTGACCCATTTAGATTAGACTAAAACCCACGAATTTCATGTTAGGTTCCAGTCGTGTCAAAAATTAATACCCATATAAGTAACAAGTAAAAAAGGTACCTGGAGGAACATAACCGACAGAACCAGCAACATCCGAAACGTTTCCTGTACTCTTTGAAGGATCAATCACTTTAGAAAGCTCTATATCTCCAATCTGCGGCTCATCCAACGACTTGAGCATAATGGCTTTGCTAGAAAGATCAAGGAGGAGGATTGGACCCGAGGGGCATCCGTGGAGAAAAGCCAGCCCGTTAGCAACTCCTAACGCGATACTGTACCTGTTGGTCCAATCTAAACTCTTTTTTAAGCTTCCATGAAGAACATCAAAAAGAGTTCCTTTGTCAGTGAACTCATAGAACATATACGCGCTATCAACAGTCAATGCGTATGCAAGTGGGATCATGACATTTGAATTTCTCAACCTCCCCAAAGTCTCGAGCTCTTGCTCAATCAAATCATGTCTACCAAGTTGGAATATTTTGGCACTCGGGTCAACTTTTTTAACAAAGTAACTCATACCTGATGGCATGACCGCCTTGTAATAAGTAGAGAACCGTGTCTTCAAAACAAGACTCGAGAGTTTACGCACACACTCCATCGCCTTTGCGAAGTCAATATTCGTTCTATGAATCACGTTTAAAGTCAACAGTTTGCTTTTGATCACCTCCAGCTGAGGCGAATGAGGACTTTCCTCATCGTTGACCTTATGAAACTTTCTCGAAACTATTACTGCCGCAACTGCAAGTATAATAAATGCAACAACTGCTACAATGGAAGCCACAACGATTCCCACAGACGCAGTGTTACTTTTCTTCCTATCTACAGACGGGTTTGGTGGCGCATATGACAGATTTATATTCCCATCAATGGATACATTAACATTTTTACGAAACTGAGGAACCAATCCTGTAAGCTGATTGTTGGAAAACACTATCTGTGTCAAGCTTGTCATTTGAGCTAAGGAAGTTGGAATATCACCCGAGAATCGGTTGTTTGAAAGATCCAAGACTTCGAGTGACTGCAGTCTGCCGAGTAATTCGGGTATCCGCCCTTCAAAGCTGTTTCTACTGAGATTTAAAGCAATCTGCAAGTTAGGGGGCAGAGACCTTATAACACCACTGAGTCTGTTCTTCCCAAGTTGAAGCTCCAACAGCAAATCCAAGGTACCAAAAGAGTCGGGAATTGGACCGCTCAGATCATTGACTTGCAAGTCAAGATTAGTCAACTTCGTCAAATTCGAAAGTGATGGTGGGATTGAGCCATTCAGTGAATTGGAACTCATGTTTAGCTTCACAAGAATATCTAACCTACCGAATTCAATCGGGATCTCTCCAGTCAAACCGTTGTGATCAAGTTGAACAACTTGTAATTGGTTAAGATCACCTAACTCCCTAGGAACATAACCGGTTAGACTGTTATGCGACAAGTCCAAAAGCGATAAATTCTTGCATAATCTCAACTCGGTTGGGATCACACCGGTTAACTTATTGTTACCAAGTTCTAAATAAGCTAACGATGGAGCTTCGTTCTCAAATGACCACGACGGTATCTCTCCACTTAACCGGTTGCTACCTAGCCTCAACCTAAACAGACTTTTCGACACATTAACAGGTATAAAACCATCTAACCTGTTAAAAGACAGATCAACAGTCAGCAGATTCGGCTGCGACAAAAGATCACTAGGGACAGACCCGCTTAACTTATTATAACTCAGGTCTAAATTACTAAGATACCTAGTAATTCCAAGTGGGACTGCACCAGTAAAACCGTTATAATTCGCAGAAAAACGTTTCAAAGTAGTGATTCGAGCAATCGACTGTGGAATTTCACCTGTGAGTTCATTTGAAGAGAGAATTAACTGTTCCAGATTGGTCAGTTGACCAATAGTAGCAGGAATTGCACCAGATAATCTGTTATAATTAGCAGAAAACTGTCTTAAACTAGTGATGTTTGAAATCGACTGTGGTATATCACCATTAAGATTATTAGCAGATAGAACCAACTGTTCCAAGTTGGATAGGTTACCAATACCAGAAGGAATTGACCCATTGAGAAAATTGTAACTAAGATCAAGAACAGAAAGATTAACTAAGTCTGTTATTTGATCAGGGATAGGGCCAGTTAGTTTATTGTAACTGAAGTTTAAGACCTTCAAACCACTGCAAGAAGACAACAACAGAGGTGCGATTGAAGTCAATTCATTGAAGGAAACATCAAGTGATTGCAGGGTATCAATTGAACAAACAAGGGAAGACCAAGAAGAGTCATCCTTAATGTTGAAGAGAGAGAAAGATGAGAGAGAAAGGTTGGTGATGAATGAGTTGGTTGGGTTGCATACAACACCTGTCCATGAACATGGGTTCGTTAAATCGTGTGTAGAGTTCCATTTGGAAGTGTTGTTGGTGTTGGTTTGAAGGAGTTGACGGAGGTTGGTCATGGTGGTTTGTTGAGAAGGAGGTAGCTGACAACAAGCATGGTGAATGATGATGATGATGAAGAAGGAGAACAGGGGTGCATGGCTGTTCATTGTTATTGTAATGGTGGTTGGTGTTTGAAGTTTGTTTTGAGTGATTATTGATCAGTGGTTATGGTATGGAATATGTGGTTACATTACATTACATAAGTGAAGTCAAAAGAGTTGACGGAGAAGACGACCGGAGAATAACTGTGTATAGCGTGTGGAAAATGGCATGTGGAAAATTAGACCAACGACTCTTTCAAACTACCCACATTCGGAATAATGTATATAAATAATAATTAATATTATTTTTTTTTTTACAAATTTTTAGACCAAAGAGAAGAGGCGTATCAACCTAACGCGAAACTCATGGGTTTTAGCTTGATTTAAATGAGTGAATCCAATTAGGGCTGCAAATGAACTGAACTTTCAGCAAACAGTTCGTGAACCATTTGACGGGAAGTTCGTTTGTGTTTGTTTGTTTAATAAATGGACGAGCACAAACAAAAAAATTTTGTTCCTATAGTTAAACGAACGGACATGAATAGAGGTTGCATTCGTTCGTTTATGCTCGTGAACGTTCGATAACGTATTCGTTTGTGTTAGATAGTTTAATAGAGTTTTTAATTTTTATAATTTGTTTTGATATTCTTTTAATTTTATTTATTTTACCCAAATAAATAAATAGATAATATATATATGGTAAATATATGTATGCAGATTCGATCTTACTCGAAAGTTAATATATGTCAGTTTGTGTTTGTTTCCGTTCATGAATAGTTCTTTGTGTTCGTTTGTATTAATGAATGTCCGTTTGTGTTCGTGTGCATTCATGAACAAAACTAACAAACGAACACAAACATGAGTTTTCTTAACAAACAAAAACAAACATCAAATCTCGTTCGGTAAGTGTTCATAAACACATATATTTTCTTAACAAATGAGTACGAAGAAAGCCTTGTTCATGTTCGTTAGGTTTCTGTGCAGACTGCAGTCCTAAACCCAATTAAAATCTATTGATGTGAAAACATTTATCTAAATGGATAGGCTAAGTGGTCAAGTTGATTTGGTGGGTACGTGGAATGACCTGATTAACACGTTTATTTTTTTTAAAAGGTGATTTAATGTCAAAACTTAAAAAGAAATTGCAACGTAAATGTTTTATGTATACTAGTAAATATATGTGTTATGTTTTACGGTAGTGGTATGAAAAAAAAACATTTTGATTTACATGGGCTATACTTATGTCAACTTGTAAATATACGTGTTATGTTTGAAATCATGCCTGTTATATAATTTTTAGGTTCACGTTATTTTAGCCTTTTAGGTTTGATTGTCAACCCACGGACATAACCGTTTAACACTACTCTGCACGTTAATACCCGAAGATCGATCAGTCATATTTAAAAAGGATTTGTTATCACACCATTCATGGGTTACTTTATTCTTAAAACAAGATCATTATCAATTTATTACCTTTTTATATGTATAAAACAAAATTTAAAGTATTAAATTCTGTATCCAAGATAACAATTAATTATATGTTGTATCCGTCGTTCAAAAAAAAAAAAAAAATAGTATATCGATCTTATCTTAGAGCATTAATACCCCTTCTCTTCCAAACTAAAAATCTAACAAAAACCCTAGGTAGCGTTTGGTATGATGAAATGGAAGGGAGAATGCGAGGTAATGAAAAACAGTGTGTTTGGGTGGTCAAAGAAATGAAATAACCCATGCCACAAGGCATTTCATTCCCTCAAAACCATTACATCCACCCCCATGTTTTTTTATTCCATCCCTTATTCACCATTCATTAACAACACCATAAGCCACTACCCACCCCCACTACCAACGACCATCGTCACCATCGACCACCGCTGCCACCACCACCGACCATCGCCGTCACCACCCACCACCGTCTCCCACCACCAACACCGTCACCTACCACCCACCACCGTCGTCACCACCCACCACCGTCGCTGCCATCTACTACCTTCACCCACCCACCCACCCACCACCGCCGCCATCCAACACCACCCAATGCAGCCGCCACTGCCCACCATCGTCATCCACCCACCATCATCGCCATCCACCTCCACCCACCGCCACCATCGCCACCACCCACCACCGCCGTCGCTACCTACCACCACGCTACCGCCACACACCACCACCTACCATCACCGCACCAACCACCACTCACCATAATCGCCCACCCACCATCACGGCCATCCACCTCCACCTTCCACTGGTGTCGCCGTCACCACCCACCACCGTTGCTACCGCCACATATCACCACCCACCATCACCGCCACTAACCACCACCCACCACCGCCACTCACCACTGATTTTATTCCTTCGTCTTTTCCTACCTATCCAACAACACAAAGTAGTATTTTGTTTCATTCGCACATGGCTACCAAACAAGACATGGAATGGTAATGATCCATTCCATTACCTCATCCATTCCATTAACCCATACCAAACAAACCCCTAATTTACCTGTTCGTCCTATTCTCTCAAATAGATTTTGAGAGAAGTTAAATTTCTTCTCTTGTAGAGACCCATAGTCAAATCTCTATAAATTATTATGACTTAAGAGCATATACGAAAGAAAATTGATAAAATATGTATTTGTGAGTATGATAAAGAGTAAGATGTGAGAGGTTTTCAAGAAATAAACAAATTTTAAAGAAACATATGGTTTTTAGTTAAATTATATATAGATAGGAAAGAAGATAAGATGTAATTTTTTTTTTACGACAAACCAAACTTTATTCCACAAAAACTAGCAAGAAGCTTGGAACAATGAAACAAAAAGAGAAAAAGTAAACATCACGAAAAAATGAACAAGAACGAAAACCACGAGGAGCCACCCACCTAACGACACAAAGACACCTAGCAACGCCAAACAAACCCACCACTAAAGAAGCCTTAAAGAATCCCCAGCCACATCATGGTGGATAGTGGAGGAAACATAAAAGCCGACTTAGGAGCTGGAGTCGAGACCTCACCCACCGTCACACGTTTAGCTTTAACTCCTTTTTTCTGCTTCCGAGCTGGATTGCCAACACCTTTGCTACCTTTGCCTAAGCAATTAGTAGAATCTCTAATTTTAAAGGACATCTCTAAACCATTATTAGCACCAACCCTTGGTGGAACTCTTAGGTTGATTCGGAGGGATATCCACAGGTATCTCCGATGACAATGGTTGCGGGTTCAAGTTCGGATTCGAAGTAGGATCAACAGGCTTGGGTTTAACGCTAAACGTGTTGGATCTTGATCAAAATGAGCTGATGTTTATCTATTTGTTTATCGCATATTTATAGGATCAGATTGTTAGTCTGTTGCCTTTTCTCTGTTGTTTTTTCCTTCCTTTCTCTTGGCCTTCGACTATATATGTGTGATACCTTGCAATTTCAGGTTCTTACTTTGGTTAAGCTCTAGTTACTTGTACTTACATTCCATGCATTATACTTAACTAGGGTTAGTTAGTAGAGTCATTCGTTGCACAATTATAGGTTAATAACTGCATGAAACGGTAATTCGAAGAATTACTGGACTACGTATACAAGTAGGGAACCCCAAACGTTGGTGACTTAGTGAAATACAACTATTGTGAACTTACGTGTTAATATTACGTGTTAATACGTGACCATGTGAATTTACGTGATTAAACGTTAACGGGTCATTAACTGGGACGGGACGGACCGGGATCCAAATATGTATGATGAACGTTTATGTGTATTTTGAATATTAGTATAAGGGATATTAATATTTAGAAGTTGGTAGTATTGTAGAATAAAAGAAAATAAAAATTTGAATATTAGGTCTCCCCGGGGTACGCGGAGGGAAAGGATATTCCCCCGCGGCCCGCGAGGGAATTATAAAATCTGATAGGTTCTAGGAGACGCCGCAGTACGCGGGGGAACTGAGAATCCTCCCGCGACCCGCGGGGGAGTCAACGACGTGGAAAACAAGTTTAAACCTCTTTAAAACGATTTTAAACCTCATTCTTCTCATAAACACAACCCTAATCGTCTCCTACTGCCTATTTACGAAAATATCAGACCCCAAACACCTGCTAAGGCTCAAGAACACCATTCGGGAAGCTTGAAGAGCAATCGGTTGGTGGTTTTGAAGTGCTTTCGGTATAATACTCAACCCTGCATGTTTTAATTATCTTTAATGTATTTTAAAACATCATAACCAAGTTTGTCCTGGTCTGAAACACTTTTTTAAAGATTAAAACTTGATGATTATAAAGAGTTAATGGATTAAACATGATATTATGTGATGATTATTTTATATATTGCATGTTCTTGATGTTTAGACTTCTAGGGTTTATGATTGATGATGTTTAGCATGTATTTTGTAAGGTTTTGATCATGTTATGTCTTGTGAATGTTGTATGATGATTTTTGGATGTTGTTGATCGATTATATGCGTATATGAGTAGTTTTAATTGGAGTTTATGCATATTTAAAATCTGGACAGAATGTTAAAGTTGACTTGTAGGGTCTGCAACGTGGCTTCAAAGTGTTTGTTTTGATGATTTCTTTGCATGAAAATGTTATAAAAGGTATTAGCTTTTCGTAATGGGTAAAATCATCTGATTTGGACGTCGTTTGATATGTTTTTGGAATTTTCTTTGGTTAAAGGTCTAATTAGATTTTCGGATTAATAATTTGGGTCAACTTTAAACAACCATAACTTGAGTTTTACAAAGAGTTAGATTATTAAATTTGGAAAGTAGGTCAACATTGGAATAACTTGTCTTTTCCAAGTGGATTCATCCCGTTTGGATGAATGAACAAGTTTTGGGAATTTTTCTACTAAACTGATCTGTTGTGAGAATTTTCTGAACTTAGCTGTTTTGTGCGATTTTTCACAATTTTTATGTATGGTTTTATCACAAAATAAAAATGTAGATTTGACCGGTAGACTCCCTAGAATGTTCAGTAAACTTTTGGGAGTCTAACTCATTGGATAAGTATTTTTAATAAATTGGTTTTCATGGCGCATAATCTGTCCTAAAAACACAGATTATGTATTGTACGCTTACGTGTCTGTTTGGAGTCTTGTATGGCTTACTATTAACATGAACTTGTGTGAGAACTTATATGAGATGTATATGAAGTGTATTACTAATGTTAATCATACCGTTCACCAATGGGTTAGTAGGGTTTACTTGTGCATTTAGAATCATTAGGTGTCACTTACATGGTTTTGGAACTTTTAAACGTCTTGGACAAACGGGTCATATGGTGTAATGATATTACACATATACTCACTTAGTGACACATGTAATAGGAAGTCGGTAGTACGTCATATTTGTGGAGTTTGGATTATTTCCTTGCAACCTAAGGTGGGTTTCACTACCCTTTTCTCAAAAGTATGTGTCTCGGGTTGAGACAACTTACTTAACTTTTCTAGTCCAGTTGGGACAACTCACACATTCTGTATGTTCCCAATAATCAGCTGTTTAGTTATAATGAGTGGGCTAGCTACCACTGGCATGTGAATTAGCTGTTTACTTGTTGTTACGTGGTCTGGGAGACCGACGCTTTTATTTGTTGTTACGTGGTTTGGGAGACCGACGCATTTACTTGGTTACGTGGTTTTGGAAACCTACGCGTTTACTCACTTATTTACTTTACTTGTGAACTCACCAACATTGTTTGTTGACCCACGATATACATGCTTTTGCAGGTAGTTAACTTCCGGTGTCACGATTAGGAAGCACTGCACGTTTCACTGCATTTGGGGTCTTGGGCATACACCTAAATTATATATCATGCTTTTACATTTTCTTTCATATGGTTTTAATTTGGGCGTGTTGTTTTGCACATGGTTTTAAAATGATTTAAATTTGGTTTACGCATCCGCAGCTTAACTAAACTTGATTTTGAAAAAACGAACTAAATGGTTTGGGCATTTAGAGTTCGTTCATATGACTTATGGCTATGGGATCCTGGTATCTTATGCGCCTCGCGGTATGAACCCCATAGTGGAAATTTGAGGGTGTGACAATATGTATGCCTTTTCTTTGGTTTTTCAATAATAATGAAATAATAATCAGCTCTTGATAACCAAGTGCTTCATGGTATCAGAGTAGGAATACCAAAATTAAAATCATAAACTATCAATCGATGGCAGGAGACGAGGCAGAGAGTTCGCCCAAAAACGCTGGTGGTGCTGTCGAACTTATCGATGTAAACTCGCCTTTCTAGTTGCATCCTTCGGACTACCCGAAACAGATGCAGGTTAACGAAAGCCTGTCTGACAATAACTTCAATGATTGGATTCAGGAAATAACCAATTTTCTGTTTGCCAAAAACCAAATCAGGTTCGTTGATGGATCCGTGAAGAAACCGGAGAAGACAGACAAGAAGTATATGCACTGGATGAGATGTGACGCCATGATAAAAGGGTGGCTCACTACGGCTATGGAGAAGGAGATAAGGACAAGCGTTAAATACGCGAACACGGCTGCGGAGATCTGGAAGGATTTACACGAAAGATTTGGTAAAGAGAGTGCGTCAAGAACGTATGAAATCAAGCAGTCCATCACGATGACCCGTCAAGAAGAATCCACTGTATCGGATTATTACACCAAACTGGGAGGATTTTGGGATGAAATAGATATCATGTTGCCAGTGCCTTGGTGTGAATGTGAAGGATGCACGTGCGACATCGGAAAGAAATTGGTAGAATTAAAAGAAAAAGAAAGAATATATGAATTTTTAATGGGGTTGAATTCTGATTTTGCAGTGATCAGAACTCAAATTCTTGCTATGAAACCAACACCAACACTTGGTGTGGCTTATCACTTGGTGGCCGAGGATGAGCAACAAAGAAGTATCACTGCTAAAAAGAAGACTTCAACAGAAACGATGGCTTTTCAGGCTGCTCAGCAGGGAAGACGGGATGCGCAATCCCAAAGGAAGTCGTGGCAGAAGACAGAGAAGGTGCAGCCAAGCGCTAAGGTGGGGCACTGCACATTTTGTGGGAGAGACGGGCATGTTCAAGAGGGTTGTTTTAAACTCATCGGATACCCAGATTGGTTTTTTGGGAAAGAAAACTCTAAACCCAAGGCAGCTTTGGTAGAGGCACAATCCAGTCCTGTTCCAGGTCTCAATGATGACCAGTACAACATGTTTTTCAAATTTTACGAGAAGAAAGAAGAACAAAAGGAGAAGAAGATTAACCTTCTTTTCATTTTGATAGGAGTAGGTGCTTGCTGCTCCCTCGCTGTCTACTAAACCTTTACTGCCCGGCCGGCCCCTCTCTTTAATCTTAAGTAAAGTGAAGTCAAATCAATGAAGTGAACTGTCACACCACGCCAATGGCGGAAACACGTGGCGCAACGCTCGAAAGCATATCAAAGTCAAGATTAACACAAACTATATTTAATAGAAAAGATCAATTTATTAGAATGTCGGAAATCAGTATCTCGTTACAATATTGCACAAGGCATTACTTAAAACGATTAAGTTTCAATGTGGGTATTTCCGTTTATGTTCCAACCCGAAGGTAACAATGAATGAAATCCCGACCAGTGTCCGACATCCCGAATTCCACCGCACTAGCCCCATATCTATTCAGCACTTAGTTACCTGAAAGATATGTTTAAAAAGACGTCAATATATAAAATATTGGTGAGTTCACAGGTTTTAGTTACATAACAATAACATTTTCACAACCATCGACTCGACTCACTTTACCGTATAATTACTTTCCCATTAAGTAATTATACTAGGATCTTGTCGATCGATATTCCGTTTTTTTACAACATGTGCGAAACCTGCACAACTTGTGGCCTTTGTAAGGAGTAGCTAGCTCCTACAAACTATAATGATGAGCAATCCCTTGAGCCCCATAACCAAACCAAGACTAATAATAATGCCCCGCTCCAAGTCGTTCCTCGGAACTCAACGACTTAATTTCAGAATACGTGCACCCCAGGCATACGCCGATGCATAATCGACGCTATCGATTAGGGGTGGGCCTTGTCAGGCACCAATAGTACTATCCAAATATTCTTTCGGTTTCATTTCCCTGAATTAATGATTACGGAAGAGAGGACTCAACCCCGAGTGGCGTTCACTGCTCAAGTACTCATCATACCACTTATCACATTTTATCCTTTGAAAACCTTTTCAACATGTGACAATATTTGACAAACATATCTTTCCCCCAGTTAAAACAGTAAAATGGGGCCGTGAAACTCACCTGAACACTGTCTGGCTCACTAGGTAGATAGCATAGAGGGCCTCGCACCTACAAACGTCCTGGACGTATGAGTCACTATTCCTATAGTGCATGTGCCTTGGCAAGTTGTACACCCAACTCCCGACCACAAGTTATTCCAAATTCTGTTTAATTAAGCGCGTATCCTAGGTTTCGTTGGCGTTACATTACCCTTTGTGTTACAAGTTATATATTACTCTTGTTAATATTTCCTTAACTTGTATTTTATTATCATCGACTCGGCTTCACTTAACATATAATTATTTTCCCATTTAAATAATTATACTTAAGATCGCATCGCTCGATATAATATATATTTCAACACCCGACCCGACTCACTTTGCCACACATTTGTTTTCCCATTTAAACAAATATGCTAAGATCTTGTCGTTCGATTGTATATTCTTAACACCCGATTCAACTCACCATACCGTATATTTATTTTCCCAATCAAATAAATATACTAGGGTCTTGTTGGTACGGCATACACATATATATATCCTTGTCTACTCGTCTCGCTTTCCTTTCCTCATATCTACTTTCCCATTAAGTAGATATACTAGAATTTTTGCCGAGTCGAGCGTACATATATATAAATGCGTAGTTTTTCTTGTTAAGTATATACGTTTGTTTAACGTCTTATTTGTTTATGTTATACTTTTCTCCCACGAATAATTCCCTTAACACTTAGGAAAGTGTTTGTTAGTTTTCATCCATGTATATATATATTTTACTTCCTAAAATATATACTTTCTCATCTTGCCGCAATGGCATTTTTCTCATGATTTGTCCGTGTACGGTTCGTTAACGCGTCTTAATTCGATATCTTAACTCGATTAGTTAATTCTTCCAAGTCTTTCCCAACATGTGCTTTATAGAAATATTATCCACATTTCTAACCCATGTTACTTGGAAGGTTTGTATTTTAGCCCAACTTGTTAACTTAGATACAAAAATGCTTCCAATACTTTTATATTCCCATTTATATAAAAGTATTCATTTTTGTATAAGTTTCTCAAGTTTGATTCACATTTTTATAAAATCTCTATTTTATAAAAATCCTTATTTTAAAACCCTTTGTATTTTTGTAACTTTCAAAAATACACTTTTATACAAAATACCCAAGTATTTCTACTAGTATTTACAAAAATCATCCTTAGACTTTATTACTTACATTTTTGACACCGAACTTTCCATACTTGTATTTTTGGACTAATAGTTTCTAAAATATCCATTTTAGTCCTCTAACTTTCAAAGTTACAACTTTAGTCCCTTAACTTCCAAAAGTTGCATTTTTCCACTCTAACTTCCAAAGTTAACATTTTTCACTCAAAATAGTAAACTTTGAAGATCCAACTTTTTATTGGTAAGTTATTTTTGTATCAAAACACTTATGTTAGTCTTGTATTTCATATGGAAGACTAATTATATGTGTGTTTTATGTATTTGTCCATTTTATCAAAATATTATTCATCTAAGTAAGCTAACTTAGATTTTCCATTTTCTTCATTTATGAACTTCTAACATGTTTTTCCACACATTATAACTTAGATGATCATAATAAGATGATTAACACTACTTTTTAATACATTCAAGTTTATTCCACAAATCTTAACCAAATCACCATCCTACTTAGTGTATGTGTAAACTTATATATTTTCAAGATTATTACTTCATCATCATCAAATCCATGATTTATTTACATATCTTTAATCCTCCATTTTACACATGTAAAACCTATTAAAGATTATGTTCAAACCACCTTTTAAACCCTTCATGTACAACTTGCTTCTAAGAACACATACATGAATAATAATAATCAAAAACAAGGTTAAGAAGCTTACTACTAGCACAAGGCTAGGGAAGACAAAAACCTTGGATTTGAGAGGGGTTTAGTGTGTTCTTCCAAGTGGTTTAGCTCCAAGCTCTTGAAACACACAATAGGGGTTTGGATGATGGATTGTTTTGAGTGATTTGGAGATGTAAAAACTTGAAAGGAATGTGTATATGGGGTGGATGAAGCTCACGGCTCAAGGAGAAGAAAAGGAAGAAGAAAGTTTGAGTGTGTGAGTATTCTAGCACATGTTTATATAATCTTACCACATGTAATCATTCCAAAGATTCAAGTAATCTTATGGAGGATTGAGTTGTGTACTTGGGATTTTTGGAAAGATATGGTATGTGTGTGTGTGTATAATGCCGTGTATGTATGTATGGATGTGGGAGATTTCTTGCAAATCTTGCTAATCCTTATGATCTCTCATAAATCTTTCACTAGATATCACATATACACACAAGTGTGCACTAGTGTAATGATGGTTTAGGCTATGTCTTGGATTATAGGGCCTCTTGGCCGATTTTTTTCTTACAAGGGAGACAAAAGCTTTGCATGCTTGTACTTCCATCTTACACCTTTTGGCATTTAGCTCATGCATGCTTAATACTAGTTTTATAGATTATTATTATAACCACACATGCATGAATACACCAAGGCCTTCTAGGCCGGCCCTTGGAGAGGTTTGGGTAGGGCCCACAACTTCAAATATTTACCCAATATTTGTTATGTTTAATTCCCCGTCGTTCGGGTGTCGTTCGGGTATTTTTCGGGTTTTGATCGCGCATTATTCGGACATTAAAAATACCTTTAATAACCCTTAAATATAGTCTAATTTAAGCGTTGATTGGTTATTTAGGCTTTTACCGGGTGAAATTATGAGTTATGCGCGTATCGGGTGCGGTACGCGCACTTTATTTGTTACCGGGAGAATTGTATGAGACGTTCCCACTTATGGTTTTGGGGTTCCAAAACTCATTATATTTTATGAAACTACCCTTTATTTTATATCCCGGGTGTCCGGGATCCTTTTCGTTTATTTAATTATTACCGGGTAATTGCCAACGTCCATACCGGATAGCTTATTCGCACATGATCCAATCATGTTTTACCATTAAACGTATGCATTCCTATGCACTATTTGGAAATTGCTATCTCCTAAGGCCATTGATAATTAAATCACACATAATTGCATTTAATTACGTTAATCATATACTAATTAATCTGTACGGAATTACCTTATTTTTGCCGGTTGTTACATTCTCCCCCCGTTAAGAGAATTCCGTCCCGGAATTCAGTTCAAGTTACTCATCACAATAGTATCCTTGAACAGGGCGGGGTGTTTGCGCTTCATGAGATCTCCTCTTTCCTAGTGAGCCCAGATTCATGCTCGGCTCACGCTTAGTGCTTTATCAAACACAGTGTCATAGTTCAACTACGACTAAGCTTCTTGGTCATCCCATCTTGGCATATCTATCGGTCTTCCCGAAATCGTAGAGCTTATTGTCAACCGGACTTCCGCCGGTCGAGGAATTGACCAAAACTTCCTCAGTCTGGGCTTGCAGGATTCACCTAGAGTTCCACCAAGCTCTTACGATAGTCCGAGCTTAGTCATTTCGAGACCAATTTCGATTGATATCTCCGTACCATCGAAGTATTAGGAACTTGGCCTACCACAATCTCTAAGCTTATTGACACCTTCTCGAAGTATGACTCTTAGTGAAAACCTATTATTAGACCGAAGTTCTTAAGGCCTTCGCCTTATCTGCATGACTTCTTAATAGGTTCGCATCTCATCCGAACAGCTCTTAATCTGCAAGATCTACTGGCCATCTCCCGAATAACCTAAACCAGGTTATGTATCTGTCTCCGTCTGTCAATCGACGCACTGGAGATTTACACGTATGCCCTCCAAGGGCTTTGAGTAGTACACCCCGAACACTGGGATGCTAATTCCTATCACAAAGGAATTTTTGGTGAGGAAGCTCATGGGTTTGATCTGCCACGAACATCAATCGTGTCGACACGGAACAGTTCCGTCAAGTACATTCAATTTGTCCGAGAATGACAAACCATACTCGTCTCAAATTGAGTATCCCATGCTTGTGTACAAAGTTTGTCGAACTTGAGGTAGAGTGACCGCTACAATCCGATATAATGTAAGTTGGCAATTCGGTGTCTAGCCACAACTCTCTCCGAGAGTATAGGTAACTGTCCGTATGCCTCATCTCGAAGCCACAGATGAGTACGGAACGAGAGGGTTCCAAGCAACCATCAATCATCACTTGGGTCACATCTGACCCCGGGACACCTCGGGTGTCATGGTGATGTCAAACAGGTGATCTTACCGCACCACATAAAAGTCCCCTTGGACACCTCGTCGGGTATCCCATTTTATTTATCCTTCGGCTCGACTCACTTTACCGTATATTTACCTCCCCATTAAGATAAATATACTAGGTTCTTGTCGACCGAACAATCACATTCAGAATGGGACTTTATTTCCGCAGAATCCTCTGGGTATTGAATTGCTGCTTTCCTCCTGAGCAATTGTGGTTAATGGTACTAGGACGCTTATTGTGGACTGATGGAGGTCGAAAGTTTTTGCGTCGCTTTCACCCCTCAGTCCCCTTACATTAAGCAGTGTATACAATGGCGCCCGGGCCGTACAATTCCACAATCCTTGAGTAGAACGAGTCGACTCATCACCAACGGCAAGATGCTTCCAGCACATGGGTCTATACCGAAAAGAGTTATATGAAACATCATAAATTGTTGTCGCAATGAACAACGTATAAGGTTTATTATGACATATCAACACGTTGGCCCCCATTGCGACAAGTATACAGAACACCAGTAGCTACCCAACCATGGGTATCCAGTACCAGTTCTGTTATATGTGCTTCATGGGTACTAGTGTTCTATCGTCAATAGCAACCTAGTAAATCAATTCCGAATAGTACAGGCCACATGCCCCTGCATTGACCTTCAGATCTTATGCAGAGATCTGAGTGAAAGGAGTCCTGAAACCAAAACCCTCATTCATCGAAGGTTCCATCCTTTCGGAATCTTTTTATGTAAATGGTGAAATCGGGCCATAGATGCATGCATTTAGCATAGATTTCACATTTGGCTTGACGGCTTCATGCGCTCAAGTCGTTACTTAAACAAGCGAGCGACTGATATCGTACCACAAGTAATAGTCCTGAGCCTTCCCACAAGGCATCCCATTCAATGCCTCAGTAGTCACACATATGGGCGGAATATGTAAGCCTTCAAGCTCGTCCTGATTAGTCCGGTGCCATACGCCCTGACCTGGCAGCCCACATTACCATGGTGCCTCTAACAGCGTCTATCAAGGATAAGGGGTTTTGCTCTAGTGTGAGCAATGCTACTTAAGGATGACTGGGAACACCACTATCGGCTCAAGGTCGAAATTGTATTCCATTGTTCCAAGAATCTACGCCACAACACCAAGGTAGGATAAACCTTCCATCAAGGGGATAACAACATTAATCGATGGGTCGAGACGATCAATCATCTTAACCCAGTAGCGTGGCACCTCTAAAGAGTAGGTAATGCTGCACGCCCTTCTGGATTCAGGGTTCATAAAACCTCTTAATCATGTACCAGGGACTTCACCAATGCATGCCCGTGGGTGGGTCCACGACGGTATTCCCATAACCATCGGTATGGTACGTATGACTCCAAATGAATCCACTGGTGCGAGCAATAAATGATTTGAACCTTTCAACTCTTGCTGGTCCCAAGGGTATAGATCATAATATCGCTCATAAATTCTCGATACCTTCAGGTTCGAGACGTATTCGAAATCCCTTATCACCAAGGCAAGTCTCGCCTTGTCACGTGTAGATCACAGGGTTTCTTCCCGACATTGATTTGCATAACCGATCGCTGGGCGACCAAATTGCACGTGAAAGGTTAGGGTTGGACATAGCGTCACTGGTGCCTCAGATTCTGAAGATGTACCGCTCACGAAATGCGTGAGCATATACCGGAGTCGGCACATGACTCGGTCACCTACTCAGACGACCACGAGATTCAGACCTTAGGGGAATACACGTAATCACTAAGGCTAGAGTGTCTAAGCACGACTTTTAGAAAGTCCGTTGAACACCGGAAATCCTACATAATCAATGTCGGCACTACATAATCAAACAAATAGAATAATGACGGCACGAGGGGTTTAGGTGATGTCTCCATTCCGAGAGAAACAAGAGCAATGTAAACGACAAATCATCACGTCGTCGAGGTAATCCAACAGCTGTAGCAATACGCCCTCTGAGCAACACGACAGTAGGAATAACATGGCAATGTCAGCAACAAATCCGCGAAGTACATCAACTAGGGAACACCGCCCGGGAGTGACACGATAACCGAGAAGCATGACGATAAGGCAACACTGCAACAGGAACCGTACGACACAGAGAAATACGGCGGCAAGGCTACACTACTGCAGGAGCAGTAAACAACAGTAATGCATCATTGACAATGCAGCGTAACCACCTGGATACGCAACTAGTAAAATAATGCAACTGCAAGCATGCACAATGGCTGGGGGGTAACACAGTAGCACGAATGCACGCGACAATATGACGCTCAACATGGAGAATCCCATAGTCCACACCACCATAAAGCTCCGTTACGGTGGGCACGCATCCCCGTGCGTCTCAGATCACTTGTGGAGGTGGGAATTTCATTCGTACCTTCGGCCTTGGGCCTAACCTCCATAGGCTCAATGGTAGAACTTGGTTAGATTGGCTGGCGCATTCGTCGTCATGACGGGTTCCACATAATTTGGCTGACTTCTCAAGCCGATATTGTTCATGGAGAGGACGACCAGAGGCTTGTTATGAGTCACTCAAACAATGGTAACAGAAACATCGACAGTTTCCACTGAGGCCTGAGAACCATTGACAATGTTAGACTTCCTAAGAGTCCAAGGAATGATAACTAGTAGTTCAATGAAAGCCTCAAAGAGAATGGAATTAATAACAACAAACTCCACAAAGACACATAGATGGTCATAGCGGCCTGGAAAGGGTCATAGAGACGTCTTCGTTAATATCATTCACTTCTGCAGGAGCCTCAAAATTAACAACGTCAACCCGAGCAGAGCCATAGAACAACATCATCAAGCCCAACATGAACTGTACAGACAACGACAACAATGAACTCAACAACAAATATAGAAACGATGACATCAAGTTCGATAAGTGCTATCGAACCACTGATAACAACAAACTCAGCGAGAGCTACACTAAATAGCGCCAACAGGATTCGCTTGAGCCATAGGGTAATAATAGGAGCAACAACGTCAGGCTCGACTGGAGCCTTAAACTCGTCGTAGCTATTCTATGTGTGGTGATTGGTATCCATAGGACCTGGAAACCAACCTACATTTTTCCCGATAACAAGGGTAGTGGTCACAACGAGCATAGCAAGTAGAGGTAGAAGGATCACGATTTATCGATACACCACGATAAAATGAAAACGATACCGACTCTGGCTACCCAGCCGAGTCATTCTTCTCTTTAGGGTCTCCTTACATGCTATCTAGCACCGATAGTAATTAGCTGGAATGCCTCTCTGTCACTCAAGCGAGGCCGGTGAACCTTCTTCCTGATAGGCCATGCCGTGAGAGTATCGAAATACGGCAAGAGATTAGACAGGTCACCGTGTCCACAACGAATGGACCTTGCAACCTTAGTTTATAAATCACCGTAACGAGGGGACGCAACGTCTCAATATCTATGGGGATTGATGGAAAACGCTTCGCGTCATTTGCCGCCCCTAATAAATTACTAGTCTCGTCGTCATGACGAGGGTGACGAATGTTATTGCCACAAGAGCAATGGGATTTCCGTCCCATAGGTAAGTTTACCAGATAAACGTGACCACTTCCAGTAGTCCGTCGTTCGATTTTCGTGGGGGATTTTAATGTCAGCAAAAAGCGTCTTGCAACATTCTGACAATCACAGAACACTCTTACGATTACGATTCCCAAAGTGTGGTTCCACTTTCTAGGATTTATGACGGATTCAGGCACAGTACCTGTAACGAACCTACTCTGGCGTTCCTCGACTGAAGCGAGACTACCAACAATCCTTGAAAAACAAACAGGAGGTAGATAGAGGAGTCTTATGATAACCTTTGCACCTCAGGAAGGTAGTATGACATAAGTACCAACATGCTGAGTCCATCACAATTCATCTTCCGAACACGATCCAGCGCTATTGCGAAGTTTGTTAATCCACACTTGAATACTCAATACATCGAGTAGTGGGTTCCCACGAGTTAATCGTATGCACTTCCGAGTGAGTCCATCGCCAAATGTCGACTGGGGCTTGCTGTTCTACTATACGCCATCATCATAACACTGGCAACAATGCCGCGGTCGTGATTAGTGCCCGAAATTCTTGACATCGTCGAAGTTTATCACAGTCCTATGACTCGCGGATGTGCAACATGGCATGCTGATTTCATCATCAGTCCATGTCTGCATTGGTACAACCAATACTGTCGGTTCAGACGAGGGCTATCGAGCCTTCCAGATAACAATGATCAAGCTTCCTAATCCCGCAACTTCGATTCTGTCTTCCTACTGGAGAAGAAAAATATCCGACCCTTGAAGACAACCTGGGCGTGCGATAGATTGAACATGACTAATTCACCATGATAACACAGCAGCACATGGCCCCGAGTCTCATATTTAGTCCACGCAGGGTCCCGTTCTCTAGACGCACTAGCCTAGCAGGGACGCACCCTAAGTCTTTACTGGGTTCCAAGTTTAGCATTCCTCGCATCGTTCCAGGCGTTCATCTCTTCGGTAGGCAGCGCATCCTCGTATGCCCGCTCCTTTGGAAGAACTTTGTGGCGGAGACATTCCACTCCTATACAAGGAAGTTTTCGTCTCCCGTCACTGTCCAATGCGTGGGTTTACGTCAAATTTCTCTCATGAATAGACGTTCGAGCTCTTCCGTGCTCGTACCATAAAAGGTAATGTCGAAGAAAGCTTATTAGGTTAGCTAGGATCAGAATAAAGGGACATCGGCGAGACCTCCCATTTAACCCATTGGTCAATCAAAACCAAGACTGAATCTAAAGAACAAGAACAACTAAGACAAGGAGTGATCACCAATCCCGGCCCTAGCGCCCACCAAGGTTACCGTGCACCCCAAACTATTATTATTACGTGTGCACCCGTAATGATAATTTGTGTTGCCAGGTAATCTTGTTGCCCGCTAGTTCCGAGCTTCCTGATCCAAAACCGAGATTTCATACAACAAGAGACTTGATCTAGTTTCGCCTCCAAATCACAAACAACGTGGCGACATCCATTAACGCGATAGAGATTAGTCCTTCCGATCATCCCGTCTACAGGCAAGCAGGTAGGCTCCTCGTAGCCCACAGTGTCCTTCCTCTTGGCTGGTACCGGTGATCGGTGCAGGAGTGTGGACTAATGTGAAGCGTGACACAACAACCTTACTGGCAAAATATCCGTACTACGTATATGTATTAACTTAATCTTAGAAAATCGGATTCCTATGCAACATAAACATCTTATCCGCATTTTCTAATACTTCATATATCGACACACATGGCTAGTCGGTCGGAATTTCCCCTTGTACAATCCATGTACAATCTTCTTTCTTTTCTGAAAATATTTCGTTGTGTTTTATTTTTTTTGAAAACTTCGTTTTCGAGCCAAAACTGGTTATAGTCTAGATTTTTCAAAAATGCTAGTTCGCTACAACCTTGGCTCTGATACCACTTCTGTCACACCACGCCAATGGCGGAAACACGTGGCGCAACGCTCGAAAGCATATCAAAGTCAAGATTAACACAAACTATATTTAATAGAAAAGATCAATTTATTAGAATGTCGGAAATCAGTATCTCGTTACAATATTGCACAAGGCATTACTTAAAACGATTAAGTTTCAATGTGGGTATTTCCGTTTATGTTCCAACCCGAAGGTAACAATGAATGAAATCCCGACCAGTGTCCGACATCCCGAATTCCACCGCACTAGCCCCATATCTATTCAGCACTTAGTTACCTGAAAGATATGTTTAAAAAGACGTCAATATATAAAATATTGGTGAGTTCACAGGTTTTAGTTACATAACAATAACATTTTCACAACCATCGACTCGACTCACTTTACCGTATAATTACTTTCCCATTAAGTAATTATACTAGGATCTTGTCGATCGATATTCCGTTTTTTTACAACATGTGCGAAACCTGCACAACTTGTGGCCTTTGTAAGGAGTAGCTAGCTCCTACAAACTATAATGATGAGCAATCCCTTGAGCCCCATAACCAAACCAAGACTAATAATAATGCCCCGCTCCAAGTCGTTCCTCGGAACTCAACGACTTAATTTCAGAATACGTGCACCCCAGGCATACGCCGATGCATAATCGACGCTATCGATTAGGGGTGGGCCTTGTCAGGCACCAATAGTACTATCCAAATATTCTTTCGGTTTCATTTCCCTGAATTAATGATTACGGAAGAGAGGACTCAACCCCGAGTGGCGTTCACTGCTCAAGTACTCATCATACCACTTATCACATTTTATCCTTTGAAAACCTTTTCAACATGTGACAATATTTGACAAACATATCTTTCCCCCAGTTAAAACAGTAAAATGGGGCCGTGAAACTCACCTGAACACTGTCTGGCTCACTAGGTAGATAGCATAGAGGGCCTCGCACCTACAAACGTCCTGGACGTATGAGTCACTATTCCTATAGTGCATGTGCCTTGGCAAGTTGTACACCCAACTCCCGACCACAAGTTATTCCAAATTCTGTTTAATTAAGCGCGTATCCTAGGTTTCGTTGGCGTTACATTACCCTTTGTGTTACAAGTTATATATTACTCTTGTTAATATTTCCTTAACTTGTATTTTATTATCATCGACTCGGCTTCACTTAACATATAATTATTTTCCCATTTAAATAATTATACTTAAGATCGCATCGCTCGATATAATATATATTTCAACACCCGACCCGACTCACTTTGCCACACATTTGTTTTCCCATTTAAACAAATATGCTAAGATCTTGTCGTTCGATTGTATATTCTTAACACCCGATTCAACTCACCATACCGTATATTTATTTTCCCAATCAAATAAATATACTAGGGTCTTGTTGGTACGGCATACACATATATATATCCTTGTCTACTCGTCTCGCTTTCCTTTCCTCATATCTACTTTCCCATTAAGTAGATATACTAGAATTTTTGCCGAGTCGAGCGTACATATATATAAATGCGTAGTTTTTCTTGTTAAGTATATACGTTTGTTTAACGTCTTATTTGTTTATGTTATACTTTTCTCCCACGAATAATTCCCTTAACACTTAGGAAAGTGTTTGTTAGTTTTCATCCATGTATATATATATTTTACTTCCTAAAATATATACTTTCTCATCTTGCCGCAATGGCATTTTTCTCATGATTTGTCCGTGTACGGTTCGTTAACGCGTCTTAATTCGATATCTTAACTCGATTAGTTAATTCTTCCAAGTCTTTCCCAACATGTGCTTTATAGAAATATTATCCACATTTCTAACCCATGTTACTTGGAAGGTTTGTATTTTAGCCCAACTTGTTAACTTAGATACAAAAATGCTTCCAATACTTTTATATTCCCATTTATATAAAAGTATTCATTTTTGTATAAGTTTCTCAAGTTTGATTCACATTTTTATAAAATCTCTATTTTATAAAAATCCTTATTTTAAAACCCTTTGTATTTTTGTAACTTTCAAAAATACACTTTTATACAAAATACCCAAGTATTTCTACTAGTATTTACAAAAATCATCCTTAGACTTTATTACTTACATTTTTGACACCGAACTTTCCATACTTGTATTTTTGGACTAATAGTTTCTAAAATATCCATTTTAGTCCTCTAACTTTCAAAGTTACAACTTTAGTCCCTTAACTTCCAAAAGTTGCATTTTTCCACTCTAACTTCCAAAGTTAACATTTTTCACTCAAAATAGTAAACTTTGAAGATCCAACTTTTTATTGGTAAGTTATTTTTGTATCAAAACACTTATGTTAGTCTTGTATTTCATATGGAAGACTAATTATATGTGTGTTTTATGTATTTGTCCATTTTATCAAAATATTATTCATCTAAGTAAGCTAACTTAGATTTTCCATTTTCTTCATTTATGAACTTCTAACATGTTTTTCCACACATTATAACTTAGATGATCATAATAAGATGATTAACACTACTTTTTAATACATTCAAGTTTATTCCACAAATCTTAACCAAATCACCATCCTACTTAGTGTATGTGTAAACTTATATATTTTCAAGATTATTACTTCATCATCATCAAATCCATGATTTATTTACATATCTTTAATCCTCCATTTTACACATGTAAAACCTATTAAAGATTATGTTCAAACCACCTTTTAAACCCTTCATGTACAACTTGCTTCTAAGAACACATACATGAATAATAATAATCAAAAACAAGGTTAAGAAGCTTACTACTAGCACAAGGCTAGGGAAGACAAAAACCTTGGATTTGAGAGGGGTTTAGTGTGTTCTTCCAAGTGGTTTAGCTCCAAGCTCTTGAAACACACAATAGGGGTTTGGATGATGGATTGTTTTGAGTGATTTGGAGATGTAAAAACTTGAAAGGAATGTGTATATGGGGTGGATGAAGCTCACGGCTCAAGGAGAAGAAAAGGAAGAAGAAAGTTTGAGTGTGTGAGTATTCTAGCACATGTTTATATAATCTTACCACATGTAATCATTCCAAAGATTCAAGTAATCTTATGGAGGATTGAGTTGTGTACTTGGGATTTTTGGAAAGATATGGTATGTGTGTGTGTGTATAATGCCGTGTATGTATGTATGGATGTGGGAGATTTCTTGCAAATCTTGCTAATCCTTATGATCTCTCATAAATCTTTCACTAGATATCACATATACACACAAGTGTGCACTAGTGTAATGATGGTTTAGGCTATGTCTTGGATTATAGGGCCTCTTGGCCGATTTTTTTCTTACAAGGGAGACAAAAGCTTTGCATGCTTGTACTTCCATCTTACACCTTTTGGCATTTAGCTCATGCATGCTTAATACTAGTTTTATAGATTATTATTATAACCACACATGCATGAATACACCAAGGCCTTCTAGGCCGGCCCTTGGAGAGGTTTGGGTAGGGCCCACAACTTCAAATATTTACCCAATATTTGTTATGTTTAATTCCCCGTCGTTCGGGTGTCGTTCGGGTATTTTTCGGGTTTTGATCGCGCATTATTCGGACATTAAAAATACCTTTAATAACCCTTAAATATAGTCTAATTTAAGCGTTGATTGGTTATTTAGGCTTTTACCGGGTGAAATTATGAGTTATGCGCGTATCGGGTGCGGTACGCGCACTTTATTTGTTACCGGGAGAATTGTATGAGACGTTCCCACTTATGGTTTTGGGGTTCCAAAACTCATTATATTTTATTAAACTACCCTTTATTTTATATCCCGGGTGTCCGGGATCCTTTTCGTTTATTTAATTATTACCGGGTAATTGCCAACGTCCATACCGGATAGCTTATTCGCACATGATCCAATCATGTTTTACCATTAAACGTATGCATTCCTATGCACTATTTGGAAATTGCTATCTCCTAAGGCCATTGATAATTAAATCACACATAATTGCATTTAATTACGTTAATCATATACTAATTAATCTGTACGGAATTACCTTATTTTTGCCGGTTGTTACATGAACAGCCCAACCTCTTTGTTTGAAGCTTTGTTTCACTTCATTCGGAAAGAGAACAAAAGACTTGCCACTATCCTCCAACAGCAAATATGGCAGGTATTTTTGACAAAATCGATGATTGGATCATGAACTCCAGGGCGACCGATTCCATGACACATGTTCGGGGATTGCTCGACAATCTTACGATGGGTGCTAATGAATTGCCGGTCATAATTCCTAATCGCCAAACCATTCTTGTAAAAGGGAATGGGGAGGTTCTTTTCAGGGGGGGGGGGTAGAGTAAAAAATGTGCTTTTTGTTCCAAATTTTACCTGTACCAACACACTGGATAAAACAAAACGAAAATACCACAAAACAAGAATAAAATCATGAATAGTAGTAATCAAATTACCACCAAAGCCTTGATGTGCAACCTGGAAGGCAGCAAGAGCAACATACACTTGCTTTTGGATTAGGTTGTTCAACTCTTCCTGGGTCATGGTGATGTTACCGCTGCCACGACCCCTAGTACGACCACCACCGCTGCCACGGCGTCCACCAGTACGACCACCACCACCACGATTAGCTGACATCTTTCTGGAGTTCAAAAGAACAAGATATTCAGAATCGTCACTAGCATCAACAACGAGTAACAATAATAAAGAATCATCCCGGACCGACTAATCCGTATCAACCACGAATCATCGAATCAGGATATCGAACTTATAAGGATCCCCAAATGGATAACCATCCCAAGGTGTACTAAACCAAGTACAAGTGCAAGATAGTGTGTGTAAGCGAGTGTGTGCATTGGAGCATGAAGGAAAGTTGTCCGAATACTGGACAGGTCTTGAAGGTACGCCGAAGCCACTCCAATGTACAGCACCGCCGTGTAAGGATCAACAAGCTAACGCCTTTGTCTTCCAATCCCAAAGAAGAAGATAAAATAGAAGATAGAAACAGATAGAGAATAATCAAACTAAAGAATAGATGATGTAACATATAAGTATGATGATGTAAGCACCCCGACAAAGTTAGTACGTTTTTCCACTTGTAACGACTCATAAATGTGTGACCGTCTAGTGTGTGAGACTCGGCTATAGACCAGACTCTACATGCAGTCCTTGTTCACTATAACCATTGGCTCTGATACCAATATGTCACACCCTCAAATTCCACTAGCGGGGTTTTACCGCGAGGCGCGTGACATACCAGGATCCAAGTCAACGGTCACAATAAACGACAACTATATGATTACCAAAACAATGTAATAAAACCAACCACGCAGTTCAAATGTTACGAAATACCAAAATCCGGACAGCGGAAGCATAATAAGTTCATAGACCAAAGTTTGAAAGTAAAGAGTTTAACAACTAAGTTCCAAAAAATGCATGACCGAATGAGACGCAGTGAGACTCCAGTGCGCCTACAAATCCTGCTACCTTAGTGACCTGAGAAAGCATGCAATGTTAGTCAACACACAAAGTGCCGGTGAGTCACAGAGATAAGTTTGTAAAAGTTAGTAACGTTTGTAAACCAGACCCAACAATTATTACATCTATACCTGATGTTAGCTAGACATCGAATACATGATACTATAGTGTCGTGAACCATTGCTGAATGTTAGAATGCCTCAATACCCGTCACCGGTTCATAACCCGATGCCGTAAAGTTTGGTAGGACAAATATGCACCCGCCACCGACCTCCAGTTGGCCCGAGTGGGGCTTGCTAGGCCCAATAGATCTATTCACACTTTCCCCGCTTTGTATCCACATATTACTGGTTCACTAAAGTTTGAGAGGTCTTAACTGATGAATAAAAGTCACTAAGTATCCATGTGATATAATGTAATATGTTGCTCTAAAAGTATGTAAGTTCGTATCGCATGTTTCTCCCCCAAAAGTATGAAAATAGTAAAGAATGGGGTTGTGACACTCACCTTAGGCTGCGTTCTTCAAATTAAATAATAAAAGACAAGTATTGATAATCCCAAATACCGGAGATCTATCATGAAAGTTTGTATAAGTGTTTTGACTAACAACCCTAAGGTTATCTAGTCCCCGATTGTCCAGATCATGACTAAGTATGTTTGAAAACGTGTTTGATTGTTAAACCGACACACCAGACTTACCCGACATCCTATTGGTGACCCATTACACAAACTAATCAAGTACACATAGATTACACAAAAGGTTCAAGCATAAAATACTTAGTTTGCATAAAAAATCGCACATACGGAGTTGTAAGGTCGAATCAGCATGGAATTGTACTTGGTTCGACCCAAATAACCTTGTTTCAACAATATTGGAGTTCATTCGACCTATACACAAGTTCATACAACCTAACACATGTTCATTCGACCCTAACACATGTTAATTCGACCCTAACACGTGTTAATTCGACCTAAATCATGTTCGTTCGACCAAAATAAAGTTTGTTCGACCTGTGGTGAACTTGGTTCGACCCCTGGGTTGCTTCATTCGACCCCACGTGGGTCGAAGGAGCCTCAGGTTCGACCCTCCCAGCTGCAATCCTCCTAAAACGCATCAAATCGCATCAAAACAGTCCGAAAACATCACAAAA
This sequence comes from Ambrosia artemisiifolia, assembly GCA_032199755.1. Classification (NCBI taxonomy): domain Eukaryota; kingdom Viridiplantae; phylum Streptophyta; class Magnoliopsida; order Asterales; family Asteraceae; genus Ambrosia; species Ambrosia artemisiifolia. Next base: position 11,747,428 of record CM063521.1, read on the forward strand.
CATCACGAATCACAGCAGTCAAGTACCATTAACCTATCCCCACAAACCCTACCAATTTTACTCCGAAATCAGTCCGTTCATGAGTTACCCAAAATGGCAAAATTATGGAAATGTCACATCAATGCATGTAAAGTTTACCCAATTTGGAAACTTAATGAAATCATTCAATAATCAGCTCAAAATGCTTAGTTTATTATGTGTATGAAAACCCCCAATCATTTCATTACATTAACATCAAGAATCAAAACCCTAGATCTAACAAAAATCCCCAAAATGAGCAAAACATCATCATCTAACAATTTATAACCTAAGATAATCAAAACCAATCATCAATAACAGTCCTACAACATTTCTATAATATCTAAACAACATACAATCATCAAACAACACATAACACAACATAAAACATCATTAACATACGTTAATTTGTATGAAAACTAATGTTTAATGATAGGGTTTTGTTTAGAAAGGTGTTAGAAAGGTTTTTAATCATGAAAACCATCTTAGAACAGATCTGGACCTTTGGGGTTTAATAAAAACGAATAAAAAATGCTTAAAATGATTTTAGATCAAGAACACACCTTAGATCTTCTCTTGTTTATGATATAGAAGATGTTTGTAGGTTAGATTATGAAAAACAAGATCAAAAACTCCATCCTCGGTGTTTAAGGTTGAGAGAGAGTGTTTGGAGGCGACTAGGATTTGTGAAATGATGAAAAATTGCAAAGTATGGTATTTATAGTTATTGCAGGTTCGACCCTTGCAGGGGTCGAGTGAGGGTTTAGTGAGGTCGAATGAGATGTTTAAGTGTCTCAGGAACTTGGTTCGACCCCCTTAAGGTCGAACCAGTTTTTGGGTTTTCCAGTTTTTTCGTTTAAACGCGTTTTAACACATCCTAACACATGAATATGCAATCCTAACATATGTTAATCATATAGAATCATGTATAATCATATAAACACTGTTAAAACACGTATTTGCATATTATATAGCATTTATGGATCAATCTTTGTATAAGACTTAATTCAATTCATGTAATTCACCAACAACGAGACTCACGACTAATGTGTGCATAAAATAACCCCAATGATCCTCCAGATCATTGAACCCTGGACAATACGTAATATAACCCGACTCAACTAACCTCTTTAAGTACGTTAATAAATGTTTTTTGCTAATGTAGACTTATATGTTTGTAAAATTTTAAGTCGAATATGCCGGGTGTCACACTTTGCTTATACCCAACCATTTTCTCATCGAAATTAATTCATAAAATCAGCTTTTAAACTCTTTGTTAAAATCATCTGAATGGACGTTGATAATAACAAAATTTATAGTTTTGTTTGTGATCTGAAGCCATCGAAAGATACCTGGTTTCTAAAGGTCCGGATCATACGAAAGTGGAAAGAAAGTTGTAAGATGGAAATGATATTGATTGATGAGCAGGTGTGGGGAACCATTTCCCTTAAAAGGGGAGGGGAATGGGAAAATGACGTGGGGCTGATGTGGATAAGGGGGAGGAAAGAGAGAAGAGTGACCACACCCTATAGCCTAATAAATGAAAACAATTCGAGGACACGTGTCACAGGTCTAGAGCTTCTTGGTAATTACTAAATTTAAGTTGTTATATTATATAATAATACAAAAAGAAACTTAAAGGTAATCATAATCACATTTAACACCGTTAACTCATCCCCTACTAATACAAAAAGCAACTTAAACGGTAACCATAATCACATTTAACATCGTTAACTCATCTCCCAGGCCACGTCATTTCTTTCCCGTTTCTTCAAATAACGCTTCGCCAAAGACATGACGTTTTCACTCCGCAGACTTGACTTTTCTTCTTCTTTCTTTCATGATCGTTTCTTAAAACAACGCATTGACACTGTCATGATGTTTACAATCCGGCACATAATGATCAGAATTTGTAACCGTTAAGTTAGCAAGATGGATAATCGTTAAGAACCGACATTCATAACCATTTCGCCATTTGTCTCGCCTTTAGGGTGCATGCATGTGCTTTGAAAGTCAACATATTACCGCTAATAGAATTAACAGTTGCCAAACCACCATGTAACCGGCTTGCCTTTCCGAACAGGCACACAGTCGATCTCCTTATGCAGAGCCTGAACATCATCGAACACGGGACCTGTGTTTCCGAGAAGGATTAACGTGTGTTTGAGTTCGTTGAGGTGATTAGTCCGTCCACGATTCGTTTTAAGAGATCGAATATCCGGCGGAAGCGAACAGAGTTTAGCAACAGTTTTCTTTTAAATAGGGAGAAGTGTATTTTTGCCTTTTGGGATATGGAATAGTAACTCCCTTTTTATACAAAATTAATAAAAGAATCCGTATTTTGAATTTTTTTCTTTCATTGATGATTTTTTTCCATTGATATTTAAATAGTGACATTTACATCAAAATAGAACAAGCTATGCTGCCACCCCCTTTTTAAATGCCGAAACCTATTCTACTGAAAATGAAACCTTCCCCCCCCCCCCCCCCCCGGAATTTAGACACTACCATGAATAACCTGTACGACCTTGGTCAATAAACGAGTAGATTCCTGTGCCATGGAGCCAAATGTATCGAAAGTTTTTTTTTTACTTTTTAGGTACCCTTTGTATCTCTAAGAGGACGACGAAGGAATATCGGTTGGTGTGAGAATGTTATACTTGTTCGTTGCTGGGATTGTTATCATATCTAACATAGTTATTATTAGTTATTTTTTAATGTAAATGATTGGCTTTTAATTTCATAACTGATAACTAAATTAAGATAACATAACATGGTTGTTTTTTTCTAATAGATGTGATTATTCATCCTCCACTTTCATATCGTTTAAGCATTTTGTAACACCCTAACCTGTAATCACGCGATCAACGCCTAATCATGCGGGTTTTGGCCTTACTTAAACCACTCCCGATTAAAACTTTGATATTTATTATAAACTCAAACCATTAAGATCAAACACACATTTGATTCCCACAAATTTTTACACTTTTATAGCTAAAACATAGACTACTATTTTGAGTTTTAACGGGAGTTCTTTGAATTCTATTGCGGAAGCTTGATGAGTGATCGGGTGTGTTCGGCTCTTTTCGCGACTTGATCCTTGCTACGGAACTTCCATCCCTTGTTTACCTAGCACCATTACACAAATAATGGTTAGTGAGTTATCAATGATACATTTAAACTAGTATGATAGTCGTTACACGTAGAAACGGAACGAACCAGGCCCAGCGGCCCTTTATCAGGAGAACAAACCGATGCAACTTTTGCGCAGCAGCTGTTCGGATCGCTTTTACCCCTTCTAAAACCCAAAATCCGACTTCGACTTTCAAATAAGAGTTGTTCTATGCTCCGAGATCTTTCCAGGCATATAAAGAACACCTCCTAACGATTTTTCTACGATTTTATATTGAATTTTAAAAATCGCGCTGTCTGGCTGTTCTCTACGAGCGGCCGGTCGCTTTTATCGCGCGGCCGCGCGAAGCTTCTGATCATTTTATCAATTCGCTGGGTGCTGTGAGCGGCCGCGCGGTCCCTGTGAGCGGCCGCGCACAGCCTCTGATGTTTGTTTGGTGACTTTTAAGCATAGGAATCATGTCACAACCGCATTTGATGACTCCCGAAGCCTAAGCATTGACTTGCCGACTATATAACCCTCTGTTAGACTGATATTAATGGCCGGTTCATGATTTTATGACCCGGTTCATAGTCTTAGGTGTTTATGTCGATTTTTACCCAAATCGACCCGTTAAGGCCTTGCATCAAACAAGGCTCTATTTTTTTTTTTTTTTTTTTTTTTTTTTTTTTTTTTTTGAACGGCAAACAAGGCTCTATTTGACCATACCAAATGCCTACCGTCTAAATTGTCAAGTCATTAGACACTTGATTAACCAAAGCGTATGTCCGATTTGTTTCGTTATGATTTAGTTTCTTAAATTCATCATTTAGAAACCTTTTAAATTCCCAAAATGCCCTTCATGGTCAAATCTATCAATTTAGCCATACGTGGCGAAACTTCTTGTTCCAATTCCATTGTTTTTGACTCATTGACTTGTTTAAAAACCTCTAAGTCCTTCCGGACTTAGATTTTCATCCTTTCTTAAGTTTTCACTTGTTTAGTAGATTTTAAGCGCGTTTGCGCGCATTAGACATAGTTAGAGAAATAACTTACTCAATTTGCACCCACACTTCAGGTGGGTAGTTTTAGTATCCATATTTACTCGCCCAAAGGTGTTTAATTAGCTACGGACTTACCGGGTAGCCTTGACCCATATCCATACCTAGTGCTTATCCTCCATGATTTCTTAGCATCAAACATGCATGCGCAAGTGCATTTACCTGCGTGCTTTCTAGATAGACACATTAATCTCTCGGAACTCAAATGATTATACCTTTGCCATTTGATCCGTTTAATCTCATGAATCTTAATGCTTGGAATACCGGGTAGCCTTGACCCATATCCATACCTAGTGCTTATCCTCTATTATTATTATATAATTATAATAATAGGCGTCCAGATTTGAACAGTGTTTTGTATTTTTTTTCCTAATTTGTAAACATGTTAAATACTTAGTTGTTTGATAATTTAAGCAATGGAATATGTGGTGCAGTTGGTTAGGGTGTTGGTGTGTTTCTGTTGTTGCTCCGGTTCGAATCCCACTAGTGTGTGTTTTGTGCCCATTTTTTTAGTCTGTTGTTAAAGGGGTACATTAGTCATTTTGTAGTGTGGTTTAAGTTGGTGTTATCATCTTAGCCTTCTCATGACACATGTTGATATAGGGTAATACACCTGTCTTTCCCGCTTCTTCATTTTATTATCATACATACATACGCATACTTTGACTCAGAGAGGTAAAGAGCCAGATAAGAGAGAGAGAGAAATTTCACTGCAGCCGTCGCAACACCAGGACGACATCATAAGACCCGTCGCCGTTGGAGCCAGGGTTTTTTGTAAGATCGAAATCCTCCATCAATCATTCATCTTAGTCGATTATTTGTTACATTTATCAATCTTCATCATCTATCATTCATTCATCCCGCAGACACTCTCTTTCACACACATGCGACCACAAATAACCACATCCCATCACCGCTGCTAAATGTGTCCCGGCCAAGCATCAGGAACAGAACAACCGAGGTCAAAGGAGTGTTAGGATCTAGGGTTTACAGGTCTCGCACCTTATTCCGATTGTAATGCCCTCACAGAATATGTCGAGGATGAAGGTTAGATTATGTTTGTTATTGTACGAGCAGGTTATTGAATGTTTTGTATTTGTTTGGATTGATTTTGCGTTTGGTTGAATAGATTGTTGTTGTTATGTGATTGGATTAGGCTCTGATTCGTGAGACCATAAAGATAAGCGATAATTTCTTTGTTGATGGTTTGCTAGACTGCTAGGGTTTGATATTAGGCAACAAAAGTTTAGTTAAAGGCATGATGTTGAACACCTAACTTTGATTTGAGCACTTGGTTTACTCTCTTTTGCTTTTGCTTAGGGTTTTTGCCGAATATGAATGAGGCATGTTCATGTTTATTAGTTTTAGCGAACACGAGAAGAGGCATGTTTCATGTTCATGTTCGTTAGGTTAATAGGTGATGACCTAAAACACATGTTTATACCACTGATTTGAGGTTTGAATCTGGTTTGAAACTCAACATGGAATTATTATAACAACAATACGTCACTCGATTTATAGAATCACTTATTATTCAGTGTGAGGTGTAAACATCAGTTTATAGAATCACCTATTATCCACTATCCAGTGTGAAGTGTTGTAACACCCCAACCGATGGCAGAATCATCGAGGTGTCACGTAGTGACGATTGCTCAATAGCTCATGGTACTAAAATGTAAATTTGAATACATTGAATATATAGTTTATTACATTGAAAAGAAATTCAAGTTACAAAGATTCTAAAGCGACAAGTCTAACTAAAGTACAATAAAGTCAAAACTTAAACATAAATCCAAAGCTTAAAGGAAGCGTCTCATAATAACCCGAAACATGTACAAAATAATTTTGTCAACATATATAATGTATTGGTGAGCATACCCTGTTTGAATACATATAGTAGAAAAAGTGTTTAGCAATTCATGTGTTGTATACCGTTTGCAATTATGTAATAAGTAGTATCAGTCAAAGCCAACCCTAATGATAAATGATTCAATGATTCCCACAGTAGATAATGATTCAATGATTCCTACAGTTGATAATGATTCACACAACAATGACCAAGGTCTCTCAACAGAGTCACAAGGGGTATATACCATAGTACTATTCATTGAAATGCCAGGCCCTCAAAGGTTAATGGTTTTGACAGTCATAGACACACAAAATAACAAAACGCAAACACACATGAGAATTGCCATTAATGATAAAATAACATTTGATAATAGTGTACATGTATAGCCCCAAAAGAGTAAAACATGAAAAAGGGGAAAGATATACTCACAGTTTTGCTAAGCGATAAATCCAACAAAGTTCGTCGCAAAAGGCTTAATAATTCCAAAGAACTCAACCTATATGTTTAAGAATACTAATGAGGAAAATGACTTAAAAGTCTAAGGCATCTATAATCTAGGGCATTAGGGTTTGCTAGACTTATGTAGGGAAGATAAAGTTTTATTATATCTTGAATTTAATAATAATTTTAAATAAAGTATATTATGATTTAAGATTTAATTCGTGACGAAGAAATTATAAAACTATGTTTCCACATATAGGAATATTTTCTATTTTATAGAAAAATATCCATAAAACATATTTTAATAATTTACATTTAACTAGATAAATAATTTTATCCAATTAAATGGAATTAAACTAAAAATACAAGACATGATCCAAAAATGATATTTTTATGAAAAATAGTTATTTTCTGATGTATAGTGATGAAAATAATTTTTCCATAATTTTTCTCAATTTATTTGTATTTAAAATAAATTTAATGAGTTTAAATCATGTTTAAATAATTAAAAAATAGGAAAATTAATAAAACTAAATGTTTTCCAAACCAATAATTTTTATTTAGGTTCATGACCCTTAAAAATAATTTTCCAGAAAATTTGGGATCAAAATCATTAAAAACGAATTTTTAATCAATTAAATATGATTAAAACAATTTAAATTAATAAAATTATGAAAATAGATATTTTTCATAAACTAAAAATATGATAATTTGCTATGAGGTGTCAAGATACTACACCTAAAATTTCAAGATTTTTGGTGCTAAAATGAATTTTATATTCATATTATAAGATTAATGTACAATAATAATGAATAAATAAAAGAAAATAGTCAAATACTATGTAAAAATAAAATCTGTAAATGGAAGGGAGGCGCCTGGGTTCGAAACCGGGTACCTTGTTTGATGAAGAACCACTCCACCGGAAATCTAATTTGATGAAGAAACTTAAATCAAAAAATATTTATATTATAAGTAAACTTCATCTTCTTCCCCAAAACAAAGCATAAACCCTAACCCTATACCCGATTTCATTAACCTTCAATTCGCTACTGTTAATCACCCGAACCATGGGGGTTTTACTAAGGGGTGAATAAAGATTAAAATGGCACAAAAAGAAGTGACTTACAATGTGTTTACGACTCGTAAACGGGACTTCAAGGTCCGAACAAAAACATGGTCAAACGAGGTTTTCTGGACTGAATTTGTCATGGTTTTTAGTGGGTTTTGATCGAGCAAAAGTGTAGTAAGTATATGGGGTCAACAATTTATAGGTTTGTTAATCAAAACGGACGATTTGAACTCTTTATCAAATCCGGCGGTTACACCATAACTCAACAATTAAGACTCGATTAAAACTGGTTTAAATGCGAATGATAAAGCTTGGGACGGTTACACATCAATGGAGAATGATTACTTAACAATTGAAACGTCAAAAGTAGTCTTTAATGGTCGATTATAGATGGCCGGGAAATATTTCCGGTGACTGGACCTTCGCCGGATTCGCGAGTGGGAAAACAGGGAAGGAAAGGTCTCTTTTAAAACTTTCAGACTTTGGCAAGTTTGGTCTCTCATGTTCTAACTAGGTTAGTATATTATATAACTAAGTTAAATTCCTTTATATAAAATCTAATCAAACTAACCAAGTTAATTTTTAACATCTATAAAGCTTCCCAAAACTTAATTAAAATTTCTTTTTTATAAAATCTATTTCATATATGTTTCAATATACGTTTTTTTTGAACGGTCAACGGTACACCACCCATAACGAAGCCCCGCGCCCTTCAGGTCCGGTCCCCGAGCCCCCCCTAAGGTCCAGCCCCTCATTTCAGAATAGCCCTACTCTGAGTGGGATTCGAACCTGTGACCTCCCAGGGCAGGAACCCCACAAAGTGGGTAAACCTTCCCACCTCCATTGCAACCACTAGGCTACAACTTCATTGGCAAAAATCGGGCATAAAGGAAAGGTCTCTTTTTAACAACTTCAATATACGTAAATATGATCCATAATAACTGAAAAAGATAAATATTGAATTCGCTCCTTTTATTAAATTCGAAACGTCAAAACTTACAGGAACTAAATTAGAATTATTCGAATACACCAAGGACTAAAATTGTCAATTCACTGAAAGATGGAGGTGACGGTTGTCACAAGTGTAGACAAGTTAATTGGGAATTTTTGCGACAGAGGATGTGTTGTAGTATGCGGTCTAGATTTCTGTGACACCCGGCAAATTCAAGTTAACAACGTCGTCTAAATTAAAGTCTACCTTAGCGAGTCACGCGTATTCTGTACTTAACTGGGTTAGTTGAGTCGGGTTATGGTTCGGGAACTGTTATATGAGTCTAGGGAATCATTAGATGTTGGCCTAGAGGATCGTTAGATGTCAGTCCTTAACCAAGTGTACAAACGGTGACGATTTGTAGGATCGTCAGGGCATACGGAACGTACGAGTCTCGAGTCCCGGGAATTGGTGAACGAGTGTAAATATGTGTATTTACTAGTGTTATGTGTTTACAATCATTATGTGACTTGTCGGTATGTGAAAATGTGTTAACATATGTTAAAACGGGGTTTAACGCGCAAAATACTTGGAACAATACCCTATAGGCGATTAGGGTGAGCTAATCGCCTATAGGGAGGCTGCCAGGAGGCGATTAGCCTCCTCCAGGTGGCGAGTAGCCCTCCTAGGTGGCGAGTAGGGGGCTAATCGCCTAAGGGGGTGGCGATTAGCAGCCCTAATCGCCTGCAACTGAGAGCTAATCGCCTGCAACGTAAGTGACGACTAAAAACGACTATAAATACCATACTTAACCTCCTAAACTTCATTATACAAACCCTAGTCGTCCCATAAACCGCCCCAACACATAAACAACCTCTGGAAGGCGATTTTTGATCAAAACTCAAGGTTTCAAGCTTGAATCATCATACTTTCATAATTCTAAGGTTTGATTTTCATCCATAACCTTTTATAAACGTTTTTAATCAATCCCTAAGGGTCCAGACCTGTTGTTAAACGAAAAAGCTTTCTGAAAATCGTCAATAAGGGTTGTTAATCGGATTATAACTAATATGCATGTATTATGAGTGTGTATGATTAAAAAGCTAGGGTTTTTATGATTCATGATGATGATTTGCTATGTTATTATGATAGATCAGTATTGATATTGATATTATGATGATAGGAATCTCAGTAATTGATTATTAGGGTTTGTTATGCATGTTAGTATGATGATTGCATGCTATGTGTATGGTGTTTGGATTACTTGATTTCATGCAGGACTGATTATACGAGGTTAAACGAAGGATTTTGGTTTAAACATGTTTGGAATAGTTATTGGGATGATATGGGGTAGTTACACACGTTCTGGATCTGATTTGGAGTGTTAAACGCGCGAAAAACCGAAATTGCTGGGTAGCATGCGATTAGCAAGGCTAATCGCCTAAGGGTTAGGCGATTAGCCAGCTAATCGCCTGGTGTGTGAAGCTAATCGCATGGTATACATGCAATTAGGGGCTAATCGCCTGCTATGTTGTGTTTTTGCATGCTGCATGACCCTAATCGCCTGATAAGTTCTGAAATGCATGTCACATGACCCTAATTGCATGCAAACTCAAAAATTTGCATGTCACATGACCCTAATCGCCTGCACTGTAGGCGATTAGCATTCATAATTGCCTGTTGACCAACGTAATTGCTAGTTGACTTTTCCTAATCGCCTGTACTGCTGCTGTATGTATATTTTAGCATCCCGAGACCCGTTTTGACACCTAGGAACATGCTAGGAACCCCGTAACATGTCTAATAACTTGGTAACATATACTTGGATGTATTTCGGTGATACGTGAACTATGTGCTATAACTTGTTGTGTGTTAACGTATGTTAAGTGTACTTGCGTGATTGTATGTTTTGGAGCGTAAACGTAACACGGGGAGTCTCGGGTCACCAATGGGATGTCGAGTCTTGTACTTTGGGTCGGTTAAACAGTCACAGTGTTTTCAAACGAACTTGGTTATGGTCTGGACATCTAGGGACTAACTAACCTAAGGGTTATTAGTCTAAGTACTTGTAACTGTCATATGTTAGGTCGCTGTTTTACGGGACTAGCATAGCTTGTTGAACTATTCTATTATCTGAAGTTAACGCAACCTAAGGTGAGTTTACGGCCCCACTTTACTTGGTTTTCGTTTTCGGGGGAGAAAACATGTGTTAAACAACTATTTGGTAACAACTGTCATACTATGGGTTTTCAAACGGTTTACTATACGATTTTTGGAAGTCCCGGGGGGAACCATGAATGTGCTGGTTTGCACAACGGGGAAATGTGAATAGCGCTATTGGGAGTGACCAACCCCACCCGTCGGCATGGAGCGCCGGGCGGGTGCATATTGTCTCAAACAGGAACAGGTTTACTATTCGGGCACAACAACTGGTTTGCGAGTTAGTAATGGTTTTCCAATCGTAGTAGTAATGGTACATGCGCCTAGCTAGCGTACTTGGTTTACAATTGTTATAGTATGGACAGGTTATACTTGGAACTTTGATTACAAACCTGTAAACTCACCAGCATTTTTGTGCTGACGTAAACTCTTACATGTTTTCTCAGGTCGCTAAGGTAGCAAACTGGAACTAGGGCGCACGCGTCTGCACGGCGTCTAGTTAGAGTTGCATGGTTTTGAACATTAAACATTTGGTTTTATTTTGTTTACGTAACTACATTTAGCTTCCGCTGATGTTTGGGATTTTTAAACTATGTTTTTGAAATTCATTTAGTATTGTTTATTGTGATCATTGACTTGGATCCTGGTTTGTCATGCGCCTCGCGGTAAAACTCCGCAAGTGGATTTTGAGGGTGTGACAGATTGGTATCAGAGCCAGGTTATAGTGAACTAGGACTGCATGTAGAGTCTAGTCTATAACTGAGTCGCACACACTAGATGATCACATGGTACTAAACTTTATACTGGGTTACTCATAGACTTGTCTGGGTGTCTCTAAATCATCTTGCCCTTCTGTGTTACATCATCCAGACTCTTTTACTGGGTTACTTGCTTACTAGACAGTGAGGTACATTGGGGTTAGCTGTATACTCTTGAGATTGGTCCAAGACTCGGACATCTCCCTTTCCTACCCCAATAGAAACCCTTGTCATGAACTACCGTAGTATTACGGTGTATAGCTAAGAGTCTATGTCCGGTGATTTGAACTTTGAACTAGGAGAACACTTGGAGGACCATGTAGAGCGGTTTATCATTTTGGGTGCACACAAAATCATAAACCGAAATGCATGAAAGCCCTAGTGAGCTCTGGGTTCGAATGGATAGTCCTGGGTTGGATCTAGCTTTGATCTTGTAAACGCTAGTGTTTATCATTGGCTGTGAAACTAAATTTTCTCGTCCTTTTTGCCAGAATCATGTCTGGAGCACGAGGAGGACGTGGAGGTGGTCGCAATGGTGGGCGTGGAAATGGTGGTCGTGGGGGTGTGAACCTCACGCAGGATGACTTGAACAACTTGCTGCAGGCTGCCTTCCAGCTAGGGCAAAATGGCGGTAAGTTGACCTAACCACTTCTATCTCATTGGTGAACTTTGTTTACATTTCCCGTGGTTTTCTTACGTGTTTCTTTACAGGTGGTCATGTTAATCCACCACCACCACCCATGTGCACCTACAAAATGTTTCGGGACTGCAAGCCCCATGAGTTCGCGGGTACTGAGGGTGCAGTAGGTTTGCTCAGGTGGTTGGAGAAAGTGGAGTCTGTTTTCCTGATGTGTAACTGTCTCCCTGAGGATCGAGTCAAGTATTCTGCTGGGTTGCTCCAGGATGTTGCGTTGACCTGGTGGAACGATATCACCCAGACTATGGGTATAGGGGAGGCTTATGCTATGCCTTGGGAGAACTTTGTGCAACTGCTGAAGAGGGAGTACTGTCCCAGGGAGGAAATTCAAAAACTGGAACACGAGGTGTGGAACCTCAAAATGTCTGGGTCGGAAATTGAGAAGTATACTGTGAGGCGGAATGAGTTGGCTATACTTTGTCCTGATCTACATGTGCCGGAATACAGGAGGATTGAGCATTATATCTCGGGTCTTGTGCCAGAAATCGCAGGGTTGGTGGCTGCGGGGAATCTTCCTACCTACGCGGAGGTGGTCCGATCTGCTCATAGGATGACTAACTTGAAGGTGAGCGAGGGTATCTTGCCTGCCAAAGGTTCAACTGCTAAGGCTCCTGAGAGCAACAAGCGAAAGTGGGATAATGATGTGAAGAGTTCTACACCAGCACCAGCTCAACAGGGGAAAAGGTTTGATAGTGGGGGTTCGTCTTCATCGGGTTCTAAGCCAAGTGGTGGGTATGTAGGGAAGTTACCGAAATGCAATAAGTGTGGACGCCATCATCATGGGAATTGTGACAACAATCGTTGCCATCGCTGCCAGAAGTTGGGGCATTTTGCCAAAGACTGTAGGGCGACTCTTCCATCGACTCAGGCCCCAACTACTACTCCGACTGCTACTACTCAGGGGACTGCGGGTAAACAGGGATGTTTTCACTGTGGGGAAGCGGGGCATTACAAGAAAGAGTGTCCAAAACTGAAACAGGGAGGGAACGGGAATGGTAATGGGAATGGAAATGGTAACAACGGGGGCGGAAACAGAAACGCACGTGCCTTCGTTATTGGGACTGCAGAGGCAAGACAGGACCCTGACACAGTCACTGGTACGTTTCTTCTCAACGATCGCTCTGTTAGTGTTTTATTTGACTCTGGTGCCGACAAAAGTTTCATATCTGTGGAAGTTAGTCGTTTGCTAGATGTAGTACCTGTTCCTTTAGAGGCTAAATATATTATAGAATTGGCTGACGGTAAGAAGATAGAAGCTACTTGCGTTCTTCGGGAATGTCACATAGAGTTGTCGGGTTTGTCTTTTCCTATCGACCTTATGCCGGTATCTTTGGGTAGTTTTGACGTGGTTATAGGCATGGATTGGTTGTCGCTGTATCGCGCTGAAATCGTTTGTTACGACAAGGTCATCCGGATTCCTCTCCCTGATGGAGAATTTCTTTCTGTGTACGGAGACAAGAGCGGTGCTCCGCTAAGTCTCATCTCTAGCATGAAAGCCCTTAAGTATCTTCGGAAGGGTTATTCGGCTGTTCTAGCACTTTTATCTGTTTCCACTACCAGCGAGAAGAAGATCGACGATATTCCGGTTGTACGCGAGTTTTCTGATGTCTTTCCTGATGATTTATCTGGTCTTCCTCCCCATCGTCAGGTTGAGTTCGGTATTGATCTTGTACCTGGCGCTGCTCCTATTGCTCGGGCCCCCTACCGTCTTGCACCTCCTGAGATGCAAGAATTGTCTAACCAGTTACAGGAACTCTTGGATAAGGGTTTCATCAGACCAAGTTCTTCCCCTTGGGGAGCCCCGATTTTATTTGTTAAGAAGAAGGATGGAAGTTTCCGATTGTGTGTGGACTACAGAGAACTGAACAAATTGACCATTAAGAACCGTTATCCTCTCCCACGTATTGATGATCTATTTGACCAACTCCAGGGTTCTAGCTACTATTCCAAGATTGATCTAAGGTCCGGTTATCACCAGTTGCGCGTAAGGGAAGCTGATGTTGCTAAGACTGCCTTTCGTACACGTTATGGCCATTTCGAGTTCTTGGTCATGCCTTTTGGTCTCACTAACGCACCGGCGGTTTTCATGGATTTGATGAACCGCGTTTGTAAACCGTATCTTGACAAGTTCGTTATCGTGTTTATTGATGACATTCTGATCTATTCCAAGAACGAGACCGAACATGGGGAACATCTACGGTTAGTTTTGGAACTCTTACGACGAGAACAACTGTACGCCAAGTTCTCGAAGTGCGATTTTTGGTTACGCGAGGTCCAATTCCTAGGGCATGTAGTCAATGAACTGGGAATCCATGTCGATCCAGCTAAGATCGAAGCGATCAAGGACTGGGAAGCACCGAAGACGCCAACTGAGGTGCGGCAATTCCTAGGCCTTGCGGGGTATTATCGTCGTTTCATTAAGGGGTTCTCGAAGGTCGCTCAACCCCTCACCACTCTTACTCAGAAGGATAGAAAGTTCGACTGGGGTGAACCACAGGAGTCCGCATTCCAAAAACTGAAGACTAAGCTTTGTTCTGCTCCTATCTTGTCCTTGCCTGAGGGCACCGAAGATTTCGTTGTTTACTGCGATGCTTCTATTCATGGTCTCGGTTGCGTGTTGATGCAACGCGAGAAGGTGATTGCGTACGCTTCCCGTCAACTCAAAGTGCACGAGAGGAACTACACTACCCACGATTTGGAATTGGGTGCGGTGGTGTTCGCGTTGAAAATTTGGAGGCATTACTTGTACGGTACCAAATGCACCATCTACACCGATCACAAGAGTCTCCAGCACATTTTTGACCAACAGCACCTGAACATACGACAGCGCCGTTGGGTTGAACTCCTGAACGACTATGACTGTGCCATTAAGTACCATCCTGGCAAGGCGAATGTTGTGGCAGACGCCTTGAGCAGGAAGGAATCGACAAACCCTCGTCGCGTTCGGGCGTTGCAACTCACAATCCATTCCTCTCTGCCTGATCAACTCCGTTCTGCTCAGTTAGAAGCCTTGAAGGAGGAAAACCTTAAGGCTGAAACTATGCACGGTGCCGACAAACATCTCGAGCAAAGGCCTGATGGCCTGCGCTACTTCGCAGAACGCGTCTGGGTTCCTTTATTCGGGGGACTTCGGGAGCTGGTTCTTGATGAAGCTCACAAGTCTCGGTATTCCATTCATCCTGGTTCAGACAAGATGTACCAGGATCTAAAAATACTGTACTGGTGGCCAAACATGAGGGCGGATATAGCCTCATACGTGAGTAAGTGCTTGACCTGTGCTAAGGTCAAGGTGGAATACCAGAAACCGTCGGGTCTATTGCAACAACCCGAAATTCCAGAGTGGAAATGGGAACGGATTACTATGGATTTCGTCACACAACTTCCTAAATCACCAAGCGGGAACGACAAGATATGGGTGATTGTTGATCGGTTGACGAAATCAGCTCATTTTCTGGCTATTAAGGAGACCGACACCATGGATCGGTTGGCTCGTTTATATCTGAAAGAAGTTGTCTCTAAGCACGGGGTGCCAGTTTCTATTATTTCGGATCGTGATTCACATTTTACTTCGCATTTCTGGAAGTCTTTGCATAAGGCTTTGGGTACCCAGTTGGACATGAGTACAGCTTACCATCCACAAACTGACGGTCAGAGTGAGCGTACAATTCAAACTCTAGAAGACATGCTGCGGGCATGTGTGATCGACTTTGGCAAAGGTTGGGAAGCTCACTTACCGTTAGTAGAATTCTCTTACAACAACAGTTATCATACGAGCATCAAAGCAGCTCCGTTCGAGGCATTGTACGGACGGAAATGCAGGTCTCCTCTCTGTTGGGCCGAAGTGGGTGAGAGTCAGCTCACTGGGCCAGAACTGGTGTACGAGACTTCTGAGAAGATCGTACAGATTCGTAACCGATTGGCAGCGGCACGGGACCGACAAAAGAGCTATGCTGATCATCGCCGTAAGCCATTGGAGTTTCAAGTGGGTGACAAGGTACTTCTAAAGGTTTCACCGTGGAAGGGCGTCATACGCTTTGGGAAGCGTGGCAAACTTAACCCGCGGTATGTCGGTCCATTTACGATCCTGGAACGGATCGGACCGGTGGCATATCGACTTGATTTACCGACGGAGCTCGGTAACGTACATAACGTCTTCCACGTATCTAACCTGAAGAAGTGTCTGACTGACGAGTCTCTCATTGTTCCACTAGAAGAGATCAAGGTTGATGATCGTCTTCGGATAGTGGAGGAACCTGTCGAGATCCTTGATTACAAGATTCGCAGTCTGCGTCACAGTAAGATTCGTATTGTTAAGGTTCGATGGAACTCGAACCGGGGACCGGAATACACTTGGGAACGCGAGGATCAGATGAAGTCTAAGTATCCTCATCTTTTTCCTAAAGAGGCATTCGAGTCGAGACACGTTACCACTGCAACGGAATGAATCTCGGGGCGAGATTCCTTTTAACGTGGGGATGATGTGACAACTCGGGTAATTCTCTCTCTTTGTTTCTATTTTTGTCTGTTTCTTTTGTTCATACTCTTGGTACTTACATAATTTTCGGGACGAAAATTCTTTTAACGTGGGGATGATGTGACACCCGGCAAATTCAAGTTAACAACGTCGTCTAAATTAAAGTCTACCTTAGCGAGTCACGCGTATTCTGTACTTAACTGGGTTAGTTGAGTCAGGTTATGGTTCGGGAACTGTTATATGAGTCTAGGGAATCATTAGATGTTGGCCTAGAGGATCGTTAGATGTCAGTCCTTAACCAAGTGTACAAACGGTGACGATTTGTAGGATCGTCAGGGCATACGGAACGTACGAGTCTCGAGTCCCGGGAATTGGTGAACGAGTGTAAATATGTGTATTTACTAGTGTTATGTGTTTACAATCATTATGTGACTTGTCGGTATGTGAAAATGTGTTAACATATGTTAAAACGGGGTTTAACGCGCAAAATACTTGGAACAATACCCTATAGGCGATTAGGGTGAGCTAATCGCCTATAGGGAGGCTGCCAGGAGGCGATTAGCCTCCTCCAGGTGGCGAGTAGCCCTCCTAGGTGGCGAGTAGGGGGCTAATCGCCTAAGGGGGTGGCGATTAGCAGCCCTAATCGCCTGCAACTGAGAGCTAATCGCCTGCAACGTAAGTGACGACTAAAAACGACTATAAATACCATACTTAACCTCCTAAACTTCATTATACAAACCCTAGTCGTCCCATAAACCGCCCCAACACATAAACAACCTCTGGAAGGCGATTTTTGATCAAAACTCAAGGTTTCAAGCTTGAATCATCATACTTTCATAATTCTAAGGTTTGATTTTCATCCATAACCTTTTATAAACGTTTTTAATCAATCCCTAAGGGTCCAGACCTGTTGTTAAACGAAAAAGCTTTCTGAAAATCGTCAATAAGGGTTGTTAATCGGATTATAACTAATATGCATGTATTATGAGTGTGTATGATTAAAAAGCTAGGGTTTTTATGATTCATGATGATGATTTGCTATGTTATTATGATAGATCAGTATTGATATTGATATTATGATGATAGGAATCTCAGTAATTGATTATTAGGGTTTGTTATGCATGTTAGTATGATGATTGCATGCTATGTGTATGGTGTTTGGATTACTTGATTTCATGCAGGACTGATTATACGAGGTTAAACGAAGGATTTTGGTTTAAACATGTTTGGAATAGTTATTGGGATGATATGGGGTAGTTACACACGTTCTGGATCTGATTTGGAGTGTTAAACGCGCGAAAAACCGAAATTGCTGGGTAGCATGCGATTAGCAAGGCTAATCGCCTAAGGGTTAGGCGATTAGCCAGCTAATCGCCTGGTGTGTGAAGCTAATCGCATGGTATACATGCAATTAGGGGCTAATCGCCTGCTATGTTGTGTTTTTGCATGCTGCATGACCCTAATCGCCTGATAAGTTCTGAAATGCATGTCACATGACCCTAATTGCATGCAAACTCAAAAATTTGCATGTCACATGACCCTAATCGCCTGCACTGTAGGCGATTAGCATTCATAATTGCCTGTTGACCAACGTAATTGCTAGTTGACTTTTCCTAATCGCCTGTACTGCTGCTGTATGTATATTTTAGCATCCCGAGACCCGTTTTGACACCTAGGAACATGCTAGGAACCCCGTAACATGTCTAATAACTTGGTAACATATACTTGGATGTATTTCGGTGATACGTGAACTATGTGCTATAACTTGTTGTGTGTTAACGTATGTTAAGTGTACTTGCGTGATTGTATGTTTTGGAGCGTAAACGTAACACGGGGAGTCTCGGGTCACCAATGGGATGTCGAGTCTTGTACTTTGGGTCGGTTAAACAGTCACAGTGTTTTCAAACGAACTTGGTTATGGTCTGGACATCTAGGGACTAACTAACCTAAGGGTTATTAGTCTAAGTACTTGTAACTGTCATATGTTAGGTCGCTGTTTTACGGGACTAGCATAGCTTGTTGAACTATTCTATTATCTGAAGTTAACGCAACCTAAGGTGAGTTTACGGCCCCACTTTACTTGGTTTTCGTTTTCGGGGGAGAAAACATGTGTTAAACAACTATTTGGTAACAACTGTCATACTATGGGTTTTCAAACGGTTTACTATACGATTTTTGGAAGTCCCGGGGGGAACCATGAATGTGCTGGTTTGCACAACGGGGAAATGTGAATAGCGCTATTGGGAGTGACCAACCCCACCCGTCGGCATGGAGCGCCGGGCGGGTGCATATTGTCTCAAACAGGAACAGGTTTACTATTCGGGCACAACAACTGGTTTGCGAGTTAGTAATGGTTTTCCAATCGTAGTAGTAATGGTACATGCGCCTAGCTAGCGTACTTGGTTTACAATTGTTATAGTATGGACAGGTTATACTTGGAACTTTGATTACAAACCTGTAAACTCACCAGCATTTTTGTGCTGACGTAAACTCTTACATGTTTTCTCAGGTCGCTAAGGTAGCAAACTGGAACTAGGGCGCACGCGTCTGCACGGCGTCTAGTTAGAGTTGCATGGTTTTGAACATTAAACATTTGGTTTTATTTTGTTTACGTAACTACATTTAGCTTCCGCTGATGTTTGGGATTTTTAAACTATGTTTTTGAAATTCATTTAGTATTGTTTATTGTGATCATTGACTTGGATCCTGGTTTGTCATGCGCCTCGCGGTAAAACTCCGCAAGTGGATTTTGAGGGTGTGACAATTTCGACTGGTCACGGGCAGGTAAAGTGCAAAACAATATAGATCTTACCTACGTAAGTTTAAAAATTCTTGGTACCAACAAATTTCTATAGTATTCTGTTATAAATTTATGCTCTTTTTGTGAAAAAGTATATTGTTTTGTTATACTGCTCTAAGTTAGGTGCAGTTCTGCAAGCTAAACAGTTTAGGGACAAAATTTATTTTGAGATTTTTGTTCTTTCGCAGCTTGTCTGTGGCCCGGTATTCTGATGAGTATGAGGCTGTTAATGGTTACGAGCGCGTTCACACTTTTGCAAAATGGGTATGAACTAAACTTTTATTTCTAAACTTTAATATAGTTACATATTGATTTTAAAATTATAAATGTTGATGTTTAGGCTTGAACTCAAAAAGTATAAGGTTTGACCTTCAAAAGTCAAAATACATAACTGATTATAACATTTATAGTTACCGTTTAAAATTGAAAGATATTAATGTTTTTAGCTTGTAACAAATTCATGGCAATCTGGAATTCAAAGATGTTATTTTTGATGTTGCCCTTCAAAAGTCTCTCAACTTTGAGGTTCAAAGTTGATGAGTTACTTTAGACTTTGAAAAACTGTTTTATAACCAGGTTGGTGCATGTAAACCAACGCTTGCACTGCGTAATTCTTTTATTGTAGGTATTTTGTTTTGTTGATTTTTTTTGCTTATCTTTATCACATGTTTACACAAGAAACTGCAGTCGTTACTGTCTGCTGCAGCCGTTATTATCTGTGTAAACCAGGGAAAAGATGGTGTATGTTTGTTGGAGCTTAAAGTTCCATCAAGAACAAGAATTAGAGACAGTTTCTGGGATTTTTTTCATCGATATGGATACTGTTATGGTGGTGAGGAAGCTACTAGGACATTACTTCCTTCTGCGTTAAAACATTAAAGGTATTTGAAGCCGCAAGTTATAATGTCTCTTTGTTGTCATTGATCCGGACTGCTTTTGCTTTTCTTCTGGGGATAACTATTGATCACCTGCATAGTTTATAATTGAATGCGAACATTGCAGCCAGAAAAATATTCTTGAATGCTGCTAAACAAGGCTCCAAGTAAGCTCTTGATCTTAATTTATTGTTATTATAATATAATCGGTTTTTCTGTTAAAACATTTTCGACCAGTTCATGTTTTTTGTTGTAAACATATGATGGCTAAGTTTGTAAACAGCCTGAGTTGCAATTGAGCTACTGGAGCTCCGCCTCAAACTAGGCCAATGTTAAATGAGCTCCGGTACGAACCCGAGGCTAAGTCTTTATTAGACCTCATTTAATACACAAGCTCACGCCTCAAGCCTAAGCTTCATATGTGGAGCTTGGCTAGGCTTTTCGAGCATATTTGTATCTATCTTTCACATACTTTTACATGATATAGTAAATATATATTTACCATTTCGCATAATAGTTATTGTTATACATTAAGTTATGATATACATTAAATTATGATATAAGTAACCTAATGGGATACATTACGTTATGTATAGAGGTTATAATTAAAAGCATATACAAAAATAATAAATGTACATCAATAACATAAACAATTAAATAATACATGATAAATAAGGTGAGTCTAAGTTAGAAAAAATACTCAGCCTTTAATAACTGAACTTGAAACGTACATGTGAGTTGAAGAAGCCAATTTTTGTATTATTTAAGTTTTTAGCTATATTTACATATTTGAACTTTTGCTTGAACCATCTAAAGATGGTCTTCTTAGTTTAATTCGTTTTATTTATGATGCTAACTTACTTGAAAATCCTACGCTAACCAAAATTTCTCTTCCTCATTCAAAAGATGGTGGTGAGCCAGACGCAATGTACTCACCCGAATACTTGAACGTTCTGAATTTTAATGGTATTTCAAGCCATTGTCTAAAACTGAAACTCAACAATCCGATATTGTTTCCTATAAATGTGAGTTTAAGAAGCTAATTTCCGTTTTGCTTGAGTTTTTAGTTTTGTTTTTTGCACTAAATAGATATTTGAAATTTCATACGTATAGACTTTAAAGGAATTGATTACGGACACAAATTGCAAAAGCGGCTGCTCTTAAGTTAAATAAAGGCGTATCTTTGTGGTCGCTAATGCAACCGTCATGTCAAGGTTGCCTATAAGGCAGTTCTTGATTCTTCTCCAAGTAGTAACAACTCATGGAATAATGACAAACCTTGCCTATAAGGCAGTTCTTGATTCTTCTCCAAGTAGTAACAACTCATGGAATATGAACAAGGTAATTTTTTTTCGTCAAAGTTAGAAGAAACTGACTGTTTTTTTATATGTGTGAATTTTGACACACTTCGTTCTAAATGGGTTGATAAATTCAAATCAACACATAATTTATTATATTGGAAATTATCTCCAGACACCTCTATTTATAAACTAGCTAAAATAAAATACAGTTACGCTTGTACATTGGTTGATTTAAATGTTTATTTGCTTATTATTTTGTATTTTTGTATTTTTGGTTAAGGGCCTTATCGTGATGATAATAGAAACGAGTTGTACGAAACCTATGAATGTGAGTTTAAGAAACTATATTCCGTTTTACTTGAGTTTTTGTTTTCTTTATGAACTAAATAGAAATTATTTATGTATAGACTTTGAAGGAATTGATTACGGACATGAGTAACCGCCATGTCAAACCTTACCTACAAGAAAGTTCTTGATTCTTCTCCAAGTAGTAACAACTCATGGAATATAAAGAAGGTGATTTTTTTTGTTGTCAAAGTTAAAAGAAATTGAATATATTTAGCCTATATATATATATATATATATATATATATATTTTACTTTTGTTTATGTACTAAATATAGATTGGGCATTTGATATGTATAGACTTTAAAGGAATTGATTACGAACAGGAGTTGCGAAAGCTGCTACTCTTAAGTGAAATAAAGGCGTATCTACTTGGTTGCTAATGCAACCGCCATGTCAAGACTTGCCTACAAGGTAGTTCTTGATTCTTCTCCAAGTAGTAACAACTCATGGAATATGAAGCAGGTAAATTTTTCCGTCTGAGTTGAAATAAATTGAATGTTTTTTTTATTTGACATGTTATGCAGCTGGCCATGTTTATTATTTTGTATTTTTGGTTAGGAGGCTTATCGTGAGGATAATATAAACGAGTTGCACGAAACTTATAAATGTGAGTTTAAGAAACTATTTTCCGTTTTGCTTGACTTTTTAGTTTTGTTTATGAACTAAATAGAAATTGTGAATTTGATATGTATAGACTTTAAAGGAATTGAATACGGACAGGAGTAACCGCCATGTCAAACCTTAACCGCCATGTCAAACCTTACCTACAAGACTGTTCTTGATTCTTCTCCAAGTAGTAACAACTCATGGAATATGAAGAAGGTGATTTTTTTTTGTCAAAGTTAAAAGAAATTGAATTTTTTTTTTATATTTTGCTTTTGTTTATGTACTAAATATAGATTGGGCATTCGATATGTATAGACTTTAAAGGAATTGATTACGAACAGGAGTTGCGAAAGCTGCTACTCTTAAGTGAAATAAAGGCGTATCTACTTGGTTGCTAATGCAACCGCCATGTCAAGACTTGCCTACAAGGTAGTTCTTGATTCTTCTCCAAGTAGTAACAACTCATGGAATATGAAGCAGGTAAATTTTTCCGTCTGAGTTGAAATAAATTGAATATTTTTTTTATTTGACATGTTATGCAGCTGGCCATGTTTATTATTTTGTATTTTTGGTTAGGAGGCTTATCGTGAGGATAATATAAACGAGTTGCACGAAACTTATAAATGTGAGTTTAAGAAACTATTTTCCGTTTTGCTTGACTTTTTAGTTTTGTTTATGAACTAAATAGAAATTGTGAATTTGATATGTATAGACTTTAAATGAATTGAATACGGACAGGAGTAACCGCCATGTCAAACCTTACCTACAAGACAGTTCTTGATTCTTCTCCAAGTAGTAACAACTCATGGAATATGAAGAAGGTGATTTTTTTTTTTTTGTCAAAGTTAAAAGAAATTGAATATTTTTTTTATATTTTGCTTTTGTTTATGTACTGAATATAGATTGGGCATTCGATATGTATAGACTTTAAAGGAATTGATTACGAACAGGAGTTGCGAAAGCTGATACTCTTAAGTGAAATAAAGGCGTATCTGCTTGGTTGCTAATACAACTGCCATGGCAAACCTTGCCTGCAAGTCAGTTCTTGATTCTTCTCCAAACAGTAACAACTTATGGAATATGAAGAATGTAATTTTTTATGCCTGTTTAAAGAAATTGAATGTTTGTTTTATTTGACATGTTACACAACTGGCCATGTTGCATCTTTTAGTTTCTTTTACATATATTAAATTAAGAAACCTTGCTTTGGTTTCTATTGTTTAGGAAATTCTGAAATGTGGGGTAGGGACCTCAGCCCCCAAAGGCACGTGTCGTAGACTAAGCTCACGGGGCGGACGACTTTATGAAATTTTGAAATGTGGGGTGAATTGTAATGCAAAACAACCAATTGCATCTATAGTTCATTTCTGTTTTGACTATCATTTTCTTTAAATATATTTATACAGATTAGAAACGTTGCATGATTTATTATTTTGTAAATCGAATTGCTGCCGCTGCAACGCGCGACTGGATAAAAACTTAGTTACATTAATTAAATTAACTCTTATGCTTATGTGAATGCTATTCTTATTACAAGGGCACCATAACTAAAATCAACAGATGCAATACTGTACCTGTTAACTGTACCTGTTAACCCGCTCATTCAGCAACTCAATGATGTTTTTGTAAGGTAATAGACTTATAATACTATCCCTCATTGTAAGGTAATAAACTTATAATACTATTCCTCTTTTTATATATTGATACCTTAAAGTAATCACTCACATTCCTTTTATGGATTATGATTTTTGCTACAACGTATTGTGTTTATGATGCTTTTTGGTTATGAAGTTAACCCGAATGTATATGATCACTTGCAGGTTCTGCAAACCCAAAACAACCGGGGTTTTCAGTTCAGTAACCAAAGGGCATTGAAAGGGAATACTACTAGCAGAAGTTACGATTGTATTTTTAAGTATAGTAACCGTATGCGGAGGTAACCATATCAGCTAGGGGTGGCAAAATGGGTAGGTTGGGTGGGTTTGGGTGTTGGGTTAGGATGGGTTTAAGTTAGGATGGGTTTGGGTCAAGATGGGTATATTAAAAAAATGGGTTAGGATGGGTTGGGTGAGGATGGATTTGGCCCGAGGGCTGGTAATGGGTAACCTGTTAAGACACGATAAGACCTGTTTAACTGAAAAGTACACTATTTGATTTTTTTGACTTTTTTTAATACTTAGAATTAAGAGGCAAAAATCTTTCATTTCCCTTTTTTGGTACATAAAACAAAAACTGTATTATAAACATGAGATATAAATGAGTTAAACGAGTCGTGTTCATGTTTAGAACTTGATTTCTTCGCGCGCGTTAGAGACCTCTTAACCTGTTAGGACACGATTTGCCAGCCCTAATTTGGGTCTTGATGGTTTGGATTAGGATAGGTTCACAACAAAATACATTAAAATTTTTTTAAAAGACTAAAATAACAATAAAAAATAAAAAATTTAAAAAGTAAAAAGTAAAAAAAAAAATCGACCCGACTGACCCGTTAT
Organism: Ambrosia artemisiifolia; assembly: GCA_032199755.1. NCBI lineage: Eukaryota > Viridiplantae > Streptophyta > Magnoliopsida > Asterales > Asteraceae > Ambrosia > Ambrosia artemisiifolia. Next base: position 11,772,420 of record CM063521.1, read on the forward strand.
CAATCCGGATCGGGGCCGGTAATGACCCGTAGTATTTCGACCCGACCGGGCCCGTTAGCGACCCGAACCGTTTCGACCTGACGGGATCCGTTAGCGACCAGGATCGTTTCGACCCGGCTGGGCCCGTTAGTGACCGAAATCGTTTCGACCCAGCCGAGCACGTTAGCAATCCAGACCGTTTCGACCTGATCGGACTCGTCAACGACCGGTACATTTCAAACCGGTCGGGCCCGGTAGCGACTCAGACTGTTTCGACCCTACTGGGCCCGATACTGACCCAGACCATTTCAACCTGACCCGTCCCGTAGCGGCCCGGACTGTTTCGAACCAGCCGAGCCCGGTAGCGACCTGGACCATTTCGACCCGACCGGGCCCGGTAACGACCCAGACCACTTCAACCTGACCCGTCCCGTAGCGACCCGGACTGTTTCGACCCAACCAGGCCCGGTAACGACCCAGACTGTTTCAACCAGACCCGTCCCGTAGGGACCCGGACCAACCGTTTCGACCCGACCGGGCCGGTAACGACCCAAACCATTTCAACCTGACTCGTCCCGTAGCGACCTAGACTGTTTCGACCCAGCCAGGCCAGGTAGCGATCCGGACCGTTTTGACCCGATTCGGCCCGGTAACGACCCAGACCGTTTCAACCTGACTCGTCCCGTAGTGATCCGGATTGTTTCGACCCGACCGGGCCCGGTAGCGACCCGGACCGTTTCTACCCGACCGGGCCCGGTAACAACCCAGATCGTTTCAACCTGACTCGTACCGTAGTGATCCGAACCGTTTCGACCCGACCGGGCCGGTAATGACCCAAACCATTTCAACCTGACTCGTCCCTTAGCGACCCGGACTGTTTCGACCCAGCCAGGCCCGGTAGCGACCCGGACCCTTTTGACCCGATCCGGACCGGTAACGACCCAGACTGTTTCAACCTGACTCGTCCCGTAGTGACCCGGACTGTTTCGACTCGACCGGTCCCGGTAGCGACCCGGACCGTTTCTACCCGACCGGGCCCGGTAACGACCCAGACCGTTTCAAACTGACCCGTCCCGTAGGGACCCGGACCGTTTCGACCGAACGGGCCCGGTAGCAACTTGGACCGTTTCTACCCGACCAGGCCCGGTAACGACCCAGATCGTTTCAACCTGAGCCGTCCCGTAGCGACCCGCACTGTTTCAACCCGACCGGACCCGGTAACGACCCGAACCGTTTCGGCCTGACTGATCCCGTTAGCAACCTGGACCGTTTCGACCCGACCGGGCCCGTCAACGACCAGACCATTTCGACCCGAATAGGCCGGTAAACAACCCAGACCGTTTCGACTCATTCAAGCCCGCTAACGACTTGAACCGTTTCGATGAGATCGGTCTCGTTAACGACCCATGTTGTTTCGACCTAGTCGTTCGTTAACGACCCGAACAGTTTCGAACCGACCAGGGTTATCAACAAATGGAAAAGATTTGATTTTTTTGTTTTTAATGATTTTTAGTTCCATGAGGCATCAACGCTTTTGGTGTTGGGTGAGTTTTAATTCAAATTTGTATGGTTATCTAAAAATACCCATCCTGACCTATTTGTTTTTTTGGCATACCCATCCTAACCCACTTACTTATTTCTTACAATTAAAATTACCCATCCTAACCCCCTTGAAAATTATACTAAACCCATTTCAACCCACAAGGTCAAATTTTAAACCCAAAATAACCCAAACTCAACTAGATGGGTTGAAATTGCCAGGTCTAATATCAGCTATCCCAGAGATACGTCTAATCCCGAAACGCGAGACGATGAAAAACACTAGGTGAATAGTCTCATTTGTTGGTGTCTTTATTAGGCTGTTGCTTGCCAGTATGCATGGCCAAAAAGGGTTCTCAAATAATACATGTTAAACATCAAGTTAGTAGGATGTATTTGTTATGATTGTGATTTGTGTATATATGGTCTTTGTAAAATTCCGTTCCCCACGCGCATGTTCATGATCAAATCCGCGCATTAGCGCGGGTTAGTAAAACCTTATTTAATACATTCTTAAACATAAATATTAGATTTGTTCTTACCTTTTTTATAAGATTAGTTTCTTAATTAATATTTATTTTTTATAACTTACAATATATAAAATATAAATGTTGTAGACAAGAAACTTTTCAGAGATTTATAAATCATTTATACCTATGTTTTTAAATAATAATTGTAATCCGTTACTTTATATAATGTAATATTTAATTAATTGATAAAAAAATGTTTACATACTTTTGATTTATATAGTTACATTGTCTAACCGTGTTAAACACGGGAAGCTAACCTAGTGTACATTAACATTTTAAGTTTTGACAGTAAAACACCTTTATAAAATATAAACGTGTTAACCAGGTCATTTCAGTTACCCGCAAAGTTGACTTGATCTCTTAGCCAATCCATTTAGCTAAAATTTTCAAACCAATAGATTATAATTGACGTGAACTCATTTAAATCAAGTTAAAACCTGTGAATTTAGTGGTAGGTTCATACGTTCGGTCTAAAAACTTGTTTGGAAGAAATAAAACAAAAAATACATTAATCCAAATCTGGGCTGTTTGTCTGATTTTCCACAGAATTTTTTGCTAAAATAGTGGGTTTTTTGGATATTTTTGTACAATTGGTATGTGTCAGAAACGTTTTTTGGAAAATGGTAGTCCCGCAATCTAAGATTGCGGGATTGGGCTTACGTGGATGCTGAGTTGGACGAGCTGCTGACTTGGAAGTGGGAGGAGATGATGTGGAAGACCCGCAATCTTAGATTGCGGGATTGGGCTCACTTTTTCTGTTCATGCAATCCAAGTCTGCGGAAATGGTGTCAGTTTTTCGTATTTAACATGCATAATCGATCAAATAATAACATACACACTCGTCCAAGTAATATAACATACACACTGTCAAACACAAACACAAACATACATTCGTTCGTTCTTTTCATACATGCTACTCAACGATGGTTTTTTAGTGTTGTTGGATCCGTGTTACATTTGCACGTGTTAAATGGTTGTCTGGTCATTTAATTTCAAATATATTAATGTTGGAGGGTCCAAAGGTTGTAGAAGAATCCATCTAGTTTTTGGACATGACCCTCTTATTTTTGGATCGATGTTACATTTGCATACCTGGCTTGCAATGGTGGTTCCAAGATCCCGTGTACCACCCCCAGGCATGCCAGTTACTTCTTTCTTGGGAGCAACCCTCCAAGCAAATCCTTAGGTTACGGAGGCGGTGGTGGGAGTTCCTCAGAAATGGCGCGCCAGCCTGTAGGATTATGGCGTGTAGTAAAGTTGGAATAGGTGTTCTCGGAAATTGAAGGTGGTCGACTCATCAAAGTCGATCATTTTCGCAGCAAATTTAATGGCGCTTGCGGGTTCTACACCTTCAGCGCAAGGCCCTCCGACGTCGAAGAAACACGCTCCGTCATTAGTGACGTCGGGGATATTGGATGCACCAGCTCCTGCTCGTACCTCAATAGTAGATGGCATCTGACATAGTTACGTAGATACCCTTGACTTGGTACCCATGTACAGCAAATCGACGAACTTAAAGATGAAGCTAAAATATGGGCCAAGTATCGAGGGACGCTGCGTGCATAAATATGGGAAGGGATGCATAAATATGGGGGCTGGTTAAAACACTAAAGATATGTGGTGTGATAGATATGTAGTTGTATGTTGCTGCTGCAGCTAAATTGGAATTGGTGGTCTCGGAAATAGATTGTTTTGTAACTTTGGTAGATTGTATATTTAACGTTTCGTGTGAATAATAAATTTACGTTGTTTTTATTCAATAAGTTTATTATTCTTAAATAACTCTGTTAAAAATGAAGAATCATAATTTAACAAATTGACTAAACGACTTGTGGATTGTAGGGGTGTTCATGGTCCGGTTTTCGCGGTTTTTAGGTTAAACCGTGAACCGAACCGTTAGTAACGGTTTTTTAATTTTGTAAACCAAAACCAAACCGTAGAAATTTTAAACCGAACCAAACCAAACCGTTAGTAACGGTTTGGTTCCGGTTCGGTTTCGCGGTTTAGACTCGTTGAATCTTTATACAATATATTTTGCAAAAGAAAAAAGAATGGCGTCCACAAATCCATGTTCTATAAAACATAAAATAAGTTTTTTTTTTGCAATAATTAACAATCCAAATAGCTTAAAAGATCATCTAAATTAGTAAATACATAAATAAAATATACCTAAACACATCAAAACAAATGTTGAAGTTGAAATTTAAAAATAAGGAATTAACTTACCATAGTGAAATATATGGTAACGTAAAATGAGTTAGCCCACTTTTATTTTACAACAATTTAGATATAGGCAAAAACAAATTTTATTTTATCTATGTCTATATATAATATGAAAATATTTATAAGAAAATATAAATAAATCCTTACGGTCCGGTCCGGTTTTATGCGGTTGGTTTTCGGTATAAACCGTAAACCAAACCGTTTGCTACGGTTTGAAAATATTGAAACCGACCGACCGAAAGTTAAGTAAAAAAACCGACCATGAAACCAAACCGACGACCGGTTTGGGCGGTTTCACGGTTTGAAACCAAACCGTAAACACCCCTAGTGGATTGTATAGTTTGTAAAAATAGTTTGTAAATTTGTAGTTTTTAACGTTTTGTCGGTGAAATTGTATTATTAATAAAATGTTTTGTCGGTATAACTGACAGTTCTGCAATCTAAGAATGCGGAATTTAATACTGTCCCGCAATCTGAGATTGCGGGAGTAGAGTAATCCGCAATCTGAGATTGCGGGAGTATAGAAAAATGCTTTCCCATTTCCACCTATAAAAGGGATATGTAATGTGATAGAACACACATCCCGCAACACGGTGCCTGTAGTATAAAAAATGGGGGATCGTACTGAGAAGGATGAAGAGGTTGGTGGGTATTTCTGTTCTCAACCAGTCCCTAAGAAATCAAAGTGGGCGGATGATATTTGGAGGCGTTTGAAGAGGCCGTCGTCATCCACGAAGGCTGGGTCGTCTACGCATATGGTGACCGAAAGGCAACCGGAAAAGGATCCTGAAAAAGATAGTGTTATAGTCCCCAAGGAAGATGAACCCAAGAATTGGTCCACAGATGCTTTAGAGTTTTACAACAACGGGGACTCCCCATATTGCTACACTCGTTTCATTACAAAAAAACTGGAAAGAAGTTTTTGGGGTGCCCTACTAGGGATGGAATCCGGCGGTCACCTGTCCTCTACTGTACATTTAACACAATATCAATTTATATTTGTTTTCATATGTTAACATAAGTAGACAGCAGATTAATTTATATTGTTATTTCCTGTTTTGCAGCATGTTGAAGCATGGACTGTAAGATTAATGCGTGTTCGACAGTCGCTGCTCTTAAAGAACCCCAATTTAAAATGCCGATGGACGGTGTTACCTCCTGATTTTTATTACTACATGCAAGATGATAAATCTACTACCCCCCTTGATTTTGCTGGACGAAAGGACCCGTATCCTCCATTTTGGGAGGTTGACTGCATCTACCTTCCTTTGTGGATTGGCCAAACAGACTGGCTACTTGTCCGTATTGATATGCAAAGCATGGTGATTACTCAATACTGGACCGATAAAAGATGGAGAAATGGAAAGCATCGAGAGGTAAGGAACTACATGGAGATGCTACAGTTATATTTCAAATGGTTTCTAGAACGTATTCACTTTCGGTCAAACACGAGATACATAACGGAACGTGATATGTCCCTTGGTTTGGTTGAGACGGATGTCCCCCAAGATGAGGGTAACATTGCTAACACCGGGGTTCTTGTTTGTATGATGATGGAGAAACTAGTTAAAAAGAAATCGTTGATGATAGACCAACAAATCACCGTAGAAGAGGCTTGTGTTAACTACCGACGCCATATGGCTGATGAACTATACAAGTGTCGTTGTGATAAGTATTGGTGAGTTGTGTCTACTGTTTTGTAATATTTGCCATGTGTTATAATAATTTTATCGTCGTGTCTATTTAAACCAACAATGTGTAGATGTCTTCCTAAAGATGTAAACCAACAATGCACGATATATATCACATCACGATATTAATACAATAACATAAGAAGTCGATAACCACCGATAACATACAATATCAAAGCAACACAAAATAGTACTACCACAAACTAGGATAGATAAAACAGATCACAAGAAATCACATCACAAGAAATCACTGTTGGCGGAATTGGCAGCTCGTTTTGTTGTGCCCAGTCAACTTACAAATGCTACATTTAGGGCGTGCTCTTGGTTGGTCTTCATGCGTAACATCCATCTCGTTATGTATCCTCCTTTGCTTCAACCTCCCACGCTTGATGGTAATTTGTGACGGGTTACCACGAATTCTCCATGTTGCCGGGTCCCAATCTCTTTTATGACCGAGGGTGTAAAAATGCCCGCTGTACTGCAACCGATACATGGAAGTGTGGTAGCGAGGATCAACAAGGTCATGAATATTCTTACGTCGCATATGGCAAACCGCTATAGCATGCGAACAGGGCCTGCGTTCTATTTGCCACTTTCCACACGAGCAAGTTCTGTTACTGTACTCAACCGTATACTCGTTCCCTCCGTCATCATTGGGTTGCACACGAGACTCCACGAGGTACCTCTTATGGGAAGCATCATACAAACGTACATAGTGTTCTCTGGACTTAGCATCACGTTCGGAAATGACCGTCCATATCCGGGGGGGCAACATTGTTTCGCACCGTCTGGCAATTCGATAATGGATGTTGAATTGATCGACATCTCTGGTAAATGTAAACTGTATGGCTGCCTTTATAGGCATCATCCTTGCTTTCGACAACACATGGTTAAAACACTCAGACATGTTTGTTGTGAGGTTACCCCAGCGGCGATTTTCGTGGTCTCGCATCAGCGTCCACTTATGGAGGCCAATATCTCTCAAGTATCTCCACGCCTGTATCTTACTGTACTTCATCTGTCTGATGGCATACAGATACTTATAACGCTGGGAGGTGCTTCCGATTGTCCAGCAAAGCTTCTTCAACGCGGCGCTCTTGAACTTTGACCCGAGATTGCTTCTTATATGACGAAGACAATAACGATGGTAAGCATGTGGCTCCCTCCATCCTTCCAGTTCCTCCATTGCTCGAATGATTCCCACATGTCGGTCTGAAATAACACAAAGGGGACGGCTGGCAGTGTGATGTGATATATTCTCTCTAAACTGCTCCAAGAACCAACACCAGCTCTCAATTGTCTCTTCATCCACAATTGAATACGCCACCGGAAGAACGTAGTTATTTGCGTTTTTCGCCACCGCAATCAACATCTTACCCTTATACGTCCCCTTCAGATGAGTGCCGTCAATTGATATCACAGGCGCTGAATGCCTAAAGGCCTCAATTAGAGGGCCGAAAGCCCAGAAAACATACTTGAAGACCCTGCATTCGGCGGTGCTCCTCTCATGATGACGCCACTTCACAACGGTACCAGGATTTGTTGCGACTAACCTTTCCATGTAGGTAGGCAACTCATTGAAGTTGCTCTCCCAAGTACCATAGACATTCTCAATTGCTTTTCTCCGGGCGGTCCATGCCTTAGAGTACGTAACATCGACGTTCAACGTCTCCTTTACGTGGGTCATAATCTGTTTAACCGGGAAAGTTAAATCAGCCTTGACCCGTGCATGGATATGTAATGCAATATCTCTGGACCGTAGTGCCCTGTTGTTATTTCTTTCTACCGTTGAGTAGCATGTGTGCCTTGGACTCCATTTGTGCAAACGCCAGAAGGCTCCTTTATGTGGACGTGATGCAGCAGCAGCCCACATACATGAAGAGTTTTCGTTCCGGCATTTGACTCTAAATGTACCCGGTCTGCTTTCTACCACGCGTAACTCCCTGTTACATTCTACGTTCCAATACCGGATGGCTTTAATTACTTTCTCTTTATTTTCGAAGTAGATACCGACACGGATACTGTTTACCTTTCCATTCCAGATCTCCATCCTATCTTCATCATCGAAATCGGGTAGGCGATATGCTTCTAACCCTTCGTCTTGCTCGTCGACGTGTCTGTTTATTGGGAAGGAAGGATCAATCCCTTCATGAAATTCAGCACCTGTTGGGGCTTGTAATGTCCCAGCTTCTCCTTCTTCTTCGGCGCTTGCTTCTGAATCAACGTCACTTGGTTGAAATTCAGTGTCTCTACTTGAATCCGACACATAACCTTGCAATGAACATTACTTATATCAGGATAAATCCAAATTATGTACTACGAATAACAGTATCAATACCTTGAGAGTCATCTGAAGGCACAATGCTATAATCGTTCTCGTTCTCATCATTGTTGTCATCACTGCTTTCATCATTGGCAACTCGTTCATGTTGCCCTTCATCATAGTCGACAGCATCATCCTCATCGTTATCATTGGCATCTAAATTAGCAACATACTCTTCGTTATAGTTATAATCAGTATAGTGGTGTTCTGGAACAGGTTGTCTATTTGAGCTTTCTGTGAGGCTGTTGTACATTGAAGAACCCAGTTCCAGATTGATTGACTGCATCTGCTGTTGCGTTGGAGTATGAAATGTCTCCTCACCACATGACACCGTGAACCGCCTTAAGAGATCCATAGCACTAGTTTCTGCTAATGGAACTAATGGGGTGTACTGAATGTGGATCACTGCCATATAGTGGTTTACGTTCGATGCTAGATAGAACATCATTTCCATACCCTCATTTCCTGTGATGTATGTAGCCTCAGAACACCCCTCGAAAGTGTAATACATTGTTAACCTAACATTGTATGAACACTTGTCTATTTGAGTAACGAGACAAACGCGATCGAGAAAATCCGAGTATGACATTCTATGGGTCATAATAAACGTAGTTGACTCTGTATTGTAGTCAACGGTAATGTCTGTATAGAATTTGTAAGTAATAGCACCACCCCAGTAAAGTTTAACAATGAAAGGGGAAAAGGTGTCCATTAAGGAGGTGAAGGAGGGTGAGCTTTGATTGTGGATTGGTTTTAACTGAGATTAATGAACGATATTTGTAGAATTTGTGGACTAGAGATAGAGAAATCCGCAATCTGAGATTGCGGGAGTACAGAAATCCGCAATCTGAGATTGCGGGAGTACAGAAATCCGCAATCTGAGATTGCGGGAGTACAGAAATAGTACAGAAATCCGCAATCTGAGATTGCGGAATACAATTTCTACATAAGGAACCCCAGAAACCATATTTCGAGTTAACTCCACATTTAAATCTTCGTGTCAAACAATGGTTATTTGCAATTGTGGTTCCGACACAATTATTCGAGTTTCAAGGAGCACAAGAAACCCCGGCCGTAGGTATTATTGTTGTAATCGCAGGCCACGAAATTGTGGCTTTGTATGTTGGGTGGAACCACCAAGGGGTGAACAGTTAAGAGCTAATCCGACTCCTAATCCGTTGAATTCCATCACCGAACAACTACAACATCTACACATACATTACCACTTTAATGATGCTCAACCTCATCGCCCATCACCGAATTACTCGAATGTGCGACCACATACCCAACAGGCAAGGGAGCCCCATTTAAACCACCCACCGTACCGTCACCCTCAACAAAGACATCAGGGGGGACCTTTTGTGCCAGGTGGTCGACAGACTCAGAATGATCAAGTTTCGGAAGTTGAAGACTACGCTTCAGAGGCTGATGAGTTTGGGGGTTATTAATTGTTGTTCATTTCTTACGTTTCCTTGCTTATGTGGTTTGTCAATGTCTTAACCGTATGTGGTGTGTTGTTTTGTTGTTTTATGTAACTTGTTTGTGTTTTCTTAATGTTGAAACTGGTTATGCGGTTTGTTGTTGTATATAAGGTGTTTTCTTAGTGTTGAAACAGGCCCAGGGAGCCCTTTTCGGGCCCCTGTATCCGTCTCCCAGGCCGGGCTTTTCCGGACCCGGATCGCCGAACGTGGCGTCCTTGGGTGATATAACAGGGCCGTCGCTGGTTCAGGCGTTACGGGACTTTCCGTGACACAATCCCGGGCCTCACAAAAAGCCTCGGACGTCATTTTGTCTCTCATGCATGCATTGATTCAACTTAAGAGATGGTGTGTAAGAGGCAAAGGGAAAAACAAGGACAAGCAATCTCGCAATCTCAGATTGCGAGAATGCACTGTAGCAGCAGCTTTTTCTTCTGAATCCCGCAATCTAAGATTGCGGGTCTTCCACATCATCTTCCAACTCAGCTCCTGCTCAGCTCCTGCTCGTCCAACTCGTCTACGTGGAATCCATCTCAGCCTATCCCGCAATCTTAGATTGCGGGAATACTAAATCCCAAAAAACGTTTCTGACACATACCAATTGTACAAAAATATCCAAAAAATCCACTATTTTAGCAAAAAATTCATTTTCCACATGCCATTTTCCACACGCTACACAGTTATTCTCCGGTCGTCATCCCCGTCAACTCTCTTGAGTTCGCTTATGTAATTAACCACATATTCCATACCATTCTAACTACTCTCTCATGAACTATAACTATTGATCAACAATCACTCAAACAAACTTCAAACACCAACCACCATTACAATAATAATGAACAGGCATGCACCCCTGATCTTCATCATCATCATCATCATCATTCAACATGCTTGTTGTCAGTTACCTCCTTCACAAGTAACTACCATGAACAACCTACGTCAACTCCTACCTAAATGGTACTCTACACAGGATTTAACGAACCCATGTTCATGGACAGGTGTTATATGCAACCCAACCAATTCATTCATCACCAACCTTTCTCTCTCATCTTTCTCTCTCTTCAACATCAAGGATGACTCTTCTTGGTCTTCCCTTGTTTGTTCAATTGATACCCTGCAAACACTTGATGTTTCCTTCAATGAATTGGCTTCAATCGAACCTCTGTTGTTGTCTTCTTGCAGTGGTTTGAAGGTCTTGAACTTCAGTTACAATAAACTAACTGGCCCTATCCCTGATCATATTACAGACTTGGTTAATCTTTCTGTTCTTGATCTTAGTTACAATCGTCTCAATGAGTCAATTCCTTCTGGTATTGGTAACCTATCCAACTTGGAACAGTTGGTTCTATCTGCTAATAATCTTAATGGTGATATACCACAGTCGATTTCAAACATCACTAGTTTAAGACAGTTTTCTGCTAATTATAACAGATTATCTGGTACAATTCCTGCTAGTATTGGTCAACTGACCAATCTGGAACAGTTGATTCTCTCTTCAAATGAACTTACAGGTGAAATTCCACAGTCGATTGCGCGAATCACTACTTTGAAACGTTTTTCTGCGAATTATAATGGTTTTACTGGTGCAGTTCCACTTGGAATTACTAGATATCTTAGTAATTTAGACCTGAGTTATAATAAGTTAAGCGGGTCGGTCCCTAGTGATCTTTTGTCGCAGCCGAATCTGCTGACTGTTGATCTGTCTTTTAATAGTTTAGATGGTTTTATACCTGTTAATGTGGCGAAAAGTCTGTTTAGGTTGAGGCTAGGTAGCAATCAGTTAAGTGGAGGGATACCGTCGTGGTCATTTGAGAACGAAGCTCCATCGTTAGCTTATTTAGAACTTGGTAACAACAAGTTAACCGGGGTGATCCCAACCGAGTTGAGATTATGCAAGAATTTATCGCTTTTGGACTTGTCGCATAACAGTCTAACCGGTTATGTTCCTAGGGAGTTAGGTGATCTTAACAAGTTGCAAGTTGTTCAACTTGATCACAACGGTTTGACTGGAGAGATCCCGAATGAATTCGGTGGGTTAAATATTCTTGTAAAGCTAAACATGAGTTGGAATTCACTGAATGGGTCAATCCCACCATCACTTTCAAATTTGCAGAAGTTGACTAATCTTGACTTGCAAGTCAACAATCTGAGCGGTCCAATTCCCGACTCTTTTGGTTCCATGAATTCGCTGTTGGAGCTGCAACTTGGGAAGAACAGACTCAGTGGTGTTATAAGGTCTCTGCCCACTAACTTGCAGATTGCTTCAAATCTTAGTAGAAACAACTTTGAAGGGCAGATACCCGAATCACTTGGCAGACTGCAATCACTCGAAGTCTTGGATCTTTCAAACAACCGCTTTTCGGGTGGTATTCCAAGTTCCTTAGCTCAAATGGGAAGCTTGACACAGATAGTGTTTTCCAACAATCAGCTTACAGGATTGGTTCCTCAGTTTAGTCCAAATGTTATTGTATCTATTGATGGGAATATAAATCTGTCATATCCGCCACCAAACCCGTCTGCAGATAGGAAGAACAATAACACATTATCTGTGGGAATCGTTGTCGCTTTCACTGCAGCTCTTGTCACACTTATCATATGCTACACCCCATTGATCGTAAAAGATAATATCATTCATTAAAATGATAATATCAATCATCTTAACTAAATCTCCATGATTTTCTCCTATGATTGATATTATCATTATTGTGTTAATTATTGTGTTAATCTTGTATTTATGTAGTTGAACTAATTTCCTTATTTTGTGTATTGTAACAATATTATATAAAGTAAATACAATCACTCTCTAGAATTACAGAGAGTTTGGTTTCCTTCATGGTATCAGCCAGAGGAATTCCATTTTGATACTTCTTGTTTCACTCGATACCCTCCATGGCTGGCTCTGTCCTTGCTTCGTCTTCTTCCTCTGTTCCCGAGTCCAAACTACCTATGGCCACCCTCTCCCACATGCTTACCATCAAACTATCATCCACCAATTACCTTTCCTGGCAACATCAACTCCTTCCCCTTCTTGCTAACCAGGGCCTGCTCGGCCATGTCACCGGCGCTTCGCCGCCGCCCCCTGCCACTATTCTGATCGAGGATAAACAACAACCGAATCCTGAATATTCGGCTTGGTCCATTCTTGATCAACAGGCTATTTTAATTCTTAACTCCTCTCTCACCGAAGAAGCTATTGCCGAAATTCTCGGCCTTTCAACCGCCCGGCAGATTTGGACTGCTCTTGAAGCGGCTTATAGCAATACGTCCCTTGAACGTATGCATCTTCTTCGTGATAATTTACGACAACTCAACAAAGGCTCTTCAACAGTGGCGGAGTTTGGCCGCAAGTTTAAAGGCATATGCGACCAACTCTCTGCCATTGGTTATCCGGTCAGTGACACGGATAAAACTCATTGGTTTTTATGTGGTTTAGGATCTACGTTTGAAAGTTGGTCCACCGCCATTCGCACCAATCGTGATTCCTTGCCTTTCCGTGAGCTTCTTACTAAGGCTGAGAGTCAAGAACAATTTCTTGCGTCTCTTCAGCCTCCGTCCCCAGCCCCGGTTGCCTTTACTGCTGCTCATCGGCCGGCCAGTAATAACTCATCTCGGCCTCGTAGTTCTTATTCCCGTGGGCAGCCTACCTCCTCTTCAGTCAAAGGTAATCGTCGTCCTCCGCACTGTCAACTTTGCCGAACCAATGGCCATTATGCAAACAAGTGTCCCAAGCTTGCATCTTTTGCCTCTTCGGCATCTTCTGATGAGGATATTGCTCATGCCTTTCACTCCAAATGTCATGTTCGTGATGATGATATTCCCGATTGGACCGCGGACAGCGGAGCCGATCTCCATATGACCGATGACACCGGTAAGCTCCATTCTTTTACACCGTATACCGGTAAAAAGTCCGTTGTCTTTGGTAATGGTTTATCCTTGCCCATCTCTCATAAAGGTCATGTTAACCTTAACAAAACCATTCCTTTAAAAGATGTCCTTGTTGTTCCTAATATAACAAGGAATCTTCTTTCCGTAAGCAAACTAACCAAAGATTATCCCGTTGATGTTCTATTCTCAGACTCGTTTTTTGTCATTCAGGACCGGAAATCAAGAAAACCGCTCGCTGAAGGACGACGTGAGAATGGACTTTACGTGATTCGGGACAAATCTTTTGCTTTTGTTGCTTCTCTTTCATCAAATAAAGCCTCTTTTGAATTGTGGCATAATCGTTTGGGACATGTTGCTTTTGATACTATTTCTATTTTGCAAAAATTTGGTTATTTGTCATTTACATCTATTTTGCCTAAACCGAATGTTTGCTCTCCTTGTCAACTTGCAAAAGCACATAAATTACCATTTACTTTAAATGAAAAACGTGCATCCCATCCCCTTGATCTTGTTCATTGTGATCTATGGGGTCCCTCACCAATTCTAAGTAGAGAAGGCTACAAATACTATGTTGTGTTTATTGATGATTTCTCTCGCTTTTCATGGTTATATCCGCTCAAACGAAAAAGTGACTTTTACACAACTTTGAAAAGTTTCTTGCCTTTTGTTCAAACGCAATTCTCTAGAAAAATCAAAGTTTTCCAAAGTGATGGTGGTACCGAATTTGTTAATCAATATGTACGCAAATTTTTTGATGATAATGGTACTTTTCATCGTCTTTCTTGTCCATACACTGCCCCTCAAAATGGACGAGCTGAGCGAAAACATCGTCATATCGTTGAAACTGGCTTAGCCATGCTCTTTCATGCTCGACTTCCAATTGAACATTGGGTAGAAGCGTTTAGTACTGCCACTTATATTATTAATCGCCTACCTACAAAGATATTGGCCAACAAGTCTCCCTTTGAGACTCTTTTTTCCACCCCACCCGTTTATACTAATTTTCGGGTCTTTGGTTGTTGCGTTTACCCATATTTACGTGACTATGCTCCTCACAAGCTTGCTCCTCGAAGCCTTCCTTGTATTTTTCTTGGCTATGCCTCGCAATATAAGGGTTACAAGTGCTTTGATCCTTTGTCGTCTCGTACATATATCACAAGGCATGCTCGGTTTGATGAAACTTATTTTCCATTCCATACCACCTCCTCTCAAGCCGACTTCACTACTCTCCTTCTGTCCAGCTTCTATGAGCCCACTCCCTTTGATCCACCTACCACTTCCTCATCACCAAACACTAATGGGTCAACCCACTTGTCTAAGCCCACACCACCGCCCAAACAACCCCCATGTTCTTCATGTAAAGAACCTGCCATTCAGCCCACTCATTCCAGTTCATCTGTTTCTATTGGACCTGACCAGCCCATTAACATTGAGCCCAATACTGGGCCTGATCCGTCTACTCTCTCTGAGTCCCTTACTGGGTCTGATCAGCCACTTCCCTCTGGGCCTTCTACTGGGCCTGAGCAGCCTGCTCCTTCCGAACCCGTTAGTGGGTCTGCTGTCCACTCTCATAATACGTCTGATCCTGCTCCGTCCCACACTACTAATCCTCAACCTGCTTCCGCCTCTTCTTCCACTACTCAAACACCTTCCACCACTTCCTCACATCCCATGGTCACTCGCTCCAAAGTGGGTACCTTCAAACCAAATCCCAAACACACATCTTATCTTTCTAATGCCATGTCCTCCTGCCTTCATGTTGCTCTCCTCGCTAGTGCCGATCCAAAAGGTTTCAAGAGTGCGTCCAAACATCCTCACTGGATGAAAGCAATGCAGGACGAGCTAACTGCACTCACTCGAAACAACACCTGGACACTTGTGCCTCGGCCTTCGTCTACTAATATCGTTGGCTCCAAGTGGGTGTTTCGTACCAAGTACCATTCGGATGGCACCTTAGATCGACATAAGGCTCGACTTGTGGCCCAAGGATTCACTCAAATTCCTGGTCTTGACTTCCATCACACCTTTAGTCCCGTTGTTAAAGCTTCTACAATTCGCATTGTTCTCTCCCTAGCCGTCATCAATCGATGGTCTCTACATCAGTTGGATGTGAACAATGCTTTTCTCAATGGGACTTTATCTGAAACCGTTTTCATGGAGCAACCTCCTGGCTTTGTTGATCCTCGATTTCCATCTCATGTTTGTAGGCTCAACAAGGCACTTTATGGATTGAAGCAAGCCCCTCGTGCTTGGTTTCATCGCCTTAGCTCCTTTCTCACATCCTACGGCTTCGTATGTAGTCGTGCGGATCCTTCTCTCTTTGTCTTTCGTCAAGATAATCTTATCATGTATCTACTTGTTTATGTTGACGATCTCATTCTCACCGGGAACAATGCCACATTGCTTCGTAACTTCACCACCCGTCTACATAATGAATTTGCTATCAAGGATCTTGGCTCCTTAAATTATTTTCTTGGTCTAGAAGTTGTCACTACCACTGATGGTCTTTTCCTAACTCAAACCAAGTATGCAAATGATATTCTTGTTCGGGCCGGTTTAACTGAAGCCAAAGCTGCTCCCACTCCTCTTTCCACATCCGATTCGTTTCTCTCGGATGGTGAACCGTTTTCGGATCCCACCACATATCGTTCTCTTGTTGGTGCTCTTCAATACTTGACCATCACTCGACCCGACTTGTCCTACGCTGTTAATCAGGCATGTCAACATCTTCATGCTCCCACCACAAAACACTTTCAACTTGTGAAGCGTATCTTACGATATGTTAAGGGTACCATTTCACATGGTCTTGTTTTCTCTCGTCCTGTTTCTACTTCCATCTTGGGTTACTCGGATGCCGATTGGGCACGGTGTATCGAAACAAGAAGGTCAACGTATGGATATTCCATATTTTTAGGAGGAAACTTGGTCTCGTGGAGTGCTAAAAAGCAACCGACCGTTTCTCGTTCTAGCTGTGAATCAGAATATAGAGCAATGGCGAATGCTGCAGCTGAAATCGTTTGGATCACGCATCTACTTCAAGAACTTCATGCGCTGCCATCTACTCGTCCGACGTTGCTGTGTGATAATAAGAGTGCGTTATTTATGAGCCAGAATCCGGTTTCTCACAAGCGAGCTAAGCACATTGACTTGGATTATCATTTTGTTCGTGAGCTTGTCATGTCTGGGAAGTTACATACTAAGTTTGTTCCTACCAAGCTTCAACTTGCAGATATCTTCACCAAAAGTCTACCGCGTCCGCAGTTTGAATATTTTCGTAATTTGCTTCGGGTTCAATCTCCGCCGTTTCGCTTGAAGGGGGATAAAAGATAATATCATTCATTAAAATGATAATATCAATCATCTTAACTAAATCTCCATGATTTTCTCCTATGATTGATATTATCATTATTGTGTTAATTATTGTGTTAATCTTGTATTTATGTAGTTGAACTAATTTCCTTATTTTGTGTATTGTAACAATATTATATAAAGTAAATACAATCACTCTCTAGAATTACAGAGAGTTTGGTTTCCTTCAGATCGTAAAGTGTTATCATGAGCATCAAAGAAAACCTTAAGTAGATATCGAGAATTAAGACTATGAAGTGCCTTAACAACAAACAAACTTAGGCTCTTCATTGTTCATATAATCATATTCAGAGGGGTCTTGAAACGTCAGCCGTCAACACCTATATTCTTATCTGTATTTTGTAAATCTTAGTAGCGGTCTGGTGGTATGGTACTTGACCCACAAAAGCGGCGTGGCTTCAAATCCTTGCAACTGCAACTTTATGTGTAAAAAATTGTTGTGCGAAAATAAAATAGTAGCTATTACTTTTTTGTATTTTAGAAAACGCCTATGTTCGTTTAGGCACTTCATATTCTTAATTATTAATCGTGTCAAGTTGACGGGTTTTGACTTGGCATGTTGGTGGGTTGGCACTTGGCAGGTTAAATTCAGTGGTGGACCCAAGATTATTTTCAACGGGGTCACTTTGTTCCGTGCCTGGATTTCTATCAATAGGATGCTTGAATTTTTAGGTCGGCTTAGGCTTCTATCACTAACTAGCAGGGAGGAAGCATTTTGAGGGCCAGGGGTGGCCCTGGCTTTTTTGGCGCAGTAGTAAAAATTTGCGATTTTCATAAGTAAATTTAGTCCGGCTTGAATCCCCCCCCCCCCCAATTTGCCACTACCGATCGAAAAAATTGAGTCCCCCCCCCCCCCCCCCCCCGATTGGCGAACCAAGCTTCGCCCCTGCTAACTAGGATTACATCTGGTGGTCTTCGGTCCCATGTTTCATATAATCTCGCTCTTGTATAAAGGCCAAGAAAACCTGATTAAAGAATACCGACCCGATTTTAAAAACCGATGATAACCGGCCCATTAGATTGAATCACTCGAAAAGTGTAGTTACAATCCAATCATTAACTGATGGATTTGGTTTGTTTATGTTAACATTTACCCACACAGACTGAAACAAAGTCTCTAACCATTCACATGTTGCACTCTTGTCATATGGATGGGGCAAGTTTATAAAACTTATAAAAACATTAAACAGATCATAATTGAATGACATCTTTGTGAAGACCCTTATTTTGCCTACTAAAACTTATCAAATAGTTTTGTTAATTATATTACAAGTTACAGTTCATTGAGGCATTATTTCATGGGTTAGAGTGTGTTGGTGAGTCAACAAAAAAGAACACTATTTATGGTCAATTCAGCCTCAAATTAACAAGTTTCACATCGTGTAGTTGAAGAAAACAAGAACTAAACAACCCCCCCCCCCCCCCCCTAAAAGAAAAAAAAAACGAGTGAAATAGGAGATGATGAACCCAAGATGCTATTGTTTAGCAAATGTAACATTCTAAAACGATTTAGTACCGAAAATATTAAATACTCAACAGAATTATGACACAGAATTATGACACGTGACACAACCAGTTAGTTATTTAGTTATTTGTTATGTAAAGATTGTAATAGTCTATTTGAACCACAATTGAATAATACTAAACTAAACTAACCAACAATCAAATTTAGAATATGAATATTTAAATGTGCATGAAACTACACATGAACTTAGCTAGGGGCAAGAAAAACAAAACATATTAACCAAACTGAGATAATCGAAGAAAAGGTTAACCAATTGTTCGGGTATACTTTTTCGATAACCGACTTTTTCGATAACCGACTTTTTCGATTCTATTATGGTTAGGTACATCCATAAAACCGAATTAACTAAACTGAACCGAACCGCCATATCTAAGTGAAAACCAAAACGAACCAAACTTGTATTCATTGAACAACTACACATACATAATAAATTATTTACATTCAATAACTATACCACTAAACGTTTTAAAAGGGGTTAGAGTATGCTTACATATATGTGTTATCTATATCTATACTACATTATAAAGGAGGAGACATGAACAAATATGTCTAAATTATCTAAAGTTAAGATGAGATACCAAAAGTTTCTTTACAATTTCCTAAATTTTACCATTTTTCTTCCTTAAATGCCCATGGGTAACTTTATTTCATTAAATTATCAAAATTAACAATCAAGTTATCATTCATTATTTTTGTATCTACATTGAATTATTACATCTTCCTATGGGGTAACTTTATTTCATTAAATTATCCAAAATTCACAATCAAGTTATTCTTCATTATTTTTGTAATTTGTATCTACCTTTGTGATTCACCATTGTTTATACTCTCAACCCACTTGAAAAACGCTTAGTTAATAATTATTGTATGTACATGTCTTAGGATCAATTATATGTAAATTAATGAGAAGCACACGGAATTTGTAGGTTACTATACAGAAGTCCGGTTGAGTTCACATCTTTTTTCACTACAATAAACTTGTTTTTACTTCTGACCCTATGATTTAAATATGTTAGCATGAGTTGTTTGTTCTAGCACTTGAATTATGACTCCAAATAATGGTAAACAAAGCAAACAAAATGTTAGCGATGTTGATGCTTTTGATTCTCTCGTCATCTATGCTCCCTAACTTTTTAGGTGGTTAAACAGAAAGCAACATATTTTTTTTATCCTTATGATAGTGTAGGCTAAAACAATGAAATCTACCTACATGCTTTGAGTTTTGAATGTTATATATTTTTTAATTTGATAACACTGTTATATTTAGAGGTTACATTTACAAGTAGTATTTTACGGTTTTACCCAAATGGGTTCAAAAGGGAATAACTTGCACAAATTCCTCATAACATATACATATTTTTACCTAAATGTATATTTTTAATACTCCAAAAAGAAATATTATTCATGACAATATTATGTGTTTGTTTACAATCATATAATCTAACTCTTTTAGCAATGCATTTGAAGTACACTTTGGTGATATTCTTTTTGAATTAGCAATCTTGCGAGTGAAGAAGGATATGTTATCTCCTTGAAAGGCGAAAAGAGACTCAGTTAAAATACATGCAAAATACTTGTGTTTGATGCATTTCATGTTCCTGTCGCGTATTACCGACTCCGCCGCAACGTACGGGTTACCCACTAGTAATGTGTAGAGTAGGATCCTTTTTCTACTCATAAATATGTATACCCATTTTTGTGTTAAAAAAATCAAAAGGAAAAGGGTTTGGATTTGTGATGTTAAACCAAACTGAGCTGATCAAGATTGGATGGGATTTGGATTTGGATTTGTGATGGCATTTAACTTTGGGCTACAACTCAAAAAGTAAGCCCAATGGATGGTAACCCCAATCAAACCCAATAGCCTTCCAATAACTGATTAACTGAAACCGTTCGGTTTTCAAGAACCCGTTATCAAAATTTGGTTTCGATCAAGGGTGAAAACCGAACCGAGCCGAACTGCCTCATAGACACCTCTAACAAGACCTATATGTTGCTAGCTCTGTTCCCTAACTATAACACATTATATAATGAGATGGACTTATGATAAAAGCTTAAATGATTATATCATCACAAGTACAGGACATACATGATACAACTAAACAAATTATACAAGGTACTTTATAAGAATGCAAGAATATAACCCTTGAAGAATTGATAAAACAACCTTTAAGTAATCCAACTGGAAATGAAGTTATCAACGAAGATGCTAACTTACACCAACAAAAAAGAAAAAATAAAATAAAAACATCTATATATATATATATATATATATATATATATATATAAAAGAAAGCATATATGCCCCTTGAGAGTGCCACGTGGCTTAATAATTGAGTGTTTTTGGTGTTTTTGAGTATTTTTCTAAATTTATCTCTCTATCTCTTAATTCTCAATTACTAAAATTAAATTGAGTTATTTTAGGAAAAAAGAATTTAAAAACAAATTTAAATTTTTCTCTCTTATCTTCCTCCCATAATTTTTAAACATAAATATCTTTTATATTCGAGATTTTTTAAATAAAAAAATTACACCAAATTAACGAGCGTTTTATTATCTTTCCAACGAGTACCATAGTGCTATATAAAAACGAAAAAAAAACGACTATTTTTTCTGGGGTTATATTCATACAGAAAAAAACACAAAGTGTTCAGGTTATTAATTAATCATGTTTTTTCTTTTAAACCAGGTTCTTATCTACGATGTTGAAATTCAGCCCAATCGCCATGTTATTATTGGAATTTTACTCTTCTAAAGATCGATAGGTATACTTCATCAAGAGAAGCTAGGAGAAAGATTCGCCCAACACTGCAACACATGGTGTATATGCCCATTGAGAGTGCCACGTGGTTTAATAATTGAGTGTTTTTGGTGTTTTTGAGTATTTTTCTAAATTTATCTCTCTATCTCTTAATTCTCAATTACTAAAATTAAATTGAGTTATTTTAGGAAAAAAGAATTTAAAAACAAATTTAAAATTTTCTTTCTTATCTTCCTCCCATAATTTTTAAACATAAATATCTTTTATATTCGAGATTTTTTAAATAAAAAAATTACACCAAATTGACGAGCGTTTTATTATCTTTCCAACGAGTACCATAGTGCTATATAAAAACGAAAAAAAAAAACGACTATTTTTTGTGGGGTTATATTCATACAGAAAAAAACACAAAGTGTTCAGGTTATTCATTAATCAAATTGTAACATATTTTAATTTACGTGAAGATGATTATATGTTGAAGGTTATCCTTTTAATAGTTTATTATGTTTAATATGGTTTATGCTTTTTATTTTTTTAACTTTTTAAATAAATGTTTTTTTAACTAAGATTGATTATGTTTAAGTTATTTACTCTTTTCGTGATTTGAGTTTCTTTTTTTTATCATTTTTTATTAAATCATATTAAATTTTTCAACCCCGGGACCTTCCCGGGGTAATCGGCTAGTTAAGAATAAAGTTGCATCACAAATGGGGTTGAGCCCTATTCCGGCCCAAAATCGATTTGCTCACAAAAGTTACTTTATAAGTCCCTTCTATAGTTCTATGAAACTTGCAATCTCTACAGTCAACACGTTGATTTGGTTATAGTAGACTTTTTCCAAATTTTGCAATTTCAATCTAATCATTTCCTCTGGATTGGAAAAAGAAAATGCCCACAAACACACACCACATACCAATTGTTGTGATTCTTTTTCTTTTTTATATGTTGAAATCAATCAAGAATATTTTAAGACCAAAAGTGACTACATAAATTTCCAGATAATATCCATGACTTATTGGTCTAGTGGTATGGTGTTCCCCCTTATAAATGTGAAATTCTGAGTCCAAATCCTTATAAGTGCAAAATAAAGATGAAATTAAGTTTGTTAAAAAAAAAAAAAAAAAACTTTCCAAATAGTATGAGGGTTAAATTCTTATCCTGATTTATATCAACTTCCCAAATAACATGAGGGTTTAACTCTTTCAGACCAAAAGGTGTAATATACTACAAATCAGAAATAAATAAATTAATTAATAAATATGTCTTAAAATGCCAAGTGAGGCTAGTTCACTACTCTATTTTAGATTTTCATTTAAGGAGGGAAGAGAAAGGATTGGGAAGGAAGTGGGGAAAAAATGTGTTCCAGAGTTTTTTGTAGGAGGGAATGAGAGAAATAATATAGAGGTTTTTGGGGTGATTTTCAATCTTTCCAATTTTGAAGGAATTGGAGAGAAAAGAAGAGGAGGGAAATCATTTCTCTTCCCCCATTAAGTCAATCTCTGAAACACAGCATTAGTGGAAGGGGTGTATTATTTATAAATATAAGAATTTTGAGAGAGTGTAACGTCCCGTTCAAAGATAAATAAATAAATAATATATCCATACCTGAACATCCCAACCTGACAAACACGATTGTAATACGGACCAATTCAAAAAAAAAAAACCCGCAAGTAACCCGGCCTGAACTTAGTGGCGTAGCTTTTAAGGGGCGGGGAGGGGCGGCCGACTCCCCCCCCCCCCCCCATCGCGGATTTTCGCTCAGAAGTTCCGATTATATAGTATTCGTATAGAAATTTTTTAGTATATACGGTTTCGAACCCCCCCCCCCCCCCCCCCGAAATTGGTTTTCGACCCCCGAAACTAGTGATTTCCGGCCCCCCGAAGTTTCGGGTCAAGCTTCGCCACTGCCTGAACTACCTCAAACCTGAACAAAATATACCGGATCAACACCCCTTATCCCGAAAGTCGAGTGAAAAGTGAAGATTAAACATGTGTTTTCAGGAAAATTAAGAAGATCAAAACCATACATATCCTCACATGAAATTAAACATTATAATTTGTATCCAATCCTGGCCCCATATAATACAATTGTTATAATCAAATGCCAAAAACCTTTCATTACAAATTTACAATATTAATTATACCATTGACTCATTTCTTAATAATCCGATAAACACGGGGTAGCAACAATATCTTCTTCAACACCTTAACCACCACAACCATGCTCGGCCTCTTTCCACCACCACACGCCACCGCAACGCCACCATAACCCGTCTCCTTCCTCCCCCACTCCTGCATCTCACGACCAAAGTCACAAGAAACAAAACTATCACTCCTTCTTCTAACACAACCAATCTCTTCCTCATAATTCAAATCCTCCCAAATAACATCCATGTTTTCGCTATCTCCTTCACCGCCTTTTTTCCTTATGCACGACAACATGTTTCTCGTGTTTTGATCATCATTTGATGTCTTGACACATTCTTCTTCATGTCCTTGTTTTGTTAGTTTATTTTGGTGGAGATCATAAAGAGTGTATGAAGATGATCGCCATAACCGGGGCGATCCAATGAACCGCGGCGGAGAGGATGTGGTTGTAGGGAAGCTGAAGTCGTCGGATGAATCTTCTTCTTCTTCTCTAGCCATGAGTGTCACTTGTTGTATGTGTGGCTATTTTGTTTGGTGAGAAAGTAGACTTGTAGTTATTTATAACATGTTTTTGTGTTACATTTAGTTCAACTGCTATGACCATATGTTCTCTTTTAGTCTATTAAGTTGTAGTGGGCCCATGAAAGTAATGTAATCTATATTTTTATAGGTTTAACTAATCAAATCAAGTAACGTTACAATTGTTCAAAAGTATTGGTGTGATTAAGGCTTGTTTTATTATTATACAAGATGATATGTATTTTGTATTCAACGCAGTTAAATATGAATTGAAATGAGTTGAACGAACATGAACATAAGTGTGTTCGTGTTCGTTCATTTATTTTTAACCGTATGCGAACATGAACTAGTTAATCAATGGATCATCTTGTTTAAGTTTGTTAATATTCTTAACGAACAACACAAATAAACTTTTGTATTAGAATATATATATATACACACACACATAGAAAATGGCTCAAATAAGAACTTTTGATCAAATTGAGAACTGAGAAAACCATTTTGGACTACACATTTCTTTAAGACATTTTTTTTGCTTTAATCGTTGCTTTTTATGAAGGAATTTATTATTATTATTATTTTTCAATATACACATGTGTATAATTGCAATATACACATATATATAAATGAAAATGTAATATCTACTATAATATATAAATAAAAGCATATGTGGGACACTTGGCATGTTCTGGGGGCTTCTTAGGTTTTTTTCCCGCTCATTTGTTCCTTCTCTTATACGCTACTTTCTTTTTCTTTCCTGATTATCGCAAATCCTAACAAAAAAAAAATCCCTCTTCTCCCCTTTTCTCTCCTTCACCATTCTAAATAAACCTTAAAATTCTCTGCCATTCTTCACGTAATATGTCTTTGATTAGCATATAATTGCTTTCGTTTAGATGTTTTATGTATATATATTCTTTAATTCTTCTTTTATTTTCAAATTTATTGAATATTAAGGTTTATGTTCACGATTTAACTGTTTATTTTACGATTATTTGTTTTATCTATCGATTCATTGTGTTTCTTATAGTGTAGTTATAGATCTTTGTTTGTTTTCTTGGTGAATTTCTTTATGTGTCTCTAGATCAAATGAATTTGATAACACCGCTTTGTGGTTACTATGATAATGGATATGGTGAGGGGTTGTTCAGATGGCAGCCATGGTGATGTTTCAAGGCGACTAAAAACGTTGTCGATGATGGCGGATGGGCTCCCAGCCATCACTAAATCTGATGACGCCTAGGGTTTCGTAGAGGCATCTGAAGAGCAGCGCCAACAAGAAACAAGCAACATTTTTTTGGTTTTATTACAAGATCAGGTCACGATCTGAAACTTCAATTAATTTATACATCTTACATATGCATGCCCTAATTAAGATAATTTGGATAATTCTGGTAGTTGTATACTCTATCGAAGAAAAGCAAAACTAATTTGGCCTGGACAATTTTAAAATACTTAACATACTGCATTTTTTTGTTACCTACTGTTGCCATTAAAACTAATCAATTTTGTTTGAGGCTTGTGCGAATCAATTCAAGTGATGAGAAAAAAAAATTGTTTTGGGTTTAGCCAAAGAGAAGCTTTAATCATGAACACTTTGTGCAAAGTACTTGCATAACATAGTAATTATGCATAAGTTTGCTTTTTTCCCATTAAATTTAATAATAATTGTTTTGTTAGTAGTTCACTACTTTTATTATTTTGCATATCTAAAGTAGTGGAAACTATGGTACTTTGGTTAGCTTATATCCACTCACAAAGTGATGAAAGGAAACAAATGTGTTACGGTGATATTCTTTGTTTTACTATGTATGTTGAGATCATGATTTGTGAAATGTGTGAACAATATTGTGAATAAGAAGTTTATGAGAATAGATAATAAGATTTTTAAGTGTGAGAAATTGATCACAAAAGCAAGTATCTGGTATGTGATCACTTCATACACAAGAATCACAAAGCGGTGTTATCTTTTTAAACGAGTCATGTGGATTTGTTTTTACCTCCAACCATCATGAGGTAAAAACCAGAATAAGAAACCTTAAACCCTCCAGTCACGTTCCAGTAAGGATACAATGAAACTCCAGTAAGTACTCTCCATTGCATATGCCATTTTCTGTTTGATTGGGTTATGTCGTGTTGATTGTTGCTATTGCCGGAGAAGGATAGATCTGATGTGAAATACTCTAACAACATTCTAGCCATCAACAGGAATGATATTGATGAAGGTTTAAAGATGATGGTGTATAGTTTTGATTCAGATGCAGACGGTGGTTTGAAGTGGTTATATTTGATAGGATCAGAAGTTTTAAGATTTAGATGGAAGTTTATAAAGGGAATTATGATTTTTGGAGATATTTAGAAGCCATCCAATATGTTTTGGAGACATCTGTATGGTTTGAAATCTATTATAAATTGGATCAAGGGGAAATGGGTGTAGAGCAAATTTAGTTAAAAGGTATTTTAGCGAAAACAACACAATGTGACCAAATTGAAGACAAAGATATAGGATATGACCGTTTTCAAAAGATGATAACTACATTAAATGTTAAAGAATATCATGACTTCACCATTATTGCTCGGAATTGCATTGTGAGTATTTTTTTCCTCTTTATATTAACATCCTTACTAATTTACTCAAAAAGTTTATTTACTTATATGTTAGTTATATGTTAGTTTAGATTTCATTATAAATCATTATATGTTTACATTACTTAGCGTCTGCCAAGGAGAGTTGTTAAGATGGCGGAACCTGAACAAGGCAGTCACATGACTGTAAGGAATCTTGACGGTGTTGAAGTTCTAATGTCGCTTCGTATGTAAAAGTCAAAAGAAGAAATTAGGTTTGCTATTATTGGGTGAATGGTTAAAGGCAAATGGAATAGTAAATGGTAATATTGCCAGGTACATCAAGATTGAAAGTGTGTTTCTTCTAACTTCAATTTCCAAATTGAAGAAACGAGAAATTAAGAAGTGCAAGGCCAAAAGACAAATTTTTAATGTTTGATAATTACGTCGTATTGTCTTTTTCCATGTTTTTTTATAGTAATATTTTTTTGAATACTGGCTACTATGTGAACTTACCAATGCAGCTATGACATTATGTTTGGTTTTATTTTTTCATGGTACTTGATTGTTTGTTTTGGTATTGCATGTTAATATTATGTTGGATATATTGATAAAGGTCTTAAAAATGTTAATTGAATCGCAAAAGTAACCGGTTTATACAAATCACTTTGTGTCAATCTCCTCGGTATAAATTGTTAAGTGTTATATTAACACTCATTAGTAAAATAGATAGAATTCATGTCAACTTATTTAGAATATTAATTTAATCCGAAAAAAAATCGTTAATATGAAAATGTCAATAATCAATATTCATCGTAACTTACTTCCTTTGTATAATAAATTATATTCGTTATAAATAATAATGTAGGGAATCCCGTGCATCGCACGGGTACTAAGCTAGTACACATATAAATAATTGCTATATACACATATGTATAAATTAAAAAAAATTAAAAAAAATTCTTGCATAAAAACGTGTGATTAAAGCATATATATATATATATATATATATATATATATATATATATATAGGCTAAGTATCCTGTGGAAACCCACTTGAGTTGGAGAAACCCTTGGCACCCCTATGTAACAACATTATTTTTTCCTAATTTTTTTAGGATAGCTTGTATACTTAATTTGATGAGTTTCGGCCAAAAAAAATTAAAAAAGCGCCGAGTAGATTTTTTTTAAAAAAATTATGTAACATGTTTGTTACATATGTAACAATGCTGACGTATGATAAATCCGAGTTTGTGTAACACATGCGTAACAAAATTATCTACTCGGCGCTTTTTTGATTTTTTTTTGCCGAAACTAATAAAATTGAATATAAAAGCTATGCTGAAAAAATCAGGAAAAAATAATGTTTTTACATAGGGGTGCCATGGGTTTCTCCAACTCGAGTGGGTTTCTAATTTATCCTTATCCTATATATATATATATATATATATATATTTGTCTTTATAAGAAATGTGTGATCCAGAATGGTTCTCTCAGTTCTCAAATAGGGGTGGGTTCTCTTAGGATCCATACCATATATATATATATATATATATATATATATATATATATATATATATATATATATATTGAGAGAGAGAGAGAGAGAGAGAGAACCTGTGTATTAATACTAGAACGAACATAAAAAGATATTACATGTGTTCATCATGTTCGTTCGTTTATTAATTAAAGCGAATATAATTGAACCTCCCGTCAAATGATTCAGAACGTTTGGTTAATTTACAGACGTTTGGTTAAAGTTAATGAAATGGTGTTCCATGTCAAAGAAGGTGTTTATATGTAATCAGGGCCGGCTCAACAGTATTGTTAACCCAAGCTAGGGCTTGGGGCCTCCTAAAAATAGGGCCCCATTCAGCATATATATTTTTCTAAAAAATAGTTTATGTATCAAATTAACCAAGAAAAATAATTTGATCTCAACGTATTTACACCAGATATAAGTTTTTGAATTATTTCAAAAGGGCCTCACCGTTTTAGTTTGCTTTGAGCCTCCAAAAACGTTAAGCCGAACCTGTATGTAATATAGATATATATCAACAAAAAGTTGTCTCTATATGTCTTGAGAAACATTTACGAGAGATAAGAAACTTATTATACAAATCCCTTGATTAAGGTTTAGGTAACTACACTATATGTTTTCTAATAAAGGCCAGTGTATATTTCTTGACTTTCCTCATTAAGTGTCGACATGCAATTAATTTTGCAATTATTGATATTAGACTCCTCAAATTCTCTATATTGACGCCTCACAAATACTTCATATTTGTCAATATGGAGTATTTTTTGGGGTGTTAAATAAAAACTGCAGGTAGAGTTAACTTATAATTGGATCACAATTACGTTTCATATCGGCTAATATGAACCATATAAATGGTAGTGATGTTTAAAAAGATTTGAGTGTGTCTCAATACATTAAGCCTTTGAATATTCTCTATTCAAATCCTTGGAAATATCCATCTTTTAATTGACAAGTTCTTATAATATTTTAATGTTTACGAAATTGTTGCTAAAATTTTCAAACATGTTAATTGCATGCATGTTCACTCTAGGGGTGTTCATCGGGTTTAGTTTTCGGTTATCGGGTTATTCGGTTCGGGTTATTCGGATTTTCATTTGTGAAAATATTACCCGATAACCGACCCAATCTAGTTAAATGGTTATCGGTTATGGGGTTAATCGGGTTCGGGTTTTTCGGGTCAGGTTAAATGGTTATCGGTTTAATGGTGCGGGTGTTTAAGTTACATATTTCCAACCATTTGGGTTGCGTATTTGTATCCATTTGGGCCAGTGACGAAGCTTGACCGGAAGGTTCGGGGGGTCGGAAGTCACCGGGGGGTCGGAAGTTACTAGTTTCGGCGGGTCGAAAACCAGTTTCGGGGGGTCGAAACCCTATATTTACAAAATTTTCTATACGAATACTATATAATCGGAACTTCTGCACGAAAATTCGGGGGGGTCGGCCGCCCCCTCCCGCCCCAACAAAGCCTCGCCACTGATTTGGGCTACAATATGTTTAAAATAAAACCACAACATGGGGTACAATATTTAGTTGCAAAATTGGCTACAAAAACACTACTCCGATATACATAAAAATATTGAAACTTGATCATTTATTTGTTTTTGAATTATTCGGGTTATTTGGGTCAACCCGAATTATACAAAACTAATCCGAAGACCGACCCAAAAGACTCTAGTCGGGTTCGGGTATGCATTTAATCGGGTTCGGGTTAATCGGGTAAGGTAGTTTCTCGGGTCGGGTCACTCCGGGTTCGGTTCGATTATTGGTTATCGGTTAAAAAGAACACCCCTAGTTCACTCACCTATAAAACTTCGTTTCATTTGCTAGCTTGTAAAGACTTTCTTTATTCAATTTTTTATTTGGATTAAAGTGCTTTCACATTTAGATGGTTAACGAGTGAAGTTGATTGTTGCGTTATACATAAGACATAGTTTTGAGAGATTTGTCAAAATATGCAAGCTATTAATCAATACATGTTAAAAAAGTACCCTTAGGTAAGTTGTTTGCATCATCTCACTGACATCCACTAAAAGTAGCCTATTTACTTGGTAGCAATCTAGAAAGATTAAATAATTTAATTCTATAGTGAGAGCAAAACAATTACTTGGTCAACAATATGTAGTGTTGATTAACATGTAGTTGTTACTAAACTTGAAATCAAACTTCCTAAGCATTTGTTGAACTTGTATAAAAATGAAATTACGATGAGTTTGTCCGTGGGCAACCTGATGATAGTTCTAAAGTGTTCTAAATTATTTTCCTTTAGACTTATGAAAAAACTTTAGATCCTGAATATATATTTAGTTTAAATGAGAAGAAAATGTCTTGTAAGAAGAAAAATAAGTTTAAACCAATACAAATGCTCTAGTTAGTATTTGTATTAAATGTTAAATAAATGATTAATTTATTGCAACCACCTAAATGAGTTAAATAAATGAACCTCATAAATTATTTTCAAAATGTATTTTTTTTTGAAAACAAAACTAAGTTACACTGAATGATAAATTTCGATATGTATAGGATACATGTTGGATAAATTTCTAGATGTGTAAGATAAAACGTATGATACTTTTGATATGTGTATGATAAACGTATTGATAATTTCGATATGTGTAGGATGAATTTAATATGTGTATGACGAATTTTGATATGTTTAGGATAAAGTGTTTATAACTAATTAATTAGAGAGTAAATAACTAATGTGAGAAGAGTTAAAGTATTTGACTAAATTTCAAGTTTTGTTCTTTACGTTTATACCAAATTTCAAAGCGTGTCCTTTATGTTTATAACTGATGAGTTATGTACTTTATGTTTCAAATTTTGCATGTTTTGTCCTTTTACCCTAACTCAGTTTATTTTTCTCAGTAAATCAGATCATTCAAAGGTATTTTAGTCTTTTTACCCTTTATTTTTAATAATATAACTAAAAAAACAAAACTAAAATCACAACAAAAAAACCATAACAAGTAAATTGATAACCACCACCACCAATCTTCTTTTTCGACCAAATCCACTTAACGAACACAGATTCATTCAACGAAAAGTCATTGAACCACATAAATGGGTCGACGTCTCGACTACCTGAACGTACCTAAACGATTGGAACTGAACAGTCACAACCACCCTTACTTTTCTCTGTGTAGATCCGTTGACACTTGACAGGGAGTGAGGTCGCCGATGATTGCATAGGAGGCTGCTAGGTGCAACGCTAATATGTTGCCGGAAGGTGGGTGTGTGAATGTCGTCAGCATGGCGGGTGGTGGTGGTTGTGAAGGTGGTAGGAGGTGATGGACTAATGGTGGTGTGTGTGTGTACATATATATGTGTATAGGATTAGGATCAAATACATAGTGAAAGAAAAATAGGAAGTCGTAGGAAGGGTATCAAACGGATTCTGATTGAACTCATTCAAGCGGCATTGGAACCGTCTTATCGAACCCTACAACTTTAGTTTTTAGGTCTTCGTTTTTTGGAATTTTAGATTGTAGTTTTTAGAATATGCGTTATATCATTGTGTCTTTTATGTAACATTGTGTTTTTTTTTCTTATTTTCATCATTGTGTCATTTTTTCAATTCATTGTGTCTTTTTTCTTCAGCATTGTGTTATATATTTTGTGGCTCATTGTGTCATATTTCATGATCTATTGTGTTGTTTGTATCCTTCTCACTCTTCTCATTTTTGTTACACTGTGTAGAATAACTTGACCCTATGTATATATGTATATGTATATATAGTAATCATTTCTACACATTTGTACATGTATGTACAACCCTAGTTTTTGTAGTTTTAGACACATATATACATAGGGGATGGTTAATTTGAGAACACATATATTTCGTGTGAACCGCGAGAACGCTATCTAAAACCATTCAAATTCAAAATTTCTTTTTACACTTGTCGTTATTATTAAAATACAGTCTCAAAAACACAATTTTACGCGTAAAAATTTAAACGTATACGGAAATAAATTGTTTTTACACATGTGTAAATTTATTGTTTATACATATGTAAACTGTATCATTTACACATGTGTAAAAAGTTAATGTTAGAGTGTTTTTGGAAAAAAAGATGAATTATTTGGAAAGAAAATGCGTTTTTTAATGTTATATTCTAATTATAATTAGGTTTGTATTGAAAAAAAATGATTTTTATTGGTTTTCTCATTTGTTATCACGTTTCTCTCGATATTTAGCGTTCTCAAGATAACACTCCCCTATATACATATATGTATAAATGCAAAAAAAAAAATTGTCTTAGAGAAATGTGTGATCTAATATAGTTCTCTCAGTTCTCAATTTGGCCGAAGATTCTCAAATGAACCAAATCCTCTCTCACTATATATATATATATATATATATATATATATATATGGGATGGTTCAATAGAAAACGCATTTTATTGAGAGAACTCGAGAACTTTATATTACATATGTGTAGTATAGTAATATATCGATATGAAAAATTATCAGATAGAAAAAAATTTATTTTTATGGTCATTTTCCATTTTAGACATATTAAACCTTTTTAATTATATAACTGGTTGTAAGATAATATTAAATAAAAAGTGTGAGAAATAATGAATTTGTAAAAATTCAAGTGATGATTCTAGTACTTTTTGGTTAATAGGTGTTTATAAAATAACAGGTATATAAATTTAATAATGTAGCGTAAGAACCAAAAGGCCTTTAACCTAGTGGCACAAATACGTTGGGTAAAGATTTATCTTTTGAAGTAGTTAGAGTTCAGTTTCTCTTGTACACAAGAAGTGTAATTTAGATAGTGTGAGTTGTTCTAAAAATAAGTGTAAGCTGACTTGGTAGCCAATCGAATAAAATAAAAGAATCTGACTCGTAGATAGAATGAATGATGCTTTTGGTTATCTTAAGAAATATATTGAAATATACTTATAAAATTTTAAATGATTTATTTATTACAATGATTGTAAAAGGGTTCAAAGACTTATAAAGTTGAAGATGAGGCTCTCGCTATCACTATCATATGCTAATGAGACGAAGTGTGTAGGAGGCATCGTCAGCCACATTTGACGCCGGATTCATCGGTGAGTAGAGTTTGACTCTTATTTTTTTTCATTCTCTTATGATTGTTTCAAATAATATTAGTTGATTAGTTCGTCTCTGAGTTTATAACAGATACAGGTGGATGATTTGGTGTTGGAAATATTAGTGATCATGAGATATTTCACTATTATTTATATATGTGTGGTGTTATGAAATTAATTACTTATGTGTTTTCATTGTTATTAAGGTATCTTTAACATAAAAAAAAAAAGAAAAAATTTAGGCTTGATCAATGAATTAATGGATGAGATTGAAAGATAAAACTTGAGAAATTAGAAGTGAAGAAGGGTAAATTAGGCACAATTGTCGACTTTTTGTAGCTTTCACTCATATTTTTTAAACGTCTATACCTTATTGATATAGTTTTTTTTTTTAAATTATCCTCTTTCATTTGCATACCCTATTCTATGACTATAGCTTTTTCTAAACAAAAATTTTGTTTAGATGATAACTTGCATGATTATCATGTATAATTTGCGTAATTATTTGATTTTAGTGATGGACAAGAATACTCCTTTGGCCAGTGCCATGTGTCACACACTTTAAGCTCTTCTTATCCTTTGTATGTTAAACTCCTTTACACAACTTGAAAAGTTACATGGATAAAGTTTCTCCTACATGCTCGTAAGCGCACCGTGAATCGATTTTTTTTTTTAATGTAAGGCTGTGGAAGATGATGTGTCATCTTATGTGTCATTCACGTTAGCATGCCACGCCAGCAAACTAGTTGAACAAACTAACTGGGTTAGTTTGGGAGTGCCAGTGGAAAATACCTTAAAAATTGGGAGTGCTGATAAATATTTTCGTAGTTGGGAGTATTGTCGGCCAATCTCTGAAAGTTTGGAGTATTTAAATCAAATATTCCTTAATTTTTATACGGTGTTGTAATATAAATGTCTCATGCAACTTTATTATGATTTTGAAAATACTTTTTTTTTATCTACTGTTGTATTCAATACTAGACATATATATGTGAGATGTGACGAGAAACATAAACATTATCACGGTGTGTATGATTTGGTCGGTGCGGGTAATATTTTTAACCGAAGTCAAAACCAAAGTCACCGAATAGTCTATTATTTAATTTATTATTTTGGAACAATCACTGTCAAAATATCACCCATTGGGCGGTTAGGACTGGACAACCACAAGCACAACTGTGAGGTCGGCCTTGAATCGGATCCCATCGGGTTTCTCCACGGAGGAGGCATAACAACAACTTACAGGACCTCTCCATGTCCCCACGGGAACTATACCGCCAACATCCACTTGATAGACGTTGCGCATCCACAAGAGCCGAAACTCTCTTGCGTAACGCATGGTGGGACGAAAAACTCGTGTTAGCTCGGATTCAACCTTGCGACCTCTAAAGGAGGCCTAGTTCTTATCTATTTTATTAACCAATTAGTTTTCGCCTTTGGTTTGGTTCGTTTAACTTCAGTTAATAGTCAAAACCAAACTTGCGCTTAGAAATACATGAAATGAGGCAAAAATACATGAAAATGGAGATTTTTAAATATTTTCATTAAAGCTAGAAATATACGAAAATACGAATGGTCCGGTTATTTTTTGGTTAAATGAGGGTACAATAAAAACCGACAACCGATTTTTGGTTAATTCGATTTTTGATTGATTTTAGTTTGGTTTCGTCTTTTTTCGGTTAAGGATTTAATTATTGCTTATCCTTAGACACTGTTAATCACATAAAATATCATTTTTTAATTAAAAAAACTATAGATATAGTATACTCAAATTAAATAGAATAAAACGTTTGTTCTAGATGTATTTCATTTAAATCATATTAACGCACGGAAAAGTTATGGTCGTTTCATGTAACTACTGATTAATTATCTAGAATTTGATTAAAGATGAGAAAATAATGGTGTAATTAAGATGAGAAATTAAAATATAATTGATGTTTGAAAGACTAATTTACCCCCATTTAAGAGTTTTAAATTATTCATTAAACTAAAAAAAGTTCTTCACTTTTGGATAACTTATAATCTCTTCCCAAATGCATCATAATATATATATATATATATATATATATAGGGTAAGAATTAGTAGAAAACCCTAACTCTTTGAGTAAACTCTAGAAACTCTGACTTCCCTTTTTTTGAAAAAATTAGGGCATGTAATATACATGTTTTAAGAGTTTTGAGCCAAAAAAAATCAAAAAAGCGCCGAAGGGTTTTTTTATAAAAAAAAATAATTTTTCATCATAACATATGTTACCAGGAAAAAATAAGCTACAGTTTTTTTGCATACCTATTGCCAGGAAAAAAATAATAATTTTGCATACCTAGCGCCGAAGGTTTTTTTTTTTTTAAATAAAATAAGTTGTGCATCCTCTTTCATTTGCGTACCTATTGCCACAGTTTTTTCTAAACCTGCTGGGTTGATAGCTTGCGTTTTGTTGAGGGTTATATTTGCATTTTATGATAAAACGCAAGTTATACTTGTTAAAACGCAAGTTATACCTGATAAAACGCAAGTTATACCTCATAAAAAGATGAAAGTTATATCTGATAAAAAATGCAAGTTATACATAATAAAATGCAAGTTATCAACCCAACATTTTTTGTAAAGTATAGCAATAGGTATGCAAATGAAGGAAGATAAAAAGCTTGAATTTATGGTGTATTTAAAAAAAATGTCGTATGAAAAAAGTTACGAACGTTTAAAAAATGGAGGTGAAACTCAACAATTGTAGGTTATACCTATTTTATCTTTATCGTTCTCTTTTAGAAAATCCAACATATATATTCCCCTTTTAATTTCATTCATTAATTCATTTTCTTAAGATACTTTTTACCAATACTTTCTCATAATATAAATTTATACGAATATTAAATAACCTAATAACCTTTTAAAATGTGGGATATACAACCATGGCTACCAAAATAGCAATATAGAAGGAAAATTAAGCACACATACCTAGCGGTGTACAAAAACCCGTGTTTTTAAAGAAAACCGGTTTGGGTTTTAAACTGACCCGGTTTATTTTATGATTGGCTTAAATCATTTCAGGTTAAGAATCGGTTTCTAAGTTGGATATCCTGACGTCGTGACCCCATCCAAATTGGTTTAGGCCTGCCCCAAAACCACAATTTATAAAACCGGTTTTTATATTATTTATCTTTTTTTATTCATGGGAAAACAACTACAACTAACTAAGAATAATTCTTTTTGTTGCTTAAGAACTTACAAAAATAAAATTATAAAATGCAAAATTTTAACACTAGATTTTAAAACTACATGCGGTGATATTTTAATCGTCGCCATCAGAACCCGAGCTATTTGAGCGTAAATAATCATCAAGTTCGGCTTCATCGTTAGTTATTGGATTTGTCAATTCATCATCCACCTTGTCATCTTATAAAAACAGATTCCAAAGCTACCGTATAAGTTTGGACTGTTAGTAGATTTCATGCCATGGTGACTAGGATCAGTGATCTTCCTTACCTTTCCACCTAGCCAACATATCAAAATTTTGAAAATCACGCGGAGTCATGGCAGATAAAAAGTCCGCCATTTTATACCTTCCAAGTTCGCTACTTGTATTGTTTCCCCGTTGCCTTTTTGTATTTTCATTCATTAAGGTATTATACAAGTTAAACACCGAATCTTGGTTAGTACTTGAGCTTTCCTCCCTCACCTCATTTCTCCTTGTTTCATGAATGTCTGATGTTTGACTATGTTTTCCTAGATACATGTCAAGGATATTTAGTAAATGGTTATTACATGCTATACACGAGGTTTGAGAATAAAATGGGTCATCATCAAGTAAATGTAAATCATAGGTTATTTTTTCAAGTAGAGTGCCAACCCTCGGTACGTTTAGACAAAGGTTTAATGAGGCGGCACATGTAATAACCGATGGCACTTCTTGAAAATATTTTCTAAGTTTTTCTTTCATTGCTGGAACATTTTTTTTTGGAAGATGACTTTCTTTTAACCGGAAGTTGTCATACCCGCTTAGGCAGGCCCTGATCCTCCACTCCCCCAGTCTATGTTGTCTGAACCGGGTCCACGCTCAAATTTTTCTTTCATTTAGCATATCCTTAAACATGGGGCCTCTTAAAGAAAGCTCACTTAGTTTATTAAACATCAAATGTATTTCATTGAGTACCGAAGGACTTTTAGGATAATAAACTTTTGATAAAACCGTTTGCGTTTTTGAAAAGTATTGATGGGTTGGTTATTTGTGTAATAATTTACCAGCCCATTGGAGGAAAAGGCCCAATTGAGTTGTTTTGGTTCGAAAGTGTATCATATAACTATTAAACTCTCTTTTTATTTAAAAACTTTTTAAAATATGTTATAAGTCGAATTACACCTTGTACGTATGTTCCATTTGTGACCTACATATCTTTTCCCGAGTCTTTAAAAAATTTGATATATCTGGAATGAGTTTTGTTTGAACTAAAAATGTCACGGTAACACACTAACACCTGTTTAAAAGACTCTTATGTTGGTTCAATACTTCAATGATTCTTAATCTATCTTGAACTATCAAGTTTATGTTGTGTGCAACATATTGACTATGAATAAAGCACCGTCGGAAATAGGTGAATATTTTAATTTTAGTTGTTATATGGCCGTCGTATTATTTGACGCGTTATCAAAACATATTGAAAATACATTCTTTGCAATTTAATGTTTGAATAACCTTGTTAAAAATATAAAATAAATCTTCACTGGTGTGAGGATACTCAAACAATTAAAACGCAACTGGACGTTTCATCATTTGCCACGTGTTAGGTTGTACCCAATGACTGGTAACACAAATGTACGAGGCCGGCAAGTCGTGAGACGTCGATCAAGTATCGAGAGTTATGTGACACCGGTTTGTAAGTTTTCAAACACTTACATACTTATAACGCAGTTGAGGAGTTCATTGAATTAGGACAATTAAGCGTTGGTTGTCGAAGTGTTCAAATGTTAAGCATTCTTGAATCACAATTAACCAACTGCTTGATGCAACTATTAGAGAAATTTTCGAATGTAAGAGAGAAAGTGGGTGTTTGTTGATTTCTCATTTTTAGTTGAATGGCAAGTATTCTTGAATCACAACTAATCAAAGGGCCAAAAAAATGACCCCAACGTTTATGGTTAAAAGTTTTGACCCGATCCACCTGGTAACGACCCAAACCGTTTCTACTTGACCGGGCCCGGTAGCGAACTGGACCGTTTCTACCTGACCGGGCCCGGTAGCGACCCGGACCGTTTCTACCCGACCGGGCCCGGTAACGACCCAGACCGTTTCAACCTGACCCGGACTGTTTCGACCCGAACGGGCCCGGTAGCGACCCGGACCGTTTCTACCTAA
Source organism: Ambrosia artemisiifolia (assembly GCA_032199755.1). Lineage (NCBI taxonomy): Eukaryota > Viridiplantae > Streptophyta > Magnoliopsida > Asterales > Asteraceae > Ambrosia > Ambrosia artemisiifolia. The sequence continues at coordinate 11,810,906 of CM063521.1, forward strand.
CAGGGCCCGATAACGACTCAGACCGTTTCAACCTGACCCGTCCCGTAGCGACCCGACCGGACCCGGTAACGACCCAGACCGTTTTGGCCTAACTGGTCCCGTTAGCAACCTGGACCGTTTCGGCCCGACCGGGCCTGTCAACGACCAGACCATTTCGACCCGAACGACCCGGTCAATAACCCAGACCGTTTCGACTCATTCAAGCCCGCTAACGACTCGAACTGTTTCGATGAGATTGGTCTCGTTAACGACCCGTGTTGTTTTGACCTAGTCGTCCGTTAACGACCCGAACGGCTTCGAACCGACCGGGGTTATCAACAAATGCAAAAGATATAATTTTTTGTTTTTAATGATTTTTATTTCCATAAGACATCAACGCTCTTGGTGTTGGGTGAGTTTTAATTCAAATTTTTATGGTTATCTAAAAATACCCATCCTAACCCACTTACTTGTTTCTTACAATTAAAATTACCCATCCTAACCTCCTTGAAAATTATACTAAACCCATTTCAACCCACAAGGTTAAATTTTAAACCCAAAATAACCCAAACTCAACTAGATGGGTTGAAATTGCCAGGTTAAAACTAAAGAAGTATTCATTAAAGAGTTAAACACTACATGGAACAAAAAGATAAAAGAGAAAATAAATTATGAAAATAAAAATAATAAAACTAAAAACCCAACTTGTTCTATATTATATATAATAACAAAGCATGAAGGCCTTATGAATAGTAGATAAACAAGCCCTAATTTAAAGCTTATTTACAAGATTGCCACTACTCTTTTACCCTACTTTATTCTAAAGAAAACAAGACAACACACACACTTTTGAGAAAAGTAAACCGACGGAGAGTACAATGATGGTTCCGGCTAACTGAGGTAAACAAAAGTTGTATGTGATCGAAGGTGAGGACGATCGTTACAGGTAACGGTGATGAAGACGCTGGCTAAAATTTGTCGTCGCCCTTCAAGGACCATCTCTGTCTTCTGGCTCCGGCGACGAGCATGGTTGAATTTGGAGGTTAATGGCGATGATGGACTCAAACCGAAGCAGGCCATGAAGACGGCGATGATATTGGTGGCGCAAGGGTTTCGGCAGAACTACGTTGCGTCAGACCTGTCTTGCATGTCCCGTTTTGGTGTAAATCGGCAAACACAACGGTGATATTATCATTTTAATATTATCTCAATCTTCTCTATGCTGATATTTAAGGGTTCTTTTCATATATAATTAAAAGCTGTCGAGCCTTATGAATAGGATATTTATTGGACAAAAAAGTCTAGGTATTTACAAGTATGCCATCAATCTTTCATCTTTAGGTTTGTTTCACAGGTACGTGTCCCCAACTTCTTTTGCTCTACTTTAACATATGCAGAATAACATTTTCTTTCAATTTAGAGAGAAGAGATGCTGAGATGGGACATAATGTCGTTGACCGGAGGATACCGGCCGCGGAGTGTGATAACGCAGGTTATGCTCGGAGGAGAACATGAGACATGCTGGTGCTGCCGTTGGTTGCGGTCGGAGCTTCTACGCTTCGATCGGCGGTAGATAGGGCGGAGGAGAAGGTTACGACGGAGGTTATAGTGGTCCCGGTGAAGGAGGTGAAAACAGAAGGTGTGACAGCGGAAAAGGTGTAGGTAAAGAAGGAAGAGGTGATAACATCGAGTATATATGATGCGACGGTGATAGGAGAGCCGATGGCGGTGGGGAAGGCGTTATATATTTACAGTTGTTCGTTTTTTGTTCAAGAGAGTGGAATACAAATATTGTTTATCTACAAAATGACAAACTAAGTATTCCATTAATCTCTCATTGATGTCACATTTGTTTAACTAATTATTTTTCTTTGTGTTCGATTTGCTAATATGTTATGTTCCAGTTGTTGTTTGCATTTTTCAAAACAAACAATTATAATGTTACCCAACGATCTTTAGCTAAACAATGGGAACCCATAATTTGGCAACTATTAGGAGACATGAATTAATAAAACGAAGCGATTTTCAAAATATGGATTCACATTTACTGATCCAATCTTTTACGGAATCGATCTGGAAGAAATCGAAGAATTTCGTGTGAATCCTACGATATGATTTTTATAAGGCTCCTGAGATTGTTAGGAGTTTAGCGAATAGGTATGCCGAGGCGAATCGAAAGATTACGTTGCCTTTAGAAGCGTCTCCGGCTGATTTGCAAGAACACATAGGAACGAATATATTATTCCGGACTTTAGGTATGCTTAAACTCGATATGATTATTATCGAATAAACGCCTAAATAGATATACGCATAACTACACGTATCACGCCTACAAAATTTAGTAAAAGTTGGCTTGCCCCGCTGCGTAGCGCGGGTCTACCCCTAGTTTAGAATAAACAAGTGAAGGGTGTGACTGTGTTTTGTTCCATGATTCATCTATGTGCACTGCACTCCATCCGTTCGTTCTTATACGTTCTTTATTTATAACGGATTGCAGTCATTAGGTCCAACATACATGCCCAACATGGCTGCATACACCCTAGTGCCCACTACCCAGTGGACCTTTTTTGTATTGACTAAATTATTTGTCATTTTAGGCTTTTTCATAGTTCGTACAACAAAACTACAAAATACCAAAACTAAGATAGTCTTACTTTTTGTGGTAATACGCCAAGATCTATATATGTGTCTAATCAATAAATTTTCAAAAAACATAGACTTGGTAGTGGAGGGTCAGGGCCTACCTAAGCGGGTATGACAACTTCCGATTAAAAGAAAGTCATCTTTCAAAAAAAATATATAAATATTTCCTTTGTATTATAAAATTTAATATTACTCTATATATTAATTTCAAAGATGTTAAGGAATAGTGTCAATGGCAAAATGGTAATTTTACCATTCTTACTAGTTATTTATAAAATCACATATACAAATTAAATGCATGTCAAAGACTATATCCCAAACCGCTTGTAATCAACTTTATCATCATGTTGAGTGATAACGCTTATGTATTTACATTTATCGCTATATATATTCCTATCCATAAAAAGTGACTTTTATATATATTTTAGGATAATAAGATGATATGTCACACACATATAATTTCTCCAAAATAATAAATTTTGTATAAAATTTGGGATGAACGTAGTATTGTGTGTTTAGGTACATAATTGGTGTTAACGTACTCCTTGTGTTTGACATGTCGCGATCATTTGCTTTATCTTGTGTAGAATATCGAAACAATACCAACACAAATAAGAACATTTTCAAATCAAGTAATCTTTTAACCGTTAATGTGTTAGTTTGATGTTCGTGGTTCTTATAAAGACGAAAAAAAGTCAATATTGGGTGTTTTAATGTTGCGAAATCTAATAGTATCTTTTTCATGTTACTAGGTTGCAAATAACGATATATAAGGTGTTGTTTTAACAAGTCCAAGACAAAAACATTGCATTTATTCATAGTGAAATGTTTTGTCATACAACAATGTAATTATGTTTAGTTAAAGGTTAATTATGTAAATATTAAAGAGTAAATTGTGTAATTTTGGGTACTATAAATACCACTACCTTGTAACTTTCTTGTTTTACTTATTACAATACAAATCACAATTACTCACACTTAAATTATGTTTTACTTAGTATCAGAGCCAAGTCACTTTACTCCACAAAGGATGTGACACTATACGACACTCTTAGATCTCTTGAATGATAGCTCACCCCATAACATAGTTGGTATTACGTGTAACACTCCACATATTGTGCGACGCCCTCTTAAACTATGCGAAACTCTAAAAAAGATTTGAGACACTCTCATAACCTAATCAATTACAGTCACATTTACAAGTCTTAATTGTGACACTTTGCAACTTCTTACAATCTTGAACAATGACAATAATCACCGCTTTTACGAAACATGAACATCGTCTCACAGCTTACACAAGTTCCCCTTCACTCTCTCTCCAACAAACTATGGCTACTGAAAAACAATGTTAGAGCCATTTATGATTAAAAACAATCTATTTGGCTAATTTGACGGGTTTATCCCCTGTTCAAGTCCTATTGTTACCATAACAACTGATTAAACAACTATTGTCACAGCCAATCCCATCTATCAATCCTGGATTGCAAATGATGCACATCTTCGCACTTGCTAGTATTGGTGAACCGGTTAAAGACAAAAACCTAGTATTGTTTGTTATATCAGGTCTATTGGGGGAGTACAACAACCTCAAAGTCAGTGTTCTTACTTGTTCATCTTCTCTTGGTTTTAATGAACTATATGACTTACTCACTGACCACGACTACATGGCTATAAAGCCTACATAACAAACTGTTGTTATCCCCTTTTTACTATGTCAACAACATCGGCTCAAACTCCGCAACAACTGCGAACACCACAACAAATGTCATATTATCTTGGTTATCAACTAACGCCAGCAGCCACCTCAAGCTAATTACAATGCTCGTCCTCCGAGCAATCGTGGTTACACAAATTAGGGTCGCCAAGGTGGCTATTGTGGGGGAAACAACAACAATGGGAACTACAATAATACAGTCAAAGGTGGTCCTGGTTGTGCCGATACAGGTAGGGGTGTTCAAATTCGGATAATCCGAATTTCGGATATCCGAATTTCGGATAATCCGAAATTTCGGATAGTCAATATTGGGATCCGAATCCGAAATTCGGATTATCCGAATTTTGGATAATCCGAATTTTGGATAATCCGAATTTCGGATTCGGATTCGGATCATCCAACGGATAATCCGAAACTTAAAAATAAAAATAAAAAATAATAAAAAAAATAAAAAAAAACGTTCTATTTTATGTCTAAAATGTGAACCCGTTAAAAAAACAAAAATAGAAGTTAGATAAACGAAACTAGAACAAAAAAATGTAAAAAAAAACTTACCGTTTGGTAGACGGGGGCTATGGAGCTCGGAGACGAGGTGGACGGAGGCTGTTATAGAGAAGAGAAGAGGGAGCGACTGCTATGGATTAGAGGAGTATGGATTTAGGATTAGGAGGATTAGGGATTTATGATTGTGTATTGTGTTATGTAGTCTATATAATATTATATATGTTTTTTTTTTATTTTTTAATTTTCGGATTCGGATAATCCGAATTATCCGAAATTTTTCAAAATCAGGATCCGAATCCGAATCCGAAATTTCGGATAATCCGATTTTCGGATATCCGAAAATCGGGTTATCCAATATTTCGGATAATTCGGATTCAAATTATCGGATTTTTCGGATTCGGATTCGGATTTTTTTGAACACCCCTAGTAATCGGGCCTGACCTTTTCGTCGGAACACCATCATCGCCAACATGACTGTCACCGTCTAAACCCTTGCCGGAAATGTTGTTGCTTCAACGGAACTTGTTCATAATTGCCAGCTTTCAAGCCGCCAGCATCATCGTTATCAGACCCACCTCTGTTTCCCTATCTTTGAACCCAAATCACCACCGTCACCACGCCATCCCCTTCAAAGCCATCGATCATCACAACCGTAGCGTCGTCGTCCGGTTGCCGTCGTTAAAAGTCGTATCATTGTCGTTAGCGTCGGATTTCTTATCATAGTCACCGACCGAGACGTCATTCATATCTGTAACTCCCTTTATGGCTCACTTAGCGAGTTTGCATCTATCAGTAGTCATTAGATACCCTATAAACATCTCTCAGTAGTCAGTGGATACCCTAGAAACAGAAAGTGAAAATACAAAGATTTAAAAAAATCGGGGTTAGACTTGAGATTCATGAATCAGAAGAATGAATAATATGGAATCGAGATTGATGGATCAAAAGACACAATAGGTAGAAACTTACTGAAGAATGGAGAAGATTGTGTGGAAGAGAGAGAGAGATGAAAGCAGTTATAATGATTTAATAATGAAGGATGGGGAAGACTCGTGCGTTCGATTAAGAATCAACAGTTACGATTAGTGAACTGTTCCTAAGGAGCGATTCTAAATGTATTATTATAGAAGAATGATATCTTTTAATTATGTTTGTTTTAATTATTATTATAAACATAACGTGTTGTGGTTTTCGCAAGTTGAAGGAAAGCATTTTCAGATAGAGAACTATGAGAACCAAACAAGACATTTATACCGAGTATTGAACAAATACAATGAGAAATAAAAATAAAAAAAAAATAAAAAAAAAAACGTTCTCTTTTATGTCTAAAATGTGAACCTGTTAAAAAAACAAAAATGGAAGTTAGATAAACGAAACTAGAACAAAAAAATGTAAAAAAAAAACTTACCGTTTGGTAGACGAGGGCTATGGAGCTCGGAGACGAGGTGGACGGAGGCTGTTATAGAGAAGAGAAGAGGGAGCGACTGCTATGGATTAGAGTAGTATGGATTTAGGATTAGGAGGATTAGGGATTTATGATTGTGTATTGTGTTATGTAGTCTATATAATATTATATATGTTTTTTTTTATTTTTTTATTTTCGGATTCGGATAATCCGAATTATCCGAAATTTTTGAAAATCAGGATCCGAATCCAAAATTCGGATTATCCAAAATTTCGGATAATTCGGATTCGGATTATCAGATTTTTCGGATTCGGATTCGGATTTTTTTGAACACCCCTAGTAATCGGGCCTGACCTTTTCGTCGGAACACCATCATCGCCAACATGACTGTCACCGTCTAAACCCTTGCCGGAAATGTTGTTGCTTCAACGAAACTTGTTCATAATTGCCAGCTTTCAAGCCGCCAGCATCATCGTTATCAGACCCACCTCTGTTTCCCCATCTTTGAACCCAAATCACCACCGTCACCACGCCATCCCCTTCAAAGCCATCGATCATCACAACCGTAGTGTCGTCGTCCGGTTGCCGTCGTTAAAAGTCGTATCATTGTCGTTAGCGTCGGATTTCTTATCATAGTCACCGACCAAGACGTCTTTCATCTCTGTAACTCCCTTTATGGCTCACTTAGCGAGTTTGCATTTATCAGTAGTCATTAGATACCCTATAAACATCTCTCAGTAGTCAGTAGATACCCTAGAAACAGAAAGTGAAAATACAAAGATTTAAAAAAATCGGGGTTAGACTTGAGATTCATGAATAAGAAGAATGAATAATATGGAATCGAGATTGATGGATCAAAAGACACAATAGGTAGAAACTTACTGAAGAATGGAGAAGATTGTGTGGAAGAGAGAGAGAGAGAGAGATGAAAGCAGTTATAATGATTTAATAATGAAGGATGGGGAAGACTCGTGCGTTCGATTAAGAATCAACAGTTACGATTAGTGAACTGTTCCTAAGGAGCGATTCTAAATGTATTATTATAGAAGAATGGTATCTTTTAATTATGTTTGTTTTAATTATTATTATAAACATAACGTGTTGTGGTTTTCGCAAGTTGAAGGAAAGCATTTTCAGATAGAGAACTATGAGAACCAAACAAGACATTTATACCGAGTATTGAACAAATACAATGAGAAATAAAAATAAAAAATAATAAAAAAATTAAAGAAAAAACGTTCTCTTTTATGTCTAAAATGTGAACCTGTTAAAAAAACAAAAATAGAAGTTAGATAAACGAAAATAGAACAAAAAAATGTAAAAAAAAACTTACCGTTTGGTAGACGGAGGCTATGGAGCTCGGAGACGAGGTGGACGGAGGCTGTTATAGAGAAGAGAAGAGGGAGCGACTGCTATGGATTAGAGGAGTATGGATTTAGGATTAGGAGGATTAGGGATTTATGATTGTGTATTGTGTTATGTAGTCTATATAATATTATATATGTTTTTTTTTATTTTTTAATTTTCGGATTCGGATAATCCGAATTATCCGAAATTTTTCAAAATCAGGATCCGAATCCGAATCCGAAATTTCGGATAATCCGATTTTCGGATATCCGAATATCGGATTTTTCGGATTCGGATTCGGATTTTTTTGAACACCCCTAGATACAGGTAGTAAGTTTTCTTGGGCGTCCATACAAAACATTGTTTTTGGTACATATACCCGATGTGATATTGGACTTGTTCATTCATATTTCTGAAAATCGTTATCCGTCCAGTTATCACAATCGTTCACATTCCAATTGTACTGATTGACAATCTTAAACAGGATTTCTGAGATTCACCACATGGAACCCATACACATGAGCCAACAATCACACAACACCTAATAGCTACAACATTCTTCATGTTCCTGAGTTAAAAAGAATATGTTATCTGCCCAAAAGTTTTGTCTTGAAAACAATGTTTTCTATGAACTTCACTTTTCTTTCTTTGATATAAAGCATAACTCAACATGCATTACCCTTCTTATGGGTCCCAGTGAATATAGACTTTACTCTCTATGCTTCCGCAATATCAAAATCTCAATAAGCATGCTTTCTCTGCTACACGAGTGTCTTCCACCGTTTGGCATCGAAAGCTTGGTCATCTGAATAATCAACTTTTTCAGTTTATGAGTTCTAGTTGTTATCTTCCACTTTTAAACAAATCAAATTATACCTCATGTGTTGCGTGTCCTGTAGGCAAATATGCTAAATTACATTTATGAAATTCAAATTTTCGTAGTTCAACCTTTTTTATCTTTTGTACCACAATCTTTCCATTAAAACAAAATCCGATGTCCATACCACATTTACCATTTTTGTTCGTATGGTTGAACAACAATTCAACACAAATATCAAACAAGTACAAACCGACTATGGTGGTGAATTTGGACCCTTAGGAGGTTTCTTTAGATCTCTTGGTATAATTCATCACCTATCCTGCACGCACACAAGCGAACAAAACGGGTTTGTGTAGCACCGTATTCACCATGTTGTCGATACTGGTCTTACTCTTCTTGCACCATCATTGATGTGCTAAAAGTAGTTTAATAAAAACAACTAAATTAAACCTAAAACTAGACACTAAGTAATACTCTAGACTCTCTAAAACTAAACTACTGACAGGTAAGTGAACCTATCGACTCTAGTATAGCTAAAGTAAGTCCGGATATCGAACCCACGAGACTCTAATGGAAAACGAAAACTAGACTCGATTACTTATCCTAAATACTGATTAAATTTATTTATTATTTTAAAAGGGGGGTTTTACTAAAAACTAAATTGCAATAAAATAAAGATTAACTAAAACTAGAACTAACTGCACTAAAGACGTGAACCGAGCTGAACCAAATTCAAATAATGGTGGAAATACTACCTAGGTTAGAATCCTACTCATGACTGACGAACTTTTATGGTTATGGAACTAGCTATGGAACCGGGATCTTCAGATACTAAACTTACAGGATAAACTAGAGGACCCTCGACCCTTCTCAAGGAGAAACCTAAGGTTACATATAAGCCGTTAAACTACCGATTGAGAGGTTACCCTTACAGGCTTACCTACTCTGATGATAAAGTACCCGCTAGACAGTCTACCTTACAGCGCGAAAGCCTCACTACACTAATAGTGTAAGGGGTAACTATAGAAAACCTGACCTGACTCGATACGCAAATAGTGGTAAGGAAACTAGGAAGATCTTCTTACAAAGCATCTCGATCTAGCAATTTAACACCCTAGACATATCGACAATCCCGCACCTTACAGCTATCGGAATTGGAAGAATACCTAGAACTACCCAATCAACAAAAACCACTCCTATGGAAAACACTAGCAATTTACCATAAACTAGTTGTTAACACACAGTCCACAACCTAACACGCATTCATACATGAAAGACATTCACAAAAACGCATGTGGAGTAAATAATTATTAATTGAACAAAACTAGGTACACATATACACCAGATCAAAAATAATCAAAGTCTTTACTAAATCATCAACCCATAGTCAAAGTTCCAAAAAACCATAAAAACGTTCATTCAATCAAGAGTATTCATCATAACCTAAGTAGTAATGAAAGTCTAGCCAATAAACATGTTCAATACACGAATAAAATCAATTCTAAGTTCATGAAACATAGTTTGCAATTCAAAAGAACAAAGGAATGAAGAAACCGAATGATTAACACCCGAAACTCTCGATCCCAATGATCAAAATCTTGACCCTTGGCCTTTCTCTCACCTCCTAGTGCTCTAGAGCAGCTTCTTTTCGTCCAAAGTGATGATAAAATCGAATTATGGCCGTCCTAGGGTTTTTAAAATCGAGATTGGGCCAAAAAACAACTTTTTCACGAAATTACTCACGTCGCGTAGCGCGACGGGCTCGATGAGATCTGGTCACGTAGCGCGACGGACTTTTAGAGAGGAAAATACACCGTCGCGTTACGTGACGAAAATGTTCCAAACCCGTCGCGTAACGCGACGGGACAAAACTTCCCAATTTTTCAATTTTTTACTTCCCGATCAACCGCGACTCGTCCGGAGGCTCGTTTTTTTTCTCGTTTAAGCTCCATTTTACTTCCTTTCTTGTCCGGACTCGTGTGCAACACCAAATAATAAATAGAATACGAAAATACCACAAAAACGACACAAACCGACTCAAAAATAATATAAACTATAGACCGAAAACAGATGTATTTTGCAATACATCAATCATCTATTCCCAAATGATTTTAGCCTTTTGCCTTTGACGCGGTTGAATACCTTATAAACCAAATGCCATCTAGAACATCATCCAACAAGTCTCCATTTGAACATTTCTTTCTTTGGCATCATGCATATTCCCTTCTTCGCGTGTTCAGTTGTCAATGCATTCCTCATATGCGACCCTACAATCCTCACAAATGGATTTTCGGTTCACATCTTGTGTCTTCCATGGCTACAGTCCTCAACATCAAGGGTATCGATGTTTTGATCAAACAAATGATCGCAGTTACATTGCTCAGCATGTATGGTGTCTTGAACTCAACTTTTCCTTCCAAGATACATCCTCCTCAATTCCTTCTTCATCTCCATTCTCCACATTCCTACCCTTACACATCTTTTACTAACTTTAAACTTCTCTTAATACTCCTCTTGACAATCCACAACCACCAACTGAACCAAACACTCCCCCAGTATCGAGATCAACTCTTACTCGTCCATCCTCTCCTCCCACTACGTCATCTCCATCCTCTTCCAACAATTCTTCATCGACAACACCTCCTCCCCTCCTCGTGAGTGTCCTAATCTTCGTAGTTATCCAAAAACTTAAGGTTCCTTACAATGTATCCACCAACATGGCTTCCTCCTTCATACCTCTCACTATTGAACCAATCTCCTTTACTGTTGGCAAATAAGTGTCATGCAAATTCTGAATATACCTAGAACAAAAACATTTAGGTCGATCCACTTATTGACTTTGTGACTTTTATCCGTTTATGTACTTTATGATTTTTTTTTATTGAGCTCTTTAAATCGTAGATCTTTTGTGTAAGAAGTTATTGATTTTCATGTTGTCTTTGTATGGCTTTGATCTTATGAAATTGAGAGGATAAATTGTTAACAAATGATGATTTGCAATTTCAAGATATTTCTCGTAATATTTCACCTACTTATTTTCTTGACTACTTGTTAAAATGTGCATTTATGATATGGTACAATAACGATATGACGTTTTCACTCAATTGACAATAACTTACAATTTGACAACTAAAAAAAATTATTTCAGATAGTTTTCGTAAGTTAGGTTATGCTAACATATCAAAATCACATTTTAGTCAAATAAAACTTTTTTATTAATCCGACAGTTCTAGTTTAAATTCAGTTGTTGCATCAATCTACCTATACATTTTGAATGTACCGTTCTATCAAAACTTTACTTGTTTTTAATAATTCTATCAACATGCATCATTAAAACCGGATAACTTTCAAATTTTAACATACCTAACTTTTTCTAAACATCATTTATAGCATTGTCAAGCTATGTATAACATAAAAGAATTCTACGTGTAGGTGATGTGACATAGTTAAATTGTTCCACTACAAATAGCCTTACAAGTCATAAAAGTTCCCATAATAATTCCTTGAATTAATCCTACAATCAGAATTTACAACTTAAGCCTAGTAACTCAAAAAATGTAACAATACATAAATAAGAATTTTCTCAATTACTTCATCTTTTATTAAATTCTAATGCAATATCTTGAAAATTACATAAATGTTTTTGGAGCATCATAATTGGTTATTGCGTTTGAGAAATTTAGAATAGTGAGACTTTTGAGAGCAAATGGGGTGATTTAAGTCATACTTCTAACACTTAAATTTCAAGTTGTTTGTCTACGGGAATTTATGAGGTAGATTCATGAATTAGTCAAATTTGATTTGAATAATTTTTTTAAGTGAACCTCATTAGAAACAAACCGGACAACCCAAAAACTGGTGCGACCAAACAAACAAAAGATTACATACAATTAAATTTACACCAGTTAGACTATGTTAACATCTTAAGTTTAGATCTATACTTGACCCACAAGAATCCCAAAGCCTTAATTCCCCCGAATCCCCAATGATGTCTTCCATACACGCCGACCCGCCTTCTAACCTCAACCCATTACGAGCTTTCCATATACTCCAACAACCAATTACAATGATGCTGTGAAGAATCTTTTGTTCAAATCCTTTTAAGCTCAAATGCAAGTGGAACTCCAAAAGGTCTCTAACAGAAAAAACAAAAAACCTTTGCACCAGACACCACTCGCTAACGTGCTGCAAAAGAACATACACAAAGATTAACACTATGAAAAGGTGATCAGTCGTTTCTTCGTTAGACCCACAAATTGTACACGTGACATCCTCCAAGTTAATATTCCTGCTTTTGAGAGCCACCGCTGTAAGAATATGATCTATAGGGAAAAAAAATTAAGAATAAGATAAATGATATATGTATAAAATAAATAAAACGTGTGTATTTTTCAAAGAAAACCTAGATATTAGAGCATTGACAATAGGTTCACTATCCTCATCCACGTATTATACTAAAATAGTAAAATTACTTTTCTCACAGGTATGATGAGTCAATTGAACATGTTCTCACAGGTTGTATCATGGCGATGGGGGTTTGGGACGAGATTTCTAAATGGTGCAAGATTCCTAGGCCGTTCGTGTTTCATGTCAAAGACTTGGTGCATCTGCATGAGCATAGCGGCGTCTCGGGTGTTAAGAAAGCGATTCTTCATGGTATTATTATAATTACTTGTTGGAGACTTTGGAGAGCTAGGAACGACAAGGTGTTTAATAGCAAAGAGCCTAATGTGGTGGGTATGGTTGCGGAGATTAAGTCCTTGGGTTTCTTATGGTACAAAAACAGGTATAAGGGTGGGGTAGTGGATTGGAACCGTTGGTGTATGTTTGATGTAACGTGACTGGTTGTATGTTTTGTTGGTTTTCGGCTCCTTTCTCCGTCTTGGAGATAGTTGTCGGTTTTGGTTGGTTTTTATGAAAGTTAATTTTCAAAAAAAACTTTTCTCTCATTCACTCACAACTATTTTAAAAAAAAAATATTAAAAAATAAATACAGAAAAATTGTGTTCCCCCATATATCCCGATGAACAATAGATTCCCAATATACTCCACTCAGAACCCATCCTAAAATATGGAGGGTTCACTTACAATAATATAGGTAATTTAATGTGAATATTATTATTGGAATGTGATATTTTGGGCTGAATCTGTTCGAAAATCATAGATTTGAATTCAGTTTTCAAGCATTTTTTCCAGTAATAAATACCTTAGTCTATTTTTAACAACTTCGCACTTCTTAAATGTACTAACACATCAAGTTTGCTATATGAAAAATAAACACGTGCCTTTCTAAATGTTATTATCAACGAAGGTGAAACACTACACTAATTCACTTATTAATGACTAATGAGACATATGTAGGTCCTTGTAATATTTGTATGAACACGTCTTTCTAATGGAATGACGCAAAAGAGTTCATAACCAAGAATTTCGATCAAACTTTCCACATACTATACTAATCAGAGCACCAACACGCTCCAATTGTAATGTCCACAAAAATATCGACCATTATACTAATAGTAATTTGTGTTGTCCTGTCCATGTCCTTGTTCGTATCATTTTTAGTGTATAGGTGGCTTAAGCACTATTATACAAGTTCCTTAAGCATGACTATGAAACTTACAATTTGATCCCTTAAACCGGAGTGGATCCAGAATTTTATTCCGAAGTTATTGTTTAGATGCTCTAATTCATAGAAATTGGCATAGAAATTTATGGGCCGGTCTGACAGTTCAGCATGCGTTAGGCAATTCCTATAATAAAAATACGATACAATAACAAAAACATCATCGTCATTAGAATTAAAAAAACGCATAACATAAGTACAGTGGTCTTTGAGAATTAAAAAAACTACCTATAGTTGTTTCTACGAGTTTTCATATTTTGAAAACATTGCACTACATATTTAATCGAAACTTGTTAAAAGAACTCTTTATCAATATAACACCTACAAAATTCTTTTTGGAATGATGGAGCCGTCATTTGGCTATTCCCAAGAATATTACTTAACTAGTAGGGTGCTCGTGTGATGCAGCGGGGAACACAGACACTTCTAAAGGTGTGTATGGTTCGGTTTAGTTCGATTATTAGCCTCAACCGAAACTAAAACTAAAGTCATTAGTTAATCAATCTTATTAATCAATCGATTAATTTGTTCGATTTATATGCTTAGATTATTGGTTTTTAGTCTGGATTAGTTAATTTTGGTTAACAACAAAAACCAAAGTTTGGTTAAATTTTTTTGCCTAATTTATATCTTTTATACATGCATTTCATGCATTTATATCTCCATTTCATGTACTTCGAAGCAAAATTTTTAACCGAAGTTGGTTTTGGCTATTAATCAAAACTAACTAAAATGAAATAAAAACAACAATCTAACCAAATTGACTAAACCAATTAATCGGTTGGTTAATAAGATGGATAAACCGATAATGTCGATTTTTGTTTTGGTTGAGGCCAATAACCGAACTGAACCGATCACAACGATGCACCGTTAGAAGTGTTTGTGTTCCCTATTACATCGCACTGGCACACTGTTATGAATATATGAGTGGTTCCGTTTCAGTTTGACTGATTTCGGTTAACTAAGGGTACAAAAAGAAAACGATAACCAATTTTAAGTGAAATTGGATGTTGTTTAATTCAGTTTGCAATTGATTTTGGTTCAGTTTTGTCTTTTTTTTTGCTTCGGTGAATGGTTTAGTTATTGCACTCCCAGATAGTTAAACACTTAGCACATAAAAAGTTATAAATTAAAAAAAATAACAATACTATACTCAAATTAAAAATAATAAAATGCTTATTATTATGTATGTATTTTTTTTTTTGTAAAAGCATCAACGTATGAAAAAAATATGATTATTTAAAAATCATAGAGTATAGTTTGCTTAAACCAAAAAAAAATTTTAACTATAATTTAAATAAGCAGAAGTTGAGTAAAGTTTAAGGGATTAAAGTGTAACTAAGATGAGGTATTAAAGTGTAAAAGTGTTTGAATGACTATCTTACCCTCATTCAAACGACATTGAAACCGTCTCATCGAACCCTACGATGTTACTTTTTAGGTCTTCGTTTTTTGGGGTTTTAGCTTGTAGTTTTTAGAATATACGTTATATCATTGTGTCTTTTATGTAGCATAGTGTCTTTTTCTTATTTTCATCATTGTGTCATTTTTTTCAATTCATTGTGTCTTTTTTTCTTCAGCATTGTGTTATATTTTGTGACTCACTGTGTCATATTTCATGATCTATTGTGTTTTTTTATCTTTCTCACCCTTTTCATTTTTGTTACACTGTGTAGAATAACTTGACCCTGTTTATGAAAATAAAGTTATTAACTTTTGGGTATCTTAAACTACCATTACCTCATGCATTATAATATAGTATAGAGTAAACTGCCATTTTGGCCCCTGAGATTTGCCCAAAAATGCTTGTTTGGACACAAAAACTTATTTTTATCACTGGTAACCCCAAGGTTTAATTTTGGTGCTATTTTGGACATTTTTTTAACTCAGTTAGAAAAGTCAGTTAACTCTGAGGGCAACTTGGTCATTTTATGTCCTCAGGAGCCAAAATGGCAGTTAGATCACGTTAACTTAACTTATATTGAACAATCGACAGTTTTTCTTCTTGATGAAACCTAACTTGCCTAGCAATAAACCCTTCAATCCTCCTCTGAAACTATTCATTACTCAACTCGTCAACAACGTCGTTGACCACCGTCGTCTCCGTCTCCTCCACATTCCGGCGACCCATCTTCTTCTCCGACCATTCCAGCTTCCCATAACCCAAACTCTTCTCCGACTCCACATAAGACTCCTTCATAATAATATTCTCAAATTGACTCCTCCTATAAACTTTCATCTCCATATCTTTGTTTCCATACCCATTAACATTAATGTCCTTATCTTCTTCTAAACAAAAACTAGTAGTAATCGGTTTCTTGTTTACTTCAGATATCATTTCCTTATCCTGATAAACAATTTCCTCAGGTTATTGTAACACAACCGTAGAAACAAAAACATCATCACCATCACCATCACCATTATTATTATTATTATTTACAATCTCTTCGTATAGATAAGCTCCGGTGCTAATATTACCATTAAGTTGACCGGATTTGAGAACTAAGGTAAGGACAATGTGGTTACCGATTAAAAATATGAAAAAGGGGTTGACGACGACGGAGAGAAGGTGACGGAAATACTCTGACGAAGGGAAGTCTAGTAGAGATCCATGACAGTAACACTAATGATAAGAACAGTTCAATGAAGCGGAACAATTTAGTGATGTTTTTAAACTGTTGGTAGTGTAACATGGCGTTGGTTTTTTCTGACTTGAGGTTATGGATGTCGAAAATGTCCATGTTTTAAAGGGTTTGATTTTCCCGTGGATGGATTTAATATTCCGGTAAGGGTAGGAAAGGGGTTTGAATTTTTTTTTTTGTTATAACTTATCATTAAGTGCCATTTTGGCCCTGAGGACATAAAATGACCAAATTGTCCCTGAAGTTAACTGAGTTAAAAAAAACTGTTCAAAATGACACCAAAATGAAACCAAAAGGTTACCAGTGATAAAAATAAGTTTTTGTGTTTAAACAAGCATTTTTAGGCAAAACTCAAGAGGTCAAAATGGCAGTTGGATATAGCCTTAGAGCATTCACAACCCGGGAACCAAATTTATGTGAGTGTGTCCACCAAATTATATGGGGTGAGTGTAAGTGGTTGTGAGTGGAGAATATAGAGAATATTTGGTGGGAACACTTTTACCCCTAAATATAAAAAGTTACTGTTCAACCCTAAAATTGGAAGTGGTTGTGAGTGAGGAGAGAGAAAATATAATGATAAAAGTATGAAAAAGTATTATTATTTTAATTAGGAGAGAGAAGATTTAGAGGTTGTGTAGTGATTTTTAGTGTAATTTGATGGTGGGGATTTGATGGATTGATTGTGAATGCTGTTACAAAGTAACAATACAAATCATAAGCTTAATAGGTTTTGACATTTTATTCTAACCAATTTCCATGTTATTGAAATAAATCTGATTCAAAACGTCTTAAATGACCATTATAATCTATATGGAAAATCAAGGCATATTGATTGACATGTACCTCTAAGATCATGTGTAATGGGTATTATACGGGCATGAATAATCATAATAATGCCTCCAACACCATCCATTTTGGCATTATATGAGCATTAAGAGGGTGGGGCATTTCTAGTATAATGCCCAAATAGGATAAAAAATATGGAAAGTAATAACTAAAAAGGGGCATTAAGTGGCTTTAACCATTACATATTTTTTAGGGGCTTTATAATAATGATATGACGGAAAATGCCCCCTAAGAGACATCAACCATTACTTATGGTCTTATTATATGGTGATAAGATGAAATTAGTTTACTTTTAAAAGGATTTAATGGAAGATCATTCAAGTCTATCTTTGAGGAGTGACAAAATTGCAGAAAACGTCCTTTATGTTTACCCAAAATTGCAGGTTTAGACCTTTAACTTTAAAAGTTGCAGGATACCTCCTTTATCCAACTTTTGGTTGCAGGATACCTCCTTTAGGCTAACGCCGTTTGTCTGTGTCGTTAGATGCCCCTCACATGCATTGCATGTGAGGGTATTTTTGTCATTTCAGATGCTAAATAAATTTTAAAAATAAATGCTAATAAATACCCAACCGTGTTCTTCCTTCTCTCATCCCTACACACACTCATCCCCTGTACACACACTCAGTGAACGAACACGATGAAGGCAGATGAAATCAGGGAGTATATGAAACCCAACCGTCTTCTTCTTCGTCGCACTGTATATGGTAAGTTAAAACCCTAATTTTTTCTAAAATTTTTGAATGTAGAAGTATTCAGTATTAATATGCATCATGGAGGGTTTTTCAGTTGATTTGAACGATTTAGGGTTTTTCAGTAGGATAAATTGTTGGATTGTGAACGATTTAGGGTTTTCAGTAGGAAAAATTGTGAACGATTTAGGGTTTCAGTAGGATAAATTGTTGGATTGTGAACGATTTAGGGTTTTCAGTGGGATAAATTGTTGTTGTTGTTGATTATTGTTGTTATTATTATTATCCGAATAATAATAATTTATTGTTATTGTTGTTAGGAATGGCGATTGAAGTTGAAGATGATGATGATCCACCGGATCCAGCAACCGAAGACTTGACTTTCTATTTTTAGCGGAAAACGAAGTGCAGGCAGGGGATCCTTTGTCCGTTGGGCTGTACCAACATATGGACGTCATCAACACTGTTGCAGATGATGACGGTCATCGGGGTGCAGGCCGGGGATCCCTTGTCTGTTGGAGATGAACCTGGATGGGGTGCTCTTGTTAGTTAAACCAACACTAACAAGAACTCTGGATCAGGTTCAAATTTTGCAAATATGTGTTTGAAGATAAGGTTCATCAAGCACTACAGATGAACCTGGATGGTCTTAGTAGGGTTTAGGGTTTAGGGTTTAGGGTTTATATATGTAATCATATTTTGGGTCTTGGTGAATTAATGTAATGGTTTGTTTTATGTAAACTTTGTTTTATGATTAATGTAATGGTTGTTATGATTAATGTAATGGTTGTTATGATTATTGTAAACTTTGTGTTAGTATGGTGTATGATTATGGTTTGTTAGTGTTTGTCAATGGGTCAAAATGGGTAAGGTTGTTTTAACAGGTTTGTTATGGTAGCAGGTTATGTTAGCAGCTTTCTTAATGTTGTTAATGGGTCAAAATGGGTGATGGGTCAAAAGGTTATTCAATGCAATCTATATGGGTCAAAATGGTTTATGAGGGTTTGTTTTAGTAACAGGTTTGTGGTTATGGGTGATGGGTCAAAAGGTTATTCAATGCAATCTATATGGGTCAAAATGGTTTATGAGGGTTTGTTTTAGTAACAGGTTTGTGGTTATGGGTCAAAATGGGTCATGAGGGTTTGTTTTAGTAACAGGTTTGTGGTTATGGGTCAAAATGGGTCATGAGGGTTTGTTTATGTAACAGGTTTGTGGTTATAGTTAGTATACAAAATGGGTCAAAATGCAGCCTTTTGTAACTGGTTTGTAACAGAGTGATCATCCAAATGGGTCCCAAACATGGTCATTACATTAACAACTTCCATATTGCATTACAATAACCATAACAGTCATTACATTAACAACTTCCATACCTAATTTCCTAATTTTCATTACAATAATAACTTACAAACAAAAACCATAACAATCATCCAAGAAAAAAACAAGTATTTCTTCAACTTTGCAACTTCAGTTTCAAGCTTCTTGTTCGAATCCTGAAGGTT